>CM066592.1:10937500-12137500 GCA_033816785.1 Picus viridis | reverse complement strand
CATCTTTTTCAAGCATAAAATTTCATCATCTTTAGCAGTGTATTACCATCACTTGGACCTATCCAGACTATTAATTTTCCTTTTAAGAGTAATTACATCCTTGTCCTTAATTCAGTTATTACAAAAGATTAAAACCAACTGTGTAATTGGATCACTGATGGTCTGAGTTCCCAGTTTTGAAACTGATTTACAAGCTTTGATTCTGTTGAGAGTTCAGTTTTCTAAGGGTTTTAAGCAAGGAGATTTTCAACTTATGAAACTGAGGATATTTCTGGAAAGAAGTAATTTGGCAGTATTCAGTTATCAGTAAACTGAGGTTTCCTGCATTCAGAATTACCTGACATTCAAGGCAAATTCAAGACATTATCAAAGAGTCATGTTCTGTTTGTAAAACAAGATAAATGCTGTTACCAAAAGCCAAAGTCTGGGCTTCCTTGCAGTAACTTCTACTTGAACTAGAGAACTTTTGCAACAAACACAGCAAGCCCAAGCTAAAGTTGATCCAAAATTCCAGTGTTTTGTCAGTAAGAGTGTTCCAAAAAAAGTTGTGTCCCAGACAAAAAACTTACACAGTTTTAGCTTGAGTTTGTCCAGTTTCATGTTCCATCACTCTGGCTTTGATCTGCTACAGAAGATAAAACATGCACCAACCACCAAAGGCTGTTGAAGTTGAGGCTAGACTACTCCACCAGTTATATACTCTTAATTACATCAGGAAAACCAGTGGTTTTGATTAACTCTGATAGTTTCTTAGAATAGTTAGCTGAGTTGGGTGCAACTAGTAAAATATTCCCAATTACTTATTTTCATCCAAATCGTACTCCTGTCAAATTGTTTGATGTGTTTAGTCAGACCTAGGAATTAAGAGATGCTTGTGATTCCCTGTTTAATCTGGTCATATCTCCCCATGAAAGGCTAGCTGGGGGCCTTCAGGCAAATTGCATAGACAGGCAGTTAGTTTCAGCTTTTTAAGGCATACTCCTCATAAAAAAGAGAGAGAATGAAAGAATGTAATGGTTTGGCCCTGGCCTGGAGGCCAGATGCCCACCAACACTGCTCTATCACTCCACCTCTTCAGTGGACAGGGGAAGAGGGAAAAAAAAAAAAAAGAAAAGCCAGTAATAGGATAGGAGCAATTTTATTAACAACAATAAGCAAACAGCAATAGACCGCACAGAAGCAAAAAAGCAGAGAGAGCGTTGTTAGTCTCTACTTCCCATCAGCAGGATGATGGTCGCTCTTGGGAAGCAGGGTTCTCTAAGCTTGGTTGCTGCTTGGGAGGATAGGCACCATGGACGAATCCCCCACTTCCTTCTTTCACTTCATTCTTTTATCTGAGCTGATGTCATATGGTATGGAATACCTCTTTGGCCAGTCTGGGTCAGCTGGCTCAGCCATGTCCCCTCCCAAGATCTTGCCCACCCCTCAATGTACTCTTGGGGCAGGGAAATGTTGGAAGGACACATCCTGGATACTTATTCAACAGTAGCCAAAACACTGCTGTGTTATCAACTACCGCTGCAAAACACAGCACTACGAAGATGCTGTGAGGAGAATTAACTCCAGCTCAGTCCAACCCAATACAGAGAAGAAAACCTCAGAAACCAAAGTAATCGAATAAATTTGTAGCAAAAGGCATACCAGGTTGTTCCACAAACATTCAAAAAGTGGTTTTAAGTAAACTGGAAGTATTAAAAAATTAAGTCACAAATTACTCCAAGTAAGAGGATTCTGTAAGTCCATTTCAATCAGAAAAAAAGATGCCTGGAAAGGAGAACAATAAAGAGAATTCAAGTACCTGAGAAATGATACGTTCCCCATCTTGAAACACTTTCTCCCCTATAACATCCACTATCTTCATTCGCTCTGATGCCTGCAACAAAGAAGAAAATTTAGCATAATTAGCTGTTACAGTAGACCTCTGGTAAACTTTATAGCTGAGAAATGAAGAGGCATTCACTCAACACACAAACACACACCATCTGGTACTGAAAAATACAGCCCCTGTAATGACATTGTCATACTGCACCACAGCTTTCAAGACTGCTATAAACCAACAGGGAAAGAAAATTATCTGATGTCTCAGCTGTGTGTTTTTCATGCCCTCACATTCGAAAAATAATAGATTTGGATGCTTTAGAGCAAAAAAATAAAAATATATCACTTCTAAGGTTCAGCTGAAATTCAAACACTCAGAAAAACACCATAAACCTCCTACAAATAAAATTCCATGCACAACACCAGCAACACATTTTCAAAATATTTTAATCATGATATACTTGAACATGGGTAGAGGGACAGTGGTCCAGAACTCATTCCTAGAGTGGAGAGGGGAAAGCGATGTGAAAAGGACCCTGGCTGCAAACTGTAAGCAGGCATTTCAACAGGATGCCCAGCAGCAAGGGCAAGAGGTACTAATTTGACACGCCTTGAAGCATGCCTGAGCCTTCATAACTGGAAGGGAGAAAAAGCAGTTACATTTATCTCCAATGTTTCTCACTGCAACACAGTCTTATTGCTTCAAAGCAGTGTAAAAGACATATCAAGAAAAGAAGAAAACCTTGCAGTTAAAATTAGCATCTCAGCAGATGATTCAGTTGTAATCCATTCACTCCACAAAGGCATCTTAATCTATTCCATGTCTGAGAAACTGAATTCTGATCCACACATGATTCAACTGCAGCATGTCATGCAAAAAGCCATCCACTGCTAATGACTTATTTTTCTCTATCTTAAACATCTGAGTCATTTTTGTGCTCAAGAAAGTCACATTGATGGAACTAGTTTAAGAGAAGCACAGAGGGAGAAAGTGTGCAACGCACCCTTTCCACAGCTACCAACATATGTCCAAAATAATATATATTAGCGGTTGCTATTGACATTCAGTGATGCTTTGCAGTTTGTAATCTTCTCTCAAAGAGATTAAAAGCTCTTCTCAAATGCTAAAGATTAATGGTGAAAAATATTCTTATGACAAGAAAACAAAGAAAAGCAAACGTATGCTCTAAGGCAAAGAGATGCAGACTAATTTCTAAGTACTTTGGTACGTCTCCAAAAGTCTTCTGAAGATATAGTCTGAATCAACAGCTTAGAAGTGACGATTTACATGTTGCTCCTAAAGTCATGCACCACACACATCAGCGTGACAGCTGTCATTTTGTTCCCAAGTGGCAGTTCTTCCCTTTAGCCTGTTCTTAGTTTACTCCCTGAATATGGGTTAAGGTTAAAAAGCAAGACCTACTGCAGCCCACATCTTTGTCTCAAATTTCAAATCTTTCATGGCTGATAAAGGCCAAACATCCCAGTGCTTGTATCATTACTTTACTATCATACCTTCAAAGGAAACCACAGCCCTGAGTTCCAGTTTTCACCTCCATACCTGTTCTCTGACATACTTATCCACGTTTTTTGTTTGGTTGCTGTCTTGGGCTTGTAGAGACTGAGACAAAACTCAGCAAATCATTTACTGTGAATAAAGGAGATGAAAAAAACCCCACCAAATAAGCAGTGTACATCTTCAACAATGCAAATTAAGTTGCTCAGTAAACGTGGTATTCAAAGCAGCTCTTAAAATTCTGTCCTAAGCAAAAATTACACTGATTTCTGACACAGCAGAAACACTGACTGTGGAGCTAATACTAATGCAAAAATTTGATGCAGATGTCTCTGAAACGCTTTACCTCCAAGCATTTCAGAAGGGGGACAGACTCAATGAATAATTCATATGTCTTCCTCTTCTTGGCATTGTTTTTCAATATAATTCTTCTGAATGTCACTCGATCCTGCAAGAAAGAGCACAGAGAAATACATTATTCCTCTTCACCAAAATGCTCCCTGTTTAAAGAATTGACAAACATGAACTAGAATTTGCAACAAACACAGGGACTGTGCTGTTAAAATGGTACCATACCCATCACAATGGTGAGGGCCAACAGCTCTTGTGAGAGTACTCATTGCAATAAGAAACAGTAAAAACATGGAGCTGTTAGACCTGGTCCTTCTCAGACAAGAATTCCATTTCTTCTCTGTCCTGTCCTGTTTTTTCAGGGCTGAGTTTCTGGGGCTTGTTCGACTGTTAATGATTCTTTCATACTTCCACATACAATGAAGAAGTTATACTGGAAATTGGAATTTCCAACACTTAAGACAACTGCAAGACTAAGTCAGAATTCGTGTCTTCTCTACTTGAGTCACAGATTTCAAAAGTAAGTTAGAGATTTACACCAGTCTCAAACAGATCAGGAGCAGAGTAACAAACAGCAACAGGCTCAGTTCACTCTTTCACTGTCTTGGATCTGAAACGCAGGTTTTGGAACCACTGCTGCCTAATTGTCTGCTGTCCATGTGTACCACAAGCACCTTCCTGATAGGAAAACTGCTTGGTTTGTTTCTGAAGCCCAAACACTGGGCAGGATTACCCTCACTGTCTGCCACTCCTGGTTTTTTCTTTCCCCAGGCAGCAGCAGGGGCTGTGCAGGCTCCATGGCCACTGGGCGGCACTCGGCACCCGAGCGAAGGCACAGCTCGCCCGGGAAGCGGCTCCTGCCTCGGTACCTGCAGCGGCAGACATGTTGAGTTTTTTGTCAGAGATCTGAACGAAATGTTGTTCATTTCCACACAGAAACGGCAGGGCTCAGCCACTGACAAACACCAATGAGAAAGGCCACAAGGGAGCTGCAACTAAACAGCAGAGCCTGGCAGAGGGCACTTGCCCACTGGCTCTTTTTGTTACTGTTTGCTTTACAGCAATGCCCATGGTCCCTGTCAGCACTAAATTATCAACATCGAGTAACAGTTAACCTTAAGCAGGGTGAGGCCATGAATGAGAAAATCATAACCAGAAAGTCAAAGGAAAGGAGCAGAAATTTGGTTCAAAAATGGTACCAGAATCTTTTATGTCTACATAAACCACAATTAGCAGAAACACTGAAGTCCTGAGAGCCATTCCTCTGGAAGTCATTTCATGAAACCATGAACTGATACCTCAGCAGAGATATTTTGAGGTGATGAGGTATTTTCCAGAGAACAGTTTTACCAGATGCAGGCTGCAGATGCTTGTAATTTGTAATGGTGACTGACACTAGTGCAATATAAAAGTTGAAGGAGGTGAAAGATGAAGGGAAGACAGGCATTACTATTATCCAAAGGAGAACAAAAGATAACAAAGCATGCAGTATTGTTTAAAGGAATTCTTCCGTGGTAGCAGTCTCTTCAAATATATATGGTTGGAGATGCAGAAAGGTGCAGAAACAGTCAGGGGAATTGCAAAAGCATAAAATATTCAGAATTCGTTTGTTTGAGAGTATCAGGAAGGGAAGAGGAGCAGCAGTATTTAAACAAAAAAGGCAAAGCAGTGAAGGAAGTGTGTGTGAGAGTGAGGTTTTCCCCAGGCATTCACCAGCAAAAGCTGAGGATGTTTCCCTGCTCCAGAGACCCACGTTTGATAACTGCTTCGTGTCTGAGCCTTCCAGGCTTTTGTTGGTCTAAGTCTGCAATGCAGCAGGAGTAATCCACATTCCCTGAACAACAGATAACCCATGAGCTTTAGCAACGACTTTGGCAGACCAATAAAAATATGATTAAATTACATCAAGCACAAAATAGCACAAAAAAACAGGAAAACAACAGAGTAACCGGACAAAATAGTTTTAGGCAGGAAAATGCAGCCCTAGTTAATGAAACATCCACAGGACAGGTGACTAGCAAGACGTGCCCCTTCAACTACACCTTGCTAATTACAGGAATGCAATCACAGAACCCCCAATTTGCACAGTTCTTTTCCAAGGCAAACTGCAACAAAGAATCATCTTCATATTTTCTTCCTTTTATGAATGAGCTCAGTTTGTAGGTAACTGCTTTGTTCTGTCTTGTTCATGGAATTAGATTCTGACATTACTCTCTGGTAGATTTACCAAAATCTTTTCTTCCATCTCACAACAAAAAGGGAAGTGAGTTCTCTCATCAAGTGCAGGGATTGCATAAGCACACTGTGTGTAGCTGCTTATCAGTCCTATAATCAAGGTCACAACACATGGTCAACCCCCAGCAATAGCTGCCAAGGAGCCCAGCACACACAGAAAGCATACAACAGTTCTGGCTTCAAAGGCTTCGTTGATCACACAACCCACTCGTTACGTGCCCTCACAGATGAGTACGACAGCACTGTGAAAATAACCTCATCCAAATGGTACAGAAAAAAGAACTGAAAAAGGAAACTAATGTCTATAGCTTCACATTCAACACTGCTGGACCGAAGACAACGCAACATCATCATTTAGCTTGGTATCTCATCGGTCATGCTGACCTGAGAACATCTTCCAGGGTAACCAAAGGGACCAGAAACATCATGACAGTTTATTTTGAAGGGAAACAAAACTTTGAGCAGACTTCCTAGCTCTTCAAATTACTGACATCCTCAAGAAGATATTTAACACCTTCCCATTCCCCTTAAAGCAGACAAAATGGTAGGAAGCTGAGTCGAAAGTAAAGAATGTCATTTAGGTATTGTTTTCCCCTCCCATAAAATGCATGCATTAATGCCTCCATCATCCTCTGCAGGATAAACACAAAGCCAGGGTTTATTTCCCCTAACAAAAGCCACAATTTCAGCAAATGCAAAACAGCAAAAAGGACAAATAAAACTAGTGATATTTTTTTTTCTTTAAACAGACAAGTTGTTCTAGAAAGGTGGCCAAAAAGATTTGCACAATGGATCTCTTATGCCAGGAGGTGAGACAACAGATTCAGGATAAAATAGCTATTAAGACAAGGAGCCATACCCAGAGCAGCAGTGCAGACAGTGAGTTAGTTTTTAAAATATCATGCATATGAGAGAAACTTCCTTTCCTTACCAGTCCCCAAAGGGCTCCTTCTGTTGTGGCAACAATGGTGGCAGCTCTAGGAGTGTTGTACATCAATGCCAGTTCCCCAAAACTGCCATGATTATCGTAGCGGCCTACACAGCGTGACTGGTTGTCTTTTGCTACAACAATATCATACAGTCCCCTGGAAAACAATGGAATAGATGCTTTTTCTTAGACAACATTCCAGTACAAATCACAAAACCAGCTTTTTGCTGTTATACAAATAGTCCTCTTACTGCTGGGTGAGATGGAATTTCCATTATTGAGCTTCCCAATAGCCTGATACTAAGCTGCTTCTATCTAGACTTTATTCACAATAATTCTCTGTTAATAAAGCATTTCACTCCTGATAGATCTGTGCAGGATCTGCTTAATTTTCTCTGCATAGTATTTTAACGTTGCTATTCTAAGTGTTCTGGACACGGTCATAGGTGCAAAAAAAATATCTTGCCTGAAGAAAAGCAGGCACAGAACACCTTCCTGGCTTTAAGCAGCTGAACATACATATAATTCTCCCCAGAAGTTTAGATCTCTGTCAGAAGGAATGTTATTATCTCCCAGAACTAGGCATGTAAGATAAAGTATTATCAGAAATGGCAGTAGGTGAAACTTGTCATGGTAAACAAGAATGGGAACAGACTCGTTGGTGAGACCTGCCTAGTATTAACAACAAGTCTTTCAGGATTGCTGATGAACAGCTCTGGGTTTGTTAGTTACATCTGAACACTGCTGCACCTAAACCAAAATGTACTAAAGAACAGCTTTATGCCACCTTCATCTACAGGAGATTCCACAAAATGAGCAATACAAGTATCAAACAAACAAGCAAAATACATCAAAGCAAGAAAGCTTTGCTGTGGTCTGTACTTGAGGGTCTACTGTACTAAAGCCTTCAGATCCAGAGAAAAGTTTGACTACTGGATGAATAGTAGATGGGCCAAATTCAGATATCACAGAAGATACCAGAAATTTAGTCTGTCACCCAAAAAGCTAAAGGATGATGCTACATGCCCCAAAACTACATAGTATCATTACCAGATGCTTCTTATACCCTACTGCTTACATCTAGGATACAGAAACTGACAGTAAACTAAATAAGGAATTACGATTGATGGAAAGTTTCACTAACTCTTGTAACATCCAATATCTATTTAATGATTCTCTGAGAGCCACCAGAGGCAACAATTTTCAGAGGGCTCTTTTTGACCTAGAAGAGCCATATGTGAGCACCTTAAGCAAACAACAATCCTCCTCCTCATCCCTCAGCCTTAAAGTGCCATTGATTTCCAAATAACTATAGCCATGTAACCTTCAGCCAAGAATTCATCTGTCTGTGTTCCAAGGACTAAATTGGTGAGGCATCACTGGATGACCTTGGCCTAGCTTTATTGAGAAACCTGTTGCTGAGCTGTGAGACAAGCTCTGCAAGATAAGAATAAAAACACAGAGTGAAGTGTAATTGTTGAGATGGTAATCGTTAGGAGCTCAAGGACTCAGAAGAAAAATACTGACATGAAAAAATACAAAACCCCAAGGGAAAAAAAAAAGGGCAGAAAAATAGAAGAGGGCAACTCAGCAGGATTGTGGATCACTCTGTTCCAAGAGAGAGCGGCCAATGCTGTCCCTCCTGACTGATGACTGCTCAGTCAGCAGAGACTCATCAGGTGCCTCCTCGGCAATGATGAGCAACCTAATGTTTAGCCACACAACACACTCATCCCAGCTCTCCCCTCCATGCAATAAGCACTAAATAGCTGCTACATCCTCAAACAACATCTGTCCTGCCTGCTGTCCCTCCATGCATGACAAAAAAAGTGATTTGGGGAGGAAGTATTACAGTCAGATGACTTTGGGAAAGAGAAAAGGTCTGTGCCAGAAAGCTTATTTTTCTATGCAGACAAGAATCTAAGCAGTTACATCTGCCACACAATGTCACTGTTCATTCAGACAAGATGAAACTAATCCTCAGGGGTATTTAAGGCATTAATGGCTTATTTTAGAGTAACAAGACATGCCTACTGATGCATTGAAAAAGCCAGAGTCCCCTGAATTTGCAAGTGCAGGCAGGCAGAAATATCATAGTATTCCATAAGCACCAGTAGCTTGCTATTCTTTAGCAAAAAAAAGTGAGGGGGTGGGAGGTGGAGGAGGATTGGAAATGGATAGAGTAGGACAGAAAATTTACAACTGCAGAATTCTTTCTAGTAACAGAATAGCCTACATAAGAGTTGTACCCAAGTTAGTGTTTTACAGCACAGGCTGGTATGCTCCATTGCTACACAACACTGAGTTTAATTTCCCTCATTGTACAGCCCTTCTGCCATATACTTTTGGCAATATAATTCTAGTGCATCACAACTCAAAAGTAAAAGAAACAAAGCTTTAGAAACCTGACATCTTCCAATCCATTTATCTCTTGGTAGAAAAAAATCCATTGTGGAATAGCATTACATCTGTAGAACACAGACCGTACCTGAATATCAAATATAAGGTTTCATTTCACTTATTTTAGGTTAAAACTCAGAGCAGGAAGAGCTTTTTAGTAACCAACAGGCTAAGAGCCTTACACAGAAGCAAACTAAAAATAGACTGACGGTATCTAATATTTTTGAGAGGCTCCCAAACTGACTTTAAAGTTCCTCAAGGTTAGCAACCACTGCTCTGAATACATGTCATCTTTGCAGAGTTGGTGGCTCCGGTTCCCAAGAGTTCCAATCTGCAGTCCCTTACTCTTGCCTAGGACAGCTTGATCTCCCTAGTGAACATGGCAAGAGAAGGAACTTGTCCTGTCTAGTCAAAGACATGGGAGTGGTCTGAGGCAGAGGAGCTAAAGGATGAAACTGAGTGCAGAAATGGAGCATTGGTTTAGGCTAATGGGTTGGTATGGTAGAGGACAGAGGAACAGGCATATGGTCAGAATATATCTGAGGTAGCCTTATGTTCTGTAATTCCACTAGTCAGAAAGAGAAATGGCCTTAAAATGAAAAAGGATCATTTAAGATTAAAAATTTCTAACACAGAGATTATTTTGAAAATTCCTTAAAAGCACTGTAAATGACACATTCTGAAGAACTGCTTTGAAAGCCTCAATAGAATATTAATTCTGTCATTATTTCAGTGATAAGGAAGACAACAGTGCACCCAAAAATTTATTTGCCAAGATTGTGTTCCAACAGACACTTCTAATTTGGTCAGTAATATTCTGTTCAATATTGCATTTTTAACAGGAGGAAATGTATCTATGTCCTTCATTTTTCTTCAAAAGCAGTGATTAAAAACATCATCAGCCAGAACTTCTTTCAAGAGGGCAAAAGACACTCAAAATATGCACACATGTGTCTATTATATGCCTGTGGCACATACATACATATATATATGATCCACCAAATTAACATGTGAATTTGCTTTATACATGAAATTGCAAAATGTAACCTTAAACTCTGCAAATATAAATCCCATGACCAACAGAAGCAAAATAACCTCTCTGAAGTCAGTGATCAAAATTAATCAGACAATCCATGTGGTTCCATGGTAGCCACTAACACGAGTTTTTATAGCCTGGATTGTCCTTCTCCAGTATATTCTCCTATCCCTTCCTTTACCATATGGTTTCTTTTGCTGCTTTTTCTCCTCCCTTCTTCAGGGAAAAAACAATGTATTTTGGTTTAGAGACAACATGTAATCCAGCTGGTTTTAAGCTAGGCACATGCTGATGGGCACAAAAGCTAAATTCAACAAATTCACAGGCAAGCTCATGCTGCAGCCCGTCCCTCAGAGAAGTGGTATTTAAAGTTTTTACAGAATCACATTAAATGTGTTAAAAACCAGCTGGTTTGAAATGTCCACCTGTCAAATTTGATGGCCCCAGGCAAATGATCCAAAAGCCTAAAGGGGAAAAGGGAAAGATCAAAGCAAGAAGCAATGACTGCAAAACCCAAGTTTCCCTCAGAAACTGTCCTGCAGTAAGCATTCCCTGCCATTTCTAAGAAACTGAAAAGAAACACTTGACACTTCAAAATCACAGCTGCTTACCGCTCAACAACATAGAAGTTGTCACCATCATCACCTTGGTCAATCACATGTTCCTGAGGTTTCACCTTCCTCTCAAACATGGCATCAAGGACCTGAGACAGCTGCTCCTATAAAACAAATGGGGGAATATATAAAAAAAAAACCTCTCAGAAAATACAGCCTAAGCATTATTGCTGGAGTCAGAAGTTCATTTGAGTTGACCTGGGTAGCGAAGTGCAATATGCATTGCATCCTTTTTAATGTATGCAAACACAAGTAACACTGATATTAAATGCTGACTTCCACAAGCACCTCACTTGTTTCCAGCATATTAAAGTTCAGTAATGCAGACAAGCATAGATACTTCCATCAAAGAAGAGCTATTACCTCAAATTTATGTCCAAAGGGCTTAACATATGCCTGCTGTTTCAGTGCCAAAGGACATGTGTACAGCAACCTCTCGCTCAGCATAACCTGACACAGATTCACTGCAATGGATGTGTATTGATTTATGTCAACAGTATGTATATTTCATTATCACAGAATCATAGAATGTTTCTGGTTGGAAGGCACTTTTGAAGGTCATACTCTAACTCTCTACTCTCATGCAGTGAGAAAGGACATCTTTAATTAGATCAGATTGCTCAGATGTATGTGTGTCTAGAAACTACACCACAATTTATTAGCAACTCATTTGTATAGTCATCATCTAAGAGCCTCAGTCATGATAAGGATTGAACTGAACAAGACTCTGTACAGAGTTATTCCCCTAGCCTGTGTCATAGAGAGCCTGCAATTCCAGTACAAAATGAGCTCAGATAGGTACAGGTGGAAAGAACACACAGAAGATGGGATAATGCTGGTCTGCACAGCAGGCTCAAGCGGGGTTTCTCTGATGAGCTGTGAATAAAGTTTGTTTATAGCCAGCACAGCCAGTGAAGCTGTGAAAGCCAACAGAGATGATGCCATACAAATGCCTTGCCTCAGTACTGTGCTGCTTTACCATCTCTGTTATTCTGAAGTCCAGTAACAACAGACTTTCATTGCATTTTCAATGACTAGATGTTCAAAACTGAAGATGCAGATCACAGCTGAGTTTCTAAAAATACACTGCATGAAGACACAAACTAGTCTTTATGTTGCTGGATACACTTCAGATAATTATTGTGCTCCTTAAGTTAGGAATAATCACTGCAGCCTCTGTAGGCACCACTATATTAAAAATACTCCATATCTTCTCACCAGAAATCTATTTTCTTATTTTTAGAAACTATCCTGATATTTAAATTTAAATCATTGCAAGCAATTTATTTCAACCACGTATTTCACAGTATGCACTTAAGCATCAGTTGTCAGAAAACAAGCAAAGCACATTTTACAAAGCTTTTTGGAATCACAGAATCATTCAGGCCAGAAAAACCTTGAAAAATACTGTGTGTCATTAATGCTTTATTGGGATGTTAAACAGGCAAAGATATCATCTTAAGTAAATGAAACACTGAGCTCTTTGTCTATAAAAGGGCAAGATTCATCAGATTTCTGAACTGTAAAAACTCCTCTTGGTTTAAATACAGGTACAGAGCCTTCTCAGGGGCCTTTGCTGGTAAAGATAAGAGTCACTGCTGTCACCCACTACAAAATTCAGTTATAACTAGGATTCTACAAACTCACAGCCTACGCATGACACATCATACAGCTTTTAACAGGAGAGAAGTTATCTACGCTCCCAGCACTTCACATTGAAACATCGGGTTTCTCATTCAAGGTGCTCAAAATCTCAGGGTTAAACTCTGTGACAATCTGAACTGATTTTGGTCCAAATTCCAAGGTGAACCTTGACAGAAGTTCCACTGGACACTGGCTCTTCTGTGTTTGGTAAGTTCTCAGTATGACAGCAGCTATTGATGCACGTGAAGATATTTAAAAGAGCTGTTGAGTCACTGGGCCTAAAATCAGCACAGCTCACCTAAATCCAAACAGTGGAAAAGGGAAAAATTTGGCCAGGACATTTGGGTCACACAATCATATATAAACCTAAAGGGGTTTTATGCAGTTTTGTCATCAGATTGGTTTGCTTAACATGATGCTCTTTAGAGGTTAAAGAAGCAAATCGCTGTATTTCAAGTCTTAATTTGAAAGCATTCCTCACAATTATTAAAGGATAATATACACTAAGCAAAAGCAGCAGCCATGCATGCTGCATTTCAGCAGGTATTCTGCAGCCAACCTTTCAAACAAGTCACACTGTAGAGAAAGTGTTAAAAAATTACTGGGAGGAGGGATGAAAGGATGTCATTTTCACACGCCCTTTATAATACCCATTAAGAGAGCTCTCCCCTCCCGGCTAAATGCCCTTTATTTATACATAGTCAATGTATGGACTGCAGTCATCTATCACAGCCATGTGCTATCTCAAAGCCTGAGTCTTTAACACTTGCAGTTAAGATAATTTCCATTGCTTCACTCCTCAGCTGCTCAGAAAGCTTCTCCCAGGAAAAAGTATTTTTTCAAGTCCACTTTCTCAGCTCAAGTTTGTTTTTAAAGGTCCTCTTTTTGCTTCAGGGTGATTTTGCTGGAAGCTGAAAAAATCAGCCTACTTAATTTGAGTGATGATCACATTTTGTACAGCTGACAAATGTTCTCAAATAGTGTTTCTTTACTGTACATAATCAGGTTATTTGCAAAAGGATCCTCTAAAATGTCTTAAGTAAATAGCTTTACAACAACAGTTATCCCAGAACAGTGAAAGGCCAGTCTTGGAAAGAAGAGCTCTCAAGATAACAGTGACAGAACGTGAATTCCTCAAGCCTCCTACAATCCAAAGCTTTCAAAAATCATTTTGAGATTGCAGTTCAATGACTTGGGTTTTGTACAGCAACCAAGAACTGGGAGAAATTCCTGATTTTCCTGGAAACCAGAACACTGTTCTGAAACCATAAGCTATCACATCCATCCTTTCATATCTCAGGCAAAGCTCAATGATTCAAACCAGAAAGCTGCAGGGACCATTTGCCAGTGTTACAGGAACACCAGACCAGAGAAGAGATGCATTTATTCTATGGCCTCTCAGAGGCTGGATTAGAAGACCTCCAAAGGCCTGTTCCTGAACTGTCTTATGATCCTCATTTAAAAAATTCTCATGGGTACAGGTTAGAACACAGGAGGTTCCACCTCAACACAAGGAGAGGCTTCTTTACAGTCAGGGTGACAGAGCACTGGAACAGGCTGCCCAGAGAGGATGTGGATTCTCCTTCTCTGCAGACTTTCAAAACCCTCCTGGATGCATTCCTGTGCAGCCTGCCCTAGGTGATCCTGCTTTGGGAGGGGCATAGGACTCGATCTCTGGAGGTCCCTTCCAAACCCTAACATTCTTTGATTCTCTGATTACAATTACTAAGTGCAAGCAATGAGAACACTCATCATTAAAACTCAAGTGCTGAGGCAGTAATTAATAACCGACTGCAGCAATAAAAATGAGTAAGAATAGGGAGAAGCTAAGAACATTACATTCATTCACAGAAAATTTGCTGACACATTGGCCTTTGAGAAAAAGGTGCAGCAACCTGAAATCATTCAAATGTGTATAGTGTTCAATATCACAGTTGTGTGAGTAAATTTGTTTTTAAATTGCCTATAAAATTATGAACAATTTCTAAGGGAAAAGGAAAGCAGGTGCAATGGTACCCAACAGCAAATATTCAAACATAAGCAAAAGAATTAAAAGTAAACAAGCCCAAACAAAGAAAAAACAAACCAACCCTGAACCAAACAACAACATCACCCGCCCCAAAAAACCCCAACAATCAAAAAACCAACCAAAACAAACAACAAAAACCCTCAATACAGAACCAAACCACCTAAAACAAACACAAATCCCACTTTTACAGGGGAGGGGAACTAAATAATGAACCTGACAGTCATGGTAACTAACAATTTGGCATGTTTATCTGCCTTGTTCATTGATTGTTGATCTCCAAACACATGGCCTAATCCAGACTGCATGTAATTAATAATTCATGAACTAACACGATGCAAACAAGCATCTGGACTGTTAGATCATGCTATTATCTGTACCTACAAAACATCACCTCCACTTAAGATTGCCTTATAATGACATTACCTGATCAAGGTTTTTGAAAAGCAGGATATCTTTACACGCTTCCTGCAGTCTGCGCCGCTGTTCATCGGTTTTTGGATGAACTACCTTTAACACAAAGCAAAACAAAACTGTCATGACAACAAAGAAATACAGACTAAACCTTTGCTTCAGGGTGAAAAAGCAACACACAGCTTAAGAATGTCAAAGTAAATCGTTCTTTTTTGTTCTCTGCATAAACAGTATTTATAAATATACAGTGCAAGAGCAAATGAAAGAGACATAAGAAATATATTATACAGACAATTAACATAGGTCAAGAAAGACAAGAAATAAGAGGATGCTTTTTCCTTTCCCTTCCCTTCTAACCCAGCCACAGACACAGTCAAGGCCTGAGCATGTGGAACAGAGCTAAAAGTCAGTTTTCTTTCTAAACTTTGGGTATATTACTCCCAATATACTTTTTGGTGCCATACAGGTAGTTTATGGGGTCTATTCAGTGTCCAAAGTTGAGCACATCTCAGATCCTTCTTTCATAAGATAACTGAATACTGAATCAGCAGCCAGGAAAATTAAGACTTTTGATGGAATAAATGTATCCAGGTTTACAAGTGTTTGGATGTTCAGACACATTAATAGGGGTTTTTTTTTAGCATCTTATTTATTAAAGTTCTTGGGGGTTTTTAAAGATAAATCAAATTGGAATAAAATTTTCATTGCAGAACTGTAAGCATCCTTGAGATGGAATGTGGAAATGAAACACCAGAAGTTCAGAGAGAAAACACTGACCCTCAGCAGCCAAGCTACAGGATTTCCTCACATAAAAGCCTCTCTAAAGAAACACAAATGCATTATCTGGACTTGCAATTCCTAGAAATTCCCAACATTCAAAAACAATAGAACAACAGGTGGCCACAGTCTCAAAATATTTCAACAAAGTATTTCTCCTACCCAGGCAGAACAGCTTTGACAGGAAAGGCAGTAAAAAGCATGAGAGGAATTTTAAGTACCCATGAAGAAACAGCTGTGGTGAAGCTTAACTAATTCTTCACAACAGCATCGATGCTCCATGAATTGCTTCAACAAGCCTTTGAGATAACTAAGAAAGGAAAATATCCAAAATTTTAAAGAAGATAGACTTAAGCACAGCCCTCAAGTCCTTTGAAGTAAAATTATATTAAAGCTATAGTGACTAAAAAACTGCATGAGACAAAGAAGCCCTAAATTTCACAGCAATGTCACTGTGTCAATGCCAGCATACCACAGAAGAGAATGCACAAGTGGTAGGGAAAAGGTGACGTACAGACATCTGCCTGTCAAGCTGCAGAGAGAACCGTGCAATGAGATTCACTCATTCTTACCCTTTGTTCTGTATCTTCTTCCTCTTCATCTGGATTGAAAGCTTCAGCACAAACTTGTAAGGAAAAGGGGAAATTAGTAAAAAGAAGCAATTGCAAGAGAACATGGAAAAAAATCATGCTTGAATTGCCTTTTTTTTTTTTTTCCCCACCCTTACAGGAAAAATGAGGTATTTTGGGGTTTTACACGGTTACAGTGTCAGAGGCTTAAATCCTCTCTATTCTCTGAGCAGGCATAGCATGGCTGTTCTCAAATTCTCATGCAAAAAGTCTGTCAATAGAAAATAATCTTGCCTGACGAGTACTCCAAAACATGTGCACGCATACTTCCTTTCTATTCTTATCAAACCATAACAATCTCCATTCAGATTCATTTGCAAACATCGTCTCTAAAATATAGGGGGAATATACTGTAGCTCTATTGCTCTTTCTTTACAGTGCAATGTATATAGCAGAGCACAGTTAAAAAGTATGAGGAGGCATATAGCACTCCCTCCACTTGGTCAGATTTGCAAACAAGTATCTAGATTTTGGGGGGGGGGGGGGGGGGGTGTCCATGCAGACAATTTCCCAAGTTAATTTATCTGTGAATGGGAACAATCAGTTTGACTATAGTGCATTCTGTGACCATAAAAATACTGTTTATTCCCCTCCTCCATATACTCCTATATGTTACTGTATTTGAATCAAATGAATGTGAAGTAGTGACATAAAAACAACTTTAAAAAACACACGAAGTTGAGGGTTTTTTCTCTTTAGGAAATGAGAACATTTGTGGCAACCATACACTGTGGTGCACAGTAACAAGGCTCTGCCAAACATGATTATAAATACAGGATCAGTTGTAAGAGGCAACCATAACGGTGAGCTGCTAAATCATAGAATCATAGAATAGAATCAATAAGGTTGGAAGAGGCCTCAAAGATCATCAAGTCCAACCTGTCACCACAGACCTCATGACTACTAAACCATGGCACCAAGTGCCACATCCAATCCCCTCTTGAACACCTCCAGGGATGGTGACTCCACCACCTCCCTGGGCAGCACATTCCAATGCCTAACAACTCTCTCTGTGAAGAAATTTCTCCTCACCTTGAGCCTAAACTTTCCCTGGCACAGTTTGAGACTGTGTCCTCTTGTTCTGGTGCTGGTTGCCTGGGAGAAGAGACCAACCCCCTCCTGGCTACAACTACCCTTCAGGTAGTTGTAGACAGCAATAAGGTCTCCCCTGAGCCTCCTCTTCTCCAGGTTAAACAATCCCAGCTCCCTCAGCCTCTCCTCATAGGGCTTGTGCTCGAGGCCTCTCACCAGCCTCATTGCCCTTCTCTGGACATGTTCAAGAGTCTCAATGTCCTTCTTAAACTGAGGGGCCCAGAGCCGGACACAGATTTCAAACCATTTTTGTTAGGTTTTAGTACTTTGGAAAAGGATTATCTTCACTTAACTGTTGTGCAGTTTGAAATACTAAACAGAGACACCTCTGGCTGCCAAAAGCCCACAGCTCTGGCTCAGATCTCTTTATCAATTTGTGGACTTTTGCAGCTCTTAATGTCAAAGTGAACACTACATTCTAACTAGCTGTACAGATAGTCAGGCAAAGCAAGAGTCAGTCCTGTTCTCATCTTGTTCTGCTCTTACTTCAGTAAGGGGGGGGGGGGTGTCTTACTTCTGAGGCTATACATGTAAAATTTTACAAGGAAACACAGACAAGCAGTTTTCTTTGTACTTTATCTAGCATTCTGACAATACTGAAGGCTTGGCAGAATGCCCAGAAGCTCACTGTAGTGACATCTAACCACTGAATGGACTTAGAAAGTATAAATAAAAATAAGGCAATTTAACAAAAATAAACAAATAAATTCTAGAAGGCCCAGCATTCAGCAACATGCAAAGACTTTGAAAACACATACAGATTTATTGACCTTGTCGTGGTGCTTTCAAAGGGAGTACAAAACCACACAAGTCCAGCATCATTTGCTATGAAAAGAGGTGTTTTGGTTGGGGTTTTTTCCTGCCTAAAAGGTACAGGTCTCTCCTAGCAAATTAGATTTTAATTCTTTTCTTTCCTGGAGAAGGTGAAGAGACGAGAACTCAACACAAACATTCCATTTATCAAACCAAAACACGAACAGCAAATCACATAATCATTCGGTGTTTAAGGAGTAGTTATTTCTCGAATGATAAACCCACTGTTTCATTGCCTACAACACACATGCTTTTAGCTTAAGAGAAGGGTCCACCCACATTTAGGGCAGGTATTTTACAGAGGATAAACAGCATTTATTCACAGTGGAAAAAAGGTATATTCCATCAAACTGTTCAAAGTTGACCATATAATGGGAGAGTAGATGCCCACAAAGCTGCAGAAATTGGACTGATAGGCAAAAATCCACTTAATATGCAATACAAAGGCACTAACAAAGAGAATGTTATTAGCACTTCAGTGTGAAAGCTTTCCTCCTCCTCACTTTACCGTAAGGATCAAAGTCTATTGTGAAAGCTTTGGATTTTTTAATAAGGAACATTTTCTCAGAAGACAATGGTTTAAACAGTATGGTGAAACTGCAGGTAAAAATGTATCTTTGTTCTTTACAACCAGCATATCTTACCAGTAACTAGAGTTCAAATATTTATTATGCACCATAAAATGCACTTCCATGTGCTTCTGAAAGTACCTGGCATATAAGCACATTCAAACTGTATTCAAGAATTCAGAGATCACTGTACATCATTCAATAGAATGGAATAGGATAAACCAGGTTGGAAGAGACCTTCAAGATCATCGTGTCCAACCTATTATCCAACCCACCTAATCAACTCTATCATTTCATTCTCAAGATTAGGCTGCAAATTAGATTTTGTTCCCGCCTCAACTGCAGGGCAGTTATTGCTCTGGAATTGAGGAAATCCTCTTCAAGGTTTCCTTGGAAAAACAAGCTTAATTACCACAGCTAGATGATAGTATTACAGCAAAACCTTATCTTAAAACATGCAGCAATCAAAACAACACAGCCCTCTACAACTTTAGCATCAAACATCTTTGATAGGGATTTGTACATCTAAGTCTCCTTAAACTAGCAGGGGTGAAAACAGCTTCAGAAAGCCCACTGAGGATACAGACTACAACTTAATGCCCTTCCCTTACACATGGAGATCAGTTCTCTAGTACCCATGAATGAGCATCACAGAAATACAACAAATATGTGGCAAAAGTACTATTTCTTCCCATGCTGCCACCTAGAAACACTTCCCATTCTATTTTTCATTCTTCAATGGGATTTCTTTTTCATGTAGAGATGGCAGGGCAGAAATTTTGGACATTGACAGCTGTGACTGACAGGATTCTGTTTACACGAGGTAGAGCTGCAACAGTTAATGTAACATATCTGTTGTGGGATGGTTCAGTGAAGAAAAAAAGGGAGGGAGAGAGACAGAAATGATTAATTCTGACCTCAAGCTTAAATTAATATTGCAACATGATGGAAAGCCCACAGAAAGGTTTTCAGCCTACTCACAACCAACAGCATTTTCCAAACATTTTAAAACATGACTAATGCAAAGAAAAGGCAAACATTACGTCAGCTTCATCCTGCAGTTCACATTGCAATACATCAAATTCTTCTTTCCACTATTCTGATTTGGTAAATTAACCTGTGTGAGTCCTGGACTGGTGAACATCCCACCTGTCAGTATCTGTGTGTCAGTGCTACCTTCAGTATGCCTCATGTTATCTGTGCTCAGCCTTGCTTCTCTGTTCTTCTGATTTAAAAGAAGCCGCAGAACTACCCTAAACTCTGCCAATCCCTGTCAGAAATCGAATAGAAGCTGATTTCAGGAGTGCTGGAGGTTAGTCATTTGCAGGTTACACTACAGCCAGTCGCAGTTTTTAAAAAAAAAAAAAAAATAAAATATATATATATAGAATTGATCTTCCATCTTGATAGAATGCAAACACACTTGCCCCACAATTTTATATGCAACCAAATTACCATTTTGACTACTGCAGTATTCCAGTAAAACAGGCATTCCAAGGCAAGTTTGTTCTCACAAGATTCATAGTATCATAGTATGAGTCAGGGTTGGAAGGGACCACAAGGATCATCTAGTTCCAACCCCCTGCCATGGGCAGGGACACCCCACACTAGATCAGGCTGGCCAGAGCCTCGTCCAGCCTGGTCTTAAACACCTCCAGGGACGGGGCCTCAACCACCTCTCCAGACAACCCATTCCAGGGCTTCACCACTCTCATGGTGAAGAACTTCCTCCTCACATCCAGCCTGAATCTCCCCACCTCCAGCTTCACTCCATTCCCCCTAGTCCTATCGCTACCTGATATCCTGAGAAGTCCCTCCCCAGCCTTCTTGTAGGCCCCCTTCAGATACTGGAAGGCCACAATGAGGTCACCTCAGAGCCTTCTCCGATTATCCTAAAGAACTTTGTTGGCAGCATCTTTTCAGACTCTTTGAAACAGCAGTAGGAAGGCATCTCTCTCTGAAGGTCATCCATCCCAACCTACCCATTAATGGGGAGCTATCTCCAATTCTAGATTGAGGCTGACATGGAAACCTCTCTGGGCAAAGACTGCACATCTCACTGCCTAACTTTCTCCACTACACTCCTGGGAAAGAAGTTTTTCTTAACGCGCAACCTAGAGCTCACAAATACCTTGATACAATTTGAAGTGACTTCTGAAATCACACCTTTGCTGTGTGAGAAGTTTCAGCACAACACTGCCCTTGAGCAAACCCTAAGCATGAATTCATCAGTGAAAGTTATGTGCGAGTGTGACACACACCCCAGTTACTTATTTGCAAAACTACAGCTTTATCAGCATCTCTCGTGTAGACCAAGCTTCCTGCCAAACCTACCCACATAGTTCAGAAAGTTTTGGAACATTAAAGCCCCCACCCATTTTCAATTTTAAGAAGCTTTAAGCTAAAAAGACATGCAGGCTTTCATCCTGCCATCTACACTTAGTCTAACTTCTGCAGCTAGTTTAGCTTTCTGCTCATACAGCACCTTCTTTGGCTTTCAAAACCAGGCACATCTGTTAACACTTCTGAAGGCTCAGAAATGATACAACTTGATCGCTGCTTTGTTATGCAGGTGACAGCATCTGAAAGCAACGAAGATCTTTCTAGCTGCAGCAATGACATAAGCAGTGGATGGGTGAGGGGGAAGCAAAGGGTGGAGAGAGAACGAGAAGCAGCAAGAAAAGTTTGCCAGTGCAAACATCACCTTTGTTTATGCAAGTTTTCGTTCCCAAGATAACACTGTTTTGCAAAATATCTGGTTTGCCAAGATCAAAGTCCTTGCACTTTATGAATATCTGCATAGTAATTCAGCATTTATCTCCCTAAGCAAATAAAGCCTTGGTGAGGAATGCAAGCCATTCTGGTAGCTGAGACAACACTGCTACCTTTTGTCAAAATAGTAGCTGAGAAGCTGAAGCCTGAAGACCTTCAGACACACAGAAAGAGGGGGAAAAAATTCCCATGGGACTTGCAAATTCTATGTTTTATGTAAGATGAATACATTTTTAGTATTTCTGGTTTTATTGGAAGAAGTAGCAAAGATATGCCCTGTCATACTCTTTGCAGTTTTGGATAGCACCTCCAGTACTTTGGAGTGAAATCCTACTCACTCATCTTTACCTATGAGGATGCACAACCTCCAACTGATCCCATGAGACCCACTAATGAAAATCCACCCAGAGCAGTATGTGCAGAACAGCTTTTCCAGTCATTTATGCAGACTGGCAATCTCACACTATGTTTAAGGAGATTTTCTTTGCAGCTGAGTTTGCCAAAGCTTCAAACGTTTTCTACATCTGTCTCTCAAGGGACAGATGCATAGCCTCTTCTGAGAACAGTATGGCAGCTGAAAAGGTGACCATTTCCAGTGGCTTGTCATTCCCTTTGACAGCCGAGTTGCTAGAGCAGGCAATTCCAAAACAATATAGCCAAGATGAACAGAGGAAGCTTAAATAGAGTTTATACATAGGTCTCTACTGGAACAGCTGAACGGGGTTTTTTGCACTTGGGAAACAAAGTTTTCCTCTGACTTCAGTTGCTAGATAGCGAATTCTTTGGCTTAGAAATTGAACCTTATTTCACCACATCAAAACAGGCAACACATTCATACCTTGATCCAGCAAGTGGGAAACAGAACCTGCACCCTTTTAGCACTATCTGAACAATTTTCACATTTATGACAGTCAGAATGAAAGGCAACACTGAAACCTGGAAAACAGATAAACCATCTGCAGGAAAATCAGCTCAGCCTTCAACTTGCTAATGAGAACTGACTGAAATCAAGTGTAAATTTTTAGTTAAAAAGACTGTCATTCCACCAGCACAGAAGTCAGATCTCAGGTCTTAAAGACCACTCTTTCTCTTTTACTTTGTGTGCCAAAGAGAATTCCCCAGATGCAGGAGTACCCACAGCAGTACCACCTCCTGACTTCCTTCTTATTTCTCAAGGAGGAAAAATTGAGACTTATGACTGGGACTTGAGCAAACAAATACCAACACAGAATACTCAAAACACAAACCAACTTGCAAGACCGTATCTGTCAAATCAAGTGTAAGATTTTTCAGCTGAGAAATATCCATAGATAATGAATTTAGGTAGCAGTTCAGAAAATGGCTTCACATTTCATTTGAAGTCAAAAGGAAATTGAAACAAAATCAGCATGTTTTTTCACAGCACCTTTTTTCACTCCATGTTACAGATGAACTACAAAGTCACTTAGAATGGCCCTGCCAAACCAGCTCAGTCCAGCAAGGATTACAGCAGGTTCAGGCACAGCTCTGCATAGAGCCCTGAAGCCTGCTCAGGTAGGAAAGCTGCACAAATCATTTTGTCAGGCAAAGAAGTCTATGAGACAGATAAGCCTGTAAAATCCTCCACTGCCTCACCAACACTGCAAAAAGGCAGCCTTGCCTCTACTGCTATGCATACACAGAAACAGGTGAAAATGTTCACCCAGTTTCCCAAAGGTTTGCTTGTTCCCTAATTCTCAAGGCTCACTCACCACTTTAACAGAGCAGTAAAACTGAGCTCACAGGCACATCCTGAAAGCACCCACACTAGCTCACAGCTACCTCATAGCACAATTCTGGACTTTTTTGGGAGGTTGAGGCATTTAAGATAACTGGATGATGCATTACAGTGCTTGCTATGCCTGTCTTTAGGAACCTGTGATAACCATTCCCTCAGCATCCTTAAGCACTTTTCTGGTAGCATTATCTAAATCAGACTTCTCCAGCTTGTGTTCTTTCCACCAATACAGAAATGCAACAGTTCCACTGACAGTGGCTTGTGATAAAAGTGTAATGCTACTGTCATACACTCCTACCTCATACTACACTTCAGTTAAGAGTTCAGAACAGACTGAGGAATCAATTAGAAATGCCACCTTTTATGATAATGTGGGGTTGGCAATCCAAGTCTACATGCACAGACATCTTTTCTACCAAGATGTCTAAGAACAGACAATATAATAAGCCCTTTAAAATGATGACAATTGGTTGACAGCTACTTCCACATGTACATTTGTCTAACATATTCTGAATGGATTTTTCAAATATTTTTACTAAATGCATATCAATTAATAAAAATCTAGTTTAAAAGGTTTTATCAGATACAGGGTAAAAGAATTTGGACAATGCATTACAGTAGAACAGCCATTAAAATGATAGGGCCACAAATTAAACACACACACACCCTGCTACAGGAAGATTTGGCAAAGTATTTAAAATTCCATATCCCTAGGGGCAAATGAGAACTTTCATGATGAAAGACCCAGAATAATAAATGGGCAATAGATAATCACAGTCTCTTTTTATTTATATCTTTACATCCATATAATGAAAGCATTGCATGCAGAACACTGCTTCAACTAGATTTAAAGGACAAACATAAAGCACTTCTAACTTACAATACAATGCATTTCTACTTTATTATTTCTAGGTGGGTTTTGTTTCATTGGGGGTTTTTGCTTAACTTCTGCAACATACAGAAGCTAACAGGCAGGCCTTGCTTTTCCACAGCCATCCCACCCATCACAGGGGCATACAGCGCTAGAAAAATAATACACCAAAGGTTCCTTAGTGCCCTTTGAGAACCTGCTCCTGGGATCTATTATGGGAAGACATTTCCTGTCAAAGTAAGAGAAATTGCAGGAGGAAGGCATCCTACTGAATTACAAGGAAACTTCAGAAGGCAATCCAGAACCTGTAACTCTTTATTGAAGTTCTCTTCCTACTCAGGAGCAATTAAAGCAAAACTTGTGCTTTGTGTCAAAGCAGGCCTGGGGACAGAATTCTCTTAGGCTCTTCTTTTACATCTTTGGTATAACCATATGAACATGACTCTTGTGGTTTGGGGTTTTGTTGGTTGGTTGGTTTGGGCATTTTTTGGTTTGGGGTCTCTTTTGTACTTGATCCAACAGCTGTTTAGCATTGTATTTGCTCTATGCAACTGCCTGTTTAATTAGATCAAGTCACAACTTTTATTTAATGTATGAGTTATACAAAGTGCTTCAGCTGGTCCTTCCACTCTGTGTGCTCACAAGTGGTTCAAGGGTCATATGCTCCCACTTCACAGAAGCCAGGTGCTGGAGAAGTCATGAGGCTACTTTCTCTCACAGCATAAAACATTAAAGAATAAAATGCCTCTAGATTGTCTAAACATAAATCTGTGCACATGCTCCAATAATTCCACATAACTCCTAGACTGCAATTTTTGATCATTTGATATCCTACAATTTACATAGGGCTTACTATGAAATCACTCTGTAGATAAAATACAGTATTCTGCAAGTAGTGTCTCCTGTACAGTTGAAGAATCCAAGGGACAAGACTACCTGATTTCACAGAAATCACCTGCTCACTAACCCACAACTTCTGCACTTTGGGCTTCTATGTCTCTATCCATAACAGTACAGCCCAATGTCCCATCAGCACTAGTGTGCTCTGGACCTTATAGTAAGAGATGAGTCTGCATGAGAAACAAAACAACAAAACATTTTCCATCATGGTAGAGGCCTTATTAGAAGTAAGAAAGCTTTCCAGGCAGCAATATCAAAGGAGTTCACAGCTCTGACATAGTAACAACCAAACCCCAAATCCTGCCCCTCCCACCTCAAACAGCATTTTACAATTTGCTACTTCCAATATCCTTTACTACATTAAAACACAAATCATGGCAGGAGGGCCTTTTGGAATTAGACATTATTATTCCACATAGTGCATCCTGAGAAATTCAAATGAAGCAAGCTTTATTCTTACATGTTAAGAAATTAGAAGACTGAAGTGGATAAACATGCTGCTGACCTTGTTCAAGCCTAAGAGAGCCTTACCGATGAGATAGTCATCCATAAAAAAGGTCTCTTGGAAAACATGATGCTACTACTATTTCAGAGCACCCAGATTCACAATTGTAGAAGTAAGCCTTCTGCTTTAATGATCTTTGGGTTTATCCCATCACATAAATCTTACCAAGCTTCTAAATGGTTATTGTAAGCAAGGCAGATAAAACCAGAAATTAAGCACCAGTAACATTCATGTGCCTGATAAACACAGGGATACTTTATCTCAGTTAAAAACAGCATTGAGAACATTCACTTCACATTCAGTCCACATCACCAAACAAAAAAGTAGAGAGAAAAGATAATCTGAGGAATAAAACAGAAAAAAATGTTCTTCCAGTCCAGAAATAGAAAATTCTCTTTCAGTTTCCAGACCAAGGCATTTTCTGTTTCTATACCTGCAATTCTGATCTGTGAATTGCTAGACTTGCACTGAGGCACATGTTTCAAAAGAAACTGTGCACTGAAACACTTGTGTGTTAGAGCAGATACATTGCAATGAAAATTACCCACATCTGTCTGACATCTCTCATGACAGAGAACTGAAGGATGTCAGTGTAAAAATGCATTTCTGAAATTAATGGTTCTGCTACTTGGATATGATTTTTAAAGACACCTAGACAATGTCCAAATGGATTAAAAACCACATTACCCCTAATGGAACAAGGAAGGCCTATTTACCTGTAGTGACAGGCAATGGTACGAAACCAGCATGGCTTTGACACAAAAGGATTGCATGCCGAGCAGTGATGTGGAAGCCCCCAGGTCCTTGTGCTTTGAAACAACAGGCACACAGGCAAAGCAGGGACTGTGGAAGCCTGCTGTTTCATCCCTTGAAGAAAATCCAGCAGCTATTCCCATTTCTGTGCAGTTGCTGAGCAACTGGGATGCCCTGGTGATTGCTAGTAATAGGGAAAGTGCAACTATTTGGCCTGACACAACTCATCCCCAGGATGAGTCAGCTCTCAACTTTAGTGGCTCACTGAACAAATGAATTTCATTTACAGGAAATACACAGCTGAGAGGTGGGCTCACTGGTGTGAAAAAATGACTGAAGTTTCTGAAAATACATGGGACATCCTTTCATATTTAAATCAGGTATGTTTAAACTTTTCTGTTCTACATGGACTATTTAATCCCTTCCACACCTCATCTGAAGTTACAGCAACATGAACTTGCCGTGAGTGTATCAAGCAGTTTTAAGAGCATAAGAGGTATGACTTTGTCTAGAACTCTGTATTAAAAAAGGGATAATGTGCTACCTTATTTATTCACAGGAATAACACAGAGCACACCTGACTCCTGAGGTCACTCCACATACATCACAGCATCAGAGTTTGCACTTTTTAGCCCATGCATTTCTTTCCGTGCATTTGCTTTTTGTTTCTTGCACACAACAAACCATGTGGGAAGATTTTCATTTGGGCTATAATTCATATGTTAAAAAGGAGCTCGGGTTCAAAACAAGGCAGGAGGGGAGGGCTAGAAGAAAAGCAATTCTCTTTTCCATCTCACCTCCAAAAAAAAAAGAAAATTAAATTCTATCCCATCAAAGGTTGAGAGAATGACATTGTGTTTTAAAATCAATCAGATGAAGGCTAATAGATAAATATTTTTAAATTATCTAAAGATACAGACCAGCATTTATGTAGACTGTTTAAAGCTCTATAATATGAGAGAGTGAACGAGAGTTAACCACCTGCACCTTTGGCCACCTGAATACTTTTGAAAAACTGGTCCTTACTGCATTGCTTAATAAACATGCAAAGCTAGACCATATTCACCCACTTAATAAGGACTCATCTCAGTTAGAATAGAATAGGAATAGTATAAACCAGGTTGGAAGAGACCTTCAAGATCATTGTGTCCAACCTATCATCCAACACCACCTAATCAACTAAACCATGCAACCAAGCACCCTACCAAGTCTCCTCCTGAACACCTCCAGTGACAAGGAGTTAAAATATTTGACTTCAGATGAAGACCTTTTATTATGTAAAACTGTAAGTATGAACAATCATTTGGAAATAGTAGGTGAAAAAGAGGAAAAACTGAATTAATCCTACTCCACTGTAGCACTTATATTCATTTATATCAGCATTTTGTAGATCAAACCAGATTTCATCTGAGCAGGTACTGCACTGACTTAAATTTTAAAGGAGGACACTAAGTGTTGCAAATTTTTTTGTCACTAAAAACAAATCTAGCAGTTGCAAGCAGAACTATTCACAAGTGTGAAATCCAAGTCATTGTGAAGTCACAACTGTTAATTTCCCAAAATAAGCTTTTTTGTTAGTCACTGACTGCCAATTACATGACAGGAAATTTTAAGTGAGTCTCAATATTACAAGCAGCAAACAAGCTATTTGTTTTGTTTAACGAACAATGATTCAGGCACTTTCTTACAGGAGAGCACCCACACAATTTATCACCACTTTCATCTCTCATCCCACACACTTGGCTTTTGCTCATATCAACATTTTTCAAAATTAATTATTTTCACTCCAGTTATGATACCAGCTTTGCAATCATTAGAGCTAATAAAAAAAAAAAAAAAAAATGATAGAAGCACCAGGCTGTTGAAAGCTGAAAATGTGACTTTTTGAACTCAAAATTCTCTTACAATTTTTCACCTGCATGAAAACCTTTCAGCAGAAAGCAGTTTTGTAAGACGGTCGATAAGCACTACAAAAAAAATCACTAAATATCTGCAAGAGAAGAAAACAGACCATGATTTTCAAGTCATTCTCTGATAATCAGATAGTCTGGTAAGTAGAAACCAAAAACAACGGCACAGAGAAAGTCACTCAGTCTTCCTCCCCTGACGATTTGAAGTGATGAGATTTTATCGCTAAGTAATAGATAAGTGGCCTGCAAGAGAAACTGCTCAACCTCCCCAAGTGCTGCTTCTTGCTTCATTGCTACTACTCAGATGTCCTAGTTTTACAGGATTCCAAAACTGTATTCTTTACCAAACACTAACATGCTGCATGGCAATAATTAATATAAAAGGTTTCCTAGAAAATGATTTTTTAAAAGCTGTCATTGCAAGAGGTTAAAAGCCACTAAAAAGATTTTTCTATGCATAATGTTACCATATTCTGACATCTTCAGCTTGCTGGGGTGTGAAAAAAAATGCTGCATCTCACTAGGAAGCCCAGAGAAATATAAGAATTTAACAACTTGTGTACTTCATATGATGATTGCTCATCTTTGGTAGGAGCCAAAAGAATTTGTGCAAGGTAAAGAGTCCTCCACTGTCAAAATGGAGAAGAACAGAACCAGCAAGTTTGAAGAACCAACAGTCACACAGGTCTCTAATGCAAGTTCATATTATGGGGAAAGAAAAAGCTACAAACTGTCAGAAGACACTAATTTAAATATTATTCAAATACAAAATCCTGTATCTACACTGGCTAAAAACAGAATGATAAAACCAGAACATAAATTGTATGAAGATGGATTCAAACAAACAAACCAAACATAATCAAAACCACCAAAGCAAACACACTGCTGTATCAGATTGCTAGAGAGAAACATCAAAAAAGCTGATTTCAACCCCAGCAAGTGCTGTGGAAACTGACAATGCTGAATGTTACTACCTCAAACAATGCCACTGCTCACTACACACAGGAAAACAGGATACAGTAACATTTAAGCAAAGTTCTCCTCTACATATGTAAACACTTATTCAACAATCATCTTAGCAAGGGGCTTATCACCTGATTCCAGGGACAACAGATCTGATCCTTCTCACTTCACTGAGTCTCTGCTGATAGCTGCCCTACAAAGGGACTAACTGAAACAAGTCTGGTTCATTTGATTGTGTTCTACATTAACAGGAAAACTGTCACACATCCTGACACTCATCTTACTTTGATGGTCTAAAAATATTAGGAAAATAGATAACATACATTGCTACCTTATAGAATTCAATTACTCTTTTTACATAATTGTTGAATGTGCAAACTATAATCTCATTCCTATACCACAGAGGCCAAAAGAAGATTAAGGAGGGAGCACAGGAGCATGGTAAGAGAAAAAAATCTACATCAGGTCACTCATATAAACAGAAATAAGTGGAGGGAAGATATGAAAACCTTCTGTCACGTGCATGGCATGGGTGTCAGTTTTTTTCTCTATTCCATGAAGAAGTCATCAAGTTTGCTGGAGAGTGGGTGTTTTGTAGAATGAATCAAATGTGCCTAGAAATGGCAATATAAAAATCTAGCGAAGAAATTTACTTTTCTGAAATATGCTGAAACTAAAAGAGGAGAAACTATGCCCAAGTGAGAACACAGTAGGTGTTACACTCCTCAGCCCAAAACCACTATGAACTTTCATTCATTTTTACACTGTCAGGAGCAAAACTTTCTTCAATGTCACATATCAGTTGTAACAGTGGGATGAATATCAATGCTCTCTTCCTCCTAGTTTTGAAAAAGCTTTGATATTTTTACTTGAGAACAGACACATCACTGATTTCTCCCATCTCCCTGCACACTGTAGTCACTAACCAAGGGCTGTAGTATTCTCGGTGGTCTCTTACTACAGAAAAGCAATTAATGAAATAGTTTGTCAGAAGTCCCTATGCTTGGGGGAGACCCAGAAATGTGATCAAGCAAGTATAAATTTCAACACAGGCTACCTCTTGGAAGGAAGGCGTCTGTATGGTTTCCAGGCCATCCAAACCAAGCGGGGGCAGACTGAGTCAAATCAGCAAGCCATGTAACTCGAGTTAGTTACACTAGCAGAAGGCTCAGACATTGCTAATTCACTTAAAGCAGCAGCAAGACAACTGTTCTAATGGGTAATTAGCGCTGTGATTGCCCATGGCACCACAGTCGATGGCATCCTATAGCTAGGAGAATTTTTAATTAGTGAGTTGGATTTTTTTCCCCCTAGTTTCTACCTCAGCATAACTCATTTATAATTCTGCAAACAATATTATTTAAGCAAGTCAGCCACCGGCTTGTACACAAATTGGAACCGACTGGCACGGTGCTTGGGGTTTGCATGCATGCCATGGAACCTCAACATGTTACATGCCCAAACATGCTACACACAAGTAACCCATTCATTAGATAAATCTCTACAGGAATACCAAGTTCTTGTTTCTTTTTCTCCCTCCTAGCACTTCCTGGAAAAGGCTGTTTCTCTACATGAGGACACTACTTTACCACTCTGCACTTCTATAAATAATTCCATGAACATGATTAGATAAGTCCCCCTTTTCCAAGACGACCCTCCTAACACAGCCTATAGAGTTTTTCACTATCTCCACCATGGAGCGCTGTGTTGCTGGCTGAAACTCTGGATCAGCAAACAAAGCAGTATTTCTCTGGTCAAGAAGCAAATGGGATTCACTGCAGAGCCTTTATAGCTGTCAAACTGCCTGGAAGAGTTTCATGCCAAGCAAGACAACCCTATCCCTCTCCCTCAGGGAACATACCAGCCCAGGAGACAAATAAGCAGCAAACACCGCAGAATTAGGGAGCATAAGTGAGCAGAACAAGTCTCCATGTTCTCAGTACTACAGGGTGAGAAAGATGAAGTAGTATGTGAGAATGTGCTACTATCACTTATGGGATATGAAAGCAGTATTACCGCTTTGGATCAGTGAGTCGAGAAATGTAGAAATAAAATGTGTTCTTCTGGCCAAGAAGGATATAAATAAGGTATGTTTTAACATACAAGGTCAGCTTGACCTTTCTAATAGATTACCATTTGCCAAGCAGTTTTCTTACATCCTGACTTCCTAGACATGTTTTACTGAGCTATCACATAAGCTACAAGTGAACTAGTTTGCTCCGAGTTTTCAAAAAGTGCAGAAATAAACTTCCTGACCAATTGTTGCCACGTGTCAGAAAAATTGTATTTTTAATCATGACAGAATGACAACTAAGTATTTACACTCGTTAAAGAAATATTTGTCAGTACAGCCAAGAGCTCCAGATTTAGATAGAATCAGAGAATGGTCCGAGTTGGAAGGGTCCTTGAAGATAATCTAGTTCCAACCCCCCTGATGTGGGCAGGGACATCTCCCACTAGACCAGATTGCTAAAAACCTTGTCCAGTCTGGCCTTGGACACTTCCAGGAAGGGGACATCCATGAGTTCCCTGGGCAACCTGTTCCATTGCCTCACCCCCCTCACTGTAAAGAATTTCTTCCTCATGCATCCAGTCTAAATCTACCCTCTTTCAGCTTAAAGCCATTTCCTCTCCTCCTATCACTACAAGTCCTTGCAAAAAAAGTCACTCCCCAGCTTTCTTGCAACCCCCTTGAGGTACTGAAAGGCCTCTACAAGGTCTCTCTGAAGCCTCCTCTTCTCTAGGCTGAAGAGACCCAACTCGCACAGGCTGTCAATTCAGTAATCATTGTAACAGGTGTTTTTCCTATGGGTTTATTTAGCCTTAGAATTTGCATTAGTGTACCAGGGGAATCATGATCATCCTATTATCTTTAGTCAGCTAATCACAACTGATGAGGAGTAATTTAATACCGAGAACACTAATAAAGCACTTCAAAAGAGGCTACGTGTCAGAGAGGGTGATAAACAATTGTAAAGTCTCAAAGACTATGTATCCAGTTGAATCATTTACCAGCACAATTATTAGCCTGTCCTAAACTCTCCCTATAATGTAGACAATTACTTTATTATCTTTTCCTCTAACTAGAACAGTATTTTTTCTAATTTTCATTCCTGACCTACTGAACAATGAGAACAATGCTGTCACTCCCTAGGCAGCCAAATGCTTAAAAGAAACATCATTGTTTGAAATTTAGACTTTTCTTCAGTATGTCCAACATTGTTTTTATTTCAATTCTTCTCCTATTTTGTTCTTCCAGAGTACTAAAAATCCACAATTTTGTGCATGTAAATCTTGATACCAATAAACAATTCGGTTCTGCTCTTTACTCCCCTTACAAATGCAGTGGAATAGCTGGTAAGACTGACAAGGTTCAACACAGACTAGCAGAAAGTTCTTCTGGACAGAAGACCACAGAAGAATACACAACTTAAAAAAAGAGGGGAAAAAAAAAAAAGGTGCCAGTTTTTCTTCTCCATGATTTGTTCTGCTTTACTCAGTTAGATACATCTGGATACTACACTGAGTAATCCAAAATGCAGTTTTGGGTTATTTGTTGGTTTATAAAGAATAAAATAGAAATCCTGTAAAAATTGCAGAAAGAAAAGTTTCTTAAAACATCTAACAGGGAAATAAATCAAATTCAGAGCACCAAAGCCAACAAATCAGTCACTCATTTTATGGAAGGGCTAATAAAACGTGGTTGGCCGGGGCAGCAGGGGGCTGAGTTCAATAACCCAGGAGAACCTGTCAACTCCTTCCTATTTAGGTAACTTCTTGACAGACACAGCAGGAACAGAATGCAAAAATATCCCAACCAAACAACTCCCCCTCACCCCAAACCAGTAGGTTTCTGCACTTTTCCTGCCAACGGGAGGAAATGGGGATCTCCTTGTATATGCATGGCTGCTGCTTGCATCTCTCTTGCATTTTAACAAATCCCACACTGATCCTGACCTGGGCAGTTTATATATAGAATGTAAGGAAAAACATTCTTTTAATTGTGAAAAGTATTTAACAGAGTTTGTCTCCATGAGAATTCTAACATGTACTGCAAACTCTGAACTAGCCTAGCTCTTCTTGGAGAAGCACTGTTACTAAGCATCTAAGCAGTCCTCCTCTAATCTAACTGTGTAAATTATCAATTCCATTTTACATTTGCTGTTTAGTTGCTTTCATTAACCTTTAGACCTCTTCAGTGAAGGAACATACATACATACAGAACCTGGCATACCATAGCACAGTAATAGGAGAACACCAATATTACATTTCAGCATTGTAGACTGAAGAAGATTACAACTACCCTCTGATTAAGGCTCAACTCTCTTAATTCAGCAATAATTCAGCCTTTAAGTTTAAGTCTGAGATATATTCACTTCTCATTTGTAAGATTTTACTCCATCAGCAGGTTCCAGGATGAAGTAGTTCAATTAGCAGAGAAATGAAGATGTCTCCAGATTAAGATACACTACAATGTATGACTTCCAATATTTACTATCAGAGTATTAAACTCCATCATTCAGGCTAGTTTAGTCTGGCCTAAATAATCATGTAATAAAATACTCAAACTACTGGGCCTGGCAATTTTTAAGATTTATTAAGTTCTCATTACAACCACAATTACTAACATGTAATGGAATAAATACACAGCTACACCCTTAATCATATCCAAGCAACTAGTAGTAAAGCAACTGACTGAATGACTATTAGGACACTATACACATGCATTTAAACATTTCTCTCATATATTTATACACCATATGTATGATAACAATAATGCCCCAGTATACCTGCCATACCAAAGATCAGTTCAGATAATAGGCATTACAAATCAAGTTAATTAGAACTGAAAACTAGAAAGCCCTGAACACACTAACATTTGTATGAAGAAATTTTCCAAATCAGATCCATAAAAGCATTCTAGACTAGCTGAATGTTAAAATTAAATATATGAAGGGGGAAAAAAAAAGCAATCCACGTTGCACCTCAACTGAAAAGAAATGCAATACCTTCTCATCTAGCATTTGATTCACTTGACACTGTTCAAAAACAACTTTAAAGAGAATTTGTTGGGAGTACACTTACTAAAGCATTTAATAATGGTTAAGATAGAGAACAAACAATCAGCAGCTCCAGAACAAGCTGTAAGTCCAACAACTTTAAATACCAGCTGCACAAGCAGCGCACAAACAGGGGACACCTCCTGTTCTCTCATATTTACGTATTCTAACCAGAGAGAAAATTCTTAGCAGCGTGGAAGGTTAGAAGATGTGTTCCAGCGGAATGCAGCTGCCCCATTTTCAGCTCCCTGCAAAGCAAGCCTTTACCATAATTACTACATTGCACAAAAGTTCTGAGCATTTCTGGACAGAATCATTACTGCTGCTGAAGTTGCTTCCACAGTCTGTGACCACCCACAGAACCATTTTCTGAACTACTGTCAATGCATTGCCCATTGGTTTTTACAGAGATTTAAGAAACAATTCTCACTATTTCAAATAAAAATACTCCAAGCATCAGAAATAATATATGATGAAAGCTGAGGTTGTTTTTAATGTAATTCCTTTAGTGAAATACACATTTAAAAACTTTTTCAGCAACATGAAGTTCTTAAAAGGAAATCCTACCTGATACTCTTCTGTTGTAGCGGTTAATAACTGGAGCTGCAAAGCAAACAAAAAAACCACAAAATTACAAATGCTATTTACTATTACAAAGTCATCATTTTGACTAATCATGATACATCTTTATTACACAAATCCCACACGAATGTATTTTAGAACATTTTTACATACTTCAGCATAAAGCTTTTATACAGTTAACCCAACAGCCAGTACGTGTTTATTCAAAGTTAAAACTTGGTTTTCTAGAATCACAGAATCAATACAGAACAAGAGGACACAGTCTCAAGCTGTGCCAAGGGAAGTTTAGGATTGCGGTGAGGAGAAAGTTCTTCCCAGAAAAAGTAATTGGCCATTGGAATGTGCTGCCCTGGGAGGCGGTGGAGTCACCATCCCTGGAGGAGTTCAAAAAGGATTGGATGTGGCACTTGGAGCCATCGTTTAGTTGTCATGAGGGGTTAGGTATTAGGTAATAAGTTGGACTTGATGATGTCTGAGGTCTTTTCCAACCTGGCTGATTCTGTGTTTCTAATAAGGTTGGAAAAGACCTCAGAGATCATCAAGTCCAACCTGTCACCCAAGACCTCATGACTGCTAAACCATGGCACCAAGTGCCACGTCCAATCCCCTCTTGAACACCTCCCTGGACAGCACATTCCAACAGTTAACAACTCTCTCTGAAGAACTTTCTCCTCACCTCAAGCCCTTACATGCCAGGTAAACAGGCTAGGGTTTGGGGGTTTTACCCAATTTGAAAAAAATATACCTCTGCAAGAGATTATCCAATTTTAACCTATCATCATCATGGCATCCTGGCTTGCATCAGGAACAGTGTGGCCAGCAGGAGCAGGGAGGTCATTGTGCCCCTGTACACTGCACTGGTTAGGCCGCACCTTGAGTACTGTGTCCAGTTCTGGGCCCCTCAGTTTAGGAAGGATGTTGACTTGCTGGAACGTGTCCAGAGAAGGGCAACAAAGCTGGTGAGGGGTTTGGAACACAAGCCCTATGAGGAAAGGCTGAGGGAGCTGGGGTTGCTTAGCCTGGAGAAGAGGAGACTGAGGGGTGACCTTATTGCTCTCTACAACTACCTGAAGGGAGGTTGTAGCCAGGCAGAGGTTGGCCTCTTCTCCCAGGCAGCCAGCACCAGAACAAGAGGACACAGTCTCAGGCTGCGCCAGGGCAGGTTTAGGCTGGATGTTAGGAAGAAGTTCTACACGGAGAGAGTGATTGCCCATTGGAATCGGCTACCCGTGGAGGTGGTGGAGTCACCTTCACAGGAGGTGTTCAGGAGAAGACTTGATGGGGTGCTTGGCTGTATGGTCTAGTTGTTGGGTGGGTTGGATTGTTTGATGGGTTGGACGCGATGATCTTGAAGGTCTCTTCCAACCTGGTGTATTGTATTGTATTATCAATTCCCAGCCCACTTTACTTAGCATTATTACAAAACATTTAAGAGCTTTACGTCACCTATATCTACTTAACCTATGGATCAAAAGGTGCTGGAACCTGTCAGCTAAACCATTCTATACACTCACACAACACAAGCCATGTAACTGTTTAGGCAGTGCTCCCATAATAACTCCAGCCATCTATCCTTCACCAAGGCTATCTTCCATAAGAACACATGTTTCAAGTGAAAACTTGTGAGACAGAGGATCAATTATTTCATTGCTTCCTTGTTCACGCTGCTAGGTACACAAGGTATTTAAACTTCCTCTCTAATCTGGGATGAACTTCCTGACCATGGATTCTTTTAGAATCCTATTATAGCCCATACCAGGGTTCAGTGTCATCCAACCCGCATCAAGTTTTCCACAGTGTTAAAAATGAGAGAAAAAAAAACAACATAACCTTTTAAGGACAGTTAAGAGAGTACTATTATTCTGCCTCCACAAAGCTCTTAAGAATAAAATGATCGTTTGCTTTTCTTATAGCAGTGACAGTTTTAATACGTATAAAATTTCAGGTTCACTTTTATATGTTGTCAGAAGACTACTATTTTTATGCTAAAGAGATAAAATCTAGCATTTCCTAGTACAGAAGATTAGCATTTTCTTTTGTTCTGGCTTACCAATGAGAAACTATTTTCTTTATTGCACAGACAGTATAGCCACTCCTATGGCATCCTTCTGTTTTGTCATTAGAAGTACATGGAGAAACGCCTGGCATCACAGACTGCTGAGAGAACAACTCATGATGGTCCCACATACACCTCAATCAATTTGTGGACAGATTCCAAAAAATTAGTTGAGGCGGAAGGGAATGATGCATTTACGGTTAACCCAGCCTATTTCCTACCCTGGACACTAAAGGGCATCTAATTAAAAGCACTAGTGATGGATACACTAATTGTAATGCCTTACACCGGTACAACCATTAGAGCACACCTCTGCCTACGCTCTAACAAGAACACAGTGAATCCAGCACTTCAAACTGGCACCACCCAGCAGAGCTGGTATCTTCAAGAATTAAAAGGAATTGCTGCTTTGAAAGAGGAAACAATTCAAGTTTTTTGTACCCACGTTTAGAATATCCCTCTTGCATGCCAATGGGCCACATGTCTGTTACACATTAGCTGCAGAAATCAGAAGGTTTTGCTGGGAGATGGTTGCATGTAAACTCTCCAATATGCCAAAACCTCGGGGCAGCAAAATTCAGAGTTCTGACCTTTGGCACAGTCCCTGCCTTTATTTGGCTCATGGGAGTTAAGTAATTGGGTAAACATAACAAAAACGAAGGTATATTAAACTGCTGCACCAGAAGAGACCAAACCAGCCCAGTTTCCTCCCTGGCAGCCAAAAGCAAGCGACACCAGCAGTGGAAACAGAGATGAAGCTGTGCATTCCACAGTTCTTCCAGAACTGTCTCACAACAGCAATCCTACTCCACTGCTCAAGAAAAATCAGGAATGTCTGCTGAACATGTGTGCATTTTCCATAGTGTCAGGAGGCACAGACTGAGTTAAGCACTAGAAAGGAAAACTCAACAGGGGCTGTTTCAGATTGGGGAAAAAAAAAAATTATAGATTTTTGGCTGTAGGGTTCTTTTTTATTCACAGCTGCAATTTCTACAACCAGTCAGTTCTCTAGTTTAAATCAAGTACTTATTTAATAAGTAGTTGTCAACTTTATGTCTGCATCACTTCACCTCACTCATCATTCTCCTTTGTCTGCAGTAGGGAAAAAGAAAACCAAACCAACCAAACAAAAACAACAACAAACCCGAAATAGTGGACATTCATATATATACACACACACATATACCATGAACACTCAAAGAAGAACCAATGCTACGAAGGTGCTCAGCTTCCCAATGCAAAACTATCTTGCACTATCTTCAAATCAGCCAATTCTGTAAAAATTAGTCACGTATTTGCCAATAGAAAACTGCCCAACCTTTCCTCCTCAGAGTAATGATGTCATTCCATTTATTTAATAAAAATTACCTGAATCATTTGCACAAATAAATCAATACTGTACAGTCTGTTAAATTCACAAATGCATCTCATCAAAGAGAACTGCTGCCATACAGCTATACTACCACTTGGTATGACACCATTCCATTTTTCTCACTTGAAAAAAGAGAGGAATTTCACAAACAAAGACTGGTATCTGATAATGCTGACAACCACTAACCTCAAACACAGATTATTACTTTTTAGATACCTTCCAAAAGTGAAAAATCAGGAATTTCTCCAATATTCTTCAGTTTCCTTTGGAAGTGAGATTTTCTCTGAAACATCTGATGCTACATTTTGTTTTGCCATGCTTAACTTCGGAGAGTTCTGACTAAGGGTTATAGGCTGGTGCTACAACTAAGCCCCATAGGTGAAAAAGTATATAAAAGGACACTGATACTACCTTTTCAACCCATGCTTTCGAAACCAAACCAAGAATTAAAGTATTTAAGCCAAACAAGAGACAGTAAAATTGTTCCCCAGCTTTTCAAATCAGCTCTCAGACAAGGCCTTTGCTACAACCTGTGCGACCCATTCTTTGTCAGTGTACTGAAGAGTGACTGGTGAAAAACACAGCAAGCCTTTTAAGTTACAGGACAACCGTAATAGTATATATACGGCAGTAAGTTATTTCTCTATACTACTCATAAGGATTGCACTCTACACAAGACACTAAGGATTGAAATGAACAGAAAAATTACCACCACCATTCTTCCAGCTATTGCTATCATCTTCTTACACATACAAGAACATTAAATTGTTACAGAAAGGATAAATAAAACTCAAAAGATCAGTTCAGGGTCACAGGAAAAAAACAAAACAACACTCAGGGACAAATGAAGAACTAGCATTCCAGGCAGGAGCTTAGAGTACTAGATGTTACCACTCTGTACCTTGAAAATTTTATTTCTCTTCCTCCACAAGCACTTTGCTTTTTACTATGACCTATGAACAATGCCTAATTGCATTAAGTGTGTGTGGGGGAAATCCCCACATGCTGATTGTTTGTGATACAGATACAATTTACAGCAGCAGAGATCTTTCATGTAACACTTTGATTCATTCAATTTTCTGAAGGACTCCTAATGAAAGATGGAGCAAAATTTGTTACAGGTAGTATAAAATCAGTAGTATAGTACTCAGAGTTCATGGAGCATTGACAAAAAATACTACCTTTATGAAAACAAATGAGCAGAAACCAGTGATTTCCAGAGTACTTCCCTATCAAAGCACGGCACAAAAGTCAACCTACATGAACAGCGACAAGAAAAAGCAGAATGTAAACCGTTCTTATTTAACAAGTCAATTAAGATTACCCAAACAATAAGTGAGTTAACACCATAAACTATTAAAGCTGAAATACCAGAAGCAGAGTGGAACATAAAACCGAGGCGTGACTGTCTCTATGGAATGTCATATCAAGTTACGATAAGGAAGTGCTAGACTACAGCTGTCAAACTGTTTCTCCACACACCAAGATGTTAATGGACTTAGAGGAATAAGAGCCCTTGCAACTGTGAGAAAATTTGAAAATTCAAGTACAAACCTTTTAGGATTCCTAAAACACTAATACTACAGCAGTGAGAGGCCTTTGTCCTTACGAATAGCAGAGTCCCAAAGACAGCAGCTCACTGATAAGCTGTTGCAGATGTTCAGTAGCATTAATTATCTGTAACTGTTGTCTTGAAGCAGTAAGTGCATGAAAATTATTGGGGTTTGTGCTTTCAAGTTGGTGGTGCTTGTGAAAATCCTGCCAGTAAGGACATTTGGGCTAAAACAGAGATCCTGATACCACAGATTTTCCAGGTTTGCCACACTATTGAAATCAGTTAAATAACGGATACACTGTCTGTAAGAAGCTGTCAGGATCTTTGATGAGACTAACCAGGTCTCCTCAGTCTACGCCTATTCCCTTATGTTTTGGTTTTACATGAAGCTTTTACACACTTTAATTTCTCTCAAGGAATATGTTAGTAGAGCATTTAAATGTGCTTCTAAACTTCTTTTTACGTCAGAGCAGTTTAGGTGGGTTGGATTGGTTGATGGGTTGGACGCGATGATCTTGAAGGTCTCTTTCAACCTGGTGTATTGTATTATTGTATTAAACAAGACTTTCACCCTCAGATATGCAACCATACTTTATGAAACAAAAATTTGAACTTGCTTTTCAATGAGTGAAATAATGGATTTCCCTGTTACTAATGTAATAGTTACAGAGCCATTCTTTCCTTGAGGATCTGCCCTTCTGGTCAGTGGCATATTCCACTAACCCCTTCTCTGCTTGATAAGGTGGGAAGTGAGAGTGAGGCTATGAACTACTAGAATTTTTTCAGAGGCAGTTCTGGAACCCAACAATCCCCCATGTTTACATTTCTGTCAGAAAAGCAAAATAGATAGAAAGGGGCAAGGGTTTTACAGGTGTCAATGTTTTTTTTCATCTATTCCCTCTCCTCCACACCAAGAGGGTGGTTAGAGGCAGACAGAAGATATTCAGATGGTGTCAACTGAAACACACCAGATGTAAAAAGGAAGATAAAAGGTCGGGGAACACCAAGAAAGAAGTGAGTTCTTTCAGAGGAAGAACAGAAGGAGCACAGAACATTAGGGGAAAAATAGGAGATACATGGAAACCCTGGTTCAGGACTGTCTGTGTACATACAGAATCACCAAGGTTGGAAGAGACCTCAAAGATCATCAAGTCCAGCCTGTAACAGGTCTCTTCCAACCTTGGTGATTCTGTAAAATACACTTTTCTGTAAGAGACCTTTACATCTATTAAGTTGGAAAACAACCACAAAATCACATTAATATTAGAGTTTTCCTCTCTGCTACAGCAGAATTAATAGATGCATAGATACCTTTGCCTTCCCAGTATTTAAAAATAGCTCTCATCAGCAGCAAGATATAACAAGATATAAAAATAAAGGAGCAACACATCCTGGTCTCTAATTATTATTTTATTATTTAAAAATTACTGACACAAAATGGAAAAAACACTTCTCAGGAGCCCCTGATCCTTGCTTTCAGAGTTTCAGAACCTCTCTGACAGAAAGAATGTAATAAATATTTCTGAGGGAGAAGGTTGAGTCAACAAAAAAGGCATCCATATCAGTTCAAAAAAAAAAAAAAAAAAAAGGAAAAGATATTTTACCAAGTTATTAAAGCTGTTGTGCTCTTTTGGGTTGGTTCTTTTTCTTGTTTTGTTTTTTAAAGACAGAAGAAAATTGAATATGCACTCTGGAATGGACAAACTTTAAATAGCTGACAACTTCAAGAAAGATAAACCTTTTCTTGACTCTGAAAGAAATCAGGGTGAACCTCTGGTTATGAAAGCTGTTCTTGACTAAGATGTTAAGCGTTTTGTTTGGTTGTTTTTAAATTAACTACACTTTATAAAAGCATATCACTATTTCACTAATCTCATTCCACAACTGAATTTGAACCACCCAGCACTGTACCATTTTGATGATGTTTCTCAGTAGATATTGATTTTGACACCAAAAAAAAAGGATCACAGCCCCATTATGCAATGATTTCTGTTCTTAGAATTCAGGAGGCAACAGCCTGACTGAAGTCTAAGTACAGGGGTATGAATACCTATCAAGCAGCACTCCACGTTATCTGACATTGCGATGGCATGATCCACACAGCTCTCCCCTATTGCTTGCTGACATGTCTCAGATCTAGCCAAACACATCACTTTTCTTTTTGGTGTTGATTTTTTATGAGAGTAATCTATGTTAGGAAGATCAAAAAGATAGCAAGAAGGCAGGCATTTGCCTTGCAGACATGAAATTAGACAAATTCCCAGTGCTGAGGTCAAATCTCAGCTGAAACGACACATTTCACAGTGATTAAAGATATAACTGTATGCTACAATGGAGATAGCCAGGGATCAAAATGAAAGACTTAGCAATTTTTCTCAAATATTAGAAAGACAAAATTCTACCCCACACAGAAAAGGAAGGATGCTGCAAAAAGCTGGGAATTAGGAAACAACTGACAAATCTTCACAGTACTGTTAAAGGAAACAAAACACTTGAGGGTATAGCAAAGCAACATACAAGAAGGGAAAAGGGGAAATTTGCTTGGGAATGTAGGAGCAAGCTTAAAGAGGAAGGCATTTCAGAGACAGGGAGGCAAAGGAGCCACATTAGTAATATCACAAAAGTTTTAAGAGCCAGAATGACCTCAGGCCTACATTAAGCAGATACAATACAATACAATACAATACAATACAATACACCAGGTTGGAAGAGACCTTCAAGATCATCGCGTCCAACCCATCAAACAATCCAACCCACCCAACAACTAGACCATACAGCCAAGCACCCCATCAAGTCTTCTCCTGAACACCTCCAGTGAAGGTGACTACACCACCTCCATGGGCAGCCGATTCCAATGGCCAATCACTCTCTCCGTGTAGAACTTCTTCCTAACATCCAGCCTAAACCTGCCCTGGCGCAGCCTGAGACTGTGTCCTCTTGTTCTGGTGCTGGCTGCCTGGGAGAAGAGGCCAACCTCTGCCTGGCTACAACCTCCCTTCAGGTAGTTGTAGAGAGCAATAAGGTCACCCCTCAGTCTCCTCTTCTCCAGGCTAAGCAACCCCAGCTCCCTCAGCCTTTCCTCATAGGGCTTGTGTTCCAAACCCCTCACCAGCTTTGTTGCCCTTCTCTGGACACGTTCCAGCAAGTCAACATCCTTCCTAAACTGAGGGGCCCAGAACTGGACACAGTACTCAAGGTGTGGCCTAACCAGTGCAGCGTACAGGGGGAGAATGACCTCCCTGCTCCTGCTGGCCACACTGTTCCCGATGCAAGCCAGGATGCCATTGGCCTTCTTGGCTGCCTGGGCACACTGCAGGCTCATGTTCAGCCTACAATCAACCAGTACCCCCAGGTCCCTCTCTGCCTGGCCACTCTCCAGCCACTCTGACCCTAGCCTGTAGCACTGCCTGGGGTTGTTGTGGCCAATGTGCAGAATCATAGGGATTCTGTGACAAGAAGAAAGCCAGAAGGGGTCAAAGATGAGAGTAACAGTAACATCACATGAAGAAGAAATAACTGCAGGTTTCCTTAAAATAAATCCTACAGGAAAAGATAGCTGCATCTTATGTGGGGAACCATGAGGCACTTCCCAATCAGTAACATGGGCAACTCACCCTGATGTCTAGATGCAGTGCCAAAGGAAGGACAGCACATTCCTTTTCCTAGTGTCTTGACTCTTCCCTCTTATCTTAACAGTTCTGCTTTCAACCTTCAATTCTTTATTTTACCATACTCCTACCCCACCAGAGATGTATTAGGCAGGAGGATTAATACTTCAGGGTATTTAAGATTTTTGAAATGTAACAAAGACAAATTTTGTCTGAGATCTTTTTGGCAGAAACTGCAGAACTGCTGTTTAAAGCAATGATTGATGGACAAGTAGAGTTCTGTAAAGAAACACTTTTGTATTTCAATTGATCTTTTACTACAGCTCTGAATTCTAAGACACTTAGAAATCTTCTAAGACACTTCACAACCTCATATCTTTTAAAACATCAAACCCTAAAGACTCTTAACCAGATTTTTATTCTTTGATGGGTTTAATGTGCAAAGTCATTGCTCTATGTTACATATTAACAATACTTAAACCTCTTTAGGCTTTATTCAGAAAGCTGAATTGCACCAAACATACTTGGAAATCCTGGAGATAATTTCTCAGACAGACATAAAAAATGTCATTTCACTAAGTCTAGTAAGCTACTCTATAAATTAGACAAGAATTTATACATTTCACTATTATGAAATTTGCATTCGATCACAGCACAGAATCACTGTTAAGGTGTGTAACTCACTGATCCAAAGAACACAGCCCTTCTCTCCATCTTATCTGCCACTGAAATCAGCCAAGATGACTTGGTTTTCCATTTTCAGAAGCCATTTAATCAGGTCTTTTAATTAAGCCCCACTGTGATCCTGAAGGCCTCTCGTGACAGGTAAGTCACATTCATCAGGCAGTTTCTACACTCCTGCCTAAGGGAAATGGCACCCACACCTGTGGTCTGGGACAGAACCATCAAAACCAGTCTGAGTAAGGTCCAGACACAGCTCTTGCTCACTCTGACAGCACCTGATCACTGCTGTCCTCTCCCACACTTGATGGGCAATTCTACTCTCAGTCTCACTCCAACAATGATTTTTAAAATGCTTTTACTAAATTAATATTATCCTCAGGAACAGCACACAGCTCACTGCTCTGAAAGTACATATAGAGCACTTAAGTAAGTACCCTTGCTGAAGCCAGGAACCTCTTCACAGCTAGGCCAGTAACTCAGAGAAATACATGCCATGCAATATAAATGCAATGGTCAAACATAACCCAAATGTAGATCTAGGGGAAAATCTTCATTAAAGTAATATGTATGAAGTGGAAAATGTTACTAATGACACTGGCTTCAGTGTTTACACAGTCTCAGGTATAAGCTATTGTAAAATTAAGTGTGAAAAGGGTGGGAGATGAACACAGAATCACAGAATTATTTTGGTTGGAAAAGACCTCTAAAATTGTCCTAACACCATCATGGCCATTAAGTCACATCCTGAAGTGCAATGTCTACATGGTGTTGTTTTTAACACTTCCAGGGATGGTGGCTCCACCACCCACCTGGCCACTCTATTTCAATGCCTGACCACTTTTTCAGTAAAGACATTTTTCTTAACCTAAACCTCCCCGGCACAATTTGAGGCCATTTCCTCTTATTCTACCACTTGATGCTAGGGAGAAGAGTCTGACTTGAGTATCACCACAACCTCCTTTCAGGTTGTTGCAGAGAGCAATGAGGCCTCCCCTCAGCCTCCTCTTCTCCAGACAAAACAACTCCAGTTCCTTTGTTCTCCAGACCTTTCATCAGCTTCACTGCCCTTCTCTAGACACACTCCAGGACCTCAATATTCTTCTTGTAGTGAGAGGCCCAAAACAGAACATAGTATTTGAGGTGTGGTCTCACCTGTGCCAAGTACAGGGGCATAATCACTCCTCTACTGCTGCCCACACTATTCCTGATACAAGCCAGGATGATGTTGGCCTGTAAGCACACTGCTGGCTCATATTCAGCCAGCTTTCAGTCACCACACTGGCTTTTATGCCAGTCAGCTTTCCAGCCACTCTTCCCCAAGCCAGGAGCATTCATAGGGTGGTTGTGATCCAACACATAACATTTGGCCTTGTTAACCCTCATACAGCTGGCCTCAGCTCATCAATCCAGCCTGTGCAGATCCCTCTGCAGAGCCTTCCTACCCTCAAGCAGATCAATGCTCCCACTCAATAGTGTCACCTACATGTCACAGCTATGGTAATGACACTAGCGAGTTAGGTGTATGAATTTATGTATTTTGCACCTTCTGTCACTGCCTTTTCTATAACCTCTTCCTTCTCTATACAACCACTCAGTCCCTTTTCACTCACCTGATTCTGCCTGAGAGGATAAGGCAACTGCAGTAGCAAAGAGGAAAGTTAAAACTCCCACTTACACAGAAATCCTTCTAGTACTGTTTCAAAACCACACTTACCCTGTTATTTCCAAGATGTTGAATACAGTCCTGCCATCAAGGCTTCACTCCATATCTCAAGGACTGAAACAAACACATGGTACATACTTAAGTAACTAATCCACACACTCTCACAGCTGGATTCTTGCTGTTTTCTGACAGCTAACTCCATTTTTGCAACACAATACTTTGTGGTGCACCACTGACATCCTTGTCACTCTTCATTTCCCAGTTTTATACTACCACTCCTATCCAAGATGAATTTTTCCTAACACACCTCCCATAACATCTTCAAATCCCACCTATGAATATTTTCACACAGCCTTTCTCAATGAAGAGCTCCTCATCTTGCACACATCCTATGTTCATGCATTTCTAATATTCTTCTAGGTACATTTGGCATTGAAGACAACTTCAATAAGGCGTAAGGCCACATTTAATCTAGATGCATAAAGAAGAGTTGATTTCCCCCTGTATGTAAAGAAAGATGATGATGATACACAGATATTGTGCTGTTTTAGCAGGGAAAAACAAAGAAAAAACAGAACAATTTTGACTGCCTTGGTTTCCACCAGAAACCCAACCTTAATTTTACATTCCCTGCATTGTATTTTAAAGAGATTCCATCTGCTCTGTCTGTAGTACACATTAATATTCAGAAGACATCTGCAGTGTGCAGAACAAGCTTTTAATTGGAATCATGTCACAGCTACCATCACACAACACTGAATGTAAATGTTGGCTATCTGCACTTGGCAGCTGCTTGGCAGGCTTATTATAAAGTCCTACTGAGACTGATAGTGTCTTTAAATAATATGGTATCAGGACATAAAAGGTATCTTAAAAAATCAAATATTTACTATCATGAAATAGTTTTACAATGCCATCCATACCTAAGATAATTTACTAGCACCTTAAACTATTTAAAAGCAAAATGTTGTTTATATTCAGCCATAATTATCAGAAGGGGGGGGGGAGGGAATGAATATAACACAACGCTCACATCTTTCATGATAATAGATATTAAAGCAAACCTAACTTATACACAAAAGATAACAGAAAACCTGAGCTTCAGTGCAACTGAAATGGTGAAGAGGAGCTTGAAGCCCTTACAAAAATCTAAAATTCTAGCATTGCTAAGCACATGAGAGTGTCTGAATAACAGAATTTAATTAACAGGTGTGCTCAGTGATTTAAGACATTTTTCTACAATGTCAGACCAATTATTCTAGCATGAACAATAGTCACTTTTTTTAAGGGGAAAAAAAAAAAAAAAACAACACCACCACCACTGAGTTAATAGCATCATCATTTGCTTCAAATCTTTGCCAAACCATGGTAACATAAAATTACAGTCTCGAATCACCTGTGTATTTTCAACTTGTTCTCTCTGCAAGTTTCTGACAAACGGGGCAGTCAGCAGCAATCTACACAGAGAGCAGTGTGTGTGTATGTGTGCATATATACACACAGCCTCAAGTTTCCTGGCCAATACAAGCAATTATTTCTCACACCACCAAACTGACCTTACACATCTTTCAAGTTATTTAAATCATATCAGGGACACAATGAACTCCGAGAACAGCAACAGTTTTCATGAAAACCACATTGTCTTGGCGAATTTGCCTTCCACCCTGACACAGATTCATAACACTTTGTCACAAAGCTGTAGAAACTTCAAGACCATTGTCACAAAAGTAATTACACAAGTAGAGAGAACATCAGAACAGAAAGTCATCATGATCCAACTGTTGTAACTCCAGAGCTCTTCTCCAACAGACTAATTGGCTTAACATACTGCTTAGCTTCAGCACAGCTTCCAACACAAAGAACTGAATTACACAGAGAGGGAAGATGCAATTATCTGTTCTCAGGGCACACATACACGGTCAGTTTCAAGCTTGCACATCCACCAGCATCATGGGGGAAGAGCAACAAAGCAAAAAATAAATGTCAGTGAAGAGAGCATGGTTTCAGTACTAAACCTGAGTGCACACAATGAGCCGATCGATGAACCCCGACTGTAGCAGCATATCCAAACTGTTTCAATGCAAAGGAAAAAAAGGGTTGATCTTGGTTTTTTTCATGAGTGATATACAACTGGTCTGTTCAAGTTTGCATGAGAACAGAAAGCATTAACACGGGCGGTTAGGGATAAGATGCTGTGTAAGAAGCTTTTCCTTTTGCCTCTTAGCTATTTACAGTCTTGGATAAAACAGATCCAAGTCACTCTCACAGTCAAGTATCGAATCCCATGGCAGACAGTAAGAGACAACTATAACTGAACTAATTCTACACGAGAGAGCAATTCAGAAGAAAGATATAGAAGAGGCAACCTGAAGCTCAGCAGAAACAACCAGCAACACTGACAGGGCATAGTGTTTTATATAGCCAGCCTGGATGTAACACAGCTATACTCAGGTCAACCTGAGCTCACAATGGGTATAACTAGAGGTACCTAAGTAGGATTTAAGAATAGCGTCTGACAGCTAAAACAGGAGGCACATAAAAGCCCATAGTTCTTTGGCTGGGTCATTTCTAATTTCATTATCAATTCCTGCTGTCATTAGTAATGTGGATGATTAAACACTGGGGGGTTTACATAGAACAAAGCTGGACTGGGTCATGCTGTCATCTGATTTGATCTATGTAGAAGAGCAAGGAGAATTTCAATTAGAAACACCAGTATCAAGCATCACTTCAAGTTCATTCAGAGCCTAATCTCACACATCCACATTTAATTCAGGGTATAAACACACTTGCAAATGTGAAGCAGGACATGCTGGTTTAATGGTATCCTGGGCTAGGTTAGAATCAGTGGTGCCAGCCTGAAGAAGGTGGAAGGACTGTCCAGTTCCAGGACACGGACATTCTGGAGAGAGTCCAGCTAAGGGCCACAAAGATGATTAAAGAGATGAAGCATCTCTTCTATGAGGACTGGCTGAAGAAGCTGGGACTGCTAGCACAGAAAATATAGGCCTCAGGGGAGCTCTTGTAAATACCTGAAGGGAGAGTGCAAAGACAATGGAGCCAGGATATTTTTAGTGGTGGCCAGTGACAGGATGAAAGCCAAGAGACACAAACTGAATGACAGAAGGGTTCATCTGAACATGATAGAACACTATTACTGCAAGCAGTGGTGCAGGTTGTCCAGAGAGGTTCTGGAGTCTCAGTCCTGTGGGATATTTAAAAGCTATCTGGACATGGTCCAAGGCAACCACTTTAGCAGCCCTGCTTAAACAAGGGAGTTGGTCCTACAGAGGTCATCAAAACCCGTACTTTGCTTCTAGTTTAAGTTTCAATAGCAAGAAAGCAAATAGAAGTAAACTTCATTTACAGACAGATGCAATGAGGGACCTTTTCCCAGCTAGGTAACTGTATTTCAGACATCCTTTTTTCAGGCATAGTAGGTTTTGGGCTGTTTTGGCTCAATCTGTTTGACTTTTTTTAAAGGAGGGAGGCAGGAAAGGTGGAAAGAGAAGAGACTGATAAACAGGCCAGGCTTCTACAGCTTCTTACCAGGGGCACATTCTCCACATTTGCAGACTGAGCACTTTCTTGGGTGTGACGACCCTACTGCAACATACTAACCAAGTTCTTACTCTATTAATGCCACATAAAAGCCATCAAGCACCCACATCCTGGCCAAACCTCATCACACATACCAGTCCTCCAAGCCAGTGTCACAAAATGAATCAATATCAGCAGATCATCTACGACAACCTCTGCATCCTTCCTCATGTCACTGTTTTCTAGGACTTAGCACTCTATCCTGTAAACGTCATCACCACCAAAGACTGTCTTGTCAGAACAGATAATGAATGACCTTTCTCAACCCCTTTTTCCCCCTCAAAATACAACATATTTAAAGAGCTGTCTCAATTCTTCTTGAAGTCTGATTTTTGACAATTTTCTTAATTAGGTGCTTAAAAAAAAAAGACTGAAGATGTGTTGATTTGTGAAATAAAAAACCGAAAATCATGTATTCAAAGAACCAGGGTTCCCATATGTGTTATGTTAAAAAAAACAAAAGGGGGGGGCATTTGGAGGAAGGAAAAAAACAGTACCATGCATTGTACCACATTTGCTAACAACTACAGCCAGAAAACTTTGGTCAGTTGATCCTAAAAAGTTCTACATATATTTGCAACTGAAGTTACCGGTTTTCTAGTTTAAAAACAAACAAACAAACAAACAAAAAAACCCAAACCAAAACCAGACACAAAAATCCCACACCAACCCACAACTTTTGTCCTATATACAGATTTATCTCAGTGAAGAGGGACAGAAGAGGGACAGAAGAGGGACAGAAGAGGGACAGAAGAGGGACAGAAGAGGGACAGAAGAGGGACAGAAGAGGGACAGAAGAGGGACAGAAGAGGGACAGAAGAGGGACAGAAGAGGGACAGGTATGGGTTTGACTTTAAAAAGTTTATACTCCTAATCTGGGCAATTTTCACGTTGTGACATCCAACCAAATTATGAGGAAAAATAACTTTTGTACCACATCTCAATGAATTGTATATCTTTTCTTCCATCAGATTTACACCTCTAACAATATTAAGTCAACATTCATCAAACCCACACAGACAGTTCCAGTAATTGTGCCCTGTGCACTTTCACAGACAGGATTTTGGGGAAAGAGGCAGGGTGATGACAGACAGATTCATCCTGTTTCCTAAGAAGAGATAATAGTAAAAGTGGGTATGTTCTCCCCAAACCAGGACAAGTCCTCTTTTACAGAATCACTTAGGTGGGAAAAGACCTTTAAGATGAAGTTCAATCATAAGCCTAACACCGCCAAGTCCATCACTAAACCATGTCCCTAAGCACCCCGTCTGCAATGCTCATGAATGCTTGAAGTCCCTGCAAGAGGGCATATGTGAACATTCATCCTTACATTAAGATGCAATAACAATTAAAAGAAATTTCAAAATGAGTACTTGTGGAATCTTACTCCTACCCTTCCCCAAAAGTGTCAAACACAGAAGACTGTATATTAATCTATTTTAATGAGACATATTTCATACCTTATTCCTGAGAAAGCTTTGAGTGCTACAAATACTATGAATTTTAATCAGAAACGTTGGCAACATGAAATGTCAAAATACCTGTTTCAGAACAATTGCTTAAAAGGGGAAAAAAAAAAAAGGGGGGGAGAGGGGGAAGGAAAGAAAACAAAAGAGGAAAAAAAATTGTTAACTCCATCATCTTTGAATTTTCATTCCAGGGCTGTCCAGGAGGCATCCTTCATAGCGAGGTATTCCCCTCATGCGTGACAAGCTGACATTGACCAGTTCCTCACACTGCAGCATGTCCTTCAGGAAGCAATTCCTCCTGAATGATCAGGATTAACACAAGTGTTGCCACAGAAATTAAAGTGTTTACTGGAGCCCAAACAGGAAAAGACCCACACAAATATTTTTATTTTTCTCTTCTTAAAATCCCATCCAGGGAATACAATTTTCCCAATAGGAAGCAGAGGACAATATGCTATCCCAAGGGAGGAAGAACCAAAATGGAAATGAAGGGCCACTGTGACATCCTGCTTTACAACAGCCTGTCAATATGCAATCACCAAGAGCAAGGAATTTGGCATGACAGGTTACTCAGAAACACATAGGAAAACTACAGAATAGATCCTGAAATCAGTTTAGTCTTCACACAAACTCCATACATGTTTTCAGAATGCTCTGCCACAAGAGCAGCAGTGCTTTAAGCTTTAGAACCCTCCACTGCATACCACTGCAACCTAACATCATGGCAGTTGGAAACTGAATTCGCTCAGGCAGTACACCACTTCTGAGAAGTGGAACTACTCTTCAAGCCACCCTCAGAAAGTGAACAGGAAATAAGAGGGAAGAGCAAGGGTTACTTAAAAAACAAACAAACAAAACACCCAAATTTGTTTCTTGCTGTTTTTAAATTCTCATAAAAGCAATGCTACAGAAAGAATGTGTGCGGTCCCAAGTGCCTTTACAGTGGGCTGCTCCTAGAGACATCATCCCCCTTCAAGGGCATTGCCAAATCTGTACTCCGAGCAAAACTGCCACTACTCGTAATGTGCAACTTCTATGGGAAGAAGAAATGCCCTAGTATGGAAAAGGCTGCCTGTGAAACTGTCACAAAGACAATGCTGGGCTTTATTATACATAACTTACAGTATATTTATGAAAGAGAGGCCAAATCCTAGCAGCATGATAACTGTAAGACAGGCTTGCTTTCTCCTAAATCTCCTCTAAGTATCCTACCCATTAAAGCACAGAGAATACTGCTGCCATGGCCACAATTTTGACAGCTTCACAGACAAATAAAGGAACACCAAGCAGCTGCTCGTTCTGTGTAACAGTTTCTGGAGTTTCTACCTCACAGTCCCCCATTTAGATCATTACTTTTAAAAAGAAATGGATCTTTCTACCAAAGAACCTCATAAGCACATGCCCTTGAATACAATGAGTACCTTGGAGCAAGTCTTCTATGCATCAGTGTTCCATCTCAAATTCTCCACCAGTTACTTTTCTAACCAATGTTCTTATGATTTACCTTGTCGGCTTCACATTACAGTGACACAAAGACACCAAGAATGCAGAGTGCAGCAGAGTACACACCATTTGCTGGGGAACTGATGGTACCTCAGGAAAAAAAAATAAACCAATATGAATCCAAGAATATTGTTACATATCAAAGAAATAGCGATGAAAAGTCAGGCACGGAACACAAAGATGCAAGTGCCGTAGCATATCTAAAGGCATCTAAACGCCCGTTACAGAGGCAAGAATAGCATTCCTCTTAAAGAGGAGCCAGTATCTTTGTTACATTTGTCACTGCCTCCCTTTTCTTTCACAAAAAACCTATGAATGATCATTCATGAAGCTGAAAATGTTACTGAAGCAAGTAAGAAACATTCATAGCTCATCTTGGCTACACTTCTAGTCTTCATCTGAATAATGAGCAACTGCTCTTTGTTAAACATTAATGCTTTTTAATAACTGACTGCTGAATAATTTGAAGTGAGCTTGTTCTCTGTTGTCTCCTCCTCTTCCCCAAGATCTTCATTGTTCTATTTTAGGTAAGAGGATACAACTAGACTTGAGTGTTGGCAAAAAGGGGAGATGGCACTCTGCAACACTGACAGAATTGTCTCAGCACTCTAATATTAGTTTATTAAATGGGAAAAAAATAGAACAGTTAAAAAGAAGATAGTTTTCAGTACAATATTTAGTACTGCAATAAAATAGTTTCCTTTAGCTTAATTTTAGAATCTGCTCTAAGAATCTAATTTTAGAAGCTTCATACAATTTTTCTTTAAAAAGAAAACAAAAAACCCACACCTTTTTTGATATGGAAACACAAGTTACTAAAAATTCAGCAATTATTTACTAAAGCTAGTTATTCACTTCCTTTACAGCTAGTTGCACTCTTTTTACAGCTAGTACAGAGTAATGCAGTTTCGATTTACCTGAAGTAACAGCAGGATACTAAAAGAGCAGAAACTGAGTCTAGAATTTAATTCAGCAATAGTTATAGCTAGTACCAAAAGCTCTTTCAGGAAACATCAAGCTTAACAGCTAAATCTAAAGTTACCAGCAAGCCACAGACCACAAACACCAATTTAAAATAAATTTAAAACAAACAAACAAAGAAACAAAATTACTGCTGTCTTCTTCACATTTAGGATGATCACAAGTAAAGCAGAACAATTGTGTCAAGACACTAAGAGTAAAGTGAAATAAGAGGACACCTTTCTGGAGAGATTATAAGACCTGTCTAATGCTATAGATGTAACATCCTGACATCAGCACTGTTGTTATAAGTAACTCTATTATGTCAAAATAGCAAGAAACTGATGTTGAAAGCTAACACAGGAGTTCCTCCTTCCTAATATACACTCAGCAATCAGCAGTGATATCTGCAGATTTCAGCTAATTCATCCTCAATTCTGTTTCTCAGCCAAGCCAAGCAGCAGCTTCTACTCCTTCACTTCAAACTTTCAATTCTTTTACTCTCTCAGGCAAGAATAACATATTACAGCTGTATTTTAATTAAATGGTCATTTGTACTGAAGATTACTAATGAAACATTCCTTCAGACTCCACTGAAATACAAATGGTGACATCTTTAGAGCTACATGACTTAAAGAAGTTCTGGTCTAACCTTGTAATACAGCACATACAGTCTGAAGAACAAATGCTGAAAAGCCAGTCTTGTGTGAAAAGCAAATACAGAAGCAAACAAGAAAAAAGCTTTAGACACTTTGTTGAAGCAATGAGAGAAGCGAAATCAGTCTTCCTCAACACTTAATTTATCTTCAAAGTTCCCTTGTGTGAACAAGATAAATATAGGGAGTGAAGTTCCATCCCTACTAACAGCAGTTACTCAGTTTTATCCTTCTGATGCAAGTCAGTGAGATCTGCAAGCACAACGTTAGTCTTTCACTTGGTATTTTTTCTGTTAAACACATTCAATGTATTACACAGCCAAGACCTATCAAAATTAGAAAATTAAATGTAAAAATACACTCCTCTTAAAACATGGGTGCATCATTAATACTTTACTTGGTAACTGATTTCAAGTTATTGATCAAGACCAAAGAATAAATAAAACTAAAGCTTCTTCTACACTTTCAGGGGGCTAGGCTTGCTTGCATAAACTTTTTTTAAACCTGTTACAAAGCATGCACATCTTTTCCTTTCTATACTAAACTCAAAGGCTTAATATAGTTAGATCATAACCTAGAGCTTCTTCTTCCATCTCCCTCAAAATCAAGAGACTACTTAAACAGAGCACAAAACACCTTTACTATCAAGCTGGAAATGGGGGGAAAATGTAGCACTAGTAATTATCAGATGATGAAAGTGCCTACTGTGCTACCTGGATTTGAAATAGAGTAGCTGATCTTTGGCCTGAGTTTGCATCATACAATAAAATAATATTGACCAAAAAATAAATATATATATAAATATGTTCAGCAAAGAGATGTTCTTTTAATGTTAAGGACAAAAAAGAAAAAATACACCCTAAAAAAAAACCCCAACAACAGTAAGACAAGAGCTACTGTGCTTTATTCACAGTAAATTAACAATTACAGGGGAAGGTAGGTGAAAGTATTAGCATGAAGTTCACAGTTCTTTCACTTTGAAGGTGACAGTATCACACAGAACACCTTCAATAACCAATCAATTGGAATGACACCTGAAAACTTGGAACAGTATTCCTCAGAAGCACTACCATTCTCCTGCTGTCCCTTCAAAGGTCTTAATGTCATTTGACTTTTATCATTCAATAAATTTCCTTGAATTATTTCAGGAAAAGAGCGGAGAGTTATGTCTGACCAGTAAACCAGCATAGACAAAGCATAAATGCATTATAATTGATAGAACACAGCAGCTCCTGAGGAATTCCACAAGCCATACCAGCCAAGTACAGAAGAAGAAAACATAAGCAAGTGACACTTAAAAAAGACTACAAAACCGTTTTAACATTAAGCACCATGTCAACAACAAAAAAGATTAAGGATGACAAAGCTTTCTGTATCACATCCAAAATCTGATGATGTAAAAGTGCACTTCCCTACTCTTTCTGCTCATCTATTGCTGTTTTAAACATGACAGAAAATCGCTGAATTTTAACCAAGAAGCCCAGTGAAGAGCTGAACAGGATCTTCTCACCTGTTCATCCAAATTCATATGCACCATTTTGCTTCATAACAATAGAGCATACTGAAGAGGATGGTTTGATAAGCAGTACATTAACAAGTGTTCTCTTTTGCTCAGGAAACAGCTGAAGAGAACACAATCTTTCCTCAATATCAGGGTGAAACCCTGAAAGGAAAAACATCTATTTACACTAAAATACATGCCATTAGTTAAAATATCTGAGTTGCTCAAGTTAGTATATATTCCAAAAAGTTCTTTAGTTCCAGTGGTAGTTATACTTAGTATCTCCAAGAATAAACACTGGTGGGTTTTTTGTTAACTGATTGCTGCTACAAACAAGGAGAAATACAACGGGAAGTTAGATGTGCAGCACCTTGTACCTTTGTGCAATTGCCTCCACCAGCAAGGAGGGAAAGCTATCGGCCTTCTTTCAGAGATTCAGAGGGGTTAGAGCTGGAAAGGACCTTGAAGATCTAGTTCCAACGCCCCTGACATGGACAGGGACGCCCTCCAAAAGACCAGATGGCTCAAGTCCTCATCCAACCTGGCCTTGAACACCTCCACAGAGGAGGCATCCACAACCTTCCTGGGCAGGCTATTCGTCTCACCAACAATGCTGTAAATAATTTCTAATATCTAGTCTAAACCTACCTTCTTTGTGCTTCAATCCATTCCTTCTTATCCTATCACAACAAGCCCTTGTACCCTTGTAAAAAGTCCCTTCCCAGCTTTCATGTTCTGGAAGGCTGCTATAAGGCTTCCAGAAGCCTTCTTTTCTCCAGGCTGAAAGTCCCAACTCTTGCAGCCTGTCCCCACTGGGGAGGTGCTCCAGATCCCTGATTATCTTTGTGGCCCTCCTCTGGACCCATTCCAGTCATCTGATGTCCTTCTTATGACAGGGGCACTAGAGCTGAGAGCAGTACTCCGGGTGGGGTCTCATGAGAGCAGAGTAGGGATGTGCTTCTTGCAACAGGTTTCTTAATGTCATCACTCAGTCTAAAACAGTGGCTTTAATTTCACAGCCTTAACACATCCATTCAGAGCTTCTCTGTTAAAATTACAAGTGTCATGGCCAAGGACACATTTTAAGAATACACATCCATCCTTGGTTACATCCTCAGCCTGATTTTTGAAGTTGTCACTTTGCATCTTTTCCCAGCTCTATATAACAATATAAAGGCTCCACAGAAAGGTTTTCCCTCTCCGCTATGCTCATTTTCTTTACACTCATTCCATACACTCCACTCTGTTGAACAGCCACAGTGAAATTAACTGAAGTCTTTCCTAAATTGTCAAAGACAAAAAAGGGCAATCTTAATAAACAGTACTGGGGTCTGTTGAATGAGATCCTCTCAGGCTCCCATTCTGTGTGCTTTCTACATCTTTAAGTACTAAGGAGTCTGTAAGCGCACAGCATGTAGTCTTCCACAACAAGGCAGAAGTCTTGAACTATCTATAATAGAAAACACAAGCTATGAGAACCACTGACTTAACGTTTTCTTGACAATAAAACCTTCTGTGACAGCAGTCAAATGGAAATCAAAAAAATACATACTCATGGTTGACTGACACCCTCACTGCTAAGGCAAAAAGAATTGTTTCACTGATCCCGCAGAGAGACCCTGGCCTGCTGTCAGATAGAACATGGCTCTCTTCCTCCCCCAGGTCTTTGAAGCTGTAAGGAGGGAACAGCACGGGTTTTGAGTTAAGAAGCAAGACAGCATTACTGACAGTGCCACTTGCCTCAAGGGCTCTGACTATAACAAGCGACACTGACCAGTCATCTTAATTTAATTTTCTCCCTAAAATACAAGGATGATGAGCAGAAACTTGAAGCAAACAAACCACCCTGATGCTTAGGGCAGCCTCACCACATAAAGCTGTATTGGACTAGCTGCTTGCCACTACCAATTTTTGAGATTTTTATCTGAAAATATGTCATTTCAGAGGATCCTTTCAGCTGCAGCTGCCAACGCTCATCAGGAAAACTTTACACTTACTTCCCTGAAAATGCCTTTCAAACCCGAAAAAAAAAAAAAAAAAAAAAAGATAAACTGATTAAGAAATAGAAACTTGCTATGACATTAAAAGCTTCAGTGGCACAGGGTTGGGTTTTGGTTTGTTAGTTTGGTTGGATTTTTAAGGAAAATACTCAGATATTGCACATATTTTAAAAAATAATTACATCTAACTATCAAGAGCAATTTTTCCAGTCTAGAACTTTATTTTGAAGTAACATATTTTACAGGAAACTAAATTCTCATATATGTAGTGATGCTTGAAAATATTGCTGGCATGAGCTGCAGGACAGACAAAATAATTTGTAATTGTTATCATAAATCTATGCTCACACTTGCACATCCCCTTAACTCAAATACAGTCACTACCAGTGTAACCTTCACCTTTCATCTTGTCTTTCTCATACCCTAAAAAGAACCTGTCTCTCATTAGAAAAAAAATAACCATTCATATCTAGACAGTAATTGCAAACTGCTTTTTAATTCATTCAGACTGCAGATTTTATTCTTGTCCTCTTGCATGTTTCATGTCCTCTTTAGGTTGTGTATTTTCAAGAGGAGAAGCTATATTTTACCTTGTAAAGTTCCCAACCTGAAAGGGCTGCAAAAACAGCTGGTACTCTCAGTGTTTCCTTAACAAAAACAATTACTTGTTCCACAGTTTAATTCCTTCTTGTTCCCCCAACGCTATTAACCAAATAACAAACATAAGAGCACACTGCGTCCACAGGGTGACATACAGTAATCGCTCTAAAAGAGAAACCTCTCTCAATAAAAGTCAGAAACCTTTACCCACATCGTAGGTCAAGGGCACAATACCTCCAAATGAGGGCACTGAAAGTTTAAGGAAAGCGCACCTTTTCTTGCCTTTTTCTTTCCTCTTAAGTCACCTTCTAGTAAGGAGAGAGTATACAGCAATTCCAGGTGCAAAATTCTGGATGTGCCAAGAAGTACCATTCACAAACATTTTAAGTAACTTTTTGCAACAAAGTTCAGTTACAGTCCAAATTATAAACACTGCACAATAAACACAGTACATTTTCAGAGTACAAATAGAAGTATCATAAATGGAAGTTTCATTGCCCAGCTCAAGTATGTATCTTTTCCCTCTTAAGAGAATTACAGTATAAACAGGAGTATACAGGTGGTTTTGAATTCTTGTTGTTTAGTAATCTATTACTAAGCTATTTCAGTGCTTCATAATAACCACTTTAAATATGAAACGGTGGCAATAAACACCCCCAGCTTCAGTAGAAAAAAAAAACAACACTTGTCCATAATGATTTAAAGACAGAAATGTAAAGATAAGTGCAGAAGAGATTGCACAGTAACACATGATCTTCTGTATCACATGCTTGGCAGTATGCTCAATTCACTCTGATAACCCCGGCCAGACCCCAGGCATAGTTCTGTCCGCTACACGGCAGCTCTGTACATGTACCTCCTGACACCTCAACCAGGGGAAGAGGCTCTTATTGGAGTCCACGGGCCTAATGCCAGGGCGAGCATGGGTTCCCCCCGAGATGACACTTCTGCAACCGTGCGGCTTCCCCACCGCACAGCCGACACCCTGCAGAGCCGCCGAGAGGGAGGGAGGGAGGGAGCGAGGGGGAAAGGGAGGGAGGGATCCCGCTGACGGCGCCCGGCAGTGCCCGCCGCGGTGCAGCGGGAGGACGCAGCCGGAGCCTTCCCCCCGCCCCATCCATCCCGCTCACTCTCACCCTACAGCCCCAAGCCAGGGAAAGAGCACGGAGGACGGGGCGACGGAGGCGCCCGGCTGCCCTTCCGGGCTGCTTCCACTCCAAGGGCAGGACCTGCTGCTCCTGGCTCTTCCTCACCGCCACGGGCAGCCCTCCGCCGCCGCCCCTCACAGCCTCTCCCCCACTGCCACAGGGAGCCGTCACTGGCAGCCCCTCACAGCCTCTCCCCCGCCGCCACGGGCAGCCACGCACAGCCTCCGCCGCCACGCACAGCCTCCGCCACCCCTCACAGCCGGCACTCACGCTCGAAGTCGGAGTCGGACTCCTCGTCGCCGCGATCGGGCTCCTCGTCGCCGTTGGACTCGGTCTGCATGGGTTCCCCATCGAAGCTGACAATCAACCGGCCGTCGCCGGCCGCCTCCTGGTCGCGGGCATCCAGCAGACGGGTGAAGTAGTCGGCGGCAAAGCGCAGGAGGTCGGCCGGCCGGTGCCGCAGCACCTCCACCGTGTAGCCCTGCAGCAGCTCCGTGAGGCCCGGCGGGATCTCGATGCTCATGGTACCGGGGACCGAGGAGGCCGCCGTCAACCCCCTCTGCGGCCGGCTGTGGCGGGCTCAGGGCCTCCCTCCGCGGGTGCTGACTGACTCCAACCGCTCCGGTCACACGAGCCGCACCGGAGGGGAGGGGAAGTGGGGGGGGACACGGAGCGGACACGGGACGGGAGCGGCTCCGGCTGCGCAAGCGCGGGAGCGGGCGCGGGGCCAGCGGCCGCGCACGCGCCGAGTCGGGAGGTGTGTGCGTCACAGGGAGGCGCGGCGGGTGGTGGCGGCGGTTTGGGGGTGGAGGCGGCGGGGGGTGCAGGGCGGGGGCGGCAGCGGAGGGGGCCCAGCGGGAGCCGGGGTCCCGGGAGCGGTACGGTGGCAGTGCAGGAAGGGGACGGGTTGTTGTTGTTGCGTGGAGTCCGCGCTTCTGCCTTTGCGAAACGGGGTTGAAACCGGCAAACAGCCGTCCCGGCGGTCGGAAGGGGGTTCGGAAGGTGTTTGCAAAGCTGTGAACCAGAGCTGGAGGTGTCGGTGTGGGGAGGGTGAAGGTCAGCCCCAGACGCTGGTGCAGACCCCACCCGTGACCAGGCAGCACTTGAGCTCTGCAGGGCGTGTGCGCGCAGGGCGGGGGCTGCGGCTCCTGCTGCTTTGTGTGTTGAGTTATTTCACACCAGTGACCCCGTGGCCTGATTTCTTTATCCTCACGGTGTCTGCGAGAGTGTTTCAGCCCCACCCCGGAGCTGCACTGCTTTTGTCCTCGTCGGATCTAATCTAGAGGTTGATCCAGGCCTTGGATGGGATTAGATTTAGGGTCTGTGACCTCTGATTCCATGTCCGGACTAAATTATTCCAGAAGTATTTACACGATTATGCCACAAAAATGATCAGAAGGCTGGAACGCCTCGCCTGTGAGGTCAGGCTGTTCAGCCTGGAGAAGGCGCTGAGGAGACCTTGTTGTGACAGCCTTTCAGTACTTAAAGGGTCCTCTAAGAACAATGGGAACAGTCTCTTTTATCAAGGTCTGATGTGAAAGGACAATGGGTGGTGGTTTTAAACTAAACAAGGGGAGATTTGGACTAGATACAAATAATATTTTTTTTTATGATGACGGTGGTGGAACCCTGGAACAGGTTGCCCAAAGTGGAGGTAGAAGCCCCATCTCTGGAAACAAGTGAGGTTGAATGGGGCTCTGAGCACCCTGATGCAGTTGAAGATGTCCCTGCTCACTGCAGAGGGGTGGGTCTAGATGACCTTTGAAGGTCCCTTCAACCCAAACCGTTGTATGATTCTGTGATGTTCTTAAAACTAGTGAGCACAAGAGATGCAGCATGAAGGTCTTCACGCCTCATCTGTGAAATGGTGGCAATAGCATTGATCTCCTTAATGCTGAACGATAGGAGCATTAAAGATGAAGAATTTCAGAAAAGCAAAACAGAATCACAGAATGTATCTGGTTGGAAGAGACCTCAATGATCATCTAGTCCAACCCTTGACCCAGCAGCACTTCACTAATTGCCTAAATTCATGATGATCTGTGGAGATACCCATTCCCATGTGCTTTATTCAGATTCTGGCTTGTATTCTCTCTATGAAACCTGGAATCTGCTTGTGTGTGCACGGAAGCTTTGGCAAATGCCCAGGGGCCAGCAACAGGCAGTGTGGTGTGGAGCCACCAAACCTGAAGGTTTGACATTGCCAAAAAGCTTAGAAGAAAATAGGCTTGTGCAAACGTGAGTTGAGGGGAACTGGGATGTTGGCTTAGTGACGCTGCTGCCTGTTGTCAGTGTAAATATTTTTATTTAATTCTTCTTTTGTTTCAACAATAAAAGAGCAGAAATAACTTTACTCAAAAAATTTCACCTAGGAGCTCAGAACTGGCTGAGCCAATTTACTGTGTGATTTGTTCTTGTTTGTTCTTGTGCCAGCGGAGCCCCTAAGTTACCCAGATGTTTCCCACCACACTCCTATACAAAGATAGGCTGTTTGCTGCATGGCACAGAGGGCACAGCAATGGATCACAGACACTCCATTCAGTGCTGACTTGGTTCTGAATGAGGGAGGCAAGTTGGAAATCTTGTGGCACATGCCACAGCACCCAGCCACTCTGCTAAAAGGTGTTCTCTGTTGTACAGCTCCCCTGTTTTTATGCAGAGTAAGATTACATCTTGTGTCCTTGGAAAATGAACAAGTTGAAAACAATGACAGGAGGCAGATTTGCCTCATCAGTTTTATCTGGAGTTCTGTATGAAACTGTTTCCCTTCATTTTTTTTTCTGCAGCAGGCAGAATTGCTATATCCCTTTTCCCAAAAAAATAATTTATACTGATTTTTTATTTCCCACTCCTACCAATCTCAAACAATACAAGAACACATTTCACTCCTCAGTGTATGTGATTTAAGTGCTGGTGGAACTTGTATGGGTAAATGGTTCTGACAAGAAAACTCTATTTGGCTAGTCCCCTATGAATTTTAAGACTTGATGAAATCTTTACCATTTAGGTACTGGAAATATTTCTGGTGGTGAAGTGCTAAAACTTTAATTACTAAAATGCTGTAAAAATGGGGGGAGGGGTGGGAAAGCATTGGCCAGTAGGGTCAGGGTCAAAGGAAGAAAGAATAAGGCCAATTCTAAGGGAATACACTTACTTCATTTTTCCCACTCTTGCACAAGAGCCAGCCACCTGACAATTGCCTGCTTTTGGCATTAGCCAGCTCTTACATTAGCTTTTAACATTTTTATTGATAATTTTCTCTCATCTGTGCCTGTGGATATAAATCTGCTTGTTTATATGAGAAAAAAAATGTGTTACCTGTAAATATTAGGACTCTGAAGAGCTACATTGCATTACCCTTCTGATATTTATATGTCCACATACAACTAATCGGCTCCAGAGGGAAGTAAACAGAAGAGGTCTGCTTAGCCTCTTTCTCAAGGTCAACAGACCAAAAAATGCATCCAAGGTCACGTCAAGCACATTTTCAAGCTGACCTATGCCACAGTTTATCCCATTTCTGTATATATCTTTTGTGAGCACCAGAACTGATGGCACATACATGCAAGAGACTTGTCTTTGATCAAGTCAATGATAATACTGCTGGCTGCTTTTCTGCACAGCTCATCATATGTTTGCTTTCACCCTGAATTTGAATTACTGTTAAAATTATTACTATAGCAAGCATCAACATTAAACTAATATTAGAAAATCATTTAGGAAATGCACTTGCAGCCTTCATTTGATCCCCTTTATAATAACAGCTTTAATTCTTGCGGCGTGACCAATGCAATTTCTTTCGGCTGGTTTCATGGCATATTCAGCATCCAGTATGGAATTAGATAAGACTTGTGTAACTGATGAAGCTAGTCATAGGAACATAAAATCATAGAATCATTTAGGTTGAAAAACACCTTTAAGGTCATTGAGTCCAATGGTTAACCCAGCATTGCCAAGTTCACCACTAAACCATGTCCCTCTGCACCACATGTGGTCCCTGTAGTTGTCTTAGCAAAATACTTTTTTTTTTTCCAGTATCCTATTTTTTCCTAATAATTTCTTAGGATCTAAAAGCTATTCCCATATTTATCATCTCTGTGTGCTCCTAAATGTTGAAGTCTCTTCTCTTCACTTTACCCATTCTGCTCAGTGATGTGTGACTTTGATGCAGCCTTAGTGAAACCATGATGGAGCTTCGGTGTTTATCCTACCACCAGGAATAGTGCAGTTGCAAGCTGAAAAGCAAAATAGTCTGTGTAATCTTGCACTAGGGAAAAATAATTAGATTAAACCTCCAGACTGGCTCCTTAAAAAGTAAAATAAATCCATTTATAACAAGTAATAATTTACTTCTCATAAACCTATCAGCACCAACCAGAGCTCAGACACTGTGTAAACATCCGTACATCTTGGACCGATTACACTTGCTTTCAAATCTGCTGCAAGTAATTCAGTCCGAGGATAATGCAAGAAAATGCTAAATATGCTGATGATTGGTGTTAGAAAACACAATCTCCTGTTTAAGCAAAGGTAGGTTCATTACCACAAGTATAGCCTTGGTGTGTTGTTATAAGTGACACACGAGGAAGCCCTTTCAAGTCACGCAGTCCCAAAGCAGTCCAGGTTGAGGGCATTCTGCAAGCCAAGCAAACTCCTGCCTTTGCCCTGCTGAGCAGTGCTGTGGGATGCTTTTGGCACAAAAGCATGAATTGATGAGTAAATTAGCAGTAGCTCTTCTCAGATTTACCAAATTCTCACTACTCCTGGCATTGTGGGATTTGGTGAATGATGGTTCTGCATGTTTTTTATGGGATTTTGTGAACTTTGATCTTACCTTTCTTCAGCCTTCTCCAAATTAAGGCCTCACAGTCTTACTAGTCTCTCCTCCAAAATCATCTGCTTCATTCCCAGGATCGTGTTGAATGCTCTTTACTGTACTTCCTTGACTTGACTATACCTTCCATAAACACTGTGTGCAGGTCTGGTCTCCACATCTCAAAATGTGCTCTTAGCGTGGTTTACACGGGAGAAAAATTATAGTTTGACTTGTTCTCTATACCCCTTGGGGTGTCTTGACTGCCACACCACAATGAATTGAAGGCATCCAGTCTTTACCTCAAGATATAAAAATATTAAAACATTCCCACTTCTCTTAGTGTTTTTTCTCCAGTGGCTGACCCCCTGTATTAAAAAAAATATATGCTGAATTTCATTTTTAAATGGTCTGTTTAAAAGTTCCACTTTGTTTTTCTACCTCCTGGTTGCTTCTGTTGCTGTGAATGTTCATATACACTACATAACACTGTGCATAATGTGCTCTGTGCATAATGTACACAAAACTGCTGACTTTGCATTTTAGCAGGGGAAGTAATGTTAACAAAAGGCAAAGTGATCCTGGTCTTGCCTACCAGGATGCAGAGATCCTTCAGTGCACAAGATAAAACTGCTTCTCATTCTTGTGTTTGGTTTTCTTCTCAGGAAAGTACTAAGCCTCAGAAACCAAAGCTTTGATACTCCAATGAGGCAGTTTGCTCAGGGAAGTAAGCAAGATTCAGCATGCATTTTCCTTGTTAGCTTTCAGAGTGACTAGGTTTGAGTACTGTGTATTTCAATAAATTATATGGGACTGTCTGTTACTAGTACCAAGAAAGGAGAAAAATATAATCTTTTTAAAATAAGTATATATGAATACTGGTGTCAGCTGGAGTATGTTACTTTGCCACTACCTTTAGTCCACAAAAAATGTTTTGGATCATTCCAAATTTGAATTAGGAGAAACATCTGTATAAGTATCCAGATTTCCATTGGCATAATTTAGTTCACGAACCCAGAAAACACTGATTATGTTGGTAACAGTTGCAATTTTTCAGGCAGTAGGAAACACTGGGTTTGAAAGACCTGATTTTATAAAACTTTTCTCCCAACTATTACCTAGATGTAAAAGGAAATATCTCTAAATATCAGTCATGTCATACTTAAGATGTAAAATGGCACATGCCTGCATGTAGATAAAAGTAGTCTCTGCAACGTAAGACGTGTGGGATGACTATGTTGTTTGAACTACTCTGAGCAACACTATGTAGCAGATGTAAAGTTTATGGTTTCCACGTCAGAGAAGCCCTAAGCAACAGCTCTCTGCTGTGCAAGCAGGGGGCATTCAAATAAGAACTTAGCTAATCATTTGCTTCTCTCGCATACAAAGTGGAAACTCTACCTACTTTGATTGTACTTTAGTTTCTGCCCCCAGTGCTAAAAATATTACATGAAGAACATCTCTGTGGTAATTGGTAGCAATTCCAGACAGAGGGAAATGGTAGGAATAGAACTTTATGTGTGTCCTATGGTAGCCAGTCTCTCACCAGGTAGCCCTGGCCCTTTTGGAACAGCTGTGTCAGCATTACAATACATGGGAATTGCTACTCAATAAAGACAGAAAGTTTTCAGCTTTTCTTGTAAGAGATGGCAGAAAATGAACCTTCATGCGTGTTGTTCAGAAACACATCTGAATCCCAAGTGTCAATTTCTAGTTGCATTTTCCCACAGAACTTGTTCAAACAACAGCTTGTTTAAGTTAAGAGGTGTGTCCCACAAAGAGCTCTGAAATTAATTTCTTCCTTGAGCCTTTGCAAAGCCTTTGCTTGCAAATCTGGGATTGTCTTTTACCGTATGTACACACTTGTCCCTTCCTTCTATATCTTCTCACATTTCTACCCTACACAGTTCAGGTTATCAGCATTTCCATAATGTGGTCCGGTCCTGCCACTGCCTGTCCTATGGAGCTCTTCAGGTAACTACCATTCTATCAGTATCACTATAGCTGCTGTTTTCACATCTTTTGTTGTCACCTTTCTCCATTGTCACCTTTCTCTATCAAATGTTATTAACCATTTCTCACACTTGGTATTTTCCTGTTTGTCATGTATCTTCACTAGCTTCTTGTCAAATAACAGTTGCTGTTCCCAACACTTCACCTCCAAGGTTTACCCACAATTCATAATCTATCCCTCTCCCTGTCTTGCTTATCCCACTTGGTGAGGCACCTTGAGCTTCCTTCCAGTCTGAGCTTATCTCTTCCCTCCCCATGGTCCTTTGCTGAATCAGGAGTCATGGCCTCTTAACTCTTTAGCCTTGTTTTATGGTAACTGCCAGGAGGAAGTGTTTAACACATTTCTCTCTCCCCAGTGTTGATGTTGATGTCCCTTCCCCTGCCCTCCAGTGTCCGTCGCAAGCACAGAAGAACTGCACACAGGGTGGTACTACACTGAATGCTATATGAAGAGTGCATTCACCAGTCTTTCCAGCACAGCACAGGGTGTTGACTAATTCCCAGGACTAAAACTGAATCATTAAATGTAAGTTGCAACAGTAATAAATGAGCTTTATCCACCAAATCCCCACATTTCATGTTTTACTCCAAAAACCCTTTTATGACCTCTATTACAGTTGTTAGTGCTTCTTTTAATTAAACTTCCAGCACAGTATGCAGCTCAATGAACCAGTTTTCAGGGAAAATCACTAAGCAGTTCCAGTAGCATTTTTCTGCCATTATTCACATGCTGTGCTGTAGCATGCATGAGAAAAATGTTGACAGAGGGTTATATATCTCAGGGGAGGATGATGAGGACATGAGACTTCATACTTCTAAGCTATTTTTTCCAACTTTGTTTAAGTTCCTGTGTTTTGTAGATGTATTTGATATTTGACTGCAGCTTGGATTAAGGGAAACGGCACTAAAAGAAATGGGCAGTCTCAATATACAGGAGAGGGGATTATAAAGCCACCTCGCTGTGGTTAGATCCTGCATTTTCAGTCTCTGCAAAATACTAAGTGGTTTGGGGGCAGAACAATGCCTGCTGCCTTCAACTGCAACTGAATCGTGTCTGTATCTGAAAATAATTGGATGGATGTTCCACGTACAGTGCCCACTCCTAAGGCTGTTTGTGACTTTCATTCCCAAGGCTATCAGCCCAAAGAGTTGTATTAGAAAAAGAGGAAAAGAAGAATCTAGTTTTAGAGAATGCAGCGGCACAGCCTTTTGTTACAGCTGGTTTGAAGTGTCTCTCCATTGACATCTAGTGTCCGCACAGAAAGATCTTTAGATTCCTCACAGCCATGCTGGCAATATTTATCTCTAAATTTCTCAAGCTTTTTCCATGCGTAGTTATTAAGTCCTCCTATTGATAATACCAGGTCAACCAGTAGGTGAGACTGATGGTGAAAACACACATAACACTTTGTGATATGCATCCATAGATGGCTGCATTCTGAATGGCTCTGGAAACCTTTTCAGTGTTTTGCAGTTCACAAGTACTATCCTTTTTTTACATTATTTTTAAGTGAATACCTGCAAAATACTCTCTGACCCTATTCTCCTACCTCAGAGCATACAAGCAGCTGTGGCCTAATAAATGTTCGACACAGATTTTATGAAACATTGCACCTCTGTAGTCAGGCATTATCCTAATCCTCTTTAATTAAGCAAGAATCCCTTTCAGTGACAAAACCCACTTCATTACAATCTATTGTGTCACTAAAAGCTATTTAATAAGGAACTGTCTTTGTCTAGCTTTGCAATGGTGATGAGTAATTTTCATACTGATTTATTTATGTTGTAGAAATCCCAAGTTTTTATGAAAGGATTTGCTGGTTTGCTTTTGCAAAATCTTGAATGGTGACAGTGATCACTTCATTATGTTGCTAGTCTACACTTTGATCTGTAGGCAATACCTAAACAGTACTTCTCCTGCTCTGTCAGTCGGCCTTACATGTTTGTGTCAGGGTAGTGCACATAGCAGCTGTGCTAGAATCATGGCCCCATCATGCATGGTCCTAGAATGGCGTGAAAAAGTCCTTCCCTAGTCAGAAGACTCCCTGTAGGTTCATGCTTTGAGTATTTGAATTGTTAGAATCTGTTTTCAAAGGCAGTTATTTCAAATAAATTATGTTATGAAAGCTTGAAAAGATTTCTTGCCCTATATTTTTCTAAGGGTTACAGCTTCAGCAGAAGTGTAGGACATGTCCAAGAATTCACACTGAGCACAGCTCCTATCTGTGACCAGTTCTTCGGCCCCAAGAAGTTCATGTGTTCTGTTGTAGAGTGGTTTATAATTGGCATTGGTTTATAATCACAGTATCACAGTATCGCCAAGGTTGGAAGAGACCTCAAAGATCATCAAGTCCAACCTGTCACCACAGACCCCATGCCTAGACCATGGCACCAAGTACCACATCCAGTCCCCTCTTGAACACCTCCAGGGACGGTGACTCCACCACCTCCCTGGGCAGCCCATTCCAATGACGAATGACTCTCTCAGTGAAGAACTTTCTCCTCACCTCAAGCCTAAACTTCCCTTGGTGCAGCTTGAGACTGTGTCCTCTTGTTCTGGTGCTGGTTGCTAGAGAGAAGAGACCAACCCCTTCCTGGCAACAACCACCTTTCAGGTAGTTGTAGAGAGCAATGAGGTCGCCCCTCAGCCTCCTCTTCTCCAGGCTAAACAATCCATACCCTTCCAGCCATTCCTCAATATCTCATGAGCTTAGAAGAGCTCTCTCTTGGTTTGGTGATACCTGACACAGTGGGGTCCTGTCCTTGCTAGCTAGAGGAAGCTACTAATGTGCAAGCAATACATCTTTGCGTTGGAACAATAGGAAATTTCTGCTGAAAAAGAGCTACAACAGCCTTGAACTTTTTCTGTGAAGGTTGGAGGAGGGTGATACAATATTTCCCACAATTTCTGGAAAAGCAGCTGTCATCATTTTTCATAGATGGTCAAATATTTTCCCTCTTTCTCCTTTCAGTGTTCTGTTATTTAAAAATACTCATCACGGCCCAACTGTCAGAGTCTGTAGTGAAAGAACCTGCTGAATCAATACATCCAGAATAGGAGTGAAATCATCATTAAAATGTGTCCTGCCTAGATTATTCATAATTTAACTATGAAGCAGCATGTGATCATGAGCAATGAAGGAATGTGACATAAATAATTTCATTCAGAGCAGTGCCTTAGTGCAGGCACTGGTGAAGCTGCTGCAGCCGACAGAGCCTTTAATGTGAAACTGCTTTACAGGAAGAGTTACCAACATACATTTGAAATCATCCTTGCCACAATCCCTTGGCCACTCTGACTTTTCACCCCCAGTAGGACTCCAGCAACCTCAAGTCCTCCCTCCATGGTGTCAATGGAAGAAGGCAGCAGCAGCAAAGAGCATCGTGTTGCTGTGGCAACACATCCCACTTCAGGGGATTGCGTTGCCTCGGCGACATCAGGCAGGCAGGCACTGGTAGATCGAATTGTCTCAAAGCAGCTGCCCCCCAAAAAACAGGGCAGCTTCAGACTACAGGAATGCACGCAGATAGGTGACTTGATGAGTGTAGGACCATGTGTTCACAACCTGGGGCTGGGTTAGGAGGGAGTGACCTCTGTGCACAGCTCTTCACAGGTAGTGAGACAAGAGTACTGCCAAAAGCAGCTCGCCAGCTAATGGGTTAAAATATGACAGCAGGAAAGAAAAGTCAGCAGGAGGGGACTAGCTGAATGGAGCAAGTGCTGAGGCCACCATTCTTTCTTTGTACAAGCAGGACCTGCAAACATTGTCTGTTACATGACATATCTATGAATGGAGGTAATCTTAGGCTCATTGAACCATAGAATTTTTGGGTTGGAAGGGACCTTCAAAGGTCATCTAGTCCCACCACTCTGCAGTGAGCAGGGACAACTGAAACGTTTCCAGGGATGTGGGATCTACCACCTCTCTGGGCAAATTGTGCCAGTGTCTCACCAGTGTCTCACCACTGTCATTGTTAAAAAAATCTTTCTTATCTCTAGTCTGAATAATCTTCCCTGTTTTAGTTTAAAAGCATCACCCCTTGTTCTGTTGCAGCAGACCCTGCTAAAGTCTGTCCCCATCTTTCTGATAGGCCCCCCATTAAGTACTGGAAGGCTGCAATAAGGTGTCCCCATAGCTTTCTCTTCTCCAGGCTGAATAACATCAGTCCTGTACAGTGATTTTAGAGTAGTCCAGTGCTACATTGTGCTGTGTCACATTCAGTACACAGCATCACGTAGACAAAGGATTAAAGACCAATTTACATAGGCAAATGTCTGTGTTAATACTGTGAGGCTGAGAGCCTCCCACTTGTGTGCCTGCAAGAAGTCCAGCAGCCAAAGTCAACCCATGGCAAAGCAGTGACAAGTTTTTCAGAGCCTGTAGACCCTTTACCACAACCGTGTTCAAGGACATGTGCGCTAAACATGTTCTGTGCACTTCACTAGAGCCACCTGTGGAACTGCTAGTAAGATGAGGAGGTTCAAAGCTTGATACACAGCACTTGAAGAGCAATTTGAGAAGCAAGAAGATAGTAAAAGAAGAATTTATACAAGAAGACAAGTAATTTCCTTGCTGTAAGAATCTGCTCCCTTTACTCTGTTGGATTAGGAAGCCTCTTGCCTACTGGAATTAGCCCTTCAATAAATAGCATCTTTTGAACACAAGCCTGTGTGTCCTGTTTTAGTGTGCTAGCAATGCTTTGCTTTCTTTTTTAAGCCTTACACTGATTCCTGCGGAAGAGCAGAGCCTGCTTCAGGGGGTCTAGTGTTACTTTTCGCCCCCGGAGACACTACCATATGCTGCACTGCTATGTCTCAATGATGTTAACATATCTGGCTTTAAGTAAACATTGCCTGTACTTACAGCTACAGCTTGATCTTTCCTCACTTTTCTGATATTGGCCTCACTTTCTCAGAGACATTCTTTGTGCATTTTCTGCAAGACATTAGCTGCCTTTCTTCCTACAATCAAAGCATTGGTTAATTGTGTTTACAAAAGATTCCTGAACCGTGAGAAATGTTTTTCAGAGTGTGTGGGTTTGCATCATTTAGCCTTGAAATGATGCTGCTTCCCTGACCTCTTGCTGTTTTTTCTCAATGACTCTGGTAATTGCATCAGTAGCCTTGGGAGTAACATTTTCCTTTCACATATAGAAAAGATCCAACCTTTCCCTACCCTCTCCCAGCTGAATCATATTTGGTCCTTTCTTTATTCTGTGGCTCAACCACACCAGCTCTTTCTCTGGATTCTGTGGATGCAGTCTTGTTTCTCCCATCCAGAAAAAAATACTCTGCCACTTTCCTCATTCACCATTTTCACCATTCTCCTTTCCTATGAAATTCTCAGTCTTCTTTCTTCTCCCCTGCATCAAATACATTTCTTATCTTCTCCACCAACATCCTTTAAGCCCATCTTCTCAGCAGTTGTTCTGCCAGCATTGTCCTGTCACCATTTCAAATAGACATGCCAGTGGTTTTTCCACACCTCCCCACCACAGCTGGATACTGCTTTCTAGAGACATCTGCAAGGGGGCTTGTGGCACAGACACGAGCATGGCACCATGTTCTCCCTCATGCTGGAGGGATTCATCTGCCAGCTTTCACCTTATACTACATAATTTCAGACTGCCTTGAGGAAGGCCTTTTGTTCACTTCAACACAGTGAGAAACTGAAAAATGACAGCCAGAAACACATCCCAAACCCACACATTTGGGATTCTGATGTTACTTCAGAGCTGCTTGGTCCCCACACTGATGCTCTGTGTTATCTACAGGTGTATGAGAGGGTTCCCTTTCAATCTCGTGGCAGCAATGTCAGTTCCTTGAGGTTTAATTTGCAGTCAGCAAGAAACCAGAGCCAACATGCAGCAAAAACCTGTTTCTTCTCTTCACACCCCTTTAAAGGTGACTCTTTTTTCTGAGTCACTCCTAACACAAACTTGTAGGAAAAGATTCAGCCTAGGTTTGTACTACAGCTTAGAGGAACATAAAAGACCATTTATTTTTCAAGGTATTATTTTGAATTATTAATCAAGCTCCCTGTCTGGCTGAGCTCAGTGAGGTCCTTCTTCAGATTTTGTAGAGTTTATTTCTGCTGTCATCCTGAGCAACCATTAAGGTGCAGAACATAGGTTTGCTGATGAAATCAGGGAGGTTGCTGGCAAAGCACGACTCTGCCTATGCTTTTGCAGAAGGATCTTGTCACAGGGGATATGAGCTGCAGTTGTTCCTTTGTTCATATTTAAACATACGAGAAAGAAGGATGTAATGATAGCTTGTCTCTGGCCTCTGAGTATTTAAACTCCTTGAGATAAAAGCAAGCAGGAATGTAGCTTCTCTGAGAGCAGAGCGCATCCCATAGCAGAAGTGATCCAGCCCCAGTCACTCTGCAGTTTCCATTTGACAACAGTTTCCCACTGAGCTGTGTCCCATGCAAAGGAACACAACCATTACAAACAGCATTGCATGTAGCAGAACCTGATCAAAGCTAGAGGCACAGTGTTTGCTTTTGGTTTTGTTTGTGAGTTTGACAGTGCAGCGAGACTGTGTTTGCCTCACTTTTCCCCTCAGTCACTAGGTGATGGCTCCTTATCTGAAAACACCCTTAGGCAGTTCCTGGGGTTAAGGATGCTGCATTAAAATGGAGCTTCACTCAGAAATAGACTTTATTAAAATTATTATTTAGCTGTTTTAGTTTCTTTTCTGCTTACCTCACTTCTTTTACACTCCAAATCTATCAAACCCCTTAGAGCTCAGCACAGGGTTACAAATTATTTGATGCTAAATGATTCTAAAAGTAAAAAATGTCATATCATATCATATCATATCATATCATATCATATATCATATCATATCCTATCATATCATATAGAACAGAACCAAACCAGTTTGGAAGAGACCTTTGAGATCGAGTCCAACCTATCACCCAACACTATTTAATCAACTAAACCATGCAACCAAGCACCCCATCCAGTCTCTTCCTAAACACCTCTAGTGGTGCTGACTCTACCACCTCCCTGGGCAGCACATACCAATGGCCAATCACTCTTTCTATGAAGAACTTCTTCCTAACATCCAGCCTAAACCTCCCCTGGCACAGCTTGGGACTGTGTCCTCTTGTTCTGGTGCTGGTTGCCTGGGAGAAGAGACCAGCCCCCACCTGGCTACAACCTCCCTTCAGATAGACAGCAATAAGATCTCCCCTAAGCCTCCTCTTCTCCAGGCTAAGCAACCCCAGCTCCCTCAGCCTCTCCTCATAGAGCTTGTGCTCCAAACCCCTCACCAATTTTGTTGCCCTTAAATATGGAAAAGGGTGTTTCAAGTTTGTGGTTTTGGCTGACCTCAAGATGAAATGAAACAACAACAGCAAAACCAGAAATGACTAGAAGGGGCAAGGAAAGCTACATAGACCCACCTGCCTCCCAGGATAATACTAAGGTAGGCGGTGTGGGGAGGCAGCTCAGGATGCTGACAGCAGAGGATGATGTTCAACCAGACCAAGAAGAAACCTCCTGAGCCTCAGCAGCATGGCAATGCCAGAGAGCTACAGAAAAAAAAACAGTCAATGAGAAGAGAGTTGATTGATGAAATTGCCCAAAATGAGCAAGGAGAGAAAAGGCTGTGTTATGTAAACACTGTAGCTGCACAGTTGTTTAATCTGAGCTGTCCTAGGAGCTGACAGGGCTAATGTTACTGCTGCTTCCTAGGCTGTGTAACAGGCATGGAGTCTGACGGGTAATTTTTCCACTTGGTAGCACGGATATTAAATTATAAAACAGATAAGAGATTATCTCAAAAGCGAGGAGCTGCAATTTTCTCAAGACCTTGCTGCCAAACTTCAAAAGAAATACTGTGGAAATCAAAGCAGTGCTCAAAATGAGAGAAATCTGTTACAGAAAGAATGCTGATGTAAATCTTCTTTCAGTCTGCAAAATTGTCTTTACCTACAGAGAGTCTTTAAATAAGGGGAAAATGTATTCCAGTTGCTTGGGATCAAAATCCAAGTCTCAGACACACAGAAGAACAATCCAGAGAGAAAAGCCAATAATCAACTGCTGAAAAAAAAAGCCATGGTAAATGAGAAACTCAATAGGGGTGGAGAGTGAAGGGGAAAAAAGGACAAAAGAATGGAAAATGTTCCTGAAGTAGCAAAAATGCAGCAAAACCGGAGGATTTGGGTATGCAATGAATAACCAGAAGGTTATAGGGGAGGATTTCTTGGGAGACAGTGAGTGTGAAGGTTGCACAGTGACAGTGCAGGTACATAGAAGGAAAGCTGCGGAAAGATGGTTTAAATGGGAAGAGCCTATTCCCATTGCAGAAAAATACAGACACACTGAACTTGGAGAGGAGTACATTAGATAAAATGGAAAATAGCTACCAGAAGAGCTTCAGTGGTGAACAAGACAGGATCCGATTCCAGGTGCCCACAGTGAGAATACATCTAGGTGCAGCAAGGGCCAGTGGCTTCCTCAAGGAAGGGGAGCTGGGAGCTCCTGGGGATGGCAGCCAAATGTGAGCCAAGAGTTGGCCATGGTTGGGATCTGGATGAGGGCTGGCAGGGCCCATGGTGAGGGGTAGCAGGAGCTGGGCTGGGCTCTGCTGCTCAGCCTCCTGCAGCTTCTGTGGTCTTCCTTGGCTGCTGTCATCCTCCATGACCCCCAAACCACAGGGACAGGGTAGCTCTTTGTCTCACAGGGATTGCCTCCTCCACAGACAGCACAACCGAAGCTTTGAAAAGGAAAAGAAAAAAATTTATATACATAGTTGTCCTTAAACAGAAATATTTGAAGATCAAAGAACTAAACAACAAAGACAAAAATGACAAAACTGAACATCCAGTTCTGCTATCTTATTTCAGGAAAGAGTTTGATCAGGTGCTAGACATGAAAGATCTGGTCTGGAATCTGTTTTCTGCAGCTCAGTTGAAGGGAAGCCATGCACTCTTTAACAAAGTCTTTTCAGACTGAAGCTGTGTATAAGAAGCAGAAGTGATGATGCTTTGTATTAAAGGACACAGTTTCTTGCTCAGTTGTCCCTATGTCAGGCTTCAGCTTCAGCTCACAGTCAAATAATTTAAAATTAACTTTAAAATAGACCAGTACTTCGGGAAAGGCCAAATTCCCAAATGTTGGAATTTTTTACCAGTTTATATTTTTACAGGAAAAGATTCAATAAAGAAAGTAAAATGGAGAAGGCAGCAAGCATTTGCTGTATTAGCAATTCAGGCTTCTGGACTGCTGAGAAGAAATGTCCTCAGGGAAATGAGATTATATTTTGCTTACAACATATATATATAGTAACAGATTTTTCATTAATCTCTAAATTCATATAGAAACCGATTAGGCAAAAGCTACTGGAACGGGAGGAACATCCTGACCAAATCTTAGAAGCAATATTTGATTGCCAGACAAAGTCTCAGGGAAATGAAAACTCTGGTCACTGGAAGAAGTTAGAGAAATTAAAGACGACTGCTCTGTGTTTTCAGTCACTGGATATCTCCTTTTGTATCTTGGGGTATTAGTATTATTAATGACAAGAAGTGGCTTAAACAGTAGTTAGAGCAGAGAAGGTCTTGGGGGAAAATAAAGGAGCCATCAAGAATAACTAAATAGTAAATAAATTCTTAAGATGGGGGCCAGGGGGTGGGGGAAAAAAATACTTAGAATTAATTTCAGTCAAATTTCATGGCATAAGACAGAAAAATCTGGTATCTTATGAAAATGAAACTCAGGTGGTAAGAGCAATTGGGTTTTATTCATAGGAATTCAGGCACTCCAGTGTTTTCAGTAAGACAGTTACTTAGCAAAGTGTGTGCTACTTGTGTTGTTCACTTATTTTAAAAAGCCTTTACACTTGAGATACTCTGAGGTAATGATTTATCTACTGGTACATTAATTACATGTAGAAAGAGCAACAAAAGAAGACATTTTGGGGGGGAGAGAAAATTAAAAAATAAAATAAAATAAAATAAAGAATAAAGTAAAACCACAAGAGTAAAACCTAGCAGGAGCACAAAAGACTGTTCTTTCCCAGCTGGATTCTACGAAGTGTTTAAAATTCTTTGAGAGGCACTTGGGTTTGCATCCTGCATGCAATGAGCTTTCATGTGAAAATGAGCCTTTTGCTCCCAAAATATGTAACTCCTTTCCTCTTTTGTATCCTTTTATGTTGCTTTAGGAAGTGTCATGTTCTGTCAGAGCTGGAGATCACTACGTATCCCAAGGTGTTCCCATCTCTGTCTGCACGAGCTGTCATCCATTAACTGGGTTTAAACAAACTGAGCTCAGGCTGGCTTTGCAGTGGCTGGGCAGATGCCAGGCAGTACTCATGAGGGACTTGCAGCCACTCATGGTGCTGCATCACCAGGAGTGGTTTCTGTGGTCATTTGACATAGAAAAGGCTCTCAAGGCTCTCACACAGGAAGTTCCACCTCAACATGAGGAAAAACTTCTTGAAGCATGTCAGTGCACTGGAACAGGCTGCCCAGAGACTCTTTCCCTAGATACTTTCAAGACCCATCTGGATGCCTTCCTGTGTGACCTGCCCTAGGTAATCCTGGTTTGGCAGGGGGCTTGGACTCAATTTATCTTCAGAAGTCCCTTCCAACCCCTATCATTCTATGATTCTATGATTCTAAGGGTTGGGGCAGAACTTGTAGGCAGAGTCCCTTCAGGTGAATCTTCCTTCTCCTCCTGATGCCAGCAGAGCTCAGGAGCTGGGGATCACTAGGTGAAGATTCATTTGCCATATGTTCTGTGGATGATGAGTTTATGAATCTCAGAGTTATTCTTAACGTCCAATTGGAAGACTCTGTGTACATAATGATGTTGGATTTTCTGTTTTCATCACCACAGTTGCCCAGGTGAGATTGACACTGTAGTTAGCCCTCACATTCCTGAACACAAACGTTCTGGGAAACCAGTGATTTTGGTAAGATCCTCCCCTTCAAAGTTGAATCACAGCAAATTTCAGAAGTGACACACAGTTGCCCAAGATTTTCCTTCAGAAAATACCTGTGAGAAAACATTTAATAGATTTCAAGTTTCCTAGCAATCACATTTCAGAGGCTCTGAAACAGCCATATGACTAATCTGATAAGCAGCTCAGTTAGCAAGTAAAACTAACCACAGAAATCTAGAGGAGCATCTTCCATGGATACCTCACTGTTACTGTGAACAAAGCCTTGGTAGGTGAGGTGAAATGTGAATAAAAGGGACACTAAGTGAGAAGAAGACACTCTAAATGCAGTGGGCTGGATGTATTACCATTAATATCCGCTGAGTCAGGATAAAGAAAGGACTGGGCTCAGGAAACAGTACTTGTTTATTGATGGTGTAAATGTTGCTAAGCTACATGGGTTAAATTAAAAACCCCATCCTTTCCCAATGTCTACACCACCTTCAGCAAAAAATGCTCTGTGCATTTAGTAAAAGTCCCTGGGGTTTTTTTTTCCCCCAGATAATTTGAACTTACCAGAAATGATGAGCTAGAGGGGTTTAATTATAGAACAACTTCTAGAAGACAGAGTATTTGCCAGCTACTCAATAAAGAAACTTTTCCATATATTTAGAAATCAATAGCAATTTTAATTAACCAATGTGCCAGTGCCCAGAGGAAAATAATAGAGAATAAAAAATAAATTACCAGTATGGTTGTAGAGAAACTATTATCTTTTCATCCAAAATGTTATGTGGAACTAGGAGAAATTAAAAAAAAAAAAGGGGGGGGGGGGAAAGGAGAAGAACAATTTTCTACAAAGAGATGTTAAATAAACTTGGAAAAGGACCAAAGGAGAAGGGCCTAGAAAGTAATGAATTGTTAAAAACAACAACAAAAAAAAAGATGAAGGAGAAACAGTTTGTTACTATTTCTCACAAGACAAGATTCACATGACACCAATGAAATCCTCATTCAAGCAATCTAAAGCAAAGCAGCACTTGAATAAACAGTGCCACTGTCATTGGATGTTGTGAAGGCCAAATCCAGGAAGGTGTCCAAAAGGTGAGGATATTGAAAGCCAAGGCTAGAGCTCTACATGCAGACAGCTTCCAGCCCAGTAATTCCCAATGTGTAGCTGTGGGTGGCTGAGCTGGAGGTGGCACCCTAGGGAGGTACAGCTGCATGCTTTGTGCCTCCTGTTCTCCTTGCTGGGGGCAGAGATCTGGGCTGAGAGATTCTTGGCAGGTCTTAGTGACAACATGCTTTTATCTTTTCAGAATGAGTAACCTCAGCTGTAATAAATCCCAGTTGCTGTTTGCAGGAATGAGGTGGAAGAGTTGTGGTCCACCATTCATTTCCCTGCAAACCTCCTCTACCTGCCCCTGTGCCCAGAGGTGGGGAGTGGGACAAAGCTGGAGGAGAGATCCAGAATCTGGGTGGCACAGATCCACCCCCAGGAAGGCTGTTCTCTCACACCAGCAAGCAACTCTCTCATCCGTAAAGGTTGTTGTGCTGGTAAGTGGTACAGCTACACTCTACATTTTGTGAGCATTAATGGCAGAAATGCCAGGAGTGATCTGTGCCTTTGGGGCAAACAGTATCTGGGACAGAGGGGAGCTTCATTCCCTTAGCTAGACCCATAGTAACAAAATTGCAGAAAATCCATTTTATCATAGGCACATAAAAGAACTCATCCACAGAGATTTCACACTGGCACCATGTCTCTGGACCTCATCCATAACACTCCTGGCAGAGGGAGAATCACCTTCAGGCACCCCCACCCCCATTCCCCCAGCCCAGGAGAAATTGAACTTTGATGTCCTTGTCCAGCTCTTTCTGACTGGAGGCAGAAGGGATCTTGGACAGCCCAACTTCTCACATCTAGGGTAGCAGGCAAGGTCAGAGACCAAGAGGGAAAGGGCTACTCACGGCTCTCTGTCCACACACCTTCCCCATTTCAGCAGTGACAGATGCCAGCCTGTTTCCAACAGTGTGGGTGGAGCAGGAGGACACCCCGCTCTGACCTCATGCCTGGCACAGCTTCAGACTCCTCTCCAGGAGAAGCCTCTGCTGTTAGAGCCAGGATTCAACCACCCTGCAGAAGCTTGCCATGCCTCGCAGCTAAGCACGTCTGACACTGCTGGGAACTGGGTGGCCAGGCCGGGAGAACAGCAAGTTCCCTCCACCGAGTGATCTCCTGCCATCAACTGTCAGTCCCTGAACTTTGGCTCCAGCCAGGAGACATTAAACGAAGCAGATAATTGCCTGGCAGTGATTGATAGGGAGTCCAGGGTGAGCAGAGAGGGAGGGGTGGGGGTTGAGCAGGTGGATTATGTTTCAGAGGGAAGTATTTTTTTGGGATTTGTCTATGCATGCAGTCAGGAGCTTTTCTGAATCACACGGGTTTAGCCCGAGCAGGAGCACTTGCTGTAATTTTACACCTTTTCAGCATTTCAGCTGGTTCTGCTGAAATCTGCATAGGCATTAAAGATGGGAAGGGACAGAGAGTTGATTTTCTTGACTTTGGGCTACCAGGATGAATTATCAAAGCTAAATCACAGTTTAGAATTTTTTGATGGTGTGACTGGAGAGAGGAAGAAGCAAGCAGCTGCCAGCAATAAATAACTATTAGGAAACAGTATTAGGAAATAGTACCAAGAAGAAATGTTGCTGCTAGGATGTGATTTCAGCCCTGGAGAGTCTATCACGAAGGAGCTCAACCTTTACCTTGGTGTCTCATGTGCCGCTTCTCTCAGGTTCAGGTCCTCAATGAAGAAGGGAAGTCAGCTCATTGCACAGACCAATATTACAGGCTTCCACTTGGCAATGCTGAGGGTTAGCAACAGCATCACATTCTTCAGCAAATCTACATGCAAGCTATCACCTGTCAAGGGAAGTTAAGCTTATCTACAGCCTGTTGCTGTAACTTTGATACTGATCTTCACAACCAGGCTTCCAGCAAGCCTAGCAAGGAGCTGTGCATTGTGAACTACTTAAACTGAACCATCTGAGCATAAACTGAACTGTCTGGGCTTTAACTGAATTCAGAGACGTATGTTAGTAAAACTGTCCAATCTCTACTTAAAGTTTACATTTTTACCAGGATTGAGATACACTGGCAGAACTATTCTATCACACTGAGGTAATGGAAAACGTCCTCAGCTTTATACACAAATCTCCTTAAACTAGAAATAGTTTTCCATTTCAAGCATCCAGCATCAGGCAGCCCATTCCCTCCCCCTTACTGGGCAGCTTTCTCAGGGCAGGGTCTAGCAGTCAGAAAAGAGCCCTGTCCACAGTCACCGGGCAGGCGGAGAGCCTGCCGTAATGAATGAGCACAGCGCAGCCGCCTGCAGTCAAATCGCCCAAATGCATTGTGGAGGTGTGGGGAAGAGGCAGGAATTCCAGCAATCCCTACAGCCTGCCACCCCGGAAAGTCCCCGGCTGCAGGGCAGGCATCTTCCTGTCATCCTCTGGGTCAGGACCAAAAGTCCCCAGCAAACAGCTGCTGGGGCAGCTGGGTTTGTTTTCAGACAGGAATAGTTGGACAGCACTACTGGAGCCCGTCTGTGCAGAGCAAACTGAGGGAACAGTGCCGCAGCATACACGGCCTCATGGCACTGACTCAGCAGGCATTGCTGCCTCTGGCCTGTACAGGCAAGCAGAGTAGTCATATGTCACAGTTGGAAGCAAGACATCATGAGGAGAACCACCCGATGCTGTACATATCAGATGCATTCATGCCCAGGGGCTGCAAGCTGCCATAAGGAACTGTTCTAGCCACAGTGAAAGATCTCTTGCTTGAGGAGAGCTTTGAAATGCCAACTGCTGTTCTACTGAGATGATGTTTCTATAGCTGCCCTGGGACAATCCCAGGCCCCTGAGACCAGTGGGAAAGTCATTGATAGTGAGATGGCTGGCTCAATGGATGAGGGCAGAGCAGTAGATGTTGTTTATCTTGGCTTTGGCCATCCTTTCCAAACTGGAAAGTCTGTAGTAATCCTCCCACAGGCAGCTTCCTCTAATTAGTCAAATTTGATCAGGGCTGACTTGCCAAGGGTATTCCAAGGACTTTTCCATCAATATGACAAAGCAAAGTGAACACAAAAGTCCTGCACACAATGGGCAGGGAAATACAAACATAGGAGATTTATGTATCATTTGGAATTCTTCAAGGCACCTTGAATCACCACTGGAAAAATCACTTGCATCAAAGCAGGATGAGCCAGGAAGATGTACTGCAGACAGTTTTGTAGAACTGCTGTGATTTTCACATAGAAAGAACATGTATTATCAGCACAGGGATCATAAAGACAAGCTTTATCAGTATCCTTTGCTGGTATAGACCCAGCTCATCAGCTGCTGCTATATTCCATTAACCTGCATCTATGCTACCTTGAATCCCATAAGAAATTGAGCAATTAGAAAAATACATTTCAATGCAAATCTGGGCTTCTGAAAGCAAGAGAGTCCTCAGTGTGCAGGAAACTGTACCTGTGTTAAAATCTCCCTCTAGTTTTGAGGCTGCAAGTACCAGAGGGCAAGGATTTGGCAAATTTTATATGGCAGAATCTTGAGATACATGAGCAGTGTTTTAAACACTTCCAGGGTTCCTGTGTTACATTTTTTGAACAAACAGGCAGATGTGTCTGAGCAGCCTTCCCAAACCTTGTCTCATCTCAGTGCTGTTCTTAGAAAGCAGCTCCTCGTTCCTGATGGCCTTCTTCCATATTTTACTTATTTAAAAGCACCAAATGAAAGCAAGCATGTTGAACAGCCAGAATTTTATCATGCAAGATACAAAGCTCTGCAAAAACTTCAGACTGGGGAGAAGGGGAAAATATAATTAGGATAATTAAACTGAAAAAAAAAAATCTGAAATGCTTTAAATAAATTTAAAAAAAAAAAAAAAGTAGAAAGGCCTTAAAAGGGATAGTTTGGCAGGAGGAGAGGAGAATAGAATAGAATAGAATAGAATAGAATAGAATAGAATAGAATAGAATAGAACAGAACAGAACAGAACAGAACAGAACAGAACAGAACAGAACAGAATAGACCAGGTTGGAAGAGACCTTCGAGATAATCACATCCAACCTATCATCCAACACCACCTAATCAACTAAACTATGCAACCAAGCACCCTATCAAGTCTCCTCCTAAACACTTCCAATGATGGTGATCATTTAGTTACTAGTAATGCTTAAGTATTAGAGAGTGTAGGGAATATTTCAGTCTTTCAGAACAAGTACTGCTCAAGGCCACAGAGAGCTGAGCCTGAGCTGGTAACAGCAGAGCCAGGGTAAGTGCTGGAGCAAGAAGATGAGGCCAGCATACAAAGACAAGGCTCCTCAGAGTCCAGGTGGAGGAGCTGGTCTCTTAATCCCAGGAACTGAATTCAGGGTTTCACTGGCCCTTGATCTGGTTTCCAAGTAGTATATGTTTTCATAGACTGAAGGACTCCAAAGTAATAGGGTTGGGAGGGAGCACTGACTACCACGGCACAGCTCATCACTGGGCCTGGAAGATCAGTCTTACTCAGCAGGACAGACAGGGGGAAGAGGCTCCTGTGTTCTATCTGCCTGTCTGTCTTGAGACACAAAACTTATGCAGCCCAATTTGTAGATTTGCAGCTGCCACAAGCAAGCGCAGCGGCCTCTCAGCAGCTGCTGTGCTGGCTTCTGACCTTGCCTTCGGACCTGCAGGTTTGTCCATCTTGCTGACAGCCCTAGACAGCCATCTGCTGGGCAACTGCATCATAAACCAAACTAAAACAGCACTTTAAACCAGGATGATTATGCCTCAGTTCTGCCTACCTTCCCGTGAGATTAGGAACAAAACAGGATGCATTTGACAGGGCAGCTGGAATAGGGAGCACTATGCATCAGTGTCTGGAATTTTAAGAAAGAAGGTGCAGATCTGTTCCCCCTCCTGCCCTCCCAAGAAGTGTCAGTATCTATGGAACACAAGTGAAAATGGAAGGAAAGAAATCTGGCTTTATAATGCTTCTCAAAGCTGGAAGTTGCTTCTAGGCATCACAGCCCCAGCACAGAAGTCAGGAAGGTGGTCAGAGCAGCTAGGGAACCAGAGCAGTACAGGAGAGCATTTGGTGGCCAGGCAGCACAGGGCCATAAAGGCAGGAATGGTCCTTGTGAAACTAGTTGGATTTCACCTCAGAAAACCTATAGCTGTGTTTAGAACTGTTTGAGAGGTTCATGTGTTTTAATCTCCACTTCTCAGTGTTCCTGCTTCTGTCCACCCATAGCTGCAGTGACTTTGGGAAGCAGGAACAGCAGCAGGTGCCTAAGCAGCAAGGAAGGGGGAAGGCCTGCCCGTGGGCAAGGCAGACGCAGGAGCCGGGAGGTTTCTCCAATGGATTGGGATTTTTCCATGCCAGAGGTCACCCTATTGGTGTGGTACCCCCACCCTGTAAAACACAAGAGATGGGCTCTGGAGAATGGAAGTGCCCTTCTGGTCCTGCCAAAGAGCTGGGAATAAAAGCGGGATTCAAGGTTTCTGCAGTAGCACTCTGTGGAAAGTTTTCAGGACTGACCATGTGCCCTGAAAAGCCAAGGTGAAGATTGTGTTCTTAGGGTACAGACTGCTCCAGACTAAGAACAAACTCTCAGCCTCCTTTCCTGTGAGCCATCAGGACAGATACTTTCCATAAGATCACCTGTGTCAAGGCCTCCACGTGGAGAACATAAAATACTTTCCCACAAGCAAGGTGCTATTTAGCATCTGGCTTTGTAGTTAAAAAGTTGCATCTATAACAGAACACCTAGCAGGAATTGTATGAGAAACGTGATGTGTGGAACATTCTTTACCAGAATTCATGTCAGAAATCCAAAAGCTAAAAAGGCAAGGGGTAACACTTGAAGACAGCAGGGCACAACTTATTTGCCAACCACATCTCAGAATTAAGAACTGGAAAACTTTAGTAAAATTAACCATGCATGGCCATGCAAAAAGTAAATGAACCAAAGCACACATTCTAGCCAAGCAGCAGCTAGCTTTATTGAGTTCCAGTAACACTGCATCAAAACAAACAGAAATTAAAGTTGCTTTTTGCTTCTTAGCATTAGTTCATTTTTCAAATGAAAAATGTGATTATGTTTAATATTAAGAGAAAACCAAGGAACAGGAGCAAGAATCAAGTTAGACAAAACTGCAGAGCCAGTGTTCCCTTCATGTATTCCCCTCATCTCAAGAGAAATTAGCTCTTTGAAGTGCAGTTAAATTTCCTCAGTTCAGTGTCAGGGATTGAATGCCAGGACAACATTTGATGAATCAAACGCACCGTGGGTCGCTATGAATAGTGCTGTACTTGTGAAATCACACTTGGCACATCTTCAGTGGGAGACAAAAGGATTTCAGAGAAAAGTTCTGGTTAATCAAACACATTTCCCCACTGGCTGCCTCAGTGAAGTTCAGTAGAAACATTGAGCACAATTCATTCTCCCTCCTAGTTCCACAGAAAAGATTGGCATGGGAGATCTGATACAGTATCTGTAATAACCCCTCACTCAACTCGCCAAAACCTAGCTCTGGTCTCCCCTGCTGAGCTCTGTGTTTGCTGTGCTTAAGATGAAACCTACTGTCAAAAGAAATAGCACAAACTAAAAAACTGCAAAAGAGGAGTATGCTCTTGACATTGCTTGTTGGTAGTAGTATGTGCAGCTGCTAACTTACACCCTGAGAGTTAAGTGCACACTACCAAACAATAACTTTAAGGACGTTTTTCAGCATTAGTTGCTACATGTTTCTTCAGTAAATAAAGAATTACATTTAAAAGAAGTGTCCCCTTCTTCCATGAGGAAGTACTCAGGGTAGTGTGAGTAATAGTGACAGCTGTCTGTTAGCAGCATTACTGCTGTGGTACACTGGCTCAGAAGACAGGTGTGGATCACCTCTAACCCCTCATCAGCAGCTCTGTTTCAGAGCTAAAGCTTACATCTCTGATTGGAACATAGCACCACCTAAAGAATGTGAAGAAGGCAAAAAGGTCTTGTATTAGGCAAGTGAACATTTCTGAAACTTCAAGTGATCATTCATTTATTCCTTTGAGGCAGCCTTGCAATCTCTTCCTTCTACTCTCTAATTTCCAAAGACTTCCTAAGTCTTCATACATCTGGTGCAATCCAGTTAAGAAACTTCATGGCAACTTCAAAACCAAGAAAACATGCCTGGAAAAGAGAGAACATATAGAACAAATAAGGATTTTAAAATCCTACTCCAAACAAGGCGTTTTGAAATGTAGCACTATAAACACCTGACAGGCTGATGTGGAAGGAGGAAGAGAATGAAAACAGGTCTTGGACCACCAGCAAGAATTCTACTCTATCCCTGCATACAAAGGCAGAACTTCTGCTGTGTCAAGGTAATTATTTTTTGAAGGGGAAGAGGAAACCAGTCCAAATTCATCTCCACATTTGCCTTCTCCTTGAGGATGTACTATCAGTACAGAAAGACTATCAGAGAAATTCAAGAAATGGCTTTCATGCAAAGCTGCAAAGGAAGGTTTAAGTGATGTTCCTCCTAGATTAAGGTACATTTTTAGAAGGTGGATACCAACAGCCAAAAGTATGTGCAGTGACAAGAATGCCACTGTAATAGTGCAAGAGTAAGCAGCCAGTCATCTCTGCAGATTGCAGCCATTCACTGTGCATGGCCATGTCCCCAAATCCCATCTGGATCCCCAGCACACTTACCGCATTAGCGGGAAATGCCCTGATCATTACAGCTGTGAAGCCCTTATAGAGAGATGCAATTCCTTCCTCTCTGATGAGTTCTCTTAGCACATCTCTAAACCCATTTGCATATTTTCCTGGAGGAGCTGAAAGGGATACAAACCACATTAGCTGTGAGACAGTCAGGAGTGCTGAAGGATGCAACAGCCCAAGATTTTCAACACATTCATATTGCTACACCAGGAACAGGTTCATATTGCGACACCAAGAGTCACTTAAACTACATTGTGACAGCCTAGGAAAATTATCTATTTCAGCCAAAAGCAAGCAAAAAAAGAGACACCTCAGTAAACAGAAGGCAGGTGCTCACCATCACCAAAGAATTTACATCAACTCATTGAGGGGCAGGGAAGAAAGACTAACTTTTGTTAGGGCTGGAAGTCTGAGCAGTTACTTGCACTGCTGATCACAGCTCTCCCAAGCACTGCAATTAGGAGACAAGGTCAGATATTAAAATTTATGAAGCTGGTTTATAAGAAACAGAAATTGACTGACAAGGACTCCCAGAGAAACCAATGGAAAACCTGCCAAATTTTGCTGCAATGCAAGGCTTGGGACCATCCTTACTATAATTAGGCTGCAGATATTCCGAAGCAGAGCTGCTACTCTAAGCACAATGCTCTCGACACCTCTCAGTTACTATAAATTTTAGGTAGCACAGGCTATCCAGCTATGTCTGAAGTGAATCACAGAATGACAGAATCACCAAGGTTGGAAGAGACCTCAAAGATCATCAAGTCCAACCTGTCACCACAGACCTCGTGACTGAACCATGGCACCAAGTGCCACGTCCAATCCCCTCTTGAACACCTCCAGGGATGGTGACTCCACGACCTCCCTGGGCAGCACATTCCAGTGGCAAATGACTCCCTCCGTGAAGAACTTTCTCCTCACCTCGAGCCTAAACTTCCCCTGGTGCAGCTTGAGACTGTGTCTTCTTGTTCTGGTGCTGGTTGCTTGAGAGACCAACCCCCTCCTGGCTACAACCACCCTTCAGGTAGCTGTAGAGAGCAATAAGGCCTCCCCTGAGCCTCCTCTTCTCCAGGCTAAACAATCCCAGCTCCCTCAGCCTCTCCTCATAGGGCTTGTGCTCGAGGCCTCTCCCCAGCCTCGTTGCCCTTCTCTGGACACGTTCAAGTGTCTTGATGTCCTTCTTAAACTGAGGGGCCCAGAACTGGACACAGTACTCAAGGTGTGGCCTAACAAGTGCAGAGTACAGGAGCACAATGACTTCCCTGCTCCTGCTGGCCACACTATTCTTGATGCAGGCCAGGATGCCGTTGGCCTTCTTGGCCACCTGGGCACATTGCTGGCTCATGTTTAGGTGGCTGTCAATCAGCACCCCCAGGTCCCCTTCTGTTTGGCTGCTCTCCAGCCAATCCGACCCCAGCCTGTAGCACTGCATGGGGTTGTTGTGTCCAAAGTGCAGCACCCGGCACTTGGATTTGTTGAATGCCATCCTGTCGGACTCTGCCCATCTGTCCAGCCTGTCAAGGTCCCTCTGCAGGGCCCTTCTGCCCTCTAACAGATCAGCATTCGCTCCCAACTTGGTGTCATCTGCAAATTTGCTGATGACTGACTCAATCCCCTCATCCAGATCATCAATGAAGATATTAAAGAGGATGGAACAAAAGTAACAAAAGTGAAGTAACAAAACCTCTAAACCAATTACATTTCTAATAAAGTAGCCACAACAAGTGATCCTAATATATTGACTTCTATACTCAGATTTCAAAACAGGTATCTTAAATTAGGATCATTATATTAGCAGGGAGGCAGAAACAGAGAAGTGGAGCCTGATTTGGCAAAAAAAACCTGTGAGGAAACCAGCTAAAAAACTAGGAACACACTTGGGTTTTTCATGTACTTGTCTCAAGCAGTGCTCAAGACTTGCCTCCTTGCAGATGCCATGCTCAGATGGCATCTTTCATTACTGCCCAGCCCGTTCTCCCAGGACCACCTCACTGAGTGTGGTTGTGACAAGCTGGCAAGCAACTCACCAGTCTGGAAACGGGATTTTAGCACATCTGGTGGAATGGCAACCATCCAGTTGAAGATCCCAGCCAGGCCCCCAGCAAAGAGGATCCTAGGCACACTGAGGTCACGCACACTGTGGCAAGATTGGAAAGGGGTGAGAAGAAAAAGAAAACAAAAAACACTCAGGAAAAAAACCAAACCACAACATAAAACAAAAAAAACCCAATACCCCCCCCCAACACTAACAACAACAAAATGCCAACAACAAAGCCCCACCTCTTTCTGCACATACAGGGGTGAAAATGAAGAGACCTACTTTAAATAGGTTGGTTGGGCTAATAAGACCCAAGGCTAGAATCTGAGAAGCCAGAATGCTATTTCAGCTGTCTGCTAACCCCAGAACAAAACAGCTCACTTCACAAGGCAAGTAACTTTTTTAAAATTGTTTTGCTGATACTGCTCTAAATCTCTTCATAACTGAGGACATTAATCAGCAATGTTTGAGAAGTCCAGAAAATGGTGACTGTGAGATTTCACTAACCTCTTTCCCTCAGGGGTCAGAATGTTCTTCAGCCATTCATACGTCATGAAGTACATTCCGCTGGCTGGGACGTCTGGTGGGTAAACAACAAAGACTCTGAGTAGTGGGAAACAAAATGAAGCCTAGAGGCACAGCAGCCCCATGCCAGCTCAGCAACACCACTAAGTACATCCAGATTCCTTTCCTGAACCTCCTCTACAAACAAAATAAAATCTTCTGTTGCTCTAGACAGAAAAGCCTGAACTTTCCCAGGGACAGCAAGAGCTAAAGGCAAGAACTGGAAAGATAGCTCAAGTGCTTCTGTCAGCAGCCTTTCTAATCAGACTAGATCAGCTAATGATGAGACAGCTCTAAGCTTTCCTTATTGCTGCACAGCACAACAGTTCAGGAACTTCAAGAGTTTTGCATGCTATTTGCTTTAATGATTCTATTTGGGTTTTTTTCTAGTTGATGGGCTTTGTATTGGGTGTTTTAAGGTACTCCCACGGCCCATTATTAACTCATGCCTAAAGTGGAGAATTGGCCTCTGTCTGGGGACACTGTCAGAGTTACATTGCTAGCTGCTACACTTCTATGAGAAGCAGAGGATAGAAAAAAAAATTCCTAAACTGAGATATCAAAACACAGAAATGTTCAGCTTATCCTTGGAGAACACTGCTCCAGGACAGGGAACAACCTAATGCTTTTCAAAGGAGAAAGTACCACAGCACTTAAACAAAAAAAAAGAATTAAAAAATGCCCACTTCTGTATTTTTCCTCTTTGTTTCCTCTGCTCTTCCTCTCCTGAAGTCTCTCATTCCTCTTGGATTTTCAGATCTTAATTACTTAATTAATTCCTGATCCTTGTAATCTAATCTCTTCCTCACTCACTGAGACTCTCATGTTTATTTCTCAGTCCCTTTGAGGCATTGGAGGGGCTCTGCAGACTGAAAAACAGGAAAAAAAAAGTGACACAGCATCTCCAACTGGCTAAAGGGACAGCGAGATCTATGATACTATGTCAGGCTCCTTATATTATCTTATCTTAAAGTACCCCACACAAAAGAAGCATCAGTTCCCCATCAGGTACCTCTCATGAGGGTGAGCACTGTCCCCTTGTACACGCCGCGAATCCCAGCCTCACGGTACAGCTGTTTCGCGCAGTCCAAAGAGCCACTGTATTTGCTTTCACCTGTAGCTGCCTGGATCTGAAGGATTGAAGTGATAGTTTCTGACTAGTGAAGGTTTCTGGCTGGTGAGCAATCATTCAGCCCATTGTCAGAAATCCACGTGCATGTTTCCAGAGAGGAAGAAGCACATACTTGTTCCATAGGCTACCCTGCATATAAAGCCTCTGTGCCAGTTCCTCAGACAGCTCTCCCACACCCAAGCTGAAGATCTATCTACTGTTCCATGCAGAAGCTGGATTCTCTCCTATTTTTCCCCAGTGTAAGTTTGAAACAAGTGAAGTCAGTTAAGTAACTAACTTGCACTGACAAAAAGTAGCCTTCAAATAGTTTAGTGAAATTCAAACCATTTCTATGTGTATAAAAGCTCCCCTGATAACATCATGTCTGCCAGAACTAACATGTGACCACTCATACTGGAGTTCAACCTCCTGAAACAAGTGAAGCTTCCCATCTCTGCTAAAGATGGTGTTTTCATTTGTTCATGTTGTCATTTTCCAGCAACACTTTGAAAACTCTGCAGGAGGTGTAGAGCTATCAGTTATCCAGACATCAGAAAACTATTTCCTGTATTTTGAAGCATGTTCCTTAGTTTTGTACTGGGAACCTGTCAAAGTAATAGAAAAGTTTCATTCGGAAAAAATGGACTTTTACATGCTTTGAAGTGGACTGAGGCATCCACTGATGCCTCACATAATGCCACACGGTATAAGGCTTGTGCTCTGCAAAACGAATAGAGCAGTGAACGCTGTATGCGCTTATACTATCATAGTGTGTGGGGGACTGTGTGCCCCGGACTGAATGATTGAAGATGAGAAACTGCAAGGAGAGATGAAATGGGAGCCACCTGTTGATGGCTTAACAAGTAACTCCAATAGATGAGATAAGGGTCAGCTGTGCTACCCTAATAAGTATCACCAGCCAGTAAGAGGAGGAGGTTGATTAGCCAATCCTTGGCAGCCACACCAAGAGGAGAACAACGAAGGTGAGCTGCGAGGGAGTCAGTCTCATGGGCTTGCTGCTGCAGGCAGGAGCTCTTGACCTGGGTGCTCCCTACCCCCTGCTTGAATTCTATCCCTGTCGCTGTGGGTGCCGCCCTGCGCCCTACTGCGACAATAGTGAGTTTGTATAATGCTTCTTCGTGACACAGTTGCATTACATGACAGTTGTCTCAGTCCTGTCAAAAACCAGAACAGACCAAATACACTAACCAAAGCAGTCCCTGGTATGGAAAGACAAGAGCCCTGAAATTAAATTTCCATCACCATCATCCAATGCCTTACCTGTAAAAGGCACTTGATTCTCTCCCCTGGAGCCATGATTACTGTTGTGAACACTCCTGACAACATGCCAGCAGCAAACAGCTGCGGGTACCTGCCCCGAGGAAACAGAAGAGATCCTAACACAACACAGCACACAGTGAAATAAGGGCAGAAAGTTCCTCTATCACCAGGTTATACTGTTTTGCACAAAGCTGGCAGTGGAAATGGAAATGCATCCACTGCTTTTGCAGTACAGAAGAGCCTCATGAATGCATAGAGATAAACATTCAGGATCTCTAGGATTCAAAGCACTGAGTCCCACAGCAACCATAATTCAGCTCTTCACATTCATTGTATTTTCTAGTATTCCTCATACTTTTGTTATTTACCACAGCAGTCCTCATTAAATTTTATTCCCAACAGTCTCCTACTCCTCCTGCAGTCTCCCACTTCCATGTGTATTCCTGCTTGTGCAGCCAAGAGCTGCCTTTCTGTAACCTCTCAGTTCTTCACTCTTTCAGCCTCTGCCATCATCAATTCTTGCCTACCAACCTGCCACCATCCTACACATTCTGCACCTGCTTTCATGTGGCAAAGTCTCCATAACAAAAATCCCTTAAACGGGCTGAATTTCTCCATCACAAAGTTATTTTTACGTCCAACCTCCTGCTACTCTCCCCAGTAAGATGACCTAACATCTCAATTTCCACATCTCCTCCTCCTCCTCTCCACCCAAGAAATGGCATTCTACTCAGGTTTTTCAATTATCATATGTTTCTTTACTCTTAATTATAATCCCCTTAAATCTTCCAGACCATTCAGACCTCCCTCACCACCCTTCATGACCCTCCTGCTCAAACTAAGCTCTGAATTTTCTAACTCACTTTGGGATTATTCATGCCCTGAAAAGACAGAACAGGGTCTTCAAATTTTGCTACTCCTCCTTCTTTCTAAAACTTCCCCTCAAAGTCAACATGGGGAACATCCTGCCTGACTCTAGGCCAGTAACTATGGTGCTGTCTGACCTTTCTTTTGGGGCCTCACATCCTAGGCACACTGTATCTTACTGTGTAAAGTCTGCAGCTAAGGTACACCACAGTTTGGTACCATGACAGTTCCATCATCTATTTGACTTTTGGTCTTTCTCTCCCACTGCTCTGCTTGGGAAGACTTCTGCATAAAGTCTTAAAAAACTATGCTGCCCTTCTCCAGCTTGGTCTTTAAAACTCCCTCCTGGTACAATGTGCATAAAACACAAGGCACTATGGTGATAAAGCTGCTAGAGAGAAGCCTCACTGCCAATTTGTTTTCTTGCATTCTCCAATTCTTATTATTCCCCTACCTTACCCTTCAGCCTTGTTGCATGAAAACACTACCATGGCAAATCAGAGGGCAAGCTAGCAATGCCCCAGCACCATGGCACTGCCTCCCTCTGAGCAACTCGAGCAGAGGGAGCCTGCCCCATGTCATGGCAGCAGTACAGCCAGGTGCCCTCACAGCTGGGCAGGCAAAGCTCCAACAGAAACTGCACCTCCCCACCCCACCATGCTTGGCTCAACACAATGGATTCTTGCTTTCTGACAGGGCTCCAACATGTTGCACAAATAATAGAATAAAATGTTGCTAAGCTACAGTTCTGTTCCCACTTAGCTATAAATCACAATTCAGCAAAGAAGTTGAGTATTTTAAGGGTGGGGTTATTTCTTCACGTGTAAGTCAGTTTGTAGAAAGCCATACAAAGTTTTCTTAGCTTCCTATCTCTTCTCCATAAGGTTAGGTATGTCTAGGAGTAGGGCTGCTCATAAACACCTCCTTTTAGAAATTAATAATAAAACATTTCTATGGCTATTATTACTGGAATGGGCTGCCCAGGGAGGTGGTGGAGTCACCATCACTGGAGGTGTTTAGGAAGAGACTGGATGGGGTGCTTGGTGCCATGGTTTAGTTGATTAGATAATGTTGGATGATAGGTTGGACTCAATGATCTCAAAGGTCTCTTCCAACCTGGTTTATTCTATTCTAGTCTATTCTAACACGAAGACACAGTCAGAGTCACAACTAACAAGGAAAAGATAATCCGGACTGTGAATGTTGTTGGGACTGCTTGACCATTGATTTATTTCTCCCATAGTTTGTTAGCAGCAAGACTGTTGGCATGCAACCATTGTATAATTCGCACTGTACTCATCTAATGTGGAATTAATTGTTCCTTAATGGCTCTTTGTTGCGTAGAAAGGGAATTGCATAGCACCTGCCCACACACTGTCTGTTTTTAGCCTGTGCTATTAGTCCCACGCTTCCAGAAGCGCTAAAACAAACAAGTGTTTTATTTTGAAGAACTGTATTTATAACCTAGGAGAAGAGGCAAATTTACACCACAACTTAATGTGTGACAGTACAGCAGGCTGCAAGAGCCTCGGGGTGCCTTTCCCAACTGATTAACTCAGAAACTCACGTCAAAACGTCATCAGGTTTTCTCTGTTGGAGCTTTTTTCCCAAGCCAAACCCAAAGAAGCAGATAGCGTACATGGGTGTCACTCCGATAATAGGAGCTGCCATTCCTCTGTATAAGCCTCGGACTCCCTGCAAGACACATTACCAAAAGAATTACTTGGACTTGCATAGGCTTTGCACATAGCTTAACTTGTGAGAAACAAAAGGCTACAATACAGCATAGTATCAGTTACATGTCAAATTAATCAGAGGAATAATGGGGTCTAATGCTCATTTGCTATTACACTATTTAGCTGAGGCTCAGAGCCTGTTGCAGAGGAAAACTCTGGCACCACTTAAACCACTTGTTGCAATACTGTTCATCCTGTGCTTACACCTCAAGCATGAGGAAGTTAAAAGCCACCTGACTAATACTCCTAATAGAGTATGTTAAAAGTTGTCTCAGGCACATACAAAACCATCCTTAACTAACAGTTATCAAATGAAGTTCCATAAAATCCTGACCCTGAGTCTGAGAACACTGACAGAATTTGCTCTTTAGTTAAAGGAGCAGCCAAAGAGACTAACCCGAACTGCTTCACTCCCCACATGAACACAATTTGGAACAAGTTCAAGAGAAAACTGATTTTTTATTTCCTTCCTTAAGTGAAAACTTTTTCACCATACAATTTTGCATTCCTGATGTTTTCCTTCATCAGATTACACACATGGAAAACTCCTAATAGAGATCCCAAAATTATCTCATTTACCTTGCCTTTGAAATGAACTTTTTCTAATAAAATGGGGATTTGTCTTTCTAGATGAAGGCTAGATACAGAAATTAAATGTTTGCTGCAAAGCTTGCCCCTTCCTCCCCCCACCTCAATGAATCAGTGTATCCTGGTACACGTCTGTACACTTACAATTTCATTAAAGTCAGTTGTGTCTGTATGTGACTGACAAAGATCAGACACTCGTGCTCAATCTTCCCGTGAAAAGTGGGAAACAAAAGACCTTGGCAGAGAGGTTTAATAGTTTTTCTTATAGAAACTGATGAGTATTGAGTAGGAGTAGAGAGGCAGCATTGCTTTTGAACTTCACATCACAAGGCTATTATTATGGTTCAGCTCTGACGTCTGTGCTTCAGCAGGGGTGTTAAAACCCGCAAGGGATTCAGAGCTAGAAAAGCATTTCAGCACTTTGTGGGAGAGACTAGGGAAGCAAGATTTACTTTGATTATATAACAACCTGTTAATTCCACAATGAAAGCAGATTTCAGATACGAGGCAGATCTTTCATTTAACCAAGAAGGTCCAGTGGTTAGAAATTAGACTTTAGATGAGTAAACAAATACATGAACTTTATAGCCATTGTTTCCAAACGCTAAATAGCTGCTGGGAAAACTTACAAAGCAGAAAAACAGATTTCTATACCACTTAAAGTCTTTAAACCAAGGCTGCATGCCTTTCTAAAACCAAAATAAACTTTTGTTCAATCATGTGATATGGCTGATTCAGGAGTGAAAACCACTGTCCACCTCCTGAAGAAGGCTGAACCAAATAATTAAATTGACCATCTGTTCTCAGAAAAAGATATATTAATTAATGCTCCTCTACTTTCTCACAGATGGCATAATACATTACAGAAAAAAAAAGTAAAAATAATGCTTGCATCAACAAAGGTCATTATGAACTTTAGGATTTCCAAAGCCAACTCCAAATCCCAAAGACAGCAAAACTCCACCAGCTACAACAACAAAGCCATCAAACAACTGCCAACATTCACTCCAGTATATAATTTCAGGTAATAATACCATGCTATTTGAGCCAAAAGCATTTCTTAACAAAACAGACACATGCACCTGGAGTATGTGGATGCTAAGTGCTCCCTAAATTTTGTGAATTGCTTAGAAATTTTAAGTAGAATCACTTGGATTATCCAAGAATTGTATAGTCTTTGGCGGGGGGGCGGGGAGGGGGAGGGAGCAGGAGAAGGAACAAACGACATTCCCACACAATTCCATTCCTGCAACATACAGGAACAAATGATATTTTTGGCAGGCAGCAGAGATGGCATGCTAACACAGTACCTCTTTAACAAGAGTCTTTCTGAAGCAGTCAAAGGTCCCAGAATAAAGTGGAGCCTGACCAGGCTGTGGCTTAGGCTGGGTCTGCAGTCTGACCTAGTGAAATGGGATACGAAAACATTATCTTATTAAACATTACTGTCTAAATTTTGATCTAAAGAACACCTCTATGTGCTCATTATGGGGCTAAGATTTGTGAGTAGCCTTTATAATATTGGCAGAGGGATTAACATCATTTTAGCCCTTTGCAGAAGGAATTGAACTTCAATGTATTTAAGAGTTAACATATGTAACCAATTAACTGCTAGAATGACCTGCAGCTGTATGGACTCGATAGCCCGCCAGCAGGGGGCGCGCCGCGGCACGCCAGGACTCTAAGCTCCGCCCCTACGGTGTCCGCCGGGAAGCGGCGTCTTCCGTTGGCTCCTCCGCAACGCCCGCCGGGACGCGTAGTCCGGCTCCTCCAGTCCACCTCCCCGCAGGACGCCTTGCCGTTCCCCGCGCGGAGCCCGCCGGGAAGTGTAGTCTGTCTCCGTCGGCTGCCCCCATCCCCCACAGCACCGTGCCCCGGGCCGCTTCCCCATCCCCACTGCTGCCTCACCTTGATGGTGTCCAGTGGGTGCCCCACGAACACCAGGCAGACACCCCCGAAGCCGCCAGCGAAGAAGTTCTTCACGGGGCTGATGCGCTGCGGTTGCTCCCCCATGGCGGCAGCGACAGGTGAAAGACGGGATCGGGACTCTCCGTCCCCACCGAGCCAGTGCCGCCCCGCGACCTTTACCCCAGTACCGGGCCGCGCGGCACGCTGGGATACTGGGGGAAGTGAGCGCGGGGCAGGTCGGGAGCGCGGCGGTCTCTGCCCGTGGCGGCGCGGAGGCCGCGACGGTCCCTGCCTCCGTAGCGGAGCCGGGCGCTGGCATCGAGTCCTAGCACGGGGCGGGGCCCGGCCACAGGGCTGCCACTGTCCAGTGCTGACCCGGCACCTTCGGGCTGTCCTGCGCCGCTGGGCCGATCCTCCCCTAGGTGGTTCCCCAAGTATTTTGGTTGCTTTCTCGGGCCAGCTCCCTGGTCCAACCCGCCCCGGCGGCTGCGGCCCCACCCGGCGGAACTGACGGCACACGGAGGCCGGTGCTTCCGGCGTGCAGGCAGTGGCGGCCCGGCAGGAGGAGCCCGGCGCGCCGCTCCCTGCCTCCCCGCCCGGCTGATTTCCGCGGCGCCCGGTAAGTGCAGGAGGGCTGGGCCGCGCTACGAGGGGAAGGCGGCGATGGGGCTTCCAGTGGAGCGGCCTGTATTGGCGATATGGAGGCGTCCGTTGAGTGCTGCCGCCGCTTGTCGGGCCCGTGTTCCTCAGCGGGAGGCGGCGAGAGCCGGGGCGGCCCGAGCCTGGTGTGAGGGACTCGGTGCCGCTTCCCTGTAACTTCTGCTCAGTCTGGCGCCCCATAGCGCTGCGTCCGCAGCCGGTGCCGAGGTCGGGCTGCCCTGGGGAGAAACCGCAGCCCATGAGCTATCAGTCCGGTGCTAGGAACGGGCTGCGAGTGGGCCGTGGCTCCCTCCTCGCCCCGCCACTGTTCAGGCTTTTCCTCAACAGCTCCCTTTTCCCCATTTTCTCTGGGCTTTCCTCCTACGATTGTGCGGTGTTCTGTCTGTTCAGGACGCGTACAGGAGGATTGAGTCTTGCACAGCTTGCAAAAGAAATGGACCTGAGGTAACTTAAATGGACTGGGTACCTTTCTGTCCAAGCCCAGTGATACCGTGGGAGGAAGCCTTATGTAGATATGTGTACAATAACTTGCTAAAAGTGATGATAGATTAGAAAGGGCAGGAATAAAATGAATTAGATGAGTTGGGAAGGACAAGGCAGTCGTGATAGTATGAACAAAGACTGGGGAGTGGGAGGAGAGCATGCAGATTCGTGGGGGATGTGTGATATGGCTGCAAGGAGGTCTCTGCAGAGTCATCTGTGGTGAAAAGGATGGGTAGTGTAGTTTTTCGCTCTTGGTATGAAAAAATACTATCAAAAAACTCAGTAGGGAAGGACATGGCAAGGCACACGTGCTGTGTGTGCAAAGAAGCAATTGATCCACAGATTACAGGTTTGAGTGACATAGAGATGTGGCTAACATTGATAGCAAGTGTGGAGTTGGGATTGTAGATGGTTGCAGAGAAAAGATCTGTTTGAAGCTTACATGGATAAGTAGTTCAGGAGGCAAATTTGAGTTGTGCTGTCTCTGAAACAGAGTTACTAATGACAAAGTGAAAAAAAGAAAAAGATGTCTCAAATGTCTGTGAAATATTAACAGGAGACAAAAAGGGGCCTTCTTCAAAAAACTTACTAGAACAATCTGACAGAGGTAGACAGGGAGGGCAGGAAATCAAAGAAGGATGATGTAGTAGGATAAGATATGAGATGGGATCACATAATTAACTGTGTCTGATAGTGGGAAGGTCAGAGAGAGGCTGATGGTCTGATATTTGAAGGCATTCTGTTTCAAAAGACCTTGTTTAGAAGAATTGTGCTGGAAAGCAGGAGTTAGCAAGAGGGCATCTCTGTTGGAGCCAATAGGTAGCAGACCATAGGGGTAGGTGTGCTTGTGAGTTCCTGCAGGGAGGCTGGAGGAAGAGGTGAGATTAAATTTTGTCACTGTTAGTGAAGATGAGGAAGTATAATGGATGAAGGTGGTAAAGACCTCATCCTCCTTTGGATAAGAAAGTGATCTAAATATGGTTTGAAATGTCATAATCTGAATTTTGGAATTATGGTAATTATTTAATCTAAATACTCCTTGCTTTTGTAACCCTCTGTTTCGAGCTTAGTGTCTTTATTGGCTTAAAAATTAGTGCTATCAAGTATTAACTGTGTCTTGTCTTAGTTTGTATTCAGAGAGCTTGTGGTTTGGTTATGAATGAGGGCATTAGGCTGTTCGTTAGGTGGGGTGAGTTCTCTACCTCACTGCCCTGCCTTGCTTTCTCCACAGAGCTTGTGCCTTAGCCCTCCTCTTTCTTCACACATGTCCATCTGACGTTCAGTTATGCTGGAAGTGAGCTCTTAATGTGAATGTTGACGGGGTCACAAAAGCCATCCAGTCCAGAGACCGTTTTCTGCTTGATGTATCCCATTTGCCCATGCAAACAGTTCCTCTGTTTGTTCAAATAAGTGTGTTAGTGGCACAAATGAACAGCTCTGCACTCTTCTGAATCCCCTCCCCAGCAAATGGTATTGAACTGCTGAGATACTGGCTAGGCCCCTTATTCTGCTTAGAGATCTAAAAACATCACTTGGACAAGATTCACTATGTGCTGAGACAGCAAGTGGTCCCAGCTTTTTGTGTTGGGTTGGTGGTTTCTTTGGGGGTTGGTTTTGTTTTGTTTGGTTTCGTTTTTTGTTTGTTTGGGTTTTTTTTTTGTCTTACTAGAGAGTGGGATCATCTGAGCAAGTTTGAGAAGTTTCCTGGCTGGTGGAACTTGCTTGAACTTTGTGATGCTCAGAGGTGGGCTGAACAAAGCTATTGCACTCTGGGCAAGTGGGTTTGGATTCTCTAATAAGTTAGTCCTTTAACATTATTTTTAATAGGTAAAGTCTCGTTACTACTTCTATGCAAGAGGTCAGCGTGATGCAGGTTGAAGCCACAACGGAATCATGAACTCTGAGCAGGGTAGAGGGAAGGTCAATATGGGTTTGCCTTGTGTCTGTCAAATCAGGTTTCATATCTGTCTCCTTCCACTATGGAACTCTGCCCCTCTATGGGGAGCAGTGTGATAAAGTGTTTGTGTGCTACTTATGTTGTGGATAGCTAAGGAATTGAGAGGCAAATGAAACAAATGGAGACCAGAATTCAGGGGGTAACGTAATTAGCTGCTAGCCTTCATCCTCCCTCATTGGAGGCTTCTCTGAAATTGCTTCAGGGCCTCAAATTAATTGTACATCTCATCTCTTCCTGGTTATTCTGTGCTGTTTGATTAGGCTACTGAAAAGAGGAAACAAGTTGAGGAAAAATGGTGAAAATTTATAGTTGATGTTTCCCATGCTTTAAAGTTGGGATTCTTAAAGCTTGATGATGGTTTCCTCAGTAGCTAGGAATTTGTGATCCTGTGGGAATATATTTGAGTAACAGAGCAGCAACGTCGTAATGTAAACGTGCGAGAAAACCAGCATGTGCTGTTTGTGGAAAATAAGGCTTTGATTTTAGGTATATGTTTTCATATGTGAAACAAGGTTGCAGCAATGTTTTAAGTCCTTTGTATTTACCATCCTCTCTTGAAACTTAAATTATTTGGTTAAAGGAAAATTTGTGACTAGGCATGAGATGGCCGTGATTCAAGGTTGATACAAGCTCTGCTGCTAAACCTCATAGAACTTGAATTCATGCAATTTAGTTACACAAGTGGAGGTTTGTAGTTCAGCTAAGTGAAGTTAAATGTGTGAAGTTTCCAATACCAGTTACAACCTTTAAAAAAAACAAGAGTTGTCTGTTCTGATTTTTCTTGAATAGCTGCTGTTAAAACTCAAGCATAGATTTCTACACTCAGCAGGTAACAAGTGTGTGTTGGGAAGGGAATAAAATGAGAGAATTAATGTTATTTCTCCCCTCAGATATAAGGCCCAAGCCACATCACATTCAGTAGAACATACTTAAAGAGGATTAACTGATCTCACATTTCTTTTGACGTGTTATGGAAGACTGTTACTTAGGGTGTATGTGAGAGATCTGTTTGGTGCTTCTGATTTCCCAGGTCCCACTTAATGTCTGTGATTCTGAAACAGTATGGACTTACATGGAGTGTCACACGTTGTCTTTCTAGCTGCTGTGGTCATAGTTAAGGGGTTTGTGTTTTTTCCTGCTGATTAAATTAATATGATGCCTTCCTGCTGCACTACAGACTGCTGGTAAAAACAATGTAATAAATTTTGTCATATCTCTGAAAAGATCTGTAGTGGTTATGCAGCCACTTTCCAAATGTCAAAAGTCTCAGGGCCCACAGGATGCTAGGAAGGCTAGAATGTAGCGTGATAAGCCAACCTCTGAGGTTCTAGACCTTGGCTGTAAAAGAAACCTTGGCTTTGCAGGTGCAAGAGTCACAGTGGATACAAAGCAGGGACGCACACAGCAAAATCTTCTTTAGCTGGGCTGCTGAGTTGGTCCATTCCTGGCTGTTTGATCACCTGTATGCTATTGACGTGGCCTCTCTTAACAATTTCTTAGGCAACAGAAAAAACTGTTTTTCCCCCCTTAGGATACAGAGCTCAGATGAAATCAAAAGAACGATAAAGTTTGGAGGAGAAAAAGAAGCTGCAATTGCTTTCCTGGTCTGCAGTTTGACAGGGCATTAAGATGTCCGTGGACATGAACAGCCAGGGCTCTGACAGCAATGAAGAGGATTATGACCCTAATTGCGAGGAGGAGGAAGAGGATGAGGATCCTGGGGATATTGAGGATTATTATGATGGGGTAGCTAACGACGTGGAGCAGCAGGGAGCAGATGCCTTTGATCCAGAGGAATATCAGTTCACCTGCCTGACTTACAAGGAGTCGGAGAGCACTCTGAATGAACACATGGCCAGCTTGGCTGCCACGTTAAAGGTGAGGAAAGGCTTCTGCCTTAACACAGCTGCAAAGTAAGTCTTTCAATGAAAAGGCAAATGTTGAGCATACAGTTTGCAACAAAAGCTGTGGCAATGTTACTGATGTGGGGGTTGGAGGAACATTATTGAAGGTCCCTGGTTCAGAACTTACTTAAAGGTTTACAATTGTCGTATACTGATTCTGGGGCCTAAAAAAATTATCTTCCTAACTGAATGTTGACTCTTACAATTTTATTTTGTTTTGACAGAACTAAGCTTCATGACCATAATTCCTAAGTTGTAACTCTTTGCATTAAAACAATGAGGATATATAGAAAACACATCAAATTATAAATGGTGCAGATTAAAACATCTGTTTGAGAAGATAACTGACAGATAGGAAGACATGCTAAAATTCTGTAATTCTAACAAAACCACCTTTCTTTGTTGGTTCTGAGAGAATAATCATAGACTTTCAAAGAGAAATCAGCTGTCATGCCAGGTATTAACCCCACTGTTGCAGTGACAGCAATTAAAGTACAATGAATTTGCCAGCTCTTGTGGTGACTAATTCATCACAAAAGAGTCACACTCTGAGTCAGCTCCATGGTGTTATACTCAGTAAGACTTTTGTGAAGTTTTCCTTCTTTTTATGCAATTGATTACTTCAGTGCAGACTAGTGATAGAGGAAGTTTCCTCTACCTTGTCAGTGTGCTTTGGTCACAGTGCAGGTAAGAGGACAGCAGAATATTTGAAGCTCTAGACGTTGACACCGAGTTGAAATTATTAATGCATCTACTTTGTAACTGGTCTTCTAGTGTTTACTCTTCTCTGGAAAAAACTTTGAAAGCAGGACAGGTAGCCACAAGACACAAACCCCCTATTGGATAGATTTCCCCCATTCATTTAGTCTGAATCAAACCTAATTTAGAAAAAAAAAGGAGGGGGATCTCTAGATCCTTATTTGCCCATCAGCATCCTGTAGGAACAGTATAACCATAAAAGCCCAAGGACTGTGAAGCCTGTAAACAATAGGCACTAAAGTGCAGCCATGGTTTTTACTGAGTCTCTAGCTGATTTTGTTGCCTGTTGTGCTTGTTTCCAGCATTCAGCACCTGAGAAAATTTTTACTTCCTTGCTTTCTTGACTGCCACTCATAGCTGTGATTTCTTAAAAATGTACATTTTGAGCTCTGAATACTTGCTGTTCCCTACAGATTGTCAGAAAAGGGAGGGAAAAGGAAAGAACAAATGAGAGTAGCTGGTCAGCACTTTTGATCCAGCTGCCAGTTGCTCTTGCTTCTTAGCAATTAAGTAAAGATTTAGAACAGCTTTTCTGCTCCTTACTGTTTGCCTTCAGCTGGAGCACCCTTCAAAAAGGTGACCCCTGCCATATTGTTCTCTTGAATTAAATTAACAGAAGCACTACTTTGTTTAGTCTGTAAGACAGCCTTCCAAAGTTAAAATAAAATTTCCAAGAATTCTGAAGGTCTCGTTGAGCAAATATTATAGCTGACCAGATAATACCATTCTCCTAGCTTGAATCCCACTCTAAATATGACCTAAGGAGAGAGCATTTGAGGTTCCTTTCATATCAAGACTATACCTGCATATTTGCTAGAAAATAGTGTCATGTATTTTTGTGCAGGAGGAGGTAATAATAAATTTGAGTAGAAACCTGAAAAACTCTGGTCTTGTAAGCACACACTTTGTTGTTGCCTCTTGAAGTGCCACATTAACTCTGTTCACTAGCAAGAGTGGTGCAAGAATTGCACTTTTCTTGGAAATCTGTTGTGTATGTGCAGCATGTGCTTTTTGTTTCCTGGCATCCTTTCTTACAATACTTGAGCAACCCTGTCTCTTCCTTCCCCTCTCTTCCAGCAAGGAAACTTGTCATTTTGTTAGTTTCTGAGACAAACTGTACTGGTAAGAATTTGTCTGGAATTAGCAAGCATAGAGAAAGAGGAAATTGAATAGAACATGGTGAACTATTTGTTATCATTATTTTCCACTAACTGAATGGATATCAATAAAACAGGAGGAGACTTTTGTAAGAATTGTATTGACTTCTTTCCTCCAATTTTCTTGAGCTCTAAACCTTTTTTCTTTCTTTTGAAGACTACCTTCCACAATGTCTTGGGGATTTTTTGGCTAGTGTTGGTGGTTCTTTTGAAGCATCCTAGTTCATTTTGTTGATTTAATCTCCTTTACCTTGTGATAGCTACTGGATACATAGTGCTTTTCAGCACTAGCTCACATTTAAGGCAGACTAGTTGCCTCTGACAGGGAAGGATGAAGGTAAGTTAAAGACTGCCTTCAGGAGGTATGGTGTTGAAGACAATGCATTACATGGTATCTGAGCAAGTTGCTGTCACAAGAAGTGGACTAATACGATTTCCTGAAAAGCAGAAGTAAATAATGTGGTAAATGAGTTCAAAGACATCTTTTGTTGTAATAACAACTGTATGTTGTTATTAGGCTCTTCACTTTCTGAAAGTTAAACTGGAGGGGTGTACTGAGTGTGTTTTTTCTCTGTGATGTCATATACACGCCTCTAAGAGCAGAAACAGGTATTCAGAGCTTTATGTCTTTGTACTTGCAATCTGTGCTGTTTATTAGCTAATAATTAAACAGTGTTTCATTTCCTCTGCTCATTAAGCCTCACTATTTGGGGTTTTTAACTGTTTTATTCAGCTGTTTCAGGCTGATGGTTGAAATCCTATTTGTTCAAAAGCATGAAGGTAAATGGTGATCTTCTTTGAAAACTCTATTGGCTACCTTTCCATTCCTTGCAAGTTACAGCTGACTTTGTTCTACTGAAGCTAAAGAGGTGACTGAACAAACCTTGCCTGGCTGCCTATCATCAGGTCAGGTCTGAGCACCCTGCGTTTACAAGTTTGAATGCAGCATCAAAAGTGACAGTCTCGTCAACAAACCCCTGGGTTTTCATCTACCACAATTACAGACAAAAATTAGTTAAGTCTGATAAAAGCATGAAACCCACCATGCAGGCAGGTGTATGCCTGTGTATCTCTTACTATGTTAGAAACTTTTACCTTGAATTCTTCTGACTTTGCACCAGGTGGTTAATTTGGAATAGAAAAATGAGTACAAACAAGGTAGCAGCAGATACAACTAACTGTGCTGGGTAGTAGGCTTGCAACTACAGTAGGGGTTATCACAGAAACATCTGGAAGCTGGAGGGACTTCATGAGTGGTACTGTTAAAAGTCCTCCTCATTTTGATTTTAGTGAGTAGAGCAAGGTGTTAGTGGGTAGTTGATCCCTGCTTTTCAAGAGGAAGAAGTGTTTGTGCCTTGATTAGTACTGTTAATCTGGAGGTCTGTTGGTGAAGGGTTCAGTAAATACACAGACTAAAATTAGGACAGCCTATCTCTGTTGAAACATGCCAGAAGAAAATCCAGAACTGTGATTCTCTGATCTTAAGGCCTGTGAATTGAAGCAGATCATTTCTAATTCCTTGGAAGGTCACTTGACCAACAGTCAGTGCTTGTTAAGGACAGTACTCATGAAAGCAGAATGGCATGCATTGCCTGCAGGATTTACAACAGTTCTTTTTAAAAAGTAGGTATAGCTCTAAAATCCACTGTCTTTCAAAAGTAATGAATTAAAATTGTAGAGCAATAAGCTTGTTCTCAAGATCCCTCTGTCAGTCATTATTGAGCGATTTGTGGGTCTTGGAGTAGTAGAATCACTATGTGTATATAAACAGGATCACAGAATCACCAAGGTTGGAAGAGATCTCAAAGATCAAGTCCAACCTGTCACCACAGACCCCATGACTAAACCATGGCACCAAGTGCCACGTCCACCACCTCCCTGGGCAGCACATTCCAATGGCCAACAACTCTCTCTGTGAAGAACTTTCTCCTCACCTCGAGCCTAAACTTCCCCTGGTGCAACTTGAGACTGTGTCCTCTTGTTCTGGTGCTGGTTGCTTGAGAGAAGAGACCAACTCCCTCCTGGCTACAACCACCCTTCAGGTAGTTGTAGAGAGCAATAAGATCTCCCCTGAGGCTCCTCTTCTCCAGGCTAAACAACCCCAGCTCCCTCAGCCTCTCCTCATAGGGCTTATGCTCAAGGCTGCTCACCAGCTTTGTTGCCCTTCTCTGCACACATTCAAGAGTCTCAATGTCCTCCTTAAACTGAGGGGCTCAGAACTTGACACAGTACTCAAGGTGTGGCCTAACCAGTGCAGAGTACAGGGGCACAATGACTTCCCTGCCCCTGCTGGCAGGATGATACTAAACAATTGCATAAACAAAGTTGACCCTGTCAGTGGCTAGCAGTTAAGTGTTTGATGTCATCATATTGTTTTTGTTTGTGAATGACTCTTCTTGCCTTTGCTGAGGGTTTCTGTACAAGTCTTAGAATATCTGTGATGGTCCAAATAACTGGCACTAGTTTCTGTTTCAGTGATTAGATAGATCTTTCTGGGGTTTACTTCTTTTGTTTTTAGCTGATGATGTAAACTACCAGATAAAACAACTGCAAGAACGGATTTTTGGGGGAAAATAATGTTACCTTGACTTTTAAAGTCTTCTGAGAAGCTGATTGTCAGTCATGAGGAAGCGACTTCTGGGCTTAAAAAGTAACAAGGATAGATGGTCATGGTGTTTTACAAGTAATTGATGCTGGTGTAGTCTTTCCACTAAAACCAAAGGAGTTGTAAAACTGAAGAACTTAGAATTTTCAGCTCACTAATATGAGTAATCTGCTAATATTTGCCAGACAGCAAAAAGTTTATTTCCCTTACTCCCTGAAATAACAGCTTGTGATGGGGTTTTTAGCCCTATCCTTTGAAGAATGAAACTTGCTAGATGCAAAAAAGCAACCCCAAAAACATTTGATTCCATGACATAGTTCTGAATCTATTAGTCCATGTTACTACTACTGATCTTTCAGAGATAAACCAGTCTCTCCAATATTCTTGCATGCCCTATTGCTGTCATGTCTTTTAATGCAACCAAATTAGTATTTGCTCATAAAACCAGGGCCCTCTGAAACTGTTCCGCACACTGAAATTGCGCTGACACAGAACAGTTAGTTTGTGGAGCTGCTTGGTGAATGCTGGCAGCAGTCCTTTTCAAATGCCATCTTTAGCAGATCCAGAGTCATGTGCGTGGAGATTGGCAGCCTGCACGAGCAGCTCTACCCGGAGGAGCTGGCACTCACAGAATGCCTGCTCAATGCAAGTGCAAAAAGTCTGCAAAGAGCCAGATGTCAGGACACCGGCGTGCTTGCCTCCCTCTGCTGCTGTGCAAATCCCAGCCCCCAAGCCTGCAGTGTTGTGTAGTCATCCTTTCTCATGCCATCATGAGTTAATGAAACATAAAATGGCAGACATAAAAGACTAGCTGTGTCTAAGCACCTTAGAGGTATTAAAGCCCCTTGGAATACTAAAATGCACGTGCATAAGACCAGGGTTTGAGAATGTTATGTTCAATGTCCATAAGAACAGACACTGATAAATATATTTAAATATATAGTGCTTACTAATAACTTATTAGTTATGTTATGTAAGTTCACTATAAGTTATAATTACTATAACTTATTAGAAATGGTAGCTCCTGATAGGCAAGTTTGACTTCTCCACATATGGTGCTGTTTGGCAGTGATAGCACACCATTTCGAAGTACCAGTACACCCTAGATTACTTAAGACGTGCAGGTTCATATCTTTATCGTCTTCTGTGCTTTAATATCAAGCCAACATCACATGGGACATCCAGTCTGATGGAAGCCTTAGGAGCACACACGTTTGAGACTTGTCTTGGTCCTTTACCTGCTTTTTGTTCCCAAGTGGAAACATCCTGGAAGATCTATACAAAAATGATGTTGTTGCCTGAGAGTCATGATGTCACCATGAAGTTGTCCAGAACTGTTTTCTGTGTGTGTTTTATTTTGGCTCCTAAAGCTCTTTTTTTTTTTTTTTTTTTCTTCTTCTTTTTTTTCCCCCCTGTTTAAAAAAACCCATAGACATCTGGGCAGCAAGATAAGGAGACTGGCTGGAGAGCCTGGGCCTTGCAACCTTGTGACAACTTCATGAAGTCATCTGAGGGGAGAAATCAGTTTTGTTACTTACTTCCCAGGACTGGCAAAATTCTCGTCTTGGTTGGAAAAATGAGCTACAAATGTGAAGGCTGATTGTAGCCCACACGTTTCTCTGTGATTCACGCCTTAAGTGTATCCTACAGCCAGTATGACTGCAGTGAGCAGAAAAATCTGTTCACAGCTGTTGATGAGTATGATCTTGGTGGGAGGTAGAGGCAGGACACAAGTCATTAAAAATGCCGGAACAGGCCTTCAGCATTTCATGTTACAAACTTAGAGCTGGACAGAGGGATCACAGGAGTGGTGTGAAGCAGCTGAAGCGCATTGCCACATTTGTGTGCTGTGCCTGTTGAGGATGGTGCCGCAGAAATGAGCAATGTTGTGTACTGTGAACAACTGTATCACAAAGCTTATCTTCATTCTCTTCATCTTCTTATAACAGAAGAAAAATGCCCTTAGAAGCTAGGACTGTCAAGGAAAGAGATGCATTATTTGGGACTGAACAGGGATTACTTGCTGCAAGCTTACCTGAGCCCTGTGCTCTGCATGTGTGTGCTGCTGCTGTGGCTGTGCACACACACCAGTGTTTTCCAGTTGGGTGCCTTATCTCCTAAGCCACTAGTCATGATTCTGTGGATTCAGGTTATTACCTGCCTACCACTTGCTTCATGGGTGTCCTCTGAATCCTCCTTTTTGTCAACCAGAAGGAATTGTCCACTTCTGGCTTTTGTTGGATAAGCACCTAGGCAGGATCTGAGCCAAGTGCAGCAGTGGGTTGTGTTGCTGGGAGTTTAGGCAGTGCATGGGGGACACAGTGCAGCATGCACTGGGCACTGATGCTCTCAGACACTGTGTTGTGTTAGGAAGAATAGCTGCAGTGAGTACATCTGGGGAGTCTCATATCAGTCTTGTGTGTGCCATCTTTCAGCTTTATTGCTGCATTTCTTTCGCTCTAAATCTTTCGGAGAAAGAATCTCGTAGCTATTTTGTGATAATGCCTTCTGGCATACCATCTTGCTTAAGTCTTTTTTTTTATATACATAATTTAGTTCTGATTCAGGAAGAATAGCCTAACAGCTTGAGAAATACGTATGTTGAGATTTCCTAGCTGAGTCCTACTGATCCTGTTTGTTGGCAGCTTGCAGCTGGAATTGTTGCTGTCCTGTGTAGGAGAGCTGGTGGATTAAAGCAGCGTGGAAGTGCAGAGAAGGAGTTAGAATTTAACCCAAGGTCCCCTTTCTTCAGTATGTGGCCAACTAGGTTGTGCACTGATGACTTCACCAGCGGTGTGTATAACACCAGTAGTATTTGTCATTCCCAAACTGCACTCTGCCTCCTAAATATGCTTCTAAATTTGCAGGCTGACACCAGGTCTCTGCATGCCAGAGGGTGAATGACAGGATACAGATTAAAGCCTTGTGATAAAGCAGAGCTCCTGTAGTGCTGTTTGTCAAGACCTTTCCATGATACCAAGACTTCAGACTCTAAATTGCACTTTTTCCCCCCTGTGCAGCCTGCAATCTGTAGTTAGGAGAGGGGCTGAACTGTCAGACAAATTGTAAACAATACTGGGAGGGAGGCCTGGAAATGGAGGGGGTCACTTTTTTTAAGCTCCATGGAACCCAGGGGAAAAAAACAACCAAAAACGACCCCAAAACCAAACCAACAACCAGGGTGTCCGATTTTGTTGCCACTTTTGTCTATTTTTCATAACAAGTGAAAATAATTTGAGTTCAGTTTTGAAAACAGCTTCTAATGCCCTGAAGCCTGTAACAGATATGGAGGTCTTTGATACAAGACTTGAAACACTTGGGGTGTTTTGTGGCAGGTGGTGTTAATCATGGCTCAAGCCTCTGCAACCTCAGGAGTGTTTTACCAGGGCTACATATTGGAAGTCTGCTTAAAAGAGAGGTACAATAAAGCAAAGGAGAATGTGTGATCCAAAAAAAGCTTTTTGGTTGTCTTTTTATTTCTTCTTAATTCCTAATTATTTTTTTTCACTTCATTTACCTCAGTACCCTTAAGTAAAACATGTCTGAAGGTTGTTTTTTTCTTCAGCAAAATTACTCAACACAAATGATGGTTTCTTTCTAAGGTGTTGCTCTTCTCTACCACCAACTCAATTCAGTCTCTGCTTTGCCCATAGTTGCTCACCAGCAGTAGCAATTTCAGAGGTGTTTTTACTGTTGTAAAGAATTTGGAAGTGTGTCTTCAGAAATTTTGGTGCAACACACAAAGTAATGCTTTTCCGAGTTCATCCTTTCCTTCTAGAACTAAGTAAAACTGTTCATGGATTAAAAGAAAGGCTTCTCAAGATTAATTCTATTTGCTTAAGTCTATTTGTATAAAACCCTTTGATTAAGGGGAAGACAAGAAATCGAAGCTGCACTTCTGTATGTCTGGTTGCTGTTCATCTCAGCCAGACATTTCAGTGCAACCCTGATCTAACAGGGATTGTCAGCTTGCTGCAAAGCCATGGGATGTTGGCTCCAACTAAGTCATAACATCTCCAACTCATTCTCAGTTGCGTCTCCTTGAGAATCATATGATGACTCTTGGTTTTAAATTCCTGATACCATATCTCTGCAGAAGTGAGGATTGAAACATACCTCCAAAAAAATAGGCCAACCCTTGGAGAGAAGTGAAATGAACCCATGAGATATGCATGCAACATAAATATGCATGAGCAATTTCTGTAGAATGTAAGCTCTACTAAAGATGGTGGGTTTTGAGCTTTTAGGAAAGATTTCTGTTTGAATTAGCAACTGTCAGAGTGGCAAGGTTGAAAAGATTTTCTGCTGCCGAGAGATGAAACTTCCAACTCTTCAAACAACTTAGCTTATCTAGGGAAGCAAGTTGAGACATAGTTGTTTTAGAGCTCTTTAAACCCAGCAAGGCACCTGCAGAGCTTCTTTGCAAATTCTTTTGATATTGTTTTGTCCTCAAGAGTGCCAGACTCTCTCTCACATTTCAGAAGTGTGAGAATTTTGCTTATCTTGGAGTGTAAAGAACTCAGGAGATAAATGGAGATAGAACAACAAAAAAAAAGAAGTTATCTTGCTCTCTTCCAGAAAATGAACAGATGTGTGTTTAATGTGATGGCATTACTTCTGTGTTCTACTTTCAGAATCTAATTTTGTCCAGCACTGTGTAAATATTTCAGACTTCTTTTACAACTCCTGTAAAGTCTTATACAGAGCAACTTCCCCTTGGCATCCTTCCTGTGTGCGTTGACACTGTGCCCCTTTCCCAGTGCAGCGATGAACATTAGCGTTTGGTGCCTATTTCTGGCAATCGGCAGCCTTCTATCACTGGTAAGTCAGAGTTAAGCTGGTGGAGGTTTGGAAAAGGCTTCTGAGATGACCAAATTCCTGTTTTAAGGTGAAGCTGGAAATTGCAGATTGGATGAGAATCTTCTCTCTTCAGCTTTGCTGTCCTGTTGTGAAGAAAGAAGCCTGGCCTTCAGTGAGAAATTTTCCAGGTTAGAGTTCGGACTGAGCTGATCTTTGATCTTAAAGTTTGAAGATGATGAGAAAATGGAGAAATGTGAACAAGGGAAAGAGAGAAAAGTTTTTTTGCATGACTGTTGCTTTCAGCTTTCATCTTCTAAACTTTAATAAATTTAAGCACAGCTAGAAGAGCTCCGGAGAAGTCAAGTGATGCAGAAACGTTGGCATAATTCATCACTTAAAGACCGAAGCTAAAATAGAAGTGCAACACCTAGAATATGCATTTACTTCTGCACTGTGGTCTGTAGAAGTATTTTAATGAATTGATCTGCTACCAGCAAGACACCCGATCAGTTTGGGGTGTTAGTATTCTGAAGTAGAAGAATAGGAGAGTTTCCACCAAGCTGACAGTTTTCAAAGGCTTTTTTGTTGTTTTCTTGTCTGAGACAAAGCTGTATTGTTTCTGGATAACATGAGATTCTTGATAGGGGATTGAATCATAACTCTTTCTGACATGTTGTATAAACTTGAAATCTTTCACTGTGTGAAACTTCTAACTGTCCAGGAAATGCTGCATAGGGCACTGTGCCCGAACAGCTACCAAGGTTTATTTCCTAAGATGTGAGGCAGCAGTGGGTGCTTACAGACCAGGCATCAGTGTCTTCTAACAATAGTTCAGCCAGCAGTATCTGCTTCTGTACAGTGCTTCTCCAGCCCTGCAAGGTAATGAATTGGGTACATAGGGATCAGACTTCAGACTGCAGTATTTTTCTGTGCTCAGCTTTTTTTGGCTTGTGCTTGCAAAGAAAACCCTTCACTTGTTCTGGGGTGCTGTTGTGGGAGAATGGGCTGGCTTGGTGCAATCATTTACTCAGTGTGAACCTACAGTCACTGAAGAAGCTGGGGAGTGCTCCTAGTCAATAGAAGCAGGCTTTTTGTTAAACACTTGTTTTTCTTCCCATGCTTGTTTTCTTGAACTTCTCCAGTAGTGTTGGTCCCTGATGGTATTCACATTTGCCTTGCTGTTGGTGAGCAGAATGACTGTATGGTGAGACTGAGTGTGGTGAGACTCCACTCAATAGACGTTGTATCAGCTTCATCAGTTATCTGCTCCTCTCCCATCCCTCTTTCTTACAGCTTGAATGCTGTCTATCTTTAACATGCAAGAGCTACTACTTCCATGCCACAGTCTGCTAACTGTGGGTACATTGCTGCTGCTGACTGACTTAAGGGCTTCTTTTTTTGCAAGATCATATGCACTCCATTTAGGTAGTATCAGAAACATACCTCCAGTATGTTACATCAGTATCTTTGTTTCAGGGCTTTTATGAAAGTGGACTCGTGTCATGAACCTAGCTTTATGAATTGGAAATGTTTTAATTTTGGGTGTTTTTATGAAGAAAGTAATAAAATTAGCACTACAGCTGATACAATTAGTGTTCCATTTGGAGCAAAATAGAAAAGGTCACAAAAGCTTGGTTATTTTCTGGATCTGTTAATCTGTCATTTTTCTGGAGCATTAATTATGTGTTTTGCCTGACAATTAATTTGACTCAAAAACATTTGAGTCTGTTAGATTTATAGCTATTCTGTTAGGTGCACATTTCAAAAATGTGCATACTGGTATTTGTATTTCTCCTTCTGTACATCTTCATTCTTGAGTGTAGTTGGTTCCTCTTCTGGGTACAAGTAACTTCACAAAGTCCATGGGCACATGGTGCTGCAATGGATGCTACGCTTCAGGCTCTGAAAATCCAGCTGAAGAATACTCATTTTCATGTGTTACAGATGAAGTTCCCATTTAAATCTGGTGTGGTTTTGTTATTTCATTGGTTTGGGTTTTTTTTGTCAGGTTCATAGTTCTTTCCTACTGCTACTGAGAAATAATTTCGTTACTGTTTGAGAATGATTCATTAGCATCTGGCTTGCATTTTCAGGAAGCCAGTCTTGTAGAGACCTCATTCCTGATTCTTGCTTGTTTTGAAAACCTGAAATACAGATATCTTCCTTCTACAAGCAAGTCAAAGGTGTCTTTCTGGGTCTGCCAGGCTAAGGGCTTAAGACATCAACCCATCTGAGGCTGGCAGTGGCACTTCACCCATACGGACTGAAGCAGACTGCGTGTGTTGTCAGCAGCAGCCATGTGCCATGCTCCATCTGATTGCTGGCTTCTGTGCTGGGAGGGAGGGCTGCCTGGGCAGCCTTTGTTTTCTGAGGGTTACATCGCTGGTACAGTCGAGGAAGATGACAAACCAGATCATACACAGCATGAGCTAGTGCTTCACGTCTTCTAGAAAAAGGATTATCTGAACACTGAAAAATTATTCTTTTATTGCTGGGATTTCCTACTGGTAAGAAAAGTGGACAAATCAGAAAGTAGAGGTGGGTAAGTCAAGTAAAAACCCCAGCTGCATTGTGAACCAACCATCTAATGCTGACAAATGCCACTGCAGGACTAGGACAGTATCATGTGGCAGGAATAGGTCACTTATGTTGTGAAACTCCACCTCTTCAGTGGGGTGCATTTAGAAGAGTAATGAGTATGCTTTCCCTAGGTGTGCAGAGCCTGTTTTGTAGAAGAAGTGACTGTTGCTTGTTTTTCCTTCCAGACTTGTGTTGAGGGTGCTGGGTGTCTGTATTACCAGTAGATCTATTACCTGTGATTCACCTGTAGAAGATTCAAGGTTTATGGCTTTTCAGCTGGTGATTGAGACTGACAGCTTCTCTAGGGGGAAAAAAAAAAAAGAGCATTTCCTGCAACTAGGGTGGAAGGAGTTGTGTTTTCTGTATGTATAGTAGGGAGTGAGGTGCTGTGGTGTGGGAGGTAGAACCCTTTAATGTCAGAAAAGTGTTTGAATGCAGCATATATGGACCACTGGGTTTGCCTGGATGCTTCCTAGCACAGAGAGGAGTGAGGACTTGTGAGCCTGCCCCTGGAAGAGGTGTCTTGTTTGCAGGAGACCTGCTTTGTTTGAACTCCATGGGCCTGATAAAGGCATGAAGAGGTCAAGAGACAGGTTGAAGATCCAGCAGCTCAGCAGATGCCTATGGTCTTGGTGGGAATGAGCCTTTTTGTGGTAGCAGACCAATCTGTTTTCTTCTGAACTAAACTAATACATAGAACCAAAGGAGAATTTGTTTGCTTGTGTCCTTGTAAAATGACTTTAAATGTATTCTAGAGGGCACTCAGGCTAGCACAGGCTGTGATAGGGCTTGCTAGGAGTCCACATAATGCAAGCAATTCTGGATGGACATAGTTCCTGCCACAGTAGCTTTCCATCTTTCTATTCCAGTCCAGTGTACAACTTTCTTCTCTACAGTGAAAGCTGGGGGAGAATGTTTTGGTTCCACCCCCCCTTTGCTGTCACAGCATGTCTGCCTTTGCAGTTTGTTACTGCTGCTTCAGCTCAGAAAGTGGTAGCTGTCTACCCTGCAGTTCCCAATTTGCATACTTATTGAGGACCCTGATCCCAGTCCGATCCGGGCCTCTCAAGTGGTAGCCAGAGTCAACGATGGGTGTGGGATTTCTATGAGCAGTTAAGCTAATCCAGTGGATTCTTGATTCCTTCTTCTCTGTGCTGTTGTGACTGTCTGAGTCAGTTTGTGTACATCCATGCTTCATTCCAACCTGTGGATTGCAGATGCACCAGCTGTGAGCATTGTCTAGTATTTAAATGAGTGGGAATTGAGCATCACTGGGATATTGTACTGAGTTTGTACAACTTGGTAGTCTTGGATCATAGTCCTAAGTCATAGGTATGGCCTCAAAATATGCCTAACTTGACTTCTTCTTTTTTTTTTATTTTTATTTTCCACCTAGGTATCACATGCTGTTGCAAAGCTAGTATTAGTTAGTTTCCACTGGCAAATCTCAGAGATTTTGGAAAGGTAAGTGTAAATAGTCTTGCCTCTTCTGTACTTAGTGCTTTTCTCCCTTGCTTTGCAGGAGAGCGTAGGGTGGTCCATAGGTGTCTCTTTGACAGGCACTTTTGAACCTGAGGGCAAGCCACACAAGACATCCCAAGGAGCAGAGGAAAACCAGTTTTGTTGAGACTGCATTACCTATAAGGAATTTATAAACAAGGAGAGGGTAGTGGTGGTTAATGTCTTCCAGTTTGCGGAATTGTTATCATGCCAGGAGCCCCACAGATGCATTTAGCTTAAAGTTTGAGATAGCATTGAGAGTGCTGCATCTATATGTGTTTATTTTTACATATTTAAAGTTAACCCTGCTGTTCTGTTTTGAACATCTCAGCCCTAGATCATAAAGTGGCACTGAACCTGTGCTGATGTATTCTTTAGTAGTTCGTTCACATCAAAGGCTTTGCTCTTCCCGAACAGAAGTGATGGGGTATTTCCAAGCTGATGAGCATTTGGAAAGCAGGAGATGGTATGAGAGAACTGAGAAGTGCAACCCCTTTATTGCTTGCTCAATGTCACTGTAATGAAGTCCTCCAACTGATTTCAAAGGGAGGGTTCGGGCTCTGCCCAAACATGTACAGGAAGTGTGTCAGGAGGCACTGCTGTCTGGCAGCCCCTTCAGAAAATACTGGCTTGGAACTGAACATTGTCTGAAAATAGAGAGCATATCAGTCTGACTCATTCTGCCATGCCATTTTTGGCCCTGTAGCCAGGAACTTCATTCAGGGAATGTATGGGAAATGCATCTCATGCACGGATATTGTTGCAGCATCTTTGCTAACTGGATTGTTGGTTACCATGCATGCTGCAAAAGCTTTTCTCTGGGGAACATGGAGAGTGAGATTCCTGCATAACAACTCAGAGCGATTCTGCAGGTTAACTAATGAGATTTAAACAAGTGGAAGTTTGAGAGAAGATTTGTTTCTGAAGCCATGACTTTACAAGCTGCTCCGCAGATGATCTAGTACACAAACTTCTACCTTGGTACAAAGTGACATTATGAAATGGAAGTTCCCTGGTACAACTCACAAGTGCTAGTGGGAAGGGAGGCTTTGCAGCACGATCACAGCAGTGGTGCTGCTATTTCTGAATTCATTGGGATACAAACATTTCTCTGCAATGAAAATCACAAACTACAAAACGTGTTTAAGGCATTCTAGACAGCTGTCTATCAGCAGCCTTAGGGGTGATAATCTGTCACAGAGTAAATACTCTAACTAGATAATAGACTGGAATCAAAGTAAGACCTAACCAGGATAGCTTGATTTACAAGGGAATAGGAGACAATCAGGAGCCTCACTGGAGTGTGTTATTATGGGCAGTGGCTTAGGACTGGTCTAGCAGTGTGGATGGAAAATTTTAGCTTCAAATTTTTTTCAGGGGAAGGGAGAGAGTTGTAGCAAAATATTAAAGGAGTGTGGGGGAAATGTTGATCCATTATTGGGAGAAGGATTGTTCCTGTTTCTGATTTTGGAGGAACTCTCATGAAGCTTTATTGATGAGAGCTGAGCTCACTATTGTGAAGGAGCCTCACACAGGACACATTTCCACTTTCCTTGTTGAAACCTGCTCTGCCATTTGCACAGTCTGTTACTTACTCAGGTGAAAAGGATCAATTTAACAAAGCAAATGTATTCAGAAATTGATTTGATCATTCTTCAATTGCCTTTTCAGGCACAAGTCTAATGCTGCCCAATTGCTGGTAGAAGCACGAGTTCAGCCCACCTCATCCAAACATGTAAGTATGTTAACTATTTTGGTCTGTTCTCTTGGCAGACATCTCTGACCCACCTCATTGGAGGATTGCATTACTAATGGCATAGTCTGTTCCATGTTAACCCTTTGTCAGCTCAGGTCCACACCCTAACTCATGGCTGGGTTTGCTTTTTAAAGGAGAATGCATTCAATAGATGTCTAACATTTAAATAGAAGCTCTGTTATTATCCTACATTTAGTGTTGAGGAACTACCTGCCTCAAGAAAATTAAACTCATTTTTTTGGCATGAGTGATGGTACACAATGTGGGGAGCAGAGTGCATGGGCTTGGCTACCTCTTCCAATTTTGCTGCCTCTGTAAAAGATGCTTAAGGGAAGCTCTGGCTGCACAGAGTGTGCAGAGCTTGTCTGTGGCTGGAACAGAGTGATTTTTAATTGTTATTTTTATTCCTGGGGAGACTGTTTGCTGCACTGCTCTGCTCAGGGATGCTTTAGCCCCATCTCCCAGTGGTGTTGCTACTGAGCCAGTCAGCAGTGATATTTGAACCAACAGCTGCCTGTGTTTTTTAGTCAGAGCTACACACTTCCACAGGTCTTTAGAGGCCTGTTTTTTTGTTTTTTTTTTTTAAACTTCCCTTAAATAGAAACTTCCTGTTGCATGTTTACAGGCTTCATTCACAATGGGTGCCTTAGTACAATCCAGTTACCCCAGGAAGACATTGCCATGTGCCAGATTTTGAGTGATAAAATATTACATCTGAGAAACACTCTTTGGTGTGGGGGGAGGGGAGGGTTTAAAAGCCTAAGCCTGTTCTGGCATCCGAGTGAAAATCCTAAAACAGCTGACAGGAGTAAGCTTTATGGACTCAAAATAAATTATCTGCCTAGAGTCCAGAAAAATCATCTTTGTTATACCTGCACATTTGTTCATGTATTTTGAGATTTGTCTGAATCTTCTGTCAGCTGCCATTTAAGTACTCTCTGCTGCAATGGTAATTTCATTTGGGGAAGAGAGGTATTAGAGTTCAAAGGCTGGTTTAAGTCTTGACAAACTTGATTTGGTAGGCAGTTCATGACAGTTGTTTTGTATGTGAAAGGGCAAGTTGTGGTGTTCTTTGGCTCATCATGCAGAGTGATGATATTTAGGGCCAGACACTGAATGTCTGTAGAACAACTCACCCTTGCAGGAAGAAGCTATAGTGGTGAGCTCAAGAGGGACAGCTTGTGAAGGTTTAAGGTAGTGTGCTTGCTGTTCAAGTGGAGCAGTTGATCTAGGCAATCAATGCAGTTGCAGACTTGGTGAATCTTACTCTGGTCTGTAAATGAGGCCATTTAGAACAAAGTCTCATTATTTCTTTTTTTCATGTGGTCATGCTATAAAACAAGCTCTGCTGGTCATGTGGCTGCATATCATGCTGCTGCTCCTCTGTGTCTCCGGAATGCAGAGCTAGGCGTGGAAACTGACAGCTGCCTCGAACAAGCTTCCAAGAGTAGCAAAGGTTTAAGTAGATGAAAAGTGATTATATGACTTATCTGTGAAGGTAGAAATAGGAACATAAAATGCTTCTAACACATTGCAGAGCCTTGGTTTTGATGGTTCTGTGCTAGACCTAGTTCTTCAGGTCCCAAGGGTGAGCCAAGATGTTTTGAAGGCTGGATCTGTTGTTTAGGGATTAGCTCTGCACTACCCAAGGGGACATCTAGACTGCTTCCCAGTAGTTGGTGAAGCAATAGCAGAATTATGCCTAACTTGAAACAAACCCTTCAATCCCCTCTAGCTGAAGGGATGATCCTGGCTTTTCCAAGTGTAGCATAGGCAGAAGATAAAAGAGAGATGAGGTGATGGTCTGTGAATGCTCTTTCTTCTCTGCATAAATACTCTACATGCTGCACCTTCAGTTGCCACTCCTTTTAGCCAGCCATTGTCCAGTAAAAGGGCACTTCTAAGCCTGCTTCCAGCTATAGCTACTCTCCAGGGCTGGTGGAACAGTGGTAGAGTCTGACCCAGCTAACAAAGAACATCAGTAAATTCAGGGAAGGACTAACACAATTATGTATTTCCTTGTGTTTCAAACAAGGAGAGAATGAGAACCAGAAAAGTGAAGGTGAGGTCTGGGTAGCACTAGGTTAGAGACAGGAACTGTTCAGTGAGTGTCAGTCTGTTGTGCTCTGAGATTAAAGAGGTTCCTGTCAAGGGCTGACTGTTGGGGCAGTGCAGCACCTCAACACACCAGCTGCTTATGAGCCAGTTCTGGCCTGGAGCTTATCCCAGGTGCTTGTAGATGAGGTGAGAACACTCTGGAAGAGCTGGGATGCTTTCACTGTAATGCTGCTTTGTCTTTCTCCCAGGCAATGGTACATTCCTCCCATCACTGCGCAGTGTGCATGCAGTTTGTCCGGAAGGAGAACTTGCTCTCCCTGGCTTGTCAGCACCAGTTCTGTCGCAGCTGCTGGGAGCAGCATTGTACAGTGCTCGTCAAGGATGGTGTTGGAGTCGGTGAGTTCAAGGCAGATGTGGTACTGGACCTGCTTGGCACGTTGGCTGTGCTGACACTGACTGGGTGAATTGGTCTAAAACATCTCAGTAAGGAGAAAATGGAGCAGGGAGCGAGTATTTGTGACAACCTTGAACAGTGCACTTACCTGAGTCTGTGGCTATTGTTGGTATATACCACCAGGAGAGCTCTACTCCAGCCTAACAAAGTGCACAAGTCCATAGATCCATTCTAGTATGAGGTGTCCTTGCCCATGGCAGGGGGTTGGAACTAGATGATCCTTAAGGTCTCTTCCAACCCTAACAATTCTATGATTCTATGATTTGCTGCTTTTCTCCCTCATGATCTCAAAAGCTTGACTGTAATAAGTTAGAAGCTGCAAATCTGCTGCAATTTGAGTTGTATTTCTCATGGTGTTGCACTACCCCTGGACTGTTTGTGGAGGCAGACATCTCTTCCCTTTGTGTTAGGCAGAAGCCAGTACTTGCCAGAGTTGCTTTGGGGTTTTTCCTACTCTCTTTTATGCTGGCATGGCAGTAACACACAATTTTCTGCTGTAAGATCTGAACTTGTGAATACTGGTTGAAGCACTTACTGGTCCTGGATGCACATGCTCTGTCATCTTTTGCTGAAGACAGTTGGGCTTCAGCTTTTCAGCAGCCCTGGTAGACTTGTTTCACAGTTGTGCCACTTCTGCCACAATAACAGATGGCACCTAGGAAACTGTGTTGAATGCTCTCTGTGCATTCATTCCTTGGTATAAGTAGCATTCCTTAGTATAAGTTGCATTGTGCTAAAATGTTGCTTTCTTTTCTCAGGGGTCTCCTGTATGGCTCAGGACTGCCTACTTCGGACACCAGAAGACTTTGTGTTTCCATTGCTGCCTAGTGAAGAGCTGAAAGACAAATACAGGCGCTACCTCTTCAGGGACTATGTTGAGGTATTGGTCTTTTCAGTTTTAAACACCCTGGGTCAATTCACTAATTTCACTTGCAGAACTTTTGTTTGAAGTGTCCTAATCAAAGATGCAAAACTGCAGCAATTGCAGCAAAACTATGCTTGATAAACATGATGTGGCTGTTCCTGCAGCCTCACTGACAAAGGGCTCTAGCAGGTTGCCGAAGTAAATTTGGCTGTAACGTCACCCAGTAAGTCCTTGGCTGGTGCCTCAGAATGCTGCAGCTGAGAACTTCAAGCATCAGCCTGAGTTTTAAAGCCCTCATAGCTCTTGCACAGATACTTTGGATTCTGAAAAATAAGTCCCTTGTCTTGGTGTAGTCCCACTGGATTGGCTTGTTCAATAACATTCTATGTGATTTTTTTGAAATTAAAGCAGCAGTTGTTAAGGTTAAATGTGCAATATTTTTCTGGTAACTGGGAACAGACTGAGAACACTCAAGAAGCACTGAAGCAGTATGAAGGTGATGTCACCTCTGCTTAGTAAGCAACCCTTTGGGAAGGAGCCACAGGAAAACAGCTGAATATGTGCTAGAGTATGAGAGGATGAGGAAAGAGCTCAGATGCAGTAAAATTGTGCAGTTTCTTTGGCGGTTCTTACAGTTGTGGATCTGGAGCCCTCCATTTGAATTCCCTGTTCTAGAGAAACTGTAATACTGCCTTTTCCAATGAGGAAGAGGTTTTATCTGCTCTGTTAGCCAAGACCTGGTAACAGTTTTCACTCTGTTTGAATAAGAAATAACTGACTTTTGGGGGGAGAGGAGTGGCTCAACTTGAATAGAAAATGCTCTTCTGCACCCACTGCTGATCTTACCATCTTGGTATGTTCACAGAGCCATTATCAGCTGCAGCTGTGTCCTGGTGCAGATTGTCCCATGGTGATACAGGTACAAGAGCCAAAAGCCCGGCGAGTGCAGTGCAATCGTTGCAATGAGGTCTTCTGGTAAGAAACAGAAAAGGTTAAACATCACAAGGAAAGTGTGTGCTGTCCTCAGAGCGACTCTATTTGCTTGCCAGCAGGTTCAGTGTGTGGAGACATCTCAAATGCTTTGCTAGAGTTGTTTGTAATTTGAGTTAGCTTGAGTAATTGGACACTTGGGGTCTGACTTTTGCAGGTGGTCAGCCGTCCCCTTGCTCCCTAAACTCCTTGGGAGCTGGGTGTTCTGATATCCAGGGCTTGAGTAAACAAGGAGTTCTCATCTTTTGGCTAGGTTACAAATTTTGATACAGTCATAGTGACTGCTAGATATTCTGGTAATGGATGTGGAGGCCTCCCTGCTATCTGCTGGTATTTAATTTTTAAGTTTATTGCAAGTATTTGGCCTCCAGTGTGTCTGGTGTATTTTGAAACTCATGCAGGAATAAATTTCTGCTGAATAGGAACACTAATATTCTGTGTCTGACTCCAGATATGTATGGCACCAAAGGAAAAAGATAGCTTTCAGGGCTGCTTTCTGCTCCTGGATCTCCAGAATCACTGCTGATGAGAATGTCTGTAGAGCACAATGCAACTGGTTTACAAAGCCAGCTTGCCAGTATCTCCATGCAAATGGACCTTACTCATTTGGGACTGGTCAGGTCACGCTAATGCAGATGCCTGGTACCTACCACTGGAGTCAAACTACTTTAAAGCCACTGGTCTGCCCCAGGCCTCTGCAGCCATGTTAAAGCACACACAGGTAGAGTGAAGGGTTGAGATGTGTCAGTCCTCAGAGATGAGATGTATCAAGGGTGGGAATTTACTGGAGTTCAGCTTCGGTCTTCATACTCTAGTAATGCACAAGTGCATTTGCGTTTCTTACTCTCACCTGGCCTCCCAGATTCTGGTGATCAGGCAAACCTCAATTGTTGAGTCACTTCCTTGGAAATCCATGTCTTTTTTCCTCTTTTTCCTCCCCTATTAAGCTTTAAATGTCGGCAGATGTACCACGCACCCACAGACTGTGCTACCATTCGGAAATGGCTCACCAAGTGTGCAGATGACTCCGAAACAGCCAACTACATCAGTGCTCACACTAAAGATGTAAGCACCAGCACCTGCATGTGTTTCCCTTGTCCTCTAGCTCTGCCTGGGAAGCAAGATACAATTCTATATGTACATAGCATTGTGTCCAGCTGCTCTCCTGCTGTAAGGACCTCATGGTCCTTATTCCAGACCTGGTGTGAATGCGTTTGGCAGCCAGAAGTGCTGTCCTCCCACTGGCACAAGAATTGTGACTACTAGAAATGATCAGTGGAGATGTATTTAAAATGGAAGGAGGGAGTATAGCAAGTGCGGAGTCAGTACCAAATAAGGCACTAGTAGTGGTTAAACCTGAGCAATTGTGTGGAATGCTGTTAACTGGAAGGTGAGGGAGATGAGACTTGATTTGGCAGGGACAGCAAAATAGGGTATTTGAAGTCTGTAAATTAGGCACTAAACTACTTCTAGTAGATGCAGACCCAAGAAATAATATTAAATATTGTGTACTATAGTCTTACCTATAGCTTTGTCTTTAAAAGTTATAAATATGCTAGCTTTATCCTCCAGGTTAGCTATCTGCTGATTTGAACTTCTAATGTCTTTTAGGGGGTTGTGGCATTTTTTTCTGTCATGACAAATGACAATTGTGACAGTGTTAAGATAGGCTGGAGAACTTAAATTCCCTTCTTCCCCTGTAGAAGGTGTCAGCATGTGATGGTGTTGTTTCTGCTATGCTCTTTTGTAGAAATAAGGCTCTGTTATGTTGAGCATGGTCCTGGCATACATTTTGCCTGCCATTAAAATTTATAAAGAGCAGCAAAACTCACTTTCTCCTTTGTTCCTGTGCAACCCAAAATTGTCACTGGCATTGACACTCCAAAACATCAGTGGAGCAAAGAGGAGTGTGGCTTTCAATGTTTTCACCCAGATTCAGTGCAACTAGCTAAGTTGTCATCTATTAGGGGCTGCAGAAGGCAGGATATAATGCTGATTATCATGTAGTCTTAAGTAGCTGTGGAAGCTACTGTCATATGTGAACTGATTAGGTCCCTATGCCTGAGCAACCGCTAAACAATAACTCAGTGTGACCTTCTGTTTTTCAAGGAGTAACAACAGCAAATTTCTTTTCTTGAGCAAGCAGTGCAGTGCTGCAGTGTTAACTTCCCAACCTTTGCCATCCTGCCTCCTTCTAAGGGGAGCTGTTGGGAATGGGTGGGAGGCAGGGTCTAACTATGTTATTAGTTTCACATACACATATGCAAAGAAAAAAAAAGGAGGGGAATAATCATGCAAGTGCTGTCATTCTCCAGCAGGCTGCTAGAGACAGAATGGATCTAACAAATGCTTCTGTTTCTGCAGTGTCCCAAGTGCAATATCTGTATTGAAAAGAATGGAGGCTGCAATCACATGGTGAGCAATTCCCTGAACACATCAGACCTTTCTTGTTCTAAGCAGAGTATTTTCTTCTCCCACTTTCCACTAACCAGTGTCTCCCCTCTCTTCTATTGCAGCAATGCTCCAAATGCAAGCATGGTAAGTAGGATCTGGAAGCAGTTTTCTCTGCAGTGTTTGTAAGTGGTGATGTTCTCAGTGCTCTTTTTTTTTGTTCTTTTTTATTCTGTGTGTGATACGAAGACAAATTGCAAATGTTGACTGATATTTTTCATTTACCCCCCCAGTAAAAGGAGAATATAAGGATATTAATTGCAAACTCGTGTCTGACAGCTTTATTTTTCACTGGCTATGATCTCAGCTGAGCTCTGATTCAGTGCTGGTTTGGCTCCCTCTCCCTGACATGTCCATTTTATAGAGAACTCTCCATCTCTGCCATAATATTAACAGTGAAATCCATCTCAGAGAAGAGTCTTAAGTGCTTTCCATGTAATTGCATTTGTCATCAGCTAAAAATGCTAGCAGAACTGAGCCATTTACTCAGATCAGCTTAAGACCTTCTCCTCAGTGATGGAAATAATGAGCTTCAACCCAGATGAAACCGCAGGAGCTCTGAATTGTTCTGTGTAACATTATCTGTTGGACTTCTCAGTCCACCCTTGTGCAATTAGCAGCCTGAGTGTCTTTGGCCTGTTGTGTGGTTCTGCAAAATGACAGCCTGTTCTTGCACTCATCTTTTCATGGCAAAATTAATTTCTGTTGCCTTGGAGCTGGACAGTTTGTATTCAGCCCTCTAAGTTAAGTGTGACTTCTAGGAAATATAATAATATCAGAACCTTATTTGGAAGATGATTAAAGATTGCTGTCCTCTCTCATTTCCTTTGCTTTGGGGCCCTCAGCAGCACTGGAGGTGCTTTGATGGAGCTCTGAGAAGGGTGAGCAGGCAAGTGCCAAGGAACAATGGTGACTAGCACTCAAGGTGAACTCTGGGAGTACAAATTTCAGTCTCTTACTATTAGTAATACAGAAGCGATTCCTGTTGCAGCAGCTTGATCTCCATCTTTTTCCTTCCCAGTAGAATACTCACAGCCTCACCCTGAAACTGGGAAGCTGCCACAATGGGTTTTGCTATTGCTGCTTTTCCTCTGCTTTCTTCCCGGTTCAGTGGCTCTCTACCTGAAGTGTCATAAACCACTGATATCTGAGGTTATCTGGGTAGTTCCCTCCTTGAAAGAACTGAGGACAGACATTCTTTTGCTTGACTTATTTCACTTGTGGATTTTACTGTATTCTGTTCTGATAGAGGTCTGCATGGGGCAGTGTGCCAGTGGTGGGGAGGATGCAACTCACAAATAAGACTGCAGCCTGCCTCTTCTTCAGTCTAGAGTGGAAGCCTGTGTAGAGCACAGGTACAGTTCTGCCTGTTGGTCCTAGTGTGCAGGATGCAGCACTTCAGGATTTACTTCCCATAGTTGCATGGGAGGCTATAAATGAAAATCCTAAAGCCAGGCTGGTATTTTTGCCTCCCTGTTGTGTTTCATTATGCAAGATGACACAAAATGTCTGTCTCTTGGCTAAGCAGAAATACCTGAAAATAGATGGGCTGTGTCTCCTGAAGCTTTTCATTCTCTTGAGTTTTGGGGGCTTTTTTCCTGTGCATCACAGTGGGTTTTTCACTGTTTTCTGCAGACTTCTGCTGGATGTGTCTGGGAGACTGGAAGACTCACGGCAGCGAGTACTACGAATGCAGTCGGTACAAAGAGAATCCTGATATTGTAAACCAGAGTCAGCAAGCACAGGCCAGGGAGGCCCTTAAGAAGTACTTGTTCTATTTTGAGAGGGTAGGAGACATCTCCTTGGCCAGAGCTGCTGTAGCCTTTTAATGCTCCCTGCCTGGTGCAAAGGTCATTGCCAGCAATCTCCGTGCAAGAAACCCCCCAAAAGAGAATCTGTGCAGAATTTTCAGGCCTCATTGTTTTTCACTCAGTCCCACCCTGTGAGTCCCAATCAACCCAGTAATGTCATACCCAAAGCAAATCATACTAACTCCTGTATTCTCTTGTGCTAGAGAATTACCTGTGCCACTGTAGTATTACCTGTGTGCCACTGAGGCATTATCCTGCAGGCTGACTGCTGCTGCAGTAGATAGATATTGCTCCAATCATTTCCTTCCAGGACTGAGGAACTTCAGTTCCTTGTGGTATGTCTTTATAGACACAAAACCAGTATAAACTCTGCCATGTTCAAAGCTCCATTGCCTACAGCAAAGTTTTCATGAAATTTCATGTAATCACATTTCTAGAAGTTGCAGTCAGAGCATCTCTGTCCACACAGCAGGCTCGATGCACCTGGCCATACAGGGCAATTCTAGAGCAGCATCTCTAGAAGAGAACATGGTAAAGATTAAATGCTGCTGCATTTCAGTTTCCCTAATATAAAGAGTTTATTCTTCACACCATGAGCCAAGTTCTGTGGTAAAATAAATGTGTTCATTCCTGGCTCTCCAGACCAACAGGCTTTGGGAAGTGACCGTGTTTACAATGCACACATGGATGTTGGAGTTCGCTGAGCTCATGTGAAATGTTAAACTCTTGACCTTTCTATAGAAATCCTTTAAGCAGGGGAATCACCTTTACTTTCCATCTTGTTAGACACAAGGTCATTGTGCAACCAGAGGGCATTCCCACTCAGAAGCTGGGTTTGCTCCCTGCTCTTTGCTGTTGTCAGTCTGTTATATACAGCCTCCACCACTTGCTGCTGGAGGTGCTGCCTTGCTCTTCTTTCCCACAGCATGTCTTGCCTTGCTGGACTCCTGCCCCGCTTCAATTTCTGCTTGCTAGAGCTTGTGCTTTTACAGCAGCAGTACTCTCGTCTCATGCTATTTTTTTTTCTTTCCCTGTCTCCCTGCCCCTTGCAGTGGGAGAATCACAATAAAAGCCTACAGCTGGAGGCGCAGACGTACCAACGAATCCAGGAGAAAATCCAAGAAAGAGTTATGAACAACTTGGGAACGTGGATAGACTGGCAATACCTACAAAATGCTGCAAAACTACTTGCAAAGGTGGGTACCTATGTCTTGTTTGGCACAGAGAAGAGAATACGCACCGGAGTGCTCAATTCACACCACCAAATGAGAAAGGCAATTTAGGGCTTGTGGGTATGTGGGACAGTACTTCTGTCCTAGGGATGTCAGCTAGTCAAAAATCACCTGGAAATAACCTCGGTGAAGTTACACTTTAAACCAGACAATTTCTTCCAAGGAAGGTATAGATAATTCCATCATTGAGTGTCCATTCATCACTGGCAGAAGGTAGCTTCTTAGCCTGTAGTCACCAGATGAATGTGATTCTGCTGCCTTCCGACCCTGAGATTCTTGTCCTTTTTCCTCCCCCTCTTCTTTCCACTCCCCAACAGTGTCGTTACACCCTGCAGTACACATATCCATATGCCTACTACATGGAGTCCGGCCCCAGAAAGAAACTGGTAAGGCATTTTGGTCTTGATTTTCTTCTGATAGCTTTTTGGGTGTAGCTGGCATCATACTAGGTTGAATTCCAAAGCTTGGCACTGTCTGAAATACTAGTTTTAGGTAAGGACAGGACAGATAATGGGTGGGTTTGCACCTTTCCTCTTCAGTTTGAACTGACGAGCAGCTCAGTTCTCTGATGCATTACATTGCCTTTCCAGGGCACTTCACTGCACTTCCACTAACAAGCAGTTTATTCGATGTTTTGAGGCTGGAAGTGTACATTTGCTCCTTGGTAAGGCTTATCACAGTGCTGTGGGCCATGTTTCATGTGGACAGATGCTGGAAGATAGCTTTTCCAGCCTTGAATCAGGATGTCTCTTCAGTTTTTATTCCTGCTCTAAGTTTCTTGTTGGCTTGGTGCATCCCACTGGCTGGACATGTCCAAAAATAGCCCTGAATCCACTGAAAAGATTGGTTCTTTGACTCGGTTGTCCAGTCAAACCTGTTATCCAGTCTCTCACCTTAGCATTATATGTATTCTCTGAGGCTGTGGACAGATACTCCCTTCTGGATCTGACTGTGCCAGTGGAACAAGTTGCTCCTCCCAGCAGTGGTTAACAATCCCTCTGCTCTGTGTGCAGAGCTGCTCACAAGAGCATTTCCTGACCTATTTATGGCAAAATGAGCTGAGTTAGATGTTTGTTACTTACAGTGGTTTTGGAGTTGATTGAGTGATGCAGACTGGGGAGTGCGTACACAAGAAACGCCTGGAAGGGCAGTGATGCTGTCTAGCTGAAGGTGGATGAAGAGGAAGCACAGACCTGCTCTGCCAGCACAGCTGTCAGCAGAACACATTTTTCTGTACTTGAAGTGTAGTGTGTAGTATTAAACTGCTCCACTAAACTCGTTTCTTGTTGCTGTCTCTAATTTTTTCTCTTTGTAGTTTGAATACCAACAAGCCCAGCTGGAAGCTGAAATTGAAAATCTCTCATGGAAGGTGGAGCGAGCAGACAGCTATGACAGAGGGGTGAGTGCTCTGTTTGCTTGAGCCTGCTGGCCAGGTTTTGTTTGTTGGGCTTGGTGCTTCTGCAAGAGCAATAAGACAGCCAAGTGAATGTTCCGAGAAACTAGATCCAGTAAGTCACCTTCAGCTAGCAGATGTCATAGAGATGGAGTGTTCACTGTCTTTTGTGAGAGGGCTGCAGTGAGTCTCGCAAGGCTCTGGAGTAAGCAGCATGTAGTCCTCTGGTGAAGAGCAGATTCCTGAAGTGTGTGGCTTCTTAGACAGAGCAGGAGCCACATAACTGCAGAGGGAGCTCATGTCAAAAGGAAAAGTATCTGCAATCTTGTGATCCAGAATGCATGTGAAGGTTGATGCTTCTCAGGTTGGAGCTTAGCTTCTCCCTAAAGATAATGAGCTCTTCTCTGGGGGAGTTCATGCTAACAGTTTCTACCTTCTGTTTTACCAGGACTTAGAGAATCAGATGCACATAGCAGAGCAGAGACGGAGGACCCTGCTGAAAGACTTCCATGACACATAAGACAAGGAAGGAGTGACAAAGTGCAGGGGTGAGAGCAGTGAGTGAAGTGATGGCAGCTTCACCAGGATAAGCAGGCACTGCCTCTGGGAGAACACGGCCAAGGACAAAGCCACCCCTCCCTTGCAAGTCAGACACATGCAAACATCACATCTTAGTCAAGTTTGTTCTCTTATCTTTCTGTTTCTGTTTCTGCCAGGCTAGAGGCCAGAGTTCAGATTGGCATATTTCCTGGGATATTTCCCTCCTGCCCTTGATGGTTGCAGAAAGGGAGGGAGTTTTTCTCTGAATGGCTGTTAATAGTATTAGATCGTGACAATTTATGTAATTTTCAACGGTTGTACAATTATACAAAGAAACCTTAGAATAACACACAACCCTTTTTAAAAATAAATTGGCAGTGGAGTGTTTTTCCTTAATCTGCTTGTAAATTTAATGGGCTTCCCCCTCCCCCCCCCACCCCTTCCTCTGACCCAAAAAATCCTCCTGGGCACTGAAGGGAGGTTACAAAATATCTCAGCTACGTTTCCAGATGCTCCTTTAACCGGGGCATTGTAGCATTGGTATTGCATGAGGAAGAGTGGCTGGTGTTAAGAGTGGCTGCTGCTGTGTCTGACCCGACAGTACCAGCAGCAGCCATGATTTAGGATGATTACATGTGACATCTCTTTTCTTTTAAGTCAGCTGTGCAAAATCCTGCTACACAAACAAAAGCAAACAGAGGAATTGTAGGGGAGAGACCAGTTTAATACTGGGGGATATACCTTGAGTCAGGTCAGATTCTGCATTTGATAAATTTTAGGTCTTCCATGTAGATTTTTTTTGCTTTACTAGTTTTTGTTGGGAGGGTGTTGTATTGCCAAAGTGAGTGATGAGGAAATAGTAGCATACAGTTGTTAAGCAAGGCTTGGGGCTTTTGGAGATTGAAGCAATCTATGTTATAACAGTGCCATGCAGCCTGGTAAAGATTATTTGTGCCTGCTGGGTAACATGGCTGAGAAAATTTGATCCCATTTGTCAAGGTGGGGCTAAACACTGCTACGTTATGAGGAGAAACTATTACGTACAACACACTCCCTGGCACATGTTGGCAATGTGAACGGGCACTTGAATACAGGTGCACTGCTTGTGCAGAGCCTGCACCAAGCCAGGCAGAAAATAAACTAGCAAAATTAATTTATTTGTATATTAGTATTGATACTGGTGGGAACTTATCAGAAAACTGATTGTTAGGAGCATGTGGAGCTTTTTTTATTAACATTCTTTTTTCTAATGTAAAATATACACTAAAATAAAAAATATGAAAACCTAGTTCATCTTAGTAGGGGCTAACATGGAAAGGGTTACTTCAGTGCTGATGTTTGCCTGTTTGCTACAGGAAGCAGGCCATATGTTAAGATTTTCACAGGCGTGTGTGTCACCTGCACCAGGAGCATGTTTGCAGCCAGTAAGGTGGAGCTGGAGACTTGGATCTGAGGAAATCTTCACCTCTGTGGGGAGCTCATGGGATTCTCTTCAGTGCTGTATGTGAAAGTGTTGCCTTTGATGCCTCCCTGTATTGCTCTTATACAATGTCACTTGATTAAGATTAAACTGGAGGGGGAAAATTACTGAATTCTTTCATGTCAGAATAAGCTAAATCTGCTGTTGGAGCCTTTTTCATGTATCTGAGACCCTTGCCCCAGGTATTTGCAGTATGTGTAATTGGGCAGGTGGATTTTAACAAGAGAGATGCATCAGTTTAAAAGTGGAGTAGCTGCCATAGGAGCTAATCCTGTGGCCATGCTTGTTGTACACAGCAGAAAATGGCAAACTGAGAGGCCTTTTCCTTCCTCCCTCCCTTCCCCAGTGTGGGATGTACCCTCAGGGAATAGGGGAACATACTGCTGAGGAGCTGCTGGCAGTGGAGTGAGGCTTACAACAGAAGTGGCTGAGGGTAGATCAGTGTTTTAGAGAGGTGGCTGGAGCCCGGAAGTGTGGAAGGCAGGGAGCAGTGCTGCTTGCTGCACAAGAGATCTCTGAAACTGTGGCTCCAGGTGTTCCTCCTCCGTCCCATTCTGTCTTCCCTCTCAGATGGAGCTATAAAGGTACATATGTCCTTGCTCCAGCTGCTGTCTCCTGACTTGATTCCCTCTCCTGCTCTTACCAGCAGCCTCTTAATACCCCCTTTGTGATATATTCTAGAGATCAGTCTCTTCCTTCCTCTCCCCTTCCCAAATGATTGTCAAGGTCTGGGCACACTGGACCCAGGGGAAAGGATAGTGTTGGGAGAAGCGTGCTGAGTCCCAGCAGTTTGCAGAGTGTAGAACCAATCTTTAAATTATTCTTTTAAAATGTAATGTACAAAGTACTAATTAGGATAAAAGCTGGTGTTCTTGTCTAATGTGACTACCATAACAACTAATCTCTTTGCAGAACAGGTATATGGAGTTTCTTAACCCCAAAGAATCTCACTTCTGTTATACAGCTGTCCAGCTTTGAGCTAGATGAGAATGGGGTTTTGTCTGTCTCTCTCACCCTCCCTCCCTCCTCTTCTCTCCCATGCCCCCACAAAATGCTTTGCTATGAATCCTTGTTTGTAGACAAGCTAGACCATATAGCTGTGGCCAAACATTCTGAACAGACTGCTGAGATGCTTGGCCGGGGAACAGGAATAAATATTGCACAGGGCACCCCCTAAATTATTTCAAGTCTTCTGAAACTAGCCCTTTGTTAGCAGTTCTGTTTATTTTAAAAGTCTACAAAACACCCTTTCTGAAGGTGGTGGAAGTCCTGGTTTGCACATGCAGACCCCATCTCTATACTCTGGGAAAACAGCAGGACTGTTGCTGCCCAGGCAGGGTGACTTCACTATTGGTGTCAAGACAAAACGTGCACAGCACAGGGCACTATGAGGTGGCTGACACTGCTTGAGAGACAGGTGACAGGAGGGAAATGGGAGTTCTTGAAGCCAAGACAAGGTCAGCTTTTTCCCCTCTAATAGGTACACAGCCCTGTTCGAGACAGAAAGTTATTTGAATGTAAGTGGATAGCAAATGGCTCGTGAGCCATTAATTCTGAGGTACACGTTTCCCTTTGGTGCATTACTGCCACAGATTTGGAATGTTTGATCTCGCTCTTTTGTTTTTTTTCTTTTCTTTGTTTTCTCTCTCTTTGTTTTTTTCTTTTCCTCCTTGCACTTGTTTCCTGACAGCTCTTCATCCTTGCATCCAATGCTCTTTTATTTCAGCTTCGCTTACATTAATGCATTGGCTGCCTCATCTCTAATAGTCCTCAGGCTTCCCAGACTGTAACAAATTTTTTTCTACTGATCACATAAACTGCATGACTGCTGCTCTGCCTGCTGGTGAAGGGGCCGTGCCTGTGGGGATGGGGGCAGCAGAAGGTTTCTGTACTATAGTCTTGCACTCTAAATTTTCGACTTTTTAAGCAGGTGAAAAAAAAAAAAAATAGAACTTTATTTTTAAATGAGGCACTTGTTCTGGGAATTCTTTTCCTCACCCCTGTCTGGTTCAAGTTGTGGGATAATGTTGAGGGGGGACTGTGCTGTACCCCAACACGGCCTCGGGGGATCCGCATTGCTGCTGCCACCCCTCGCTTTTCTTCACAGGCCCTGGAGAGGGGCAGGGGCGGCTACAACCGCCTGGGAGACGGTTGCCAGAACTGTGCCCTTGGTTTATTTCAAATAAATTGTGACTTTGTAAGTTCGGTGGTGTCTTGGCTTTTACTTGGAGGGGGAAAAAGGGAGGGCAGAGCCTAACGCCGCTCCTCGCCGCTGACGGCTCCGCCCCGTTGGTTCTGGCTCCGCCCTCTACCCTCTGGCTCCTGCCGAGGCCCCGCCCATCCACAGGGCCCCGCGGCGCGGTGACGCAAGACGCCGGGTGGTTGCCGGGGTGACGCGCGAGGCCTGGCGGGCCCGAGGCGCGATGGCGGCGGCGGCGGCTGCGGCTGCAGCATCGCGGGCGGAGGGGTCCCCGCTGCCCGGTCCGCCGGGGGCCGCCCGCGGCCCGTCTGCTCGCGGCCCTACTTCCTCGTCCTCATGGTCTTCGCCCACCTCTACGTCCTCAACGTGCTGGGTCTTCTGCTCTTCGTGCACCTGAGCGCCGGTGAGGCCGGCGGGCCACCCGCCGCCGCCCCCCGCCGCCGCCACCGCCGCCGCCCGCCCGCGCCCTCCCGCGCCTCGAGGGCATCAAGGCAAGGCCGCGCTGGGGGGCTGGGGTCGGGGCTGGGGCCGCGCCGCCGCTCACCGTAGCTCTCCCCGCAGGTGGGCCACACGCAGCGAGTGGAGCTACTGCCTGGCAGGACCCACGCCGTGCGCACCCTCAGCCTCAAGCCTCTTCTCTTCGGTGAGTACCAGCCGCACTGCCTCCACCACCCCCAACCACCACTAGCCTCCTCGTCGCTGGTAGGTCAGCGGCAGAGGCCAGCACCGGCCCCCAGGGACGCCGGTAGCAGGTGGGCGGCTCGGCGCCTCCTCCGGGGCTGGCTCGTGGGGTAATGGCCCGGCCGGCAGCCGCTACCGGGGCTGTGGGAGCGGTGTCCGTGGGTCCCGGCGGGCAGGTCTGGAGGGTTTCCACTGCCCGCGCTGCTCTGTCAGCATCCACTGCTGCTGCCCTAACAGCGAGGGGTCTGTGACAGCTGCGGGGGTTGTCTGACACCCGCCATTGTCTTACACCCACTCATGGGAAAATTATTCTTCCCGTGTTTGCTTTGCCTCCCTGTGCAGCTTTTCCTCGAGGCTGCGTTAAAAAGAGTTTGATTTTGTTTAAGCTGTTTTGACACCGTATTCGCAGAGGTTACATATTCTGGATGGTCCACTTAAAAGAATTTGGAAGATTAACCTTTCCAGGTTTTCCAGATTCCCTTAAAATGCAGTAGACAGCAGATCACTGAAGAGGACCTTGAAAAAGCTGCTCAGTGTTAGTAAAGGACCTGAGATCCCAAAACTTTTGTTAATAAATGATGATAAAGCAGTTTATAGTCTTGGTGCTTTAGTGCTGAGGAAGTGAGGAAGAGGACAGCTGATAGATTTCATGTCTTCCACTATGTCTTGCACTGTTTTGCATTCTGTTCTGGCTGCTTTGATACACAACCACATAACATCAGATACTTTAAACCTTCTTTACCCTTCTGTGTGTTTTGCTGTGACTGATAGAGTCTTAATAACTGAACTCTGTGTTCTGGAGGTCTACTGAGAATATATAAATTAACTTTCTTGGAACAGATGATTACCACATTCCCACTACTGCAAAATCAGGAAACCTTTTGTCTCTTGAGAAAATTGCAGTGAGTCTTCTAGATGCTTTCTCAGTAATAGATAAAAAGAGGGTTGTGTGTTTTACTGAATCCAAATAGATTCTGTACACTGAAAGCCTGGCCATGAATCAGACAGGTTTCTTATTAAACTCCTTTAATGCAATAAGTATGTGGAAGAAATACGCAGAGTTGTTCTGTCATTTCTACATCTGCAGTACTTATGCTTGGTACATTTTGATGTGGATTTCTGTCTGGCATTCAGTAAACAGACACACCGAGCTGGAACTGACACCCCTAGTGATTGCAAAGCTGATGCCATTACCAGAACTATGGTTTGGGCCAATTGCTCTGGGTTTTTTTCTCTACCCTGCTGTGAAAGAGCTGATCCTGGCCTGAAAGGAAGGTGCTGAAGCTGATAGAAGGCAGCCTGGTCCTGGCAGCACTAATGCCATGATTTTTAGCTTGTCATTCTGGCACCTCCATCAGTTCTGGAGGAAGCTTTGCTCCCTGAGGATGCTATCATAGACATTCAACGTTTGAGATGCCATATGAGCCTGTTCTCTGTTGTCCTCTGATAAGGAGGCCCTTATTTAGAAACTGCAAGTTGCAAGACAGCTCTTATCTCCCGGATGAACCTGCCAGGAGCCAGCTCTGACTTTAAAAGACTTCCCGAGGCTATCTATGCAAACAGTACCAATCTAAATCAGCCAGTTAAAGAAAACCCTAATTTATTTCATCTCTGTTGTTTAAATTAGTGGAAATGTGCATTTAAACTGGTTGTGTTAGACAAACCCAGAAGCTGATAGTAAAGACGGAATCTTGAATTTCTGGGGATTTTACTTAACACCAATTGTTGTGGCACATAAGAGCCAATTTAAGAGAAATAAGTTGCTGGTCTGTGATCTTTGCTTTCAGCAGAGCAGGCTGTTGTGGGACCACAGCAGTGGATGGCTCATAATGATTTAATGTGAGCTCTGTGCTGTACAGCATGGCCCTGTGCACCACAGGGGAACCTGTGGTTTGTTTTTGAAATGTGGGTAAGTCCTCTGCATTGAACCCAAGTGTATTTCACAGAGCTATGAAACAGTCCCTGCTCTACTTTCCCCCCCCACTCCCCCGCCTCTGGCTACAAGACATAATTTCTAAAGCTTGTAAGTCAGACCATCTGTGCACTTTTTAGTTAGGAAACACTAGTAGTCAAATAACCCTATTAATGGAAAACAAATATCAGACAAAGCCTTTTCAACCTTCAGAGCTTTTATGGGTTCTGTCATGTTTTCCAAACGCAGTCTGTTCAGAGGATGCTGCCATTGCTGGGACCACCTGGCAGAGGGTTCTGTGGATTGGGCGGCAGTTCGCAAGACAAGGCCGTGGAGAGGAGTAAAAATAGGAACTCTCGCTGTGGTTTTCTTCTGAGCCTCAGGGAATAGAAGTAATCCCTGCACAAATGTCAAGGCACAGATGAATTTCGGTGTGTCTGAGTGCTCATCTCAGCCCACACTAAATCTGAAGAGATCACGTCGTGGGTTGTTGGTGTGCTTTACGAGCACAGGGAGGCAGTGTGTCTCCAGCAAACAGGGTGGCTCTCTCCACAACCCAGACCGCAGGCCATTCTCCTCATATTTTCTTATTTCAGTCCCAAGTTTAATCCAGCCTGGGAAACTTCCCACAGATGATGCAGGCTGCAGAGATCCAACTCGTCATCTTTTGGTGATTGCTGTTCTCTGCTCTGCAGTCTGTAGCTGTGTTTACCCCTGTAGGGAGTTTAAGTCCCTGCTTAGGTGAGAGAGTGAGCTGAGAGAGCATGGCAAGAATGTGTTTTGCCACCTTTTCTATCTTCTTTGCATGCAGGTAGAAGGCCAGATTGCTGTGTAACATTTCTCCCCCATACACTTGCCAGAACTGGAAGTAGCTCCTATTGTGCTGTGGTTGGGGCTCACCCTCAAGTCCCAAGAAAAGCTGCTGTTTGGACACCAAAACAGAGGTTTAAAGAGCTCATGTCTCCTGCTCTGCCCTTGTAGTATCTTGATATCTTCAGTAGTTCCCCAGTTACCAGTATCTTCTGGCTCAAACTGAATTTCTGACGTTAAAAAAATGGTTTTCCCTGCTATGCAGAAACCCTCAGCTGTCTTTGTTGTGTGCTTCTCCTGCCTTGCTGGCCGTTTCCTTTTACCTGTGTGGATTGCTCATCAGCTTTCAGCACAGTCAGCTCTTCGAAGGGACCGCCTGAGTGACTGCTCAAGAGCAGAGTTGTTATCATTCATTTTTTAAGGGGCCAGGCATTGCTGGGGTGGGTGCCTCCCCACTTAACTTGCATCAGACTATTCAAAAGTATAAAGTATTTGCTCCATTACACAAAAAGCATCACTTAGCAGTTGGGAAGACTTTCATGTAATCTCTCTGGACAGAAAGCAAGCAGGCGCTTGGACAGCATCAGTGTCAAATGATGAAGCTGAAATGGCTGTCAGCTTTGATGTTAGTAAGTACAAGGACCTGTCAGTAAAGGTCTCTTCTAGTTTGTTCTTGCCTGCAGAGTTCTGTTTTGCTGTGACACTAGATCCTACACAAAGCTCTGCGTGGCAAGTCCTGGATCTGCAGAGCCTTGCAAGAGGAATCAGCATCCTTAAGCTCTGTCTCAGTAAAATGGGGATCTGTAGGGAGACCCTACCTGTGGACTAAGGCTGCTTTGGATCATCTAAGAACATCTTCAAAAGACCAGCTGCCAGGGAAAGGAGTTTTCTAGCCATAGGGAGGGGAGCAGGTTCTTACTCTGGGAAGGGAGATTTTTCAGACCTTCCGGCCAGCCTGTTCAGGGCAGCGGTGATGTTTCCACCTGCGCACTGCCTGATGCAGGTTCCTGTTCTTCTTCTGCCAGGCGTAGGCCTTGTTCACCACCACTTTGTCACTCTGTACTTCACCACTTACAACAAAAACCCCCGTGTGAGTGCCTCTCATGATGTTGTGTACACAGGTAGCATCTATGTCCAGCCACTGCTGGAGTCTGGCAGGGATTTCAGTTCTAAGAAGTGGGCCATGCTTGAGGACTTCCACCCTGCCAGGGTCCAGGTCAAAGTCTGAGATGGTGGTGGTTGTATTTTTCCTCAGGATTCGGATCTTCACTGCTGCAGGGGGTGGAAAAAGAGCTGTTAGTTTGGTTTATGCTTCATGGCTTTTACCTACTTAAAGACCCAAGCAGGGCAAGGCTTTCTTGCTATTTCTGTAATGTGGTGACACACCCATCCAAGCTCTTGTAATTGCAATGTACATGTAAAAGTTCCTATCTGAGGTTAGTTTCCAGTACTGAGAACTGTTCTTCTCACTCTGCCTTCCCCATGAGAATGTCAAAGGCATATTAGCACCTCTGCATGGGCACAAACCCTGTAGGAAGCAGGGGTACTAGCAAGTGGGTGCATCAAAGTCCTGGTCTTGTGCAAATTACTTGACTCTGAGCTGAGGTTTCAAGAGGTGTTAGGATTGACAGCTGCCAAGGATTTTAAACTTTTTTTTTCCCTCATGAAGGTTGTGCCTGAATTCAGGATAATATCTTCAAAATTTCCTGCCAGCTGACTGAGCAGAGGCAGGCTAGGAGAGGGAGAATTGCATTGCTAGAACAATGGTACTGACGTTTGAAATACCTAGCATGGAGTTTGCCAAGGGGTTTTGTAGACATTGATTGAAATGTTGGTCAACAAAGGAATACCAGAGCAGGGCTTGTATTTAGCAGCCACAGACCAAACCCAAGCCATAGCCCACAGAAATTAAGCAGGTGTACCTTTGGTGCTGCATGGAGCTGGGCCCTACTTCTACCCAACAGGTAAGTTGGGACATGAAAATCTCTGGCATCTGCTGTGAAAGATGTAGTTCCTCCAAGGCAATTTGTTATGGTGAAGCTTATTTCTGTCACTCTTTGCTGCAGGAAATGGCAGCAACTGAGAGGGAAAGGAGAGATACTTACCAAAGTCATTGGTGCAGAAGTTTTCCAGGATCTCCTGGCGGTACTGGCCTCCTCAAGTTCACAGTCCTTGCAGCTGGCTCGGGGCACTGCTGTAACAGAAATGTGGTTATATTGCCTTTGTCAAGCTCCACTTGAGAAGGCACAATGAAGTTTTGAGCTCTGTGAGTGGTGGCTTGCTGTTTCCAAGTTGTGCTTTCTGCCCAGTCCCTGAGAGACAGCTCAGGCTGTAAGGTGGGAGATGTTAAGCTCTCCTTCCTGTGGCTGGGGCAGACACTGCTTGTTGTGCTTTGTTTAAGCTGGTATGTGTTGCTGCATGTTAAATCCACAGTGAAAATGCCTGATGAAGAGTTCTAGTTTGGATGAAACAGTAAAGCCTTTGGTATGGTCAGAGTCCCACCCAGTGATGCTGAAACGAGGCATCTGTTCTCTCCTTCTCTGCTCTTGAGTCACACACAGTGTTGAGCAGTATCTGGTGTTTAATTTAGTCTTTCAACCTTAATGATTTTTTTTTCCTCATGTAACTCATGTCTGCAGAGGCTCATGCCCTTTTGTGCTGTTTCTTAATGTTTAAAGAGAAGATTTGCAAAACATTTCTTTCTGCATGCTTTTTTTTTTTTTTTTAAACATCAGGGCTGCAGCTCCTTGGCTCTGCTGGAAGCACATCTCACTGCCTGGAGCCTGCACACCACGAGCTCTCATGCTGTGCTTGGGTGTTAGGCTTTCACAGCCATTCCTTCTCCCTGTCCCAAACCCTGCATGGTCTGATGGCACCCAGGGAGCTAATGAATACAGTAGAGAGGGGAACAAGCTGCAGTCAATGTTATGCTGATTTTCTAGGCACAGTGGAGCTCCCACAGAGAACAAAACTGCAATGTATAAACTGTTTGTTGGTTTTTTTGTAATAGAGCTTAAACCCAGAACTATTAGGAATAGAAAGAAGGCATAGACCCATCCTTCTGAGAGTGTTACACATAGGAAAACATATGAGGGGAAAAAAACAGCTTACTTCTCCTGCTCGAGGAATTTTCATCCGTGGAGACTGCTGCGATGCACAGTTCATGATCCGCAGGAAACTTGTTGCAGTTCAGGATTTCAGGCCAGGGGTAGCCATAACAAGCCATGACTGGAGCACAGCTTCTCTTGACAGCTTCACACAGGCTGCGGCAGGGGTAGATGAGCCTGGGGAGGGAATGAGGAGGGCAGCATCTCTGGACTCCTGGCGGCAGGCTGAGGGTCGAGCCCTGGCACCGCTCTGTGGCTGAACATGGCTGTGTTGCACATTGTAGTGCTAGCAGAGCTCTAGTGGGATCTTTGGTGTGGTTTTAACATTTCATGCCCAGGATGCAAACAAGGAATTTCTAAGAACAGAAGGGATGAGGCTGTTCAATACAGGCTGCTGCTGGAAGCCCTTTCCCTCTCTTGGAGACCTTCTCTAGTTGTGCAAAGATGCTTACCTTTACAGGTGCTTACCTAGACACCCAGTTTACTTAACAACTCTGTACTTTGATGGCTTCACACAAAACTCAGGATTTCTCTGTGCTGCTGGCATTCAGTCTGAGAAACCTCCCTACATGTTGAAGGCAAGAGCTGAGAATGAGGGGCTTGCATGGAAAGTGGGTGAGGCTGGTGGATGCTAGCAGCTACTGTGCTGTGCCAGGGGTGCAGCCAGGGAAGACGGCAGCTGTGCCTGGGGTGGGTGAGCCGGACAATCTGGAGGAGGGAACATAATGTTTCTGCTCCAGCAAGATGAAAGACTCATGTTTCACTTTTAGAGGGAAGGATCCTGCTGGGAAATCCAATTGCCCCTTGCCAGGAGGGGCAGCTGGGCTTCTTGGGAACTGCAGGAATCACACTCCACGCGTTTTCTCACAGGAGGCAAACACAGTTGCACTCTTGGGGAATGTTACTTGCTACAGCTAAAATAACTTGCAAAATCATCTTACCTGTCCAAGCAGATTGGTGCAAAGAGGGAGCAGAGGAAAATCCTTGCATCTGGGTGGCACTCCCTAGCGAGCAAAGGCAGCCAGCTGGAAGACTGCTGGATCACTTCTGGCATGGTCTCATGCTCCAGCAGGTTGGGAATCCTCATCTCGGAGTAGCCGATATCATAGCACAAGGCCATGTGGTGTGGAATGGGTGTGCAGCTGGAGGATCTTCTCAGGTAGCTAGCCCAGGCTCCTGGAGAGCCCCAGAGCAGCAGGCGTGCCAGGACACCCAGCAGCCATGGGACACCCAGCAGCCATGGGACACCCAGCAGCCATGGGCCACCCGCCCTCGAGGGGTGCCTGCGGTGGGTCCTGACCATGCTCAGAGCTAGCTGGGAGCAAACGAACAGGCAGCGCACCCCAGACTGAGCTGCTCCCAACTGTGGGATGCCTTTTATAGCCTTGGAGCCACCTCTCTGTCAATCCATCCTCATTAAGTGCGGCCTTTTCAGAGCCCTCATGGGGAAGACAATGCTCCAATTTTTGTTTGCCAGTGGCCCTGATTGTTTGGATTTTAGCAGGGGTTTGGCTTAGATCAGCAGGTGTGGAAATGAGGGCAGTTGGGGAGGGATGAATGACTTGGCCCGTGTGTCTTGGGGCTCTTTCAGCCAAGATTGAATCTCTGTTTGACACCAGTGCTCCAACGCATCCCCTTTCTCTTGCTCCAGGATTAGTCATTATTTCATAAACCCCAATGTTTTTCTCCCTTTTGTTTTTTGTAAAAGCAATCAAGTGTTGCTCAAAGTCAATTAGGAGGGCATTTGTTTAGCTGGATCCATTGTTGAGCAGGCAGGGAGATAGGATGGTCTCACAGCCAGAAGTTAACTGTTTCAGAGAGCTAAGGATAGAGAGGAACTAATTTGCAGCTGTGGAGCCAGGTTGTTTGCAGACCGGATTGGCAGCGCTGAGCTGGCAGCCCCTCACCTTGCAACCTGCCTGACAGGGCAGGCTTTCTGGCTGACAGAAGTTTTACTTCACTGCAGAATCCCCTTACTACTGCTGAAGAGCAGGATTGCCCTTCCTCCAGCATGTAATTAAGATTCCAGAAGCCATCATTATTGTAGCCCAGTTGGGGGAATGGGAAATGCTGGGAGCACGCTTGCCAGCGCGTGGTTCATTCGGACCTCGTGCCCTGCCATGAGGTTCAAGCTGGTCAGTGGAAGCTCTGGCTCTGAAGCATCCCCTGGCACAAGGACCCTGCACTGCCCGTGGCGGAAATTGTTTCCTCAGAGGGTGTTAGGGGTACAGCTGGCTGCATTGTGTTTCTGGGGCTTCCCAGGAACTTCTTGTTTTCTACAGTTCTAGTTCTGGTCTGTACTGACCCAGAAGCCAGCTGCTTATTGACAGTTTGAGCTGATAGGGTTGATTTAAGGTCATAGAAGTAATTGACTTTTTTTTTCCCCCTCTTTGAGGATTGCTGCTGTAGTTAGAATCATAGAATCATGGAATTGTTTCAGTTGAAAAAGATATTTAAGAACATAGAATCTATACTGTGTCCATGGCCCATACCTAGGAATTCTAGGAGACTGCAGTTCAGAGAGCAGGACCTTGGGACTAGGAGCACTTAAACCTGTCCTGCTTTGGTGGTTCTCAATCTGCTGGGACACAGAATAGCTATGTTATGGAATGGGACCTCACTAGTGCTTCACAACTGTGTGCACTGTGCAGCTAGAAATTTCTTAGCCTCCTAGTCATCAGTGGATTTCTTTGCAATTAAATTTCCCTGGGATCCTGGTATTGCCCAATTGCTGCTGGTGGTGTGCTGCAAAGGAAAGCCAGTGATAGTGGAGTGCTACCTGGATATGAAGCATGGCATCCTCCATGTACAGTGTCTTCCCCATTAATATGGTGTTTGAAGTCCATTTTTAGTGGGGGATCAAGGGAATGAGTGAGAATAAGTTTGGAAGTTGTCTCCTTTCTGTTTGAGTTTCATAGTAGAGCACTGTGATGTTTTCCCCTGAAAGGTGTTAGGTTCTGTGCAAAACACCACCCTCTCCACATGAGGGCAAGGAAGCAGGAAACCCTGGCCATCACCACAGCCCATCATAAAGAGTTTTGGCCTCCCTTGCTGTAAACTGTGATCCACATATCACCTTTGAAGTGATAATACACAGTGATAGCACGTTTGCTCACTCCTTTGTCCATTGTGGTATCTGCCAGAGAGTTTAAGGGCTTGACCCCTGGATCCAAACATTTAGGAACTGCTGCTGTAAAAATACCCAGTTCCAGTAGCCCAGGTGTGTGCTGTATGCTCTTTAGGAGCTCTTCTTGTGGAAGAGTGGGTGGGTTTGAATGTCCCAAATTTAGACAAATCCTCAATTTCCCCACCCACTCTTTGTTGTTTTGTTTGTTTTGGTTTTGGTTTTGTTTTCCTCTGAGTGGTCTGCCATTGGTATTGGGTCCCACAGTAGCAGTTCCTCACTCTCTGTTGCTGCTCACACTTTTGCTGCAGAAATTCCAGATTTTCTGACAGAGGAGGAGTGCAAGCTCATCGTCCATCTGGCACAGCTGAAGGGGCTGCAGAAGAGCCAGATTCTACCAACAGATGACTATGAGGAAGCCATGGAAATGATAGAAATCAGCCAGATGGACATTTTCAATCTGCTGGACCACAATCAGGATGGGCAGCTGCAGCTGAAAGAGGTAGAGTACAGGACAGACCAGAGGATGTTTGCTGCAGGACTCTGTGGCAGGTCCCTTCTTCAGATGGCTCCTTCATTACTTATGTGCTTGTGTAGAGCCAGACCCCAGTACACACTGGTCAGTATTTGCTTATTTTTATGTCTCAACATTTGTGCTGGCCTTCAGCATGGAAATTCTGGGGAAATGCACAGCAGTTGTCATGCTATTGAGAGGTAACAACTCAGGCAGGAGATGTGTGTTGTTCAATATGCTGGGTAAAATGTTCCTTGTGCTGTGGGTTTCCTCTTGCTGGGTGTTCCAGGGCAGTGAGTTTCTCGTGTGGCACAGCTTTGTGCAGCCTGTGGGGAGCTGACTGTGCTGACAAGACACCAGCAAAGCCACCCTGTTAATGAGCCTGGAAGGTGATAATGAGCACCTTGTCCACAGCTCTTCAGCACCCTTGACCTGTATGGCAGGGTGCACCATGGCAGGCGCTGGCAGTTCAAAGATGTCTCTCCCCAGGCTCCCAGGCTGGGTGTGTGCTGTCCTATGGGCAGCAAGTGTTGTGGAGTGTGGAGAGCTACACCAGTGACAAAACAGGGCAAAGCTCCTTTCTCTGGGAGTCAGAGCCTGCTGAGAGCTCTCCAGGATATACCATCTTTCTGGCCGTGTGGAAAGGAAGCATTCTATTCCAAGCCCTTGTCTTAGACCAGTAAAAACATTCTTTTAGCTTTACTTTCCCTTCAAGAGAGCTGTGCTCCCTCCATGTCAAAACTGGTTAACTGAGTCTCAGCAGTCATATGCCATGATCTAAACTGGAAATAGCAACACCCATCAGCCACAACTGCATGTGGCTGCCAGATGATCCTCACTGCAATCTTCTCTCTGGAGAGATGTGCTGACGCCTGGCTGGCTGATGTGCTGCAGAGAAGCACTCGCCAGACATCAAGCAGCCAGGGAATCTCTGGGTTTCAGCAGGACCAGTGCCCAGCATTGATCCATTTATGAATTTCAGGTGTTGACCCACACCCGTCTTGGGAATGGCAGGTGGATGACCCCCGAAAACATCCGGGAGATGTACTCTGCAGTCAAGGCCGATCCTGATGGGAATGGTAAGAGCAGCTCCATAGGAATTTCTTCACTGCCAGCGTGCTGGATGCTTCACACAACCACGTGGGGCAGAGCAATAGCTGTGTCTGTGCCCAAGCTTGTTTCTCTAGCTGTGTTCTTCAAAGCAAAGTAACACTGCTTCAGAGACCCTCACAGAAAAGTAAAATCAGTGTAAACCTCTCATCACAGCACTCCTGCCCTTCTGCTCCAGTCTAGCAGTAGACTAGTTCCACCACCTGGGCTTGGATCTTGCAGAAGCAGGACCAAAATATAACCCCACAGACCCTCTCCATTGTCAGACCTACCTTGGTCTGTGCCCCACTGTAACAGAACCTTCAGGATCAGCTTCTGCTGCCATGGTCTGAGACACAAATCTAGCTCTGACTATGTAGCTTTTGTCAAGGTGCAACCTCTGCTCCCCTCCTATTTTTAGGGAGAATTCTGCAGCAGGCTGGGAGCCCTCCATCACTGGCAGAATAAGTGGAGGTGAGGGTGGTCTTGTTGGTCATCCTTCATTACTGACCCCCTCTGCCCTGAACTACATGAGGCCACTTCTGCCTCTCCTGTCTTCAGTCTCCAAAGGCTTCTCGCTGATCCAGACATGTACTCTAACCTCTGCTGCTCTAATTAGAGTGGCCTCAATTAAGCAACTCTCTATTTCCTAATCATATTAAGTGAACACACAGGCTCTGCACGCTCTCTTTCAGTGACCTGACGTTGAGAGCTGCGCAGGAGGAGCTGATTTGGCATTGAAGCAGTACCCTTGTGAATGCCTAAATATCCGGAGGGCACCCCATGCCCTACTCCTCCAAGCTGGTGGTATGCTTGGCAGGGGTAGGAGCGTATGACTGAGTCCTCAGTGGCTTTTCCACTGTTCTGGACATTAACAAATGAAAGGTCCTGCTGAAGTGCTCTTGGCAGGACCTTGCTTCCAGCGAGCTGCTTCCCTCTCTTGTTAGATTGGTACATGACACCAAGAGACCAGGTCACAACCTGGATGTGGCACTGCGTCATCCAAGACCACATGGATTAAGGGGAAGTGGGGACAGCAAGACACTGGAAATAATAATGATGTAGATCATTTGGTCACGACTGTCCCAGGCTGACCCTGGTGGCTGGTCCTTCCCCCTGCTGGAGGGTGTTGTGTGCCCACAGAGCAGAGCTGGCACCACAGCAGCACTGGGTTTGCTGCCTGAACAAGCTCCAGTTGCAGTCATGATGTGTGCTGGCTGCTGGGCAGCACACTGCAGCGCTCCACACGCTGTTTGGACCTGATCCCCATTGCAGAGCTTTGCTTCTTCTCCAGAAAGGGAAAACAACCAATGTGAGGACTTTTCTGAAGCCGACAAAGGCAAAAGTCCATCCCTTGCCAAGTCCAGCTGAGTCCAAACAAAGAAACACCTGTTTGAGTAGAAACCACTTTTTATCTCTCACTTTTCTGTTATTTCTACTTACACAGGATCGTGCTCTGTTGTGTTTCTAGCTCATGTTTTGCAGTTACACAAATGCAGAAGACTGCACTGCTTGTTTGGGGGTTGGCATTTGTAAATCACCACGAAAGGTTTTGTAGAAAATGTGGTCTGAGGTGTCCTGCTCTGCCCTTTAATGTGTCTGTTTAGTTATCTAAGAGCAAGCCCCGAGGCATCAGGTGGCACAGGCTTTTTAGGTGTGACACTACAGATGTTGGAACTGCAGTGGCTGTTTTCTTTTTGTGTGTTTTAGGAGCTTTTCAAAGTTCAAAATGGTATTTTGCCTGTCCCAGTTCTGCCCCTGCATGGTAGCCAATGGTTCGCTTTTGCAAGTTGCTGCATGCCCTGTACGCTGCTAAAGGCAAGAGCATTGCTGGGACCTGTAATCCTGCACATTCTGGCCGGGTGCAGCCTATGGTGGGAACAGTGGTGGACCCCAAATGGGATTTGGTTGAGGACATTCTGCAGTGCCCTCAGCTGGTGGTTTCTCTGAGTACAGGCCTCCAAGAAGACCTGCAGCAGAGTCAGCTGGCTTTTCCTGTCCTCCCTTAGGTGTGTTGAGTTTGGAGGAGTTCAAACAGTTGAACATCCGTGATTTCCACAAGTACATGGGAAGCCAGAAAGTGAAGATGAGCGACTTGGTGCGCAACAGCCAGCACACCTGGCTGTACCAGGGCGAGGGCGCACACCAGGTCATGAGAGCCATACGGCAAAGGTAAGGGCCAGGCAGCTGAGGGGTGGTTGGGTTTGTGTAGGCATGAGGACCACCTGTCCTGGGAGAGGCAGTAGCAGACTTGCTAATATTCACACTTCCTAATTGCCTGAAAGTCTTTGGAGTATAAAGAGCAATGAACACAGATACGAAATGGGGAGAGGAGGTTTCCATTAGAACAAGAATTTGTATTGTCCCATGGAAAAGGAAAAAGAAAAATCAAACCTTTCAGCATCTCCATTCACTTTTGGGAACAGCCCTATAAAACCCAGAAGACTTGGCATTATATGAAGTAATTCATTCTAATTAGTAAATGAGCTTACTGGGAGAAACTGCCCATTTCCAATGCTGTCTGGGTGCCAACAGTTACTGTCATTTGCTTTAGTTACTCATGCATTTCACTGAAATCTGCCTTAGCTGTTCAGAGCTGACTTTTTAACAAGCACAACTTCACCTCAAGTAAGCCAACTTAGTTTAATCCTTTGAGCACAAGCATCACAGAGCAGCTCACAGAAGCCAGGAGAACTCTTGCCCTTCCCTTCATCTCAGATTTGTTACTGGGAAGCATTGAAACCCAGCATGCAGGCCAAATCACTTAGCCGTGCTGAGTGCCAGATAATTGGCTGGAAACTCTCTTCTTGCTGGTCCTCACTCAGAACATGGGTGGGTAAAATCTGTCCTGAGGCTTGAAAACGGCTGTTGGCCACTCCTTTTCTTCAGTGCATTCCAGAGGGAGAATGGAGTCACATATTGGCTTGATTAGAGCAGACTGTGGCTGCCACCTTCTCTGTGCCAGTTAGCCAGTGCACACAGGCATCAGCATACTGCTTTTACGCTCTTCATTTGGCCACTGTTACGAGGATACAAAGACATGGCGCTGAAGGAGGCTGTTAGTCCTCCCTGGGACCATGTGGTGCCTGGAGGGGCTTTGTCATTCCTCTTGCACCTACCCCGAGGGCTTCACTGGTCCAGGTTCTCAGAGCTCTGAGTGTTCTTTGGCAGGTCTCAAGACGTACCTGCTTGCCTTGGGGATGATCTCAGATGTAGCAGCGGAAAAATCCCAGAGCAGGAGGGCTCCGGTCTCCTTGATCACTTCCAGTGCCCCTCTGCCCTGGGGAGAGGCTGCTGAAAAGGCAACAGGGAAAGGTGAGTTAGGTGACAAGAACATTCCTAGAGTTAGTCTCTCGTTCCCTCTCAGCAGGGGCCCTGTGCTTTGCCCTGTCCCCGAGGTCTGTAGGTGGTGAGCAGGAGTCCAGAGAAGCGATGAGATGGCACATGAAGGCTCCAGGGACACACACACAAAGGATCTTGATGAGCAAGCAAAGTCTTCCTGAGAGCAGTCCTGCTGGAGATGCACCGTTTGGTTTTGAGTTTTTTTATTAACCTTGACGAGGACTTTCTGAGCGATGCTGATGGTCCAACAGATCTGTAAGGACCTAGTTATCTCTTGGCATGCTGCTGCAGCCCACCTGTCTCTCCAGTCTCTTGGGGAAGGGGGTTCTCTTTCTCTGGATTTGTTATCTGCTTGGCAGTAGTGGCCGACCAGGGCGATGGTGCATTCCCCTCACCTGCTCTGCTCTCCTCTTCCTCAGGGTAATGCGTCTGACTCGCTTGCCCCCGAGATCGTGGAGCACAGCGAGCCCCTCCAGGTTGTGCGCTATGACCAAGGAGGGCACTACCATGCCCACATGGACAGTGGCCCTGTCTTCCCCGAGACTGCCTGCAGCCACACAAAGCTGGTCGCCAATGAAAGTGCTCCCTTTGAGACCTCCTGCCGGTAAGTTCTGCCTTGGCACAGTCTGGAACATGTTAGAGAAGAGGTGCACAGAGTTGCTTCACCTCACCTAGCATGAGATTCAGTGCTCAGGCTGCAGGCTCTGAACTAGCTCTGGCGATTGCTGACATGAACAAGGTTGAAGGAGGAGGTGGTCAGCTCCTGGGTGTCCATACAAAAAGGGCAGAGTGGTTCTGCAGAGCTGATGGGCCATCCCCACCAGAGACTAGAAATGCACCCTCAAGTCCTGGGGGGGATTTTCTTTGTTATCCTTGTCCTTGGAGAAAAGCTGATGATGTAAATCATGTATCTTGTGATGTCTTGGAGGAGCTGCTGTATGTATGGTGGAGGAGCAGGGTACAGACAGCCCCTGTGCATTTCCTTTTGTTCCAGTTGTGTCCCCTGAAAGCCACTCCTGTCTTGTAGGTATGTGACAGTGCTCTTCTACCTGAACAATGTGACTGGGGAGGTGAAACAGTCTTTCCTATAGCTGACAACAGGACATATGAGGAGATGGTAAATGAACCTCACCTACATGTTACCCCTGGGGATTTTGAGTCCTCCTTTGAATGTCTTTATTTGCTGTGGGTGCAGAAGGAGTCCACTGCATGACACTGGAGGACTAATGTCCAGCCTTTGTAGCTAGAGCATGAGGAAGCTGGGTTCTGCTTGTGATCTTTTTCCTCTGAGGCCAAGGGAAGAGGTGCAGGGCTTTGAGAGCTGCAGCTCTTCCCACTTAGAGGTATGAGGGGTGGTCTGTTGGTGTTGCAGCCAAAACACAGGTCCTGCTCACTTCTGTCTGGGCAGGATTCCTCAGGCTTGATCTTGACAGGTGTGTTGTGCTTCTGTGACACGATGTGTTAAGGTGGCTGCTGAGAAACAGGTTGCAGACATCCAGGGGACTGAAACTAGCTTTGCAGGGTGGGTTCTGAAAGCCCTGTCCTGCCACTATGAGCTTTGACCTATGGGAGGTGTCCGGCCAAGGGCAAGACAATGACTGCAGCAGCCCAGTGTGGGCGCTTCACTCCAGCCCCACTTGTGATACCTTCTCTGTGATTTCTTGCTAGTCTTTGATCCAGAACGACATTGACCTGCGAGATACTCGGAAAAACTGCGACAAGGGCAATTTGCGAGTGAAGCCTCAGCAAGGCACAGCTGTCTTCTGGTACAACTACCTGTCAGACGGAGAAGGTACGGGAGGGGTAGGACTGCAGGAGGCAACAGCCGCCGCCTTGCAGCGTATGAGAGCTAAGAAGAGCCAAAGGGTGGTAGCTGCCTGCTAGTGGGAACTGTGGAGTCTACTTGTCACCAGCTGGGTAGGAGCTTCCTGGCTCTGAAAGGCTTTTGTTTGCAGGCAGTAGGTCAGTGGCTTCTAATGTCTTTGGGGGACGGGACTAGCTAGCAAACAAAGACCTTGGCTGCACTAGCCATTGCAAGCTGCCTCCTATCCTGCTGTGCAAGCTGAAACTCCTGCTGGAACTTGGTCTGCAATTCAAAATGCTTCACTGATGTGGTGTTGCCCAAAGGGATGGGGAGGAGAGGTGGCAGACAAAGGAACGGCCATCAGCTCTGCAGCCCAGGGAGGCATGGTCTGCCCTGTGTAAGGCTATGCCGTGCTTGGGGCCCACTCCTGCTTTATAGCTTAGCCACAGCCTGACGATATGTATACCCGGGGCTGTTTTTCTCATGAAGCACAGCATGGTTTTCCCTGACAGCCAGGGTGGGGGGCTGACATGAATCTTCCAGGCTGCTGGTGTGTGGTGCCAGAGTAGTTTGATGGCAGATTTTGAGCATTGATGGGAGGAAGGAGTATAGCATCTCAGGTCCCCTGGGAGCAGCCCATGTTTCCATCTCTAGAAAACCCACAGAGGAGGTCACAAGACTGGCATTTGGACTGTTGGATGGTAATACCAAGTTCTGTAAGAGCAAGCCTTGATAAGATCACTTTCCTGTAAGAGACCTGTTGTGTTTTTACAGGCAAATTTTTTCCTAAATGGAAGGTGGTGGCTAATGCAAGTCTGCCACAGAAAAAAACATGGGACCACTATAAAGAGAGGGTCATTTAGAACTGCTGAAATGCAATCTCTTAACATGGCCTTGAGCCTCTGACTTCCATGGGCCTTCTAGTGGCAGTACACATCCCTTCCATAGCAGCCTCCTGTTTTGGGAAGAGCAAGGAAAAACAGAAGCTGTGGCACAGAATATTAAGAGCTTTTGAGCTGAGCAAAGACATGGAGGCAATGAATTTTTGCATTTTGGGAGCCTGCCCTGGTCAGCTCCTTAAGGGTGCTAGGGTGGGGTTACACTAAGGTGGAGGGGCTCTGGGAGGAACTGACTCTCGTGAGTTGTATCTGGGCTAAAATCCAGGCAGGCGCTATGGGCAGGAGAGTTGCTGTCACTGTTCACTGGTCATGCTTCCCTGCGCACTCCTGTCTCTGTGCCTGGGGGTGCTGCAGCACTCCCTTGCCACCTCCTCACAGGGCTTTGCTCCACAGGCTGGGTGGGGGAGCTGGACGACTTTGCCCTGCACGGGGGCTGCCTAGTCACCCAAGGCACCAAGTGGATTGCCAACAACTGGATCAATGTGGACCCCAACCGGCGGCGGCAGCTGCAGTTTCAGCAGGAGATGGAGCGCTTCGCGGGGGCCGAGGCCGGGGGCGAGTGGACAGTGGACAAAGCCTACAGTAGGGCACACCTGGAGCTGTAGGGCCGGGGAGCGGCCGCGCGCACGTGGCCTTTTCCTGCGCTGGGCGGGGGGGCGGGGCCACGTGCGCGGCGGGGCCGCGTCGCGCGCAAATAAAGCGTGGAGAGACGGGAGCAGTGTCCGCGTGCCTTGGGGGCGGGGTCCGGCGGCGCCAAGATGGAGTCGGCGGCGCTGGTGGCGCCGGTAACGGCGCTGGAGTTCGCCGGGGACGTGCTACTGGCGGGTGAGCGACGGGATGGGATGGGGTGGGGGCTGAGCTGGCAGCAGTGGTGGCTGACGCGATGTCCCGCAGGCACAGGCCCGGAGGTGGTGGCGTTCCAGCTGAGCGGCGGCGGGCCGGCAGCAGCGGCAGGGCGGCGGAGCGTGCTGTGTGAGGCCACCGTGCAGGGGCTGCGGGCCGAGTCCGGCGGCGGGGCGGCAGTGCGGGTGGCGGCCTTCGGCAGCCGCTGCCTAGCAGTGCTGATAGTGCGGCGCCTTGGGCCGGGCAGCGGGGCGCGACTGGCGGCGTGCGGCGGTGGGGCGGCGCGGGAGCTGGGGGCGCGGGTGTGGGAGGCACGGTGGGCTGCAGGCGGGCGGCTGGCCCTGGTGCTGGGCGGAGGGACCGTGGGACTATACGAGTGGCGGAGCGGCGGGAGCTGGCTGCAGCGGACAAGCTGCAGCGGGGCCGGGGCACTGCGCTGCGCTGTGCTGGCGGGAACGGGCTGGACACGGCTGGCACTGGCGGCCGGTACGGCGACGGGAGTCGTGGTGGTGTGGCGGGCGGCGGAGGCGGCGGCCCCACGGCGGCGGCTTCGCGGGCACCGGGGCGCGGTGCTGGCGCTCTATTACGCGGCACCGCGGGGACTGCTTGTCTCCGCTTCCGAAGACCGCAGCGTGCGGCTGTGGGCCGTGGGCGAGCTGGGCGGCGGGGATGGGGACGGGGACAAGGAGAGCTCCTGCCTGTTGGTGTGCTACGGGCATGGGGCGCGGGTGGCCGCCGTGGCGCTGCGGGGTCCGCTCCCGGTCAGTGTCGGGGAAGACGGTGCCTGCCTAGAGTGGGACGGCTGCGGCGGCGTGGGGCGGGCACGGCGAGGCCACCGCGGAGCCCTCCGCGCCCTCGCCCTGCGTCCTGCCGGCGGCTGCCTCGCCACGGGCGGCGACGACGGCGGTGTCCGGCTCTGGCGGCCGCAACAAGCGACCCCGGTGGCGGCGGCGCTGGGGGCCCCAGGGCGACCGCGGGCCGTGCTGCTAGTGGGTCCGCGGCGGGTGCTGGTACTGGACGAGGCGGGCGGGCTGGCGGCCTACGAGGGAGCGACGGGGCGCTGGGTGTCGGTGCTGCCCCTTGCCGCCGGCGGTTCCCGCGGGGTGCTGGCGGCCGTTCCCCTGCCCGGCGCGGATGAGGTGCTCTGTGCCCTGGGCTGTGGCGATGGGCGGCTCCTTCTCTTTGCCCTGGGCCGCCCCGGTGACGCTACCTCTCTAAGGCTGTTTGAGGGGGCGTGCGCGGACTGGGCTGGGCTCCCCGTCCCGGGCAGCCCCTCGACACCACCGCCCTCATGGTTTCCGGGCCTGACGGGGAGATGCTGTGGCTGGATGTTGTCCACCGTCCTGGGCAGGCACCCGGAGTGAGGCTCATGGGTCGGTACCTGCTGCCCCCTGCAAGCAGCGCTGGCACACCTGTGCGACTTTCCTGCCCCAAGGAGGGCTCCTGGTCTGCGGGGACCGCCGGGGCTCCCTTCTCCTTTTCCCATGCAGCAGCTCCCTGGGCAGGGCTGTGGAAAGCATCAGCATCGCCAACGGCGGTATTGAGCCAGTCCACGAAGGCTCGGACAGCAAGTGGGAGCCCTCTTGCTTGTTGCACAGAAGGCATCTTCCGCTCGAGGCCCCATTGTCCGTGCTATTTGGGCTCCACGGGAAGACAGGGGTTACCTCGGTGACCTGTCACGGGGCTACATTTACAGCACTGGCAGGGACGGTGTCTACCGTCAGCTCCACCTGCAGGCCCAGCAGCTGGAAGTCCTGCGGAAGCACAGACCCTGCAAAGGCTTGCAGTGGATCGAGGAGCTGCGATTCACCATGGACGGGGACCTGCTTGTGCTGGGCTTTCATGCTGATAACTTTGTGGTGTGGAGCAGCAGGACTGGTGAGAACCTCCACTGTGTCCCCTGTGGTGGAGGGCACCGCTCCTGGAGCTACTGGAGCAACTCCTCAGCTGAGGCCTTTGCCTTCATCAAGTGTGGGGATGTGATGCTGTACCACTGTGAGGCCAAGCCCCGTGAGCAGCAGGTGCTCCTGGCGTCCCTGCATGGGCGGGAGATCACCTGTGTGCGACGCCTGGGGACAGTGGAGGTGCCCGGCCACAGCCCTGTTAATGTCTTCATCACTGGCAGTGAGGATACCACAGCCTGCATCCTGGTGCTCAGTGAGCCCTCCCGGACAGCCGTGCCCCTCATCCGGCTCAGTGACCACATCTCTAGTGTGAGGGCGCTGGCACTGGCCAGCCTTGCAGGACCTGGTGATGAAAGCTTCAGTAATACGGGCTTGTCTGCCCTGGTCTTCTCCGCGGGTGGCCGGGCGCAGATCGAGTGCTACCGGCTGCTGTGTGTGGGTGACCCAGCATCCAAGAGTGCTGTGACCTGCCACGTTGTCCATTTGGCTTCCCACAGGCTGGACGAGCACTGGGAGCGGAAGAAGAACAGGCACAAGCTCATCAAGATGGACCCAGAGACGAGGTGATACTCAGGGACTGCCCAAGGCAGGGTTAGCAGTGACCGTGGACTGGGAGGGTGATGGGAATTGTGCTGGCTTCCACTGGGATACCCATTTTGTGGCTGCAAGATCAGCTAAGACAGGAGGAGCTAGAGTATCCCTGGTGGCCAGTGCCCAGTGGCTGGGCCTTGAGGGGCCTTTCAGGTTAGGGAAAAGCTGCCCAGGGAGGTGGTGGGGTCACTGTCCCTGGAGGTGTTTAAGAAGAGTCTGGATGAGGCACTTAGTGCTGTGGTCTCATTGATTAGTTAGGGTTGGGTGGTGGGTTGGACTTGATGATCTTGGACACCTCTTCCTGCCTGGTTGATTCTGTTATCTTTTCTTGTGCCTCCTCCAAGAGTTTGGGCTGCTTGGCTGGGCCACTTTCCTCTCTAGGGCTGCAGGTGTCACTGCAGGTGTCATTGGTGAGCATCATGTGTTTGCTACAGGTATATGTCCCTCTCAGTTGTGCCTGGGACCAGCACCAAGCAGCTGCCAACATCGTGGAAGTTCCTGGCTGCTGCCTGTAGTGATGGATCAGTCCGGTGAGGAGCAGTTAAGGGGCCTGACAGGGAGAATGGAGCTGGAGCCCGCTCTGCAAGGAAGGGTGCTACTGTGGACAAAGCTGTCACTGAGCTGAGAACAGGACAGCACACAAGACAGAGTGACAAAAGTGTCAGGAGCCCCTTCCTCCCACAGCTGACTGCCCTCTCCTCCTTCACAGGGTCTTTGGGCTGCTGGAGGCTGCCAGGAAGCTGCTGCTGGTGGCAGAGTCATTTTACCACCAACGCTGTGTGCTGAAGGTGGAGGCATTCCTGTACACAGGGGCAGGAGGGAGAGGTGAGCCTCACTGTGCTGCCACTGATGGGGCTCTGAGGAGAAACGTTCCTTCTTGCAGAGATGGCAGTGGGTGGAGGGAAGGGAAAAATCAGTCTGCAGGGGCTGCTCTGCCACTTCCTCAGATCTTGGTGGGGGGCCCTAAGGGCTGCCTGCCACAGGGCTGTAGCCAGAGGCTCCCCCAGCACCTCCCTTCTAGGAGATACCTCCTGTGCAGTGCAGCCACTGATGGCAGTATTGCCTTCTGGGACATCACTGGCCCCATCGCAGATGCAGCAGATACTCTGCAACAAGCTGAAGGAGAGATGCAGCCCCTGGGTAGGTACAGCTGCCAGCAGCTCTGCTCTTGCCTCCAAGGGAGGCCAGGCTGGTAGGTCCTTTGCTCCCTCCCACCATCCAGAGTGACCACCACTCTCCTGACCAAGCCTGTTTTCCCAGCCCTGGGCAGCCCTCTCCTCACTGTCATGGCCCACAGCTGTGGTGTGAACAGCCTCCACATCCATGAGAGGCCAGAGGGACAATACCTGGTGGCCAGTGGCAGTGACGATGGTTCCATCCACATCTGCCTGCTGGAGGTGACCCTGGGCGAGGCCACAGCAGAGACCTGCCTGCGCATCCTGGAGCGGGTGGCCAGGCCCTGCGCCCACGCTGCTCATGTCACAGGGATCCGGCTGCTGCGGCACAACCTGCTGCTCTCTGCCTCTGTGGACCAGCGCCTGACACTGTGGCACTGGGCTCTGGGCAAGCTGGATGCGCTCAGCACCTCCTTCTTCCATGTTCCTGACCTGGCTGAGCTGGACTGCTGGGAAGTGGCAGAGGCATCTGGGGAGCTGCGGTATTACTGTGTGCTCTGTGGGCAGGGCCTGGAGATGCTGCATGGTGTGCCCCCCCTCCTCAGTCAGAGGCCCCCAGTAACAGGGCAGCCATGCAGCATACTCTGCTCCCTTCCTGCCTGTGGAGGGCACATTGCATTTGTGCTGTGCTCATTACTGCAGCCTCTGTCCCAGCCTGTGTGCTGGTGTGCCCTCTCTTGAGGGAATGGGTGTGCTTAGCTCCTTGGGGGACAGCACAGCCAAGGCTAGGATGCTCAAGGCTGGTGATTTGGGGAAGAAGGTGGATGTGACCCCTCCAGGACAAGTCTACTTCTCCTTTGCTGCCTGGGAAGCTATAGAGTCATCTGCTCACTCTTCAGCAGTTGCTCCTCTTTGAGGTGCTAACTCTTGGTGAGGCTTTCTAGCCCTGGTCCCAGAGGAATCTGCTCAGGTGGGCATAGAACACCATGCTCCAGCCCTAGGAACTCAAGGGCAGCAGGGAGCCAAGATCAGGTACGAGTGTGGCCTGTTGCAGGATGCAGCCTCATGTGCCTAGGGACAGGGCCCTATGTGACAGCCCTGACCTTGCAGTGCTGGGGATGGTGCTGAAATGAGTGGCGGCAGCAGTTCTCCGCAGCAGTTCTCCACAGCAGTACCTCGCAGGACAAGGGGCAGCAGCCCCCTTCTGCTATGTCAATCCCCTTCAGTGCTGCCTCAAGGTGAGTGGGTTGTTCCTGCACAGCAGCAGGACCCAGCACAGTGGGAGCAGAGGGAAGGACAGCGTGGCCCTAGCCCCATGTGCGGTGAGGTGTTCTGGGGTCAGACACACACAGCATTTGTCCAGCAACAAATATATTGGACCCCAGTACTGAGGCCTGGCCCAGGGGCTGATGGGAGTCCCAAGCCTCAGGAGCTCCCTACCAGCACACAGCAATCCTCAATAAATGGTTTTGAAGGAAGTGAGGCTGGTGCCTGGCTTTGTGGTGGCTGGTTCCTGGTGCTCCTCAGCCTGGCTCTTGGGCATCTTCCCTTCTGGCATGGATGGGGTAGGCACACATAATCTCCCATACTGGGCACAGCTATGGGATGTGCACAGCCACACCCTGAAGCTGCAGTGGAAGGGGAAGCACCTGGGTGAGGCTGAGGCACACCCTTACTCAGTGCTTGAAGTATGTGCCCTTTCCTTCCCCTCGCAGGGCATTGTCCTGGTGCCTGTCACACTGTAGCACACTTCAGTGGTAGCTCAGATCTGGCTGAGAGGAGGGAGGTGCAGAGTTGCCAGTGCTCTGTGGAACATGTCCCTTACTGCTCCCAACAACTTGAGGCGGGCAAACATCTGGTCAAAGAGGTGAGGGAATGGCTCCTGGGGGGAGAAAGACAACAACTAGAGACTGATGCTCATAATAGGCTGGCTCTAGAGGCTTTGCTGCCTCTTTACCCTGTGTACATCTCCTTGAGGAGCTGCATTACACTGCTGGCACCCCCAAACCCATGACACCCACAGCTGCCCCATAGAGGCAGTCAGGACAGGCCTGAAGCATCCAACTCACCCCCAGGACATGGACACGGTTGTAGTAAGAGCTGAAATCCATGCTAAGCTGGATCAGGAACTTGCACACCTGCAAAACAGACAGCTTCTGCTGGCACAGCAGGGTATGGCTGGTCTTGGGCCCTTTCCACTTCCAGCAGAGCAGGAGTACCCCAGGAATATTGCATTCTCTTTCCTCAGCACTGCCCCCATGTCATTCACCAGCAAGCAGCACTCTGCCATGATGTAGCTTTGTCCTGAGCTGGAGCTACTGGAGCAGCACTTGAGAGCTACAGCACACGGCACTTACTGTCTCTGTGCTGGCTGTGATCCGGATCCCCTTGGTGGCTGCTGGCAGCTCTGCTGCCTGCTTCAGGACTTCAGGGAAGGGCAGCAGATAGTTGAAGAGCAGGAGCCATTCACCCTGTAAAAATATTACGTGTGCTGGGGAGACCTGCATCTTCCTAGGCCAGCAGCATCCATCACCAGAGCTGAAGGCATGCAGCTCCCTGCATTCCCCTTCTCAGCACACACACCTCTTCACGGAGGCAGGAATAGTTCAGTTCTGATGCTGGTGGTAGAGGTGGGTATGTGCCTGGAAAGGAGGTGGGAGATTGCTGTTGTGCCCAGAGAAGCCTCTTTGGCTCCAGGCATGAGGAACAGTCCAGGAGTGCTCTATTAGAGGAGAGGCAGAGGCCTGGTGCTCACCCCGCTCCACAGCCTGCTGGTAGGTGCCAAAGAGCGTGGCTAGCCGGGCACAGTTGTACATCACGAAGGCACCACTCTTGGTTCCCTTGGTGGAGATGCTGCTGTCCTCCAGATCCAGGGTTATCTGAGAGCAGGGAGAAGTCACAGTCCATTCTACTCAGCACAGAGCTGCTCCACCATTCCCATGGCGTGCCTGCCCCAGCTCTGTGCACACCCTTCTCCTACCTGACTCCGGTGAGCAGTACTCAGCATCTCAAACCTGATGGCAGCCACTGTAAGGGTATCAATCACCTCAGTCCAGGACTCATCTGTAGAGAATGCAGGTGGCATCACACCTGCTCCATTCCCATGTACTGTCACCCCCAGTGCTCAGGAGGTAATGTTCCTCAGGGCCAGGAGGCTCCAGTGAAAGCTAAGGCCACAATTCCCCAGCCCTTGCCCCACTCTGCAGGTCCTGTTTTTTGCTGGTGTCCCACATTAGACACCTTTCTCCAAGCACGCTCAGCACCTGGCTCCATTGCAGAGGGGAAAGGGCCACTGCCTGCAGGCTCAGAGGTGAGGGGGGAGTCTCATGGAAGCAGTGAAAATGGGTATGGAGCAACATCAATGCTTGGAGCCACAGTGCAAACCCTCACCTTGTGCGAGCTCCCCGTACTTCATCACAGAAGCTTCATACATCTGGTGCTTCCGCAGCCTGAGAGGAACACAGACTGTGAAACAGTCACCACCTCTGGGCTGGGCCATCCCCAGAAAGCACCCCAGGGCTCCCCCATCCTTTGGGCTACTTGGGCCATCCCAGCTGCAACCCAGCCAAGCAAAAAACAGTACACAACCTCAAAAGTGGGCAGGGACAGTTGTATTATGGCCAGCCCCTTGTGACACTGCCTGGAGAGGGCTGTGAGGAAGTTGCTGTACCAGGCACAAGCTCTGCCTTTTAACTGGACCACCCTGATGCCAGGGCTCTCCACTAACATCTGAAGGCAGGGAGGTACCACCCTGCACTGCTGTGACACCCGGCTCCTGCTGCTGCCTTTCCTCCCAGCAGCATGGGAGGGCTAGAAACAGCACTGTGCAGGCCACTGGGACTGGAGAGAACCCTGTGGCCTTTGCTTTGAACCTCCAGTCCTCTTGAAAGAGCCTCTAGGCCATGGAAAAGCAGACTGGAGGGACTGCATGGCACTTGCAGTGTGCCACCACCAGCTTGCTCAGCACTGCAGTGTGGCTGCCTGGGTGCCTACAGGGCTGGGCAGCATACAGGGAGCCTTAGTAGGTGAGCAGCACAGCAGGCCCCTTACTACACACCAACTTACTGGAAGTACTGGTCTGCCCCAAGAGGTGATGAGGGGTTTGTCACCTTCACTGGCCCACAGATAAGGTGTTTCTGAAAGAGAAAAGAGGCTGGGGCTGAGGTTGAAGAATCGGAAGCTCTACCAAAACACTGTGCAGGACAGCCAGGCTAAAATCAGCACTGAAAGCCCAAGAGCAAAGAAGCTGCTCCACCGCCTGGGCAAGGGCTTGGAGAAGCAGCCAAGGGGAAAGGAAGCCTCACAACGGCGCAAGGCTGGGCATTCACTGTGATGATTGAAAGAGACTAGCAGAGTACAAGGATGCTGGGGTTCACAGTGAAAAAGGTGAGAGGCTCCTCACCTGCAAAGCTGTGTGGGCTCTTGGATCCAAAATCCTCCACAGCAGATCTAGCTGCTGCTGCTGGAATTCCTCCTCACAACTCACCACATGCACAATGCTGCAGCAGCTTCCCTGGTCTTCAGCCTGCAGCAGAGCACAGCAGGGAGCTCAAATACTATTGCATGACAGAAAGGAACAATGTCTGGAAAGAGAGAAGCAGGCAGTGCCACAGGGTAACTCACTGTGCACTGCAGAACAGCTTGCTGCAGCTCAGCCAGGGACCGCAGCTTCCCCTCCGTCACTAAAAGGAGGAAGGACACTCAGAGTGGGACACAAGGGTCCGCCAACCCCCTGCCATCCTTGCACTATTGGGTCTGCCCCAGGCTGTCTGCATTTCTGGCTCAAACCAGACTGAACAGGTGTAAGAGGAGAAGGCAATTTGTATCTACCCTCCCCTTACTTTCTATAACAACAATTGGGGGAGGAAAAAAGGAAACTGTTCTGCTTGCAGCCCTTCACCCCACCCACAGGCTGTCACACTTGAGCTGCTGCACGCATAAGGCTCACCAAGCAAGACATCTAGATTGGGGTCATAGCCCACCAAGCCCTGCTGCTCCATAAAGTTCTTCAAGTGCACTTTACAGATGACATCCTCAGGCAGTGCAGCTTTCCCTGGCCCCTCTTCACAGCTTGTGGCGTAGGGGGACTTGCCCAGAGCTTGCTTCAAGGCCACGACGATGTCAGCGAGGGCAAATCCACCAGTGCTGGAGGGCCAGTCAATGCGGAGCTGCTGCAGGAGCTCCTGGCTCCCCTCCTTAGCAAGTGTAGGGACCAAGCAGACACTGACCCTGCAAGAGAGAGGTGGGTGCTGGCAGCACGGGATCAAGCGGTGGGACAGAAGGGCGGGGTGAAGCACTCACCCCTGGGCACGCAGAAGCTGGGCCAGGTGGTCAGCCAGCAGGAGGGGACGGAGGTGGCGGGGCCGCAGGGCGACGGGCTCGCGCAGGGCCGGACAGTGCAGCACGACCCACCTCTGCTGTGCTCCTGCCGCGGGGGCTGGGTCGGGCAGGAAACCCAGCAAGCGCCGGAAGGCCTCGGGGCGCTGCACCTGTACCGCCAACCCCGCTGGCGTCTCCTGGCAGCCCCGCACTGCCAGCACCCCCGGGCCTCCCAGTGACGCCAGGCCCGCTACGACGTCGGCAGGCACCTGAAAGGTGAGGAGGCAGCCGGTCAGTGCCCCGCACGTGGCCCGGCACAGGCCCCGCCTCTGTTCCGCGCCGCCGCGCAGGGCCGGCCGCGGCCTACCTGCCCATCGGGGAATATTGCACTGAGCGCGGCCCGCGGTGCCAGGAAGTCCCGATGCCGCAAGTTGCGGGCTCCGCTTTCCTTTATCCAGAGCGCGGCTGAGCGCCCCAGCGCCCCGTTCAGTGCCCGCAACGTCGCTGCCACCCCCGGCCGACCCTCGCCCGTCTCCATGGCAGCCCGGCGACCTCTTCCGCTGCCGACCGGAAGTGACATCACTGGCCTGCTAGCCCTGTCCGGCTCTGCCGGGCGGCCGCCATGTTGGGCGCGGTCCTCCCGGGGCCATCTCGGGCGTGAGGCAGTTGGAAGGGGTCGGGCGGTCGTCTTGCGGGTAACGGGCATACAGTCGCCATGATGAACGTAATGGGCCGCGGTACCCGAAGAATGGCTGGGGCGGGGGCCAGCGAGGGAGAGTGTACCCCAACATTGCCACACCACCCTCTGTAAAGTTGTCTGGGAGTGGACTCAGACCCTCAGAGGACCCCGCAGAGTCTCACCCCCAGCACGGTCTGACTGCACACACCGAGAGAACACAGGGGGAATCGATAGCAGGCTGCTGGGGCTCCCCCCACACCCTTGGGTTTGGAATGGGGTTTTCCAACCTGGAGTGGGTGTACTGCTCCTCAGCACCCTCAGGGCTGCTCTTGCCTGTCTGCAGGCACTCGGGAGGCCCAGAACCTAAACCGCAGACACCCAAGCAGGAACAGAACTGGAGGCTGTGCCAGGATTAGACAGGCCCAGGCAGCCACTGCTGCTGCAGAGGAAATGGGCTGCCCAGGGCAGCAAGGGCAGCTGAGATGCCAGCATGGCAGCAAGGGGCCATGAGAGAGTGTTTAGCAGCCCTGCCCAGTGGTAGACAGGTGGTTTGGGATCAACCAGAGGGCATAAGGCAGACCCTGGCAGTGACTGTCAGGCCAGTCTTGCCAGGGTGAGCCTTGCCACTTGTAGGAACCCCAGGGCTTGGCTAGGGGTGTGACAAGGTGGTTGAAGACCACCAGCAGCACTTGGAAGGCACAATTTGCCACCACAGCAGGGCTCTCTGCAGTGAAGGGCCAATGAGCAGCTTTGGTTGCATGCCCTGACATGGCCTCCTCTGAGCCTGCTGCCCCAGCTCTGGCTGCTCTGCTGGCCCCAGCAGGCAGGATGGGTACAAGGAGCAGCACTCCCACCCAGCACATCAGCAAAGCCTCCCACCCATCAGCCCTAGGAGGAGAGAGGTGGAAACAATTAGATTGTGCCTTGATTACATCTGCAGAGTTGTGCTCCTCACTGGCAGTGGTGTCTCAAGCACAGATTTGAAAGAGTGGAGGGCCTGTGCTGCTGCCCAGCTCCCCAAACAGAGCAGGCAGCAGGGGCTACTGCTCCCTCTAGGGCTGCAGCCAAAGCCAGTGCTTATCTAGGGACTTGGGTAAGTGCTTGGCACCCTGCCACTGGGCTTGCTTGTTGAAGCAGGTATGCAGGAAGCACTGAACTCCTCTGCAGCAGCAGGGAGCTGGGGAACTCCCTCCTTGCACTTCCCTTCCTGCGCTCCCCATAAGGCTGGGGGTGAAGGCAGCGGGGTGAGGGGCAGGGAGAGTTGGTCTGCGTGCAGTTCCTCCTGGGCTTCTGTGTGCAGGGTAAGGGAGGGCAGACACTGGCAGCATGCCCTGTTGTGTGGGCTGATCTGGGAACATAGCAACTCATTTTGGGTCTTCCTGGGCAGCTCTGAAGGCCTGAGGCTGCGCCCCAGTGTGAACCTGCAGCCCTGAGGCAGGAGTGGGGATATGTGCCCCAGTAAGAAAGTGACCTGTCTCCCCCCGGGTGGTGGGGGGCCATGCCACAGTGGGGTGCTCCCTGCACCACCCACAGCCAAGAGGTGATCTGAGAACTGCTGCTCACACCAGACCAACTGCTGACTGTCCGCAGGGCAGGAGCTGCCTGCGACCCTTGCCCAGCCATCCAGGGGAACAAACACCAGCATGGTCTGGGACCACACTCAGACCATGTATCACTGCTCAGGGTGGGCTCCAGGCTGGATCCATCCCCAGAGCACTGTGGGGCTCCTGCAGGCAGCCTATCTAAGGCCAGCCCAGCAGAAGCCCATGGGGGAGCTCTTGAAGGGCGCTGAAAGAGCTTTGGACAGACACGACATCCCCGATGGCTCTCTGGCTGCCCGCTCAGCGGGAGTGATCGTGTCATTACAAAGCTGTCTCGCTCTCTCTGGGCAATGGATCCTGCCCCAACACCGCTCACCCCTGCCAGCACTGGGGGGCTGCAGGGAGCCAGGATGAACCTGGCACAGGCTGGCAGAGGCGGCAGGAAGCTTGTGCAGCATCTCATGACCTGCAGCACCGGTGGCCACATCCATGCTGTGGCTGACAGCCGGGGCTGCCACTCAGCATGCTCACCCTGGAAAGCCCCCAGGAAGCAAGCTGCTATTTTTAGCTGTCAGGGCCATGGGACTACTGGAGAGTCCCCAGCAAGCGCAGGGAAATGAGGTGCAAGGCTAAGCACTGGTGATCCCCCATCCCAACATCCCTTTTCTCCCAGTGTTGCTCCCGTGCACTGCTCCAGCCCCCCCACAGCTCTTGCCAAGGGCCTGGCCTGGCATGGGGCTGCAGCAGACAGCAGGGTGGGAGATGTGTGGGGTGAGGCGGGGGCGGAAGTGCGGGTAACGAAACCCCAGGGCAGCTGGACACAGTGGGGACAGCTGCTTTTGGGATTCCGTTGCCCGCACCGGCGCCATAGAGGGACAGGCAGCAGGGCCACCACCACGCCACCCTGACCCCAAGGTGGCTGGTGGGCCAAGAGAGGGTGACTTACCACTAGGTACTGGGGCGGAGGAGCTGTGTGGGAGCTGCAGCCATGACGGTTGTGGCTGGGGGTGCCAGCACAGACTGGGGTTGCACCATGGGCCCGGTGCCAAGGGGAGGGCAGCATGGCAGAGCTGAAAGGAAACTGCTTCAAACAAAGCCCCAGTGGGGTTGGAACATCTGGTGCCAGCCCAACAGCCCCCAGCAAGGCCCAGAAACCTCAGCCAGCCCTGAGAGAGGGCAACCGCCCCAGCACCTGCGCCTGGCAGCACAGAATGGCCCTCACTGCCGCCCATCCCTGGCAAGGAGGCTGTCAGGCAACTGCCATGGTGGGAAGTGAAACTGTGTGGGGAACCCCATGGGCTCCATGTGGTGCTCACCAGAGGAGACCTGGGATCCCGCTGCTGCCCTGGGGGAGCCTGTCCGTGGGGTGTGCAGGATTCCTGATGCCCCCTCATTGCAGCATGGCACAGCATGGTGGGGGGAACGGCGCCATCGCCGATGCCAGAGAGCTTCCTGGGAACTTTTGCAATGTTGGGGCTCTCGCTGGTGCCGAGTAGATGGCACAAGGTGGTGGACATAGGTCTCCAACCCCAGGGCACTCCCTTGAGCCCTCAGTCTGCTGCCATCCACTACCACTAGCGCCACCGAGTGTGGCACGGGGGCAGGGGTACAGTTGCCCCGTGGCCTGCGGGGCAAGGGAGTCCCGCCAGTGGCTCGCGGAGGGTGCAGCTTCAGCTGGCGGCAGCTTCCCCACAGCGGGACGCACCGCACCAGGGCACAGGACCGGGGCAGAGCCGTACCGGGGGCACAGCAGGGAGCCCGCGGCACCGGCGAGGCCAGAGTGGGGCTAGGCACGGGGCCGGGGGGCGCCCCGCAAATGCGGGATGGGAATGCAGCCGAGCCCCGGTCCCGCTCCCTCCCGCCGCCCGGCCAGGCCACCCGCGGGGCTGCGAGGACCCGAGACCGGGAGTCGCCCGCTGCCCTCTCACCTCCGACCCCGCAGCCTCCGGCGCAGCAACCTGAGCCGGTCCGCGGCTCTCCCGGCGGCGGGGATCGGGGTGCCCCAGGAGGAACCCCAGCGCCTCCGAGCCAAAGCCGGGGCAGTGCAGATTGCGATGCTGCTCCCCACCCCGCCGCCGCCACCGTAGCTTTCGGTTTCAGTCCGGCGCCGGCCTAAGCCCGCCCCGACCTGCTGCACCCGGGGCGGGCCCAAAAGTGGGTGGTGGTGGGTGTGTGTGTCTCTCCCCACCGCCCCTCGAGCTCAGGAGGTGGGACCTCGGGGGCCCTGGGCCAGCCCCGCTCCCGCCCCCGGTGCTGCTGTCCCAGTTCGGTCAGAAGCGCCGACGGCGGCCACCAGGGGCGCAAGCAGGGCGGGGTGCGCAGAGCGGGCGGGGCTGCTGCCCGCTTCCGGCGGCGGTGGGGACATGGCGGCGGCGCTGGCGCTGCGGGTGCTGCGTCCTGCGGCATGGCGGGCAGCGGGCGGGTACTGGCACCGGAGCCGTGGATGGCACCCTGGGACTGGGCAGGAGGGAGCGATGGCTGTGGGGCTTACGGAGGGTAGTTGTGAGGGATCTTCCGTGGGGTTACCGGTGGTGGGTGTGCAGATCTCCGTGGGGCTGCTAGGGGGTGGCTCTGGGTGTTCTTCGTAGGGTGCCCTTAGAGGCCTCTGTGAATCTGTAGAGGGGTGGCTTTAGGGTACCCTTAGGGTTCTCTGTGGAGCTGCCGCGGGACCCACGTGTCCGGGCCACTCCCCATGTACGCAGGGTGCCGTGCCGCGGACATCGTCTCGTACCGGCGGACGACGAGCTTTACCAGCGGACGCGGCTGACGGTGCTGGAACCGGAGTCCCCCAACATCATGTTCGTCGAAGGCTACACCAGCCGCGGCTTCACCATCAGCGGGAACCTGGTAGTGGGGCCCTGCGCCATCCTGCCCCGCGTCATCCTCCAGTGGAACGTGAGTGCCCAGCGGCAGGGTGAGGACTGCTCTGCCCCAACCCATGCTGTTAGGTGAGCACTTAAGGGCTTCAGACCCGCTCAGTGCCCTCGGTGTCTCCACAGGTTGGCTCCTACAAGGATGTCTCGCATGAGAGCCTGTCACTGTTCCGCCTACTGGAGCCCCAGATAGGTACGTGGGGCTGCCAAGGACCAGCTGCCCCTCTGGGCCAGTACAGCTCTGTCTCAGCGCACCCCACAGTGCTCTGCTGGTGTTCTGGGAGAAGGAGCTGCTCTCTGGCATCCTTCTGCTGAGCTGTAGCAGCAGGAGTGGCACAGCAGGGCAGGCTTCCCCCTTATTTGGGCTCCTGTAGGGGCAGCTGTTGGTCCCTTCAGGAGGAGCAGATCTAAGCCAAGTGCAGCTCTGCCCACCCTTGCCTGAGATCTTATCCTGGTTACAGAGATCCTGGTACTGGGTACAGGAGACAGAGTGGAGCGGCTCCACCCTGCCATGCTGAAGCAGATGCGGGATTGCGGGATTGCCGTGGAGGTGCAGGACACGGTGAGGAGTGAGCAGAGGGGTTGGAGTGATGGCTCTGGGACACCTCCCCCTGTGCCCCAGGACTCTGCCTGCCCAGGGATGGACAGGAGGGAGGGGGTCAGGTGCCCCACGGGGAAGGGCTGCGCCTCCTGGGGCTTCACTCTCTCCCTTTTCTATTCCACAGCCAAATGCATGTGCAACCTTCAACTTCCTGACGAGTGAGAAGCGCATGGTAGCTGCTGCGCTCATTCCCCCGCGGGGCACCTACACAGGGATGTAGGAGTTGTGTGCAGCAGCCGCAGGCTGTAAGCAGCAATTCTCTCGCCTGCCTCAGAACTGCTGGCTGGGTGGTGGCTCTGCACACAGGAGGGTGTTGTGAAGTGTGTGGGCTTGGCTGTGCTCCAGAGTCGTTGGCGTTCAGCCTCCTTGCCCCAGTGCAAGGCACATAGCGTAAGCATTGCTGGCGGTACCTGCAGCCCTGCCCTTCTCCCAAGGTGGTGCCTGGTGCCTTGGCAGCAAGAAATCATTGCCCCAAGGCAGGGTGCAGGCAGATGGGGTAAGCTCCACACCTCTAGGCACACTGGGACACCGCAAGGAAAATACATGCAGATTGGAAGTACAAAGGAAGCGTGTGGTGGTTAATGCTGTAACATTGGTGCCTGTCCTTGCTGCCCCTGCAGAGTTGGACAGGTGGCAGGGGGGTGGCTGTGGATAGGCTACTGGAGCATGCCTGGTGCCAGGAGTGCCAGCTGCCAGCAGCTCTCTGGGCACAGCCAACGCCAACAACTGGTGTGTCCCAGCTAACCTACCCCGAAGTCTTCTGCAGTGTTTGGTACCGGTGTCCTTTCTGACACCTTCTGCTGCAGCCAGTCCTCGATGCTGCACCCTATCTCCCTGCAGGCTTGGCTCAAGTAGAGACCACAGAGAGGGTCATGGTTCTGTCCCGTGCACTTTGCATTGGTCATGAATGCTTCCTCTGGGGCTGAGGTAGAGGCTACATGTAACTAATTACAGCCTTGTGCCCCAAAGCCTGTAAAACCTCTGCAGGCCCAAGTCCCCCCACTTAAGAATGTCAAGAAAAAAACACTGACAGTAAACACATGCTTTTCAGCAGGGGTGGCATTTGGATGTTAGGGAGGACAGATGACTGACTGAAGTGTGATATACCTTTATCACTTAGTGATGTAAGCACAAGTCACCTGGCCAAGCCAGGGAGATTTGCACCAGTCAGGCACACTGGTGTCTTTACAAGCCTGAGCCCTTCCAAGGGCATTGTCCACACACTTTGGTCGACAAACTGCACATGAAGCCTGGCAAGCATCACCAAGTTCGGGGGGTGCAGCTGCTGGGTGGGTGGGAGGACTGCAGGATCTTCAGGGGCCAAAACAAAGGGAAGGAAGAAAATAGATTGGTGATGAGGAGGGGAGGCATGGGAAAATACAGGTCTGGGCCTGGTGCATGTAAAGAGCTGCAGTGCAGAGCACTTCCAGGGGCATGTGGGTGGGTGGCTATGCAGGCAGGTACATGAGCACCTGCATCATTGTAGCTGCTGAATGGATGGGCTCCTGTGGCAGCCTGGCTACTGCTGCTGGATAGCCCTGTAAAAACCATTTGCTTTCTTGCCTAGCAGCCACTTACTTCCTGCTCTCAGGAATGTGTTTTATTTTTCAACCATCCTACACTGCATTACCCATTCAGCCCTGCCTCAGGGCTGTTCCCCCTACCCCCTGTTCCCTGTCACAACACACAGTATGCCTTCTAGGGCCATCAGCTGCTTCTGAGAGGGTGAAGCATGTGAAAGAGCGAGCCAAGGAAAGAGAACAAAGGGAAGGAAGAGGGGCTCCAGGCTGACCCTAATTGCACATCTTTTCCTCTTTTATTGTAAAACACGGTCAACGCGTGCAAGGCCCCAGGCACCAGCCCAGGATCACTGCTCCTGGGCAGGGGGTGGGTGTGCCCTGTTGGGTGGTGATGAAGCAGCCAAGGGACACAGGGAGCTCCAGGCAGCCCACAGAGTAATGGCACTTCTGCAGGAAGAGCAGTTCCTGCGCAGGGTGGCGCAGGGCTGAGTGGCACAATGACGGACAACAGGCAGGCAGACTTCAGAAGAGGCGCTTCTCATACCTGTGAGGGGGGGCAGCAGAACCAGAGCCCTGGTTAAGACAGCTCTTAGTGTACTAGTGTGGAACAGCCCCTGTACACTGGCAGCTCCTCTGCTCGTCCTGCAGCCAGGAGTGCCACCCCAGGCAAGCTGACAGGTTGCAGCTCGGTCCAGCAGCACAGTGGCAGGTGAAGCCAGCAGCATGTCAAGCCTGCAGCATGGCAGCTGAGGCACAGGATGGCTGCACTTAACTCCCCTACCATCCACCCCAGGGACATGGGGCTCCTGCCAGAAGCACTTACGAGTGAAGGCCATGCACCCCTCCTTCCACCTGGGCAGATGTCGTCCTCTTCTCAAACTTGAGCTCTCCCGAGTACATCATAGCTCTGATGGAGAAGGATACATGTCACAAGCCAGCCATGTCCAGGGAAGGCAGTGCTCTGGCAGCTAGAGCACCTGGGATACAGGACACTGATCCTCCAGCATGACCTTTGCTGTGCTCCCAAGAGCCAGGCAGAGTAAGGTAATCCCAACATTTCAAGTCCAACCATCTGAATATGCCACAAGATACTATGTTCCTGTCTCCCTGTGCCTGGAAAATCTGTGACACAGTGCCCACTGGAGATGAAGGATGAGGACTACAGTGAAGTCAGACCACACAGCACATGCTGCAGCATGGGTACAGCTTGTTCAGGGATGCCAAATGGCAGCACTGTGACCTAACCAGAATGCAAACGAGAAGAAACACTCACCGGACTTGGGTCAGGCTCTTGGCACCAATATCCTGGCAAGAATGCTGGATTCCAGCAATCAGGTAGGGAATGAACTTGTGGATAGAGCCCTTGTCCTGCACTGCACCAGAGACTCCCTGGGCCACTTTGATTTTGTCTGTCTCACTGTGTGCAAACACAAAACAAGTAAGTCTGTGAAGCAGAGAAGCCCCAAAAGCTTGTTCTGCTGCCCCAAAGCATCATTTCTCACCTAAAATAGCGGTTCTGGCTGCCCAAGTTCTTGTCCATGGCATCTAGTGAGCCCATGCCACGGTATTTCTTCAGCCTAATTCCATCTGAGAAGAAGTACTCCCCTGGGGCCTCCGTGGTGGCAGCTAGGAGGGAGCCCATCATCACTAGCACAAGAGACCACCAGAAATGATAGGTCATCAGCAGGAAAACTGTGGCTGCAAAACCCTCCCGAGTCCCTCAGCACTGTGCCGGATGTCCCCACGTCCCCAGGCACCTGCAGGAGCATCCTCGCGCCCAGAATCCGGTGCCATATGGAAACTCTTCCTAGCAGGCTCCCTCCAACACGCACAACCCAGGCGCCTGCAGTGCTGCTCACCTGTGGAAGCCCCAAGCGCGAGAGCCTTTGCGATGTGCCCAACTGTCTGGATGCCTCCGTCTGCAATCACAGGGACGCCGAACCTCCTGGCGTATTCGGACACCTTGTAGACTGCTGTGGCCTGGGGACGGCCACACGCCAGCACTGCAAGGAGAGAGCAGAGAAAAGGTCAGCCCCCACCCAGCAGTGTGTCACCTCCCCAGCAGGCCCTTTTAGGCTTCCAGCACAAACATGCTCCAGCACTTGGGAATGCACAAATCCTGAACACGCCTTCCTTAGGCCGAGTTGTAAAAGAAGTGGATGCCCAAGAGATGCCTGCTGGGACATCCTCATGGCCCTTGACTCCAGAAAGCTGTGGATAACCCTGGGACTGGATTCTGGGATCAGCCAAAACCTGCTGCTCGTCCTGGTACACAGCAGACATGTGGGGAGGTTGGGAAGAAGTGGAGCAGACTACAGAAGTCCCTCTCCGTAGCACCCGTGGGATGAAGCCAAGTCTCCGCGCTCACAGCTTCGTAGCACTGCCAGACCACCTCTCCATATACCCAGCAGCTGCATGATGTGCTTCTTGCACGGAAAGGCAGCTGGCTGGGAGAGCTGGTATGTATATATATGTACAGAGATCTTTATATATATACATCTGCACACACACACAAACACACATGCAGCAGTGGAGAAAGAAACGGGCAGGATGATTTGATGGCTTATGGGAAACAATTCCATATTCCTGCCCTGCAATGCAGCAAGGCTTCCATCGCGTTTAGCTGCCCCATGGGAAGGGCGTTAATAGCTCTGGATTCACCTTCTCTTCCCAGCAGTCAGAGGCTTCCTGCTGTGCAAGGGAAAGCCAGCACAGGGCACATCTTGTAACACATTTGTCAGCCACAGGCATGCACATATACCGAGATGAGCTTCTCTCAAGGAGACTTCCCTTCCCCACAATTAACTGGAAGCCTTTTCTCCAGTCAGTTAGTCTGATACACCAGGTAAGGTCATGGCCATGCAGGGTTAGTACTTGGGAGTGTGACTTCCAGGTGTGGTTTAGCCTGCTTGGCAGCAGCACACTGGCAGAGGTTTGCCAAGGCTAGGAGTCTGCAGTTGTTCCACTCCCAGTGCTCAGCAGCAGCTGCTGAGAGAGGGAATCCAGACTCCAGGCTGAGATCATGAAAGGACTGATTTTAATCAAATAAAACTCGGCAGTAAGCTGAGGCTCAGCCAGCCAGAGAGTCTGCCAGCTGTAACATGAATGCCGTTAGTCTTAAAGAGGTGGTCTCGCTGGGTCCCGCTCTGATAAAGGCCACGTTGCAGCCAAAAAGCCCTGCAAGGGAAAAGCTCTGTGAAGGGAAGCACCTGGTTTGGGTGGGTCTAGAGTCCAGGGCCTATGTGATTGTGCTGTAGACAGTGCAGGGTCTGCAGAAATCTCACCAGAGCAACCACAGAGACCAGCCCTTTAATGAACAGTTTGGCTCAGGGGCCCTGGGAACATTGCACTCTTCCGACTGTCCCAGTGCCCAGCACCGCAGCTTCAGAGCATAGGCCTCCAAAGCGGGTTCAGAGCACACACGCACACACAGAGTGGTCTGGGTGAGGGTTCGTCTATTTCAGCATATCTGCCAAGGGTGGCCCTACAAGATCATCTACTAGAGAAAACCTGGGATCTTCAAGAGACACCTCTTTCCTTTTGAGGTGCATCAAAACTAGGAGCAAGGGCAAAATACAGGGCTCGCCTCAAGTGGCTGCTCAATATGGTAGCATCAGAGAAGTACAGAGCAGACAACACAGAAGCCTGTGCTGAGCAGGGTAAGAGCCTCTTCCCTGCACAGGTGTCAGTGGTTCTGGTTCACAGCTGCCAGGATTGCCACATGCAGTTAAATCCTCTATAAGCCCAGGAGAGCTCACTTCAAGTGAAGCTTAGTCAGTGCACAACTTCCCCACAGCTGAGGCCAGGTTCAAAGCAGGATTGAGGACTGCTCAGGGATCACCTCCCAACATGGGGTCAGCAGGGACATGTCTGGTCTGAGATTCAGAAGCCCAATCAGGCTTCTAACTGTAGATTTTGGAGTAGAAAATGGCCTGACTGCCCTGAATTTTGACAATTCAGACCCTGCTTTAATAATTCAGAAAGGCTTCTCAGCTTACATTTCAGATTCAAAACCAGTATCCAAAGCCACAAAACCCCAAGTGCATCTACAGCTAAATTACTCTCAAACAAGCAGTAGGGCCATGTGCAGCCAAATCAGGGTCCTGCTTCAAGACACGTAATTAGGGTTGGGAACAGGGCAAGTGACTTACTATAGGTGCCCGTGACAGTAGAAGGGCATTTGGGGCTGTGGGACTTTAGGTCTGGAGGGATCTTTGGAGCAGCTAAACAAAAACAAACACACATTTTAGAGACAGAAGAACAGCAGCAGAACAAAGGACCCCAGCAGTGACCAGCTACTAGGCAGAGCATACAGTGTGGGACAGAGCTGACCTTGCAAATCCTACCTAGCCCAAGCCAAGCCAGAGGCCAGCTCCAGGCCAGCCAGGCCTGGCTGTGTGCAGCACGTGCTCACCCTACCCCAGCAGCCATCTGGAGAAGTGACACCCTAACCCAAAGAGATAGAGTTCTTGTACTAAGAGGGACAAAAAAACTTGGGGAGCTGCAGTTAAGAGTTTTGCAACCACCTCTCCTGGGAAGTACCACATTTTACCTCTGCTCTGTTCCTTGCCCAAAACCAGCACCCAAACCCACTTCCTGTGGCAGCCAGGACAGGGACCCTCTGAAGACATTCAGCCTGCTGCAGAAAGCAGCATGCCTCAGTGGGTCCTTAGCCTCAGAGCCAGAGGAGGCCACATGCATCCTGGCTCTGCTCTGACTATATGGACACAACCTCACTAGAAAGGTCACCTGAGGCAGGCCACCCTGAGCGGAAAACCCCTGGAGTCAGAGCTCCAAGGAAAGCAAAGCAGGAAAGCAGCCCCACTCCAGGGCTGCTCAAAAGCTGCATGCTGGAACCAGCAGAGCCAATGCAGCACCTTCAGCTATCAGCCACCCTCTTGCTGCCCTGGCCTGATGACGGCCAAGGAACAAAGCAGAAAGGGCTTGTGTTTGTGGGCTGCAGTGCATTCACAGCACCACCTCTCTGCCAGGTTTAAAACACAAGGAATGAGTCTGTCCTCAAGGAAGCCCTTCCCCAGACTCTGGGGATGCCCTTCTCCACCTTTTAATTAACACTGCCTCTGCCCCACACAAGCTCTGGCTAACTGCAGAGACAGTGGCCCAGAAATCCCATTTTGGCCTGAAAACTGCAGAGTGGTATCCAGCCCAGCGGAACCATTCTCAAGCACCACACACACACTGCTGCCAGAAGGAAGGGGAGCACAGACAGCCCAGTGGACTCCACACTCAGCGCTGGGGATCCAGGGGATCCTCTCCCTGCCTACCAGCCCCATCCCACACCAAGCCAGTGCCTCCTCTCAGGCAAAGCCACATGTGCCACACCTGCTCTACACAGCCTTGGTCAGTACTGGGAAATGCCTTTGCTGCTGCTGCTGCCACCCCAAAGGTTTGACCCAGGTGACAAGAACATCCTGGACAAAGGGGGTGAAAGATGGCCCTGCTGTTGGACACTGCCCTTTAGACAGGAGAAAACCATCCCAGCTATGCTGCTTTTCAGCCTGGAATCTCTGTTAAACAGATGTCCTCAGCGTATTTAGGAGACAGCTGATCTCTCTCACCTTCTTGTGTGATGCAGATGGAGCCACTGCCCATCCCGACTCTCAGGGCATCGACCCCTGCGTCAATGAGGTTCTTGGCCTGAGCAGCAGTCACAACTGTGGGGAGCAGAAACTGGTTTGAAGAGACAAGCAGATCTGTGCACAACACTACCCTGCCCTGGTGTTGTCCCCATGGATGTGAACATCCCTTGCCCATAGCATGCAGCCTGTGTCACAGCCAGGCCGGGCTGTCCACTGCCATCAGGCCCAGCTCTCCCCATTGGGTGAGCTGACACTGGCCCTTTAGGCTACTCTGCCACATGCTTATACCCAAAGGCTGAGTTAGCAGAGGTCACCACATGGTGCCAAGCACTCTTTGGGGCACACCAGCTAGGGAGCGCAGAACACAGCCTAACAGCAACACCCATAACACCAGTCAGGTAAAGACAAGGACTGCTGAACCCTGCTGTCAAGAGGCAGGGAAAATTTCCATTACCTTTCCACATTTACACAATATTCATTATTATTACCAAAAATTTTAAACTGGTGCATAAAAACAGTTAACATGTAACATGCTAGAGAGCTGTAGCACACTGTGTTGCAGAACAAAGGCTTCAAAATACTTGCAGCTGTGGCCCCATGCCTGCAGAGGGGTCTTGCTCTGTTTCACAAGCCAGAGGAAACCATTTTCAGTTCAGACATTTACCAAGACAACTGTTTCATTCATATTCCTGCAGCTCCCTCTATGTCAAAGAGACAAACTTCAAGGCAAGCCTCCAACACATGCCTACCGTTTCCTCCAATAACTTGTAGGCTGGGATACTTCTCCTTAATGTATTTTATCATATTGATCTGGAAGATGGAGTTCCCCTGAGAGGAGTCCTGTAAAACAGAAAAAAAATCCATTTCTGCAAAAGATTACTAACACAGCTTCTGAAGAGCCTCAGATCTTCACTCTGCTTACTGGGGTCTCTGCTAAGCTGACTAAGTGGGCAAGATGACTCCCCAAACTGAGGACTGAACCAGAGGAGAAGCTGCTGCCATATACCTTCCCTGTGTAAGGCAATTATATAGACTTAAGTAATATCCCTCACATTTTAAATCCTGTGTCTTCTACAATAGGAAAAAAGTAGCACATCTGGCTGCAGGTGAGAACCATCTGGCTCTCCCATTAGGACACCAACAGCAGTGAATGCTCCTTGTGAAACCCAGAAGGGCTGGCAGGGGAATGCATCTCTCCTTAACACACAGCAAAGCCACTGAAATACCAGATATTGACCACCAAGTACTCAGGCCCTGCCAATCTCCATGCATGACCCAGCAAGTTGATGGTGCAAGGCTGCTCAGAGCATGGTGGACTTGCAAGCCAACAATCAACGAGAAAGCAGTGTGCAAATACAGGCAGTGACAGCTGTGCCTGAAACATTCTAGGCCAGAGAAGGCAAACAGAGCAACTCTGGACTGACACTCCCAAATATCAAGCAGTTAAGAGAATAACACAGTAACAAACACCAAGGAGCTGAAGGGAAACTCTAGGAAGCCAAATATTCCAAGCTTGTTAAGAACATTAGAAGAAATGGCAGCAGACTACAAGAAGCACTTGCAGAAGATTTTGCAATGTTTCTCCTCTCAGCTTTCAGGGCTTTGATGCACCTTACGCACTCCCTCAAAGCCAAACAAGTTCCCAGGCCTAAGTTCCTCTTATTTGAGACTGAGGGGGGACAGAGGTGCCTGTAACAAACCCAGTAAGTGCCAAGCTGCTACCCCACTGTCAGTCAGAGAGATTCACTCAAACTAAGTGCTCAGCCCACCCAAACCTTCAGAGGTTTTTTTGGCTCACCAGCACTACCACATCCACACCAGCCTGCACCAGGAGGTCCAGCCGGTACTTGTCATCTTCATGAGTCCCGATAGCAGCACCGCAGAGCAGCTGCTTCTTTGAATCCTTAGAAGCCAGAGGGTAGTCGCGGTTCTTCTTCAGATCAGTGCGGGCAATTATAGCCACCAGCTCATCATCTTCATTAACAATTGGCAGCTTGCCTTGGAACAAACAGAAAGAACATCACTGTAGACTTCTGCAGGAGACAGACATTAGCCTGGAGCGGCGCAGCACACCAGGAGCATCAGGCAGGCAGCAGCTGGTACAAAATGGAGACTCAAAGACATGTGCCACCAAATCCTGCTTGGCCAAGGGTCCAGCAGCCCTGGCTTGGGAAATGGAACAAGGAGTTTGCAGGGCTGGAGGGAGACTCAGTATTTTCACAATGTTTTTTTAATAATTAGACCCAAGACACTGTGTTAAAAGCCAAATTATCAAACCCTCGCAGAGCTTAACTGAATGCCAAAATGTGAAGGCCAGGACAGAAAACTGCAGATGTGTGGCTGAACAGCCAAGCTCCCGGGCTGCCAAGAATCCCTCAACTTCAAACAGATTTGAGATGACCGCATGTGAACTCTGTACCCTGGCAGAGGGCTGAGGGCACTCACTCCTCACCGCCCTCCCCGCATGCTGGAACACAGCCCTCCCATGTTCCAGCCACACAGGGACAGGTGCCCACATCCACCCACTCCTGCTTCCAGCCCAGCATTTCCACAGCTCTCCCTCACATTGCAGACGTTCTCTGGTACCTTTTTTACTCCTTTGCAGAATTTCATTTGCTTCTTTCAGCATTACACCAGCTGGGGCCACGACAAGATCCTCCCGCTTTGTCATAATCTAGTGGGAGAAAGCAGATAAAAAGTCACAAGAACACCTTCGCACTGATCTGAAAATACCGAGGCCCTCTGCCCACGTGAAACACACTGCAGCAGCCGTCTGGGAGTGCTCTACAAAGGAGCCCACAGCGCAGCAGCTTGCCTCCAGAAACACAGAGGAACACCCCCCAGTGACCAGACTCTAGGCAAGCAGCAGCCATCAGCTCCCAAATCCACTGATGCAGTGAATGGCCTCAACAAGCTGAGGGAGAATACCTAGAGGCAAGGGATGGCTCTCACATGAGCCTTGCTTGGGAAGTCATCCAAACAGCTCTCCCTTTTAACTGAGGGCAGGCAAAAAAGGGACAAAAACACTTTCAGAGTTCCATGCTGCTCTGCCAGAAACGCTACCCCCAAGCTCATTTTCAGGTAGCAATCCCCAGCACATGAGGTCTGGAAGGGGTCTGTTCAGAATAACCTACCACTGCTGCTGGCAAGGTCAGTGGGGCAAAGGAGTAGCTTCAATCCAAACAAACACTGACCTCACCCATGCTCACTCCTGACAAACAAGCACAGTGAAAGGCAAGGGGTAATGGACACAAGCTGGAACACGGGAACATCTGATGTGGTATACAGAGAAAAGCTTTCATGACAACAGTGGTCAAGCACTGGGAGAGCAGCCCAGAGAGGCAGTGAAGTATCTCCATCCTTGAGTCTCAGACATAGCCCCCACACAGCCTGCTCCAGCTGAACACACCTCAAGCAGAAGGCTTGACAACAGACCTTGAGGTCCCTCCCCACTTGCAGTATTCTGCAATCACAGACTTCACATAGGATGTTTTCATAAAAGGTTACTTGAGAAGGCCAGGTAAAGCTACAAGGGAACACTCTAACCCTCAAGGAAGGTAGATTTGCTGCACATGAGGAGACAATGTTTGAGTAATTACACCAGAAGAACAGAACCCACATCTCAGGAAATGCCCGAGGAATCACAACCATATCCTGTCACATCCATACACCTCCCGAACTACAGGAGACCTGTGTGTTCAACTGGATGGCAACAAATGGCTCAGCAAGATGACTGCTGGATGGTGAGTAGGGAGAGGTCTAGGAGGGCATTCATCTTGTTAGCTTTGTCTGATGACAGAGGCAAGCACCAAATGCTAAGTGCAGCAAGGTTCCAGTTTTGCAGTGCTAAAAGATCCATATAAAGGATGAGAGGAGATTCTTATCTATCTTCTCTGAACGGGCCAGCGTTGCTTCAAAGGGCCATGTGCACTCTTAAAACCCGCTCCAGGTTTAAGATTCCTGTACAGGTATTTTTAGGCGCTTTCAAACCAAACAGGGATGAGCACATGATACGAGGTTTGGTCAGCAAGAGCTAAAAATAGACATGAGTCAAAAGCAGAGCCAGGCTGAGAGGCACTGGTGGTGTAACCTGACAGTGCCGCGGATCTACGGTTACACAGCTCGCATAACAGGAACACCAGAACTAATGGCAACCAGCACCACAGAGAATGCTCCTCTCTAGGAGGCAAGTTTGAAGACCAAGCATTGTGAAAGCTAAACTACCCCTTTCCAAGTTCAGGGAGTATTTTAAACAGCAAGTGGCCTAGGTAAGGCATATAGACCAACACAGCTCCAGAAAAGGAAGATTGACACTTGCAAGAGCTTGCTGGGTACAGCCTAACTGCTGCAACCCTAGCCAGCACCAGGACCATTACATATAAACCACTGCAGCAGCCAGGAACGCCAGAAATTAATGACTGAATGTGGGGAGAGCGCCAGGTATGGAGAAGATGGCTTCCACCACACTGAAAGGTAAACCCACAGGAGAAGTCACATGAATGCTAACTGCACTGTTCTGTATCTGCACTGCAGGAGATGCAGAGAGCATAAGTGAACGAGGTGCTCTCCCTGGAAACATGGTTAGAGATGGATCTGCAGAGCTAACATGGAGCTGTTCCCTGCCAGTGATGCAGCATCCTCACAGCCATGCACTCACCCTTCTCCTCATCACAGGCCACACTGCCTCCTAAACGCAGCATTCACACCCATCAGCTGCTCACAAGCTTCTCTCACCTCACCAAGAGGCAAGTCATGCTCTGACTCTTTCAGGAAATCAATATCTCGAGATGAGATGATCCCGACCAGCTTGCCCCCCATCTTCCCGTTGTCTGTGATGGGAATCCCACAGAATCCGTGACGAGCTTTTGCTTCAAACACATCTCGCACTCGGTCATTGGGACTTAGCACCACAGGGTCTGTGATGAATCCTTGTTCATATTTCTGAAAAGAAGGAGAGTCACCAGCCACACTAAGCAGCACTGATGGACCAAGCAGAAGCTGGACACGTGCCTGGTGGTCACTGCAGCCACTCACAAAGGTCTGCAGCCACTCAACCTGGCCACGTGCTCACTGACAGGATGACTCCCAAGCCAGCATCAAGGCTCACCCAAGTAGCATTAGATTCCCAAGAGTTCCCAGGCTAACCTCCCTCTAGAAATTATGGGGAATACTCTCACACCAGGAGGCCTGGCAGTTCTCAAATCCCAGGCTGCTCGTGGGACAATACCTAACACCCAACAAGAGGTTTGCACGGGTACCCATGGCATTGCCACTGCTCTGAAATACTGAGCTTCATCACACTTTAACAGGCTCCTCTCTCAACTCCTTCATCAGGGCCAAACCCCACTGCACACCTCCATGAAGAACCCTGTGAGCATGCTTTGTTGATGCCACTCCAGCCACTCACCTTCACCTTCCGCACTTCATTAGCCTGGAACTCCGGGGTGCAGTTGTGGTGGATGAACCCAATTCCCCCGGTGAGCTGGTAACACAAAGGCAGCTGTTAGTCCCTGTGAAAACTGCCCGGCGCCTCACCTGGGCACAGAGAGCTGCATCAGCCAGGCCACCGTCAGGGAGCCAGACTGGCACTGCAAGGGATGCACAGAATGCCCGCCTGCAGGCTTGGCTTCCCTGCCCCATGCCTCCTTCTCTGGAGAGATTCAAAGCCCGCCTGGACGTGATCCTGTGCAACCCGCTCTAGGTGACTCAGCTTTAGCATGGGCAGGGGGATTAGATGATCTCCATAGTCCCTTCCAATCCATACTATTCTGTAGCAACATGATTCCCTCAGGCTCTGTTTCTCTGCTCATTGCCTCAGGATACGTCAGGGAGAAGCCCAGAAGCAGGTCTGCACCCGGAGACGGCTACAGGAGGATCTCTGGCGTGTTTAGGTGACCCCAGAGCAGACAAGCATTTCAAACAGTATCTCCAACCCCCGCTCCGGGCCAGACCCCTCCAGTCTCGGTAAGGACGGCAGAGAAGCCTAGCCTATGGCAGCGGCAGGCCATGCCCGGCCTCAGGGGCCGCACTCACCGCCATGGCAATGGCCATGCTGGCCTCTGTGACCGTGTCCATAGGAGAGGAGACAAGTGGAGTTTTCAGGGTGATCCTCTTGGTTAGTGCCGAGGTCAGGTCCTAGTGGGGAGGTAGGTGATGGGTGAGCGGCGGCACCGGGCTAGGACCTAGGACCCGCTCCCCGGTCCCCGGCCCAGTCCCCCGGCCCGATCACTCACCACCTGGTCCGCCGTGAAGTCGATGTATCCCGGGAGGATGAGAAAATCGCTGTGGGGGTAACGAGGGGAGACGAGTCAGCGACCGCACCGCATCACCCCAGCCCCGCGCCCCCGGCCCCCCGCAGAGGCCCCGCTCAGAGCGCTCGGCCTCGCTGCCGGCCCCACTCACTTGTAGGTGAGCCCATCGCCGCAGCTGAAGAGCTGCTGCGCAGTCAGCCCGTCGTCGGGCACGTAGCCGGTGCCGCCGCTGATCAGGTAGTCCGCCATGGCGCCGGCCCGCCGCGTGCCCGCAGCACCGGTCTGCCCCGCCTCGCGCGCCCCCGAGCGCACGCGCGCCCCGACGGAAGCCGCGAGGGCTCAGGTGGGCCCCGCCCAGCGTGTATGACGCCAAGAGCGGCCGCCGGAAGGGGCCGAGCGCCGGCCTCGCCCCCTAGCGGCCAGGAGAGCAGTGCGGCTCTCGTACTGTGAGACAGGGTCAGCGCGGACGCCGGGAACGACCCCAGGGCGGGTTCTGTTCAAGGCAAACAGGCAGCCCGTGCACAAGGAAACACTACGGCGAGAGCTGAGCTCCAGGCACGGTCCAATTAAGTCCTGTGCTGGTCTTTACTTACGTAAGTATGACCCGTACCGTATGACACGTGCTTAGAAAACAACTGGCCCTGGAGGACCTGCACAGAAAGATGCTGCCCAGAGGGTGCACGTAGAGTTGAACAGCAGCAGAGTCCAAAGCAATTGTAAGTCAAAGAGATCTGCAAGAAGGATGGAAGAGGCAGGAGCAAGGCAAGAGCCTAGCAGTGGGAAGGGAAAGGCACAGAAGAGAAAGGGCATTACAGTAGTCCCGGAGGGAAGGACCTGAGGTGATCCCAGCCAGGTGCTAATCTCATGCAAGTCCTCTCTTACTGAAGTTTGGCACGACATACCCAATCTGGCATCAGAGGAAATGAGACAACCAAACCCTTCCTCACACTGCTTTTCTGTAACAGGCTCTATGAAGCAACCCCTATTTAACATGTTCAAGGAACTAAAGAATGGTGCCTCAGCACAAGAATGTTCCCTTTGCTGTAAGGCACGCAGTTTCCAGAGACCCTCACCTATGAAAAAGCAGCTCTTGCACAGCTGACCCAGCAACAAGCTTTATGGCAAAAGTCTGTTAGCAAGCCTCTTACTACTATTGTGAAGGGCAACATCACCACCGTCTTTCTACAGCCATGCATTGACAGTGCTCATCGTGATGCTATGCTGTGAACTTCACAGGGTTCCAATTCGTCTTCCCCTATGGTCTGCTAAAAGAGAGCGCATTTCACCCTGGCTTTACTTCTTTACATAATTCATGGGTAAGTCTCAGCTAGCAGTTGATGTCACCTCTCCAGACACTGATTTCCCATTGTTTGCAGTTGGCTTGGAGCTGTAAGAAAAGCCCTGTCCTTTGCAGTGAATAAAGCGCCTAGGCTCACACCACCAACCACCATCACCAGTAGTGACACAGAGATCCTCGACCCGCAGGCTGGGGTGGAAGGAAAACACTGCTTGTGAAAGGACATGCAGCCTGGAGTCAGCACTGCCCGTGACAGGATCGGCAGGACAGCAGGCACCACACCAGACCCAGATCAGTTTAACAGGTCTCGCTTCCCTTTGTTGTAAATAAGGGCAGCACGAACAAAGGTCTGCTAAGCCGATCTCGGCTGTTAACGCTTGAGCACCGGCACGGCAGTAAACAGGCAAGTTGGCTTCTGTTCCAATAGAAACACCACACCAAAGTTTAATGGTTCTCAAACAGACTACAACAAAGGCTGCAGGGAAAAACATTTTATTTCCAAGCAGATTACAAAGAGCAGAGAATATAAGAGTAAAATTAAATTAAAAAAATAGTTGAGTGCATCTCTTTAAAATGATTTGTAGTGTGAGTTACTCACGGGGCAAAGCTACTGGAGAGTCCTGAAGGTCACTTTGCAGGATGCCAATCACATGTGCTGTTTAGACCAGGGTCAACACAGGAGGGACAGACAAGACATAATTTGCATATAGGCTGCACACTCATTATCAAGCAAGGCTCTGGGCTGCAATGGGACCCTGCCTTTCCAAGACACCCTCTCCACCTCATTCTCTTCTACAGTTCCCTCAAGTTCTAGATACTATTTATTGCTGCTGTAAGTGGGTTCAATCTGCCTCCCCATTCTGATGAGCTCAAACAAGAACAGAGAAGCAGGCAAATGCGGCTGCCATGCACAAGGCTATACAGGGAAAGTGACTGCATTGCTGAGAGCCGAGCTTCAGCCATGCAATAAATGGAATAGACAAGTAAGGGACACAGCAGTCACCTCAGAGGTTTATGGGGCAGCATGTCAGCAAGATCTGTGGAAGATCTGAGATGCTCCTTAAGGTAGGAAGATGCTTGAGTTGAGAAGGGCTCTTTCCTATGTGTTGGCACCAGTGAAACAGAACAGGCTGAAACATCAGGGTAAGGTATGTTCCCTGTAGTAGTTGAAAGGAGCAGCTCCAGCAAGAAGGTGGGGAGAAAAGCCCTGTACAGAGTGGAAGACAGTTTATATCCCTCTTTAACAGTGATTTAAGAGTCCAAACATTAATTGCAAGTCACTATAAAACTTGGATGAGAATGCAGTTTGGTTGGGCTGTGCAGAGTCGGTCAATGTCTAGCAGAACTCAGACCAGCAAGAGGATGAGCTACTACAGTATCAGCAAGTCTTCCACCCTACAAATGCTCAGAGGGCTCTTTCCTACCATTTTTTATCAGTTCTAACAGCACAAGATGCTGTTAGACTTGAAGATGACCTAAGCCATTCTACATACACCAAGGCAGAAAGCAGCTCTGGTGCAGCTGAGAACAAGACTACCTTAATATATGCCCTAGAAACAACAGTGCCAAAGACTATTCTTATTTAGGGATCAGATTAGCTTTTCATTGCTTCAAGGCAGAACAGGAACTACTTGAGACCTTGTCTCCCACCTAAAAATCCATATCTCTAGGTGTGAAACAGCCAACAGATGACAGCCCTGTTACTTGAATTGTTCCTTTTCCTCACCTCTCTAGTCAGGAAGCAAGAACAACTCTCTAGGTTGCTCTCTGCTCTTCAGACATTATCACTTAGAGGAAATGCTTGAAAGTAAATGAAAATCTAATGGTGCCATTGACAAGTGTGTAAGAGGCTACAGGTTTCCTTAGAAAAGCAATGCTGTTAGTGTCAAGAAATAGGACAGCAGATGAGAGGTGCTTTACAGTAGTCAGTCATGCACTGCTTTCTATGGTTCCCTTCACACTGTGGAGACAAGATGGGCAGAGTTCAAAACCAGCAATGCAGGGTCCCTAGCTCAACTTCTCAGCTTCATTTATGTAGAAATCCATGTATTTTCAACCTGTCTCATAATAGGCATAGGGCATGGAGAGTTCTCCTGTAATATGCACACACGGACGAGAGCTGGCGGTTTGGCACTCCGAGCCAAGGGGGAAATGCCCTTTAAGCAGCAGTCAAGCTGGTTATAGGAAAGTGTTAAAAAGCTATTTTACATGTTTGACTGGGAACATTTCCCAGAACTTGGATAGCAATCCTAAGCCACAGCACTCTTCTGTGCTACTCTGTGCACATCTGCCTATGAGCCCCTAAAAGGGAGCAGATTGTGTTCTTCACTATCAAAGAACATAGTATTTATATTCTAGAAATACTGTACCTTTTAAACTAGCTCCAGAGAGCCAGACTAGAAGCCAGGTCCAGGAAAATAATCCTTAAGTCACAGTATATCGATTGTCTCTAGAAATAGGGGATGAAGTTAACATGGTGGACATCAATGAGACAGTACAGAACAGTACAGCAGTCCACTTCTGTATGAGTAAATCTCTCTTCTGGTATGTCCAAAGAATGAGAAAATAATGGCAACACTTCAGTCAGGACAAAGCCAATCATCAGGAGATCTCTACACCTCACTGTGTCCAAGTTCCCCTGCTGCTAAGTGGTATACTCCAAGATGGAGAACTCTTCCCCTACAATGAGTGTAGATCATCCTGCAGTTAAGGGTAGTAGGGAAATTCTTTCCACAACCTAGAATTTGAAGGTGACATGGAATTCTCTTTCCCCAGAAAGCTCAGCTGAAGTATTTGTTCACCCCTAACTTGGAACTGATCTAATATTCTGTCAAAACATTCCAGCTTCTGGCAGTTTTTAGAGCAAGAGGTGACTCCCAAGACCACCTAATGAAGTGACTGAGTGCTCGGCAGATGACTTCAACACCCTCTGCACTTTGAATGGAGACAGACAACGCAGCAGGCTCTTGCTGAGATGCAGGCATGCTGGAACTAGCTTCCCATGCAGCATTGCAGAGCACACATCAGGACTTAAGCACGGGTGTCTGCAGTTTTTCCTCACATCTTTGCAAATCTGTTCAGAAGACAGGACAAACCGCCCAGAAGAATGGGAAATCCAATCTGTGTGGGCTTGAAACAGCAGGAGCTTGTCCCTAATCACGTCCTTATGTACTTAAATTAGGGCCAGAGATGGCCATTCCAGTCACTGAGAAATGGTAAAGGCATTACAGGCTTCTGACAGCTGAAGCAGCATTAGCAATTCTGAAAACCACCCTACCAGGAGCAGCTGCTGGCTCACAAAGGCTGAACTGAGTGTTGCTAGCACTACACACTACTGAGGTACCACCTTCCCAATGTACCTATGGGGATTAGGGCACCAATCCCAGGCTGTTTTCCCCTGGCATAAGTCTTGAGGGCAGACACTGAACTAAAAGTCTGCCTTAGAGTACAGGTACCAGTAAACAACCCCACCTCTCTGCACAGGGCCCTACACAGGGAACAAATTTTTCATACTGACAACCAGCCCAAGCACATCTGCTTCCTCATGAACACCAATGTCAATATGAAGCATCAGACTTGAAGTCTCTAAGCCCACCTTAGCACTGCTCAGGAGCACAAGGACAGGGAATATTGTCTTGTTTACACTGTACACAACTGACAGAGAGAGCAGACCTTCCTTCTCAATACAGACAGGTGCTGGCCAACAGAAGCTTCAGAAAAATTGCTTGCCTGTACACAAGGTGTTTTTTTTACTGTAATATATATTTAAATAGATAGAGGTGGGTTTTGTCTTTTCAAACAGGGAAGGAATAGGAGATGGAGAAGCAGGGAAGACAAGTTCAAGAAGCAGAGTTACCTCTGCACCCAAGAAACTGGTGGCACAAATTAAAGCCTGGCTAGAGTGATCTCCGTTTCAAGCACAGGTGGCTACCTGCTGGCTTCAAAAGAGCAGACTACTTGTTAATGTTATAAAATACAGCAACCATTGAAGATGCAGCAAGGCAAGACTACAGGGCTGGGGTTTATGATCATGAATGATGCCAGAAGCTACACAGCTGTGTTAGAAACAGTGAAAAGGCAGGAGTAAGCCACATGCTGCTCCTGGAAGGCCTTTTCCCTCCAACACCCCTCCAATCATGCCGTTGGTGTGATGCTTTTGTAAAGATGGGGAGAGGGGGATTTGCCTCGGGGTGAAGCCTCACAGGCTGGCCACAGAACATTAGGACAGTTTGACCTGGTCTCTCAGACCCCATGTTCCTAGCCTGACAATGAGCTTCCATCAGCAAGCAGACATTCAGGTCCTTCAACAGAAGTTAATCCCCTTCTACCTTCTTGATTTGCAGGGGTGAAAAGTCCAGCGGCGTGGCGCTGGAAAGCACAAACAGGGATGAGAACAACCAGTTTGCATACTGATCTTTGTATAATGACACCCCCCCACCCTCACAGCTCACTCTTCCCCAAATAAAGACACATTGTTCAATGGCATGTTGAAAAGACGTGCTCGTCATTCTTAATAAACAACTAGAGTAAGAATACATAAGAGAAACAGGGTGGTATCTTTATATGATACACAAGTGTATGTTACAAGAATTCCATCAGGCACAGGAGCCTCAAGGTTTAAGGCCTCAATGTTAGGCCAAAAAAGAAGAGTGTGGTAAAGTTTGTACTTTTAACATCTAAAAATGTCACTTAAAGGTTTGAATAGAAATCGTTGGTTTGGGGGTTGGGGTTTTTTTGTATAAATCACAATTGCAGTTCACTCTCTCCTCTTCCTTCCAAGATAACAGCAAATTAACGTCCAAGCACAAGGAAAGAAGATGCCTGCCTCTCCTCCACTGGCTGAGCAGGTCCATCCATCATTCTGTGCCCTCTTGGCTGCATGTGCTCAAGAAGACAGAGGCCCCAGCCATCCAGGCCAATCCTGTAGTCCCATGTTTTCTACATCATAAAAAAGACCAGAGTCAACCAGCAGCTTTCCATAGCTCCCAGCTCGCAGGGAATATGCAGCCTCCAATGGTTCCAACAGTTTGGTGTGTAGGATAGGATACACAATGGGTGGGTTTTCCTTTAGATTCTTTTAAAGAGAAGAAGCCTAAAAGGGCTTCATAACTACACCAATAAAAAACCAAAAACTTAGGCATCTCCTTTAGTGTAAAAGTCTGTACAATTTATCTTTGCTTGTCCCTCCCCCGTCACCCTGCCCCACCCCTTCTGAGCCAAGAAGGATGCCTTAGTGCATGGTGCTGGCGTTAGCCACCGCAAGAGCTTCCTGAATCTCTCGTATCACCAGGATCCGGGTGAGCATCTGCTCCATCTGCTCTCTGCTGATCGGCTGGATGGAATACCAGATAGGGCTGTTGGGGGCCACCACTGGCTCCGGTGTCAAGTAAAAGGTGTCATTCCGGCCTTTCACGCTCTGGGGGCTGCGTGAGGAAGATCAGAAATAACCAGACTAACAGGATGTCCTGGGGGAGAGAGGCCACCACTGTCCTCACCCCAGGTCCACAATTCCTGACAGTGAACATCTGGCTGATGAGACACAAAGGAACAGAGTTACATCTAGGGGAAACGGTGGTCCCGAAGTTTTTAGGCCACGCCAAGGTTAAAAAGCCAAAATGGTGACTGCAAGAAAATAGTTTTTATTTCACAGTAGTAAGCATGGCTCCAGGGGTCTTTCAGAATGAAACAAGGATGAAGAATTTTCACATCCAGGCTGTGCAGAGGAATGCTTACATTAATTACCAGAATCATCATAATTTGAGGCGAGTCCTTCAAGGCTCCCTCCATAGCAAGTCCTCTTTTTCGTTCAGAAGCCAATTTGAATACGACCCTAACCTCATCTCAAGCAGTGGATGCTTCCAGATGACTTGCCTGCAAGTCACAGGCTTGACAGCGAGCTCATGCCAACACAGCAGACCTCCAGAGTATGAGATGCAGAACAGCCAGTTCACAAATCAGGATTTGTCTCTTTAAATACCACAGACGTTTGACTTTCATGCCATCAGAGTAAATCCTACCTTCCCACATCAACACCCCATCCCACTTAAGTAAATTTATGCAAATATAGAAAGTGTGCCAGCAATAAAACACAGCCCTGAAAACTAGGCCAGCTACAAGATACAGCTTAACAGTCACAGGAGACAAGCAGCCATACACAGAACAAGTGCTCTCACCATTTGAAGAGGTAGAAGTCATACAGCTTTATCGGACACCTCAGGGGTTCTCTGGATTCTCAGTCTGCTCTGCATACATGTCATCTGTAACTACAAACCACCCCCCAAGAAGTTCATCAGACACTGTGTAAGCACAGCAAACTGAACGGTGCCACACAGGCTCAGCACCTCGTCACCGTGCAAGAGCTGGCAAGAGACACACGGCTGTCCCAGGGCGATAAATCCTCAAAGCTCTGTATGGAGCTTGCTTTATCCCAAGACTACTGGAAGAACACAACTCAACTGCACCGTTCTCTCCATGTCTCCTTTACCTGGGCCCCAAATGAGCGAAATCCCACTACTGAGACTGCAATGCCTCAGCTAAATCCTGGGTGTGTGCTTACAGAGGACAGATTGTACTTGTATATGGATTCTATTGTTATGGGTTTACAAGGCAAGATAAGAGAAGTCCTCAAAAAATTTCTCCTACTTAAACCCAAACCAAAAGGAACAACAACAAAGAAGCTATCCTTGGCTCTTGATGAGCCCTATATGACCCAGGTAAAGTATGTCACCAGGCTGGTTACAAGAGGTACTGCCCTCTCACAGTGAGAGTGCACAGATAGTTGGCAGAGCTTTGGGTTCTCGTGGCCCTACCTGCAGATATTTCCAGGTCCATCCACTTCCTTCAATCCCAGTAAGTAAATATTACAAACACACACTTCCAGATACTACCTTTCTGTCCTGTCTGGTGCATGCCAGGAGCCTTCAGATAGCGGATACTCGTGCTTTTGTCCTTGGGATTAGAAGGATTCTTCTTGGTCTGCCTCAAAACCTTGGAGAAGGCCAGCTTCATGTGCTGGTCTACTGTTTTCAACAGGAAATATCTGCACAGAAAGAAAAGAACACAGGCCATCCAGAGTCAAGTAAAGGATATGGTCACAGCAGTGAGGTAGTTATCTTTACTCATCACAATCCAGCTGAAACTCAAATCAACACAAAGTTAAAAAGGCTACTCCAGCAGCAGTGCAGGCAACAACCACAAGTTCAGGTTTCCCTTTGCTAGCTCACTTCCTTGTTGCACTGCATCTGCTTTGCCTGATGGGGCTGCAAAAGGGCTCTATGTGCAATCATCCCAAATCCATGGCTTTGCCATAATCCAGTGCAGCTGTTTCCTACCAACCCTGTCAAGGCATTTGAAGTTCTTTTATTCCCTCAAATTCCCAGAGACTTAAGTACTTACTTTGTATTAAAAAACATCAGTGTAGTGAGCAAGGTGGAAGGGGAGTGAGCTCCTAGCTGCTTACACTCCCACAGCATCTCTTCTGTTACATGACTGGAGAGGACATAACCTGCAATAATCAGAAGTCAGCACCACAGTAGGAGACAGTCACAGCAGGAGCATATGCAGCATTTTATGGTCTAGAAGTACCTGAGAACACCCAATTATTAAAGGAAAGAGGAGAAGGAGATCCTCACCGACATCTAGACTCACTACTGCGCAAATAGTTTTTCAAGGAGCAGGTACAGTTAGGAAACACTTGTGTACGTACGTCAACCTCTTGTTGCAGAGTACGCTTCTGCAATATGCCTACACATCCTCCCAGCCCACAGAGAAATAAATATGCACTTAAACAGCTTTTAATTAATGGCTCAACTCCAATGCAGATGCTCCTAATCCAATAATATGTGAAAGCAGGCAGGCCAGGGTAACAAATCAGCTCTTGGCCCCATGCGCAGCTTTAGTCAGCACCCAGCGCCAAGTGATGTATTTGGATACACGAGTAATCCTTTCATTCTCAGGGCTTTTTTTTTCCCCCTTTGTGAGAAGAGAAATACTATACACTAAATAGACAGATAAACAGAGAAACAGACAGCAGTATGAACTCCAGGCCTTGTGGAATGACAAAGCACAGATCAAAGAGCCAGTGTGAAAACAAAAGGATTCCCAAACTCACAGTGCTACTTAGCCATCTAGCCTGTAACATCAGCTACGTTTCTGAACAGAAGCAATAGCTTCTTCACCAATGTCTAATCAGATCAAAGGGAATGAAGTAATGAGAATCCAGGTTTCTGTGCTCTGAAAGTGCAATTCCTGATCTAGTTCTCATACACAATTGTGTCAAAATCTGCTTGTGGAACTGCTCCCCCCACCCCTGTTGCCATCACCTTCTAAACAAAAGGCTGAGCTGAGCTGCATTTGATTGCAGCATTCAAGACTCTCATCACATGTTTTTTTACCTTTGCCACTCAGCTGGCCCTGCAGACTGTACCCATCTGGATACATGGCAACAAGACAATGCTGTATTATCTCCCAAAGTAACAACACATATTAGAAGCAAGATGTATTAGCCCTTCAGATGCGGAAGCTTGATTTGGATCAAGCATCATCAGGCTTCCAAGTGAGCCACTCTCACGATGCTATAACAATCTGCCTTCTGATGGGTGACAACTGATACACAAATAATCCTCAACAACAAGGACTAGAGCCAAACACATGCAGTAACCCCAGCATTTACTCAGGTACGTTTGGGTTTTCTCCCCCTGCACAATATGAGCCATCCTTGGAACATTAAGTACTTCAGAAGCATTTCTGTTCAGACTACACTCACGCTGGAGTTCAAACATTTCAGGCTCCAGAAAGTTTTCAAGTTCTTAAACAAAACTTCTTACCAAGAGGGGAAACACGAGGCTGTACATCCTTAAGAACTTCATGCAGCCACTCAGTGAACCGAATATAGTAGAGATCTGAGAAGATGTCATCTACTCGACCGTTTTCAAAGAGATACTGCAAGAGATTCACAACACAGTCCAGTACAGTGGTAGCAAGTGTATTCCTCAGACCAGACCTTATCCTGAGAGCTCAAGCATTTTACAGCACAGCACTGAAGACTGATACACTCTACAGATGAGCATGGACCCTTGCACCAAGGCTAGTACAAGGTAGCTAATTTCAGTTACTATCATGGGAATGCTAAGTCAGAAAGGAAAAACTGTCTTAGGAAGTAAAGCTATTTGGATTTCACTTTTATTTCGGGTGTTAAATAACTGCAAGTTATTTCATGTGACTGTCTTTTGGACACTACTTTGAGATTAAGGAGATGCTCGACTCTCCTGTCAGTGGTTAGGCCTGTTCTTGCCCCTAACACTAACATTTCCAGCTCAGACTTCCCACATCACACAGAACTACATTCCTGCCTGTTAAAGCTTTGACTCGATCAAGTTTTGACATTGACAATTTCCTCAAACATTATCCAACTCTCCACCCTGCCCCTCCCAAAAGAAGACTTAAAACTTACTCTCACCATGATACTGGACTCAGTTATCGGCAGTTCTTCACAAACTTAACTCAGTAGATAAAAGCACTGCTGTGCATTAATGGTATTTAATCTGGTTTGCCTTCTTTAAACTTTGTGTGTGTTGTTTGTATTTTGTTGTTGTTGTTGTTTTGGGGTTTATTTTTGTTTGGGATGGGGTATTTCAGGGTTTTATTGTTTTGGTTGTGTGCAGGGTTGTTTTGTGTGTGTGTGTTTTGGTTTGGTTTATTTTAAAGCAAAGATGTTTTTCTTGTGAAATTGCTGGGAAGATTAACAGAAGACAGAGTCTCCATTTTTATAACACAGAATCCTCCCTATACATGTTGACAACATGCACGGCTCTGCTGCACATATAATCATTCTCCCTCTACCTTCTGAATACACAGGAAGATATAGTAGAGCACATCTGGGTCATAGGGTTCACCATCGCCATTTCGAGCTTCTCGTGTCATTAAGCATAGACCATAATTCAGCTCAGCCACAGCTGAAGAGATGAGATCTTCCTGGAACCTCAGCAGCTGACGCCCTGGAAAAACAGAACAAGGCCATATTATTTAAGCCATAAAGCCATATTATTTCCCAATCCTTCAAGAACGATTTCCCAGACCTCCAACTCCGCCATGCCATCTGGCAGGTCCAGCAGCACCTACTTTTCTCAGTATACTAAAGAAAGCTGAAGTAAATCACGATCTTAGGCTGTCAGATCTGCTAAAAGATAACCAGGCAAGACTCCGACAGGAAGACTCTGCCCTGCCAACTGCATGGCTACTGCCTTCTTTTCCCATGTCCACAATGAAACGCTGCCCTGCAGCAACAGGAAAACAGCAGCACTGTGCCAGCCTGGCCGGCATTCACAGCCATTTTGTTTGTCCATGCACCACAGTCATACGCTACCTGTTTCTCCTGCTACCAGCCTAGGTGCTCAAGCTGGCTCAGCACAGAACTAATACCTCCCTTGGAACATGTCCTGTGGCAGTGGGCGTATGCAGTAACAAGCACAGCAGCCCAAATCAATTTAAATTTACAAACAGTCACCAATTAAAGAAAGGTGTTTTCCAGAGCTGTAAAAGCTAACATTTTAGGCAGTCCTAATCCTGCTTGAAAGGAAAGGCAGGCCATGTTGCCATGACACATACTTCCAATAGGTGCTAGCCTATTTTGGGCTTCTTTTTCCAGCTCTGCATTCTTAGTCTGTGCCCAGCTTTTCCACACTTCAAGCCCTTCTTCTGGCTTCAGAGAATTTGGAAGTAGAAGTTCAGGTGAAGTCTGTGGCTGTGGTTGTGGTTCAACTTCAGCAACCTGAACAGTCTGAGCCTATGAAAGAAAACATTTCAGTTTACAGATACACAGTTCCACATGCATCAGTTCAAGAAAAAAAACAAGAAAAAGTAATGCTGCAGTACCTCTAGCACAGGTCATCAGCCTTCTGCACACTCCTCTCTAACAAGAAATTAATCCAAGGAACACAACTATTGCTGTCAAACCTAAATTGCTGCTCATGGAAGAATATTTGTCTCTCTAAGAACACTTCTGGTTTGAATGGACATATCCATAACCCCTTTAGCAAAACCACACTACTTGCAGTTTGATGCATTTAGAAGTCCTGCCTACCAAGTACACACACAAAAGTGAGGATGAGGAGTCCTCATATGAGGTCCCAGTCTATGGGGAGAGGATATGACTGCCAGGCTGCATGAAGAGACAACAACCATGTCTCTGTAGCAAGACTCCTTTTATAGACTGCCAAGGGTGCAATGTGGTCAATTTCTTAATTACTTGGAGGACTGAGTCCTCCCAGCAACACATAGGAAACCTAACAGACACAAGCCATTCATGCTGCAATGCCATGAAGAAGCTAGCCAGTACCAAAGGCAAGGACCTTCCTTCACAGCACTGAAGTCCTCTCAACAACAGACATTGGTCTCCTTTTGAACACTGAAATAGATCAGCATCGATTCTAGAGCCCTGTTTGCTCCACTGCATTTTTCTTGGCTTCAGCTAACTTGACTCTGAACCATCACTGAAATCCATCACCTCACTACAACAGGAGCAGCCCAAGGCTCCTCAGACACAGCAGCTAGAGAGACCACCAACCCCTAGCAGGGAAGAACAATAAGGTGCATCAGCTGCAATCACTGTTGCTCCAAACCTAGACTGCCCTGAGCAAGGTTCTGGATATGACAATGTGTTGTATACTGCTAGCATCCCTCCCCAGACCCTGCCCATCGAGGGCAGGCTGTCTGCATTGTTCAGTACAGAAAAGGCAGAATAGACACACACTGTTCTTAACAGCTGGTAAGGTTAATTAATTCATTTGTAAGAGGTTCTAAAAATAACAGACTAGAATGTCAGCATCAAAACATTCATTTAGTTGCAATGCAATGCACTCAAACTACCAAATACTGCTAATTAAGATTAGCTACTATTCTGTGGAAAGCTACTGTATCACCTACTGTAGACTCAGGTTATCTCTAGACTCCTTGGAAGTTTACTTTGCAGCAGAACCTTAAGTCACCAAGAATTACTATCTCAAATGGAAATTTACCATGATTAATGTGAAGCTTCACAGCTCTTAGTCAAATTCTCATCGGCACCCTGAGTGTCTTGGAGAGCACAATTCTTACATCAAAACAGTTTTGCTTTCTCCTCCTTAAGAGTCACCCCAAAAAGCCAGACTTTGTAATAATGGAGTAACTGTTTTTCTGACACAGTCAAGTGTCAGTGAAAGCTGCTCTGACAGTATTAGAGACCATAACAAAAACAGCACAGAGACTTTAGTCATTCATGCACCTTATTTCATGTAACCACATGCAGCCTGCAAGAGCCTTAGACCAGAGCTTTGTAACTGCCATTGTTTAGCTTCCCCCAGGCTTTTTTCATAAACTCTTGGTAGCTCTTTGCTTACCAGCACCACCAGCATCAGGACCCTATAACAGAAAGGGCTCAGCTTTTATCAAGGCAGATGGCAACGAAGTTTAAGTTGTCAAGCAAGCCTCTGCCTGAAAGAGGACAGGAGTCCAAGGGTGAACTAATAGCTCTTTGCAGGAGCTAGGATTGAACCTCCACTCTCCTCCTCAGAACTGCACTGTTTCTCTTCAGAGAGCAGAAAGCCTTCCAGAGCCAGCCACCTGTGTCAGACTAACCTAAGCAGCAATCTTCTGCCCTGCCCTCTCGGGCACCTTGTCCAGTGTGAAGGCAGGCACACAGGCAGTTCATTCACTGAACTAGCATGCACTTCTTAACTGACTTATTTTTTATTTTTACAAACAGATTAAAACAGCTGCAACTTGCCCAGATTCCACAGCAGCACAGTGCCAGACAACGGTATGGGGCAAGCAGGAAAATTCCTTCTCTGTCTCACAGCTGTGTGAGGGACAACCCCCAAAAGTTTGAGATTCACCTAAAGTAGCTCTATTACCCTCTTAGAAGAGGAATGCATCCCTCCTGGACTTGCCCCTGTACCTTATGAAACACCCAGTACTCCAGAAACTTGGGATCAGAAAACTGATATGCAAGAATTGCAGACCACTGCACACAGGAATACAATGCTAGCAGAAGCTTTACAAGAAACCATTAAAGAAAATATGGCACTAATTCCTCAGAAAGGATCCCAAGAATGCGGCTCCTGCTCTTAAAAGACCCTAGAATGAGTCTAAATCCTTGTTCAGCAGAAAGAAAAAAATGTTCTATCAACTTAGTTTGTTCAAGCAGCTGAAAGTGATGAAATGCCAACCTCTGAAGTACCAATATAAGGAAAAGATGAGCTACAGAAGGCTCTTTAAACATGACAAAACAATAAAACTCCAACCAATCAAAATCCCCTGTATTACAAGACCCACAAGCTGTAGTTAAGGTACAGCTTTACAGAGGAGGGCATCCAGCACCTGAAAGTTATCTAGAAACATAGGGAACCCTTTCCACTGAAGACCTTGGTAGGATACAGGCCACTCAGAAACCATCAGGCATGACTATAGAAAGTAATCTGCCTCCTCTCAGTGCCCACTGATGGAGAGGGCATATAGAGTTTTAAAAGTCAGCAGTGTTATTTATAAACTGGAAAGAATTTAGAACAATATTTATGCTAGCAGATGTGGATATTTTTTACCTCTTTCCATTCAGCAAAAAAACAGGCTCTGACAAATCAATCACTTTTCACTTTCTGGTAATAAAAGATAAATTGCATCCATTTGCAGCATATAAGACAAGCCTTTAACAATCCCAGCCATTCTTAAAAAGCCAATTCTAAGTAATCTATGGCTTAAAGTTAGTAACAAAGCCTTTTAAAAAAGCAGCAACAGATTTGGCTGCCAGTTTGCCAAGCACTCTGAAGTGCTTACTTGCCTAGGCTGGTTACTGTGCTCTTGGCTCACCAAGCATTTACCAGAAGCAGGACATGCTGTTACAGACAGGTAACACGATCCATGAAGTTTGTTCCCAACTAGTCAGATTTCGACACTTTACCCGGGCCAGCTGGATCTGCTGTGGATCCACGTGCTGCATAACATGAAGTTACTGATAACTAGGTGACTAGTGTATTGACACTCCTTGCTTTGCTGCCATCATCCTTGCCTGCCCACTGCAACCCCTAGAACAGTTCAGAAGACGACTGCAGCCTTTGGAGTATCTGCTGTGAAGCAGCTAGCAATGAGCGTGTATCTATTAAACTGAGCATGTATACACAAATATCTCTCGATTTGCATTACAAAGATCAAGACTGTACTTTATTTTGGGAAGTTCTGAGTCCTGTAATTACAAACCAACATTAACACATCGCAGTCCTACACCTATCAAAGGTCAAATGCCCTGTGTCACACCCAGGCTATTGAGACATGCAACTCTGCTTCCTAGGTATCAGCTGACTGCTGACATCCTCTCCCTCCCTCTCCACAACATTCACAGGTTGTTAATCACGGAGTGAGACTGAGAAAGAGTTTTAACTTACTGAGCAAGTGACTTGTAGCTGCTGCTGCTGCTGCCCTTGCTCTTGGGGTGTGGGCTGCTGCTGTTGCTGCTGTGGGTCCCATATGTGCACTGTCTGTGCTGTATTCTGGTATGTCCCTGCCACAGCCTGCACTGCCACTGGAATGTGGATGTTGCCATTCATAAACTGCGCCGGAAAGAGCGAATTAGCAAGAGTCTGCACCACTTCCTCGTGAGAGTTCTTCACTACTGAAGTACTTCCCACCATCTTATCCTTGTCATCTTCCAGCTTCACGGTAGTCAGTGTCGTTGGTGAGCCACTGACGTGGACGGCATTGTAGGCCTCCTGAGGGATGGCAATGTGGGTTATGTTTTGCTGCTGAAGGTCACCACGTGGTTGAGCAGAGTAAACAGGGATGGTCCAAGTCTCTCCAGTGGGGCTAGTAATGGTCCCGGTGGCACTGTACAGGTGGGCACTGTCCACTGTCAACAAGTCTGGCCGTAAAGAGACGTAACTTTGCTGCTGGCCCTGAGGAATGGCCAGCACTGTGGCAACTGGCTGCCCTGAAATAGCATACGATACAGTAATAGGCATATCCACCTTGCGTTTCTTCACCGGCTGAAGGACACTAGCAGTGCTGATCCGTCGCTCTCCCTCTCGTGGAGAGCCTTGCTGAGAAGGTGGAGGTGACAGTGCCCCAACCGTTTGGATCTGTATCTGCTGGCCACCAGTAATGGCCTGCCCTGCCACAAGCTGGGCCTGGATCTGCTGGTGTTGTATGTGCTCCTCCTGTATCTCCGCAGCCTGGATCTGTTGGGCAGTCTGCACATGCTGCACTTGGATTTGAGCTGCCTGCAGCTGAGATGGGCTGGGGCTCTGAAGAGACTGACTCTGTATTGTCTGCGATGCCTGCTGCTGTGCCTGGCCTTGGATCTGCACTTGGACCTGTATTGGCTGCTCTGAAGCCTGATGAACAGCAAGCTGTGGAGAGAGCTGCTGGGCGGAGACCTGCTGTGGTGACTGCTGGACCTGGACCTGAACCTGCAATGACACCAGTTCAGTGGTTAGGCATCAGCAAGCCTCAGCAATTCAACAGGAGACCACCAACAGAGATGGTCCATCACTGGAGATCTAAGCTCCAGGTCTTTTAAGCTCAGTTTTATGAGTCCATATATTAATCTATTAGTAAAGATCTCATGAAAAACGAAACCAGGTTACTCTAAAAGTGCCTTGTTCATAACAGCAATAATGTAGGTGATGTGTTTGCTCGACGCTGCACATGACCATGCTTCTCAGCCCAGATAGAACAGAGCACAAGCGGCATCTCCATCCTCAAAGCTCTGTGGGCTCAAGCCAACAGATTGCATCCTTGGAAGCCAAAAGAGACCTCAGAGCTATCTGCATTGCTAAAATGTTATTTCGACATAGGCCTTGCAATAGCAAGGCTTAAAGGTCACACACATTACAATTCTGATGTTAAATTTATCTTGCTACAAAACGCGGGGGCTTGTCTCATTCTTACTCTAAAGATTACTGCTTTCAATCCCAGTACTCCAAGTGGCCACAGGATCACTTGTAACTGACAGACAGTAAGAAATATGGGTAAGTTGAAACCAGCACTTGACTCTTTCCACATAAAGCACAGAAATGTTTTGAACCCCCCACTAATAGCAACACTACGCAGGCAGGTGTCAACGCAGAAAGTTGCAAGTTCAACCTGAATCTCTGTCATGTGCTCAGGGGCAACACTGCAGAATGTTTTTAAAACATTTTTCTTGGCAGTGACAGTTAAAATCAATGTGTGGTTTTGTGTTTTTTGGTTGTGTTTTTTTTTTTTTTTTAATTATTATTTACTTATTCCATTTAATTCAATTTGTTGTCCAAATTACTTAGCTGTATTTTCTTGTTCATGCACTTACGTAAGTGAGTACTGAATAACACGGACAAAACATGTTAAGACTTGGATACAAACATAGTTCCTTTCATTTTAGGGACAAAGAAAGAAAGACAGAAAACTCATACCAGCTCACATCAATGCTCATTTATCCAAGGCCTGTCATGCCAACTAGCAGCAGTCCAGGAGCAGACTCAAAGCCAGGGTTTGAAGGTAGCTCACAACAAAGTTCAGGTCTCAACAATTTTCCATTTCAGGCCTTGAACCCAGCCCAGCTGGTACCTTCAGGGCACCAAGTGAGGTCTCCTCTCCTTGTTCAGACACCACCATTTTGTCACCTATGTGTACACAGCCATTTTGTTGCATTTGCCTTGTCCTAGAAGGGATGTTCCAGGTTCCCATGACCATCTCCTGTTCCAAGCTTCCTTAACACTGTATCGTAGGGTAGGAAGTATCTCTCTTAGGGTAGGGTATCTCTCAACCTGAGAGATACAGAGCTTTATTAGTGGCACCTATCAGGGCCATAAGAACTTTGAAGCCAACACAGACTTATTTAGTTGCAAAACTTCTTACTCATGTTCTCTCACCCTTTTCTACCTCACCTTCTAGAGTCAGTCACACTAAGGCAGCACTTCCACAGAGACTCCACACTGCCACCCTGAAAATAAACAAAGAACTACCATGCAGGTCTGCATGGTGAAGACAGACAAAAATCTCACTTCCCAACATCACCTCTAAGAACTCTTTTAAAATGTTAAGGATTCGTTTGCATGCAATTAAGAGTTGCTAAGGAAAAGCGAGATAGCAAAATGCACTACTTGCAGACCAGTTTTACAAGTCACCTCCTGTTAAGAGCTATTTCTGCTTCCAGGAAGAACAGATTATTTTACAGGTTCCTACTGGGAGCTATATGCAGTAATCCAGATGACGTGGACTTTGTATAATAATTTCCTGCAAGGTAACAAAACACGTATGACCTTGTGCCAGCATGACAGTTTAAAAAGCTGCACCAATGAGTGATTTGATGAGGCAGTTAACTGAAAAAGATGCAGTCACCTATGGGATGCTTCTTCAGTTCTAATTGATACTCTTATCATACTGCCTTGAGCAAACAGGCCCAAGCACAGATCACAGTTAAGAGCTCAGTTACACCTCTGAGGCAAGCGTTCTCCCAAACATCCAACTTTAAAAACCACTAATATAATCCTTAGCATTAATTTATGTCCTTATTCAAAAGGTTACTTGCAAGGTAAAGGTCCAAGACTGGAAAACTAAAGCGTGTCATTGCATCAATATATTTTCAGTTGCTTTCTCTGCTGGGATTCAAAAATCACATCACAGGTAAAAGGCTAACATGTCATTTATCCTGCGCTACTGTAGTTCGTTTTCAGAATCTGCACAGGCTGACCAAGAACATCTTAGTTTTTCCATATAAAAATTTTCCTGTTTCTGATGTAACAGACAAAGACTAAATCTTTTTCTTCCTAGCAGTGAGAATTGGAAGTCCACTTCTGCACCAAAGCAATTTTATCACGTAAGTGTAATTAGAAAGGTAATGAAGTAGGTTTAAGCAAAAGACATTGTCAGCAAAAGAGGCACAGTCTAAGAAAAGGCCTAACAAAACAGTAATTTCTTCCTTCCACTTTTATAGGACAGAATATTTCAGTTGGAAGGGGCTGAAAATGATCATCTTAGCCTAATTGCCTGACCATTTCAAGGCTATCCATAAGCTAAAGCATGTCATAAAGGGAATCTTCTAAACGCTTCAAACACTGACAGGCCTGAGGCATCCATCACCTCTCCAGGAGGCCTGCTCTACTATCTGACCACCTTCTCAGTAAAGAAATGCTGCCCCTGGTGCAGCTTTGAACCATTAACCATTTCTGAGCCTAAGCATACCATCTTTAAAAGCATGGATGACTTCTAACACATTCAGCAGGTGAGTAATCATGACCTGTGGCCCTACAATACCCTCCCAGGACTAAATGCTAACCCCTACAGCTAGGATGTCTTGGTTCTGCTTTGGAGTTTACACAGCATTATTGTTAACACCCAAAGAATGACTCCAGATCTAATCAAGATGAAGAAGTCAGACTTCAGAATCACAGGAAGCTCTCTCTGCTACTAACTACAGACATCACACTGCAGTCTGAAGACTGCTCCTATTTAAAAGCATACTGGAGTTCTACCCATCACAAATTATGCATCCCTTGTGAATTACACACCAATTTTTAACAAGTGTATTTTGCACTAGATCCCTTCCTATTTTCAAGTAGGTTGTATGCAGGAGTGCTACAAGCATTCACTTCAGATTTACATCAACCCAATCTGAGACCAGAGCTTTTTAAGTCGACCTCATTGTCTAACTCGCTATGTGAGGAAAAAAGGACAAAGAATTACACTAAACCCCATAAAAGGGTTGACTTCTTTTTAGAGAGTCTGAAGAATGCTTGAAATTTTCAGACCCAGACCAACAGGCAGGACTTTAAATCTTCACCTTATGCTGAAGATTAAAGTAAGAACATGTTATGCTGGGAATTCCTGGGTTATACTGGTGCAAGAGAGGAGCATACCAAGTTACCAGCACTGAAAGACTGCTTATTGACATAAGTTTGGATCTAACATAATGAAAAGAATCATCTCTCAAGGTGGCTACCATCATGAAGAAATGTGGTTTTACCATAAGCTAGCTAGTATCAAGTGTTAGGTGCCTAAAGAATCAAAAGCATTAGAAGTCAGCCCTGCATCGTAATAGGAGGGCAGATCAAATAATTTTTTTTAAGAGTCTCTTAAAGGAAATGTTCCATCACATTAAGCTCAAAACCACATTCTGTCTAGAAATGAGCACGAGCTGAGAGAACATAAATAACTCCACAAGCATGAGAACAGCTGAAGCCCAGGTCCCAAAAGTTGGGGTGGTTTCCTTATTCCTGATAGACTAACTCCAACAATCTTTCAAGAAGGATTCACAACATGTCTGCCCTGAGCAGATTCTCTGCCCAACAAGGGATCAGACTTGCACAACTGCAGTTCTGAAACATTCAGGTGAAAGAACTCTCAAGCAGTGAAAAATATCCATCTGTGAGGTGATATTACCTGTAAGGGATTACCAAGTGTTTCCTAAAGCCTAACGCCAAATGATCACACGTACCAACTCTTGCCTGGCGTGGACATTCTGAGATCTAGCTTGCTTTGAAGCACCTGACAAGCTCTCAAATGCCTCTTTGCTAAAACATATGTTGCTTTCTGAAGCTACATTTACACTAGCAATTAGTAGGATATGCCAAGAGCAGGCTGATGACCTACTACGGTGTCCACATTATACATTCCAGAAGACTATTTCAAACTTAGGTCTAGTCTTGCCCACTAGCCAAGTGATATGAACACCTAGACATAGCAAGACTGCATCTGTCTGGCTTAGTTTCATCTGAAGGGAATCACAAATAACAAGCTCAAACCTATAACAGCAAGCGGCAGCAGGTGGCAAACTTGCTGCAGGAATTATGCTCCAGATGCCCTCCCTCCCCCAGTAATGCAAATGCACCTCAAAATTCCACACCTGAGTAAGCTGACAGAAGTCAAACACTTGGACAGAAAGTTAGTGAAAGTAGAAGAAAAGCAACATCATAATTATTTTTGTCCAAATTTAAGGAAAAAAGGCATAAACCACACTTTTCTCAACAACAGTCCAAAGTTAAATTGGCTCCACCACTAAAAACCAATACAAGTTCTTTCTAAGGTTACACCAGAAAGCATACACGTAAGTAGTATAGAGTAGGTGAAAAGACTGATCAGATCACTGAAGAAGCAGGAAACATTGGAACTTGTTATTCAAGTACTTTACAGGAAGTCCTTTGCTATCTAAGTAAACAAGGTCTACAGGGAGTGTACAAGTCAGCTTCTCAGAACAACTGCCAGACAGTCTCACTCCAGGTTTTTCCTCTGCTCGTTCATCAACATCTAAGAGAATTCCATAGGCCAAATTAGGCCTTGCATATATTTGAACAGTTACAATATCAAGATTGTTATCAAGCTGTACTCTGGGACAGGATTTAGGCCTAAGACAGTTAAAACACATGAATCAGAGAGAACAAAACAGCATACCTCTCCAAGAGCAGCCTACTTCCGTGTACAAGAAAGTGCTACCTTGAAAACACCACCCTTGACTACAACCATTATTTGAAGTAGCATACTCAGCCCTAGCAAATGCTAATTAATACTATATGCTGCACTAATATCCTATTGGGATGCCTTCCAAAGGTACATGGATAGGAGCCCTACCTCCAGGCTGAACTGTAGAACCAGGACTAGGGCAGCAGGAAACTGCATGCCTCATAAGTGAAGGAAAAATGCATTCTGTGCAGAGCCAGAGGTAAGATTTTCTTCTGAGCTACTTAAGGGCATCACTCCCTGCCTATTGTCATTAATAATGCCCTGCTTCCTATACTGGTCTGAAGTCACAGAAAGGACTGGGGAAGACTGAAAAAGCTGAACAATACACATATAATGAACTGAGCAATTAGAAAGGCACAAGCCTTAACTGAAAGGTATTTTATGCTGGCATTCAACCATTCCCTATACAGTTCTGCAACCATGCTCACCTCCAAGTCCTTTCCATGAAGCTCTTGCTACCTAGCCATCAGACTGTCTCAATAAAAAGCTGAAAGTGAGGATCTTCCTCGCCGTACATATCCTGAGCAAAAATACTTTCTGTCCTCTGATAGTCTTCCAGTTACATCTCATGGAACAGGAAGAGATGCAGGAGGCTCACTGACCTTTGCAAATGCCATATTCAGTAAGCAACCAGTGCCAACACCTCCATGGCATCATCAGTTTTATGGCCTCAACAGAGAACAGCAGCAACTAGCAACAACAACATGACCAAAGGCTGAGCTGATAAAACTCTTATTTGACAGAAGCAAAACACAGCCCTTTTCAGCCACCCCCTGATGCATTACTGGGTATGACAACTTGACACATTAAACTCTAATGGCACTGTTGCAACACTAGGCATGGAGGGAACTCCAAGACACTAGTACTGTAGCACTGACCCAACAGTCGCATCTACTCAGCCTTTAAAATAAACATTTGGCAATGACTTGTTGAACCTTTTAGGCAAATAAAAACCCTAAGGTGCAACTTCTTCAAACAGGAAATTTATTTTGCCAGGATAAATAACAGTAGCAAGCAGTCACACACTGCCTGTGGTTGTTCACAGCAGGTAAACTCTAGGATGAAACGTGAGCACTGTGTGCCTATCTTTATGATCTTGAGGCTGTCAGCAGCACTTGCAACTGGGAGGTCATCTGACTGGTCACATTATTAGTCACCTTCAGCACCACTGTCACACTGCCAGACATAAGTGTAGTCATTCAAAGGGTCTTCCACTGATTTGCAATTGGATTAGCAAGAAGTAAACAGATTATCAGGTCGAGTACCAGGATGACATAAGTTGATCGAAAGCTAAGAGGCTTCAGCAGATGACCAAAATTTCTCACAATACAGCACAAGCAGTGTTTTAGCAGAGTGAGCCAGCTGCATTTGGTGTAGTCCTCTAATGGAACACTGTCACCTCCAGGCACCCCAAAACTCAGACACCCTGCTCTACCGCTGACACACTGAGAGTCTTGAGACAGGTGAACACTAAATCATGGGTTTAACATAAATCACCTCTTGAGAAGAAATCTTGAATGACAGCAAAACACTCCTGATAAATATAATTCCTCTCTACCCTATCTTTGCAAAAAAGGTCGAGATAATTCTGAGCTAGCTGTTCACACACACACATGAATTGCTGCATTGCTGATGTACAAAAGCTGCAGCTATACCCAATACCAGATGCGCCACCCAAGTGTTCTAGAGGTTTGTAACATCCTGAAGTGAGCAGCACAGGAGGCAACACAAAGACTAATTATGACCTGTACTGACAGATGTGACAACAAGTCTTTTAATGTAGAGTCATATCAGAAACAAGAGGGAGAGAGCAGACAACATGTTTCAAGAAAGTTGCCAAAATCTTGACTTTCAGTAATTACTTTTCACATTCAGGGTCCAGGCCACTCAGTTTAAAAAACAGAACCAGTCTCTGGCAGCAACTACATGCTTATTTCACTACCTCTGTTACTAGAAGATCTTGCAAGGGTCAAGCCTGAACTTTGAATAGTTCTGATAAAAGGTACCAGCAAGAGAGTAAGAGGAAGAGAGTCCTTCTGATTTTTATAGCTGAGTTTGGGTGCTTTCATTTCTTCAAGGCTGAGGCACCCAAAAAAAGCTGATTCTCCTCATCCTTCTACTTAAGCTTCTCCCCAAAGAAATGGCTGGATGGCAGAACCAAAAGCACCCTTGATCAGTTTTAATAGACTCAAGCAGAAATCCAAGTCATGTTTGTGAGACTAGAGGCTTTCATTCTTCAAAAGCCTTGCAACACACTTTACTGTAGGGCAACAGGTTACAGAAGTCCCAGTTAAGACAGAAGCATGCAAGTAAGATGCTGGCATAAACCTACTGCACCAAGTTCACACCACCTTATCTCCAGTCATTTGTATCTCCATAGCCACTATGTTGCAATAAGAAAGTTCACAACTTTACATTCATGCTACAGAGAGCAGAAGTCGTCCTATCTGAAGTGTATCAGAGCTACAGCTGTAGCCTGAGAGCAAATGTTTGGAGACATATCATAAGAAAACCTCAGTAAATGCCCTGCCACCTATAAACTCTTCAAATAATAGAATGTGCTTGAGGACCAAAGCAGCTATCCTAAAGTACAGGTTTGGAGGTTCCCCCCGCACTGGTGATGGATTTTGCCCATTTTGTACTTAATAAAAATTTCTTTAATACCTATTGGAAAAAAACCAAACAAGGCAGAGAACACTCATTGCACTTTGCAGAAGGATCATCTACCTTGACACATATGTATCTTTCAGTGTTCCTTTCCTGAAAGCTATATTCCCCCCATTCATCCCATAAATTGAACCCCCTCTATTTCCCCTTCACTTAAAATCCAGTTTGACAACTAACTACAAGTTTCAGAATGTTCAAGCAAAATCAATTAATAAAATCAATACTCTAAAAAAAAAAAAAAAAAAAAAAAAAAGGCAAATTAGATCCCATGGCCACTTTGAACAACCAGATAAAGTAAGACCAGCAGAGGGAGGTGGTATTTATAGCAGCTTCACACACAGAGCAAGGCTTAGGGGAGCTGCGTACATGCCAGATCTGTCAACCATTTCTCCAAGAGGTTACACCACCACATTGTTATGTATCCTGTTCCTCCTACAGCAGGGCTCAGTGAAGGCACAGTCAAGAGAAAGATTTACTACCAAATTCCTTAAATGAAAGGGAAATAGTGCTGTTCTATATAAGCTAATTGGCCCTACTTCTTAAGTGCTTGCAGTGGTTTCAGGTTAAACAGTAGCTGGCTCTGAACACTACTCCAGAGGTTAGCAAGTCATACACACATTCAAAGATGATTTAAGATGCTTACCTGGACTTGCTGGGGCTGCTGAACCTGTATCTGCTGCTCTGGCTGAGTTTGCTGCTGGACACTGGTTGTCACAGGACAAGCAAGTTCGAGCAAAGACCCAGCCACTTCTGTGCTGTCTGTGTAAATGCAGTTGCCACCCTGCTGATAGACCATTGTGGTGGTGGCCGTCTGCTGAAACTCCTGCAGAGCTTCCGGCCCCTTGGAAGCAAGGGAGTCCAGAAACTCCTTCATCCTGTGCTGGGGGATTGTTCTTGCCTTCACACGGATGTATTCTTCAAAGGAAATGGTGTTCTCCAGAGAATTATTCATATTGCAAGGTCCTTAGGGTTCCTAAAGGAAAGAGAAAGTGAAAGTCTTAACTACAGCACACCTCTTATATTTTATATTCCTAACTCCAGTAACTAATTTTTCATACCGAGTACCATTTGTAAACTGGCAAACATGCCCAGCAGATGCTTTAGATTTTTAGGCATCTTGTGCTACTACACACCTCAGATTAACCCTTTGCAGCTCAGGGAAGTCTGAATGGTGACCAGGTGTAACTGAGGTGCTACTCAGAGAGCTCACTGCCACGTAAAATCTTCTAGCATTGTACTTCACCCAGAACAGGCAAGTCCCACAGCAGAGGAAATCATGTCATACATTTAATTCGTTTGCAGCATGCAGTATTAGTGAAAGAAGCTTAGAAATCAGTATCTGTGGCCCTCCTTTGCAACCACAGAAGTGGGAGAACCGAGCAGCATGTTCTGTCAGGCCATGCAGCTCTATTCTAGGCAGCTAACGGGAAGCACAACGGAAGAGCAACAGATGCAGCATTCAGCCCATTGCTATTAGAGCTAGGACAGCCTTATCGATTTGAACAAAGCAAGCATAAGGAGAGTGCTGGAAGATGTTCCTCAATTGGAGAACTACACACATGAAGAAGCAGAGCTCTGAAAATGGCAAAGGCAAGAGCAGCATCAGTTCTGGATGTCCTTTTCATATAGGAAGAGGTTAGCGTGAAACATGCCATGTATGAAGACAAAAAAGAGACAGTAAAAGAAATCAGATGATCAGGGAGGAAGTGAGAGCAAGGAAGGAAAACCAACCAACAAGAAAATTTCCACCTGAGAACATTAGAAAGCTCCAGGGTATATTCTGACAGCATTCTTCTCTTATTGACTTATCTTGTTTAAACCCACAAATTGTTTCTGCAGTGAGCATACTGGCTGTTTCAAAGGCACTAATTAGTCCTGATAAAGCATAAACAGATTTGAGCTATAACACTACCAGATACTGAGAAGGTTTTGAAAATATGTCAAATGGCAGATCAGGACTAGAAAAGGTGATTCAGTACTACTAAATCAAGCTGCAAAAAGGAGCAAAAAGGGACAAACCTCACTGTATTTTCATTACAACTGTAGTTCTAAATAGAGTAGGTGCAAGAGAAGAACCTTTTATATACCTTTTATTTTACAAAGTGGAACCAAGAGACAAATAAGTGGTTGAACTTGACTGCAACAGCCTGTGTGAAAAGACCAGTTAGTTCCAGGCTCTCAGTGGCACCACAAGTCCAGCTCCAATTCTCACCAAAAATCAATTAGAGCTAGAGCAAATTCTAACCACTCTTCACTGTTACGTGACAGCAGTCTAAACACACACAAGTTTCTGTTTACATGGGGGAGGTTCATGGCTACTGCGCTGGACCAGGCACACAAGAGAATGAAAAGCAAAGGTGAGGGAAACGTGCGTGAGGCAACTTGTGTTATTATCTATCATTTCTGGAGTTACTAAGCAACATTTATTGCTGCATGAGATTACTACAGAAAATACTCTTAAAACATGCATCAATGTTTAGCAAAAAGCACCACCTTACAGTGTTCCCTCAGTAAATTCAACAGCTCTGTAAAAGTCAGTACACAGGAGATCCCATTGAGCCCTCAACTAGACAGAAAAACAATGCTCCTGCCTTTCAGAGACTCCAATGAGATATATTTTCAAGACAGTTCTGCATGATAGTCAGTAAGGCTATTCTCTTAGTTGTTCAGTGAGGTTTCTTCCAGAAGCCACTTGGGAGTGCTCTACACATTCATGCTCTACAGGACACGTCCTTAACCCCTTCCCAAGTGAATGTATGAACCGAATTAAACCAACAGAGAACCTTGTTAATGCATCCTCAGTGGATCTGACAGGACTACACCAGACATTTTGCATCTATCTTACATCTAATTGTAAGGTGCTCTGTTACATACTCTGAAGCTGGAAAAAAGATTTTGAACTATTACATTGTCCTGATTTTTTATTTAGAGCTTGCAAATACTTTACTTTCAAAAAAGCACCACTTTGCATGTTCACTGAGGTGCACTTACAGAAGGAAGACACTTCTGAGGAACAAGCCTCAAGGATGCCATTCTGGGAACCTAGACATGAACACTACAGGTGCTCCTTGACAGCTAGTTGCTGCTGAACAGGAATGAGCTCACCTCTCAGCAAAGGTCCTGCCTTCTCCCTTGTTCCTGTACTGGTGCTCATTATGATGCAACGACTCAGGCAATTCCTATTCACCTTCTGTTAATCTTGTCACAGGCAAGAGCTGGGAAATCAGCAGGACCACTGTTTTTCAATGGCAGCTATTTGTGAGCCCTCACTTTTACTTATGGAACTCCAACCCTTCTGTCAAGAGCTGCTCAGAGGTACATTGTGCTCCTGCACAGCAGAGACTAGAAGCCATCAGAAACCCAGACGCATACGTAGCAGGCCCAAAGATCAAGAGATCCACCACCAAATAATCACCAACCTCTTCCAACCAGCAGGAAGCAGAACACACACAGAATTAATTTCTTAGATACAAATCACTGACCCTGCTCAGCTGCTCCATCTTCATTAGTTCATTTTAGCATCAAAATAAAGAGTCTAGTCTTCCCCTACTAGCACATCTTCCTCTGTCACAACCTGTCAGAGGGAATCTCTTTTTCTCTCTTCTAGTATGGAAAAATCTCCCTTTACATTTACTTGAAGTTACTACATTGAAAATCACTAAGGCCTAAAACAGCTAAGTGCTGGTGTGAGCCACTGCAGCACTGCAAGTCGCAAGCATAGATCAGAACTCCACTGCACCACACGGTATTTGTTCCTGTTCTGGAACAGCAGCAGGAGTTTCCATTGATTCCCTCTATAGCTCTCCAACTTTGGCAATCAGAAGGAATCTAAAGAAGTCACAGGTAACAGTGCGAGCTGGACTAAGTTTCGGCCAGAGTCATAACTGGCAGTTTGAGGGCTGCTTGAGGTTATTTAGCTAAAGGCTCTGAACAACTCAGTAAAACTGCACCTCACAAACTCCTTTGCATCAGCAAAGGTACCAGATCTACATGAACAAACAGGAAAGTAACACTGTACTCCCAGAAAAAAAAACACCTGCATTTATGACAGCAAACCTCAAGAGTGAAATATGCATTCAGCAGGCTCTTATAGGGCAACACATGCAGCTTTCTGCTGCAATCGCCACTTTGACTGTTAGATATTAAAACATACTAATTTACAGGTTCCATTTATCCTGTAGACACACAGCAGCCATCCTCTCTAGATCTTGGCAGCATCTTTTTAATACCACAGTATAAAAATGAAAAAGAGCACTCAGGCAACTAGCTTTCTCCGATAAGACAAGGTAATTCCTTTCTGTTCAACATAACTGCAGATTTTCCTGAGGAGGCAAGTTCGAGAAATTCTCTGAAGATCATGAGCACATACGGTTAGTTCATAAAACTTAGACTGAGGTTACTGAAAACACACACAGAACTTGCAGCATGTGGACAATCTGGACTCACCAGTCACCATGTTGCATGTATTTCTGCTGCTCTTGTCCTGAGCTCTTAGACTTGTAACGTTCTGGAGAAGACAGAACAAAGAAGCCCTTTCCATCCCCAGTTCCTCTTTTTTTATTAAAGCCATTTTATTTTTAATAAGTATTCCATTAAGAAAAAAAAAGAACATAAAAAAATGAGGAAAGACAGATGATTATCCACGCAGCCAGCAGCTCCTACTGCGGAATTGCAAGGTGCCCAATTCCTAACCATTGTGTCCCTCAGCCTGACAAGTGTTCTTAGGAACCAGTGTGTGAGGACATTTGTCACAGCGCTCTCACCGTGCGGCGAGAGGTGCAGCGCAGCCAGTGACACCGGAGTTACTGAAGACAGAACTTAGAACAAGGCAGCAGCAGTGACCGTATCCAGAGGTGCCCCTCTGCTCCCCTCGCAGGTGCTCCCGGCCCAGGGCTGCCCCGCGGCCCGGGACGGACGGGACCGACAGAGACCACCCTGCCACCCAGACCAGGCGATGCGAAGCTCCATTTTTAGACCCTGAGATCACCGGCCGCGGTTCGGCCTCTCCTCTGCTCGACAAGGGGACGCAGAGCCCATAGGGCTTCCTCCTGCGGCCCCTGTTCGCGGGGAGTGTGGCGCTACCCGGACCGCTCCCCGCAGCCTTTGTTCCATGGTGGGGCGGCCGGGCCGGGCAGGCGGGTGGCGCCTCGCCGCGCCCCCTCCCCGCCCGCCGCAGAAGCCATGTTGGGGGCTTCGCCAGGGACGGCGGCCGCCAAGGGCCGCGCCGAGCAGGAGGCCGCGCCTTCCGGCGCGCGCTGCCGCCGCCCGTGCCCGCGCGGGGATGGGGCCGCCCCGCCGAAGGAAGAGCCGAGAACGCGCCCGGTACCGGGAACGCGCCCCACATGGACACGGCCAAACTGCGCGCGTCCCCGCGGGTGCGGCCACCCCCACCCCACCCCCTCCCCTCCGCGCCGGGCCCGCGCCGCCCCCGGAACCACCACCACCGCCGCCGCCGCCGCCACCACCTCCCCCCGCGCCCTACGGGAGGCCCCGCCCGGCCCCGCCACCACCGCTGCGCACCCACTCCCGGCCCGGCGGTCCCGCTACACTGCGGCGTGGCCCGGCCCGGCTCCGCCTCACCCCGGCCCCGGTGCCGCCGTCGCTTCGCGCCGCCGTCGCCGCCTCGGCCCCGAGTCTTTTCCCCTCACAGCTCCCTGGGCGCCATCTTACATTCAACCCCTCGCAGCCAATCAGCGCATGGTCCCAGCCTCGCGAGAGCGCGCCCACGAAGTCCCGCGAGAGCTCCGGGCCTGGCCCCGCCCCGCATCTTAAAGGGGCTGTGCCCTGGGCGGGGAGGAGGGCGGGGGCGGCCGCTTGGGGGCGCTCTCCACAGAGGGGCGGTCCGCGATGATGGGTATTGACGGGTCCGGGGCACGGGGTGGGGTGGCAGTGGAGGCGGCGGGGACAGGCGACGGCGGCGGCCGTAGGGCTCGGGGCGCCACCGGCACGCGTGATTGCGTCGCACCGCCAGCCAGGGGTGCCCGTGCAGTCTCCCCGCTGCTCCGCGCCAGCCAAGTGCGACCTGGCTGCGAACCCGACGCAGCAAACGGGTCGAAGCACTGCACCGCCATACGAGTGGACGGGACCCCGATGCAGCGGTTCCTGGCGCTGGGGTCCCCGCCGCTGGTACCCGCAGGGGCTGCGGTCTGTCCCTGCTCCCGGGGTGAAGCGTGCGCCCGCACGGTGGGGCCGAGCCGGGGCTACTTTAACATGCCCATGTGCTCGGCGCGGCCTCCCCGTCCCCACTGCATCTTAAGGTGGCCCGTGAGGCCGCGCAGAGCCTACCCCCACCCACGGCAGGTCTGGGACCCCTGTCACGAAGCTCAGGCCAGGGGGCCTCGCCAGTTCCGCGGGAGTTTTCCCCTGATCTTATTCCGGGACCGGCGAGAGGCCACTCCACGCGAGTCCACCTTAAGGGGAGCCGGCGCTCTGGCGGTGTTTGTACACAGTGGGCACACCCTCCCCTGCCCGCACCCACCACGGCCCACAGCAAGCCTTGCAGATGCTCCTCCCTCCCACCCTGGCACCCCTCAAGCCCACCAGCCCGGCCCCACGGTCCCGGGTAGGGGCAGGTGCAGCTCTTGCGGGGACACCAGCCCTGCATCAGCTGCAGGAGCAAATCCCCAGCCCCCGGCAGCTAATGAGAGCCCCATTTCTTGCATCCCAAGGCAGTGACAGTGCAGGGACAGGGCTGGGATGCTCTGTTTATTGAGGCAATGCTGTGGTGTGCTCTAGGGGGCTGCACCAAGGCATAGGAGGTACGCAGAGACCCCTAGGGAAGTAGCACCACAGCAAGGTGGCAGCACTGGCTCCGTCAGGCTTTGCCAGGGTCCTCCTTCAGTGTCACTGTCCGGTTGAACACCATCTGGGGAGAGGTAGAGTATCAGCACAGAGCCCTAAAGCAAGCAAGGAGAGCCCTACAACCTCCTGCCCTGGGCTCACCTTCCCCTCCTTGCTGTCAGGATCCACAGAGAAATAGCCAAGCCGCTCAAACTGGAACTTGTCAAAGGGCTGGGCAGAGAGGATGGACCTGTCGACCAGGGCGTTGCAGACCACACGCAGGGAGTCCTGGCATGGAAACCAGCTCAGATAGCTCCCCCAGCCCCTCTGCCCCCTCTAGAGCCACACTTCCCACCAGAACACAGTAGGGCCCTGCACAGGGCAGAGTAGAGTTTCACATGGAAGTTGGTGCCTGGGGAGTGATCACAAGAGGCCACCAGCACCCCCAGGCCCATAACCCCAGGTCCTGCCCCTACTCACAGGGTTGATGTCACTCAGAAAGCCACCAGGCACCTCTGATGGGTCCTCGGGATTTTTGTGCAAAAACCTGCCATAAGACAGAGTTTTATTACAAAATTAATGGCTGAAGGGACAAGAGGTCCTGTAGAAGCTATGGGGCAGTGGCCCACAGAACCCCACAGCAGCATCTTCCCCACCAAGCAGCTAGGCAGACCCCAGCGGGGCACTGCTGAGCTTGCACTTGTGCCTCTGCAGGCAGCCAGGTACTCACAGCCGCTCGTAGAGACGTACTTCACACACCAGTGGCTCTGATACCCAGTGGATGAAAGCTTTGGGCTTCTCTGCCAGATCTGACTTGGTGCAGGTCACCTCCAACTCAATCACATGCCCAGTAGCATCCTGGGCGAGAGGAGACAGCTGAGCCATCAAGGCAGCAGTCAGGCACTAGTCCCATGCCACAGAGCAGCTCAGGGCCACCTTGCTCCCTGCTATGCAAAGCACAGGGCTGGCAGGGAACTGCTGCACAGGCCCCATGGCCACATTGTCTTCACAGCACTTGACCCAAGATGACAGTTGCTGCCCTTCCATGATGGAACGCAGCCATGTCTTGATATCCCACAGCTCAACGTCCTATCACCAGTGCCCAGAGCCACCCACCTTGATGATGTTCTGGACAGCAATGACATAGCCAGCATGGCGCAGCCCCACTGGCTGTCCTGGGGCCAGGCGCTTGTAGCCCTTGTCCGCCTCCTGGGAGAGAGTTCATGGCTTCATGAGGTGTCTCAGTATGGGCAACTGGTCCTCACTGCAGCATATGTCGGTCCCCACAACTCTATCTCCCCACCCACTCCTGCCCTCTCAGAGATTGTGCATCCAAGGCTGTTTCAACTCCCACACTACTGCTGGACATTCCCCAGCACACAAACCAGGTGTGGGCACCATTGGTTGAACATATCCTGGCCAGGCTGAGGGCAGTGAACATTTCTCTGGTGCCCATCAGAGATGCTGGCATATTTGAGAGTTGCAGGTGGGTGCCTAACACCTGCCTGTGTCCCATGCAGCACTAGTGCCACTCCCAGTTCAGCCAGACTCCCACTGCCTGAGCTGCAGCTCCCAAGAGCAAGGGCAATATGGCGTGGTGGGCCCAGCTTACCTCCCTGAAGTCTGTCTCCTCGATGTAGACAGTGGACTGGAAGGGCACTTTGTGAAAACCCCGGCTCTCATCAGCTGGAAAGTTAGGTACAAGGACCTCGAGTGCCTAAGGAGAAGAAGTGGGTGAATGCTGACCTCGGGCAACTCCACTCCCACACCAGCCCACAGCAGTCTCACCTTCGGGGCAGGGAAGTTGGTGATGGTGACCTTGAGGGGCTCTAGAACAGCCATGGTGCGGGGGCCTGCTCATTCAGCACCTCCCGTACACAGGCCTCCAGCAGATGTGGCTCCATTGTTGCCTGGGCCACTGTCACACCAACCTGCAGGAGAGCCTGTGTCACCACATCGACCAGGGGATGCATCCACCTGCTGCATCCCATCCTGTCCCTGGCACCTACCCGAGCACAGAAGTTATTGATAGCCTCAGGAGGAAAGCCTCGACGGCGCAGGGCTGTCAGTGTGAAGAGCCGTGGGTCATCCCAGTCCCTGACAAAACATCAGTATGACAGGCAGGCACACCCTAGGCAAGACCCACCCTGGCTGCTGGCCCTGCTCCTACCTCACGGCACCCGTCTCCACCAGCTGGATGATCTTCCTTTTGGAGACCACAGTGTAGAGCAGGTTCAGGCGCCCATACTCCCACTGCACAGGACAGTAGACATCCAGCACATTGCATAGCCAGAAGTAGGAGGAGCGCCTGCAAGAGAGTACAAACACAGCCTGGCTCAGTCTCACACCTACCCCACCCCACGAACAGACTGTCCCCTCCCTGCACTTCAGCATTCCCTGGGGCATGATCAGCTGCTCTCTGCAAGAGCTGCCCTGCCAGGTCCTGGCTCAGCCCTGGCTCAGGTCCTGCTCACCTGGCCTGGAACTCCTTGGTGCAAAGGGAGTGTGTGATGTGCTCAATGGAGTCACAGAGGCAGTGCGTGTAGTCATACGTGGGGTAGATGCACCTGTAAAGCAAAGAGTCAGATCAGGACACAGCCCAGTGATGCTCCCTTCCCAACAGCTGCCTGCTCCTAGGAGACACAGACCCACACCCACTACACATGCCAAGGTATTGCAGGCCCTCCCTACCACTTGTCCCCAGTGCGGTGGTGTGGAGTGAACTTGACACGGTAGGCGACAGGGTCCATCTTCCCATCCTCCATCATGAGCTTCATCCGCAGCGTGGCCTCCCCCTCCCCAAACTTGCCTTTTCGCATGTCCTGTGGAGTGGGGGAAGTTGTTGGCTGAGCTATGAACCTGGACCCCACAGTCATGCAGTGCCTGGCCCCAGCCAGGAGTACCTCAAAGAGCAGGAGTGACTCCTCCACAGGCCGGTCCCGCCATGGTGAGGGTGGTGGGTTGTGGCCTTTGATCTCTTCAACTTTCTGATGGCAGACATATGCCTGTCCCCTGCAGAGGGGAAACGCTGTCAGCAGACACAAATAGCCCATCCCCTGGAGGGGAGGGAGACCCAGCCATGATGAAGGACATCTGCACCAACCCAGCACATCCATACTGTCCTGGCATGCTCACCTGCGGATGAGCTCCAGGGCCCAGGTGTAGAGCTGGTCAAAGTAATCTGATGCATGGGTTACTGCATAGGGTTGGTAGCCTGCATGGACGAGTTAAACAGAGAGGGTTGGAGACACCCCTAGGGCCCGGCAGCAGCACTTACATGCAAGGATATCCCCAGCAGTGCCTGGCCTGATCCTGCCCTGCCCAGCCCGAGCTGTACCCAGCCACTCCACCATCTCCCGGATGGCTGTGAAGTACTTCTCCTCTTCCTTCTCAGGATTGGTATCGTCATAGCGCAGGAAGCACACACCACCATTGGCCTGGGGATGGAAGCAAAGTGAGCAGCTACACCCTGAAGGACTGCAGGGCCAGGCCAGTGGCCAGGCAGCAGGGAGAGGCAGGGGCCAGAGGGATGTGCCAACAGGGCTTTGTGCTGCTCACCTTGGCATAACCAAAGTTGAAGTTGATAGCCTTGGCATGGCCAATGTGCAGGATCCCATTAGGTTCAGGAGGGAACCGTGTCCGCACCTCCAGGGGGTAAAGGGACATTGTTGTCCTTCTACCTGAGACTCTCCCTCTCCCTGACAGCAAGTGCACTGACACAAGTCCCCAGTGATCCTACAGAGCCCCCTGTGCCACATGGGTACTACCTCTGGCCAGGCCCCTAGTAAGCTGTGGCTGTGTCCCCAGCCACCCCACCCACTAAGATGGAGCCTGGTGCAGCAGTACCACCCTCACAGAGAACCACTTATCTGGGGGACATGGCCTCACCTGCCCACCCGTGATTGCCAGGTGCTGCTTCAGCAGAGCCATGGTGTTGGGCGTCACCACATAGCCCTCTGTCTTGTAGTTCTCGCCTGTGGGCAGAGAATGCTCAGGGCTCCAGCACTGCCCAAACTGAACCAAGGCCAGCAGCTGTTGGCGAAGGACAGGGGGCCAGACCAGTGCCTCACAGCATGGAGAGCAGTGGCCAGGCACAGAGTCAGTGCAGCAGCCCTGCACACAGCAGTGGCTCCTTGCACTAACCTGGCTTGTGGAACTTGAGGGCTTCTCCCCGCAGCTGCTCCAGCAGTGACCGTGTCTCTGTGCCCACTTCACCTGTTGGGGGAGACAGGGTTGAGCAGGAGCCTGATTGTAGTTCCCAAGGCACAGCTCAGAGGCAGATCCCAGCCAGGAACTGAGGGGCTGAGAAAACTGTTTGCAGAACAGTCTCTTACCATTCTCAACCACAGCCACCTTCTGCTTCTCTGCTGGGATCAGACGGGCCTTTGCAGCCTGCAGGGAGCAGCACAGCATACTGAGTGCCTAGCCCTGGCACACACCTTCCCCTCCTGGCCTAGCCAGCTGCCCCTAGTGCTTCCTCAGGCCCATGCTCATAGTGGCAGCTGGGCACAGAGCAGCTGTTTGGGATCCTGCCTGGATGCTCATCAGGGAAACACCATTCCAGTTCCCAGCCTCACCTTTGGCTTCTTTTCCAGGTCAGCTTCTGTCTTTGGGCCCAGCAAATGTAGCACCTGAAAAAACAAGAAACACGGGAATAGAAGAAGCTCCCAGTGCCCCAAGGCTTGGAGATGGTCCAGTCCAGCTGTTACCCTCCTCTCCCTGCCTGCATCTGCTCAGGGCAGGCTGTCCACAGCATCAGACCCTCCCAGGGGACAGGCCACCAGCTCCCACACAGAACATGGCAGCAATAGGGACCATCACCCCAAGTGACACCCTTTCACCCACCTGCAGGTCCACCTCATTCTTGATGGTCTTCCCGTCTGCCCACCGCAGCCGGCTCCGCGCCTCCCCTGCAGACAGGGCACCCTATGGGCAAGGGGCACAGCCCAGCCCAGGGGCTTCAGCTAGGGCTGCTGCTGAAGCACACTGTGAGCAGCAGCTGGAGGCAGCCCTTGTCCCAGGGCTGTCCCTGGCACAGGGCACCACAGGTGGCTGTCACCCACAGCCCTCCCCTATTTGTCACATGGCAAAGCATCTCCCTTGCATTGGGTGGTCTGCAGCACAGCAATGCAGCAGCTGAAGCTAGGGCAGCCCATGGCAGGGGGTTAGCTTGCAGGACACTGAGAAAAAGGAGTGCCAGACAGAGGCTGCCTTGATGCCCCACACTCACCCATCAGCAGCCCCATGTTGAAGTGGTAGCGCTCTGCTAGCAACTCTGCTCGGTGATTGCTGATCACAGCCTCCACCTGAGCAATGGGACAGGAACACAGGCGTGAGCCAGGTAGGGAGTGTGACACCAGGGGCTGCCAGCTCATCCCGTCCAGCGATCCCACTCACCGCCTCCTCGATCTGCTCGGGGGTGACACACACACCCACACCACAGGCCTCCTCGAAGTCTGCTGTGTCCAGGGGCTCCAGCGGGTGGCTCCTCAAGTACTCCAGTGCGGCTGGGGACAGAGCAGAAGTGAGGAGCGGGGCCCCATTTCGCGCCGGGGCCGAGGGGAGTACCGGGACCGCACAGTACCGCTGAGCTGCAGGTCAGTGAGGATCTCCCGACGGGCGATGTAGCCGACGAGGAAACTGAGGTGCTTCGGGTCCCTGAGGCGGGCAGCCGCGTTGTACAGCAGTGTCCCGGTGGCTTTGTCCAGTGCAGGGCCCAGCGCGCTTCGAGCCTGCCGCCACCCCGGGGAAGTGTCAGGGTTGGCCCAGGGCTGAGCCCCGGAGAACCGCTGGCCCCAGGGAGGCGCACGGTGCGGGGAGGGACTGCCAAAGTATGAGAATGCTTGTAGGGGCCGAGAGGAGGTCGTGGCAGGGGATGGAGTCCCGGAGAAGGGGCGGGGTCCCAGAGAGTTACGCCGCCGAACGGGGGGTCCGGGTAACCGAGGGACGGGAGATCGGGGGGACCGGTGGCGGGCGCACCTGTAGCACAGCCTGACGGAGCTGTGCGCTGAGCGCCCCGTTGCGCAGCGTCTCCCGTGCTTTGGCCTCGCTGAGGCCAATACCAGTGAAAAGCCCCAGCACCTCCTCCGCTTCCGCCGCCACAGTCCCCGCTGCCACTGCCGCTGCCGCCGCTGCCGCCGCCGCCGCCATGCTTCCGCCGCCGCCAGCGCCCGCTCGGGGGCGGGGCTGCGCCCGACAAATCGCAGATGTGAAGGCGTGCTTCCGTCACCGATTGAGCCAATCGACAGTGAGAGAGGTCCGCCTGAGCCAATGGAATGGGGAGCTCGGCGTCGGCTCCGCAAATAGGAGCGTAGGGGCGGGGACAAGCCTGCGGCCGATTGCATCATTTAAAGAGACCGACGGCGACTGGAGCCACGTGGGGGCGTGGTCGGGGGCAGGCTCGGGGGCGGGCTCGCTGCCAGCTCCGGGCCTCTCTCTTCCGTGCGCTCAACGCCCATGCCAACTTTGTCCTTGCCGGGCCGCCGTAGCCCGCCCTGTTTGACACCGGCAGGCTCCCCTCCCGCGTCCCTGACCACCCCAGGTGACCCCGAGGACGGTCCCAGGCACTCGCAGAGGCTGTCGCAGCCCTGTGTGTGTGGCCATGGTGGTCCGATGTCTTCCCGGCTCCTGCAAACTGGTGTCTGCTCAGCTGCCCCAGTCCCTGCTCCCCCGGCCCGGTGTACCCTGAGTCAAATGTTCAGTTTCCCCAACATGGTATGTGCAGGATCAGGTCAGCCCAGTGTTCCCCAGCTCCCGTTGCCTTGTTTCCCTTTCTTCAGCCGCAGCCTGGTGTTCCCCCACTTCCCTGCCTGCTTTATCCTTCCCGCTGCCCCAGCCGAGTGTCCTCCTGCACCCCACACCTGTTGTTCCCTTCAGCCCAGTGTCCTCCGGTGCTGATGTCCAATGGCGCCTTGCTCCTTCGTCCTGGTATTCCCCAATTCCTCCACTGTTCCCCCAAGCCTAGTATTCTGATTCTCCGAGCCTGGTATCCCCAGCGATGTCCACGCTTCCCCCAAGTCCCATGTTCTCCACATCCCAGTGTCTCCCAGCTTCCCGAAGCCCACTCCCACTCTGGCTCCATCAGCAGCAGACCCAAGCGGTTTGGGGAAGGTGGTTTATTGGCAACACCTGGCAGTAGGAAGCACCATCAGGTTGGATATTGGTTCCTCCACGGGTAAGCCTGGCACGCAGCCCTGGTGTCCCTGTGGGCCCCACACCACTGAAAAAGACTTTGCTATTACTCCATCCCCTTGCTAATAACTAGCTCTGTCCCTTCAGCGTCTGCTCCCTGCCTGCAGCCAGAAGAGGCTTCAAGCTGTATCGGGCGCTGATGTTGGTACCGGAGACGCTGCGGTACTCGCCCATCTCCGTACTGACAGCTTCATTCTGTGTGATGGTGAGCAGGACCGGGACGGAAAGTGTCACTTCCTTCCGCAAGATATGGATGCTGAGTGCCGTGTGCGGGGGAATTTTAGCCGGCAGCTGCACCTCCACGCGTTGCCGGCGGGTGCTGGATTCGCTGCGTCCTTTCTGAACTGTGAAGATATTGGAGGCTTCCACAGTCAGTGTGAAGGAAAGCCCAGCTTTGAGGCTGGTGGCATTGCTGAAATGGAAGCTCTGCCAGAGCGTGGTGCTGTACTCCCGGCTGCTGCTGGCCGCCAGAACCTGCTCTGATTCTGTCTCGTTCACCCCCTCAATCTCATCCACCAGTACCTCCCGCTCTGCCTCCACCCGCTTCTGCTCCCAGAGAAGCCGTGCAGAGACCAGAGGCTGCCCAGGCTGTAGTGGGCGTAGGTGGGACAACCGATACTGGAAGTTCAACTCAGGTCCGTAGTCAGCAAGACGCTCACCGGGCCATGCCAGGCAGTGCCAACCACCCCGCCCAGGGTGCTGGTAGAGCAGCCAGACCCCTCGCTGCACCACATGAGAGGCCACCCGGTCATTGAAGTATCCATATGCCAAGTTGGTCTCCTCTGTCACCACTTTGCAGGCGCCTTGGAAGTTGGGTTGCTCATAGAGGATGATCTGAGGGTCCCCTAGGTCATGGTGCACAAGACGTAGTGCTGAAAAGCTGTTCGGCCGCTCAACAGAGGGATACTCACCCTCCTCAAAGACATGTGATTCCCCCTCATACTTGGGGTCTGTGTAGGCAATCCAGGGCTGCCCCACCACCTTCAGGGAGGCGATGCAGTTCCCAAAATCCAGCTCATGCAGGTCAGGCACATCACAAGTGAACTCCCGGCTCAGCCCCTCAAAGTTGTCACGCTCATACACCATGATCCGGTTCATGGTGCCGTGGACACCTGCCCCTGCCAGAGCACGTGTGTCAAATCCCCTTGTGTGGCGTCCTACGTGTGCTATGGGAAACCCATGGCAAAGGCTTGGCCAGCACAGGGGTCCCCTGGTACCTCCTTATCCCTCGTCCTCTGCCTCTCCTTTGTGCAGTTCTGTCCGGTCCCTGCACTCTCACCGTCTGCGCCGTCAAGTGTCCTGCCACCAGCCTGCTGCTGCTGTTCCTTTTATGGGGGTGGTAGGAGCAGGGTGTGCTACAGCACGAAGTGAAGGCGATGATGGTGCTCAACCCCACACCCAGCCCCAGCCCTCCTCCAGTGGTGGAGTCAGCCAGGCCCTGCACAGCAGCCAGCACACCAGAATGCCAACTGGCCCTGCAGACCAGCTCTTCCGGAAAGTCTTGCCACACCCAGGGCACATGGCGCTCCCGTGCAAACGAGTCACCCCCAATTATCTCTGATGCTTCTGCCCTGCCCCTGCTAATTACAGTCTGTGTTGCCGGTGGGGCAGGAACTGCCAGCTCACCCTGAAGGGGTGAGAGGGCATCATAGTGGGGTAAGATGGTCTCCCCAGACAAGTTCCTCCGGCACCCTGGTTGCTGGCTGGGTGCAGGTCATGGCCACCCTGGCATGGCACCACTATCCAAACCTCGCACCCAAGGATGGATAGGACCACAGGTGGTGGCACTTCTGCCCCCTTGTTCCTCCAGAGGCAGAACAGCCACAGACTGCTTGGGGCCACTATGGCATTGCTGGAGGGTGATGAATGCTAGTCCTGAGCATGGCAGGGCATAGGGATGGCTGGCAGCCACCCCAAGCATATCATGCAAGGGCCTCCCATGACACAGGCTGGAGTTGGCCTCCCCAGGAGCTGCCAGTGCTAGGCACAGAGCGCCCTCTGGCTGACATCACACTGGTGCCAGGCTCTGGCAGCTCAAGAGGTCTGGGGCAGGTTGAGCATCTCACTTCTCCTAGCTACATGCCTGGACCCAGGCACTGCCTCATCCCCTCATCTCACAGCCCTCCCCAGCCCTTTGGCACAGCATAGCAGAAAGCCTGTAAGTCAACATAAGCAGCTCCCAGCAGGGTAAAGCTGGATCCTGACCTAACCCCTTCAGCCCCTGCTCTGGGCTGAGGATGCCCAGGACCCCCAAAGCCTCTGGGCTGAAATCTGCCTCTTGAGGCAGGTGCAGGGCCAGGAAGCAGGGCCAGCCCTGGCTGCATGGGGTGCCCCAGTCCCACAGGGGAACTAGAGTTTTGGTAGAGCCTGCAGGCATCCACATCCTGCAGTGGAGTAAGAAGGAGAACCAACTGCTCTAGCAGCCTGTTCCCCACTGAATCACCCCAGGCGAGGAACCCAGGTGTCCCTACATCCCTGAGTTGTGTCCCTGACAGGTGATGTCACCCCACATCTTGCCCACCGCCAGTGCCCGCCTCCCCCTGCCTTCAGTGCCAGGGCTGCCAGGGTCTCCCAGTTTATTGCCAGATGTCGGGGCGGTCAGGGTTACACCAGACAAACGCTACAGGAAGCAGTTAGTGAGTGGGGGGCTGCGGGGGCTGCAGGTGGGGGCCGGAGAAGGGCTGTCCCGCTGGCTCCCCTGGCCCACAGCCTCCCTGCCGGACCCCCATGCTCCCCAGTGCCAGGGAGCCCTCCTGCTCCCTGCAGCTGCCCCGGCCCCGCAGCCCCCAGTGACCCTCCACCTCACTGTCATGCACCCCTTCTGTGGCGAGGCCAGTGCGGGGCCAGGGCAGCGCAGGGGGCACAGGGCAGCATGGGTGGGAGGCAGTGCTGGCATTATTGCTATGGCGGGCGGGAGCAGCGCGACCCTCCCCACACTCAGATCACAGTCTCGAAGAGTGTCGCCTTCTCCTTGGGGGGTTCCGGGGCCAGCAGCTTGGCCTCTGCCTCGGGTGTCAGGTACTCCAGGTGATGGTGGCCCCAGATTGGAGTGGTCAGGAGCTGCCAGCGCTGTGGGGACCCTATGTCAGTACCCAGGGATAGCAGCACTGGGGACTGCCTGGATCTGGCATGGTGCATCTCCCCTGTGCACTGGGAGGTGGGGATAAGGGTGGGCTTTGGATGAAGATACATGTGGGACTGGGATGTGGAAGGAATTGAAATGGGACTGAGTGAGGGAGAGAGGAATAGCACAGGGATGGGTATGAGATGGAGATGGGATAGAGACTGTGATGATATTAAAGCAGTGCCAGCAAGGAAGGGAGTTGGGTGAGGCTGGGAGAAAGCAATAGGGACACAAAGGAGTTTTGGATGGGGGTTAAACTGGGATAGGGAAAGGACTGATAAGGGATTGAAGGAGGGACAGGGATTGCATGGGAACAGGGAGCAGATGGGGATGGGATTGAGACAATCACAGGAAGACAGGGACAGGATTTGGCTGGGAGCGAGAGTGATGGAAATGGGGGTAGCAACAGGATTCGAATGGGCATGGGACAGAGACTGATATTAAGCCAAGACAGGATTCAGGTGAGGTTGGGAGTGAATCAGGGATAGAGACAGGAATGAGACATGGATAGGGGCAGAGATAGCATTTGGCTGGAGATGAGACTGAGATGGCAATGTGAACAGTGCTGGGATTTGAATAGGGATGGAAATAGGCCTGAGCTGGGGACAGGACTGAGAGGGGGACGGAACAAGAATGGCTGAGCTAGTCTGGGGACAGAGGCAAGACAGCCCCCGCCACACTGCCCTCACCTCGCGCAGGGAGCCTTTGCAGCGCAGGAGCTTGTAAAGGACGGTGCAGGGGATGCAGAGCATGGAGGAGAGTGCCAGGACCCAGCCGATGGCATCCCCCACCACGGGTACACGTATGTCTTGTTGTACGTCAGCGGCTTGTAGTTCACCACGTGGAACACAAAGATGCCCTGAGTAGAAAGAGGAGGGTGAGGTCCTGCAGGGTAGGTGGCTAGCAGGCCCCAGACACCCCATGTGTATCACCCCACAGTACCAACACGTGTCGCCCTCCGACCCTCACAAGCATACCAAAACATGTCTCTGACGTGCGTCGACCCATGGCTGCCATGCCCAAAGCAGCCGCCGGGGGAGCCCGGTGCCTGTGGCATGGAGCTGGGGCAGGGAGACGCCAGCACACTTGTGTCCCCACTCACCATGCAGACCATCGGCGTCACCACAGCCCAGCACCACTTCATGATGGGCAGGGGCCGGTAGCCAATCATGCGGGCCACGTCGTCCATGAAGCGGTCAGCACCTGCGGGCAGAAGGGCATCAGCCAGGCCCTGCGGGGCACCCATGTCCCCTTGTGTGTCCCACCCCATATCCCCCTGGCCTCACCGTAGACCCAGGCAATGACCACGCACTCCCAGAAAGCCTGCCACAGCAGCGTGATCCCACTGGCTGAGTAGTTGTCAAAGAGCTGGAACACGTACATGCCGCCCTGCCAGGATGGTGATGCACATCACCGGAGCTCTGCCTGGCTGCTCCGTGCTGGCACAGGCACCTCTACACAGGCACAACCTTGCCAGCATCAGTGCCCCACCTGGCATGGATGCCCTGCATGCCAAGGACACCCTGTGCTTCCCACCTCCATGGCAAAAGGCACCTCCACAACTACAGGCACCCATGCCATGGGCACCTCCCACTGCCACGGATGCAGCAACCCCAGGGAATTCCCGCCCCATGCTGGCGCCCAGCAGGAGGTGCCATCCCGGGGTCAGGCATGGGCAACTGCATGGGACCGGTTGGCTAGTGTCCCTGCCACATCCCCCACCTGCGTGACCATGGAGAGGTCGATGAGGCAGCAGACAATGCAGCAGACTGCAGCGGTGAGCTCACGGCGCAGCGAGCCAGCCCCGGGCTGGGGGAACAGGTCCAGGATGCCCGTGATGAAACCCTCCACACCGACAAACTGCAGCAGATAGTGGGGCTCAGTGGGAATGTGCCATCCTACTCCCTCCCCATCCCTGTACCCCTGCCCACCACTGCACCTGGCTGTCCAACCCCAGCACAAGGAGCATGAAGAAGAAGAGCGTGGCCCAGAGTGGGGACAAGGGCATCAGTGTCACAGCTTTGGGGTAGGCGATGAAAGCCAGCCCAGGGCCTGTGGGAGAGCAGGGTCAGAAGTTCCACTGCAGATGGGGACACAGGAGACACAGCACCAGTGGCCACCCACTGCCCAGCACTCACCAGACTCGGCCACCTTGGAGATGTCCACACCTTGCTCGGAGGCCATGAAGCCCAGCACGGAGAAGACAACAAAGCCCGCAAAGAAGCTGGTGGAGCTGTTGATCACAGCCAGGATGTAGGCGTCCCTGCAGGCAGAGTGGGTCGGGGGTGCTGTGGAGACAAGGGGGCACACACCAGGGGGACACGGAGGGACGCACCAAGAGACACACTGGGGAACACACCAGGGAGAACAGCTGATGCACAGCCAGTACAGTCCTACCTGTAGCAGTTGTTATGAAAGCGGTTGTAGCTGCCCAGGGCAGTCAGAGCACCCAGCCCGATGGCATAGGAGAAGAAGATCTGGGTGCCAGCATCAATCCAGACCTGAGGTGCAAGGGAGGGCGTCAGGAGGGCGAGGGGAGTGTGGGAGGGGTACCCAGCACCCAGCCACCTCCTGCTCTCCCTACTATCCTCACCTGTGCTTCAGCCAGCTTGGACCAGTCAGGTTTCAGGTAGTAGACAATGCCGCCCAGCGCTCCAGGCAGTGTCACTCCATGAACCAGCAACAGGATGAGGACCACGTAGGGGAAGAGTGCCGTGAAGTAGACAATCTGCAGAGGAGTGGATGGCAGTGAGACCTGGCTCCAGGCTGGGGTTCTTCATCACATGCCATGGTGTCCCAGCAGAACCAGAGCTTGGGGATGTCCCCAGCAGCTGGTGGCATCTCCCAGACAAATGTGGGACATGGGGTCCCGCGTTCCCGTGGGCTGCAGCACAAAAGGGCAGGAGTTGGCAGTGCTGTGTGCCACAGTTCTGCTCTTGCATGCTGGTGGCCCCAAGGCATGTCCCCCCACCGCCAGTGTCACCTTCCCGGTTGACTTGACACCCTTCCAGATGCAGAAGTAGACGATGACCCAGGTGGTGACCAAGCAGAGGATCATCTGCCAGTTCATCTCCCCTGGCTCGCTGAGGTCCCCCGAGAGCCGCAGCACCTTGTTCCTGTGGAGTGGGACTGTTATAAGCACTGGCATGACCACCCAGCCCCAGGTGAACCCCCTTGGTCCCTACACTCACTCCCAAAACTCAATGACAGGTGAGCGCTTGCTGGCGAGGTCAGTGCAGCTGAAATTGAAGGTCCCGGTACCAGCACTGGCGTTGGTGCTGCTGTTGTGGCAGAGCTCCAGGTGAAAGAGCTCAGCACACTGCTCTGTGTTCCAGGCATGGCCACAGGTGGCCCAGGGCAGGGTGTCTGTCAGAGAGTGCACCAGGTAGAAGAGCCCCCACACCAGGATCATGATGTAGTAGGAGTTGCAGAAGAAGACGATCACCATAGAGGCCAAGCCCAGACCTGCAGCATGGGGAGATCAGAGCCCACAGGCATTCATGGGCACCCAGCAGCCTGGCAGGACAGGAGAGCCAGCAGCCTGGGGTAGGATGCAAGGTGTTGGCAGGGATGAGGCAGGACATAGGGTGCTGATAGGGATGTGGGGAGACTTAAGTAGGACAGGGGGAAGCCAGGGGGAATGTAGGGAACTGGATGGCCTGGGCAGGACAGAGTGCACCTTGTGGGAACAGGACAAGATGGAGCTGGTGAGGACAGGACAGGACAGGGGGGGGAGCTGGTAGGGATGAATCAGGGGGAGCTGGCAGCCCCACGTAGGACCGAGTGGGGACAGCTGACAGCATAGCACAGGACACAGGGGAGCCAGTGGAACACAGCACAAGGACAGCAGCAAGACAGTGCTAAGGTGGGAATCCACCACCCTCCAGGACACCAGCAGCCCCAAGGGAAGCCAGCAGCACTCAGCAGCACGTAGGCAGGGAGCTCCAGGGGCACACCAGGGCAGAGGTACTGGCAACTGCCACCCTTGGCCACAGTGTAGGGCAGCAATAGAACATGGGCAAGGTGCACAGGAGCAGGCAGGGTGTGGGCAGGGTGCTGCCAGCCCCGGCAGGCTGCAGGCAGCTGGTGCCCCAAGCAGAGTGCTGGCAGGGTGCAGCCAGCCCAGCACAGGGCGCTGGGGCCCCTGGGCAGGGTGCAGGGTGACAAGGGCCGTGGGCAGGGCACGGGCAGGGCACGGGCAGGGCGCGGCATTACCCTTGAAAAGGGGGCAATGTTCCAGGCAGCGATGCCCCCTGCTTCATGAACTGCCCCAGGGCCACCTCCAGGAAGAAGACGGGGATGCCACCCACGAAGACGATGAGCAAGTAGGGGATGAGGAAGACGCCTGGAACCGGGGAGGGGACCCGCACAGGGCCGGCTCAGCCGCAGCCGCTCCCCCGTGCCCCCCGGACCCCCCCTTCCCTCCCTGCGCCCGCCCGCCTGGGCACAGCGAATGGCAAAAGCTCTTCCGCGCCCTCCCCTCCCCGTGCCGCTGATGTAGGTCAGGACAGGCAGGCGGCCGGGGGCTCCCGACGGACCCCCGCCCCGCTAAGGGACATCAGACACTCGGGAGATGGCCCGCGAGCCCCGCGGGCGTCCCCTTGCCCCGGGAGAAGATGCAGGATGGGCTGGCCCGCCGTAGAGTGACCCCCTAACACGGCGGAGTGAGAAGCGGAGTGCTCCCACGCACCGTGGGGTGCTGCCGCGCGCCCCGGGGCCACCGCGGGGCTCACCTCCGCCGTTCTTGTAGCACAGGTAGGGGAAGCGCCAGACGTTGCCCAACCCCACGGCGAAACCCACGCAGGACATGATGAAATCCATCTGCCGGGTCCATGTCTCCCGCTCGGGGGCGGCCGCTTTCGGGGGAACGGGGGGTCCTACCAGCAGGGCCGTCACTGTCCGCTCCTCGCCCGCCGCGGGGGCTCCGTACTCTCCGCCTCCCCGCGCCCCGCTGCTGAGACACGGGGCGAGGGGACACACACTCGCTGCCGTCACGCGCACCCGCGGAGGCACGGGGGGGGGGGTTGGCGGGAGGGGAAGGGGGAAAGCCCTCCCCCCCGGACGCCCCTCTCCGCGCGTGGGGGCGTGACGTCAGATGTCAGGCCGGCACGTGACGTCACAATGCAGAGCTGTGACTCACCTCGCGGCGGCGGGAGGGGGCGCGCCGCGGTCGCGCGTGGCCGTGGGCTCCCCGACCTCCTCAACACCCCCAAGCTCATCCCGCCCTCCCCAGCTCCCCCGGCTTACCGGAGCTCGCGGGGGGAGCGGTGGTAGCGGCGTCTCGTCCTGGGGGGCGGGCGGCTGCGGAGCAGCCGTGTCGGCGGGGACGGGGGCATGTCGCGGGGGCCGGGGAGCGGGGGCGGGTCGGGGGCGGCTCCGTGGCCGTGGTTGGGGGGGCTCAGAAGCAATCCACGAAGCACTTGAAGGTGAGTCGGAAGAACCTCATTGAGGGCGGCGGGGCGCGGCGGGGCGGGCCGGGCCGGGCGGGCGGCTCAGAGCCGGGCTGCGGGGCCGGCGCCGCGCGGCCGCTCCGGGGCTCTCTGCGCCGCGGCACCGGGTGGCGGCGAAGGCAGCGACCGGCCGCACCGCCCCCGAACACTATTGGATGCGCCGCCCGCCTGCGGCTTGATGGGACTTGCAGTCCCGCCGCACCGGCACGGGGGCGAGGCGGGGCGACGGGGGACAGCGGAAAACGGGGCGGCATCAAGGGATACCGGGCACTAGGGACATCAAGTGATGACGCATACCGGGGAACAGCAGGGGACGGGGCGTCACCATGGTGAATGCCAGGCACTAGAGACATCAAGCGATACGACACACCGGCGACCACTGGGGAAATGGGATGTAACCAGGGGACACCGGGCGCCGGGGACACTAGGGGATTAGACATACCGGGGCCGCCGGGGAAGAGGCCTCTCTGGGGTAAATCGGGCACTAGAGCACCAGCACTTGCCGTCCTACCCCACCAGCCAGCACCAAGGTACACCGGGCGACAGGGCAGTTGGACGGGGTTGTTTTGTTGCATCGGTACCAGGACACAGTGGGAGACACCGCACTTGCAGCACCGCTGCACTAGCACCAGCGTAGACCAAGGTACACCAGGGTACACAAGGCACTAGGGTGGCAGAACCTGACCGAGGGAATACCAGGAAAGAGGATGCAGCCAGCCTTAGGGTGCACCAGGGGACTCCAGGCGCTGATGCACGAGGGGACGCTGGGTGAGTTCTTGCTGCTGTAGTGAGCACCTGCTCGCAGTGATTCAGAGCCAGTATGAAGTCACACCAAAGGACACAGAACTACAGGGCACCAAAGCAACACCCACAGGGTGAAAGATGTGGACAGAAGTTTCAGGGTACAAGCAAGTGGTGTGAGAAATTTTGGGTGTCAGTGTGCTGGCCCATGCTCTGAGGTGACACAATGGACAGACCTGCCCACACTCTCCTTCTCTGCCCACCAGTGTCTTGCCCTGAGCTTGAGTAGGCTGAGACTGCCAAGGAGAAGGACTTGGAGGAGGGTAAGTCAGAGTGTGTGCCAGCTGTGAGTGCATGGCCATGGAGTGCCCTTGCCAAGGGAGCTGAAGTTCTCACCTTGTCATTGTCCCATGCTCTGGCATGGAGCAGAACTTACCTGAGTGCTTCTTTGCCCCAGCGTTTGACTGAACAGGATGCAGCCTTCCCAGGATGCAGAAGGGTGCCCATGGCTGTCTGTGAGGAAGAGTCTCTGGCCTGCTTCCAACTTGAGTGTCCCAGTGCCACTGAGCAGAGCCCTGGGACAGCTTGCTGCCAGCATCTGTCCTGCTTGTTTCTGGCTAGGGAGCTGTGCTGGGTCAGGAAGACCCTGAGCTGTGCCACTCAGTGGGTACCACTGGGTGTTTTCTGCCTTGAGGACAGCATATGACATGGAATTATGGTTGAAAAAGATCTTTCCGATCATCAAATCCAACCATTATTAACTCCACCCCGTCTAGTGATAAACCACATCCCTCAGCATCACAACTCTGCATCTTTTAAACACCTCCAGGATGGGGAGTCAACATCCTCCCTGGAGACCCTGTTCCAGTGTTTGATAACCCTTCCAGTAAAGAAGTTTCTTCTAATATCCCATTTAAACTTCCCTCGGTGCAACTTGAGATCATTTCCTCTTATTCTAGGACATGTTAATAGAACAATCAACCAGCACCCACTTCACTACAACCTCCTTTCAGGCAGCTGTAGAGAGGCGTCCTTGTACCACGACGGATGGAACAAACCTGACTGAACCTAAGGTGACCCAAATCGCCTTTTTGCTTTGACTTTGGATATGTTACCCTGGACCAGACCCAGAGACTTGCAGGAACCTGGTGGAAGTTTAGCCTGCAGCACATAGGCCCACAAGCCCATAAGGATGCCCCATCAGGGCACCCAGGGCACTAGGGTGCTGGGGATTCAATAACAGCCTGGGGGAACATGGTGCCCAAGGGAGGCTTACCAGGCATCAGCAGGTTCCAGGGGACAGCAGGCAGTGGAAGCAAGTGGAGTTCAGCAAGTTTAATGAGCGCAGGACAAGCCCCAACCCCCCTGACCCCCACCCTCAGTGCCCAGCCCAGCCCACACCCTCTGGGGCTGGTGCCCCACAATGCCCTAGTCAACTTCTTCCATGCTGCTGTAGGAGGGGGCCGGGTGCTCAGCAGGGCTGGCGAAGCGCTCAGGGAGGCCTTCCGCGGCCAGCGCTGGGGCTCCTTCAGGGGCCAGGCCAGATCCAAACGGCACGGGGGGCAGACCCTGCAAGCAGAAGGCAGGTGTGAGAGGGGGAGCAGGGGTGCAAGAGAGAGACCAGCACCCTGCCCACCCGGTTTCTTATGGCCAAGGGGCCATGGGATACCTGGGGAGACACAGCCCCTCAGCACAGAGAGCCTGGCAGCATGTGCAGTTCCATGGTCTGGTGAGCAGCAGTTGGTGCCAGCCCCATCAAGAGGGCAGGGTGAAGGCAGCATGCCAGGGACCCCAGCGGCAGCACACTCATCCCATCCTTGCTGCTGCCACCTCTCCCCAGCCTGGCACTCATGCCTATAGGGCTGCTGTGGCCAGGGCTGTTATGAGCAGAGCCCTGTGCCCCAGAATGGGCACCCAGCCATGCTGCCAGTGCCTCTCAGGGTCTAAGGAACAGCACAGCACCAAAGGGGATTTCCAGGGCCCAGAGAGCCTAGCCTGGGCCTTGCTGCTGGCCACCCACTTCAGGGAGGCTGAGCAGGCAGGTGCAGGCAGCAGCTTGTGGGCCTCAACCCTGGGTCATCAGTGCCAGCCGGAGCAGAGGTCACCCCACCGGCGCTGGGCACTGAGTCAGCCTCACGAGGCCAACGCTGTGGGTGAGTGGGAGAAGCTGCCGAGCCTCAGGGCTGCAGACAATGAGGTGACTGTTCCAGGACTGGCACCTCATGACTGCAGCACGACCCTGCTGGGTTCCCCAGCTGGGATGCACTTGTCAAGGAAAACACTGTGTCATGTGTGGGAAACTGAGGTGGGGGAAGCCTGGGCTCCTCACTGTCCAGTTCAAACCCCAGCCTGAAACACAGGTGAGCCCCTTCCCTGCCAAGCATCCTTCCTGAACCAGCCAAGGGCACTGATGGTAGGAAAGCAACAGAGACAGAAAAGGAAGTCACAGGGCTCTGAAGTCACTTCTTGCACCCCAACACGTCAGAACAGCCTGAGCCAGGCTCAGCCAAGGGCAACATGTCTCAATGTCAGACACCACTAGAGTTGTCGCCCGTGTCCCAGCCCCAGGAGATGGCACACTGCCAGCCCCACTGCATGTGCCCTGCTGGGGATGCTGCCCTGTGGCATACCCCCTGGCACAGGCAGGCAGAGTTGTCCTAAGTCTGCTGCCATACAGGGTGTGCCAGGCACCCAACAGAGCCTAGGGCATGGTTCCCATGATAATCCCCATGCAGCTGGGACAGTTAACACAGGCACAGGAAAGCCACCAGCCCCAGTACAGAGAGGCTCCTTGACCCTGCCTGGAGGTCCCATCACACAGGACAGTGATGCTGCATCTCTTTGGAAAACCTGTCTTTATTAACACACTGAGGTCCTGCCTGCACTCCATTACCCCACAGGCAACTGATTCCCTTGCAAACAAGGTGCTGTACCGTCCTCCCCTGGCAGAGACTTAGTGTTCGGAGATGCAGCCAGCTGGGGCTGAATGGGAACAGCCCACATGCCCCACAGCACTGGGGGCTGGGAAGAGCCAGCAGCCCACAGAGGCAGGTGCTCACCATGGGCATGCCAGTCCAGACTACCAGACTCCCAAGAGAGGAGAGGAGCTGTGGTGGGTCTGAGCCTCTGGCTGAGCATGGAAGCACACAAACCCTTGGTGAGAAGCCTGTTTGTCCCCAGCATGGGGGTGCTGGCACCAGGAGGCTTAGGAAAAGGCTGGCAGGAAGGACTGGACTGCCCTGGCCCAGGAGCTGCAGATTGTGCCAGCTCTGGGGAGTACAAGGATCCCACAGCAGCACAGCTAGGAGAGGTGACCAGACCAGGAACTGTGTCAGGGCATCTTGCCCTTGCTGCAACCTCCTGGCAGGTCTCCTCCTCTTTCCTGGGAGCAAAGCAGAGGCGATGTTCCTGGGTGGTTCCCAGGCCCTGGTCCCACTGCAGCAGAAACATCACTTCCTGAGCAGCAGGTAGCCATGAGGTCTGTCCTGCTCCCAATGGGCAGCAAGGATGAAGGGAGGGCAGAGGGCTCCTGGTTCTGGGCTGTGCCTTGGCAAGGCAGCGGGCTGGCCAAGCATCCCTGCCAGCTGGCACAGAAGATGCCGGAGCAGACAAGCAGGAGCCGGCGGCCCCACGCTTCCCTTGGTGAGTCCTTCCTGGCAGTTTCTGTCCTGCCACTCGTTGTCTTCGTTGCATAGTGTCCGAGGACGGCGCGTGCCTGGGCAGCCCTGCTCCTGCGGCTGGCTGTGTGCCCATGCCTATCTCCAACGGGTCTGGTAAATGAGCGGGTAGAAGACATTTAGGAAGAGAGCCACAATTGCAGCTGTAGTGGCCAGGACAAAGTATCTGATGCAGCCTTCATCTGGGTGCTGTGGGGTGCCTGGACTCCGCTTTTGGCCCTGGGGCCTCCAGGAATTTCTTGCAAGCCTTTGAGGCGCCTCGAGTTGCAGCTCTTGTTCTTCAGCCTCCAGTTCCTGCCAGATCAGAGAAGCCTGCGATGTGGAAACCTGCGTCAGCACTTGAAGAACACAACGGGCAACACCCCTTGCCATCCCCTGGGGCGGGCAGCTGCCTGTGTGCCCACCCCCACGCCCAGCCAGCCCGCCTCCCCATGCAGCACTGTCACGGTCGCGCCCGCCCCTGCCACTCTTCAGGGTCTCCGGTGCGCGGGGCGCAGCCGGACGGCTCTGCAGGAGAGGCTGTGGACAGCTGCCAGACAGGGTCTTCATAGGGCCGCAGAGTGGACTGGGCAGCCAGAATGCAGTGGAGCCGATGCGCTGGCATTGGTCGGTCCAGGTGGCCAGGGGGCAGGCATGAGCCAATCATAGCCCAGCTTCTGTGATCCCAACAGGATCCTTCAGATGACAACAAATCCACAGCCAGCTGGGGTGGCAGGAGCAGGAGGCACGGTCACAGCACAGCCAGTCAAAGCTCTGCTTTGGTGGGTGGGGATGCTCCAACAACCAATCACAGCTGACCTTCCAGGAGGATTATTGGCAGGCAGCCAATCACAGCCCAGCCCTTCACTGTGCCGGTGATCATGCAGAGCAGCCAAGCTGGGCGCAGGTCTCCAGAGGGCACCCAGTGCCGGGGGAGGGTGCAGGTGATCCGAGGTGCCCAGGGACCCGATGAGCCCTGGTGGGATCCATTGTGCCCCACTGCTGTGGGGGATCCATTGCTGCAGGGGGCTGATGAGCCCTGATGCCATGAGGGGATCTGAGAGACCCTGGTACTACTGTGGGGTGTAGAGCAAACCTTGGTGCTCCTGAAGGCTCACACCACTGGTGAGGGACAAGCAGCACAGCCTTGTTGGCCGGGCCACCCCCAGGCAAAGGGGACTGCTCCAGGACACGCACAGCCCCCTTGGACAGGAACAGCCCAGGCAGGCAGACACCAACATGATGGACACCCACTCACTGTAGAGGCAGGCAAGCTGCTCTCCCCAGCTGAGAGGGCAGAGCCAGGATGCCAAACTACCACAGGGTTGAGGGCTGTGCAAGCCAGATAGGCCCCATAGGACACACACAAGCAGTTGTGCCAGAGATGAGCTGAGCTTTGTCCTTGGGCTCCCATAGGGCTGTGAGGGTGCCCAGTGCAGAGAGAAGGGCTGTGCCACAGCGATGTGGAGGAACTGGCCAGGTGGGCACTGCACTGTGTCCCAGCCTGGGCCTTCGTGCCCAACATTCACGCAGAGGTCAGCCCATTAGTTCACGGATAGCGCACTCCAAAAGCACCCAGCCAGTTGGCCCACCACTACCTCTCGAGTGGCCCAGCAGCACAGCTCGCGCTGGCAGGTTTCTCTTCAGCACCCTGGAGAGGCTGCCAGGCTTCTGGCTCAGTACTGGCATTTGCCTTTTTTGCACCTAGCTTGGCCCTAAGCTGGGCCCCAGCAGACAGCATCCCCCACCCAGCTCCAAGAGCAGCTGCGGAGAGAAGGTTCTCACTGCTCCCCAGCACAGCCAGCTCCTACTGCACTGCTCACAGCCCTCCTCCAGTGCAGGCCCTTGTGAAGCTGGGCTCCTCCTGCCTCTGATGCCCTCCCACCAGCACTCCCAATCTGACAACAGGAACCAGCTCTTCTGCGGTCCCTCAGGGCAGGAACCAGCCCAACTTCACAGCAAGAACAGGGCAAGACAGGCCCCAACACATGCTTTGTGCAAGCCCTTTGGTATCAAAGAGCGGCAGGCACCACGCCGCAGCTGCACCAGACTCCATGTGTGCTGGAAGAGGCAGAACTGCTGTGTGGGGACACCTGGGCACATTTCAAGGCTCTGTGGTTAAAGAGACATGAGCTCTCACCTGGCTGGCAGTGGCTTCAGCAGAAGGGGTGCGCTCGGCTCGGTGGTCTGGGGGTGCCCTGGCGGGGTCTCTCCACAGGAGAGTTCCTCCGGCGGTAGAAGAGGACGTAAGCATATCGAGTGACCACCTGGCTCTCGTCCACGGTGGTGACCGTGCTGTCGTCGAAGAGCCGCCAGCCTGTGAGGAGAGCAGGGTTAAGCAAGCAGCCAGCCCACGCTGCAGGAGAGGGGGTGGCGGGGCCAGCAGATTCTCACCCACGTCGCTGCGCTGACTGTTCTTGTCACTGGGCAGGCGGGCATATGCTGTGTAGTGCCCTCCAATCATGCCTCCGTAGTGGTTGATCACAGCATATAGGTCATACATGGGCAGCTGCTGCTCGCCCTTTCGGCCGATGCAGAATTTGCTCAGGTCCAGGTTCCTGTGGAGAGACATGAGCAGAGTGGTCAGCATCGGGCGGGGAGAGGACAGGCTACAGTGTGGCACAGGTGGTGCTAACCCAGGCACTTCATCCGCCAAGCTCTCACCGGACAGGGAAGTCTACCATGTCGTTGATCTTGTCCCTCCAGATGAAGCTGCGAAAGGAGAAGCGCTTGAGCTGGATGATGAGGACGTTGGGCAGCCGCCAGAGCATCAGCTGCTTGGAAGCCTCTCGGTGCTGCTTGCACTTGGGGCAGTACCTGGGGGAAGAGCATGCTCGTTACTGGAATGGGGAGAACCTTGTAGCTTGCAGCCCAGCCCAGCAGTCCCATACACATGCAGCTGGTAGAGGTGATGTGGGATGTCTCGGCTTCTCTTGCCAGGGCCAGGCCAGCACAGTCCTGCAGAGTGCTGGCATTGATCCCTGCTGGCTTATGGCCTCCCTCCCCAGTGCACAGGGAAGAAACAGAATGCAGGCCTGGGCAGCTCCTGGAAAACCCCTACTGCTGCCTGGGCCCATGGGTTGGAACCCACCCCACCACCTTCCTCACCATGCTTCCTCTGGGGCCAGGACTTCAGGCTTTGTGAAGAGATTGAGGCACTGCTCTAGGGTGAAGTGGCCAGCCCGGGCTGCTTCACTGGCTGAGCCTGGGTCCTCCACACACTCCAGCTCTTTGGACTCCACCAACACGAATTCCTTGAGGCGCTCATTGTTCTTCCACACCAGGGCAAGGGAGCAGTCATCCGTCAGCTCCAGAGGTGTGTCACCTGCAAAGGGGCACACACCTCACACACTTGCTCCACCAGGATGGGCCAAGCCACCTTGCTGGGGCTAGGAGAAGTCTTTCTCATCCTGGCTTGGTACAACTTAATCATGCAATGCTGCCAAGAAGGCACAAGTGCCCCAAGGCCAGGATCACCACCCTAGGACAGCAAAGCACTCCAGTCAGCAAGGGGTAAAGCTGGCACAGCCCCCCTCAGTAACACCTATGCAATCGGCAGTGGATGCAGGCATCCTGTTCAGACAAGAGGTGACCCAGAGATCACAGACCCTCTGTGATTAAAATAGGTTGAAGGGAATTGGCTTGTTTCCTGAGAAGAGCAGGAACATCATAACCAAGAACAGCTTTCAGAGAGCAACTCTGTGCATCAATCCCTGCTGTCCCCTGTGTCAGATGCAGGTTTCACTGTCCAGCCTGGAGCCAGGATCACATCTGGGTTCACCTGTGCCAGGCAGCCCTGACACCCTGGCCAGAGGCCACACAAAAAGAAGATGGTGTTCTCCAGGGCTCTGGTCTCACCTTTATCTTCCAGCTTGTGCTCCCGGTGGGCAGCATCGATCTTATTGATGTAGAACTGGGTGGCGCGGGCACTCAGCGAATCTGGAGTGTGTTGGTACCCAGGGATGGCAGCTGCAGACAGGCAGGGACAGATCTGTGGTGGCACTGCCTGTCTGCCCTGTGTAGGGGCCAAGAATTTGCAGTGCCCCCACCCCCACCTCACATGCTAGGGCCTTGCAGGGACACAACCACGTGCCCCATGTCCTTGACTATTTTTAGCAGGCGCCTGCCCCTGGCAAGCTGTGCTCCTCTGCCTGCCTTGCCCCTTCGCTGCACATTGCTGCCATCCTGAGACAAGTGTCTGGAAACGTGACAGCCAAGCAGCCGAGTGAGAAGCTGCTGCTCTCGTGCAGCTGAGTCAGAGCGAGGGAAACGAAGCGCTTGCAGCCCCGAGGGGCTGAGCACTCCCACGGGACTCAGAGGCTTCTGCCAGCCCCTGCCTTCTCAGCCCTCCCCACAACTCTCCAGCCTCTTTCCTCATCAGGCCTCCGTTCTGCCCCACAGGCCCTGCCAGGGCAAGGCAGAGCGTGGGCTGGCAGGAATTTCAGGTGGGGCAGCACTCCTAAAACACAGCTTCCAGGGCCTCAATTTATGTCCCATCCCAAGCTCCCAAGGGAAGAACAGATGCTGTTATGGAAGGTCACTTTAAGGAAGAATTGCTCCTGTTTTCTCTTACAGCTGCCCAGGCTCTGAGCACAGGCATGGCTGGCACCACAGCACCTCTTACCTTCTGGCTTTAGTGCCCTCTCATAGGATGGCTCCTTCTCACAACAGCTGTTGCCTTGTGAATCCACATGCTCAGAGAAGCCTGAATCCAAGTTCAGCAGGGAACTCCTAGCTGCCAGGACCTTGCTCCGGACAGTGCTGGCATCACCCATCTCTGGATGCAGCTCAGGCACAGCTGGAGAGAGTGGGGGCTCCTGCAGGAGGCTGGAAGCCTTGTCCCCCTCCCCTGACTCAGGGGCAGAGGTGGCTGCTGCACAGCTGCTCTTGGCCAGGGGTTCTAGCAGAGGCTGCAGCCCCTGCTCTGGTGACATCCTGCCCAGCTGGAATGGAGGCTGGAACACGCTGACTGAGTACCTGGGCAAGGAGGTGGCAGTGAGAGTTGGCTAGGCATAGGGCTGAACTCAGCTCTGGGGCAGAAGCATTCTCCTTCCCTGGACTCTCACCTGGCATAGCCCTCCAGCAGCTGGGCCAGGCGGGCATAGGTGAGGCGGGACTCTGGCACGCTGATGATGAAGGGGAAACCGATGTTCTCTGGGCGGCACAGAGCCCTGTGGTCTGGCCAGTGTGTTTTCTGACATGCCCTGTAACATACACAGCTCTTGATGAACCCAGCACCCATGATCAGCTGGACAGGAGCATGGCAGGCCCAAAGGGGTACACTGAGGATGAGGGGAACACCATAAATCAGATTGGGATGGGCCTGACCTTTGGGAGGGAGCCACCTCCTCCCAGGGGCCTGAGCTCTCCCACCCAGCCCTTCAAGACAGAAGGCGCTCCCCACTGCCAGGCACCAAACCAACTCACACATTGCAGTAACCGACTCGATAGCATCTTGTGCAGCGCTTGAGCTTCTCATCCTCTGGCAGCTGCTTCTTCTGGCAGGCTGCACACTTGGCAACAGGGCCACTGGGTACCTGTGGACGCTGCAGAAGAAAGAACTCATCAGGTGAAGAAGAGACCAGGCAGTCTTGGTGGGCATCTGTGCCTGTGCTTACAGCAGCACCCTTGCACACCCCTGCACACAGCTCTCTCCATCTTGCTCAGCCTCCACTGGCAGACTCAGCCTCCCTGCATGCCTTCCAGTAGTTCAAATATTCCCTCTTACCTGCTGGACTTGCAACACCACCACTCGCTCCTTGGCCAGTTCTGGGGACAGCACCTCAAAACACAGCAGCGGGTCTGTGGGGGAGACTGTGTCCAGTGAGTTGGACGGCATGAATGTGCGTTGGAAGCGGTTCTTGATCACCTGCCAGGGAAAGAGTGGAAGAGGGTTGTGAGAGGGCTGGCCCAAGCTTCCTCTCCTGAGGAACCCAGAGGCCTCAGCCTCACAGTGAGCTGTGGGGACAGCAGCACCATAGGGATGCTATGCCCAGTTCACCACGTTGACCTACTGTGATGGCCCAGCCCTCCTGGCAGGGAGCTGCCCAGCAGTGCTCTGTGCCTGACAGTGCCACCCACAGACACGTTTGATACAGCCAAATGACTGCTGGTGTCCTTATTCCTTGCAGAGCAGCCTACACCCTGCTCTTTAGCTTGAGTGCTCTCACCTCTGCGAGGCGCAGGTTCTCTGGCTTCACCCGCACACTGTGGGCGACCGAGTCGAGTACCTCCATGGCACTGGAGTTCTCCTTGCTGATACTCACGAGGAACTGCCACCAAGAAAGTGCCTGTCAGTCACACTGCACCAAAGCATGCAGGCCTTTACTTAGCACAAGGCTCAGCCTGGCATATGACTAGCTGCCTGGGGCACCTCCAGGAGCCCTGTCAGGCTCCCTTCTGAGAACAGATGGCGTGCTCTACCTTGATGGGTTTCTTGTGTGGCTCCTTTGCAAAGTAGTAGACAGTCAGAACCTTCTGCTTCTGAGGGAGGGGCACAGGTAGGTACAGAAAGGGGTCAAAGGTGATGGACACCTGCACATGAGAGAACACACTCGGTTGTGGAAGTGCTTGCAGCTGACACCAGTGGGGCAGCAGCCCCAGTGGACTCAAGATCCAGATCTACCCTGTGACTTGTGTTCTCTGAGAGTCAAGAACCTACTGCTGTGCAGCTAGGACCAGGATAGAGCCTCCAGGGCTGCCCCTACCTTGGAACACACTGGGCACACCAACTTGGATTTGTACTGGCCCTGGAAGAGGTCCACAATGAAAGAGTCGTTCCTCATCTTGTGTCGCTGCCAGGCCTCCTCAGCTACCACCTGCAGGGAGAAAGCAGTCAGCACTACACTAAACTACCCAGGCCATGGCTGCTTTCCCAGTGGCTTTGGGGAGGGACATCCTCACCTCGTCAGGTCTCCCATCTGAGTCAACAGTCTCTGTGTAGGGCTTGTTCTGGATGCGGTTGAGGTCTTCATGCAGGCCATCAAGCAAGAAGGCCATGAACTCCTGAGCATCGTGCTGGGCATAGCCAGTGAACTGGCTGGCCTTGCTGGCCACAATTGCCTGGCAGAAGCACAGCAGTCAGGGCTGGCCAGCAGCCCCCTGGCAGTACCATCTGCCACATGCACAAAGCCTGGTCACACCCACCCACCCCACTCTCCATGGCACTAGCAGGACAAACAGGTGCCCACAGAGGAGTACTGGGGATGCACAGCAGCTCCTGTAGTCCTACCTTCAGTTTAGAGGGCTGAAAGGCATGGTGAGTGCCCTTCCAGAGTGCTCGCAGCAGCATGGCAAAACCAATGGCCAGGCGTCCTCCTGTCCCCAGAGGGTTGTTGTAGTTGATTTCTGACTCAAAGGACCGATCTGTAAGAGACACAGGAGAGTGAGGGTGGCTCTTGGCTGCACCACCCAAGCGGCAGGGCTCTGCTGGGCTCCTGGCATGGGCTCACCATGGAAGTAGTCACGTAGCTCCCGGGTGTTGGACAAGGACTGGATGACACTGTTCATGAAGCAAGTGTTGCCCAAGTTCACCAACCCCGTGAAGCCAGGCAGGCAGACCTTTTTCTTTTCATCCTCATCCTCATCGTCTTCCACACTCTCAGAGCTCACCGGGCTGTGTGTCATTGGTGGCACCATGCATGTTGGTTTGGGCTGGCAAAGCAGAGGCAGGTGTGAGGGTGCTGCCCTTAGCAGGGGGGGCTCTCTGGTAACACCAGGGCACCTCAAAAGCCCTGAGCATCACTCAGACGGGCAGAAGCCATGACACCATCTCCCCCAGGACTGAGATAGACAGAGCAACTGCTGCCCACAGTCCTGCCAGCTATGACTGAAGAGTGCTGCTTCCTCCTCCAGGACAGTTTGCCAGTCCCCAGAGTGAGATGGAGTTCCACAAGAGTGACTAGTGGGCCCCACCTTCCCCTCACCCAGATCAGTGTCAGTGCATCCTCAACTCACCGAGGGGATGTGTGGCTCCTGTTTCACTGCCACATGCTCTGGGGCTGTACGGGCTGCCACACCATCCAGACCCCCATCTTCCACACGTGACTTCTCTTTATCATTAGCACGGGCCTCTTCCTTGCTGGACAGGGGGTGCTGGTTACTGCCCGGGGGGCTCTTGTCCAGAGGGGTAGGGCCTGTAGGCATGGCAACCTTTGCACCACCCACTGCACCTTAAAAAGGGGGAAGGGTGGGCCTGTGGTTAGCAGCACCCCACACTGTGGGTGGGGCTGAGCCGCTCAGTCCATGCACACACAGTCTCTCTCCCCTACTGTTCCCCAGGAGCAAGCAGAACAGCAATGCCCTTCCCCACAACCCTCCTGCCTGCAATCACTCAGCCCCTTTCCTTTTCCAACCCCAGCACCAAACAGAAGCTGCCAGCAGTGAGGAGAGCCCACACCCCACTGTGATATGGCAGGCAACACAAGAAGGCAGGGTGCAGACCTCGTGTAGCTGGAGCCTCCAGCCCACCCCAGCGCTGGCTCTGGCGTTTCTTCAGGCAGACATCTATGCGAGATACTGTGAAGTTGTATGTACACTGGTCTGGCTCAATAAGGTTCCTGCAAGACATGCAGCAAGTCAGGAGTGCCCCAGACATGTCAAAGTCTCTGCTAGGCAGGGCCACGGCCTCCAAGCACCAAGAACCCAGCTAGCACTGATCTAAAGGTGAACTTGGTAAAGCAGAGGAAACCCTTGAGTCTCAACATACTGAGCACACAGAGGCCCCCTTCCACTCTGCTTGGCTCCCCATGTCTCTTCCTGCTGGACATCCTGCCCAAAGTACACACAGACTGATCTGGCTCCATCTCCAAAAGCTCTGGAACAGGCTGGGGGCAAACTATGGACACTGGGACATCCTTTCCTGCAAGCCACTACAGAAAACCAAGGCAGACTGGACTTGGGACATTAGTGCAGTGCAAGGGAGACCTTCAGGTGCAGAAATAAGCATTCCCCACACAGATCCTCCAGCCTGGACTAGCTCCTGCTCCAGCTCTGCACTCTCAGCTCCTTTGGCCCTGTGGGGGCTAGAAGGATGAGAATTGTACCTGAGCTTCACCTGCCACCGGAACACTGTGTGGGGCCCACAGCCAGGATGGAGGCGAAGGAAGTTTGTATCACTACAAAGAAATTTGGAGAAATTGAGAAGAAGTGAACAAATGAGTAGCACAAGCACAGCCAGAAACTCTGCAGCAGCCTGGCACTGTCCTGAGGCAAGCCAGTACCTCGTCTGGAACATCAGCGTGAAGTCTTGCTCCCGGAACAACACCTTGGACATCTCCTTGTGGATCTCTTTCACGTAGACATGCACCACCACTAGGTCATTGCCCTTCTCATAGGAGTCATTCTTGACAAAGCTCAAGCTCACAAAAGGTTCTGGCTCTGAGTGAGAAAAGCCATAGAGACATATATTACCTTCCTGGAATGCTGAGGCAGTGCTACAGGCTGACCTAGGAGAGGTCCTGAGCAGATGGTCCTTCCTGACCAGGTCAACCCCTAATCTGCAGCCACTCACCATCAGCTGCTGCTTCCAGAGCCACATCATCCTTGGACCAGTCCCTTTTCTCACCATCTCTGCCCAGGGGAGGGGTGGCTACTGGGACAGCCTTAGAGTTCTCGCCTAGGATAGGCATGCAGTCCCAGCCCCGCAAGGCCTCAGCAGGGCTGCCTGGCTGCAGGACTCTCTTCTCCACACAGGTGGCAACACGGTGGGGGAACACCTCTGTGGTAGCTGCGAGAGGTGGCATCTCCACAGGAACACTTTCTTTGGCCAAAACCGCAGCCTTTCAAGACAGAGGGATACAGTGAAAAAAAAACAGTCACCATCACCCTTGAGCTGCCCCCACTGTGACTCCTGCCAGCCAGGAAGGCACAGCTCCACGCTGAGAGTCACCCACTGTCCCTACACAGCCAACGCTCAGCTCAGCCCCGTTAGCACCACAGCCCAGTGACCACAAGGTTCCTCACATTGTTCTCTCCTTCACCACAACCACGCTGACACCAGCCCTTACCACCACCCATGGGACCCTGGAGCCCATCTCATCGTAAGGACTAGGTCCCAGTACAAGCAAGCATTCCCTGCACAGTGGGTGCCCTGTTCAGCCAGGTCCTCAGGTACCTTCTCCAACGGCGGTGTGAGGTCTGTGAGGGCTGTGGGCACATCGACCTGGCTGGTTCTGCCATTGCGGCGGCTGCCTGCCCTCCCACTGTGCCCTCTGCTGGGCTCCATGCTCCCGGTGATTCTGGCATTTGGCTCTTCTTCGGTGGGAGCCACTTTGAGGTATACTGCCCGCTTGGCACTGGGGCCACTCTGTGTCCCTGGGCTGGCTGGGCTCTTCCCTCCCAGGGCTTCATTCCTTCCTGGGGCGCGCTTGGGATTGGAGGGCTCCCGCCGGGACCTGGTCAGCTCTGCACCTTCAGCCTTTGGCTCTTCAGAGGCCAGCTCTGCAGAAGCAGCTTTCTCCTTTCCATTCTCCCAGCACATGGCTCCTTTGGCTGGCTCTTTGGATCCATCTTTCCTTTTCTTCTGTGAAAAGCAGTGCAGCACAGTGGCAAAGAATCCAGGTAGCAGCACCTCTCATGCTCTCTGCCAGCCCCTCACCCTCACTCTCCCTTCCCAGAGCATGCTGGGGTTCTACTCCAGAACCTGAAGACTATGTTGCAGGCAGAAACAGGGGTGCAATGACACCCCACTCCCTCAGACAGGCAGCTGGTTCATTGCCCTCATGCAATACATGGATACAGGATGTGCCCCAGAATGCTCCCTGGACAGTTCAAGAACTGGGAGTGAAACCCTCATCCCAACTCCCCATGGCCCTGTAAGCTCCCTCAAAAGGCAGACCCTCCCCTCCTCACCAGAAGCGAAGACCAGTTATGGAGTGGGATCTTCTTCTGAAGCACAAGCTGTAGAAAGTTGCCCTTCTTGCACTGGACCTTGCTGCAGGAGCCCTCAATCTCCTCATAGAACTGACAGCTCCACTGGCGCCCGTCTGCAAGCAGAGGGGGACCAGCACCTTAGGCAGCGCTCCAGGTATCTGTCACCTAACCCACAGCAACTTTTCACCTGCCCCAAGGATCAAGAAACACTCATCCAGAGCCAAGGAGAAAGCAGGCAGACTGTCACAGTATCCCAGGAGCCTTCAGAGCTTCAGCCAGTTTCCCCGGATTCGCTTTGTACATCTGGCTGGCCTCCTTCCCAGAGCCCCTGGGCCTCCCAGTCCTCAGGGCCACAGGCAATTTTCCAAAGGATACCCAGGGACTACTCAGTCATCCCAACAAGCTGTGGATAGAGACACACCAGTGCCACAGCAGGCACTTGTTCACTTGGTGCAGAGGCTAGCTCCTCTCCCCAGCTCTAGGCTCTTCTTTTACACTGTTCTCCTATCAGCTCTGTCTGCTGGTTAAAGCTGTGCCAGGTTAGAGCAGGGCATTGCCTCTGAAGGAAAAATTCTATGCCAGCCTGGATCAGCCTCATGTGTAGCCCAGAGCTGTGTGAAGCCCTGCTGGAGAAACAGCTGCAACAGTTGCTCCATTCCCCATACCTGGCAGTTTGATCGTACAGTCAGTGTCGGTGAAAACGCATCCACATCCTCTACCTTCAGACCTCCACTGCCCAGGTTCAGCTTGACGATGATCTCATCAGCATTCTGCTTCCAGTCCAGCAGCAGCTCTAGGAAGAGTAAGGGAAGTGTCACCCACTCACTGGGGCATAAGCCCACAGCACCCACTCCTTGGCTGGGGATCAGAGGCCTGAATGCACAGTTGGTTTGAGGAAACCATTGCAGAGGACACAGATCATGCCAGTTAAAAGGGACACTTGCAAACTACAATCATCAGGTAAGCCACAAACAAGAGCATATGTTGAAGAAGGGCAGGTGAATCCTGCTGGGAACAAGGAGATCAGAAAAGTAGCCCTGCTCTCAAACTCATCATGTGCAGCAGCAGTGGCTGGGAAGAAGAGGAGGCTCCTGCCAACTATAAAGTAATTGCTGCATTCCCAGAGAATGAGGAAGCCACAGAATTACTCTGGGGGGATTCAAGGGGACCACAATCAGAAATTGCCACCTCCCCTTTGCATACGTGAATCAAGCAGCCCAGCTGCAATCACCACAATACTGTACTTCTGCCAGGTGAGCACTGCTAACATGGTTGAAACATGGGCAGGCCCACCAGCCACACAGGAACACTGCACCCAGGGAGAAAGCAGTGCAGCAGCAGCAGCACCACTTTGCTGCAGGCAGAACCTCCACCAGGTGCCTGACAGGTTTCAGATCTGGCCCTGTGCTGTCCTGATGTCTTCAAGGTAAAAAGGTGATTTCAGTCACCTCACGTTCAGTCAGGTTTGTTTCATCCTTTGTGGCACAAGGATATCCTATTCTGTCCTCAAAGCAGGCCTGCACCAAGGCAGAAAACACCCAGTGGTGCCCACTGAGTGACACAGCTCAGGGTCTTCCTGACCCAGCACAGCTCCCTGGCCAGAAATAAGCAGGACAGATGCTGGCAGCAAGCTGTCCCAGGGCTGGGACACTCAAGTTGGAAGCAGGCCAGAGACTCTTCCTCACAGACAGCCATGGGCACCCTTCTGCATCCTGGGAAGGCTGCATCCTGTTCAGTCAAACGTTGGGGCAAAGAAGCACTCAGGTTAGTTCTGCTCCATGCCAGAGCATGGGACAATGACAAGGTGAGAACTTCAGCTCCCTTGGCAAGGGCACTCCATGGCCATGCACTCACAGCTGGCACACACTCTGACTTACCCTCCTCCATGTCCTTCTCCCGGGCAGTCTCAGCCTGCTCGAGCTCAGGGCAAGACACTGGTGGGCAGAGAAGGAGAGTGTGGGCAGGTCTGTCATTGTGTCACCTCAGAGCATGGGCCGGCACACTGACACCCAAAATTTCTCACACCACCTCCTTCTGTCCTGGACTTCTGTCCAGCCCTTTCATTCTGTACATGCTACTCATTTTCTTTCTCAGCTTCCTCACACTTCTCCCTTCCCCAGAGCCCTGCGTGCAGCACCAGAGCAAGGCAGTCCCCAGGATGGCTTCTCTGGGCCACATCACCACATTCCAGTCAAACAGGCACTACAGTGCAAGCAGCACAACATTACTGCACTGCACAGACTGATGCCTTGAGGCATGTCTCTGTGTGGAGCTCATGGTAATCAGGCTGCACGTCCCTGCTCAGTGCACCAGGCTTGCAACTTCCAGCTGCACAGAAGAGTTTTGCCTTCATCTGATAGCAAGAACCTGATGTTTGGCTTTGCTCAAACCAATTCTGCTGTAACAAGAGAACCATGTGACCCAGCTGCTCTTTAACATTGCTATTCCTGCACAAGCTGCCAATGTCTGTGGCCAAAACCTCCTTCAGATGACACCAGGAAACCAAACTGACCTGACACCTAATCCTCACTCCCCACAGGGTTACCTCCGAGAGCCAGCAGCATCTTGGGGCCTGCTCCACCCTCACAGGGCAGTGAGTTTTGCCATGCAAGGGGCTCAGAACCATAGCACCTTATCCTGGAGCAGAGATACAGCTGCAATGGCAACTGCAGTCTACACCTGAGTACTCAGAGAGCTGTCACTTCTTCTCTTGACCAGCTACAAACCTGTAGAAAAACTCTGCTGACCACCACAGCTGCCGGTGCAGAGGTACCGTTCAGGCTGTCAGTGTGAGAAGTGCTGCAGCAGCACTGCCTGGAGGATCTAGAACTTGCTCCAGCAGCTTGCCACCCCTGTGCAGAGGGGATGGAGGCAGCACAGCTGCATGGCAGCCCTCAAGAAGGCAGAAGCCCCCCATATCAGGAGGTGCAGAGGGTCAGGCCTTACCAGACACACAGCACAGATCCCATGTGGGAGAAGGCACAAGGCTGCGCTCTCCGCAGTGTGGGATTTTGAATCAGACACTGCAGCCACCAGTGCAGCACAGACCTTAGCAAATGCTCATTTTACCTGGCCTATAAAACACTTGGATTTTGAGGTTACAACAGTTGTAACGGGGCAGCACAGAAACCAAGCAGTTTTCCAGGGCTTCAGGAGCTCTTGACTGTTATCTCACCTGCAGGCACTCCCTGCACCTGAAGTGTTATTTCTGTCATTGGATACAGAGCAGCTACAGAGGAAATTACTCCACAGCAACTATTTCACCTGAGCCACACCTTAGCCTGACACTGAAGCTAATGCACTGGCCCCACCCACAGGCCTCACACTCAGGCAGCTGCTTCCAGCATACAGCTGCTGCCTTGAAACGTGTGGCCTCAGCAAACCAACAGAGAAGGAGCAGCACTTTCAGCTGCAAGAGTACCCACAGGCTTCAGTCCTGCTGCCTCAGGATCAGGGCAGGTCAAAGAAAGCCAAAAGCAGAGTCTAGAAACAACCGCAGAAGTCAGCTTCAGTCTTCAGCTAACATGGCCACAGGCCCAACCTTCCTCACATAGCTAGGGCTAAGTAGTACTCAAAGCAAGAAGGTTACAGGTCCAGGGAGGACACTGTGCTGAAGAGGATCCCACATTACATGGGTTACCATCCGCTGCAGGAAGCGATTAGTTAAATCTGCTTATACTGCAGCAGATGGCTGTGAGGCTCCCACCCTGCGGGGCCCAAGAAACTGTGGGCCTGGTTGCCACAGCACTGCTGAGGGGCTCTCACCTTCCTTGCTCTCTTGGTTGGCTCGATCTTTCTGCTTCTTCTTGTTGGCAGCATCATCCACGCCCGAGACACTCTCCTCTGGCCAGGGGCATTAGTGCTGCTGGACATCTTCAGCCGTTTGGAGGACACAAACGGCCCGCCGGGGTCGGTAATGGAGTCTGGGTCAGGGGTGCGACGTTTTCTTCCTGGCCCAGCTATCTTGGCGACTCTCTGTGGTCAAACTCTCTGGCAAGGAACTAGTGGCCTAAAGAGAGGAGAGAGCAACCATGGCAGGAGGAGTGGGTGGAGGAGGCCCAACAGCATCAGGATCTACTCTCTGCCCTCCCAGGGCCAGTGCCCTCACATGACCTTCACTGTGGTGTTTATGGGAAGCCCCACACAGCACTGGGTAAGGAAACCTACCTCATCACAGCTGCTACAACTCTTACTGCCAAAAGCATGGGCTTGTCAGAGCTCCCAAGATACAACCGGGGGTCTTCTGTATGTAGCAGACATTAAAAACCTGGAAAGCAATTGTCATGCTCATGGCTCCCACTACAGCAACATTGGCCCAGAGGAGCTGCCAGCACTAACACCCAGAGGCAAGGGCAAGGACATAGGGAGGCTCCGATCCAAAAAACTCAAGCCTCCAGGGTTGACAGGGGCAGACAGCTATTTCAGTCAGACAGTGCCCCATGTATGAGGGCAGGAACCAGAAGCAAGGAACGCCCTAAGAAGGAAGAAAAGGGAGAAGGAGGAGCAGCCCCAGGACGGTCTCCCAAGACAGATGAGAGTAGAGCTCCCTGGCAAGAGGAGAGTACCTCCCCCTCTGCCCACCAGCTGGGAGCTTAACCACCACCTTGCATATTCATCTCCCTGCTGGTTTACAGACAGCGGCAGCAGTGCTTGGCCTGGAAACAGGACACCCAGGGAGAAGGCAGGGCAGGCAGGGCACTCACCCCTGCCCCCTCAGACATGCCCTCACAGGCAGAGCCAACTCCCCTCCAGGGTTTGCGAGCTGACTGCCCATGGGCTGGTCTCCAGTTCCTTGCTCTCCAGTTTCACCCTCGGGTGCTCATAGCTTTGATAGAGATCTGTACAACCCACTGAAAATGGGCCCACCCAAAGTGCCTCTGTGGCAGCAGTGAAAGCAGGAAGCTGGGACAGCTTCCTCCCTCATTGCCCAGGCTGCATGATCCTCATAGCACTCACCAGTCTGCAGGGGCTTGCTGGAGGGGAGAATGCCCAGTCACACCTACCCCTAGGTGCCAGCAACCTGCAGTAGCTCCTGGTGTGCTAATTCACAGCCCATCACATGGTGCTGCTCCCACCTGAGGACACAGAACTGAGGTTGACAGCATCTTACCCTAGCCCAGCTCCACTGAGCCTGCCTCTCCCTCTGCAGGAGGCAGGCAGTGCCCTCTGGAACACCTCATTCTGCTCTCACTCATGTACCAAACACAGACCTCAGAGCCCTGCTCAGGCATGGCCAGGGTTAGGTGGCACCTCCAAGGGAGGCGCTCAGTTGGAGGGAGCACACTGGCAGATCTGTGTTGCCCACCTCACACTCTAGAAGTGCTTGGGGCAATGAATATTCGCAAGCCTGGAGTCACAACTACAATCTGCAAAGGCCAACCCACCCTCATAGCCAAGAGACACCAAAGGCAAGGAAACAGCTCAAGTGCCAAGTCCAGCTGGGCTGCCTGACACAGATAGCTCCTGCCACCCATGGTGGAGGAACCTGAAACACCCTGGAGATAGAGATGCTGCACAGAGCCCAACATCAGCCCCAATGAGCTTGAGAGCACATGGAAGGACAGCAGTACCACCCCTCACTGCTCTATAGACTGGTTCTCCCCAGGATGCAGCAACACCTCTGGCTGCACAGGGAATGGGAAGGGCTCCTTGCAGCAAGGAATATGGTTGTGCTTCACAAGGCTGTGTCTGACACTGGCCACATACTGCTGCTCAGCTCCAGTCCCCATTGACACCAAAACTGGTCAGCTACAGATTCTTCCCAGCACTGAGAAATCTAACCTGGGCTTGACAAACACAGAGAAGCATTTTTATGCTGAATTTCCTTTGCCTCTGGAGTCAGAGTCCCAGGAGGAGCAGGAGACAAGAAGCAGTGACTGCGTTGTACAGGGTTGGGCAAGGTGCTATCACCTCCATCTTACACTTCTGAAGGGGTAACACAGGATACCTGCTGGGCAGAGTGACAGTAAGCTCTGAGAAGGGTCCTAAGAAAGGATTGTCTGCTGCCCGAGGAGGAGTGAGGAGGAGAGCCAGGGTTGATGCCTGCTATCATGCCTCTGGGAGAAGCCTCCTACTCTCACACCTCGCTGACAGCTCAGGTCCCTCAGGCACTTTAACAACAGTTACTCCTAACAGCAGGCAGGAACCAAGCATGGCTGGAACTCTGCCTAATTCCAGCTGCTAGGCTGATGGCAGCCTGAGGCTGCTGCATGCACCACTGGGTTTTGGAGGAGTGCAGGTGAAGCACAGGTTATTCTCATTCACCTTTTCTAATTCTTGAGGCTTTCTGCCTCTCTATCATCAGGAAACACAGAGTCAGGTAGGACTTTCAGCCCCCAAGTGTTTAGGGGCACAGAGGTTTTGTCAGTGCTGATGTCAGCACTGTAGGAGCCACTGCAGGTGAGAGATGGTGACAGGCTGCCCTGGCTATATGCCAGGTGTACCTCCAAGAAGTACCTAATAGACTGGGCACTTATACAAAACCTTACACAATCCTTCTCCAAGCTGGAAAAGCCTGGCTATGCTGCTGAGAGAGGAAGTGTCTCCTTGCCCTCTGCTCTCTCAGCCTTTGTGCCAGTGTGTGCACCCATGTGGCTGCAGCATGTACTGGTCTGAGACACCAGCCAGAGTTAAGCTGCTCTTTGCTCATTTGTCTTACCCTAGAGCAGTTTTCCAGTTCATGCAGGTGCTGCACAAATGCTTCCACAGGCCAAAGGAAAGGGAGAATTCAGGAAAAGTAACAAGGGGCTAGGAAAAATGTTGCTCCTTCCCATGGCAAACTGGATTAGTATTAACGTTCTGGGAATGGCAGCAGACAATGCACATCAAGACACAAATTGCTTCCTGTATTTGGGGCACATTTGGCAGCAAAAGGTCCCTGGTTCTTGCCTGCAGTGTCCAGAAGTCTTTACTGGGGTGGTTAAAGGAAATTTGTGATCCCTCAGCATCACCATTCTGTGGACCTTTGGCTTCTCCATGTCCCAAATACAGCCAACAGAAATACTTCTCTTCTTGTGTGCATAAGTACTTAACACCTTCTGCTCCTTGTTGCCTCAAGGGATCAGAAATCTCAAGACTCAAGCTTGTCGACTCAGTTTCTCAGAGTGCCTGACACACAGGTAGATCCAGGACAAACAGAACCACTCAGGGCAGGCACCCGGCCCAGCGCTGCCACAGTTTCCAACCCATGTCAAATCGCTACGTCCCTAAGGTGCAGTAACAGCAGCAAGCTCTTATCGCTGTGCTGCGTGGGGGAGTCTGGCGCATACTGCTCTCCCCCAGGCCCTGACAAGTCTCGAGGGAAGATGACTTTGTCCAGAGAGTAGTCAGCAACGGGCCCCGGCCTCTCCTGCACTGCTGCCCGGCTTCAGACATTGGGAAAAGGACGGGGAACGGAGCTCCTACCCAACCATCCCTGAGTCCCAAGACCAGACAGTGCATCAGGTCACTGCCAGCGGCCCAGCCTCGCAGCTCCCGCCTGACGCCGACGCGCTAGGCCCGTTCCGCCGTGCTCCCAGCTCCGCCCACCCCCAAGTTGGGATCTTCCCACGTCGCCGCCACCGGGCCGCATGCCGGCCTCTCGCTGTCCCCGGGCCCGGCGCGCTGCCACGGCCCCGGCCCTCATCCCGCACTGCCCCTAGCCACCGCTGCTGCCCACCTCGCGCTGCCCCTGCTCGCCACCGTTGCCCGCCCCACTGGGCCGGGCCGCCACCGCCCCGGCCCGGCCGGCCCGGCGCCCGCCCCGCACTCACGGCCCCGCCCGCCGCTCCGGTCTGTTTTGTTTGGTGCCGAAGTTCCGAGCGGGCCGACTCAGGAGACAGGCCGAGCCCGTGACGCACTTCCGGAAACCGGCGGACGGGCACACGTGACGCGGGAGCGCGATGGAAGTGCGGTCACGTGACGCCACGCGAGGTCGGCCGCTGGCACCCTCCCTCCCTCTCCCGGCGGCGCCATGGCAACGACGCTCGCATTGGCGTCACCACGGCTCCTGAGGGACGTCCCGCCCCCAAGGGCGGGCAAGGGCACAACACGGCCCATGGCGTTCCCACGGCAACGGGCTGGGCGCGCCGCCTCTGTGTCTCGGGCCTGCTCCGTGGGTGCTCCATGCGCCACTATCTGTCCCACATAGTGCCACCTGCAGCGCCCCCCTGCCCCACAGCCGGTCCTTGGCCCCATGGCCTGCAGGTCTGTCTGTAGCCCAGACCTGCTCTGTGGGTGTTTGTCCTGGGCCTACTGGGCCAGCCCTTTGCCTCACAGCCGTTTGCACCACCCCACAGCTGACCCATGGCCCCGCAATGTCCTACATGCAGGGTCCAGCAAGGGCAAGCAGCTCCCATCCCGTGGGGTCAGGGAGGCGACCACGGGGCCACCCGGGGAAGCCATGGGAGCCCATGGCACAGGGCAGACGAGAGGCAGTCTTGCTCTGTAACTTTATTCACACAGGGAGGTGCCCGGCAGCCCCAACCTGCCCAGTGCTCTGGGGCAGGCAGACCAGGCAGGGGGCAGGGTGTTGGGGGGTCTGGGCCCCTCCAGGACATCACTGGCAGGTGTTGTAGATCTGGACCTGCTGGTTGATGGAGGCCAGCACCTCCCTCATCTTGGCCTCCAGCCCACCCAGCTGGGCTGCCTTGGCGTCCAGCACCCGCTCGTTCCTCTCGTACTCCTCCTCCAGCACTGCAAGGACAGGGAGGACAAGGGGTCAGCCCAGCCCCTCACCACTGCCACTCCCCAGGCTCCCTACCCAGGCCTCACCTCGCAGCCGCTGCAGCTTGCCCTGGGCATCCTGTAGCAGCCCAGCAGCCTCGTCTCGCAGCTGCTGTGCTCGGCTGCCTGCCTGCTGTGTGCCCTGCGCTCTGTGCTGCACTAGCTCCTGCGCTGCTCGGTAACGGTCCCGCAGCGGCCCCTCTAGCACCTGCCGGGCAGCAGGTATGGTCAGTAGAACCCCTACAGGATCACCACGCCCTCCATGCTCCCTGTTCACCCACCTGTTTGGCCTCGCCAGCTCGGTCCCGTGCTGCACCAGCTGCCTCCTGGGCACGAGTGGCTGCCAGGCTGTTGTTGGCACGTTTCACCTTCAGGGTGTCCATCTGTCCATCCAGGAGCCTGATCCGTCCCATGGCACCTGCCAGATGCTGCTCTGCACTCACTGTCTGGGTCTGCATCTGGGGAGCATGGCAGATAGGCATGGTCAAGGTACCCACACAGTGGCGACAGGGTCCTGCCCATCCTTAGGGTCATAGGGATGGGGTTCTTACAGTGCCAAGGGCTCTCTCACTGTGCTGGATGTCACCAGTGGCACGATGCAGCGCCTGCTCAGTCATGCTCTGGGCTTGCTGTGCCTCCTCCAGTGACTGCTGCACTGCCTCAGCTGTGTTCCACACCCCCTCTGCCCGCAACCTGCAGCCAGGGTAGCACTGCCTCAGAGCCAGTCTGGCCTGGGGGGTCACTGTGCAGGGGCTGCATCTCCATGTCCCCTGGCTCACCTGGCTTGCTGGGCATCCTGCAGCAGTTGCCTGGCCTGGCGCACATCACCAGCTGTCTCCTCCAGGATGGCATCAACACTAGCCAGGCTGCGTACCCGTGACTTGATCTCCTCAGCCAGGTGGTGGATCTGGGCCGGCGCAGCAGGCAGTGACAACTCCAGTACCCGGCTGGCCACCACCTCTATGCTCTCGGGATCAGCTCCCTCCTCTGTGGGCAGGAGCCATCAGTTTGTCCCCTGTGGCACTCTGGGACAGAGGGGACAGGCAGACCAAGGGGTGGGGAAGGGCATGGGGAGGCATGGGAGGGGAGCCATGGCGAGGGAGTGTGGGGCATGACAAAGGATGTTTGGAATAATCAAGGGGCAGGGCAGGGCATGTGCAATGCAGCATGGTTCAGGACTGTGTGGTGGAAGGGTGGTACAGCCCAAATGCAGTGCAAGGGCCATGTAATGCAGCACAGTGCAGGTGCAGGGCAGTGTGGTGCAGGTGCAGTGCAGGTGCAGTGCAGGTGTAGAATCGCAATGCCGGGCAGGGGTGGCAAGCCCCCCAGCACACCACCACTCACGGCTCAGGAAGGCCTTAATGTGGCTGATGAGCTCCCGCAGCTCCTTGTTGGAGCTCTCCACATGGGCCCTGGTCTGGTTTGCCTTGTCCAGGGCTGCCTGTGCTCGCATCCGGGCCTCATTTGCCTTCCCCTGGGCTTCAGCCACCTGAGCAGGGTCAGAGATACTCAGTGTCATCCCCAAGGACTGGAGGGCACAGCTGTGCCACTCACTCCCACCAGCGTCTGTGCACCTCGTACCTTGTGGGAGAGCTGAGCCATGTCACCAGCAGCCTGCTGCAGCTCCTCTTGGGCATGGCGTGCCCGGTCCAGAGCACTGTCAGCCGTGGACACAGCCCCACCACAGCTCAGACCCCCACAGCGCCGTCCCCCATCCTCATCTCGGCACCCAGCTCCCCCACAGGGGCTCTCAGCACAGGGTACATCACCCGTGGCACCGCACACCTGCAAAGCAGTGCAGGCTTGGGACGGCTCTAGGAAGCATACTCCCTGTGCCCATCCCATATCCCACCTTCTCATTGAGTAGGTGAAGGCTCAGTGCCTGTGCCTTTGCTGCCAGGTCCATCAGTGCCCGCCGGCTGGCTGCATTTTGACGATTGAAGTCATCCCGCCGGCTGGCCAGGAGCTGCTCAGTGTGGCGCCGGGTAGCTGCTGAGGTGCTGACAGGGCTGGGCACAGTGCGGGTGGAGGCATCTGCCCAGCGCTCAGCCTCACGTGACTCCTCATAGGACTGGCAGAAACTGTCATAGGCACCTGAGGGTGGCAGGAGCACCATCAGACCTCCAGCCATGACCCCACTGTCCCAGCCTGGCTCTGCAACGCAGCTCACCAAGAAAGTTGGAGGTCTTGAGGGCATGCAGCCTCAGCTCCAAGTCCTGCAGACTGTGATTTAGAGCACGAGCACCCCGGTCCACTGCACTCAGCACATGGCTGGCATTGAAGTTGGCATCTTGGGTGGCTGTCAGCTCACCCTCCAGCCGTGTCAGCCTCTCTGTTGACGCCCCAATCTGCTGCCTGCAAGGGAAGAGGGTCACAACCCACCACCGAGGACAACCTGGGAGCCATGCCCCACGCTGGGTGCTCACCGCAGCCCCTCCATGGCGTGTGTCAGGTGGGTGGCTGTGGCAGCAGTGGCATTGCGGGCAGCCACCACATCACGCACGGTGGCCAGGCTCTCCTCCAGCCGCTGAAAGGCACCACCAAAGGCACCGGCAACCCCAGTGTGCTGCAGGAGGCTGGCACGCTGCACCAGCGCCTGGGTGCGGGCAGCCAGGTCCTGCACCACACGGTCCCAGTCCCCAAAGCAGGGGTGGCAAGGCTGGCATGCAGGGAAGGTACCAGCAAAGCCTCGGGCGCACTGGTCACAGCGGACTCCAGAGATGCCAGGCCGGCAGTCACAGTGGCCGCTGCTACGGTGGCACTGGGCACTGGCAACACCACGGGGGTCACAGTCACAGGCTGCAGGGAGAGTGGTGTCAGGGCACTGTGGGGCCTGCCACAGTTCCCTAGCTGGCACCACCAGCTCTCACCTCGGCATTGCTGCCGTGGGTCACCCCAGTGGTGCTCCTGGCAGTCAGAACAAGTCCGGCCCCCAAAGCCTGGCCGGCACGAGCACTGCCCTGTGAACTGAAAGACATAGCATGGCCAAGGCTGGCACTGCTGCAATAGTTCCCCATTCCCATCTCCTCATGCTCTGTCCCTGCTGTGTCTCACCTGGTTGCAGGCAGGTGTCAGGGCATATTGGGGGTGGCAGCCGCAGGGCTGGCAGCCCTGCCCACTGCCCAAGTTCCAGAAGTTGGGGCTGCAGCGGTCACAGCTCTGGCCCTCCACGTGGGGTAGGCAGTGGCATTGCCCACTGTGCCCATCACACTGGCAGTGCTGTGGCCCACATGTGCTGGCAATGGTGCCCAATGCATTGCAGGAGCAACCTGAAATTAGATGGGTGCTGAGAGGGGACAGGGATCTGGGGATAGAGAACAAACAGCAACAGGATGGAGATGGGAGGAGGTGCAGATGGTATGGGGACAGAGGCAGGAATGGGACTAAGATGGTGACAGGCAATGGTCAATGCAGGGTAGAGATAGAGACTGGGCAGGGATGTGGTAGAAACTGGACATTGGTGGAATGGGAACCTCACAACGACCGCTGATGTGGATGGGATGGAGATGGAGCAGGGGCAGGATAGAATCCAGGACAGTCAGGGTAGCAGTGGGGATGTGATGGCAATAGGGACAGAAATGGGCATGAGATGAGGATGTAGGTGGAATGGCACAAGTTTGGCATAAGGACAAGGATGGCATCACACTGAGAGGGGTGGGCATAAGGGACAGGGCAGGGCTGCAGGGACCCCACAGTGCTGTGCATGAGCGAGGGCAGACATGGGTGTGCATGGACCCCAGGGACATGCTGGGCCCTGACGGCAGGTCTGTGGGTACTCACGCCTGCAACTGTGCCGCGTGGCATCCCCATAGTATCCAGGCTGGCATTCGGCACAGTGGGGCCCTGCTGTGTTGTAGAGGCAGCGCAGGCACTGCCCTGTGTGCCGGTCACATGCCTCTGGGTCCGTCACATCGATGTTATCATGGCACTGGCAGGGCACACAACGCCCGCCAGGCTGCAGTGGGTCCCCATAGTACCCAGGAGCACACTCATCACAGCGGGGACCTGACAGAACAAAGAGCTAGACAGTGCCTGGGGAAGGGGAATCCCCGAGGGCACTGAGCATGTTGTTGTGGGCACCCACCTGTGTATCCAGGGCTGCAGTGGCAGACAACCTGCCGAGTGCGACTGTCCTGGTAGCAGGAGGCAGCAAAATGGTGGGAGCTGCTGGGCCCCTCAGGGCAGGGGCAAGGCCTGCAGTGTTGCCCGGAGCCCAGTGCTGGGTTCCCAAAGTGCCCAGCTGCACATCTGAGGGCAGGCAATTAGCAGCGGTCAGAGCTGCCAGTAGCACTGTGCCCTGGTCCAGACCTGCCGGCAGCAGGCCTTCCCAGTCTGGGCACACACCCCACTTACCTCTGGCACCTCTCTCCATCTGTGTGGTCACGGCAGCGCAGGCAGCTGCCCGTCTGGGGATCACAGCTCTCAGCATGCCCGTTGCACTGGCAGGGTCGGCACATGGGGAAACCCCAGCGGCCGGGCTGGCAGCGGTCACAGCGCTGACCATGGGCACCTTCACGGCAGGAGCACTGCCCTGTGAAGCTGTTGCAGACAGTGCTCACTGAGCCCTCACTGCTACACTGGCATGCTGGAAGACAAGGCACCCACAGTGTCCAACTCCAGGTTGACAAAAGCATCCTTCCCCAGCACCCCCAGCCCTAAGGTGCCCCAGATCCTTTCCAGCTGGTCTGGCATAGGTTCATCACACTTACCTTGGCACCCACTGGGCCCAAAACCAAAGGTTCCTGGGGAGCAGAGGTGGCAGCGCCGTCCCATGACGTTGGGTTTGCACTGGCACTGCCCACCCTGGGGCTGGCACTCACCGCTGACTGAGCCCTGGGGGTCGCAGAGGCAGGCTGTGAGCAGAGAGTGGGGTGAGAAACAGGTGCTGTGGCACACAGGATGGGGCATGGAACAGGGTGCAGGACTAGACATGGGTCATGGGACAGGGTGTGGGGCTGTACTCACGCAGTGCTCCGCCATGCAGGATGGCAGAGAGGCTGTGCAGAAGGCTGGAGCAGGGCTCGGCCACAGGCGAAGGCCCGGCAGCATGGAAGGGCTGGGCACAGCGGTACCGCTCGAAGGTCTCCCTGCGCTCCATGGATCCAGGGTCACCCGCAATGAACATCTCCAGTGAGGAGTAACGGGGCAGGAGCACCAGCTGGAGGGGCAAGTCAGTAGGGTGTCATACCTGTCTCTCCTCATGTCCCCTAAGGCCATATCCTGCTCTCCTGAATGGCTGCTGTTCTCCACCCCACTGCCCAGCTGCCCCTCACCGAATCAATGAGCACACTGGCAGTAGGGTCCTGTTGAGAGCTGGCACAGCCCAGCTCCAGACGAAGAGTGTAGGAGACACCCTGCTCCAGGCAGATGGGCTGGGGCAACACCACATACCTGGGGGCACAAAGCAGAGCACAAGTACCCAGGTGACCCCCATAAGCCCCAGCACAGCCCAGTCCCATTGAGGCACTCACCTGGTACCAGAGGGGAAGCTGGTGGAAAGCTGGTCATCGGCTGGGATGGTATTTCCACAAGGGCTGCTGGCAGAGACAGGGCTGGGGCGCAGCACCCTTACCCTCACCTCCTGCCAGGGCTCTGGGTGCTGCCAGCAGAGAAGGGATTGTGCCAAAAAGCCTCACTATCCAGTGCTCCCCAGCACCACCTCCCACTTTGATGATACATCCCATGTATCCCATGGCTTCACCATGATCACTGGTGCTCACCTGGGGCTCATAGCGGACAATCACATCATACTCCATGGAGAAAGGCACATTGCTCACGTGGAACTCCACCCAGCCACCTTCCTGCATGCGGGCAAAGCCTGTCCCCGTCCATGAAGCTGGGTGGTCTGTGGGGGGCTCGCGCTCCACCACCAAGCCCTGATGTGAGGGGGTTGCAGGATGAGACTCCAAAAATTGCTGTGGCTGGCAGGCACAACTCTAACCTGCTGCCCCCTTGGAGCAGTTCCTGTTGTCTTGGGGACCCTGCAAAGAGCCACTCAGTGCCCTACTCTGATGTCCCCTACCTGATGCAGCCGAGCATCCTCAGCCTCATAGATGTAATGGTCCAGGTTGATGTGGTAGTAGCCGGGCTCCACCTGATCACACCGTCGTCCCACCACGTGGCTGCGGCAGGGGCACTGCCCCGTCTCCATGGAACACCTAGTACCCCAGTAGAACCATCACCCCCAGTGCCAGCAAAGAAGCCACTCACTTTCCAAGTTCTCACAAGGACTCACATGTTGTTGTGGGCACCGCCTACGTCACAGTCACAGGGCCGACAGCCTGGTAGGTCATGGCTCAGCCCCCAGTGCTCAGCCTGCCAAGGACAAGGGTGTCAGGAAGCACATGGTGGCAGTTCCACAGCCCCAAGCACCATGCACAGCCCCTGAGCATTCTGCGTGGGCCCTGGCACAGCCCTACTCACCAGGCACTGGTCACAGTTGTGTCCAGTCACCAGCCGCTTGCAGAAGCACTCGCCACTGACAAGGTCACACTGGCTGCCCTCAACCACTGTGCCACGGGGGTCACACTGGCAACCTGTATGGAGAGCCAGAGGTGTCTGCTGGGGTCAAGCCACACACCCATCCCTGGCAGAAGCCACCCCGGTACCTACGCTGGCAGCCCTGTGGGTTGGCGCTGCTGAGGCTGAAGAAGCCAGGCTTGCAGTGGTCACAGCGGGGGCCAGCCACGTGCTCCTTGCAGCGGCATTGCCCCGCAATCAGTCCCCGGGCTGGATCATCAGCACTGTCACACAGCCCCCCATCCAGAGAGCCATCAGGGTCACAGTCACAGGCTGGGGATGAAGACAGGGTCAGCACCCTCATGGCCCTATGCCTGGTCCAGCACCACACAGACGCCGGCACCAACCTCGGCACACTGTGGGGTCCCTTAGGTCCTTGCTGGGGTCCTTGTAGTAGAAGGGCTTGCAGAGGTGGCAGCGGCGGCCCATGGTGTTGTGCTGGCACCCATCACACACAGCCCCACTGGCATTCCCAGTGGCCAGGAAGACAGCCATGTCGAAGTGGCACCGCCGCGAGTGCTCATTGCAGTCGCAGCCTACAGGGATGGCATCACAGTATGGCACATGGTGCCCTAACCCCTCTCCTGGCAGGCAGCACCCTCAGTACCAAACCTCCCCAGTCCTGCCTTCCCTTACCCCAATACACAACACTCCAACCCCAAACCTCCCCAAACTGCAGCCTGCAGCATCCCAACCCACCCCCAGATGCTCTGCAAGATGACATTCTTCATCTAACCACATCCCAGCGTGCAGCATCCCCAAACCCCTAGCATGGCACAGCCCACCAGCCCTGGCACCAGGATCCCTGCACTAGGAGCTCTCGTGGGGCACTCACGGCGACAGGCATTGGTGCTGGTGCCCTCAGCTGGGCGCCAGGGCAGGTCATGGTAGAAATCCTGGCAGCGCTCGCAGTTCAGTCCCTGTGTATGGTGCTTGCAGACACAGCGCCCGTGCACCTACCGGGACACCATGGTGAGGGGCTGTGGGATGGGGCAGCGTAGCTGCTCATCTCCATCAGGGCACAGGGGGCCAGCTTGCCCTACCATGCCATCAGTGGTGGCAGGGGCTCCATCGAGTGGGGCGCACTCAGAGGCATGCCCATAGCAGAAGCAGTTCCCACGCATCACCAGCTCATAGAGTGCGTAGTAGTACTTCTCCTGGATCTCACGCCGCGTGTCCAGCAAGTTGTCCCCCAGTGTGTGTAGCTTAGTGAAGTTTACACGCAGGTTGGTGACACGCAGCAGGTCTGGAGTCAGGAGAGACCCACATTGGCACAGGGCAGCCAGGCTTGTCCACGCACAGCTTGGTTCTGCAGGGCACATCTGGGACAGGCTGTGCATGGCCATGGGGGCTGTAGTTGACTCGATGGAGCTGGGTGTGGCTTGCACCATCAGGCTGAGCATGGCTTGGCTCACACACACATGGCTGCACGTGGCCAGGCTGGGCTGCATGGAACTACAGTAGTTTGGCTCCCATGCAATACTCGTGCACAGGCTGGGGCCCTGCAGCCTCCCTCAGCACATGTGGGCTGGGACCCCACGAGTGCAGAACAAGTGCCCTGGGCAAGGACTCTTTCCCGAGTGTTGGGGCACCTACTGCTGCAAGCTGTGCCTGGAATACAGCTCTGCCCAGGCACTGGCAGGACAGGACACAGCTCTCCAGGACTACAGCTTCCCAGCAGCCCTACCCTGTAGATCCTCTCTCTTGCTCCCAGACTAAATTTAGCCCTGGGTGATTAACCCACTGCATCCTGCACCCAGCCCAACTCCTCTACCCCAACACCATCCTGCACCACAGCCACGACTTGGCATTGAGGTCAGCTCTGGCACAGCCATCACCTTCTGTCACCCCAAAGTTTAGCTGCTCTCACAGTGGTGGCGGGGGTGAGCACTGCAGTAGGGACCCAAGCCTCCAGAAACTTGGCCCAGCCCTGACCCTGCCATGGGGCTCAAAGCAGGGAGGGAGCCAAAATAGCTGAGCCCAAAATAGAGCAGGCAGGCAGGAGCCTGAGGCAGACAACTCACTCTGGATAGCAGAGCTGTAGGGGTCCCGGATGGGGATGGCAGGGTCCAGCACCCGGTAGATCACCTGGAGGGACAGCAAGATGATGAGGGGAGACCACAGGCATCCCTCAGCCCTCCTGGGGTGTTGTCAGGGCCTCACCTCCCCCTCGGTGGAGGGCTCAATGTCAGAGTAGCGGGACTCGCAGATGACATCGTCAATGCGGCGCAGGGGCCCACGAGGGATGTTGGGGAAGGCAGTGGCACAGTCATAGGCGAAGTAGCGGTAGACCTTCCAGGTGCGCCCGAAGTCGGCTGAGCGCTCCACCAGCAGGGCCGCCGGACGGAAAGTCTGTGGGACACCCAGCTGAGACATGGGCCAGCCCTGCACGCCCTTTGGACTTCATCCCATCCCATCCTGTCCTGCTCTGTCCTGTCCCAGCCTGGGTACTCAGGTGTCAACACCCACCTTGAAAGTCATGATGAGGTGCGTGAAGTGGAACTCGGCCTCCAGGTCCAGTTGGATGCTGACATGCTCCATGCCTGGGGACGGCATGTACAACTGAGGGGAGCTCCCAGATGTGGGTCTCAGGGGTTCAACCTCCCCACCCAGCTGCTGTCCAGGGGCGCGTCTACAGCCACCGGCTGAGTCACACTTCCTCGGCGTGGGAGGAAAGGAAGGAGAGCCCCCGGGACACTTCACTGCCCCCACCCACTGCTCACCATTCTCTGACTGCCACCAGGCTTTCTTGGGGCGGGGGCGAAGGTAGTGACCACGTTCTCAATGCGGTGGCTGTTGGCGTTGGTGCGGGCATCATAGGGCCGCCGCGAGTCACAGATGAAGCACTTCTTCTCCTCCTGCAAGCGGGAGGCTTGGTGATGTGTGTCCCCATCACCGCCCTGTGCCCCCAGCCCCACCCAGTCCCCCTGGGCCCTCACATTGGTCTATGTGCCACTCACCTGAAGGTGGCTGACAATGCAGTAGTGCTGTGGCCGACGCATTCCGCAGGTGGAGGTGGCACTCAGACGGGGGGCTCGTCCCACAAGCAGGTCCCCAGTGGCAGGGTAGCAGCTGCCGCGAGCACAGCCCTGGGGGGAGTCCGGAGCCAGGGCCCCCCCCAGCCCTGCGGGGGCAGCGGGCGATTGAGGTGGGGGGGGACAGGGACCCGGGGCCCCTTCCGCGGCCGCCCGGAAACGTGGCGGTGGGGCCGGGATGACGACCGGAGTGGGGGAAACGACGACCGGACGGGGGGGTGGGGGTGCGGACTCACCGACCAGCAGCGGCAGCAGCAGGAGGGCGCCGGGACTCTGCATGGCGGGGCGCAACCGGGACGCGCAAAGAGGGCGCAAAAGGAGCGCAAAGAGGGCGCAAAGTGGCCGCTCGGCAGGTGCCCTACGGTCCCGTCCCGTTCCCGTCTCGCCCCGCCGGTTCCCGTCCCAGTCCCGGTCCCTCCCGCTCCCCCCACCCCTCCGAGCTCGGGGCTGCGCGGAAAGCGCGGGGCGGATCCGGAGCGGGGAGCGCGGGCGCCGCCAGCAGTGGCCAGGAGGCGGGCAGGCAGGAGGGTAGGCAGGAGGACAAGCAGGCAGGAAGCGCAGACACAGCAGCCACTGTTCAGGGCTTTATTTGCAGGTGCAGCTGTGCTACATGCACCCACGGAGGGGATGAGAACCCCAGGACTTGGGGCTGCAAGGCAGGAGCAGACACCAGCCTTCAGCCCTGCCACCAGTCCCTAGCACGTGGCATAAGCATTGGCCTTCTCCTGGATCTCCTCCAGCAGCCCCCAGACCCGCTGCTCCAACGCCTGCAGTCGCATTGCCTTTGCTGCCATCGTTCGCTCATTGGCCCCAAAGTGCTGCTCCAGCTCTGCGAGATGGGGTCACAGTCAGGGTGCAGACCCCTGCCATGTCACCATCCCCTGTTACCCTTGGGGCACCAGGCAGGACTTGCCCAGGGGAGACATACACGGGGAAGTGAGCACTAAGCAGGGTCAGATTGGTACTGGATGACCCCTTCAACATGCACCCCGCTCACCTTCCAACTTCCTCTTGCTGCTGCTGGCCTTGTCCAAGAGGTCCTGGGCCTCTGCTGTCAGCCGTGTCACACGCTGCAGGGCCCCACCAGACACCCCATCCAGCCCACTCACCCGCGTCTTCAGCACCACGTAGCGCTGTGTCACCTCTGCTAGGTCCTGGTGGTACAAGAGCACAGCGGTACTGTATCTTCTGCTAGCACCTCATACCATTTTGGTGCCGTGTTGTAGCCAGGCAAGGCCAGGACTTACCTGAGTGAGTGTCCCAGAGGTGGCAGTGGCATGTTGCACCCTGTCTTTGGCTTGCTGGGCCACACGGTGAGTGTCCCGGCCCTGCTCCTCCAGGGTGGTGATACGCTGTGCCAGCTCCTGCAGCCGCTGCTGCACTCTTGACTCCTTCCCCTCCAGCACCTTCAGCCTGCGTTCCGCCTGGGCAGGCATGGGCACTGGCTGCCAGTGGGCACAGCAACCACCATGCCCATGGTGCCAACCCCACCATTTTGGCAAGCCCACGGCGCTCGCTCTACACAGTCCATGTCCCCCTGGCACCAGCCTTGTTGCCCTTGCTGTGGCATCAGCCGTGCTCATCACAGCACCAACCCCATTACTCCCACTGCCCCCACAGCACTAACCTTATTGCCCCTAGCATAGAATCAAAAATTATTTAGGTTGGAAAAGACCTTACATATCATCGAGTCCAACCATCAGCCTAACACTGCCAAGTCCACCACTAAACCATGTATGTCCCTTAACACTACACCTACACATATTGTAAATACCTCCAGGGATGGTGACTACCCTTAGCAGCCTATTACAGTACTTGACAACCCTTTTGGTGAAGCAATTAGTCCAAACTAAATCTTCCCTGGCACAGCTTCATGCCATTTCCTCGTCCTATTGCTTGTTTCTCGGGAGAAGAGACCAGACACCATCTCTCTACTACCTACTTTCAGATAGTTGGCAATAAGGTATCCTCTCAGCTTCCTTTTCTCCAGAATAAACAACCTGTTTCCTCAGCTGCTCCTCACACCACTTGTGCTCTAGACCCTTCACCAGTTTTGCTGCCCTGTCTTTCTCATAGTGAGAGGTCCAGAAGTGAATGCAGTGTTTGAGGTGGAGCCTCACCAGTGCAGAGTACAGGGGTATAAGCACTTGCCTACTCCTGCTGGACACAGGATTGCCAATACAAAAATGCCCAAAGCACCCAGCCACCCAGATGAGCACCACTCTCATTTCCCAGTCATGCCAGCAGCACTGGCTCCACTCTCCAAGCTCCAGTGTGCCAACAGCTCCAGTACCCCTCACCTCCTTGGCTCTGTTCTTAGCTGCCCGAATGGCATCTCTGGCACTCCGTAAGGTGCTCCCTGCCGCCGTTGCCTGTGCCTGTGCCATCTCCAGTGCCTGTTGTGTCCCAGCCAGCTCATCCTCACACCTTCTGCTCGTTCCCTGCAGGAGCACGAGCAGCTTCAGCCCCAGCCAGCACCAGGGGATGGACCCCAACCTTCTGCCCATCCCAGCATTATCACCTGCCACTTGCCTGGCATCCTGCCCCTGTGCCAGCAGCCCCCTGGCTGCAGCCAGCCCCTGTGCCGTGCTTTTGAGCACTGCATCCACCCCCTCCAGTTGGCCAATGCTCTCCTGCATCTCCTGCAGCAGCTCCTGGATCCGTCCGGGGCTGCTGGGCAGGGAGATGTTCAGCACCTGCCGGGCCACCAGCTCAATGCTGCCTGGGTCAGCTCCCTCCTCTGCAGGGACACAGGAGCAAGGTGGGGTCAGGGTTCAGAGTGGGCACACTAAGTCCTGTCATGCCCATGTGCCCATACCATGCCAATGCTACCTGCCAGGAAGGCTTTGATCCGGCGGATGAAGTCCCGAAGCTGAGTCGTTGCCTTCTCCACACGGCTGCGGGCAGCCTGTGAATGCCCCAGTGCTTCCTCTGCCTGGCTCCGTGCCCCTCGTGCCAGCTCCTGCACCTCCTGTGTCTGGGGGGCATGAAGTGAGCTGGGGGCACAGGGCAGCCCTGGCAAGGGGTGTGGGAGGCGGGCAGGGGATACAAAGGGACACATAGGGATAAGATGGAAGCATGCAAGGGAACATGAGGTGGTGTGCGATAGGGTACACAGAGGCATGAACGGGGTGTGCAGTGGGACATAAAAGGGTTGTGCAAGGGGGTGCAGCAGTTGCCAAAGGGAGCAGACAAGTGGCACAAGGGGCATAAGAGTGACATACAGCAGGGCATATACTTGGAGCATGGAAAGGGCACAAGTGCAATGTGCAAGGGGACATCAAAGAGATATGAAAAGGGCCTAAGTGGGACATGAAAGTGAATACAGAGGGACCTCAAAAAGTACTACGGAATCACCATCTCTACCTTCCGTGCCACAACACCAAGCTTCCCCAATGCCACCTCCAGCTGCTGCGAGGCATTACGGGTGTTGCCCAGGGCTCGAGCTGAGATGGGCAGTGCCCCTGTGCACCCTGTGCCACCACAATGCCGTGCCCCCGCATCATTCCGGCACAGGGCTCCTCCGCAAGGTGCTTGCTCACAGCTCCAGTCCCCAGGTGCCCCACAAATCTGCCATGATGCCAATGGGGTGAGAAGATAGCTCATCAGTACACAGGGGGAGAACCTATCTGCCCGTGGCTCGCCCAGTGTGCCTATTTGCCCCACACTGGTCCTGCTCTCACCTTCTCATTGATCCTGGCAACACTGAGTCCCATCACGCGTTTCTGCACCTCCCGCAAGGATTTCTGTTCTGCAGCCATGCCACGCCGGAAGGCATTGCCCTGCTGGCGCAGCACCCGCTCGGCTGCCCGCCGTGTCGCCTGGGACCTGCTCAGCTCACTGGCTGTGCCACCGGCCACCGCCGCGGCCTGCTGCGAGCCCTCCACTGATGTCAGGATGCCACGGTGAGACTCTGCAGGTGATAGTGTCACGTTGGTGTTTGGCTGGGGTGGTTGCCACTGAACTTCCAGATCTTCACTGAATGCTCTTACCACCGAATCCAGCTGCTGCTACAGCGCTGAGGAGGGTTTGGAGGTGGGAGGCAGTTCGGTTGAGATCTCCCAGCCTGCGGTTCAGCCCAGCTAGCCGCTCCAGGTGCAGCACATCCACCTGTGCCAGCTGATCTAGATGTTGCTCCAGCTCTTGAAGCTGCTTCCAGAAGTCATCTAGTTCCATCCTTTGTGGGGGAAGAGGGGTCACAATCCTCTTTGGGTGACAAAAGGGAGTTCCCCCTCACCCCAGCCACTTTGCACACTTGCCTGGTGCCATCCAGCCTCACGGGTAGCCCATCAAGGAGGGGGCCTCCAGGGCTGACCTGCTCTCCCAGCAGCTGCTCCACATGCCCCAAGGCCTCCTCCAGTGCCCGCAGGCGGCGGGGGCTGAGCTGGGGTGCAGACCCTCCCTCCCTCAGTGTCTGCACCTGAGCCCCAAGACGCTGCAGCACATCCTGCATGCTGCCCAGGGCTGGGTCCCAGTGCCCAAAGCAGGGGTGGCAGGGAGAGCAGTGTGGGAAGGCCTCTTGGTAGCCACGCTGACAGCGGTCACAGCGCAGCCCCCCAAAGCCTGGCCGGCACCAGCACTGGCCACTGGCCTGATCACACTGTGGGCTCTCAGCACCCAGTGGCTCGCAGTCACAGGCTGTGGAGACAGGCAGCAGCATGTCCTAGCCTCCCTAGAGACTCCCCTGTCCCTAGAGTGCTACCATATCCCGCTGTGTCTTCAGTGTGCCGTACCCAGGCTCTCCTATGTTCCCACAAACCCACTATGTACTCAGGGTCCTCTAAGTCCTTCATGGGCCTAGAGACCCACCATGTCCCCAGCATCCCACTGTGTCTCCAAAGTCCCCCATGTGTTCAGGGTGCCATCATGTTCCCAGCATCCCACTACAGCTCCAGGTTCCCCCATGTCTGAAGGGACCCACTATGTCTCCATGATTTCATCGTGTTTCCAGGATCTCCTGAGTCCCCAGTGTCCCACTGTCTTCCCAGGGCCCCCACGTTTAGAGTCTCCTACCATGTCAACATGGCCCCCCATGTCTGTAGAATCCCACCTGTACCCAGGGCCCCACACTCCCCATGTTCCCAGAGCCTCTGTGTCCCCAGTCCCGAGGACATGGCCCCACCTCGGCACTCCTGTTCAGGGTCTCCCCAGTGATGCTCCTGGCACTGGGAGCAGACACGTCCCCCAAAGCCAGGCCGGCATTGGCACTGCCCTGACACCTGCAGCAAGAGTGGCTTGCTCAGCCAGGCAGGTGGCTCTCCAGGCACTGGGAGGGCAGAGGAGTCATGCCAGGGTGCTGGGGAGACTCACCACATCACAGGCAGGGTTCAGAGCACGGGTGGGGTGGCAGCCACAGGGCTCACAGCCCCCAGCCCCCCAAGTCTCCAGAAGTGAGGTATGCAGCGGTCGCAGTTCTTGCCCACCACATTGGGCCGGCAGGCACAGGCACCTGTGCCACGGTCACAAGTGCAGGTGCCAGCAGTGCAGTGGGAGGCCAGGGTTCCTTGTGGGTCACAGGCACAGCCTGCAGGAGAGTGTGTGGCCACATGGGGCTCAGATTATATGCCCCACCCAGGTAATGCCTTCCTGGCAGCTGGTTCCCACATCCCAAATCCACCTGGCCCTGAACCCATGCACAGCTGCAAACCACCTGATCCCAACACCCCCACAGCCCCCAACCCTGATCCCTGTCCCCTGCCAAGTCCAGATCCCAGACACCCCAAAAATTAGTCCAACCCAACTCCTTCTTACAAACCCGATGCCCCATCCCACAATGCAGCCCCAAGCCTCACCCCCACACCAAAACCTGGCATCACACCAAATCCCCCCACATCCCTCAACCCTTGCACAGCCACAGCCCCAGCACAGCCCTTCTGTCGCACTCACGCCGACAGCTGCGCTGCAAGGCATTGCCATAATAGCCAGGCTGGCAGTGGGCACAGCGGGGCCCACTGGTGTGGTACAGGCAGCGCAGGCAGTGCCCCGTCTGGGGGTCACAGGCCCCTGGGTCGCTGGTGTCGATGTTATTGTTGCACTGGCAGGGCCGGCACACACCTCCCTCCACGGCTGGTGCCCCAAAGTAGCCAGGAGAGCAGCGGTCACAGCGGGGCCCTGCAAAGAGATGGAGGTTGTGGGTGCTGCTGTCCCACAGTCCTGCTGCTAAAAGGTTCTTACTGCATGGTGCCCACTCTGCCCCTCACCAGCATATCCGGGTGCACAGAGGCAGACGATGTGGTGGGTCTCTTCATCGGCATGGCAGGCACTTCCATGGTAGTGCCGTGTGCCAGGGTAGCCGGGGCAGGGGCAGGGGCGGCACTGCTGCCCCGAGCCCAGCACTGGGTCCCCATAGTAGCCATCCTGACACCTGTGAGGAAGACAGGTGAATGTCCTGGGGGTTCATCCCATCCATCATATCTCACACCACCATCTCATCTTGTCCATGCCATGCCATGCCATGGTATTCAATCTCATTCTATCCATCCCATCATACTCCATTGTACTATCTCATCCAATCTCACTTCATCATATCCCATCCATCATATCCATCCCATCTTACCATAACCCATCCCACCATCTCACTGCATCCCACCTTATCACATCCAATCGTATTTCATGCCACACCACACTATCATGTTCCTGACCAGACTCACCTCTCACAGTGTCGGCCGGTGGTGTGGTCACGGCAGTGCAGGCAGCTGCCTGTCTGGGGGTCGCACTCCTCAGCATGCCCATTGCACTGGCAGGGCCGACAGGCAGGGAAGCCCCAGTGGCCAGGCTGACACCGGTCACACTGTCGGCCCACAACACCAGGCTGGCACCGGCACTGCCCACTCACTGCATCACACAGCTGTGACACTGAGCCCTCTGGGGAGCAGGCGCAGGCTGCCGGGTAGGATGGCTTGGGTCAGGCACATGGATGCAGGGACACAGAGAGAGACAAACAGACAGACAGGGGTCCAACACCTGGGGCATACCCAACCACAGGCTACAGCACAGGAGGGCTCATGTGGGTGCACAAGTGAGCAGATGGATGGACAGACAGATGAAAAATCATGGAAAGAGAGGGAACTGGGATCCATCCCACAGGCTGCAGGACAGTGAAGCCAAGATGGACAAATGCATTAACAGATGAACAGACAGACAAGTGAACGGGCAGCAAGTGAACACAGCTGGACTGACAGACAGGAGGGACAGGAATCCCTGGCAGATGCCACTACTTACGGCTGCAGCCCAGGGGCCCAAAGCCGTAGCTGCTTGGAGCACAGTGGTCACAGCGCCGGCCGAGGACATGGGGCTTGCAGTCACACTGTCCTCCCTGCACCTGGCACTCGCTGCTGCGGGAGCCCTGCAGGTCACACTGGCAGGCTGCGGGTAGCAGGGTCAGCATGGGGCCAGGGCTGCCCTGCCCACACCCTGCCTGCACCATGCCCCTACTCCCTTGGCTGACCCTGCCATGAGGCATGGCCACATCTTGATCTGCAGCAATAGGTAACCCTGCCCACCCCTGAAATGGGTAAGACCTTGTCCTGACTCACTGCAACAGCCCTGATCACATCCTGACCTGCTACACTGATATCCCTCTCCACCCCTGCCATGGGTGTGGCTCCATCCCAACCCATTGCCTCAGGTGCTCCTGCCCACCCTGCCATGGTCATGGCCCCATCGTGACCCACCCCATCAGGCATGGTTCTACCCTTGCCCACCGTCCCAAACCCCATCAGGGTGCCCCACTCACGCAGTGCCCTGCCATGCAGCAGGGCTGACACACTGCAGACCAGGCGTGTGCAGGCCTGGGCCAGAGTGTGTGGAGGGGCCATGTGAAATGCCTCCAGGCACCGGTAATGCTCCAGCTCTTCCCGGCGTGCTGCTGCTTCTGCTTCATGGAAGCCTGGCAGCTCCAACACCTGTGGCAGGAGCACCAACTGCACAGGGCAGTGAGAAAGGAAGAGGAAATGGGGCTGGAGAAGCAGAGCAACCCCCAGCCGTGGGATCGGGCCCCTGCTCCCAGGCCAGATCCACCTGCCATAGGGCAGCCCTGGTCCTGCTGAGGTCTGAAGTGCCCCAGCCTTATCAACATCCCTACCTCCACTGATACTCCCACCCAAAGTGACATCCTTGCGAGTTTCCTTGTCCCTATCCCTACTGACATCCCTAAGGTCAACTCCAACTTCATCAACATCCCCAGCCCCATCAACATTCCCATCCTCCTTCCCATCCCAATCAACAGCCTCATCCCATCCCCATTCCTATCATACTCCTATTCCAACCTCCTTCATCATTCTGTCCCTCTTCCCAACCCATCTTCCCATCCCTGCCCCATGTGCAGTCCAAAGAGGGGTCACTTCCCACCCCAACCCATGGTCCCCCAACCCTGCATATTACCCCATCCTTGCTGAACCCCAGGCATGGGGTGCAGCAGGGCTCCCCTCACCGAGTCAATGAGGATGAAGGTGCTGGGGTGACGCTGGGCGACACCAGCTCGTTGAAGCCTCACTGTCACCATGTAGGGGGTGCTGGGCTCAAAGCAGAAGGGCCGTGACAGCAGCACGTATCTGTGCAGAGGCAGGTGTCCAGGCATGGGCACAACAGGCAATTAGGGACAGCTAGAGGACAGCAGCAGGACCCATCCCTTGTCCCTATCCCTATTCCTATCTCTTGCCTTTGTGGTAAGACTATCCCTGTTTCCATCCCATCCCTCAGTTCTGGGAGTGTATCAGGACTGTCCTCATCCCTGTCCTGTCTTGCTCTTTGTCTCGATACACACCCTCTCCATTCCCACCTTCATCCCCATCCAATCCCCATCCCACCCTCATCCCTTCCCATCCCCTTCCCACCTCTGATTGTGGGGCAGGATCTCACGGTACATCTGCTCAGCGGGCAGCAGGTTCCCGCAGCGAGGGCTGGTGGGCAGCACCTGGGAGCTGACACTGACCACAGCCTCCCAGTCCTCAGCTGACTGCAGCAACAGGGGAGGTGGTGTCAGTGCCGTGCAGTACACACCGTGGCCATGGCCGTGGCTGTGCTTACCTCAGGCTCATAGCGCAGCAGCAGCTCGTAGTCCATTGGGTAGGGCACGTTGTCCACACGGAAGGTCAGGCCAGCCCCGTCCCGCACCCGGGCAAACCCTGAGCCCGTCCATGTCACCATGCGCCCAGTGCCATCCTGCAACACCTCCTCCACATCCGGCTGGGCAGGGCACAGGCACAGCTAGGTCCTGGTTCATAAGGCTCTGCTCCCCATCCATCACACACCGCAGCACTCTGCCATGCCCCACCCCCGGGGCTCACCTTGGGGGGCTGCTGGCGGATGCGGCGTGAGGGAGCACGGGGCTGAGGGGCATGAAAGGGGCTGCGCTGGTGCTGTGGGCGTCCCTTCTGTTCCCCTGGCTCCCCAGTGTCATACTCCAGGCAGTCCTGGGGCACCTCGGGACGTATGGCACCCTGCCAGGACAGGATCAGGGGAAGGGTGGCCATGCATGGGGACAGGCACGCACAGAGCACAGTGACAGCCACATGCAGGACAAGGTGACCACCATGCATGGAGCATGGTGACAGCCATGCACAAGCCCAGACTGAGAGCACAGGGACCCCAGCAGGAGACTTACCGGGAGCTGGGGGTTGCCATGGCTGTGGCCGGTGGCCTGCTCAGCCTCATAGGTGTAGTAGTCGAGGGGGCACAGAAGAAGCCAGGTTGTACCTGGTCGCACTGCCGTCCCATGAGGTGGGGACGACAGGAACAAGCCCCATCCTCCATGGAGCACCTGAGGGCAACCATCCTGTCCATCCATCTGTCCATCTGCCTGTCACTGTTCTCTTCCATCTCTCCTTCCATCCCTCCATCTCTGGAGATAAAGACCCTACCATCCCTCCATCCAAACCCTCTCTAATCTCCCCAGCCTTGTCCTTATCCTTCCCTCATCCCATGGGTGACCCCCATACCCATCCCCAAATCCCGACCCCCCAACCCTGTGCCCTGCTGGGTGTTGTGCTGGGCCCCACCGGTTGTTGTAGGCTCCCCGAAGTCGCAGGCACAGGGCCGACAGCCCCCACATCATAGCTCAGGCCCCAGAACTCGGGCTGCAGTGAGAAGGGGGGATGTAAGGCAGGTGTGGGGGCAGCCTGGCCCTGGGGGTTGCTGTGAGGCTGGGGAGAGTCAGGGCTGTGGAGCATGGTGTGGGGCAGGCTGTGGGCAGGCTGTAGAGCAGGCTGGGAGACTCACCACGCACTGACTGCAGGAGCGCCCGGCCACAAAGCGTTTGCAGTAGCAGTCCCCGCTGATGGGGTCACAGAGGGAGCTGCCTGCCACTGTGCCCCGTGGGTCACACCTACATGCTGCCTCCACACATGCACAAACCCCCATATGTGAGGGGCTGCCACATGGCAGGCAGCCCACAGACTTCCTGGCTCTCCCTACCCATCCCCTGTCCCCTCCATCATCTCTCTGGCCCTATTCCTCCATCCACATCCCACCATCTCCATTCCACACCCTCCATATTCATGCCACCATCCCCCATCCCCCCAGCCCACATCTTTCTATAGAATCATAGAATTGTTTAGGTTGGAAAAGATCTTTAGGATCTTTAAGTCCAACCATTCAGCACAGCTAGGTCCATTATGTCACTAATAACCATATCTAGTCCATCCTCATTCATCCATCCCATCCCATCCCATCCCATCCCATCCCATCCCATCCCATCCCATCCCATCCCATCCATCCCATCCCATCCCATCCCATCCCATCCCATCCCATCCCTGAGTCCCCATCCCTCCACTCCACATCCTCCCATGCCCATCCCTGGGTCTGAGCTCACGCTGACAGCCCTGTGGGTCGCCGTGGCTGAGGCCATAAGCACCATGCCGGCAGCGGTCACAGCGGGGACCAGCCACATTCTCCTTGCAGCGGCACTGCCCTGCAATCATGCCCAGTGCCACATCTGTGTGCCCATCACAGGTGCCTCCGTCCAGTGAACCAGCTGGATCACAGTCACAGGCTGCAGAGAGAGAGGGAGACCATGAGGAGCTGCAGCTGGCACCAGCAACCCAGGGGCCAGGGCTGGTGACGCAGGGAGCTGCAGGGCTGGGGTCTCATGGCACTCACGGGCACAGGCGGTTGGGGCACGGATGTCGGAGCGGGGGTGCCGGTAGTAGAAGGGCTTGCAGAGGTGGCAGCGGCGGCCCATGGTGTTGTGCTGGCAGCCATCACACACAGCCCCACTGGTATTCCCCGTGGCCAGGAAGACAGCCATGTCAAAGTGGCACTGCTGGGAGTGCTCATTGCAGTCACAGCCTATGGGGACAGCACTGTGACACAGCATGCGGCGCCCCAGTCTGGTCAGGCAGCACTCCCAGGGCCAAATCCCAGCCTGCAGAACTCCCCCATCCCCAACTCCTCAAGCCTTAGCCTGCAGAAGCTGCAGCCCCACACCCCAGCAGGATGCACCACAATGCCCCCCACATTTCAGCCTGCAGCACCCTAACCACCCCCCAAGCCCCATCCATGCGTGCAGCATCCCCAACCTCAAAGAACAGCACATGGCACATGGGACCCTCAGCCCCCTGCCCCTCAGCCCCTGGGATGCTGAACCCTCCACATAAAAAATGCAGGACGACCATTCTCCCAACCCATTGTGTGGGGTCCCAAGCCCCTAGGCACAGCATGGCGCTGGTGCCAGCTCAGGACACTGACGGCGGCAGGCGTTGGCGTTGGAGCCCTCGGCTGGACGCCAGGGCAGGTCATGATAGAAGTCCTGGCAGCGCTCACAGTTCAGTCCCTCTGTGTGATGCTCACAGACGCAGCGCCCATGGATCTGGTGGGGGAGCACCCATCTCAGCATGGCTGCCCCCAGGTCCCATGGGGTACCACGCTGTACTGGTGGCTGCGTGCAACTCACCATGCCAGGGATGGAGGATGTTGGGGCGCCAGGTGCTGGGGCACAGTGGGCAGCATGGCCATGGCAGAAGCAGCTCCCACGTAGCACCAGCTCATCCACAGCGTAGTAGTATTTGTGCAGCACCTCCTGCCGTGTGTCCAGCAGGTTGTCCCCCAGCGTATGCAGCTTGGTGAGGTTCACCCGCAGGTTGGTGACACGCAGCAGATCTGAGGTAGGAGGGCATCATCAACACCCACCCTGTCGCCCACTGGCACCGGAGCCACAGCACCCCTGGCCACGCACCCTGGATTTCTGGGCTGTAAGGATCTGCCACTGGGATGGAGGGGTCCAGCACCTTGAAGATCACCTGGATGGGAAAAGGGATGGGTGATCCTAGACTCCCTCTCCTCCTGGCCCCAGCTGTGCCCTGCCCCAGCTGCACGCACCTCCCCATGGCTGGAGGGCTCGATCTCAGAGTACCGCTGGTCACACAGCACCTCATCCACCAGCCCCAAGGGCTGGACGGGGACGTAGGGGAAGAGCTTGGAGCAGTTGTAGGCAAAGTAGCGGTAGACCTTCCAGCTGCGCCCGAAGTCAGAGGAGCGCTCCACCAGCATGGCCGCAGGGCGGAAGGTCTGTGGGACACCCAGCTGGGATGGGGGCTGGCCCTGCAGCTCCTCTGGGCCCATCCCATGTCATCTCATCCCACTCCATCCCGGGCACCCATGCGCTGGGACCCACCTTAAACTTCATGATAAGGTGAGTGAAGTGGAACTCGCCCTCCAGGTCCAGACGGATGCTGACATACTCAACACCTGAGGGGGACAGAGAGGTGATGGCTGAGGCCAGTGAAGACACCCCCCTGCCAGGATGCCTGAGCCACGCAGGCCCAAGGCACGTGCACCTGGGGACAACCCTGCTGCTGCACCAGCCTCACCATTCTCTGACTGCCACCAGGTCCGCTGGCCGTGGGGGCCAGTTAGGTAGATGACGTTCTCGATGCGGTGGCTCTCAGGCAGGGATGGGTCCCGCGAATCACAGGTGAAGCATTTCTCTGAGTCCTGTGCAATACCACCAGGGACAGGCAGCTAGAGGCTGCAGCAGTGCCCAGCTTTGCTGGTGCTGTGCTGGAGCCATGCCAGGGCTGGATGGGCTCACCTGGAGGTGGCTAACGATGCAGTACTCCTGGGGCCCATCCATTCCGCAGGTGGAGGTGGCACTCAGGTGGGAGGCACGCCCCACCAGCAGGTTCCCAGTGGCTGGGTAGCAGCTGCCATGGGAGCAGCCATGACTGAGGTTGGGCTCCTGCCAGCTCCCTGCCACTGGCACCCCTGCTGCAGAGAGCATGATGGCATGGTCTGGGAGCTGTGCCAGGGCCCTTGTATGCCCCCTGCACCCTCTATGCACCCTACATACCCATCTGGCACCCACCCCACCCCCATCCATCCGTCCCATCCTGTTCCATCCCCATGACCTGACCCACTGATGCAGCACAAAGCTCTGTGACCCAGAAAGGTGCTGGCAGCAGCTCCAGGGCCTCATGACTGGGGGCAGGGATTTGGGCTGAGCAGGCAGTGGGGGTGAGCAGGGGGCTGAGCTGCCTATGCGCCTGGGGGGCCGGTCAGCCTCAGGGGGCTGAGTGGTGGCAGAGGGAGTCAGGAGCCAGGTCAGGCGCTTGTTAATCCCACAAAGGCTCAGCACAGGCCAGATTCCCCACTGGGATTTGTGGCAGTCAGACCCTGGCTGCTGCCAGTCATAGAGCATCATCATCACCACCATCTCCTCCGCCTGGGCTGGAGTCCCAGGGTTATCGCAGCCCCTGGCACCACGGGTACACAGGGTGACCAGCCATGCACGGTTCCCCAACAAGGCCAGTGCCTACCCAGGAGGAGAGCGAATGCCAGGAGGTCCATGGGCAGCTGTGAGCTCTGCCTGGGGAGACAGAAAGAGAGCAATGCAGCAGGGCATGGGGTACAGCATGGGGAGCAGAGTGGCCAGGGCTTAGTGTCTCCCGGCTCTGCAACAGCTCTGCACTCCAAGGCCAGCACTGGGAAGCAGGGTTGGGTGGGATATCAGTCACAGAGTCCCTCATGGGGAGTCACCCAGCATCAACCTTAGCGGCAATGCCCCAGATCAAGGCACACAGCCATGCCCTACACCCCCAGACCCTGCAGGAGCTGTGCCGTGTACCCTCCTGCCCTTCTCAGGGTAGATTCACCCCTATGAGTGCCACGGCTGTCCCTGGGGGTCCCAGTGCCGGACCAGGGCCAGCCGGGAAGGGAAGCCAGGAATGTCGGAGCCGGCTGGGCAAGGTCGTCCCTGCCGCTGGCCAGGGTCCCGCTGTTAAATTTAGGTTGGAGCTGTCTTTTGTGCTTCTTTCATCCTGGTACCGCCCGCTCCCAGCGTCGCAGTCGCTGGATCAAAGCCTGGCACCGTCGCTGCCCAGACACATCTTTCCTGTCCCCACGCGGAAGCCAGCCCCACGCAGGGGGGATCGGGCCGGCAGAGGAACCGCGGCTATGCCCCGACCCCGGCCCCGCTCGAAGTCGTGCCAAGGCGGATGGCAAAGCGGCGCGCGGCCGCGTGCTGGCACCGGGGACCCCGAGCCCCACGAGCCCCCGCTACCTGGCGTCCTGCGGCGTCCGGCGGGGCCAAGGCCAAGGGCGACGCGGGACCTGCTGCCGCCCGGGCTGGGCTTGCAGAAATGAGTCGGGGCGAGGGCGGCAATGGGATGGCGGCGGCTGGCGGCCCCCTTTCCTGTGAACGATTCTTATTCAAATGTGCTGCCCGCTGAAAGGGACGGCGGTCTCCAGGCTACGGGAATGTCACTGCCGATTCCTTCTGCCTGGAGGCCCCCACCGCCAGCCCGCCCGCGGAGGCCAAGCCGGCCAGGCGTCGGCAGCCCGGGCACGCCCCGGCCCCTGTGCGGCACGGCGGGCCCCGCCGGCGAACAAAAGGGCACCTCGTGGACCGGCAAGCTAGCGGCGCCGCGTCCCCCGGGCTCCCGGCACGGCGCGGCAGGAACGCGCCCGCCGCCGCTTGCAGACAGGCACACGGGGCGGCCCGGCGGGACGGTTGCCCGATGTGCTGGGAACGAGCCAGCGCGGCGGCGCTGGGTGCCGCGGCACCGGGGTTTGCCCCACCTGGGGATGCCCCGTGGTGGAGGCACCGGTGTGTCTCGACTGCAGGGTGGAGCCGTGCCGGGCCTCTGCCCCACCACGACGTCCCTCCCGACGGACCTGGCCCTTCCCACCGTCACCGCTCCTCGAGCAAAGTCCGGCACTTGCCAGCCCTGGGAAGTGCCTTGTGGGCGAGGGGGAACCCGGCCCATCTCTCCCGAGGAACGCCGTGGCCCTTTCCTTGTGTGCCACCTCGTGCAGGCTGCCAGCACCCTGTGTCCCGGAGCTGTACCGTGTGCCAAGCGCTGTGCTGTACCCTGGGGCTCCCTGCCACACACTGGCTCCTACCTGTGCCCGTGGGGTCTGGGGCACCGGGCAGGTGCCTGCTGACTGGGCTGGGCTGCAGAGTTGGCCAGGTTGGCCCTGCTGGGCTCAGGCTGGGCCCTGCTGCTGTTCCTGGAGGAAGGTAGACGGCGCCTGTCTCCTCCTCCAGTAGCTGTGCCAGGCGAGGGGAGGGACCTGCCCGCACCCAGCTTTAGCCAAGGTGAGGCAGAGGCCAGGTACACGGTGGCGGTGGCAGTGGCCTACACAGTAGTACCCTGTGCCCAGCCTGGCCAGGAGCTGGCACAGCATCATCACAGGGCAGTTGTGCCCAGTTGTGCAGCATGAGGGGCCAGAGACAGGCAGCCCAGACAAGACTCACCCAGCATGGCACAAGCTTGCCTGTGCCTTTTCACAGCGTGTCTCCAGCAGCAGTGCCAGGAGCCTTAGGGCAGCACAGCAGCCAGCCACGCTCCCTCAGCACCTTTGCTGGATAGATCTTGCACCCCACACCATTCTGATACTATGCACACCACTTTACCCCGAGCCAGGACCCCACTCACTCTGTTCAGGTCAGCACTACCTGGGATCCTTTGGACTGGCAGCCAGCAGCCCCAGTGTCCTGTGGGAAGCAAAGCCCTGCACCGGGGCCAAGCTCAAGCAGAGTCCTCACTGTCACACAGGGATGGTGCCTTTTATTAGTCAAGGCTGAAGGAAGGAAGAGGAGCCATGTGCTCTACATACCAAGGACATGCTCTGGCTGCCTGCCGATGAGCAAGGTCATGGGCAAAACAGCAGCTCCCCAGGCTGCTGCCCATCAGGGTGCCAAACCCTGTGCCCCCAGAGACACCCCAACAGCTCAGACTGGTGCCACACACCTCAGCAGGACAAGGGATGATGTAGACAGCCTTGCTAGCTCCCCATGGCTGTGCTCTCGGCAGGGGCTGGAAAGCTTGGAGGAAGTGAAGGCTGTGTCTGGACAGGCTCTGACAGTGCAGAGTGGTGGCTGGGAACCATCACCTCCTTGGCTAGAACTAGCAGGAGATGAGCTGATAAAGAGCCATTACCACTGGCCAGCCTGTCTGTGTCGCAGGGATCTTGCCAAGCAAACCTTATCTGCTCCGAGAAGATGCAAAGTGGCCTGATAAAGGCAACTGTAACAGGATCTCCAGCCTCGGAAAGCAAAGGACAGGAGGGAGGGATCCTTAGCCAGACCCGAGGGACAAGTGAGGTGTCTCAGCCCAGTATCAGGCATCTCCCAACTTTCCTGAACACTGCTGACTTCCCACCTGGAGTTGTAATCCCCTCAGCTGCCCCACAGCTGAACATGTTGGGGTAGCCTGCATCTGCCTGAGATCACAAAATCTGGGGGCAGTTTTGCTGCCCGCTCTGCTGCAGCCCTCTGTCATCAGCATGTTAAAACTGCTGAGTAGCCCCTGCTTCCTCGGGTACCCATGGCCTCAGCTCCACCAGCACCTTTCAGCAGTGGTCAGAGCACTTTGGTCACAGACCAAATGGCTTGGAGGGGTGGCAGTGGGAACCAGCAGTGCTCCTCAATTTAGGACATGCAGAAGAGGATCCCCCTGCCAAGACTCAGCAGAGCCCCTGGCTTCCTGGGGCAGCCTCTTATGCCTGGCTATCCCTGCTTGGACTGACTTCAGTGGGCTCAGTAGGCAGCCAACACTTCCCTGAACATCCTCAGTAAGCAGGAGAATCACTTAACCACTTCCCTGCCTGAGGAATGAGCTCCAGCACTGGAGCTGCCGCCCGCTCAGGGGTCACGGTCCCAGTGCTATTAGTGCCGGGTCAGTGCAGCAGCCCCGCAGCACACACCAGATCTGCAGCGCACACAGGCTAACAATGGTGCTTCTGTGGAATTAGCTGGGCAGAGGGTCCCGGCTGCAGAGCAGGCAGAGGAGCCAGAGGATGGGCAGGCAGGCAGGAGCTGGCAGAGTGCCTGCCAGCACAGCGCCGACCCGGCGCGTTTCTAGGAACTAACCTGGAATGCAGATTTATGCCAGTTTACACCAGTTCAGCGCCAGTGCCACCTTTCTGGAGCATTTCTTGTCCTGAGCCAGGCATTCCTTAACAGGGCCTGAGTAGCTCCAAACCTCACTGAGGGGAACTGAGGAGGTGGTGGTGGTCTCCAGCCAAGAGTGCCCCTTGCAGCAGCTGGCCACACAGGAGACACTATTTCATAGAACTCACATGGTGCTGGGAGCAGGAATCCGGGGAGGAGCAGTCTGGCAGGGCCCAAAGAAAAGCTGGACACACGAGATGGATCTGAGCACCATTTTACTGAAGGGCTGGACACCAGCTAGGACTTTATAACAGAAAGTTCACTTAAGAAAAAGACAGTCTGGTTTTTGTCCCATTTCCTCCAAAGAGCAGAATAACACTGACGCTGTCTTTTCACCAAACAATGCCATTCCAAAATATACAACACTGAGTGTGGAGCAGCCCAGCCACATATTCAACATTAAATATTAATATAGCTTCGGAAACATTCTACACAAACAAGTGAAAGAGTAAAAAGTTCACTCAGGAACAAGATGGTCAGTTGCTGTAAATTCACCATACAAAAGTTTTGCTACTCGCCATCCCATGGGCTGCAGGTGCTGCTCCCTTGCAGCCACTCAGGACCCCCAAACACCAGGGGATGCCCAAGGCCGAGCCAGCAGCACTGGTCCCAGCTAGAGCAGGTGGGTATCATGCTGAGGCATGGATTTGGACATCTTATAGACAACAGTTGTCAGAGACGAGTGTGAGGGGCCAAGCAGTGCCCACCCACAGCCCCACGTCCCTCAGCGTGGCTGCGGTGCCTCTGCTCAGGAAACGCTGCTCCTCAGGAGTGCTGTGTTGGCAGCAGGAGGAGGGAACAGTGTCACACACCCTCCCCCTCACCCCCCCCACTCCTTTGGTCCCGTCACAGGTTTGGGCAGCGTGGTGGAACGTGGGCAGAAGGGGAGGTATTTCATGGGGTGGCTTTCCAGCACCTTCTCTTTTACCACAGCACTGCATGCCTGACTGCACTGTGGGAATCACCAGACTCTCACAGGGTCTGCCTGTAGCAACTGGAAAGGAAAGGGCTAATTAAGACAATGAGGAGAGTCCCAGACGATAATAAGGCCTTTAAGGGATTCCTTGGGGCAAAGCCTAATTGTCCCCACAGGGGATGGTATTTTGGATGCTCACTGGAGAAGTGCTACCCCCTGCACGGGGACCCAGTGGGTCTAAGTCAGCATGCACAGGGTGGAAAGCTCTGCAAGCCAGGGAAAGGCTCACCTCACCCACGGCCACCAGAGCAGGACTAGTTTGTGCAACTAACTGGACAGAAACCAAGGGTTAGGAAGGACACCTCCAGGAGACCTGCCCCCAGCCCATGCTCCAGAGCCTGCAGCACCAACACTTGTGCAATGCTGCCAGACAGGGCAGGACAGGCTCTGTCACCTGGGCAGGGACAGAGAGGAGGCAGTGCTACATTTGCAGATTCCATCCTGCAGCAGGAGCTGGTGGGCCTGATGCTGATGGTATCTTTGGTTTCCCCTAATCTCAGCTGCTTGCTTTTTCACCAGACTTCCTTGGTCTTCATCAGCAAACGGAGAGGACTGGCTTCAGCACCATAGCCTTGGAGGCATCAGCTGGCCACACTGTGAGTACCAGCAGTGTCACACCTACAGACAGGGTTCACTTGACACTCGTGACTGACCTAGTAATGAGGTCTGGCTCTTCTGCATTCTGGGGCAAGAGCTCTGTTCCACGGGTCAGTGAGGCACCTGGCACCTTCTTAACAGCATCAGCTCCACGCAGGAGCAGGCTGCAAAGAGAGGGAAACCCAAGCATGATGCTCTCTAGCACAGGGTCCTGAACATGAGGGCCTGGGGGTAACCTCTCCTGCTGCTCTCTCCACAGGTGGTACCAGCCCACCCAGCTCACAAAGCCACAGGCTGCAGCACTGTTCAGAAGGTGTGAGGTGCCCCAGCTGTTCTCTCCTCAGGCTACCTCAGCTACCAGAAAGCCACCCCCATCTGACCACAGGAGCAAGCAGGCCAGTTCCATTTAGAAGACAGAAAGAGAAATCACCACTTCCATGCAAACCAATCTGCTTAAGCTCCACACTGATTGGCACTGACCCTGCCAATCACAGCCAAAACAAGGATCTTCCCACCTAAACCTGCACAGGAAGCTGCCCAGCTCACAGCACACTGTCCAGCTGCAGCTGAGAGACAAACCTGCTCTCCATACTCACATGTACCTTGTGCTCTGGCCAAAGGCCCAGCTCCCACACAGGGCAGGGAACTTGGACCCAACAGGGAGAGCAGCTGGAGGGGCTGCACTTCCCTGCATGCTGGCAAGATCTGGCTGTGGACACAGCACAAGTCAACAAAGAGGGCACAAATTGTGTGCTCAAGCCCAAGCCCCAAATCCCTCCAGCCCCTCCTGCCACAGTTGGAGTCAGGAGACTTCCACCAGCTCCACTGGTAGAGCGGTGCTGCTGGCCTATGAGGGGAGCTCAGAGTACAAGTGGCAGAACACTGCAGGGCTGCAAAGCTGGGTACACAGCATCACCCACCCATGCTGCTCTGCTCCCAGCTTCCCTGCAATGCTCTCAGCTGCCAACCAGCTGAACTTTGTGCAAGGAAGCACCAGGCAATGAGGGGTTTCAGCCTACTGCCACCCTGGCCCTGCAAGCGTGGGTGCTGCACCCTGGTCTGAAATACCACTAGTGAGCTACAAAACAGAAGTAACAAAATAATCCCTTTTGATTTTGCAGAAAAGTGCTTAAAAAATTCTGAACCAGGCTCACTATGGCAGCTGTCTCTGCACGGGGAGGTAAACAGTTTGTAAAGAGCAGCACCACACTGCAAGGCTTGCAGGGAGGAAGGCCAAGGAGAAACTTCTCCAACCAAAAGCAGTGGCAGATGGTGAAATCTGATCACTGTGGACATGAGCCTCAAAATGTTTCTACCAACTAACAATGTGATTTCAACTGGTAACTGATGTCAGCTTCCGCTCAGCCTCCTGGGGACAAGCTGCTCTCCCCACAGACCTTGCTGATGGACATCAGAAGCATGCAGGAAGCTCAAAGACTTTGTCTGCTGGAGGCAAAGCATAAACTCTTGCTTCTTGGCAGCTGAATAAAAGGAGAAATTATTTCCACAAAATCAGCTGGAAGAACAGCCCTTTGACCACTGGCTGAATCATTTCTAGAAGTGACAGTGGCACACATCCATGCAGCAAAAGCATTCCTAAGAATCTCCAAAGCTCTGGCTTGTCACAGTGCCCAGGAACAGCACAGACCAGCTTAGGCACTTGGATGAATTCAAAGTGACTAATTCAGAAACAGGTCTGAACAACCTGCATAGAGCATAATCAGCAGGGACCACAGCACTCCAGGCAACACCTTTCTGTGTGCCCTGCCAGTCACTGCTGCCCAGATCACTGGAAGGCAAGTGTTATTCTGCTGTCACAGAATAACATGGGGTGGAAGGGACCTCTGGAGGGTGAGGTCTTGTGAGATCAGGTCTTGGGCACTTGTGGTTTGATCAAACTCTTCATCTTCCCTAAACACCAGACTGCAGTGTCCACAGCAGAGCTCTTCTGCAGCCTCCTGAACATCAAGTGTTGAAGGGCCACAATGCCAGGAGCACCTGCACCTGGCTCTTAGACAAAGGATGGCAGAACCAACCACCAGCAGGCTGCAGAGCACGAGGTCTGCCAGCACTAGATGACCAACAGCACTTGCTGACATTGGCACTGGGGCTCTAAAGCCTCTCTGTGAATAACAGTCATATAATCATCAAGGTTGGAAAAGACTTCTAATATCATTAAGTCCAACTGTCAATCCAACACTACTGTGACTGCTAAAACCATGTCCCAAAGTGCCACATCTCATGGGGGTTTTTTAACATCTACAGGGATGGTGACTCCACCACTTCCCTGGTCAGCTCATTCCAATGCCAATGCAGTACAGCATTTTTCCCTAATATCCAATCTAAACCTCCACTGGTGCAACTTGAGACTATTTCCTCTTATCCTATCACTTGAGAGAAAAGATCAACACCCATCTCACTACAAACTCCTTTCAGGTAGTTGTAGAAAGCAGTATGGTCTCCCTCCAGACTTCTCCAGACTAAACAGCTCCCTTAGCCACTCCTCATAAGACCTGTTCTCCAGACCCCAAGCTGCACTCCTTCCAGCTAAGTTTCCAAATGACCTATGAGGGTGAAGAGGAGACATCAGAGGATAGAGAATTGAGACCGGGGCCCTGCAGTCTTAGAGATGTGCAGAAGAGCTGACAAGAGACTGGGCTGATGATGAGCAAGGTCCTGAGCACAGAGCTTGCTCACTTCCCTGGCAGAAAACTCGGTGGCACAGAAGCAGTTTTGATGCTCATCTCTCACTGTGGTGCAGAAGACTTCTTGCTGGTGGCCTGGGCAGGACCTAAGGCAAGCTGCCACCACAAAACATTTGCAGCATTCAGCTTGGTGCCAGGAAAGGCATGGCAGAGCTAAGGCAGTATGTTTTGCTGAATGTGTTAAGCCAACAGTACAAACCAAGTCCTTGACTGGCAAAGACCCAAGCTGCAAAAGATAAGAAACGAGGGAGAAGAGTGACGAGGCAGGCAGCAGTACAGCTGGGGAAGAAACACAATGAAAAAGAGGAATGTGGCTGGATAAGCTGGCCTCAGCTGCTCATCTTCCTGCTCAGGCTGGAGGAAAAGCAACCTCAGCCTGAATTCAGTCCTGTTGATGCATGGCTGTTTTTCCCATTGGAGGCCAGGCACTCAGCTGGGATGTCTGTACTGCACGAGGAGGCTCCAGAGACAGCTCTCAGTGCCCTTATAAGGGGCTGGGAAAAGAGGAAGCTGCTGAGCAGCCTGTCAGGCAGTGATACCACAGGCAGAAGTTCAGAGCCCTCCTCGGGAAACAGCCAAAAAGAGAAACTCCAGTGCAAGACTTCAAGACCTGGCATTTGAGAGCGTGGGAATAAGAAAGGTCTGAAGGATTTGGAACAAAAGGGACAAAGCAATATTTGGCCAGTGAACAGTGATGGAGGGTTCTGCATCATCCAGCATCATGTCAGGACAGGGAACTCCCTGCCAGGGCATTTTAAAACACAAGAACCAGAAGAAAATGTTTCTCCTTCCTCTGCAGTCAGACAGTGGCATTCACAGGTCAGTCTCAATTCTGCAAGTTACGGATCTCTGACAGCAATGCAGACAGGCACAGTAAAACCATGCTGAACCTGAGCATGTGATTCAGAACCTGCAACCACCCCTTCAGGAAAAACCTCCACCCTGCTCTAGCTGGGCAATGGGGGGGGAGAACCCCAACTGTGCCTTGGGACACCCAGCTTCCCTGCACTCTCACTCGCTTATGAACCTCCCCTGTGCCACAGTTTTCCTCTCTGAGCTGAGGATTAGACATTGACCCCTTTTACAAAGTGCTGAAATCCAGCCAAGTGCTAGGGAGGGACTGAAACATAAGAGCTGGGGCTTCCCAGGGAGCTCATCACTTCAGCCAATGTCCACAGAGATTACTAGGTCACACAACTGGTATTTTGAGCTGGTGAGAGAATGAGTGGATTACTGGGCTGCTGCTGCAGAAATCTCAACATACAGCAGCGTACAGAGCTGGGCTCATGCTTGGGACGATGCTTCCTCCTCTCCCCAAGCCACCAGGTTCTGCTTTTACAGTATCCCACTGCAGATGTTTCATTGGAGACCACCCCCAAGGTGACAGTGGCAGCACTCAGCTCCAACACGGTGTTTCTCCTGTGGCTTGCAGATCCCTCCCCGTGGAGAGCAGACTTGTTCTCCACTCCAGCAGCGCAGAGTCTGTATTCACATCCAACAGCATGCCCTGGCGCAGGCAGGCCAATGCAGCCATCTGCAGTTCCACAGTGCCTCCTGGGGACAGGCAGAGCCTGCCCTCCAGGAGCTTTGCCTGCCCTCCCAGAGCTTTCACACCTGCCACACACCTTCTCACAACATCCCAAAGCTGACACACAGCACAGTACAGTGCTGATCTCCCTCCTACTGCTTTACTCTTGCAAACCAACACAAAGAAACTTACTACAAATAAGTACTGGCATATATCCTCTCAAGTCTTTTGATTTTCTGTTTAATTCAGGCTCAACCATCCCAGTGAGCTCTGGGACCAGCAGGATGTATCTGATACATTCAAAGACAGCCTTTGTCTTCTTTACCTGCACCTAGAACCTGCTCCTCAAACACCCAGCAACAGCAAAGCAGTTAAGTGGTGGGCAGGACACTTACGCAATTCCTATTAACAGCTCCAGCCCTTTGGCTCTAACAGTCACAGTTCATGTTCTACACCTGCACCTGGGGTACAGGAGAGCTGAGCAACACTGGGTGCTGAGAAGGAATTGCTCTTTGGAGGCAAACCTCTACCATGAGTTCAGAGCTTCTGCTACAACGAATGGTGGAGGCACCTAGAGACATCAGGCAGACTTGCAGGCAACAGCCTTGTAACAGTCCCTCGCTCTTACGCAGAGGTAATACCAAAAGTATGATTAAAATGATCAGCTGGTAATTCTCCAAATGGCTTGGAGCTTCTGGAGACAAACAAGTGGCTATACCTCTGCCTGCCCCTGAGCTGCTCTAGAAAGCCCAGAACAGGCTGTCACAACACTGAATCACAAAGAAATCCTGGCACCTTCCAACAAAAGACTGGCTGAAGGGGAGGGGGCACAAAAGCTATCAAACCCAATCCCAGAGGATGAAGGAAGTGCATCTTCCCACAGTTCCTGGGCTATATGCACATATATGGATATATAGATATATAAAGTTATAAAATTTGATCAAAATAAACCCAGTAAATGTACAGCTTGAAAAAGAGCAATATCACAGTGCATCAATGTCATGAAAAAGTCCCATGTCCTCCCCTGCACAGGAGTGCAGCCTGCCATGTTACAGAGGGTGCCCGCAGGAAGCGAGCTCTCCAGGCTGCTCAGCTTGCCGTGGGTGACAGTCACCATCCCACCTTCCTGAGCAGACTTTGTAGGTCTGCAGTCAGTTCTGCAGAGCAGTGGTAGACAGGCAGAAACAGCATCAGAGCAGACTGCTCTGTCTGCAGGTGAGTTGACATATCATCACTAGGCACCAGAGATCCAGACTCACTCTTAAACGTCTCCACACTCTGGTGCCAGGCTTGTATTTATGTACTTACAAAAAAAGTGACCGAGTGAAGAAACTCAGGGGACACTGTGAGAGTGGGACAAGGGCTGAATTCGGATCACAGGGGACAGGTTGACCCTAAGAATCTTCTGTGCTTTCCTTCTCACTTCATCATCAGAGGAAGAGTTGCCCACCTTGATGGCCCGGAATTTCAGCAGGTTCAAAGTGCTCTGAGCTCGTCGAGATTTGCTCCTGACAGGAACGGTATTTGCTTTTTTCCTCTGTGGTGCTTCTCTTGCCTCTGCAGCTCTTCTCTTCTTGCGCCCAACGCTCTCCCGGTACGTGCTGCTGTCCTTCCACTCTGCTTTCCCCACCAGAGCTTCCTTATCTTTGATTTTCAAGGTCCGGGATTGCTGTGCTGCGGTGCAACCTTGGGACGAGCTGCCTGTGACTCTCCCATTGAGGACTCCCGAGGCTTTGCAAGCATTGCTCTCTTGCAGCACACCGCCCTTTGGTCCCTTCAGAAGATTTAAAGCAAGGGTGGCAGGATCTGGTGCTTTCTTTATCAAACGCTTGTACCCCTTACCTTCTGTTACTTTAGTGGTCTTGCCTGAAGAAAACTGCCTTGGTGGACTGGCAGCCTTGAGGAGCTTAAGGTCCGAAGGTGAGATCCCAACACACCCTCGTGTGTACTTGGACTCCAAACGGGACGTGGTAGTTTTCAGCGGCACCAGAGCTTCCAGAACCACTGACAGTCTCATGGCTGGATACACGTCAGGATAAGTGCTTGTAGGGTAGCCCCCTGACGTGGCCTTGGATGTGCCAGATCTTCTCTGCTTCAAGGAGCTCAAGAGGAGATTTGTGGAATCCCCTTTCGAGACTGGCCGAGCGGAGACCTTCGCAGAGTTCATCGAGACGCGGGTGGGTGAAGCCGGCAGCTTGGCCGCAGCCGCGGCGTTCCTAGCCGGCCCCTCAGCAGGCTCAGTGGCATCGGTGTGGTTGTGCTGGATGCTCTCCTTTGTGAGACTGGGTGTGTCTGCTGTGCATGAGCTGTACCCATACACATCCTTACTCCTCAGGATTGTGGGCTGGTAGCCCTCCTCCTTCAGGCTCTGAATGAAGGCCACCAGCTGGGTCTCTGTGTCAGAAAGGTCTTTGGACATTGGGTTAAAGACTCGGAGGGATTCCTCCAGCACTTTCTGTCCTGCAGAAGAAATTCTTGACCAGGAATGGACCGCTTTTTCTTCCACATTGTTCACTGCAATATTCATGGCATTAGTCAAGTGAGTGCTTCAAAAAGGTCCAAATTACTGGAAAAACAAGCCTTGACACCTCAAAAGGAGAGAGAAAATAGTTAGCTTACAGCAACTGAAATCATCTTGCATTTTTAAGCGGGAAGTTGAACTCATTAAGCTTAGGTGTGATCACTTACAAACATCAGGTCAGATTCTGGGCATAACCCAAATTAGAAGCATCATCAAGAAAATCCCATCACCTATTCATCTCTGAAGTGGAACTAAAAGATCTCTTGCAAAAATATCCACAAAGCTAAAGAAATATTTCAGGCAATCCCATCCCACCCACCCCAAGATGAAGGGTTCCAATGGTTAACTCAGTAAAATCTTGCAGCTTGTTTCCAGCTTGAGTCTGACACACTGCACCTTTGGGTAACCAATTCTCCTTGCCCTTGGTAAAGGTGCCCTTTGCTGGATTCTCTCCCTGTGCACGCACCAAGAAAACCATGATCAAGCCATCTCAAAACTGAGCCTCAACCCTCAAGTCTATCCCTGCACCACATTAAATTTCCCAGCTTCTTAATTGACTCTAATCAACAATTGATTCCAAGTCTCTGCCAAAGCAGCAGCTTCCACCTGAAGACCTGACAGCAGAGCCGGAGGCTGTCTCAGTTGTGCTTCACTGATGCCAAACACTGTGGCAAGGCAACATCACTCCTTGCTGTTCTCTTGTTTGAACAATGGTCTGCAACTTGCTGTCACAGCAAACTGGTGTTGATCCAAGGGCACTCACTGCCAAGTGAGGAGGAAGCAGGAAATTCAAGCAGGGCAGCATGAAGGAAACACACATCACCAAGGCCAAGCATACAATGGCCTGACAGACAACTTTGGGATCACACTCAGGGCACCGCACAGCCATCTGCCTGGGATAAACCCAGAAATTATTGCTTTAAATAAAAAATACAGGCTGAAAAGCACTCCAGGAAGGACTTTGCACTCAGGAGAACTCCAATCTTCTCACACTGAGCTGGCAGCCATGCCAGCTCTGCAGCTGGACACTGCACTGTGAAGATAGAAAATCTTTAGTTTCATTGTTAACTCTCATAAAAATAAGACAATTCAGTGAAAAGTCCTTTTCAGGAAAATGCAGAAGTTGTTGGAGACACTGCTGGAGAGGGCAGTACACAGGCAAGAAAGCTGTAGTGGAAAACTCAGTGCATGAGCAGGCAGCGCAAGGAACACACAAGATGTTCCTTCCAGAACTGGTTTCACCACAACCACAAGAGAGTCAGCCCCCAAAGGCTGCCAGTGCTGACAAGGGCAGCACAAACAGGGAAGAAATATGAGCCAAAAACAGCTGGAGAAGGGGAAGCACAGGTCAGCAGTGGGGGTAAGAGCCTACACATGACGGACTAATCTCAGTCAAGTGTTCTGCATACGTCACAGCACAAGAGGGATTTGGAGGAGGATAATGCAGTTGTTTTGTGACAGGCGGGAGGATCTCCCACAGAGGAGGGGAGGCAGGCAGTGCAGTGCCCTGACAGAGCCCTGGACAGCATCATCAACCACCTCCAAAGTGAACAAATGGCAGCAGGCACAGTGAAGCCAGCAAGAGTGTAAAGCTTAATCCTGATCTAGTAGAGAGGGAGCAAACAACAGAAAAGCACAAATACCAATATGCACTCAACAGGCTGTAAAACAGATCATCTCCAGGCTGCAGAAAGCCCAGGAACAGCTGGGACGCCTGAAGGGGGACTCTGATGTTGAATGGAGAGGCTGTGACATCTCAATGGGGACAGGAGAGCTCAACATCAATCCACTTTGTCTCCTTTCGTGCGATGCAGGTTGTAGTAGAAACAAAAGCTGACAATGAGCGGGCATGCCCCAAGTCTGTCCAACTGACAGCAATTCACTCACTGGATATTCTACTGGAGGATGCGCCTCGGCTAACACGCCACGGGGCAACATGCCCACAGCGTTCCTAGCACGGGAGCAAGCACTATGCTGGCAAAACTTTCATATGAGGTTCGAGCAATGCCGGTGCGAGTTTAGCTGCCCGGTGTTCCGGGCGTGAAGCTGGAGGAAAGGGTTCTGCAATACTGCTCCGGGTGCACTAAGCCGGCTGCTGGACTGGCCCAGGCGCAGGTGTGGGGCAGCCTATGCAGATGGCGGCTCTTGGAGATTCGAGGAGGCTCGCCGGAGGCCGCTGGGGCGGCCAGTCCCTCGGTTCGGCCTGGCCTCTCGTCCCCGGCCCACCCCTCGGTGGAGGAGATGCCCCTTTCCGAACGCCCGTCCTTCGCGCCACACCCCCCAGGCCCAGTCCGATAAGAAGGCACCGGCGGGAGACCTGGCCAGGCTGGCAGAGCCCCGGACCGAACAGACCCTCCCAGTGCCGGTACCCTCCCAGCGGGGCTGTAGGGGCGTGATTGGTGCAGACAGCGGGTGCGGCCCCCAGAGCTCGGCCGGCGCCGGCTCCTGGGCCCGGGGTAAGGAGGGGGCGGGGGCCGGGGCCGGGGCGGGGCCCTCGGCGCCGCGGCTCCGCCTTCAGCGCCCGGGGGCCGCCCCGCCGGGCGGCTCGGCAGCGCCCTCGCCCGGGAGCGCGGGGCCCGGTCACCGCCGGCCCCAACCTACCGGCCGCCGCCAGACCCGCACCCGCCGCCGCGATGCCACCGCCGCTCCAACATGGCCGCCCGCGGAGCAGCCGGAAGCAGCGCCCACTTCCGCTTCCGGCCTCCTGTCCTGGGGCCGGGCCACGCCCACAATCACAGGTTCCGTCACACCCCCTGACTTCTACCTCTGACTCGGAGCCGCGTTCGCCGGTGTCCATGGCAACCGCGGTGAGGGCGCCGGTGGCGAGCTGCGTAATCCCCGGCCGGCAGGGGGCGCCGGGCGGCGGAAGCGGAGCGGACGGAAGCGGAGCCGTTTCCAGGTAACGGCGGCCCGGCCGGGGCTGGGGCCGGTGGTCATGAGCGGCGGGGCCGGGCGGCGGCGGCGGCGGCGGCTGGTGCTACATGTGGACCTGAACAACACGGTGGTGGTGGCGGACGCGGTGTCGGGGCAGGGCCCGCGAGCCGCCCTTAATAGCTTCCTCTGCACCGTCACCTGGGGCTGTGCCGGTGCCTCCGGTGAGCGACGGGGCTGGGGCCTGAGGGGTTCCGGGTGTGCGGCAAGGGCTGACCACTGTCCTCTCTTGCAGGTGAGTGGCAGTGGGCGAGCGACCGGCCCTCCCTGGCTCCCCCTGCCCCGGCGCCATCAGCTACTACAACCACCACGGCCGGGACCCGGCCTTCACGGAGCGGGGCCCGGGACGGTGCTTTGGCAGCCTTCACGACCGGCACCTGCAGCTGCTGGAGTGGCCGGGCCGGCCACATGACGTCTTCTCGGTGCAGGGAGAACGCAGCAAGCGCTACCACCTTATCCTGCCTGCCTTCTTTCGTCTCCTCGACTCCCTGCACCGGGACGGCAGGACGTTCGCCGTCATCTTCCGGACCTTCGGCACCGACCTGCCTCGTGCCCTCCGGGCTGTGAGCTGCGCCCTGGCCGGGCAACACCCTCAGTTCCCAGCCCTGCGGGATGTGGCAGTGAGTGGCACCCCAAGAGCCCAGCCTGCAGCAGAGCTGCCCTGAGCTGCTCAGCAGGCCTGGTTTTCATACACCATGGGGTGAAGCCACTAACGTGTGTGTGCACATACCCTGTGTGGGAAAGGTCTCTCCTCAGGATGTCCCAGACTGGACAGAGCATCCCTTCTTTGGATGTAGTGTGTACAGCTCTGGAATCCTCAACACAAGAAAGACATGGACCTGTTGGAGCTGGTCCTTGGAGGACACAAAAATGATCCAAAGGCTAGAACCCTTCTGCTGTGGGGACAGGCTGAGAGAATTAGCCTGGAGAAGAGAAGGCTACAGGGAGACCTCACTATAGCCATCTAGTACTTCAAGGGGGCATTAAAAATGGGGACAGGGTTTTTAGCATGGCCTGTTGTAGCAGGACAAGGGGTGATGGCTTTAAACTAAAAGAGGGGAGATTTAAGCAGTAGGTTTTTTACAATGAGGGTAAAACACTGGCACAGGTTGCCCTATCCCTGGAAACGTTTAAGGTCAGATTGGACAGGGCTCTGAACAACCTGTTGCTGCCTGCTGCAGAGGGGAGAGACTAGATGACCTTTAAAGGTCCTTTCAACCCAAACTACTTTGTGATTCTCCCAGAGAGAGACTGCTGCAGCAGAGTGGGTCTCCCTTGCTCAGAGCTGACTACAGCCATGCTTTCCACTGCACCACATGCCAGTCAGGAACACTAGGAATGATCTTCAGAAGATGATTCAGTTGTTCCACAGAGTGTTGATGGGGAACAGAAACTGAAATGGGGGCAGCATGCAACTGGGAGAACATTTTTTCCTACCACCTGTGGGAAGGGAATGAGTTTTGGTAGGAGGGACTCCACATCTTCTCATCTTCTCCCCAGCATTGTCCTCCTGGTCTGCAGTGGTGGAGAGTCTCCACCCTGCTGCTTGGTGTCTCTGACAGTGCACAAAACAGCCTTTGATAATTTTGCCTCTTCTGCTTCCTGCCATCCTGCAGCTCCCTGTGGACCTCACTCCTGGCCAGATACGCTGCAGCAAGCGAGAGGTGGTGCTGACAAAGGGAGCAGAGCGGATGGCCACCCGGGAAAACAGAAGAAAACTTTATGACTACTTCAGCTCCTTTGAGGGAATTGGAGGCTTCCAAGACCACTATGACTGGTGAGAAACAGGGCACCAAGGAAGTGGACTGAGTATGTTCTTCTCTCCTGTGATTCTCTGAGCTTCTCCTACTTTGAGATTGCTCCCAGTGTTGAGGTTTTTACATTGTTGGGGCACCTATCATTTAAATGCTCTCCATTTTTCCTGTGGGCAGTGTGATGGGGCTCTTGCATCTTACCTCGGGTCCCCATCCCCTGGTGGCCCTCCTGCTGTTCTCCAAGCACCCTTTGATTTGTCTCCGTGCTCCAAAATGCCTCTTTCCCAGGAGGCAGAAGCAGGCAGAGGCACAGAGTGATCTCTGTCCTGCATCTCTGGCTCTGAGGTTGTTCTAAGCCTGCAGCGCAGCCTGGGCTGTCTTTACCTGAGAGCTGTCAAGTCTCTTCCTTCCTTGACTGCTTCTTGTCCTGCTTTCTGTTTCAGGTGGGCTAGAAATCAGTTCTCCTCTCGGGGTGGGAAGCCCCTGTGGATTGACCCTCATGATCCTGACGTTCATCACATCTTCATTGATGACAACATCCGTCTGGATGATGCAGACACCATCGTTCGTCCCCAGGTAGGCAACCGAAGGCCTGAGCTGGGGGCTGTCCCCACTGTGGTCAGACACATTTTGTCCCCTTTGCACAAACACAAGCCTGCAAGGGGAGATCAGGGCATAGCCCTGGTGTCACTGCACCCCATGCCACCAGCTTTGGTTGGCAGAGCACTGCAGGTGCTGGCTGCCTGTGCTTGCTGCCAAGCACTTCTGCTCTACCAGGTGAGTTGTCCCTGCTGCCAGCAACAGTGACTGTGGTGGTAGTCAGCCTCAGGCTGTTCCTTGTCTGTGGTACTGAATCACAAGGGCAATGTTTTTGGTGGACTACACATGGAAAAAGGAATGTTCATGCAGGCAGAATTATGCCTGTCATCTGGACAATTATTTGTGCTCAGACAAGAGATGCAGATTCACAGGCAAGCCTGAACCTCTCCCCATTTCCATCTGAGAAGAAACAGCTCAGGGAGAGGAGGAAACATGGTCAGCAGCATTTGCCAGACACCTAGGGAATGGTGAGGAATGGGATCCTCACTGGATATTCCCTTCCATACAAGCTCTCACAGCTCATAGAGTTGTAACAGATGTCAGTTGTCACTGCCTGGAGCGGACCTGTCAGGAACAGCCTTTGATCTGTGCCATGCCTGATTTGGGGAAGTTACTGTGGATGGCTCTGCTGAGAGCCTGCAGCCAGCTGCTGCCTGTGTATCTTCAGCAGTTGGAACATGGTTCACAGAGTACCTTTGCTGCATTTCAGCCTCAGGCTGTTTCCTGATCAAGGAGATCCTCCTTTCATGGTCTGTAGCCAGCATGACTAGTCAGTCAGGTTGCTTGGCTTGTCTCAGGGCAGCCATGCATCCAGACCCCATGGCTGTGCCAACACCATGTGAGCCAGGTAGGATCAAACCATGGTGCATCATCCCTGCTGCTGGGACGTTGCTGTCCTGCAGCCAGAATCCATAGGATGGATGTCATCTTACCTTCCTCTTGCACCGCCAGCTCTGCAGGGCTGTCCTTGTGCTGGTGACAGTGACAGGGCATCACTGGGAGGGAAACAGATTGCCAAGTCGCCTTAGGCAGAGCTGTGCTAAAGATTAGAAGGTGAAATCCCTGTTCTCCTCTGTGTGATGCAGTGGAAGCCAAAGGAAGAGCTGTTGGCAGAGGTTTTCCAGGGGTTGGCTGCTTCACAGAGCCACTTTCTTTAAGCTGTGTGGTGTGGCCTTTTCCTTGGAGGAACCCAAGTCACATGGTGCCAAGGTGGTTTGGAGCCAAAGGCACTTTCTAGGAGGGAGGGGAAATTGGAGAAACTTTACCTTCTATTGCTGGAGCAGAAACAGGAGCCCCTGCTCTCTACCACTGACCCACAGCCAGTGTGAAAGTGCCTGTCCAAGGAGGAGGGCTGGGTACCAGTGCTGCTGCAGGACTGTGCACTAGTGCCAGGCACCGTCCTAGCACCACTGCCTACAGAGAGTACAAGTGCTTCTGCGCATCACTCTCTCCCTGTAGGTGTTTTTGAAGCGGGGCAGCAGCAGCCCCAGGTGTGTTCCCACCTCAGAGCTGTACAACGTGTGCCTTGTGCAAACTGACCTGCTGGAGGCCATTGCCAATGAGGACTATTTCCTGAACTGTGTGAGGAGATGTGAGGAGAGCTATGACCATTACCTGGCCTGCATGGAGAAGGACACTCTGGACCAACAATGGGAAGGACAGTGATTCCACCTTGTGCAGCTGAGGAACTCTGTACTGGGACACCTGCTGCTTGCTACTGCACACAGCAAACTCCTGGACTGTGCTCCTGCTTCAACCTGTCCCCTCTCTGATGAGTGATGTGTATGCTCAGTCCTACCAGGAGCCTCCATGCCCAAACACAAGCCTCCTGGGAAGTTGTGTGATGGAATCCCTGGAGGAAGTGGCTTTCCTTCACTTGGTAGTGTGGTGGGGAGCTGCCTGCTTGACTTGACAGCACTGCCTGTTGTGCCGGCTCCTGTGTGCACCTGGGGCTGGCTGTGTCACTCTGCTTTCCAGGCAGGGCTGCAGCAGCAGCAGAAGCAGCCACACAGTTTTCATGCCTCCCTTTCTGCTCCTGCACCAGGGGCTGGTGTGGAGCTGGGGTGAGCACAGTGTTACTGGTGGGATGCCTCAGTGCCATTCACGCCATGGTGTTCTCCCTGACAGAGCTAGCAATGCCGTGTCAGTTCTGCCCAATTTTAAAGCAACTCTTTCCAGCTCTTTTCCAGTGTGTTTTCTGCCTGCTCTCGGCTTTGCCAGTGCTGGTGGGTGGAAAGCATATTTCCTGGCACGTTAATTTGCAGGGCTCATCTGAATGGGGATAAAAGTGACAGCAGAGGATTGGGTTGTACTCAGAGCAGGGCCAAGTTCACACCCTGTCCCTAGCAGCCCCTCCGTGGGAGTTATCTCCAGGGCAGGATGGTGGCTTCTCAGCCCCGTGAGCTCTGTGCCGAAGCGGCTGCCGCACTGGCAGCGTGTAGCAGTGGAGTGCAGTGTCGGGGGCTCTCTCCAGCCCCTCTGCCTGCTGCAGCTCCGTCCTGGCAGGGTGACCGACAGCGCCAGGGGCCCCAGGAGGGCCGGCGGAGAGAAGCGGGACACGGCGGGGGGTCTGGGCGGGCGCGGCGCCGCCTCCGCCAGCAGCGGGCGGGCCCGGCGCGAGCGGCATCGCGGAGCGGTGCGGAGAACGGCGGAGCGGGCGGAGAGGTGAGCGCGACCACGGTCCCTGCCCCGCTACCGGTGGTGGTGCGGCGCGGAGAGTCGGGTGGTGAGGGCTGCGCGCAGGAGCCCGGGGAGCGCCGGTGGGTGCTGTGCAGCAGCTGCCGCGGAGAGCAGCGGTCTGGCGGCTGTGGGCTGCGAGCCGAGAGCGTTAGCGTCGGGGGTCCGGATTGTGCACCGGGCGCCCCGGGGAGTGGGAGCTTCGGGGAGGTACGAGCCGTGCACTGAGAACCGCGGCGACTGCGGGCAGGGAGTCCTGGGGTGCGAGAATCTCCATGCGTTGAAATCGTGCACCAAGAGCCTTATAGAGCGGCAGCCCGGTGTGCAGGAACCGCGGGGAATAGAAACCCGGTGGATGCGGGCAGAGAGCCCAGAAAGTGGGTGCCCCAGTGGGTGCAGATTAGGAGGTCCGGGGAGTGGGAGACCGGAGAAGGTGGTCAGGGAGCCCCAGAGTGCAGGAGTCCCAGGTAAGTGAAGGCAGAAAGCCTCTGGGAGGGGAGCCAGGATAGGATGGGCAGAGAGCCCCAGCGAGCAGGAGGCCTGGGTACTAGGAATCTGGGTGAGTGCAGGCAGGAAACCCCAGCAAGCAGGAGCTCTGGTGGCTACAGGCGGGGAGCCTTGGGGTGCAGGAGCTCCAGCGGGTGGAGGTGGGAGCCCCGGAGAAGGGGGTCCGTCACACTGCCGGGCTTTACCGGCTTGCCAGGACTGGGGGCTGTGGTGGGTGCCTGGGTGCTGACTCGGGTGCTCTTCCCGCAGGAGGCAGAACCAGGTCAGCGCTGAGCCCGGCCGGATGGGCAGCACAGTAGGGCCAGAGCCCGGGGATCCCCGGGGTGGCTGAGCCGGCCCATGGCGGCAGGTGCCGGCGCCTTCGCATGGGCCACCTTCCCTGCCATGCCCACGAGGCGCGTGTACTGCAGTGCCGCGCACCGCGATGGGCAGCTCTTCGTGCTGGGCGGCTGTGGGGGCGGTGGGAGAGCTCTGGGTGCTGTCGAGGTGCTTGACCTCCTGGCACAGCGTTGGACCACTCTCCCACCACTGCTCACACCGCGGGCTGGCGCCGCTGCCCTCGCCCTGGGCAAGCAGATCCTGGTCGTGGGTGGTGTGGATGCGGCGCAGAGCCCCCTCGCCTCTGTCGAGGTCTACCACGTGGATGAGGGCAAGTGGGAGAAGAAGGCGGCTCTGGCTCAGCCCTCCATGGGCATCTCGGCTGTACAGAGAGGTGAGGAATGGGGCTGAGGATGCAGGTGCTTCTGCTGTCCAGAGAAGCAGAGATGCAGGGGCTGGGGATGCTCGAGTGAGATTTGAGTCCCACTACTGTTTGGGATGTTGAATGAGGATTTCACCCAGCAGCTGAACTTGCCACTTAGTTACAAGGTCATGCTCCTGCCCCAGAAGCCCGATTGCAGCCTGGGGCTGGGTTATATGGAGATCTGGCAGGCATGGGAACCTTTCCCAGCTGCCCTGGCTGGGAGCTGCGTTGGGGTGGCTGAGCACCCTGCTTCAGCCCAGCTTTGTACGCTGTGCATTGAACATGCCGTGATTCCTGCCCAAACTTTGCTGAGCAACCTCTGAGCTGTGGCACAGCCCATCAGCCCAAGTGCCAGGAGATGGTGTTGGTCCCCATATGAGGTGCCCATGTGTACTCTCTAGCTGAGAATGCCACGGCATGGCCCCAGGCTGTATCAGGATGGTCCAGGCAGAGGAGGCAGCAAGGCAGTGGTGGGAGCGGACAGGGGTGCTGGCCGCATCGGGAGCAGGATTTGGCAGCATGGCTGTGTTGCCATGGTGTCTCCAGGGAGATTGTACTGCTGAGAATAATTAGAGCCAGTGGCCTTATGCTCCACTCTGAGCCTGATGGATGGGGTGGAGAGGGGGCCAAGAGGGTTCCAGCAGGGTCACAACACTGCTGGACACAGGTGTGGTCACAAGGACTGTCCTCCACCCACCCTGGAACAGCAGCTGGCTGTGGGAATTAGCAGTGTCTGTGCTGTCTGCCCTGGAGGGCACGGGGCAGACTCCCAGCCCTGTGGCACTGCCCACAGTCCCCACAAGCTCACTGCCACCTCTTTTGCAGATGGGGCTGTCTATGCATTGGGGGGAATGGGTGCGGACACCTCTCCCCAGGCACTGGTTCGCGTCTATGAGCCGGCAAAGGACCACTGGCAGCCCCTGCCCTCCATGCCCACTCCTTGCTATGGGGCCTCCGCCTTCTTGCAGGGCAACAAGATCTTCGTTCTGGGTAGGTGCCACTGGGATGAGCTGAGCTGCCCCTCATGCCCCTGCACTTTCCCTCCTCTGCCTCTCCAGACCAGGGAATGACCTGGTGCATCCTGCGTGGCTCTGTGCTGCCCTCTCACCCCAGTACTGCAGCTGGTGGGCCCCATCCTGCTTGCTGAGCACACTGATGGTGCCAGCCCAGGGTGCCATCTTCCACAGCATCTTGTCTGTGCACAGGGGGTCGGCAGGGCAAGCTGCCTGTCACTGCCCTTGAGGCCTTTGACTTGGAGACGAGGAGCTGGACACGCTACCCCAGTGTCCCCAGCCGTCGCGCCTTCGCTGCCTGTGCCATGGCTGACGGCGTCATCTTCAGCCTTGGAGGGCTGCAGCAACCGGGGCCCCACAACTTCTATTCCCGGCCCCATTTCGTCAACACAGTGGAGATGTTCGATCCTACGCAGGGTAAGCTCTGTGTTCCTGGGTGGGGTGGAAGCATCCCCTGTGGGTAGAGGATGCCTCCCTGCGTCTTGGTGAGGGGTGCCTGCCTGTGAGGCACACAGTTCATCCAGGCTCTGCGCATCAGCCCCTTGCACCCGTGGTGAGTCCTGTGCTACACTTCCTGGCCCCAGGGAGCTGTTAGCCCAGGGAATTCTGGGCCTCAGTGTGCAGAGAGGAGCCTCTGTGGTGGATGCTCACACCCTCTTGTTCCCAGGTGCATGGAGCAAGCCAAGCCGTGCTGTCCGCATGAGGGAGAAGAGAGCTGACTTCGTGGCTGGCTGCCTGGGAGGAAGAGTGGTGGCTGTGGGTGGCCTTGGTAATACCAGGGGGTAGGCATGTGGCCATGTTCCCACCCCCATCCTTTGTGGCACATCAGTGACCTATGTAACAGTGAGGAGGTTGGCTGTGCAAAACCACAGGGGTACCACAACACTGTCTGCAGTTGTGTCCCTTTTGTGCCCCCCAAGTGCTGGAGGGACTTTACTGCCCCGCCCCACAGGCTGCCTACTTGCTCCTGTCACCCCCTGGCCAGGCTTTCCCCAACTCATGTGCAGTGTGCCAAGCTCACACAGCCCACACCGGCTTAGTCCCACCATGCAGGGCTGTAGCACTGCATCTGTTTCCCGAGAGAGCTGGGGAAAGGTTAGTGCTGTCACTCAGCAGTAGGGATACAGCAGGGAGGGCTACCCGGAGAGCCTGGCTCCAGCTGCAGCTCCCTAGCCTTGCAGTGAGGGCTGCCAGACACTGCCAAGCTTGCCTAAGGCGAGCCAGACCTCCTGCTGCAGGGCTGGAGGAGGTGATGGGGAAGGCAAGTGGTGCTGGCTGGATGCCTGCAGCATGGCATTGCTTCTGAGCCCTGCAGCAGCTGCAGCTGCCCCCTTGGTGATGGTGATGGCTGTGGGGTGCTGGCACAAGGGCAGAGCGCAGCATCAGTGCCAGCAGCCCTCCCTGTAGGAATGCCACTAATCCTCTTGCAACCCTGCTAATTGCCTCTAGGATCGCAGACCTCTGCAGCACAGTACTCAAACACTGACCACTGCTGGGGGCTGTGGCCGGGGCATCAAAGGCGTGTGAAAGGGGAAAGGCAGAGCACGGGCTGTGGGGAGGGCTGCTGAGGGGCTGATGCTTTTCTGTTTCCCACAGGGAACCAGTCCTGCCCACTGGTCTCAGTGGAAGGGTTCAGCCTCTCGCAGAAGAAGTGGGAGCCACTGCCCCCCATGCCCACTGGCCGTTGCTCCTGCTCCAGCTGTCCAGCGCCCAGCCTGCTCTTCATCATTGGCGGGGTGGCCCAGGGTCCCAGCGGTGCTGTTGAGGCTCTATGCCTGCGTGAAGCACCCTGAGCAGGGCCCTGAGGACCAGCCTTGGCCGAGCACCAAGTGCCTGAAGACAGGGACAGGGTGTGTAAGCACCTGTGTGTGCAGGTGACCTTGGCCTTGGGGAGCCACCATCCTGTAACACTGGGTGCAGAAGCAGTCAAGTTTCCTCACCATGCTTCAGAAATTCCTCTTGGCTCCTGCACTGCTGTGACAATGGAGCCCAGGGCAAGAATCCTGCCTGATGGAAGGGCTGTGGCTGGCGGCGTGGAGGGAGCAGTGGCAGCAGGACTGTCACTGGCCGTGCTGCCCTGTCCGGCCCTGCCATGCTGCAGCGTGTCCGTGCCATGTGTGTAGCAGTGAGTGCTGTGTCGTCATAGACCCAGTCGATGTCTCATGTAGCACAGAGGTGCCCTGTAGCTCAGTGCCTAGGAGGTGATGTAGCACCTCTAATAAATGAAAGACATGGAACTTTACCCCACTGGAGTTGTGTCATCTCTGGTATCCTGCTCTGGGCTGGGACTGTAGCCTGCTGTAGCCTGTTGGGAAACCTTCTCCCAAGAGAGAGCCTAGTGAGCTCTTGCCCAGCATGCTATGGGGCTGGGACAGCTCTTGCTTCTTTACCTACTGCCAGGGAGAGCAAAGCAATGCACCGTAGGGATCCAGCCTTCATTTTGGAGACAGAGAGTTGATCAGTGGCCACTCTATCTCAATACAGCCTTGCTTCTGCTCAGCCTCTCCTGCGACTGAAGTTACTGCAGCAGGTGAAGCAGTAGCAGGAGAGGAGCTTTGTTGGGGGGAGTCAGGGTGCAAGAGAGGGCAGGGAATGACTGAGAAATAATACAAGATGTCTAATGATGCCAGGGGCTCCTGGGCCAAATCTAGTGCCACAGCCCCGTCTCAAAGAATGGAGCATGGTTGGTGCCTGGGAGAGCCAGATCTAACTGTGTTCATCTCCCCCAGGCAGGAGCACCACCTCTCACACTTACTGATGCTGGGAAGAGAAGGTAAGCTCCATATCAGTGGTGTCTCTGAATGATGTTCAGGGGTGCACAGCAAGACCATTGTGGGGATAACCCCTCCAGCTTCTTGGTGCTGTGAGTTCCCCTGAGCCTCATTGGTGTTGGCTCCATGCAGAGTCATGCGCATCAAAGCAAAGAGTGGCAGCAGACACAGACGAGGGAGCCAATCTTTCACTGATACATTAGCAAGATCTCACATGTCCAGGTAAATATCAAGTGTGGATGCCTGACCTTTCCAAGAAGACAGTGATGTGATCCTCAGATGGGTAGCAGGGCCAGAGAGGCAGGAGGCCAAATCCTGGCAGAGTGCAGCAGCATCTGGCACATTGCTGGGGCAGGCTGCTCTGTCTGCCAGGGGCATCATGCGTGGGGAAAGTTGGAAATGATTCAGAGAAGAGCATTCACACAATGTTTTCAGTGTCATTGCCCTGCCGCTTCCACTGCCTGCCCAGCGCTGTGGAAGGGGATCTGTCCCAGTGTGTCATCTGCGTTTTGGGAGGAACATCCTGGGATAGCTGGGCTGGCTGTACCTCAGCTGGAGTCATCCCTGCATCTGCCTCTAGAGTTGCCATAGAAACCACCACTGTGCCAGAGCCAGCATCAACAGGGAGCCCCGAATTATTGACTGATCTGTACCTCAGCAGCTGGAGAAGGTCAGTGGCTCCCACTGTGCTGGGGGTGCTGGACAGAAGAACCCCTCCTCTGAGCATGACGTGGCTCCAACCTATGAATATTTCATCAGTGCTCCATTTCACAGTGGTCCCTGACCTGTGTCTTGGTGGGCTTTTCTTTCCCAGGGTCCTGTGACATGACGGACCCCCTCCAGTGCTGCACCAGTACTTCTCCCCAATCTGCCAACCCTTTCCAGACACCACTAAGGTATGTAACAACTTCACTCTCACCAAAACTTTAGTCATGAGGGACCCTAAATCATGGAGCTGCACTGGAAATGCAGAGCTGATTAATAAGCTTTTCCTGCGGGAGCATCACATGGGTGGGATAAATCAGACACTGAGTCACCAGCAGATTTACATCCCTAGGTGCCAACTTCTCAGCTTTCCCTGCTGCTGGTGGGGTGGCCAGTGCTGCTTTTTCCAAAGTCAAGGTGATGCCGGCTGCAAGAACTGGGAGATGCCAGTGGGGGAAATTGTGGCTTGTGAGTCCCTTGCTGTTGCAGTGTTTCCAGCAGTAGGGCAAATAGTCTCTGCCCCACAAGGGGTTTACCCCTTTCTTGGAAGCCTCTTGTTTCATGCATGGGATTGTCTGGCTCACCAACCCACCACAGCACCTTTTGGCTTCTCTCTTCCACCTGAAGTGAACAGAAATCCATGACCATGTGGATTTGTCATTCTTTTCTATCTCCGCTTTTAGGCACAGGACCAGGTTCCCATCCAAATAAAGTGAGGGCAGATGGAGAGATCTTCAGGCAAAGGGATGATGGTCCTGACCACCCTTGAAGGCTGACACATGATTAACAGAAGACCTCTAGTGAGATTCTAACGAAACAAGTGACAAAGGAAAAAGGTTGAGGAACGTACCAAATATATTGCTGTCTATCTTCTGGCAGCTTCTGCTGATTTTTACTAAATGAAAGACTTGAACACATTAGAAGCAGTCTGTTACTTCAGATACAAGGAGAGCTATGAGCCAGCTCCTGGCAACATGGCTAATCTCCCTAGAGCATGTTATGGATGGGGGAGCCTGGAACTGAAGGTAGCTGTCAGACCTATAATTAAACCCCCATGTTTTTCTCATAGAAATTTCTCTCCATAGTCAGAAGAGATGGAAATACAAGAATCTAATTTATCATATTCCACAAACTCGGTAGACACTCAAAACAGAAAGCTCCACCATACCAAAAATAGGAATAGCCTTGTATAATAACCTAAAACAACATGCCGAGCCTTATCAGTGGTGTGCAAAGCACCATCAAATCCTTTCCTTAAGGCAGTGGAAGTGCTGTAAATATGGGTAGAGGGCTCCACAGTCTCTTCTGAAGGGAGTTCTGGGCCAGATTTGCAATTATGAGAAATAAAATTGTGGAAAATCACAATTTATGTTGTAGGGATGTATAGAACCTGGAAACACAGCAAGGCTTTTGGCAGCACCATGCTGTACAGTGGAGATGTAGGCAGTTTAGGAACAGAACAAGGCTTTTATTTACTCAACAAGTGCAATAAACATTAATGTTCCATTCAGCACAGCTCTCTGGAAGAAGGTTTGCCTTCCAGCCCACAGCTGCCTTGGACAACCTGGCCATTATCCCATCCCTGAAGCAGGAATACGATCCAGGTTGTGATTCTCCATTCTGTTCCTGGAAAATCAACCTGTTAGAGTCTTACCATGCAGTTGAGAGTTAACAAGCAACTGTGATAAATCTGAGTTATTTTTACCAGCCCTAGCACTGTAGGGACAAGCAAAAACAATGCAACAAAGTCAGTCCAATAAGTCTTTTATGTGTAAAAGTCCAGAATTATTACTGTGGTGGGTTTTTGTTTGGTTGGTTGGTTGTTTTTTTTTTTTCACATGAAAGCTTTATTTCTGTGGGATTTTATTAGGAAGCCAGATAAATACATCAGAAAAGCCATTATTTTGACACCTCTGAGCTCCAGGCTGCCTTTAATACTATAGACAAAAGATCATAAAGGGGAATCTAAGTAGTTCCCCTAATCCATTCAAGAATTTATATCAACCTTATTTTTACAGTGGTTTAGTGTTTATGGAGTATCTTTGGAACCAGCAACCAATCATTTTAAGCAGTATTGGAATTGGTGTGAATTAAAGGAGGAAAAAATTGACAAGTAAGTGTGCTCATTTTCCATTCCTGAAGAGGGAAGATACAGGACATACACAAGAGAGAAAACGAAGTGAAACTGCATCTGAGACTCTTTCTCCAGGGAGTGTTTAGGTGATGGGTTATTTCTTCAACACTCCTGATGGGTGGAATGAAATAATTCTGCATTTCTGCAGGTCTTATTTACATAAGAGACCACACAGCCGCTGGAGTGAAACAAACAGGCACCATGGCTGCAGCCCTGGACATCAGGTTTACAACCTCCTTTTCCTCCTGTCTCCTCTTTCCCTCTTCCCTGTGATGCCCTGTCTGCCCAGGGCGCTGGGCTGGAGCAGTAGGACACAGCCTGGCCAGGTGCCTGCCATGGGAACATACTGGAGCTGATCAACAACCCTGGGTGAAATCCAGCAACCCCCAGCCCCCAGTGGAGCCCCATGGGGCAGGCAGGTCCAGCAGGCAGCTGCACCCCAGCACTCTGGAGGGCCACCCGGCCCTGCAGGCCCCAGCGTGGCCTTGTGGGTCTGGTCTGCCCCAGGCCTACAGAGCCAGGCTCCCTCCACGTCGAGGGGGCACAGGAGGATGCTCCCCTAAACTGGGCTTTCCCCACAGTGAGGGCGCACAGGGGAAGCTTCTCCCAAGCCAGGCTCACTCATTCCCCTCTGTCTATTTCTCTCTTCCCGACAGGCCCTGCATGAATGACTACAGACAGGTAGGAGAGATGGTGGCAGAGGCCGTGCATGCCAGGGCATGGTGAGGGCTGACAGCTTCCAGTGAGGGTGTCAGCTGTGAAAAAAAACAACATGAATTTCAACGTCTGGAATATCAAGGAGATGTTGAGCACACCAACACCCACAGGGTAAGGTGGGGCTATGGGGTGGGGAAGGAGGAGAGTGAGCAAATTGTGTATTTAATTAAACACTTGTGGTATTGGAGAGCCATGGAGTGAAACACCTCCAGAACTGACCTATGCTTACAGTCTGCTTAATGGTGGTTAGTTAGCCTACTCCTGTTTGTGCCTGCATTGCTCCCAGCCTGCCAGGCACCACCACAGACCCACCACTGCTGGAAACTTAGAAGCCAGCATCAGCTGAGAGCTGCACTCTGCTTTATCCAGGGAAGCCCTATCTACATCCAATTACATAAGTTAAATGCTCCCTCTTGCCTAGTGCAGAGAGCAGATAAAATGAATCATGATTTGGAATATTGTTGCACATTATGTAACTTTAAAATTATTCCATATCCTGCAATTATATGCATGGCTTAATTTTTCCCTGCAGAAGTCAAAAAGCAGCTAGAACTCCCCTCATCCACAGTATATAGTGAGCCAACAAATGTTATTTGGATGTAAGCATCTGAAGAGCAAGACAAGCTGCATTTTTTTTTTTTTACAGCAGAGCATCACCTTTTGCATCACATGGCTGAAAAATACAGTGAGATTTATCCCTTGTTTCACTCTGGAGAAGCCAATTGATGAATTTGGTCCTCTGAGCCTCTTTTAGTTAAATAACCCACTTACATAACTAACTGTTGTTCAGATTCACAGCTGTAGTCACACCGTCTTTTTGGCCTGATGTTACCACAACAATAGATAATGATGAAAATGTAATAGCTGTTTCCTTGCCCATTATAAAAATACTTGTCATATGTACATTAATTAATTGAATTTTATGCAGATGCAGGGGTCAAAGGGGAGCCAGTTCAAGGAAAAACATGTTTATATCTGTCATGGTTTTGTCATTATAAATGGGCTTTGCAGAATTCTATTGTCTTCTTGGTACCTCCAGATTTTATTGGTGGGGGTTTTTTTGTTGTTGTTGTTTTGTTTTGTATTGTTTTGTTTTAATTTTGTTCTCAATAAGTTGCTTCTAAGTAGTTTGAAAATCTGTAACTTTCCTTCTGGCCAGAGATAGAGCAGGGGAATTTTAGAGAATATATTAACCTTCACCACTTAATATATAATAATATATATATATATATATAATATTATGTAATTGTGTTAATATACAATGTGTATTTTTAAAAGTACATTAATCATTCTGTGGAATTGTTCAATAGACAAGGAAATGAGTAGAGGAAGTGAAGTTGCCTTTTTGGAAAGGGATCACTTGAATTCCTTCCTCCAAAGTATCCTGTCAGCTACAAAGTCTTTCCTTTTAACTCGTTTATTAATGCAGGAAGAAAATACAGCCAAGATTTTACCACCCACTCCCCAGCATTCCACATTTTTTGCAAGTGAGCTCAGAAGGATCAAACAGGGCATAAAACATTACTGAAAATGCATCTGAGTTTTTGGAGGAGTTAAGCAGCAGGAGAAGGTTCTTTCTTAGGAGGGGAATTCACTTTTTCCAAAGGAAAAAAAGAGGCTACTCAGGTGCATGTGTGTAGGTATTTGTAACAGGAGAAAAGGTGTTGCTTACTTTTCCCTGTCTCAGTTCTGTTACTAGAAACCTTTCCCTCCACACCAGGGGATACTCTGTAATCCCCAGACTACTGTCTTTCAGGGAGCTTTGAAAATGAAACATGAAATCAGCATATAATCTAGGCAGGGTATGAATCATACAGTGAGCTCTTTGCTAGTTTGAGTCAGGGTGCTGCTTCTGAGGGCAGCTGTCACCAGGTCCCTGAGAGCTACAGTGATGTAGTGTCCTCCTGGCTGTGGTTCTGCACAAGCCCAGAATTGCTCTGGGTTTTATTTGTTATCTCCCTGTCAGTCACATATGTGCTTCTCTGTAACTTCTAGTAGACTGAGAAATAGGTTGGTGGAACCAAAGGCCCCGTTTCACTTGGGTTTATGTATCAATATTGACTAATAGAGATCTTATACATGCAGCAGAGGGAAGATGATCTTGTTCAACACTGTGACATCAGGGTGCCAATTATTTAAGAAGGTTTGAGTGGGTCAGGTGGATAAAATGACAGCTCTACAGTGGAGAAAGCTTAAGATCAATTTAAGTGTATCGACTAATGACACAATTTTTGTGGATGGAAATGCCAGACTTCATTAGGGAAAGTGCTGTGTTAAAGCAGTGCTGCTGCCTGCCCAGCCCGAAGGGCAGGCAAAGAAAGAAGGATCACAGAGGATGAGAGAGCTGCAGCTGCAAAGCAGCAATGCTTCAATCAGCCTTCTGTCGACTGGGTAAGTTTCACCAGGATGTAATGCTGAAAGTACATTTCCAGACACACTAAATACCTGGCTTGGCTGGGAAACTCTCTGGGGAAGGGATGCATCTTGCCTTGGACCTGAGCTGAGCACAGCATTCGTGTTCAGGGCAGTATTCCTGTCTGTAGAGCTGCCATTAGAGTGACACTAGTGAATTGAAGCCAGCATCTCTGCAGGAGCAACAGAAGCCAATAATCCACTACTGTTTAATTTCCAAAGAGATACTGACACAGTAATAAGGAAGTTCATTAAAAAGAAATCTGGACAGCCAAAAGGGTTAAATGCTTGCCTGAGGCCTAGGGATTATTTAGACTTCATGTGGAAGCTCAGAACAAATGCATACCAGTTTATCAGATCAGATGTGAGATGGACCAATACCGAACTGGCATAGCAAAGAGACTACTGAAAATGAAAAGGCATACTTCAAGAAATGAAAGACAACAACACATAGAAAAATAGAAAACAGTATGATTTAAAATTGAAGTTATGGGAATTTTCATGTTCCACATGAAAAGCTGTCAATTGCTAAAGGCAAAAAAGCCACTAATATACCTACTTCCAAAGACAGTAGAAGCAGAAAGCCTACCAGAGAGTATTTAAAGCTAATATATGGTGAAAGCATTAAAGAGGCATTCAAAAGTGATGCTGTAAGTTAAGGCCTACTTGGGCCACTACTATCTGTGGCTTATTTCTGCTGTTGACAGAAAACTTCCAAATTTAACAACCTCATTCAATCCATTATCCCATGAAATTCCATCCCACATATCAGGGCCACATACTGCCTTAAGGTCACAGAATAAGCAGAAAATGAAGTAGAGTGCCAGGACAAAGACTTGGAGAGCAATTATAAAATTCCTGTGCCTTGGAGGAATGAAAACCTGGGGCTGTAAGTGCAGGCTGGAAGGTGGCTTCAGACTGCAATGGGGCAAAACATCCCTGTCTCCAGATGTCTAATTCTTAATGTGATCATAGATACATTTTGTTTGAGTGAACAGTGTTGCTTCATGGAAATCCCAGTCTTTTCCTAAGGAAAAAACTCTGTGAGGCCCTGCAACTGGCTTAGGACAAAGAGCTCACAGAGTTTCCAAGGTGAGGAACCTCTGAGCAGTGTTGAATCACAATTCAATGAATAATGGAGTGGCTCATAGGAAACAAAAGTGACCTTGAGGAATTAAAACAAGTACTTTGAGCCTGAAATCTGGAAATGGGAGACGGTGTTTGAGCTGAATAACTGAGAGTGATTTCATAGTGGTTAATGCATTAAGGCCAGTGCCAGAATCTGCCTGTAGAAATTCCTTTTAGGATATGGCAGAAATGATTTGTAGCAAGAAGATCATGCTGTTCCAAAGGACAGAAAGCAAAAAAAAAAAAAAAATTTTATGTTGTGGCCATTCCAAGTGAAGAGGTGACAAATGACTGGAAGCTGCAATCACTGCTGAAACTCAATTTAAACTCCTCCAGGCTCCTAGATGCTCAAGTTCCTCTGCACATAAATCCAGAGCTGATCCTTGCTCATTTGTTGAAAACACTGGCAGGAAGCAAATAGTGACAAGAAGAGCAGCATAGCAGAGAGAGAAGGAGTTTCTACAGACACAGACTAAAGCTAGGAGGAAGAACAGGTGAGCAGCAGCTCCCAGAATTTCAACTGGATTTGCTGTTATGCAGCCCTAGTCTGTAATTGAGAAGGAGCAGAAAGAGCTGGGACATTTTCCAGAGGGCAATCAGAAGAAGAGGAACTTTATGTCACTGCTCCTGCTCATGATTACTACCAGGAGAAAAAGATATCTTCTTCTGGAAAGAGACTTTACTACATCTTGAAGGAATGTGTCAGGAAGACATAAATGAGCTTCAAGCTCAGTGCTTGGGAAGAAGAAAGGTGTTGGCATGAGGTTTGGTGAGGATGAGGAAACTAAGTAAAATCACCCACAGCAGTACCATGGATAAATGTTATTTTACAAACTGTAGACAAACCAGTTGGCTTTTCCAAATGGTTCTTAAACTTTGGTGTTGGCTTGTAAGGATGGACCTAAATAACAATTACCATTTTTAAACAAGACCTGTAAGCCTATGGCAATTTATAGTCATGAATTTTTAGTTTTTCAGCACCCCTAGAGACAACTGAGAAACACAAGAAGAGGGCATTTATCCCATACTGTGTTGTATGGGATCTGTTGCTGTTATCTGTTTGTGGTCAAGGCAGAACCTTGGAATGAAAGGTAGACATTGGCATATGGCTGTGCTAAAATCTTTGTAAGTGGAAATCAGAACTTAGAAAACTGGAACAAGCTTCCAGAAGATCTAAATTCTCCTGTGGAGGGCAGATTCCCACTGACAACAGGGAAGCTGAGGCTGTGAAGAGCTAGCTGACTCCCCAGATGTGAAGAGGGCTACAGGTCATTTAGATCATGCTCATATTACAGAAAGAGATGGAGTTACATAAAATTAGGTGGGGAAAAAAATTGCTCCACTGGATCAGCAGAGGATAATTTAGCATTTTTTGGACCCAACAAGAACCTGGTTTAGATACCTGGAGCTCTTTTGGCCTTGGACACATATGCTAGTGCAAATATCATAGGAATATTATGGGCACAAATGCATGAAAAACTTGGAGAATGGCTTGTGTTAGCAATTCTCCTGAGATGAACTGTTGTATCATCTAGGAGGGACTTCTAATGGGCATTAAATAGCTGAGATGATTCCTGGCTGTTTATAAGGAAGAATTTATATTTAGGATGGAGCACATATCCCTGCAGCTCAGGCATCCTGAAGGCAATGGTCAGGTGGTTAGAAGAGCTGTGACTGCCTGATCATAGATCTGATCACAGATCTAACTACAGTTCTTTGATCTGACCATCATGGATTGGCCTGGGCCAAGTATGGCCAGGCTGATGTCTTGCCCAGATGGTCTGGTTAGTAAATGAACTGCCAGGAGTGTTAAGCAAGGGAGAAAGAATTCTGTGGCCCAAGGGAATGTATTCAAGAGAGACATCTGTTTCACCTCCCCACCATAATGTGCAGAAGTGGCATCATTCCTAAACCAACCACTGCAGCAGTGAACTTAAGACAGAAAAACGAGGCTCCAGAGCAATCAACAGCTGCTTTGGTCATAGTGCAGAGTGAGTGTGGGAAGTCACGTGGCTCATAAAGTCCTCTCAGCTCAACACTCCTCAAAACACTGGTCAGAATATTTTTTTTAATAGGAATCTTTTACTGCAGGCATTAAGCAGTGCGAAGGGACCATGAAAATGAGCAGACTGTGGAATATAATATTTATCAGTTATACCAGACATATTCAAAGGGGGGTTGACAAGACAGCAAAGCACTTAAGGATTATAAAACCCCTTTTTTAAACTAAGAGGGAGCTTTTTTGGATAGAAGACAGGAGGATTTAGAAAACTGGTGCAGGAGATGTGATACTCACACTGCAAGCAGGGGTCCTGCCTGTATGGGTCTGTGGCAGCCCATGTGCTCACTTCTCTCCCAGACGTGCAGGCTGAAGATAAAGCAGTTTTGGGTTTGTTGTTTTGCTTTGTCTCGTTTTGTTTTGGTTGGTTGGTTTTGGTTTGGGGGTTGGGGATTTTGTTTGTTTGTTTGTTTTATTGACAAAGCTTAGCTAAGATAGAAACAAGAAGCTGTACTAGTGACAGTTGTATTCAGATTTCTTTCTTAGTGGATTTGGGGTCCAGAGACAGGTTTGAATTCAGACAGATTTATCAGGCTTTTTGAGAATCCAGAAACCCATACCTCAGCTGGTTTTGCCTGCGGCTCAGTGTACTCAGTGAGCTTAAAGCCTGAAGTATTCATATGATATTGTCACTGACACCACTATATAATGAAGAGGGAGACTGAGCAGTTCAAGAACTGTGGCCAAATCCCTTCCCTCTTGTGTGTATGATGTTTGGGTTCATTCCAAAACTGGGAATTAACCAAACATGTCACTGCTAATAAATGTTGGGATGATCATCTTTTGTTATACACACAAATTAGCATCCCGTTCCTTCTCCTTCACTTATATGATTTGACATGGAAGGAAAATTCTGTGTAAGAGTGTTTCCATTAATTTTGATCTGTAATTCCCAGTTCCAAAGGCAGTAACACATCTATCCATTTTGGTAACTTAAAAACAGCAAGAACTGAGAGTGTAAACCTGGCTTGGCTTTCCTTATGTCTGGACCTAGCCTAAGCACTCCATCAGACTTTGTGGACATGGAGCAATGGAACAGCGATCATGTGAAAACTAAAAAAACCTCTGTATCTTTGCTAACAAAAAACTGAAGCCAGCCTCCAACCAATGAGCAGTGGTGCAGCTGTACAGAGCAACCCTTGTCTGAGGGAAGCTGGGACAGTGCCATGAGCCTAGTCCACAAAGCAGCAGCAGTTGTATCTCTGAAGAGCAGTCAGATCAGAGCAACACAGCACAAAGTCAAGGCTAGCCAAAGAAAGATTTATCTGGGTGGCACACAGGGGAAAAGAAAAGAACTTCTGAGTAGTGTGTTTTTATGTTTGAAATATGTCTAACAATTCAGATCAATCTGCCCAGCCATATGCTTCCTATTTATTTGTTGTTATAGTGTAGTCAGTCTTTAGGCATCTGGAGAATATATGCCAAAGAAACTATAGTTATCAGTCAGAAAGGTTTACTCTGTTGGAGTCAGAAAGGTTTGCTCTGTTGGAACTGCCTTCTGAATAAGCCAAGCAACATCTAAGTAACAACAGAAATTATTATCCACAGTAGTGAAAAGTGAGAGACCCAGCACTTGCTAGGAGCAAACCCCGAGGTCTCTCCCATGACAAGGCAGGTAGGATGAACTGAACTTGCCAGCCCTGGCTTTGGTCTTCTGGTTGCAGGACATGCTGGAGAAACAGCATTGTCACAAAGTGAATGCGGAGCTACTGCACTGCATTTGTACAGGTGTGGCAGCTTTCGCTAAGCAGGTTGGCTTCCCATAGCAAAACCAGACACCACTGAACACGATGCAGTCACAGCAGTGGTACCCTCTGAGCAGAGAGTGAATATGAACCTGTTGGTGTGGGCCATGCTTGGATGGTTCGAGCAGAACAGTTCCCCAACAGGGAATTTTGTTTGGCTCTTTAATTGCTCAAGATTGATTGACAACCCACTCTGCTCCATTTCAGGCCTAACAGGTTTTCCAGCCAGAGCAGCGCTCCCAGTGACTACTTAAGTTTGAGTGATTCTCAGCTGCTCTTTGGCTCCCAGTTCTGCCCAGAGAATGTGCAGTCAGCAGCAGCGCTGCTGGAGCAGGGCATGCAGCTGGCACAGCATAGCTCTAAGGATGTGAGTCTCCCTCTATTTCAGGCCTGTGCAGGCACACAATCACCATTCACAGTTAATGGAAAATGCTGAAACCAGGTGATAAGGTTTGCAAGTGTCAGTAACTGCTGAAATCATGTTATCTTCTTGATACACACATATTTACTGTGACTAGAGAAAGTAGCAGCCTGGTCAGGTGAAAACAGATTTATAGCACATTGTTAGAACTTATTAATGAGATAGGCATTATTTTTTTAATCATTTTTTTTAATTACTGAAGTAATATGAAATTAGTCTGAAGCTAGTGTCTTTAGACTGCCTAGCTAAGGTGGATCATTACATCTATTCCTCTTTGAAAAACAGTGTTGCTCTTCATTAGCTTTCTGCAGGAATGACAGAGGTGTTCAGTGTTTACTTCCACTGACTGAATATTATCTTGCTGTGGTGTTGTTACAGCAGATGCCTGCATGGTTTTAAATTAAGACCTTCTACACTCAAAATCTTTCTCCTACAGCATATGGTTTCTGATGTTACCAGCCTCACCAAAACAGTTCCTGAAATGCTAACAGGGAGCAGGGAGCACAGATGAGGGTTGAACAGTGGTGGCAGCTCTGCTGTACTTTGGTTCCAGATCCTATCAGCTGTCCTCTGTGCTTTGCTGAGGATCTTGTCCTGCGGCAGCTTTTCATCAGGCACAAACCAGGACATTCACTCCTCACAACGAAAGAAGAAAATCTAATGGGATTTGCATTTTCCTGTGCTCTAAGGAAAAGGCATTTCCATTTTTGTCACGCAGTGTCTGGGAGGTTTGCATGATGAAGAAAATCTTTACAGTTTTCATATTAATATTACATTTCTTGTTCTGAAATGTATATTGAACCACGTGAAAAAACTCATCTACAGTCTGGTGACGTTGTTAGTTGGCAGCAAGGTGATGTCATCCACCAGGAAATTCAACAGGGTTTTTTTTCTGCAGACGCCTGTGCAGGGAGCTCCCACTGACATCTTTAACTTTCCCGCAGTTCCAGAAACACTGGAATTCATTTACAGTCTCTGTGTTGAGCATACAGGAGAGAAATCTGCACATCTGATGAGTGAAACTAATTGAAAACTCTCAAAATGAGAGAAAAGCCTGAGTCTGGTGGCATTTGGGCTGGCCCTCAGTTCTGCAGGGAATCAATCTAACCAGGCACCCCGAGTGAACCACAATCTGATGAAATTCTTAATCTCCTCATCCAATCTAATCTGTCGTGTCCAATCACTGTGCTCCCTGTCTGCAAAGCTCTTGGTGCACTGATATTGTGGTGTTGGTTTTTTTTTTTCCTAATTAATGTCCTGATTTTGTTTTGTTCTTGGTTTGGTTTTGTTTTGTTTTGTTTTGTTTTGTTTTGTTTTGTTTTGTGTGCAACAGGGCAAGCCCAGTATTTTTAGCAAATACCAGGCAAAACCACAGTTATTTGATGAAGATGCCAAAGAAAAAGGTTTGCTTAGCACCTTCGGCTCAGGAAGAGTGAAAAATGTTTTGGAAAATTTTGAAGCGAATAAGAACAAAATAAAGGACAAATACGACAGGTAGGTAGGCACCCACTGGAATGTCTTTCTGTGCTGGTGATTAGCACTCCCTGCAGCTCCTTCTTTCCCTCTTAAGAAGTCATATATGACAGAGCTGCATATTTCCTCCAGGATTTAAATACTCTCTGACTGGAAAAGAGTCACAGCCTAAGAGAAAAGGGTTTATTTGTGATGCAATTTATGTAACACCACCAGCCAATAAGCCACAAGGAACAACGAAACTCCAACATGAATTTGCATTTTTCATTCTTTATCTAATCAGCAGGATTTTCTCCTGTGTTGATTGCCTGCAAAAGCCCCTATTTCTCAACAATTTATAGACTGTGTTGGAACTGATCCGAGGAACTCTGAGGACAGCCTTCACATTTGTGCCAAATGAGGAGCTAGCTAAGCGTACCTGTGTGCGGTGGAAGATGCAATGGTTGCACCTTTACAAACCTGCACTGATCTCTAGATTTTTACCTATATAGAAGATTTTGATATCTTTTCTGTTAGCAGACAAGCATAATTTGCTAATGTAATTTACATCTGCTCTTGTCAGGTGTTAAGAGTTAAATGTATTTGTAAGTCCTGAAGGATTTTAAGGAGCAAGCTGACCATTCGAAGCTCTAAAGTGAAAGATGTCAAACTCCCCAGTGCACCTATAAATAATTCTTAATGCTGAACATTTTGTAATGTAACATCCAAATGAAACACATTTTTAATACAAGCCTTTGAGCAAATCAGGCTTTGTACTTCTTCCTCTTTTGCAATGGGCACTGTACTCCTGATAAGGCCAACCTGGATTCTCTAATGCCTGTTAGAGAAGATGAGGATTTTTGTAAGTGAATTATGAGGAATGAACAAACAGTTTTAAATGTTTAGGCAGAACACTTAATTATCCTTTATTTCATCTTTAAATTAATTCTGCTCCTTCCCACACTCCAGACTCACTCCCAGATTAGAAGCCTGTTTATAGAAGTAGCTGCAATATCTTTGCCAAGATAAACGTGCAATTTATCAATTTGTATCCCCCACAAGTTTGACTAAGAAAATTAATATCTTTCTTTCCATAAAGCTAGAAAGATTTCTGAGGCCCTGCCTAATACTCATAGCCTAGACTCTACCTGGCCTCCACTTTTTTGATTGTTGCAACTTGCACCACTAAATGATTGATTTTAAATGATGCAAATCTTCAGAGAGGAAATAGGTTGCCACTTTGCCTAGCAACCACCCTTGCATTTCAGTTTGATAAGACAATCATGAGTATAGCCTGGTTTCCAATGGGCTTGCTGAGCTTAAAAGCACAGATAACAGAAACCACAGGCATAATCTCTGTAGAAAAAGATTTGTTCTTCCTGGCCTGGGCTTTGTGAATGCTGAAGCTTTCCTATATTTTCCCTGCAGTATTTTACTCTAAGTACAATACTCGTGTATCCCAGCAACAGGCACATCACTTCGGCCGCCAAGGCTGGGTCCTTCCAGAGCAGATAGCATGACAAGAGCATCCCAGGAGCTCATGGACAGTTCTGTAAATGCCAACTAAAACTTACAACAGAGGCATAAATGCTGAAAGGCAAGAAGGCCAAAAATGGGAGAGCTGAAAGAAAGGAATGTCATGTATATGCTATATATGTGCATGTGTATGTGTATTTTTTTTTCCTACTCTACACAGCAGAATCCATCCTTTCCTAAAACAAGTAAGGTGACTTCAAAGGGTTATGGCCCCTGAAGTAAGCACATTTCTGTACTTACATTCTGCACTACACTGTCTTGCAGTGTTTCATGTCTCATGTTTACTGTGATCTTTTCAATTTCTGTATACTTCAGTAAATTACATGCCTGTCTTATACTTGTTTTCATTTTAGTGAGGTTTTAAGCACCTCTATTTCCAGTATCAAAGACAGGATTCAAGAGGTAAGTTAATTCAAATTCAGAGGGCAGAATAATGAAGAGCTAGAAATGCTACAAAATATTAACCTACTCTCCTTTATTGTGCTGATATTTGAATTATTACACTGTACATCTTGAGTACTCGAATCATCAGTTGTCAGGCGTTCTTGCATATACCATTGGCTTTATGGCCTGTCCTTAGGGTCAAGGTCTTTAGGGCCTTGCCTCAGTCAGCTGTGGAATTTCTCTGGGTCTCACAAGCTAGAAAAAGCTGTTATGGTTTTCTCCAAATATCAATTACTTATTCCTTCTGCCTGAAAAGAGTAGTTTGGCCTTACTTATAGTCTTACTGTCTGAAGGTGAAGACCTCTCCCCCAACAGTTTCATAATGGATTTGATTAATGCCATTATTAACACTATTTTAACAGATTAGTATCTCTGGTTTGGATTCTGTTAAAATGTCTGGAATGTTTCATGAGCTTCTTGAGCCATTGCAGAAATCCTTTGGATTTGCAAACCACAGCTGGACGAATTGTTCCAAGAGAGAGATAAATAACCATTTTCAGGCTGTTCCATTCCACGTGTTGCAGTCATTGTTCAGTGTTGTTTGAGGCTGTGTTCTTTCAAACAAAGAAAGGGCAATGCATTCACCTTCTCATTTACTTTCTTCTTTTTCTGCAGCTGCAAGCATGCTTGGACAAGTTTGAAGAAACGTTTGACTCAAGAAACAAATCCATTTTGGTTCACCTAGAAACCATTTCCAAGACACGTAAGTCCTTTCCCTGTTCCTCTTAACAGCAGAGGGCACAGTCAAACTGCTTAATGTCAGCCTTGTCTTCAAGCTGAGGTGAACTAGGCAAGCCATGCAGCTCGCAGCTGCTCCTCAGCAGGGAGAAGAGCAAATAAGACTTACCCATGCTATGGACTTTTCTGTTATTTTCCATTCTTACTCTGCTGTGTTCCCCTTTTCTCTGCTCTCTGTTACTGAGTAGAAGAACGTGGGTACTGCGTGGTTAGACGCCACAAATAAATGCGCCTCTATGCTTTTGTGTTCTGCCTGGAGGATGATCATTTTTAGACTATCTGGAGCACTAATGAAATACACAGTAAAAATAACTCTGATATTTATATCCTGAGTATCCAGTTTCAGGTTTTAGGGCTTTCTCAGATTTTTGCATGTTGGTTTGAAGTCTTCCAGCACTCCTTTGTGCTTAAAGTGATTGTATTTCAGATATGAGCAATTCTGCTAATTTCTTAAGTAAGAATTACATAGTGAAGCATGCCGTTGCCCTGGTGAAAACCTGATCTCCAAAAAAACCACAGTAATGTAAAACACTTTTGGAGAGCTGTCTCTGAAGTGGCTACTCACAGCAGTATTTACTAAGGAAAGTGCTTCAGAGAAATTGTTTCTAATGTGGCTTAGATCTAGACCTTTGAGAGTATATTATTTTTTAATGCTGCCATGATTTTATGGCAACACTCTGTCAGGACTGCTCACAGCTTGCCCTGCTCCTTGCAAGAACAGGAAGCCAGTTTCAATACGTGCAAGAAATTTGAAGTGAGTTATACCTTGTGAAATCTAGGTAGCAGACCTTCACAAGAGCTCTGTAATATTTATTGCGTGGTAAAATGTGGCTTCCACAAAGCACAGCTTTGACAGATACCCTTTAAGTCAGCACAGCCCTCTAGGGCAAAAAGCATGGAGTCTGCTGCATTCTGCTGGGAGCCATGATAGCCCATAATTTTGAAATACCAATCTTGTTATATTAAGAACACTCCCTTGCTGTGCTTGGCAAGTGTTCTTGGTGGGACCTTAATATAAGCAAGAATCTGCTTTGGCCAGCACAACAAGTTCCCTATTAGACATTTGCCCATCTTTTGATTACTTCAATGCCTCAACTTGTCCACTCTGCAGCAGGACTTTGTCTAATTTCATATAACTCGTGCACAGAAACTGTTGTCATGGCACTGAAAATCAAATCTGTTGTTCACAATTCCCCCTCTTCATTCCATACCATTTGCTCAGCTGTCCTGTTTCTTCTCCATACTCATTTTAAATAAATGTGCCTTGAATGAAATGAGAAACCTCCCAGAGGTGCCTGCTGCTAGATTTTCAAAGCAATTGAAAAGAAAAATTGGCACTTTCTGTAATGTATCATGCTGCAGAGTGCTGAATATATAATGCAAATCATCTCACGCTCCACAATGCTGTTCTTTCTGTGTATCTGGGAGGTTCTTCTGTCACTGCTTAATTGCTGATAAATACTAACATTTGAGTGGCATCACAGTGATGGATAATTAAGTTCCCACTAAATAAATACATGTACTATTGCCTTGAAAAGATCCCATTTGAGGCAATTCCCTGAAAAAAAAATAGTATAAAATTCCTAAACTCAGGTGATAAAGAGCTCAAGTCAGAGCTCATAATGAACTGGATGCCAGTGGCTGATGACACAGTACCTCAGGGCATCAGTGACATGGTAGAGACATGGCAAATCATTGGCAGTGGAGGATTTCACATGAAGGAGAGGAAGGCAGATGATGAGGAGGTTCTTTTCTAGGAGAGAAGTAGTGCACCAAGACGTTCAAACAGCTCTGAAAAGCAAAGAAACATGGAACTTGAAATCAAGTGTCTTAATTTAAGTCTTAGAAGGAGCTTCGTTTGTATCAGTGGGTAGCAAGCACATTTGGCACAGTCTACATAGCCACTGGGTGAGAAAAAAAAAAAAAAACAGAAAATATTTTTCAAAATAGATTTCTAAAGCATTTACAAATACTGTTGGGCTGGCATGCTCTATGCAGCAAGATAAAAAACCTGTTCCCTTCTGCGAGTTTGTCCATATGTGCCTGCACACAGGGCATAGAGCTGTGTCTGGCACTGGAGTTCAGACAAGACTTGCCTGAGCAGCTTCCACAGGGGCACAGCTGCTTTATTGCTTGCTGACTTATCAGTGAGCTGTGCACAGAGATGGAAAGAGACATTGAGACTCTGTGTCCTCAGTTCTTCCACCCTAGAGAGAGCTTCTCTAGTTGACTTGCATAGTCATCATTTGCTCTTTCCTTCTGGTTTCAGCTCCTGTACCTCACGCCTTTTGATATTTTTCTCATTTTTACTTATATACCCACACTTCTATCAAAACTTCCTTTTCTTTTCTTTTATTTTTTCTTTTCTTTTCTTTTCTTTTCTTTTCTTTTCTTTTCTTTTCTTTTCTTTTCTTTTCTTTTCTTTTCTTTTCTTTTCTTTTCTTTTCTTTTCTTTTCTTTTCTTTTCTTTTCTTTTCTTTTCTTTTCTTTTCTTTTCTTTTCTTTTTCTTTTCTTTTCTTTTCTTTTTTTCTTTTCTTTTCTTTTCTTTTCTTTTCTTTTCTTTTCTTTTCTTTTCTTTTCTTTTCTTTTCTTTTCTTTTCTTTTCTTTTCTTTTCTTTTCTTTTCTTTTCTTTTCTTTTCTTTTCTTTTCTTTTCTTCTCTTCTTTTCTCTTTTCTTCTCTTTTCTTTTCTTCTCTTTTCTTCTCTTCTCTTCTCTTCTCTTCTCTTCTCTTCTCTTCTCTTCTCTTCTCTTCTCTTCTCTTTTATTTTATTTTCTATTTTTTTTTTTAATACAAAATCCAATTTTCACAACTCAGCCTTCTCTGAACTGCTTTGCTTTTCTGGTGATTCCAGCTGTGACATCTCATAACAGCCATATCCTCCGCACAACCTTGACTTCAATGCAAATGAAACACATATTCCCGGCCAGCATACCACTAGCAATCTTCTGATGCTCCTGCCAGCAAGGATGACAAAATAATGTGTAGTATTACCCTTACAGAGATATGAGCTGATGCAATTCCCTGACAAAATCCAGTGCCTAGTGGGCAACTTTCAAACATGACTTGCTTCAAGGGTCCCCAGGCCTGAGCAGGTTTCTAGGGGGATTTGAGCTCATTTACTGTGAACAGTATGGCTCAGACTGGAACACTCAGTTCAAGCTCCCTTACGTAAGGACTTAAAAGTCAAAAGATTTAAAACTGACCACAGAAATGCCTTTTCCATGCAGCTGCTAACCAGCCATGAAGTGACTGGCAATGAAAGTTGAGATGTGTGACAATCAGACTCCAAAACCCCTCGGCATGGAATGGCGTGAGGCTATGTGGTTGTCTTGCTGAATATTGAAACCCTCATTGTCACACCTCAGGGCTTGCAGCACTGCTGCCGTAGAGCAGGCTGAGACTGAGAGCAGCTCATCCCGTAGCTCCCGAATGCAGGTCCCTTTATCCATGCTGCAGAAGGAGACCCAGGCTAAGCAGGCACAAACCTGCCAGCTGACTACTTTGGCTATGTCTAAGCAAGATGCAGCTGTGACAGCCCAGATGTCTTGCCTGCTGGCAACAGCTCAGATGCTGACCAGGGAGAGAATGCAGTGCTCTGCTGAGCTCCATTCCTGTCTTCCTTGCTCATGCCTCACCAGCTTAATACCACCTCCTATTTCCCCTAGTGAGTCTGAGTGCGGGGGTACCAACCTCCCTCCATAGTGTTATTTAAAGCCTCTGCACTGTCAGTGCTAGTCTCAGGATGAGCTGCGTCATAGATGGGCATCAGAAGCAGTTGCTGCTTAATATTCTTAGGCTGGGCTCCCTCCCTTGGCTGCTCAGACTGTAGTTTTCAGCTGCTGGGAGCGCACCAGAGTGCAGGCAGGCATTTGTGGAGAACTCTCTGCAGCACAGGGTGGCAGATCTACCATGAGCTCCTATGGTCTTTAATCTCATGCCAGATCACGCATTCCATATGTTATCAATGTAAACCAGAAGCATCTGGAGACAATGGTACAGCAAATCAAAACACAGCAACACTCCAGCTTGTGAAACAAGGGTTTGTTTAGATTAAAATACCTTAAGAGAGGCACTAGTCTGTGTAAAAGCCACCCACTGGGCAAAGATTTTCCCTTTATGATCAAGTTATTGAATAGTAACCTGCTGAGAGGGTTATTTGAATCAAACTTTCTCTGAAGCAGCCATTCCTGATAAATTTCAAACACAAGAGACTCGACAAACAGGGTCCTAGAGCTGATCTAATTTGGCCATCTCGGTGCCTATATTTTTTTGTTGGGGCTTTTTTTGTTAACACTTGTTTTTTAATTTTGTTTAATTATGCTTGACAAGTCTGAACACTCCTCTGGTATGCAAGCCAGAGAGGGAAGGAGAGTGCCCCTCCCCTGTACTGAGGATTTTTCTGCAGAATACTCCTACACGTACGAATGAAATGCATTCCAAAGACGAGCTGTCAGTTGCTTGCCTGCAGCACGCTGTGCTGAGTCAAACGTATGTGCAGATCACAAGCCCAGTGGATGCAGTGCTATTTTTAGACTGAGGATACCATGTTGTGGCAGAACAGACAGACTAGGGAAATCAGAAAGTTTTAAAAATAATTCTGAACTAAAATTAAGCCTATGGGGAAGAGCAGCAAGCTGAGGTAAGCTTGCTAATGCTGGCCTTCCTGTGTACTCCCTGTGTAGAAATGGAAGGTAAAGTGATGTGAAAGGTGTTTCCTCTTTGAGTTGCTGCTGCTTTCCTCTCTTTACAGGCTTGCAGGATGGGAGGGGGCTGGCAGGCTCCCTTGCATTGCAGGTAGCCCTTGAGTCTAGCCAGAGAGGCCTAAAAGACCTGCTCATGCACTCTGTTACAAACACGTTCTGCAAGACATAGCTTTCCCCCACCAGTGTGTAAAAGAAGTAAATCTGTCAGAACAAAAAATGAAAAGCTTTAAAATGTCAGTGAGAGAGCAGGGACAACCAAATTGCCTGCAACAGCAGAGAGCTGATTAGTTGAAATATGTGCAAAAAATGCTCAGAAATCAGCCACGCTCCTCCAGAGAACAGGCAAAGCTGTGTGGTAATGAGTATCCTGACAAAATGGAGTCCATCCCGTAGCCTAGGTCTGGGAGGTGGTTTAACTTGATGCATGTGAGGAAAACACATGGACAAGGCAACTGCAGGGTTCCCTCTCCCAAATGGCAGCAGGGTGCCCTGTGCCCAAGCATTGCTCATTCCCAGAAAGGCAAAAACAGTTAAAAATACAGACTGGCACAGGGGTTCCCTGCTGCCAGGATGCAGCTCTCAGCACGCTCCCCACCCTTCCGACAGCAGCCTTGATACCTCAGCCCCATGCCACCAGACACCTCTGGGTTACGTGGCTGAAGAAGCCAAACGCTTTCAATCTCCTTTCATAAGAGGAGATTATCGTCTAAGCACTTAATTGTCTTGCAGCTTGTCTCTGCACGTGTCCCACCTCAATCTCTTTTTTGCCTTTCACACAGACAGCCAGGACAGTCTGCAGGCTTCTGGACACCCTGGGGTGCACAGCAGTTCCCACCAGCCAGAGCCTGCACACAGCCACATGCCACATCGCCCTGTCTCACCTGTACTCCCTGGTGCTGCCATTTGCATCTTTGTGTCACCTGCCAATTAGCTAAATGCCCACTGGCTTTTGCACCCAAGTTAGTACAGCAGATTTTAAGATTTTAATTTTTGGCTCCTGGGCAGGCCTTGAGGAGCACCTTCCAGGGTGACCTTGTCCCTTCATGCCATTCCTCTCAAGAGGTGATGTTTTCCCTTTGAGGCTTATCCAGCCGATTTTCCTATTATTTTTTTTTCCCCACAGTATGTGACAACTTATACTGAAAAGCTTTCTTTGGATCTCCAGAAAGGCCACCGTGTTGCCTTTGTCTAAGTCACCTACTTTATCCTAGCATATTAGATTAGTCAGGCACAATCTGCCTTTTATAAAATCTTGTTCCATTGTATTCCATTTCCTCCCATCTCTTTGAGCACTCTTTCCCTTAAGGTCTGTTCTAAAGCCTTGCACAATAGGAGAATTAGCCCATAATTGCTCAGATCTCTTCCCTTTCTTCCCTCCCAAATGTACCTTCTTGAAATGTCTCTAGTTTTTAAGGAGGGGGGAAAGCCTGCACAATCAATTCCTGCCCACCTGTTTTTCACTCTAATAGTTTTTAACTCTTTGACCAGTTCTAGATAGAGCTTGACAGAAAGGTACAGCTCACTGAGGTAATTAAATCTCTGCAAGATTAATGAAATAACGGGGCAGGAGGGGAGATCCCAAATGCCCTGCAGCTCTACAGCCTGTGAGCACGCACACCTCTCTGGAGCAAGAGGTGCTGCACTCTGCAGGCAGAAATAGCTTCAGCCAGGCTTTCGGCTGACACCAGAGTCAATCAAATGTGTTGGATCTGCAGCAAAAGAGGATTAATTAATTGCAGAGCTCTTGTAGCCGCTTGTTGAAATGTAGGCTTCCTCCTGACCCTTCTCAGGCGCCCAGCACTACTCCGGGACTCCAGAGTTTCTGTTATCCCAGCCCGTTGGCTTGGCAATACACTGCAGTGTTCAGAAGTGTTTTGCATGTTCTGTGCTAGCTACACCATCTGTACACACCTGCCTGCACTATGCACAGGGAAGATCAGACATGTTTAGCAAATAGCTCTTTCTCTCTGTTCTAATTTACCATTTTAAAGGATTATTTCTGTGCAATTGTGGAGGATTTTTCATCTCCACATACACCGCAAACTCTGTTCCCATACGTACTGTGTTTGGCACAGCAGTGGCTCCTATAAAAATTATTCCAGCTGCATGGGAATAAGTTTATTGTCCTGACATATAACACAAACCACGTTTTAGATCAGCTTTTCAATGAGACTTGCTGAAGCCAAGAGGATCTTGCTCCGATTTAACATCCTCCTGGCGTGTCCATGCCCCTGCAGGACACTGCTGGGGCCCCCTACTTTCTGCTGTTCCAGCTGCAGCTGACCAAGCACTGGATGCAGATGCCTAGTTCAGATGGGTTTGGGCCCCATCTCTTCCTGTGCCTAGCAACTGGAAACCCAAATTCTTTGCACTCTTCTTCATAAATTCATAGTATCCCTTTGGTAAGCTTTTCTTCAGTTACCAGCCTCCTGTGCCTTTCTGGCATGCAGTCTCTGGTTGCGCTTTTTAGCCAAGAACCTTTTGCGTCTCTGTCCTATTACCAGCAATGCTACTCTTCCCACCACACATTCAAGCTCCTGTTTCCCATCAGCTGGCTAGAAAAGAGAGTTGATTATACTGCAGTGAGTCAGCCATAGTGGGACCTTTTCCACCCTGGCCATGCCTGTTGTGCAGTTGGTGGACAGCCGAGCCTCAGCCTTCCTTGCACTGAGCTAACCAACTTTTGTAGCTTTGCATAGCTTTTCATCTCCAGCTGCCATATTAATAGAGCACAGTAAACAAGGTTTGGCTATACAGAGCATCTTCTAAATCTCAAGTGCTTTGCATTAAACATCCACCTTATTGTTCATCACTTGGGGCTCAGGGAGGTCTCAGTGGGCAAATCACTATGGCTGCACAGCACAAAGAGTTATTTCGTGCCAAGCCATGGAGGAAGTTGCAACAGCATTGATAGTGCTTTATTCACATTTACAAATGAAAGACTGACTGTGTTTTTTATTGATTTCCCTGTTTAGTGCAAGATGCTTTTCAAAGTCACTCTGACTCGGTGCTGAAAGCCCTCATAGATAAAAGCCAAATGGAGCAGGCGCTGCTGGAGATGGAGAGGAGACTCGCAGCCGTAAGTGCAGAAATTAATCTTTTACTCTGGATCTTCACTCTGAATTTCTCCTGCTTCTGTAAAATATTAACTGGATATTAAATTGCCTTTGAATGGCAGATTATAAAGTAGACAGCTCCTGCTGTAATGAAGGGGGAAAGGCATATTAAAATGCTAATTCTAGGCCAGATACTGACTGATGCTTAACCAAGTGCTGAGTAACAGTGCTGCAAGCTCTGAGGAAACCCTGGTCAGTAAACAGGGAACCCAACAATGCCCTGTAGTGACAGCCCACAATGAGCACTGCTTTCTCACACTGGCACATGCCTGTCCTGGTGGAGGTGGTGCAGCTATGCCTGAGAAGGGAGAGCATCTCACACAAGTCCAGGACTTTGCCCCAGCTGGTGGATGGCTTCTCAGTGAGAGTAAAAAACAGGTGAAAAAGGAACAAGTGGGTGTCATAGATGAAAGAATGAACTTTCAGAGTGACTTCCTGAACAGGTCTGGTTTCTCCATAGGCCCTGCTGCAGGAATTGCATTTGTCAAGCATGTGTCACTCCAGTGTGTGAGAAGGCAGCGCACCCAGAGGGGGAGCATACAGTGGATCAGGGGTATGCCCCAGTCCCAAACTTTTCACTTCTGTGGGACAGTTTGAGATTAAATATTACACAGAGAAATAAAATTGTTGATGTTCAGTTTAATACTCGACTTAAGAAGTCTAACTGATACACAATTACCTAAAACTTCCTTGTTTGGATACTATTACTGCACCTTTTAATGTCTTGCTTCCTATGTGATGCTTCCTCAGAAAGATGTGGAGATTCTGGAAGTGAAATCCAGTGTCCAGCTGCTGAAAGAGGGTCTGGAGTCATTGCCATCTCAACTGAGTAACCAGCACCTAAAGCTTTGTGAAGAATTAGGCTTCTTGAAACTCTCCAACACCTTAGTGGAGCTGCACACATTCATTTCCAGTGCAAAGCTGCCCTCTCACACAACAGATAACTCTTGCCAGACCTCCCCTGGCCCATGCCAAAACTGTGTTCTGGGTGATGAGAACTTACACTGGCCGTTCTGCCAAGGCAGGAGGATTTGCAGCTCCTTGGGTCAGTCTCAGTCCCCCTGCATGATGGTGGGGGAGCAGCATGGAGACTCCTCCCTGAGGAATCAGGTCACTAAGGGTGGCACATCTACAGGTGTCTTAAACACAGCTTCAGCAACATGTGGCAGAGAAGACACCTCTTTGCAGGTGAAGTATGGTTTGGAAACACAGAACTGTGCTAACCACCCTTGCTTGTACTGCACTAACAGTCAATTTTTAGGGGATAGTCAGAAGAAAAACAGTTCTGTACCTCAGCAGATGCCTCCACCAATTCCAATGCCTCTACCAACCCCGATGAGGAAGGCATTCAGGAGAGGCACTCAAGGACTTCAGCATGTGACACCATTACAGCAGAGGCAGCCTCAAGTTTGCCACCTTCCTGTACACAAAGATATGTCTGGGCAAAGAGACTGGGTCACAGACAGTGAGAGTGCAGCTGTAGAGAACAAAGCAAAAGAAAGGCCAGGAAGGATCCTCTGGAATAAAACAGTGGGAAGGAAGAGAACATGCATTGCTAGGAGGAAACACAAGCTTTCTCATTGTGCTGAGAGTGGAGTGAATCAAAGGAAGGCAAATGGGATTATGGAGTCAGAAAGCTCCAGAAAAAATTACTTTCCCAGACACAGGGTTGCTCTTGATTTAGGAAGCTCTGACCCGCTTTACGCAGCTCCCAGTCAGCAGGTCCTCAGCAGCACTCAGCAGAAGCTTGTAAAGCCCTTCCCACAACTTGCAGACAAAAAAAAGAGAACTTTGGAAATGAAGGAAAGAGTCAATGTGTCCAGCGTCAAAAGGAACATCTGGGATTCCTCTCCTCAGGAGAATGTATTTCCCCTGTGTAGCACCACAGGTGCAAAGCAGATGAGCTGCTTCACTCTGCGCAGCCCTGCAGCCTCCGGCAGACCGAGCCCTGTCGCCGCGCTGGCTCAGCAGGACACGGCCTCCTACTCTCTAGTTCTGGATAGTGATTACTCCGATTGAAGGGCTTGGGTTCACTTTCCCAATCCTCAGCACAACCTTGGCCATCACCATTGCAGTTTATTCCTCCATATATGTTACCTGCTTAGAGACAAGGCTCCTGCCTGGATGCTTGGAAGCATTAGTGCCTGCTTGGATCTATTGTAAAGGACTGAGCAGTTGGAGGGGAAGCCCTCCCATAGCTATGAAAGCTGATGGCATCTGTATTACTTTATCCCCTGGATCCCACAGGTGCCACAGACTCCAATTACCATTGCATTTAGCCAGCAGAATGGTACCTGTGGAGTTTGCTGAAGCATTCCCCAGGGAGGAGAGAGCTGGCAGAGCACAGGCAGGTAGCTCAATCAGACTGAGCACTGAGATCTAATTGAAACTTTTCAAATAGATAGATGAACTAGCACCTCTGTGGCCAGAGTTTTGACCCTGTTTCTCACTCATAGTCTCTATATAATCATTTGTATGTCTCAAAGTTCAGCTTTTTGGCTCCAGAGGCCATTGTTATGTTGTTCTGGTTGATTTTCATAAGGTTATGATTTGTCCCAGGAGTTTGTGAATATTAGACAGGGACAAGTTTAGTTGAGGAAAAACAAATCCCAACATCTCAGGTTATGAGCTATTGCATTTCTTCTTCTTTTAGGTTGATATTTCTTGGTTTCAGAAATTTCAGGAAATTATCCAGTTTGCACTTTACTTGTCTCTTGTCCCTCTTGACTAATTAAGGGCAATGCCAAGGGTGGTGGGTCTCAAACAGAATCAGAAAGATGTGATGATCAGAGTCACAGATGGATAATTCTCATCCTTTAGAAACCTGCACCTCTCTAGTGAGGATCTGCTCCAAAATTTTCACATTAGAGAGGACCAGCCTACTTACCTAACCTGGCATACACAGCAGCAAAAGTGTTGAGCAGCAGAGCAGCTCTTTCCCGGTACCCAGCTGTGTCTCTCAGTAGCTTCCACTGCCCCAGATAGCAGTCATGTTTGGTTTCTGAGCTGAGATGTTACTGGCAGAAGAAGCATTTTGCTGTTGACAAAATAGGTCTATTGCCACAAATAACACTGGTCCAGCTTTGTTGTCCTAAGGGGGAAGCTTAGGATCCCTTTTTCCTAGTTTGAATAAATACATTGTGCCTTCACCAAAAGCCAGTGCTTTCGTGTTGTTTTTTGGGAGAGGCAGGATCCTGTCTCAGTGGGTGAGCCGGCGGGTGCCTTTCAGCTCAACTCCCCTGGATTGTGGAACAGGGAGGATTCAGTTTTTCCCCCACACTTTTCTGATGTTTAAAGAAGGAAATTTCCACCCTTCCGGTCCAACACTGGTTTGGTGATATTAATTAGCACGGAGAAGGTGTGGGTCAGGTGTGGGGAGTCCCCAGAGCCTTGGAACCTCCCAGCTCAGCAGAGGGTGATGGCTGCCAACAGCAGTGACCATTCATTTAACTTCATTTCACAGTTGTTCTGGGCAAAATCTGCTCGTGGGACTCTCACGCCTCGCGTTCTGGGGTGGAGGAGACAGGCACAGACCCCCGCGCAACCCGGGCCCGGACGCTCGCCCCAGCTCGGCAGGCATGCCTGAGCTTGGAGGGACCTCTGGAGGTAGTGCTGCAAGCCCGTGCCGAGCCAGAGCAGGTCCTGGCTCCCCGAGCATAGAGCACCGGAGCCGTGGAGTACAATGTCGGGCTGCCCTGGGGACGCAGCCACCACCGTACACACACGACCACACACAGAAGGATCGCATGCAAAATTCCCGGAAAAAGGAGATGGGACGACCACGGCAGCCAGCAGCGCTTCCCCCTGACACCAGCCATCTCTCCAGGGAAGCAGGGGGAACCCCAATGGTGCCACCCTGTCCCCCACAAAACAGCCCTGAACACACCAGTTCTTGCCTGGGGTCGCCACCACAGTTTTCACTGCCAGCAAGAATATTTGTCCCAATATGGCTGTGATGATGGTGAATCCTCTCCTAGCCTCCCAGACAAAAAGCAGAAAAGTGTGCTGACGGCTCTACCCCGTGCCCGCGGCGGGCAGCCCCAGCCAGGAGCGAGTGCCTCTCTCTCAGCGTATGCAGCTGCCAAGCTCACTGTCACTGTGACATAACCAGACACGCTGCCAGGCATGCAGGGCCCTGCACATGCAGATTCTTGCAGCCTTTGTCCCCGTGGAGCTGCCAACACCTGTGCTTGTGGTGTCTCATCCCACTCTTTGCCAAAGCTCCCTGGGGAAGATACCAGGGGTAATGCCTGCAGCAGCACAGCCAAGAGGGACTCCAGGCTGTTTGTGGGCACTTATATGGGGCAATTGTCTGCTAAAATGGGGGTTTGCCCTGTTTCCTTGAGGGAGAGCCTGGGAGATGGGGAGGACAGTGGCCAGAAGCCAGCAACATGCAGGCAACCATGGGCATGGGGTGTGAGAGCGCAGATCATATCCTCTGCCCCATGTCCCTAGCTGCACAGGCAGACAGGCAGCCACTGTGGTGGCAGGCAGCAGACTGCTCATCTTTTCATCTGCTGCTGAGTCACTTGGCAGAGGAGGAAACCACTGGTGGCACGGGGGATGCGGAGGTGGCTGCTGCACCTGCTTGGTGCTCAAGGCACCCTGATGACTGCTGAATGTGGAGCACAGCCATTGCCCTCCTCACAGCCCTGCTGCATGCTCAGCACTGTGGCTACCCCTTCCACAGGATGAGACCAGCTGACTGTGGTGGACCCCAGTGCTGGCAGCGCCCAGTGCAGTGCAGGCTCATCAGCAGTCCCCCTGGTCTCTGATGCTGCCTGCCTCTCCCTGCATGCGGCCTCCCCACGGCTAATCCCTGGATTATCTGCCTGCTCTGCCTGCTTTGTGGGGACCAGTGCACCAGCATTGCCCAAATTCCCTGGTCCCTGTGCAGACTGAGGCCCGGAAGTGCCCCATGTGCCTATGGAGAGCTCAACCCAGGCACGATGCCCCAGGGATGTTAAGTTGGCAAGGAGCAGGAGCGTGACACTGCCATGGGGACCTGAAGTGCCACATGTCCTCACTGGCCTGGGTGAGAGGAGAGCAATGGCAGTGACAGAGGTTTGGCAAGGCTGTAACTACTCAGTTACTGCCTGAGGGAGGCAGGGGTGCAAGCAGGGAGCTGTGGTGCAGGCAGGGAACCAGAAAACAAACAGAGAGCTGGTGTGCATGTCCTTGCAGGGCAGAGCCCTGAGCCAGTGTGACTTTGTGGCGCTGTTGCCATGCCTATGCCAGCCCAAGCTCTGGCAGAGTGGATAGCTCTCCAGTGGAACAATTACCCATTAGCTCATTACCTGCCTTGTCAGGGCCCCATAGCCCAGCAGCTGTCAGACTGCTGCATGCCTGGGACAGTGTGGGCAGGAACTGTGGGACGGGTGTGGGACAGAAGGGTGCCAGGGCCACCCATGGTCCTTCCCAAGGACCCTGCCAAGAGGGTGGTCGAAGCCCACCCTGTCTGCTCGACAGCTACCATGGAACCAACCTCGACAGCAGTCCTTCATTGGAGGCTGCCTGCTCCCAGGGCTGGGGTGCTTGGGGGTGTCCTGCCTGCACTGTCTGCCCCACAGGCAGTATCCCCTCTGCTGCCCCTGTGTGTCCTGTCTCATGGATACTCATCGTGTCCTGTCGCGTGGGGACTCGTCCTGGTGCGCCACAGACCCGCCCCACGGGGGATCTGCCCCGGTGGAACCCCCACCGGGGACTCACCCCACGGGACCCGCTCCACACTCCTGGCCGGCCCCATGAGTGCCTGCACACCGGCCCCCACCGTGCTCGGCCGCCTGGCGCCCCCCTCCCGGTGCCGGGCGGGTTTCCGCGCGGGTGCCCGCGGCTCGGGGCGGCGCGTGACCGGCTGCCGCCGCCGAATGCTCCTCCGCAGAGCCCGGCCCTCCCGCACCGGCACCGCCACCGGCACCGGCACCGGCACCGGCAGGTCAGCGGGGGGCTGCGGCCAGCACCGGTACCGGGGTCTCCAGGGCTGCGACGGGCGGCGGGAGGGGCTGGCCGCACCGCGGCCCGGGCGGCAGGCGCTGAGCCCCGAGTAGGCGGGATCCGCGGGATGCGGCGGTCGCGCTGGCCCCGCAGCGCAGCCCCGTCGGCTCCTGCACCTACACCGCGGGGCCGCCGCAGCCGGGCGGTCGGGTTCCCGGCCCCAGTGCGGCGGGGCTGAGCCGCGTGTGTGGCGGCGGTGGAGCGCGCCGGGCCGGGCATCCCCACCGGGATGTAGCCGGGGACGTGCCAAGGTGAACGGTGTGCGCCAGAGCGGGGCTGGCAGCGAGAACACTGTGGGGGGCACCGGAGAGGGGCCACTGGGGATGGAGCACGGGGGAAGAGACACCGAGGAGGGGCACCTGGGAGGGGAACACCGGTAATGGCAGCGGGGGTGTAACACCTGGGATGGAGACACCGACGATGCTGGGCGTAAGGACCACTAAGCCCCAAGAGCCACCAGCACAGGGACGCTGGGATGGGGATCAGCAGCACTGGGGATACTGTGAAGGGGAAGATCGGGAATGGGGCCACTTGCGCGGTGACACTGGGGGAGGGGACAGCTGGGAAGAGGGCCCAGGGTCAGCCCAAACGGGACCAGCCAAGCCGCTGACTGGCCCCAGGCAGTGGACTGCAATGGGTACAGCAGCCTCACGGCCAGCGGCAGAAGGCCTCTCGGGCAGCAGCCATGGGTCCCAGCTCACCAAACCCCCCCTCGCCATCCCCACAGGGCCGTCTGAGTGCTCACCATGGCTGCAGCACGGCTTGTCACCTGCGGGCTGCTCCTAGCCGGCAGCGTTCTCGCTGGGGCCCAGGAGATGCTGCCAGTGAGGCTGTCCTCCAAGGGGACCCTGCAGCGGAGCAGGGACCCACTACATAACCCTGCCTGGGGACAGCAATGGCTGGGCCTGTCCCCCACCTGGGAGGCATCAGGAGATCCGAGTGGTGATGGGGTCCTCAGGAGTGAGCACTGGAGGGGCAGCAGCCCTGTGCGCTGGTCCTCACCTCTGCAGCTGGGGGATGCCACTGGGCCACCCCTGGAGATGGAAACCAGGGCCTGGCAGGACAGTGGCACAGCCCAGGCCATGGCGGAGAAGCCACTCATCACCTGGCAGGACAGTGGCACAACCCAGGCCATGGCAGAGAAGCCACTCATCACCTGGCAAAGACACGAGGCTGGAGAACAGGACAGCCCCTGGGGGATGACCTGGATGCCGCATGGCTCTGCATCAGGGAGACCAGACTCCAAGGGGTCTACAAACACTGATCTAGGCTCCCCAGGGCCACGGTGGGCAGGGCAGGGCCCATCCCTGTCTGGACAGAGTGCCACCAGGCCAGCTAGTACCCCCAGCCCACAGGCAACTGTGTCCACCATTGTCCTAATCCCCAAGCCCGCAGCAGGGGCAGAGACAGGGAAAGCAGACTCCCATGCAGGGGAGCAGTCAGCTGAGGGGACACCCATGATAGCCCCAGGTCTCCCTCAGAGCGCACTGCTCACTCCAGCCAGCAGTGAGGTGATCCCACTGGGCACTGCCTCCGTCTCCCACCCCACTGGCACAGTGCCAGCCCAAGGTCCCCACACTAGTGCCAGCTCTGAGCAGCCAGCAGGCAGACTGGGGGACCCGGAGGGGGCCCCCAGCCCCCTCTCTGGCTGTGTCCAGTTCTGCCTCTCAGCTGGCTCCTACAGCTCCATCCTGGGGGCTGGCTGAGCCCTGGACCCGGCTCCTCCCAGTCCACCAGCGCAGCACCCGGAGAGCCCCAGTCAGCCATGCCACCGCCAGCCCTGGGTACATGTCCCCTCACACACACCCTGGGATGAAGGGCTGGCAGGAGCCCCAGCCTGCTCCAGGGGCTGCCCTCAGCACCAGCCCTGCATCACTGCCTGCCTCCAGCATGGACCTCTCTGGCACCCCTGGCACAGGTAGGAGCCAGCATGGCATGAAAGGATCCCTTGGTGTGGAGTGAGCCCCTGTAGCTGCTAGCACCCAGCTGTGCCCTCTCTCACAGAACTGCTGCCTGAAGAGGATGTCGGCTCCCCGCAGCGGGTCCGGGGTGCCATGGGCCCTGTGAGTGTCCCAAATGCCAGTGAGGCTACCCCGCGGCCAACGGTGCATCCTGCCACAAGGACACCTGGGACCAAGCATTCAGGTGATGCAGGGCTGTGTCCAAGTCCTTCTGCTCTGCGGATACCACGGGAACCCATCCCCAGGGTGCTGGGGCTGGCAGCGGGGATGGCAGCTATCTTGGGCCGCCCAGGCAGGACATGGTGACACCTTCAATCAGGATTGTGCCCGGCGACAGCCTTAATCTACTCCTGCCCGCAGAGATTAGTGCTAAGTGCCCAGCAGGTGGTGGCTTCCCAGGGGTGTAGGAGACTTGACTGGGGCCATGAGACCCCCAGCACCATGAGTCCTGCCAGATACCTCTGGGAGGTCCCTGTGGGCTCAGTCCCACAGCCGATATATCCTTGCAGGGAATGAAGCCACCACCACCACCCACTTCACCACTGATTATCCCCCTCATTCCTGCCCGCAGACCCCCCGGGGACGCAGCCCTCTGCCCAGAGCACCGTGACCCCCTCAGCGACGTGGCGGCGGGCAGGACTGACGCCACAGCCAGCGCCTCGACATCCATCCACACCGCAGCTGCAGCCTAGCCACATCCCACCAGTGCCAGGTGCCAACGGGACGGAGCTGCACTGGGCTGAGCTGCGGCACCGGCTGGGCTTTTCCTGGGCGGTCCATGTTTACGGGGCAGCTGCCATCTTCCTCCTGCTGGTGCTGGGCTGCCTGGCCGGGCTGGCAGGGGCAGCTGCCCTGCGTCCCACTCATCTGCCCCACATTTTAGGGGCTCATGGACAGCTGCTGGCCGCCTGCCTGCTGCGGGCCACCTTCCTGCTCCTGGACCCCTATGGGATACGGGGGCGCCTGCACCCCGGGCTGTGCTGCTTCTCAGCACTGTCCCCTTCCCTCTGCTGCTCAGTACCTTTGCTCTCCTGCTCCAGCGGCTCCAGCGCCTGTCCCAGCTCCGGCTGCTGCCAGGAAGGCTCCGGGGGCTGCCGGCACTGGGGGCTGCTGCTGTCCTGCAGAGCTCAGTGCTGGGGGCTGCTGACCTGCTCCCTGCTCGGCTGGGCCCCACTGCCGCACTGGGGCTGCAGGCGCTGGGCTGCGGGGTTGGGGCCCTGCTACTGCTGGGGGGACTCTGGGGGTGCTGGCGGGTGCTGCAAGAACCCCAGGAGGGGTCAGAGGGTACTGGGGTGCCAGGGCTACAGTGGGGGGCCCGGGCACTGCTGGTGGCAGGGGTGGTGGGGCTGCCGGTGTGTGGGCTGCAGCTGTACAGTGCCCTGTGGCAGCGGGAGGTCTTGGGACCCCCTGTGCACTTCTCCCAACCTGGCTGGGTGGCACAGCTCTGGCTGCGTGTTGGAGAACTGGGCATGGCGCTGGCACTTCTGGTGGCTGCTGCGGAGCCACTGTGCCGACGGTGCTGCCGCCGGAGCCATGCCAGCCACTCCTGCTGGGCCAAGGCGCTGCAATACTTCTGTGCCGGCCGCAAAGCTGAGGCACCTGAATACCCTAACAATTGCTATGACTGGGCTGGTAGCAGCACCGGCTGCACCACTGGCATTGGTCCGGAGCGTGCACCTGCCAATGATATCTCCAAGAGCCTCATTCGCAACCCGGCAGAACAGCTGCCCCTGCGGGCCCTGAAGGACAGCAATGAGGCCTGGACAGCTGCTGCCAACACCACCGGGATACCAGGGCTCAGCCCCAAGTGCCCCAACGTGCTAGCTGTCCGGTCCTGCGCCACCTTCGAGCAGGGCTCGTCCCCCTCGCTGGGGGAGCTGATCTTCCGCCCACCGTCCCCCATCGACCTGCGCCGCAGCATCGACCAGGCACTCTGCCGCCGGCATCTCCTGCATGACAGCCTCTTCAGCCGGCCCCGCCGTGGCTCTGGCACGTCACTGCACAGCTCCCTGGCCCCTGTCGAGACCCCCTGCTTGGGGCACATGGTACGCTGCAGCTCGCTGACAGAGCTGCCTGGTCTCCGGCAGCCGTCTGGTACCGTCACGGTCACTGTCACAGCCTCGGTCAGCTCACTAGAGAGCAGTTCGCTGAAGATCAGCTGGAACCCCTGGCGCCATGGGCTCTCCTCACCCGACAGCCTACCCCTGGATGAGACACCCAGCCGGGCCCCCTCCTGGTGCCTGCCGTGCCTCCCAGCTGGGAACGTGAGGGCCCCCGCAGCTTCCCTGCCCTCGGCAAGGCATTGGATAGCCGCAGTCTTTCCAGCGACACCATTGACCTCTGAGCCAGGGAGACACAAGGATAAGCAGAAACTGAGGGGGCGGCGGGGCTGAGCCCAGAGTGGGTGGCCAAGGGTCAGATCCTGTACCCCTGCAGGACTGGATGGGAGAGGAGGGGAGCTGGGCTGGGCCAGCTCCATTTGTGCCAAACAACAGAAATAAAAAGGTTTATGCTGGGAGGAGGCAGCGCCGTTGGTGTGCAGAGGCAGCACTGGGCAGCAGCCCCCACAGCCCTCCCCAGCCCCCCCACTCCAAGCAAGTCAGTTAGGTGTGCAGAGCTTTATTTCCTGAGATATGAACACACGGACAGATGGGCACACCCTGACGGACAAACCACAGACAAATGCAACAGTTGCGTTCATGCATCTGGCAGGGCTCCCCTACCGGCACAGTACTCTGAGTGGCAAGAGACCCCCAACCCCGCGGGAGCTCCCAGCCCCCACAGCCTGTGAGGGTAGAGATAGGCTCTGCCCATGGATGGGGGAAGGAAGGTTTGTGAGGGGGGCAGCTCCATGGCTCAGGGCAGAGGGGGGACACAGCTCATTGTTTCAGGGCAACAGTCTCATGTGGGGAACACAAGATCTTGCAGGGCTGGCAGCCCCCAGCCTTGGTGACACGGGGCAGGCTGCAGGGTCAAGCTCTGCCAACCATCACTGCTGCAGCATACAGCAGCGCCAGAGCACCCCCAGCCTGCCCCCACATTCTCCCACCTGCCATGGTGCCAGAGCATGAGGGGCCAGGGGCAGCATGCTGTGCCCCCCTCATGGTGCCACACTGCCTGGCACCACCTCTTTGTCCAGAGGTGACTGTGAGGGAGTCCCTGGGGATCAGAAATCCCCAGCTCATTCTGTTGGGAGGGGACAAGACCCTACGCTAATGGAGGGCTGGGAGATGCATGCAGGGCACAGCACCGTGTGCAGGATCTGGCCTTGGCACACCCCCTGCTGGGAGGAGTACCCTGTACCCCAGGCTGAGTCTGCCCTCCCTTGCCTGCATCTGACAGCCCCAGAGCTATCTGCCCTTCATGAAGCCATCAAGGACACGGTCGCTGCGATCAGAGAGCCAGTAGCCAGCCATGGCAGCCACGGCACCGATGAAGATGGCGGTGAAGACCATGTCGCCCTTGGCCGCCAGTGTAGCAAGGGCACAGATCATCACACCGAAGAACATCTGCTGCAGCACCACCACCTCGTCCTCTGTCACGTCATCAAAGAAGCCTTTCTCTGGGACGTCTGCAGGTACAGTGCTTGTGGTGGGGCACTGCTGAGCAGGCAGAGCCCCTCGCCACTCGCCACAACCCCTGCCTGCAGTCCACACACACATCTCCCACCCCACCCCAATCCACCACGCCAGGCCATACCAGGGGGCTTGTCCTCCACGCATTGTCCATCCCGCCGGACGTGGCCACGGGCACAGACACAGCGGTAGCTGCCCTCTGTGTTCTCACACACCTCCTGTGCGCCCGTGCACACCGGCTCCTCGGTGCTCACGCACTCATCCACATCTGGAGGTGAGGCAGGACTCAGGCAGGGCTGAGGCAGCAAGGAGGGGGCTGAGGTGCCCCCAGTCTGTGGGAGGCACTCACCTAGGCACTTGGCTCCGTCTCGCCAGTAGCCCTTGTTGCATTTCTTGCAGCGAGCCGGTCCAGCACCCATGCAGCCAATGCAAGCCGTGGAGCAGTCTGTCACGGAGACAGGAGCCATGGTCACTGCTGGAGCCTCCTCCTACCCCTGGAGGGGATGGCCCCAAGCAGTGGGGAGCTGCGCCACCTTTGCCTCACCTCGGCACTCATAGGAGCCCTCCGTGTTGACACAGAACTGGTTAGCTCGGCAGTGTGCCATCTCTGTGCCACACTCGTCTATGTCTGCAAGAGAGGGCGATGGCCCCACTAAGCAACAGCTCTTGAGACACAGTCCCCATGGCCCTGAGCTGTTGTCCCCCCATCCCACTGTGGCCCTCACCAATGCAGCGGTGGTCGTGCAGCACCCAGCCCCTCTTGCAGCGAAGACAACTGGAGTCCTCTGGCCCTGTGCAGCGCCCGCATGCCCGGTAGCACTCTGCAGGCAGGGGAGCACAGGCATGGGCAGGGGGAAGCTGCCTGCATCCGATACCAAGGATGCATCAGGGCAACTCCCTGGCCACACAGCCCCCCTCCCTGCCAGAACAAACCCCTACATACCAGCACATACCAGGTGGCTCTTGTTCCGTGAGGCCTCGTAGTAGCCATCACCACACTCAGCACAGAAAGGGCCACCATAGCCTGGGCTGCAGACGCACAAGCCGGTGCCACGACGCGTGCCATCACCGTCACATCGCCCATTGCCGCTGCAGGGCTGCTGGGGTCCACCAGCACAGGCTGCACAGGGAGAGACCAGCTGGCTCTAGCCCAGGTGGCACTCCCAGCACCCCACGTGGCACTCCCAGCACCCCACAGGCACCCTGCTCGCGCTGCAGCTACTCACGCTGGCAGTCAGGACCATAGGTGCCAGGTGGGCAGCAGAGTGCCAGCCTGTCCATGCACAGCCATTGGAAGAAATCAGGTTGTTGGTGCCGCCTGGAGAGTGAAGGACATTGTGCTCAGCCCTCTGCCATCCCCCTGACCCACCATGTCCCTGTCCCTAGACTCACTCATGGAACCACCACTGCTCCACATGTTCCTCACTCCGCTCTAGCAGCTGATGGCAGGTGAAGTCTGAAGGGTTGCAGACACTCTCCAAGACTTCCAGTAGACGAGTCTCACTGTAGGGACATAGGAATTAGTGTAGGAATGTGTGTCCCTGGGGCAGCTGGGTCCCTCCAGAGCCCCACAGCTGGGGTCACTCACCTGTGCTGGTACTTGGCCAGCTTCTCCTCTTCCCAGGCTGTGTTGCCCCCGCCAAAGCCCTCATGCTCTGTTCGTTCCAGACCCTGTGCAAATGGTGGGGTGGGGGGTGGGCAGGGGTGGCACAAGTGTGGGAGTCCCTAATAATTCCCCTCTTGGTAGGGTTACCCCCAGGCCATGACACCCTCTTGCCCAAGAGGGACCAGCCACCCCCTCTTTGCCTCAGAGCCCAGCTGCTGTAACCCTTTCCACTCCCTAGGAGTCCCTCTCATCTCACCTGTTGTCCCCGCAGCCACCGGCTTCTCTTGGGCAGCGTTACCTCCTCGCCCCCTCCCCCATACTGTGCTCCCCTGCCTCCCACCAGCCACATGACTCCACCCGAGACCCTCTTTGTCCCTGACCGCCTGTCACCCCTAGAGTGTGTTACTCTGCGCTACATCAGACCTCACCTACCGCAGGCCGTGTCCCCCAAGCCTGTCACCCATGGGCCCCACCACCTCAATGTCCCCCATCCTTACCACAGCAAGGGCTGTGTCACTCCATACCACCCCAGGCTCCATCGTCCCCATGCCACAGGCCTCGGGCGTCCCTAGGCTTCTTCATATCCTCCCCCCACGTCGCAGGACCAGTGTACCCCCGTCCCTGGGCTTCATTTCCCCCTCCGGATCCCCCGTCACCCTCCTCCGTGTTCCCCCTGCCCCGCACCCTGCTGAAGCTGTCGGCGAGGCCGCGGCAGGCTCGGCAAGGCTCGGCCCCGTTCCGGTCTGGGTCTGGGTCCGGGTCCAGATGGGAGCGGGAGGTGCCCAGCAGGACCCCTCCGAAGAGGGCGAACCCCAGCAAGGCCCCCCCAGCCCGGCGCCCGCCCGCGGCGCCATCCTCCGCCCCGCCCGCACCACATGGGCCCCGCCCCGCCCGCTGACTCAGCGCCCGCCGCCCCCGCCAATGGCCATGCTCCAGTAGCCGCCGACACCCCACTCCCAGCCAATCCGCACCGCCCGCTTGGCCCCGCCTCCTCGCCTCTTAAAGGGGCCACGACCAAAGGCAACCCGACAGAAGAGACAGAACGGGAGACCCTCGCACAGAGCGGGAGCAGCAACGGCTCCCCACAATGTAGTAGCCCCGCTCCTGTCATGCCTGGACGAGGTTCGCAGCTTCTGACCCGACTGGACTGCTCCCCATCACCCAGTGGAGGTCACCTTCTCCATCCAGCCAAACTGGTTCAGTTTCCCCTCACCTGCTTAAATTTGCCCAGTTCCCCCTTGTCCTCCCCTGAACTGTCCCAGTTCCCCTTCAGCCCAGTTTCCCCCACCACTCCAAACTGGTGCAGATCTCCCATTATCCCTTTTGAACCGGTCCAGTTCCTCATCCATCCTCCCATCAAACCAGTCCAGTTCCCCTTCATTGTCTCAACCAGCCTAGTACCTCTTCTGGCCCCCAAAGCCCCTTTTACCTCCCCATCACTTCTCCCCAGGCTATCTGAGTCCCCATTCTCCCTCCACATCACTGGGACTGAACTCAGGCTTGGCAAAGCCACCATCAGTGCTTTATTCCCCCAGGGCCTGCTGCAGCCCCTTGGCCACCGCAGCCACATAGGGCTCCAGCTGGCGGCTCTGCCGTTGACCTGGCCCTGCCAGTGCCCACAGGAATCCCCCTGTCTCACTGGGCAGAGCAAAGGCTGGGGCTGCCTGCAGTGGCTGTGGCACCACCGGCACCAAGGCCTCCAGCCGGACCACCACATAGCGCCCACTGCCTGATGCCAGTGCTGGCATGGCGCAAGACAGAGCTGCTGCAAATGCCTCACAGGGTGCTACAGTGAGAACATCACTGGGACCAGGGCCGTGCCAGGGGCTGGGGACACCTTCAGCATCCTCAGCCCCTGACATGGCCCTGGCCTCAGCATCCCAGCGGTGTGCAGCAGCTACAGCTGCCGGGGAGAGGACGAAGACAATGGTATCATCATCACGCAGTGCTCGGCGGTGCTGGACATGCAGCCAGGGCAGTGGCCCCAGTGTTGCCACTCCGCTGCCACCTCCTGGTGCTGCTGCTACCACCAGCCCCAGCGGGTGCAGAGCTGCCATCAAGGCACACACCACCTGCTCTGCCACCGGCTCCGCAGCATGCAGCAGCAGCACCCGCCGGCCTCGCAGCGGGCCTGAGGGAGGACTTTCAGTACCTGAAAGCCCACTCAGTACCCACCCTACAGGGGTAGCCACAAAGAAAAGCAAACTGGGACCACCCACGATGATGGGTCCCATCCCCTGGCACTGTCCCCCAACTGCTGCAACACTCCCCATACGCAAGCTAAAGGACAGCCACGGTGGGAAGCAGGCTGGAGCCACCACCAATGCGAGACCCACACCCTGCTCAGCCCCTCAATCCCCTTACCTAAAGGACAATCATACTGAAAGGCAGGTTGGGACATCCCACAACAGAATTCCCACCCCTGCTCTGTCCCCCACACCTCCACCCACCCTATGGGGCAGCTATGGTGGGAAGCCAGCAGGAACCAGCCCTGATAACACATACCCCTGCTGTGTCCCCTAAGAGAAGAGAATAAACATCCATTTGTCCCTCCCCAGACCCCAGGCTCATCCCACACTCACCCTCAGAGCTGTAGCCAGCCCTCAGGGACTTCAGCCAGCCTGTGGGGAGAAGAGCAAAGAGAGGGGGTCCTAGGGTCCCAGGCCAGGCATAACCCTCAGATGGGTGCTGCTCACCTTTCACATTCTCCTTCTTCAACAGGAGCAGAAGCAGAAAGCCAGCGACCCCCAGTAACACTCCCATCCACACCAGCGCCCAATGAGTGCGCAGGTCTGCAGGGCAGGGTTCAATGTCTACTGAGGACCCCTGGCACCCACCAAGTGTCCCCAGAACCCACTGCCTGTGTGATGGCTCTGCAGGCTGAGTGCCCTTCCTCAGTCCTACAGCGGCCCCAGGGACACTCACACTTGTGCAGGGGACAGGCCCAGAGCACGACGCTGGTGCTGTTCTCAGAGTGCCAGATCTGTGGGCATGGGGACATGTTACATATTGCTTGTCCCTACCCACTGCCCACCAGGTGCCTGCACTGACCTGCCTGCACTGCCCCTCCGCCACGTCCCGCTGCAGTTCCTGCTCCAGCAGCCCAGGATGCCCCACTCCCTGCAACAGTGGCAGAGGTGAACTGTCTGTGCCAGCAATGCCACTGCTGCAGGGACATGTGGGTCTCTTCCCTTACCATGCTGGTGAAGCTAGAAAGGGGTGTACAGGCACCCCGTTCCAGGGCACACAGTGAAGCACTGGTGTTTCCACCACGTTCCAGCAGCAGTAGGTCATTGGGGTGACCAGGCAGTGCTTCTGGGGATGTGTCACAGGGGTAGGGGGAGACAGAGATAGGAGGAAATGGGGCCTCAGCCACCAGCCAGACCCCCAGGCTGCCCCTGCCCTCCTGTCCCAGCAGTACTCACGGTCCCGCAGGCACTGGGTCAGCTGGACCTGCCCGCCACTCCACACCTGCCCCAGACAGTGGGTTAGCAGTCCCTGGGGCTGCCATAGGGCAGCCATGGGGCAGCTGAGGGGTGTCCTACCTGTATGCAGAGGTTGGGGTGCGGCTGCAGCCCTCCAAACTCCTGAGGTCCCTGTGAGCAGAAGAGATATTCCATCAGTGCCTTCTACATTGCCCCATGAGCCATGGGCACCCTACAGAGCCCCACTCACCTGCCTGACAGCAGGCTGCTCCAGGCCAGGCAGGGCTTGGCAGGGTCCAGCAGGCACTGGCTGCCAGCAGGGCACCAGCTCAGCTGAGAGATCACAGGGGGACAAGAGGGAACAGCTCAGTGCCTGCCCAGTGGTGTGCAGGACCAGCTGGCTGTGTGCCCATAGACGCTCCCAGGCCTCAGCATCTGCGCCAGAAGAGGGGTGTCACTCCAGCAGGTCCCTGTGTGTCCTGGAACCCTGCACCTCAGCCCAGCCCCAAGGTGCTGGTACCATGAGCAAATGGGCACAGTGTGGTCCGCAGTGGGTCCTGGGTCTCTGGCCAGACCTAGGGAAGGGAGAAAGAGAAAGATTTGGGAGCATGACACAGACAGCCTCTTCAGGATGCTGGAGGGGATCACATGATGCACAGAGCCCCTCTGCTGTGCCCTGCCACCTCTCAATGCCCAGACAGGCACCCACCTGCATGCAGAGGCAGGGCAGCACCTCGCTGGCTGGTACACTGTAGTTCATGGGGCTGCTCTGCCACCAGCAACCAGACATGGGTCACCTCATGGCAAACCACTGGGGTCACCCGGCTCGGGGAGGCCCTCTCACAGGAGACCCTCTCCCAGCACCCTGCCTGTAACACAGACAAGGCTCCCCAGGGAGTAGGGGAAGCCAGTGGCCAGAGCTTGGCCCTGCGGGGTAAGGGAAGGGGTTCATACTCACTGCGGTCACAGTGTGACCTGTCCCACTGGTACCATGGCTCTGGTTGTGGTAGAGCCGGAGGGTGTAGCTGTGTCCTGCTGTGGTCCCCTGCACCATTACAACTACCTCCTTTGGCCCTGAGGAGACCTGCAGCCTTGGGGCTGCACCAGAGGCAGGTCAAGGCACTTGGCACCACCTGCACAGCGCTGTGGCACAAGGCATCGCCTAGCTCTCTCCAGAGCATGTGCACCAAGGTGGGGGATCTTAGCGCTGCTGCAGCCATGGGATGCCAGCACTTACCTTGGCACTGCGGGACAGCATTCTGTGCAATGGGCCATGAGCAGTCTGTGAGGACAGAGTAGTCAGTAGGCAGAAGGAACAGAGCTACCACAGCAGAGCATGCTGGGGGCTCACCTGGCACCCGTTGCCGCTGGCTCAGCCTCCTGTGTGAGCTGGTGTATGCTATCACGTGGAGCTCAGAGCCCAGAGGTGCTTCAAAGCACCGGAAGGTCACCCAGCCCTGGGCAGGAAAACCAACACCACACTGTGGTGAGGCACCAGCTCTACAGGTACCCATCTCTGGGCCACGGAGAACAGGACCACCGTGCCACTGAGATGCACTGGTGCCAGCACTACATCCCAAGCACTACTGTAGGAACTTCCAATGCCAGGGATACCCACCCATAGCATCCTTTATCCACATACCAGGGATCGTCCAGGCAGTGCAGGAGTCAGGGTTGCCTGTACCTCCACGACCACACAGCGGGAAGAGGTGTACGTGTGCCCGGAGAGCAGCAGCAGCCCAGTGACGTTGGGCTGATACGAGGTGATCCTACCCACCGCTGACCACTGTCCTGCTTCACCACCATCCTCTGCTCTAGGGATGCCGGATGGCACCGGGAGGTAGGGCTCAGCGGTGCCGCTGCCAGCCAGCAGTGCCAGGCGCAGGCGTGCCTCCAGGCAGGGCGAGCAGGCCGCGGGCCCGCTGCAGCGCAGCGCCGGCTCCAGCTGCAGCCGAGACAGAGCCAGGCCGGGGGTGGCTCCGGGGGCTCCATCCCGCACAGCACGTCGGTGTCTAGCAAGGAGATGGAGGGTGGCTGTGGCCGTGGGATCCCACGCTCCGGGCGGTCGCGGGCCACGGCAGTGGCACTTACCCAGGAGGCGACAGGTGAGGCCCTGGAGGAAGGCAAGGGTGAGGCCGGTGGCAGTGCCAGTGTGCCAGGCCGCCCGCGTGCTGGCGACGCCGACCTACCTGGGAGCAGGCCAGGCTGTCGTGGGGGGCCCCACGGCCAGCCGCCACCAGCACCAGCCCCAGCAGGAGCTGCCCCAGTGGCTGCATGGCGGGGCCGGGGCTGCCAGGCACCCCGGCCCCACGTCATTCACTCCCCAGGGCCCCGCTCCCCGCTCCCCGGCCCCCTCCACTGCCGCCGGCTCCCGCTTCCTGCTCCGATCCCGGACACCCGGGTCCTAGAGCGGCGCCGGTGACCGCCCCGGGGTGGGGCCTCCCGCTCCCGCTCCCGCACCAGGCCGCGGACGGGCTCGGCGCTCCGGCACCACCGGGACGCTTCGAGCCCCAGCGGGGAACGGGGCAGTACCATGGGAATCAGAGCAGCCCTACCGGGATCAGAGTGGCCCCACGGCTCGGGCACAGTGGCTACCCATGCTCCACGGTCTGGGCACCGTGCCCAGGCTGGCCCTAACTGCAGGATGTAGTGTGGTGGCTGTGCCAGGATGGGTTGCGTCCTTTCACCCCCGCACTGCAGTGGGGCACTGTGTAGTCCCCACCTCCCGCAGACCACCAGCCGAGCCCCAGCACAGCTGACAGACAGTAGGGAAGGGTGAAATGCAGTATTTATTGCTTCCATGCCAGACAAGCTCCTGCCGGAAGTGTGGGAGCCAGAAGCTGAGCCAGCCTGTGCCCAGCACCTGTCCCTGCTGGCCTCCCATGCCCTGAGCAGGGCAGGGTGCTCCACTACTGCCTGGCTTCTTCCAGCTTTGCTCTGGCCTCTTGCCCAGTTCTGGCGTCCCTGAAGTCCTGTCTCTCCTTTGGAGCAGGTCCCTGTGTAGAAATAAAGCTGCCCCTGCCCGGGACAGCACCTCCACTCCCGGTCCCAGGGGCTCGACCGGATTCTTGCCCCAGCATCCACAACACATCTCACAGCTAGGGTCAGCCCTGACTGGGCCTCCACAATCCCTGTTCAGGGCACCTATGGGCACCTTGCAGGAACCACTCCTCTCACCGTGGTCAGCACACTCTGCCGAGCATTGCACCTCCATCACAGGGCTCCTGCCCTCAGTGGAGGGCTGTACCTAGCCCCACCGGCCCCACAGCAATGCCCAGTTCAGTCTCAGTGTAGGCACTCAGGTGCCAGTGGCCACCTCTGGGGGCTGGGGTGGGGGCCTTCCCTCCTTGGCCCCTGCCTCCAGCAGCTGATGCAGGAGTCCCCCACCCCTGCCTCGTCGGCAGCAGCGCAGGGCTGGGGGGCAGCAGCGCAGGGCTGGGGGCTGCCCCGCAGGGCACCCAGCAGCCCAGGTAGCTGTCGGGGCAGGCGATAAGTGGGCAGGGGGCGGAGGAGCCTGGGGACATCACGGGAGCTGCAAAGCCGGCTGAAATAGGCCAGCACCCAGCCACTGCCATGGCCCACTGCACCCATCTCCCCATGCAGGCAGGCCATGGCTGCCCCAAAAACATCATGAGCATCCCCAGGGATCCTGCTGACCACCCCAACCTGCCACTGGTGGAAGAGCCGAGCGCTGCCCTGGCTCCAGAGGAGAAGGACAGTGCCACGCTGGCGGCCCACATGGCCCCGCTGGGCATAAAGCCAGGGCAGGGCACCCACTTGCCCCACACTGCCTGCTTCCCATAGGTCAAGGCGCACATCACAGCCCAGCCCCGCACGCAGCTGCTCAGCCAGGGTGCACACCAGCCCCAGGTGCTCCTCCGAGTCCGGTGAGTACAGCAACAGCACAGGGCGCCCACCCAGGGCACCTGCAGGACAGAGGGGACAGTGGTGACAGCACTGCTCCAAGTGCCACTGGCATCCCCTGGGGACACTCCTGCAACCCCTAGGGGCATCTGCCATACTGCCCCAGGATTTTCTGCAACCTGGAAGCCAGCACCCCAGCCCCATAGCCACTGTGGACAATGCCTCCTCAGTCCCACTCTCACCACTCACCATTAGCTGGCCTCCAGGTGCTACGGCAGTTGAGAAGCAGCACAATCATCAGCAGCCCCGCTGCTAGTGCCAGCCCCAGCAGTCCAAAGTGCCTGCGGGAGACTGGGAGAGGGGTAGTAAATGGGGGGGGGGAATCTGCCCACCCCTGCCACACCCCCAAGGACCCCCACTCACCATCGGGACAGAGCAGCTGCTTCCGAGCAAAGCGCACATCCGAGCGCCACACCTGGGGAGGGGGCTGTGTGAGGGGGGCCAGGTTAGGGTCTCCCCCACGGTGTGGGTAGCAGTGTAGGGGTCAGCTTACCAACACGCAGCTGCCCAGGACCTGTACTGGCAGCAGCAATGCCAGTTCCCCTGGGACAGAGCCTTCTGCCTGCAAAGTGCAATGGCAGGGTCAGCACAGGTCAGCACCCACTGTGTACCCCCCCCCCAGCCCCACGCTTCTCACCCCTGTGACAGTGTAGAAGGGTGCTTCAGGCTGGCACTGCCCACCCTGGTGCTGGCATAGGGCTGCACTGAAGGCCGCGGGGACACTGGAGGTGAGGCGCAGGTGTAGCTGCAGCCCCCGGACACTCACTGAGACATTCCAGGCAGTCTCTGTGACCATGAGAGAGAGGAAGGTGGGGGATATGCAGGATGCCCAAGAGGGGGAGGGGCACTAGGGACCCCAATGCCCAGGGGTGCCCCCTGCTCATGGAGCTTACCTGTCCGGTGGGGACACTCCACGTGGCTACTGTTCCCATAGGAGAACTGAGGGGAACAGGGATCAGCGGAGGGGCTGGGTGAGCCACCATAGCCTGCCACTGCCCCCTGGTCCCTTCCTGCATGGGGCCTGCCTGCCCTCAGGAGCTTACCCGAAAGCAAAGCTGTGGGTGCACATCCACCTCATCCAGCGTGTATGCCTGGAACCAGCAGAGGGCATGTGACCATCTCCAGCCTGCATAGCCCCTAGGGGTCCCCTGCTGCCCTCAGGGGACCCTGCCCTGTGGTCTGGTGGGTGTGCCAGTCAGATGCATGGTCCCACACCCCTCCAGGCTGGTACCCCATGGCACCTCAAGACTGGGACCCTTCACCTGCTCCTCCTCACTGGCTGTGGAGTTGGGGATGTCATGGCAAGTTGAGACTTCAGCTGCCATCTCTCTCCAGCACAGGGTGGCCTGGGGGTGCAGGGGGCAGCTGGTGCTCAGCACCATTGCCATCTGGTCCTTGCTGCTGGTACTGTAGTCATGGAAGCGCACCGAGGACCACAGCTCGGGGCCATCTGCAGAGCATAGCACCATTGGGCTGAGTGGGACAGCTGAGGGGAGCCCTGGGACCTGACTCTCATTCACACAGGCACTCACAGGCAGCTGGCTGGTCACGGAAGGGGCATCGCTTGCTGCGTGGGCTGTCATGGTGTGGGTAGGAGGCCTGGGGTAGCAGAGTAGGGTAGTCAAGGCAGGATGTGCCTGCCCTCCCTGCAGGGGCAGAGATGGGCACAGAGAAGGGCCCAAGCAGCTGCAGGGGTGGGTGACACACCTCAATGCACAAGCAGGGTACTAGGAACTCATATCGCAGTGAGACGTGGTGGCCCCCAGGCACGAGCGCCTGTGGGCAAGGAGGCAGCTTCAGCTGGCAGGGAACACAGTCCCCAGCCCGGGATGGGGGCGGCAGAGGCAGGGCCAGAGCTCTTACCTGCTGGTGAAAGGGCTGGGGAAGCTCCTCACACTCCAGAGCCAGCTGGTGGCACAGCCGCACCATCATGGCAGGGCCTTCAGGCACCCACACCTTGATGGTATGCAACTCAGGCACCCAAGTGTGGGTGAAGGCTAGCCCTATGACGCAGGTGTGGGGCAGTCAGCTGGTGCTAGTGTTCCCCTGAAACATCCCCCCGGGGTCCCTCCCAGCCTCACCGGGCAGCTCAGCAGCAACCAGGTGGCTGCGACTGATGGCCAAGCCTCTGTCAGGGATGGTGTGGAGGGAGACAAGGACCCGGTGCCCACTCTCGGCCGGGAAGCAGTCGAACTGCACCTGCCACTGTGGGGAACAGAGGGTCATCAGGATGGGACACCCACGGCTCCAGTGTCCAGCCCCGCGCTACACCCAGAACTCACTGGCTCACTGTCTGGCACCTGGTGCCGCCGCCACACCTGCAGCCAGCTGGCCCGGTTGGAGCCCAGCTCCAGGAAGTTGAGCTGCAGCCCACGGACACCGCCGAGCTCTGCGAGAAACCAGCGTGGGTGCTGACACGAGTGGGAAGACGCGACTCCCCCACCCACACAGCCGGAGGTGCCGGGTCCCGCTGCCCCTGCCCGTACCTGCGGCGGGGAGGGCCAGTCGCACCCGCACACAAGGCTGGCAGGGTTGCGCGGGCAGGCACAGCCGCGCCCGGCTCAGCGACAGAGCGGGAGGCGGCAGCGGGGTCCCGGGCCGAGCCGGACGGTGGCAGCGAGTGCGGCTCAGTGTCCTGTCGGCTGGAGCGGAGAGAGAAAAGAGAGGGGCGGCCGTGCGCCGGAGGTCCCGCAGACCACCGTGGGAGTTCTTGAACGGGGAAGCCCCGGGGACCGGGAGCCCTAGGAACCCTCGGAAGGAGAAGCCCCTTGGGACTGGGAGTTCTGTACACCGGGAGTCCCAGGTACAGGGAGCCCTTGGAAGGAGGGACTCCCTGGAAGGGACCGAGAGTCCCAGGCTCGCTGCAGGGACAGAACCTCTTCAGAAGGAGACAGGGAGTCCCCAGAAGCGGGGAGCTCTTCACGCTGGGAGCCTCCTACAACGGCAGTCCTGGGGACCGCGACTAGCTGGAAAGGGCAAGCCCTTCACACCATAAGCCCGGGCGGGGACAGGCCCAGGGACCAGGAATCTTCGTAAGGGGAGAGTCCCGAGAAGGGGTAACCCCAAGAGCCTCAAAGATCGGGAACCCCTTCAGGTTCCGGTATCCGCGGGGAGGGCGAGCCCCGTCATCCCGCTGCCGCACCCTGCAAAACTCCGCAAGCCAGAGACAGAAGTCCCGGGCTCGCAGTCCTGCTCCGATCCCGGTCCGCCGCTACTCACCGGTGGCCCGGCACTCCTGCAAGCAAAGTAAACGAGGGTGAGCGCGGCGTCACCCGCCCCCCGCCCGGCCCCTGCCGCCCCTCCCCACCGGTGCTCACGAAGTTGGCGGAGACCCGAAAGCGGGTGACGGCCGTCCCGGTCCCGAGCAGAAGCAGCAGCGCAGCACCGAGCACCACCGTGCGCCTCATGGCCGAGTCACCGTCGCGCCCCGCCACGCCCCGGGCCGGCCCCGCCGCATTCCTCCGCTGGCACGTGTGGCCCCACGGGCCCCCTCCCCCCGGCAGGCGGTGCTTCCTGCGGCGCGGACACGCGTGGTAGCGCGGAATAAACTTTATTTCCACAGACGGAGAGAAGGGGGCACCACACTCCGAGGACCCTCCTCATCCCTGGGTTTTCTTCCCTGCATGCGAGCTTGGAGCCGTGACATGGCTCAGACACCCCCGCTGGTCCCCGGCGATCCCCCCACCTGCCGGAGCTGCACCATAGCCACCCTACTGGCCTCAGCTATGGAGCTCCAGCAGTCAGAGAGGCCACCCATCCCTCTCTCATTTCTTCTTCTTCTCCTGTGTACTGGTGAACCAGGAGTCCAGCAGCTTCTTGCTGTAGTAGAGCTGCCAGCCATGCACCTGGGCAGCCACCACCACCACCAGATACATGACAGAGACGGCTGAGAAGCCAAAGATGAAGCGGTAAGCTTTGCCGTGACGGTAGAGCTGCTGTGCCATGGGGAACATCTCCATGGCGCCGTAGATGAGGGGAGCCATGGAAAAGAGACCAGTGCTAATCATGGAGAGCACCAGGTAGCTGATGTTGTTGCGGGGGAAAGAGAGAAGGCCCAGGAGGGAAGGCAGGATGCTGAGCAGGTAGGGGTATTCCCACTGGTAGGGCATGGCCACCTGGTCGTGGGGCAGCAGCTTGAGGTGCCCCACGCACATCTGGGCCATCAGCAGCAGCCAGATGCACACGTGGGTATAGATCAGCTTCTTTATCTCCGACTTGAGGGTCACGCTGGGGAGAGAGCGCAGGGCCGTCAGTGCTTCCAAGGAGCGACGTGGCCCCGTTCCCCCTCCCCAGAGTCCCAGGAAAGGCTGCCAGGTCCTCGCAGTGGCGGGACACCCACCTCATCTGGTAGTGCGAGGCCACCCGCTCTCGGTGCTGGAAGTCGCTGCCATCTGTGCCGGTGGCGCGGGGACCCCCGCGGGAGGCCATCGTGCTATCCTGGGAAGATGCGGCCTGAGGAGTGAGAGCGGTCCTCTGGTAGCTCCTCCGGGGAGCACCGGCCCCGCAGCTGAGGGCTATAATTGTCGTCCCGGGCCTCCCTCCCACAGTGACAGCCCCAGGACCCCTTTACCCTCGCCCTGCCTCCGCCCGACACCCCCAGGCCAGCCCCCGGGCGCCCCCACAGCTGACACCCCCGGGAACCCGCCGATCCGGCGCGGAGTACCCAACCTGCCAGTGGGGCGCTCTGTCCCCACTTCCGCCCATCTATGGCCGCGGCCGCCTGCTGTGATTGCCCGAGCGGCCGCTCTGCACGCCCGGAGGCTCGGCTCTATGGCCTCGGCGGGGCGCTCCTCGCGCAGGTGCAGTGCTGCCATGGCGTTCGGGCGCGCGGCTGCGCGCGTGGTGGCGCGCGGGGCGCACGGGGCGCGCGGCACCAGGTCGTCGGGGAGTACGCGGCTTCGGGGAGGGGCACATGGCTGGGGGCAGAGCGGTTATAGGGGGAACACGCGTGGGGTTCTATATGCGTGAGGACGGAGGGGCTGGGCGAGTGCGGGGCGTGCGAAGGCAAGCGTGGGGGTGCGCAGATGAGTTCACAGTGGCTGTGGGTACAGGGGCATGCGTGGGAAGGCAGGTCGGTGGGTGTGGGGTCGGATATACGGACACGCATTGGGCTATGGGGACACAGAGGGTCGGTGGCTGGGGAGGAACCCGCTGCCGGGAGAGGGCTGCCCCACGCACTGCATCCCTTGCAGGTGGGGGCGGCCGCTGAGCTCCGAGGAGGTGCTGAGGTTGCTGGAGGCCTCCGTGGTGCACCGGGAAGGTACTGGGGGAGGCAGGGGCACTGGGGAGGGCGGACAGCAGGGAGGGCCACATCCTAATCAGGCGTCCCCTCACCAGGAGCTCTGCTGGCGCTGAACAAGCCCCCGGTCTGCCCATCCTGGGTGAGTGTGGGATGAGGCTGTGATGATCTCTCTTGGGGAAGTGGGGTTTAGTGGGTGCTGACCCCATCTCTCCCCAGGCCGTCCTGGGGAGCTAACCCTGTCAGTGCTGCTGCCGTCACTCAGGCAACGCCTGGGCCTCACTGCTGAGCTCCACCTGGTGAAGGCCCCCAGCAGGTATGGTTGGGATGTCCTGGGGAGTGGAATCAAAGCATACCAGCTCCCCAGGACTCAGAGCTGTTGTATCCTGCAGGGAATGTTCTGGCCTCATCCTCCTATCCAGCTGCTACCGTGCTACTGAGCAGCTGCAGCGGTTCTTCACTGATGCCCGACGGAGAGGACAGTACCCTGCCACGTACCAGTGAGTCCCTGGGACCCCACCATACCAGCAGGGGGGGGGCATCGCTTATGCCCTCATCACCCCCTCTCCCCACAGCGCTGTCACTGTGGGAGTACCAGCAGAGGCAGAGGGTGAGATCCGCACTGGGCTGCGCTGGCAGCAGCAAGGTGACGCTGCCACGGTAAGTGGGGCTGGGGGCTGGGGGGCGCAGAAAGGTGAAGTAGGGGAAGCTGAGGGCGGTGCTGCTGCAGGTGGTGCCAGTGCCAGTCCCAGGGCCTCGCAGCCTGGCCAGGAAGGAGGTGAAGAGCACCCTGACACGCTACCGAGTGCTGGGTGCTGCAGGGGGCTGTGCCCTCCTCCAGCTGCAGCCCAAGACAGGTGAGTGCCAATACCTCCTCATCCTCTGCCCCTCACTGGCGCAATCCCACTCCCAAACCCATTTCTCTCTAGCTTTCCCAGAGCAGCTCCTGGTGCACCTGACACTGCTGCTTTGCCCTGCGCTGGGTGACCACCAATACTCATCCCGTGTGGGCAAGGTGCTGGGGGTGCCCTTCCTCCTGCCACCTGAGGCCACCCCCACCCGCACACAGGTACGTGGTGAGGGGCTGGATGTTGGGTGGGGCTCAGCATGGCCCCTGTGCACCCTGCTGAGATTTCCCCTTCTATTACAGGTGCTGGATGAGGAGCTGCTGGGCCGGCTGGGGCTCTCCCCACAGCAGCTCCATCATCTCCCAGTGCACCTTCACCTGCAGCAGCTGGTACTGCCCCAGGGCCCGCTCCATGCCCCACCACCACCCCACTTCCTGCACACCCTGCACTGCCTAGGGCTGCCTGGCTATAAGGAGCCTTAGCACCCATAGGAGGACCCACCAACCCACTCCCCTCTGCCATGCCATTAAATCCCCACCTGCCACAGGGGTGGCTTAGTGCCAGTTTCTTTTCTTGGCACACATTCTCCCTGTCTCCATGGTATTGCTGGAACCACCAACCTTTCAAGTAGAGGTGGTGCGGGAGCCTTGCTGTTGCCTCCATGCCTGTCCTGGTTCCCAGTGCTGGAATGTGGTGGTGTCACCACTGCTATGGCTCTATCTGCCAGGTGCAAGCACTGGCAGGCAGAAGCAGAGGCATCTTTTCCTACCCCTCTGTGCCCCCAGAAGAGGAACTACTACAGTGGCCTCAATTCCTGCCCACAGCCACATCCTGTGTGCAGCCCCCACTGTGCTCACAACCCTCCCACACAGAATGGGACAGAGCCAGGTTCCCTGTCACAGACGTGTTTTGCAGCCCCACTGGTGGGTGGCCCTGCCCAACAGTGAAGGATGGCTGGGGTGATTGGTAGCTGGATGTCTTCATTTTAGCCCAGCTGACATAGGATGATGTCCCCTGCTGTCTTCTATGTACGCTTGGGAGCTGCCCTGTGTTTCCTTCCCACGATGGGGCTCAGCTGCCCTGGGATCCAGGTGCTGAGTACCAGCCCAGGTAGGCTCAGCACCCTGGCAGGAGAGGATGACAGAGCTGGCCTGTGGGGCTTCTGGGGGCTTTTGCAGGTGGTGGAACAGGCACCTTGGGCAGAGGACAGACAGGAAGCTCGGGCAGAGGTGTCTGGAGGAGGGCTTAGCTGCTGCAGCACCCTGTGGCACTCAGCACCGCAGCCCAGGTGCTGCAGTGGTGCTGGGGTGGCAGAGCTGGGGAGGCAGTGCCAGTTACATCGTCCCAGAGGAGCTCTTTTCTCCTGCATTGGTCCTGGCTGGGGTCCATGGATAGCTCTGCCCAAGTCGCTGGAGTGCACAGAGGACAGGAGGATAGTGGGGACAGCAGTGGGGAGCTTGGCCTGGGATCGGCGCTGAGCCAGCTGGCGCTTCCTCAGAGAGCGGCCTTCTACCATCAGCTTCAGCCCCGTGGACAGGGGCATGGGCGTGGGCACAGCTGCCTATGGGGAAATGTGGATTCAGTGGGGCCTCAGAGTGCCTAGCTGGTGCTTGCCTTGCAACTCCAGCCCCCACAGCCCACCTCCTTGTAGATGAGGTCGAAGGCACCAGTAGAGCAGGCAGGGTTGTTCTTGCGGTCGATGACCACGCGCAGTGTGTCCTGCTGGACTCTGGCACACAGCCGGCTGGTCACTGCCGAGGAGGGGGCCATGGTGGGGCTGGTATTTATCTCCAGCAGCCAGGGCTGGCAATCCTCCCCAAAGAGAAAGTCAGCCCCATAAAGCTCAAAGCTGCTCTTGCGGGACCCCACCAGGTGCTGGGCGCTGCGCAGGGCACCCACCACTGCCGCCTTCATGCCAGGCACCATCACCTCATGCCAGGCATCTGCTTGCCCTGCCTGTGCCAGGTATGACTGGAACTGGTGGCAGGACCAGATCAGGTCACTGGGGAGCTGTGGGTGCCGCTGGCCCTGTGCTGGTCTGAACTGCTTCTGGATGGAGACGTTGCAGAGGTGCCCAGAACTGAGTCGGGGAGAGCAAGGCCAGGTCAGTGGGGTGCCAGGGCACGGGGGTGAGAGATGCTGGGGTGGGGGACACTCACGGTTCTAGGCAGTGCAGGGAGAAGGGCCGGGAGCAGAAGCGCAGGTAGCTCTCTCGGTAGAACCAGACAGTCAGTGGGTTCCAGTCAGTCACCAGGAACCACTGCCGAACGTCAAACTTGGTGCCGAAGATGAGCAGCGGCCGCTCCAGGTACTTCTGCACCACCCACTTGCTCGCCTGTGCCGAAGGTGCTGTGCAACCCCCAGCCACCAGCAGCACCTCCTCCAGGCGGTCTGTGCAGACTATACCTGGGGGACATAGTGATGATGGGACCCCTTCTTAGCAAGGAACCTGCACCCCCACTGTCCCCCAACCTTACCCCTGCCACGGGATTTGGCCCCAGGCTTGAGGATCCAGACGTTGTGGTCACCCTCCATGCCAAGCTGAGGCAGCTGCTCCGCCAGGCACTGCAGCAGGGTCCGGCACTGCTCTGTCTGCGCCCTGCTTGGTGCGAGCCCAGCCCCCTCACTGCAGGGAGATACAGGGGTGTGTGCTCAGCACTGGCCGGGCTGTGGTGTCCCCCCTCCCTCCTGTTTGGCACTCACTGTACCACACGGTAGTAGTCTTGGATGAAGTGGTCCCAGTTGGTGCCCATCATGCAGGGGAATGTGAGGTCTCCGTCAATGTCCTGGTGCCTCAGGATGGCCAGGTGCTGCCCACAGATCTGTAGGGCGACCTCCACCAGGTGGGGCAGCAGGGAGGACACTGGCCCTGCTGTGGGAGTCATAGAGTAATGAATTTGACTCATGGGCACTTGCTTTGCCACCTTTGGGGCCACAGAAGAGCCTCCCTGTGGGATGGGTGGCAGAGTACCCATAAGGAGGCTGGTGGGTAGGAGCTGGGGGTCCCTAGCCACAGCTCCAATCAGACATCCTTTGAGCTTCCCATCACCTCTCTCCCCGCTCCTGGTCCCAAGCTCAGCTCCACACTCTCACCTAGCTGCTTGCTGGATTTCAGGCGCTGCTGCTCTGGCCCTGCCAGTGTGTCCCCAGCCCTCTCCAGTGCCATTTTGAGCAGGCTGCGAGCCGCTGTTAAGCGGAAATCCTCTGCAAAGGAGAGGGCATCATCCCTGCCCGCTCCCAAGCAGGACACAGAGGAGTACTTGGAGCACGGTGTGGTTGCCAACCCCAAGCTCACCAATGAAGGCTTGCCGCTCATCCACATCCCCCAGCCAGTAGCACCGAGGGAAGAAGGAGTCCGGGTCAGCTTGAACAAACCAGGGCAGGTTTCGCAGGTTTCGGCACAGCCCATCCTGTTTAGAAAAGTTGGCAGACCCTGCTGGACCCCTGCAACCCACTGTTTTCCCTCCCAGCCAGGGTCTCCAGGGTCCCACCTTGGTGGCAAAAGTGTCTACCCGGGTGTAGTGGTTCACCACCTGGTCCTGCCGCAACAGCTGCCAGTTGATGGCACTGCAGTGGTTGGTCCAGATGAAGTATGGCACCTGGTCCTGCACCAGGTGAGACTGGAAGGGAGAGGGGGGAAGGTGCTGAGATATGGACACCTTACATCCGAATCTCACCCCTGACCCAGGCTGTTCCCTGCATCTGGGAGTCTTGGGTGAAGGGTGCTGGGGTCTGTGACAGGGCTGACATCTGGCCTTTTCAGCTAACCATGAGGTCATGGTTGCCATCAAGGTCCTCAATGCATTGCTCTTGCTCCTCTTCTTCCTCCTGAGGTGGCCATGGGGCGCACAGGGTCTCTGTAGTCCCCAGAGAGTGCTGTTCTGTACAGCATGCCGATTCTGGATGCAGGTCCGACACTGCCTCCCGCTGCTTAGCACCATCACCTACTTCCTCCTTCTGCAGTTGCTTCTTCTGTATGTTACGCTGCTGCTGGGGCTGGCTGCTCACCCTGTGCAGCTTCCTCTCCACCCAGCCCCGGGCCCACAGTAGTTTGCGGATAACAGGGTAGGGGCCCTGCACAGTGAAGATCTTCTTCTCCTAGGGAAGGACCCAAGAGCTCAGCCTAACCTGCCCCTGGTTCCTCCAGTTCAACTCTCACCCCTGAACTATAAATACAATAAATGGAGGTGCCATGGTTTATTGGGAGTGTGTGAAATTGGGCCCCTCACCTTGATGGCCCTCTTCACATGCAGCTTGGCTCTCCTGAGCTGCTCAGAGTCAAGCAAGGGATGGTGGTCACCATGGTGGCCAGTGGTGGCAGGTGCTGCCTGCCCTGCAAGAACAACCTCACCTGAGATTGCTGGCCCCATGTCCCCACAGCGGGCAGGGAGGGGTGAGGTGCCTGCCTACCTGCCTGCCTCTGCCCGAGTGAGCCTGGGGGCCCTGGCACAGTGTTCACCAGCCTGCCAAGCTTCATGCCAGTGCTCTGTGTGCCCCCTGCTGTGTCCCTGTTCCCAGCACAGCAGGCTGAAGGACAGCAGAATGTCTCCAGAAGCAGTGTCCCAAATCCAGCCAGGAATCTGTGTGCCCACACTGCTGCTCTCCCTGTAGCACCTTCCCACAGCAGTCTGGGAGCAAAAGTAGCTGCAGAGGTGCTCTGCCACTCCAGGTGCCAAGTAGAGGCCCTGTCTCCTCACCCCACTGGAAACTGAGATGTAGGAGACAGCCTCCAAAGCCTGGCACCACTGTGAAAGCAGAGCTCCAGGCCTGGCCACCACGCTGGCTCCACTGTCCTTAAGTGAGGACAGACACCAGATCCCCAGTGCCAGGCATGCAGTACCCCTTGCCTACCACACAATCCCAGCCAAACCCCGCAGCCTCCCACCCAGCACACTTTTTTGTGACCCAGAGACACCCCCGAACCTCTGGCACCCACCAACCCCCTTTCAAGCCCTTCTAACCCCCTCCCTGCTCCCGGGCCTGCCCGCACCGTCGGGGCCATCCCCCGCTGTTTGCGGTTGCCATGACGCCCGCCCCCGCCCCCTCCCGGCAGGCCCCGCCCACCCCCGGTGCCGCAGGCGCCGCCGCTGCGGCGGGAGGGAGGAGGCAGAGACAGCAGGTACAGCAAACGAGACCGTTTAAAAACGAGACGAGACAGCAGCAGCAGCGACTGGGGCCGCTCTGCCACAAGCGGAGGCTGCTCCCGGCCCGGCGCTGGGTGGTGAGGCCTGGCCTGGCCTCCTGGCCGCAGAGGGAGCAAGCACAGGCACGGTGCCCGGCGGGCACAAGCGTCAGGGAGCCACGGGGTCCTGCACCACGGCCTAAAACTGGAAAGTGAGAAGAGAAGACACATAGCTGTCAGTTCCTGCCACTCATGAAGATCCATAGCTTGGCTTCTCCCATCACCTCACCTGGTCACTGGGCAGCCTGAAAGGGCTGCATCTCGCATGACTGCTGCTCACCCCTGAGGGCATTCTCCCCACCCACATCCTCAAGGGGTACCTGGAGTGGACCACCACCATCCCTACAGATAGCACAGGGAGTTCTGGCCACGAAGGCCATGCTGGCTTTGAGCCCTACACCCTGCTCCTGAAATAAAGGACCCCTCTCCTCTCAGTTCAGAGCCTCACATTTTTGAGGAATTCCTCTGCCACAATGCGGGCCCTGGCATTGACAGAGAGCTTCATCTCACTGATCTCCTTATCAATCTCCTCCATGAAGTGGATGACAAAGTCCACCAGCTTGTGTTTGTACATCTGCTCCGTGTGGAAATTTGTGATCAAGAAGCTGATGTCGTAGCCCTGGGGAAGAAAGAATTGCCTTGAGGATGAGACATGCTCCTGCATCCCAGCTCTGCACTGGAGACCCTTCCATTGCCAAGAGCAGATTCTGAAGCTGCTCTGCCCCTCTCCACCACCTCACCTCCACAGGCTTCCTGCGCAGAATGAAGAAGTTCTCAGCTCTCATCATCATGAAGCGCATGAATTTGTGGCATAAAATCTTCTCGATCTCGTCAGCCTGGAGAGAGGAAAGGGAAGTGAGATTTCCCCATGCACCAGGCATGAGCTGCCAGCTCACTGCCCACACCCCTGACCTTACCTGCTTCACTGCAATGCTGACACGCACGGAGTTAATGGAGCCCTCAATGAGGACCTTCTCCTTCTCATTCCTGCTGATGATCACTGGCTGCAACAGCAGCTCTTTGCTGCTCCTGTGAGCAGAGAAAGGGCAGGGCTGACTCAGAAGGAAGCATCTACCAGCTAGAAAACAGGATAGGGAGTGCACAAGCAGGGAGCTACTGAGATCACAGTGATGTAGGTTTTGCTTCATGCAGCCACAGGACATTTCTTGCCTCCTGGAGCTGTCCATCCCCAAGGCAGATCATAGAATGTTTTGGGTTGAAAAGGGATCTTTAAAGGTCATCTAGTCCACCCCCTGCAGTGAGCAGGGATATCTATGACTACATCAGGTTGCTGAGAGCCCACTCCAACCTGACCTTGAATGTTTCCAGGGATGGGGCATCTACCACCTCTCTAGGCAACCCGTGCCAGTGTTTCACTGCCTTCAGTACAAAAAAATGTATTCTTTCTACCTAGTCTGAATCTCTCCTCTTTTATTTTTAAACCATCACCCCCTGTCCTGTTGCAGCAGGCCCTGCTAAAAAGCCTATCCCCATCTCTCTGACCGGCCCCCTTTAAGTACTGGAAAGCTGCTACTGGGTATTCTCGGAAGCTTCTCTTCTCCAGGTTGAACAAACCCAACGCTCTCAACCTGTCCTCACAGAAAAATATTCTTCACAGGAGAGCCACCCTGGGTCCCCAGTGAGATCCCTCTCCTCTCTGTAGCTCCTCGTCTTCCGGCCGACACCAGCTCTGTGACTAAGGCAGCAGTCGGTGGGTGTGGAGGCCTGACGGGCTGCACCCGCGCTGCCTAGAGAACCGGCAGGGACCGCCAACGGCGGCAGGAATCAGCCAGCGTACCCCCAAGAGCCGGCAGCCCGGACAGAGCAGGGCCTCATTGAGTGTCCGTCGCCCCCCAAATCCCGTACCTGACTTCCACCTCAGGTTTGTTGTGCCGCTCCACCACCTGCGAGGAGAAGTTCTCCAGGCACAGCGCAGCCTGCAGCGTGGCGCGCACCGCGTTCAGGTACGGGCGCAGCGTGGCGGTCTGCAGGGACACGGCGGCATCAGCCCCTGGATCGGGACCAGCCCCCACCCCCGCCCTGCCCCTCGATTCACAGCCCCAGGCTCCGCTCATCCCGCCATCGCCGCGGGCCCCAGATCCTTCGCACCCAAGCCCTTCATCCTCATCCGCTGCCTCCCCGACCTGACCCTGCCCGGTGCCCCCCACCCTACCATGGTGGCGGCTGTGGTCCAGTCCCGGTAGGCGGAAGTGGCCTGTCCCCTCTTCCAGGATGCGCGGGAACTCCCACTGCGGTGAAAGGGGGACTGCGGGAAACTCCCGCCCGCGTTCAGAGCCCGGACAGCGGCCTCGCGGCCTCGCCGGACCACAGAAAGGAAACACGGTGGCTTCGAGGAGCGGCTGCGTTGGCAGCGGCCCGCGGCGGCGGGATCCTGCACGGCCACCCCCCCGCGCCCTGCCAGGCTTGGTACGCGCTAGTCAGCCCTTCCATATTAGGGAAGGGAGATGGAAGGCGGGTCGGACCAATGAACGGCGGGTACCGGGGACGGCTGGGCCAATGGAAGGAGCGCAGGGCGGGGCGCCCGCCGCCTATAGGGGCCGGAAGGGGCGAGCGGCCTAGGCCCGGTCCGGGTCCGCGGCGTGCCCAACTTCCACATACCTACGCCCTCCGAGCTCCCTCCCCGCGGCCTCGCCGCTCTTCGGGCATCCCCGGTGACCCTCTCCCCCACTTCCGGCTCCCCTCAGCGCTCCAGTGCTTCCCCCCTCCCTTGTTCCCCTCAGGTCCTCGGTCATTCCTCGCTCTGCCCCGCCCTGGGTTCCCTTCAGCATCCCCATGTTCCCCAGCTCCCTGTAGCCTACCGCTCCTTTCCCTTTTCTCTTAGCTTTCCCTGTCCTCGGTTCCCTTATAGCCCCCCGATTTCCCCATAACACCCCACGCGCACTTCGGTTCTCGCATAGACCCCAGTGCCCGGTCCCCGCCGCCATGAGCGAGCTGAAGGACTGCCCGCTGCAGTTTCACGACTTTAAATCGGTGGACCACGTGAAGGTGTGTCCCCGGTACACAGCCGTGCTGGCCCGCTCCGAGGACGACGGCATTGGCATCGAGGAGCTGGACACACTGCAGCTGGAGCTGGAGACCCTGCTCTCCTCTGCCAGCCGCCGCCTCCGTGTCCTGGAGGCCGAGACCCAGGTGCGGGGCCACAGCTGTGTGTTGGTTCTTCATACGGTAGCTCCCCGGCCCACGCCTTCCCGACAAAGGGGCTGCCTGCAGTCTGTCTCTGCCCAGCTCTGGCTGCAGAACCCAACAGGGCATTCCTCTCTTCCAGATCCTGACGGACTGGCAAGACAAGAAGGGTGACCGGCGGTTCCTGAAGCTGAGCAAGGACCACGATGTGAGCACCTCTGTCAAACATGGGAAGCCCAAGAAGCAGAAGCTAGAGGGCAAAGGAGGCCATGGGACTGGGCCCGGCCCTGGTCGGCCCAAGTCCAAGAACCTGCAGCCCAAGATCCAGGAATATGAGTTCCAAGATGATCCCATTGATGTGCCCCGCATTCCCAAAAATGATGCTCCCAACAGGTGTGTGGCTGTTGGGGGGTGTTGGGGAATCACCTGTCTCTCTCCTTGAAGCACCAAGCACAAAGGCTGCCTTCAGCCCGAGGGAAGAGATACCTTGGCAGGGGTGGTGGGTGGGAGATACCAGCTCCTGTGGGTTGGGTTCCCGTGCAGCTCTTTCACAGGTCATCTATCCTCCCAGGTTCTGGGCATCAGTGGAGCCATACTGTGCTGATCTCACCAACGAGGAGGTCAGAGTCCTGGAGGAGCTGCTCAAGCCACCAGAGGATGAGGCCGAGCATTACAAGGTGAACAAATCCCAAGCCCACCAAGTACCTCCCTTGCATGTCCTCAACTCTCTCTCCCCTTCCCACCTGATACTGTACAGTGAGCATTCCTGCCTGGGGATGTTGGTGTGGTGCTGGGTGGGAGTGAGCTCTGGAAGCTGTATTGAGACCTGCTCTTGCAGATCCCGCCCCTGGGGAAGCATTATTCCCAGCGCTGGGCCCAGGAGGACCTGCTGGAGGAGCAGAAGGATGGAGCCCGGGCAGCAGCTGCTGCTGACAAGAAGAAAGGTGTCCTGGGGCCACTGACTGAGCTGGACACCAAAGGTGCCCCTGTCCCCGACCTCTCTGACCAAAGGGGCTGTTAAGCACCTGCACCTCAGGCCTGGTCCTGTGCCTCCAGGGTAGCAGCTGCCCTGCTTTGCTGCTCACTTTTGTGTGTTGGGGTTCTTTTCCCCTCCTGCTTTCTTCCAGATGTTGATGCCCTTCTGAAGAAGTCAGAAGCCCAGCATGAGCAGCCGGAGGATGGCTGTCCCTTCGGGCCCCTGACACAGCGTCTCCTGCAGGCCCTCGTTGAGGTGAAGCAGCTCCACAGGGCAGTGCCACAGCCTGGCTCTGTGGAGCAGTGCCACAGCCTGGCTCTGTGGAGCAGTGCCACCATGGCCCAGTGCTGTAACCCTTCTCTTTGTTCTCATGCCTAGGAGAACATCATCTCTCCCGTTGAGGACTCCCCCATCCCTGAGATTGCTGGCAAAGACTCGGGAGCTGATGGTGCCGGCACATCTCCCCGCAGCCAGAACAAGCCCTTCAGGTGAGCAGCTGAGGTGGGCCCAGGGCTTGGTGCTGCTTGCACCAGTGGCTTCCCTGCCCCGGTGTTTCGCAGGGAGTAAAGGGCGTGCAGTAGGCAGTAGCTGCTTCCCACTCTGGCAGTGTTCCTCACACAAAGTCGCTGGAGGGGCGGATCAAGGAGGAGCTGGTGGCTCAGGGCTTGCTGGAGTCGGAGGACCGGCCAGCTGAGGACTCAGAGGACGAGGTGCTGGCTGAGCTGCGCAAGAGGCAGGCCGAGCTGAAGGCCCTCAGCGCACACAACCGTGCCAAGAAGCACGAACTGCTACGGTGAGAATAGGCAGGAATGGGCACAGACACGAGGCTGCCCAGTGGGGACTGACATGCTTGTGTCCCTCCATGCTGTGCATCCCTCCATCCTGTGTTTCCCCCAGGCTGGCCAAAGAGGAGCTGCACCGGCAGGAGCTGCGGCAACGTGTCCGCATGGCTGACAACGAGGTGATGGATGCCTTCCGCAAGATCATGGCTGCCCGGCAGAAGAAGCGCACGCCCACCAAGAAAGAGAAAGACCAGGCCTGGAAGACCCTGAAGGAGCGGGAAAGCATCCTTAAGCTGCTGGATGGGTAGCCAAGGACCCCTTCCTCTGCTGTGGACATTGGTACTCTGGGGGTGGTGGCTGTACCCCTGTCACTCACAGGGTGCTGGCAGAGAATGGGGTGGAGGGTCTGCTCCTGGGTGACAGGTCCTGGCTGCTGTCTCTTCTCTGCAGAGGGCTGCAGACCCTGCAGAAGGGCAGGGGTCCCTCCTGGGAGCGGCTTCCCCTCTCTGTGGCCAGAGGCTTCTCCTGCTTCCCCTGGTTATTCTAGGAGGGTGACATCAGCCTGGCTACTGCACAGGGGTTGGATTTGGTGGCTGCTGCTGTGCAGCTCCCACGATCCCCTGCCCCGCCCCAGGGCGCAATCCCAGCTCTCAGGGGGAGGGAGGGAAGAGGGGAGGCAGGGCTTGGAGTGGGGAGCACAGCAGTGGGCTCGTGGGCAATAAAGACAGAGTGCAAACAATGGTGTGGTCTACCTGGGGACACGGTGTGGTGGGTGTTTGTGTGGGGGTCCTGCTACTGCTGAGCCCAGGCTGGGGTGGGGGGTGAGCTGTGTGGAGCCTCTGGGGGGAAGGGCAGGGCTGCGACTGTCTTGTAGCTCAGTGTGGGGTGCCCTGCTTGTGTCCCCTAAGGCAGCTACTCCTGTCTACCTGAGGGGCCCACTTGTGCCCTCACAGCTTCCACTCGTGTCTACTCAAGGATGTCATTAGTGCCCATAGGGGCCTCAGCTGTGGCTCACAGCCTCCAACACAGACCCTTACACCCCTCCCTTTCCCCTGCTCCCCGCATGTCTTTTCCCCCTCCCTCGCATGTCCCTGTGGTCATGCGTGTTTTCCCCCCCCACCTATCTCCCATTGGCCGCTGCTGGTCATGGCCCCGCCCCTCCCCGTGACGTCAAGGCCGCCTGGCGCGCCGGGAGGAGTCGCCGCTGCTCCGCGCGGGGCCGGGGCCGCAGCCGGTAAGGGCGGGGCAGGGCGGGGCGGGGGTAACCCACGCGTGGAGCCCCTCCCAGGACTGTCCAGCCCTGTACACACGCGTGTTCCTTTGCCCCTCCCGTTGCCCACTCGCCCCGCGCCTGCCCGTACGGGCGCGAGGCGGGTGGGCAACGGGAGGGGCCCCACAGCGTGTGTTTCTCCTCCTCCTCACTCGTGTCACAGGTGGGGAGTGGGTGCCCCCCACCCACCCCGGGGCACCATGCCGCTGGGGCAGGATGGACCCAGCTGGAAGAAGAGGACCGAAGATATTCGTCGCATCTACGACTTCCGAGAGGTCTTGGGCACGTGAGTTGCAGTTTGGGGGGGGGTGGTGAGGGGGTTGGCACGTGACACGGGTGACAACCCACTCGTGGTGGTTGATGGTGGGTCCACTTTGGCTGACAGAGGGATGCCCAATGCTCTATAAAGCTCTTAGGCAGGATTATCAGGTTAATTACAGCAGGGCTTAGGGCCCGGTGGATGCCAGTAGGCTGCCTGCCACCTGCCCCACCTGGGCTCCCACGATGGCTCAGCCGGGCACCAGTGGCCCCGTTAGCCCTGGGTGCCACCGGGCTGCTGATACTCTTCCATCTCTAATGTGACTTAACCCTGGCTGCTAACAGTGCCATGGCCTCATCCTGCCTGATAAGGGGACAGTGCAGCTGCACCAGGGGATGTTGAGCACACTCCATCCCTGGCAGGGCCCGTGTCTGTCTGGCCCACTTGTTTCTCTCCTATAAATAGCTGGACTTTCTGCCCGTTGCCATGGCAACAGTGGCATGCCAGTGTTGGCTGGGGCTGCTGGTCCCTCCTGCCTGCTCACCCCTTGTCTTTCCCGATCCCCAAGTGGGGCCTTCTCTGAGGTGGTCCTGGCAGAGGAGAAAGCAACACAGAAACTGGTGGCTATCAAATGCATTGCCAAGAAGGCACTGGAGGGGAAGGAGACAAGCATTGAGAACGAGATCGCCGTCCTCCACAAGTAGGGGCTGTCCCAACACCAGGGATGGGGATGGCGGGGTGTCCTGCTCTGTGCCCCTTGCCCCAGCACCCCGTACAGCTTCCCCCTGCCAGCACCCATTGCTGGGTGTTACTAGCAGCCCCCAAACCAGATAGCAGCACATGATGCTCCAAGGGGCTGAGTCTGGCTGTTCCCTGTCTGGTGGGGGCTGTGGGGGCAGCCAGGAGCCTGCCTTATTCCCTGTGCTTCCTCCCTGCAGAATCAAGCACCCTAACATTGTGGCCTTGGATGACATCTATGAGAGCAGCACCCACCTCTACCTCATCATGCAGCTGTTAGTGATGTTGGGGGGCACAGGAAGTCTAGAGGGGTCTGGGAATCTTGGGAGGGCCCATGCTGAAGAGTGCTGCCCATCCATACAGGGTGTCAGGGGGAGAGCTCTTTGACCGCATTGTGGAGAAAGGCTTTTACACCGAGCGGGATGCCAGCACCCTGATCCGGCAGATCCTTGATGCCGTCAAGTACCTGCATGACATGGGAATTGTCCACCGTGACCTGAAGGTGAGCGGTAGGACACACGGAGACACAAGCAGTCTCCTGTTGCTGTTATGGGGAGGGGACACCCAACATCACTTCTCCCTGACCCTGTGCTCCTTGCAGCCCGAGAACCTGCTCTATTACAGCCTGGAGGAGGACTCCAAGATCATGATCAGTGACTTTGGGTTGTCAAAGATCGAGGGCTGCGGCAGCGTCATGTCCACAGCCTGTGGCACCCCTGGCTATGTGGGTGAGCACCTGCCATGGACTACTACTGGCCTGTGTGCCACGTTGGGGTCCTCCTCTTGGGCTGGGTTCACCACTTACACCTGCTGTTGGCCTCCAGCCCCTGAGGTGCTGGCACAGAAGCCCTACAGCAAGGCAGTGGATTGCTGGTCCATCGGGGTCATTGCCTACATCCTGTACGTACCTTCTACTCCCCATCCCCTCTCCTCCACGGAGTCTGGCCCCTGGGGCTGCCTGGGGCCAGCATCCTCCTCCGTGCCAACCCCCAGGCTCTGTGGTTATCCTCCTTTCTATGACGAGAATGATGCCAAGCTCTTTGAGCAGATCCTGCGGGCTGAGTACGAGTTTGACTCGCCCTACTGGGATGACATCTCGGACTCAGGTGAGCTGGGACCACCCAGGTGGGGTGGGGTGCTGCTGCAACACTGCAGTAGGTGCGGGGCAGTGGGTGGGTGGAAGTGCTCATGGCTGGTCTGCACCCTGTCCCAGCCAAGGACTTCATCCAGCACCTGATGGAGAAGGACCCCAGCAAACGCTTCACTTGCGAGCAAGCCCTGCAGCATCCCTGGTAAGGGTGGGTGGGTGCATGGGTCTTACCCCTGCTCACCTCATGGCAGCTGTGGGGTAAGGGACACCCTGCTGACCCCTCTCTTGCCCCAGGATTGCTGGGGACACAGCTCTGGACAAGAACATCCACCAATCAGTGAGTGAGCAGATCAAGAAGAACTTTGCAAAGAGCAAATGGAAGGTGAGAATGGGGGGCTGGGAGACTGTGGGGTGCCAGAGGTGTCAGGGTGGTGCAGGGGGCCTCCCTAGGCACCTTGTGCCAGGTGAGGGACTCTGTCGGGTTGGCAGCAAGCCTTCAATGCCACGGCGGTGGTGAGACACATGCGGAAGCTGCAGCTGGGAACCAGCCAGGAGGGCCCTGGGCAGACAGCTCCCACCAGCCCCTCTGAGAGGCTGGTGGGGAACACTAGCAATGGTGAGCCCTGACCCTACCTGTCCCCATCTCCTACCTTCTGGGGCTGCTGTCAGGCTTTCACCTGGCTTCTTCCCACAGGGTCAGACTGCAGACCCTCACTCACAAGCAGACTGCAGCGCCTCTCGCCAGACTGAGCACAGCCCCCCCATGGCCACATCTTGGGAGTGCTGGGGAAGGAGCCAGGGGTCCCAGTCCTGCTGTAAGCACAGCAGGGGCTACAGCCCCTGCAGTGCTGGTGCAGAGGGGATGGTGCAGGGGCTCCCTGACCTGCTCTTCCCGGGAGTATATGACTCTCCCCCACCACAGGCTCGCAGCAGAGCTCTGCACTGGGGCAAGGGGATCCCCCAGGAACCCTCACCCGGCTCAGGGCTATGGCCTGGGCTCCCTTCCTGCCCTCCACGCCTGCCCTGGCACAGCAGTGACCCACACCCACCTCTCCACAGCATGTTCAAGGAGAATTTTCCAAATAGATGTTTCTATTTTATTGCTTGTAATAAAGGCAAGAGGCCAATGCTGCTGGGCTTGACTCTGCCCTAGGGCCAGCTGGCCACAGTCCTGGCCGCCTCAGCCTAACGGCCCAGGGCAGCATCTCAAACACAGAGTGAGCAAGGGCAAGAAGCTGCCCCCACCTTTGTGCTTCCCAGACTTGAAGCAGGTACTGCAATTCCCTCTCAGCAGGGCTCTGTCTCTCCTGGAATGTTCCTAGTGGGTCACATCTCCATGGCTGTCCTGGCCTTGTTTCCCCCGATTCTGCTGGCTAGCTCCTGATTCTTGCGGAGGTCGGCACAAAAGAGGACCTGGCAGAGGGAGAGATGATGGGGTGGGCCTATCCTGATTGCAGAGCTAAGGCTGAGCCCCAAGGTGCTCAGGCGAGCAGTACTCACTGCCTGTGCCCAGCCTGCATGGGAGCCCCACAGCCCTCGGAAGAAGTTGCCTGTGGAAAGAGGATGAGCATCAGTGCTAGGACCACGGGCACCTTCCTGGGGAGGGAAGGAGGTGTCCCATGTCTGGGCCTAGCCCTGCCCTCACCAATCTCCTGGTGGGCCCGGGGTGTCAGGCTCCTGCCACCCAGTACAGCACCGTAGCGCTGCCGTGCAATGCGCCAAACATGGGTGTCCACCGGCACTGCCTCCGCCTTGTCCAGAGCCATCAGACAGACACAGTCAGCAACCTGCCACCAGGCATCACTGTTAGTCCCTGCTGCTGGTTTCCACTCCCACTATCCACCTTGACCCAGCACCCACTTTTGCACCCACACCCGGCAGGGTGCACAGCACCCTCCTGGCCTCAGCATAGGGCACAGCACGCAGTGCCCGCAGTCCCTCAGCACCGAGTCCCTCGGCTATGGCTCGTGCGGTCCCACTGACGAACTTGGCCCGGTAGCCAAAGCCCAGAGCCCGCAGCCGTTCCTCAGTGTCGGCACCTGCAGGGAGACAGCAAGGGGACAGGGGTGGGCACAGGCGAGCCCACGGTGAGCTGGCAGTGGCAGGATGAGGGCAGACCTGTGAGTGCGGAGAGGGAAGGGAAGGCGTGGACAGCCTGGTCATCGAGGTAGCAGAGACGTCGGCCAAAGGCCTGGCAGAAGCGTTCGATCATGGCAGTGATGCGGGAAATGTGGTTGTTGGAGGTGCAGATGAAGGAGAGGAGGCACTCGACGGGATCCTGCCGCAGCACTCGCACGCCTGCCAGCAGGACGCGGTGAGGGTCGTGCTTGACAGGTGCCAACGGCACCACCCCATGGCCCAGCGTCACCTCACCTGGGAAGTCTTTGGCCACTTTGCAGAAATGGGGGTCGGCCGCACCCCAGGCGCGGTATAGGGCTGGCAGCCTCACGTCCAGCTGGAAGTAGTCGCGCAGGATCTGCTCCATCTCTGCAGCATCCAGCATTGCTGCCTCGGCAGGATGCCCATTCTCCTCCTTGCCGTACACCGTATACCAGAGGCGGTCCCGGTCCTGCCTCAGTGTCCAGACGTGCTCCCCAAGCACACCCGTCCAGGCGCCCGGGCTGCTCTCCCACCACCTACCGCACATGGGGACATCAGGGCTCGGCTTGATCCCGCCAGGCTGGGCTGTGGGTGGCCTGGCGCCCTGTGCTGGCTCACCGGAACGTCTGTCCTGACGACAGCACTAGGTCCAGCCGCAGCTCGGCCGGCGGGCAAGGCAGGGAGCGCCACAAGGATGGGCAGGCCGAGGGGGTTTCCCGCAGCTTCATGGTGGCGGGGTGGGGGGTGCGGCGGGGCCTGCTGCTTCCCCCTGCCCCGTGGAGGAGGTGAGGTCACGCACTGCCTGCACCCCTGTCCCGGCTACCCGAGCCTATCACCACCCCAACGTTCACCTTTGCCCCGAGCTCGGCTACAAGGCTCCACACCTCCCTGCACCCCGGGCTGTCTACGGCCATCCCCCAGCTCCCCTGACCCACAGCCCCAGCCTGGGCTCCCAGCCCCTCCTCAACCCAGCCCGTCCTTTATCCGGCCCCGCCGCCGCTGCTGCCCACCATAGAGTCCCCACGCGCAGACAGAGCGCCCCCGCTCCGCCCAACTTCCGGCCGTAGCCCGCCCGGCGCCGGAAGCGCATCCCAGCCCCGCTCCCGCTCCCCGCCCGCGGCTCCGCAGCGGAAGTTTATTTCCTAAGAATCAATAGATTTTTTTTTTTCTTCCTTCAAAATAAATACAAACAACGTCCGAGCGCGGGGTCGGCAGAGCCGGCCCGGGGGCAGTACGGGGGGCCGCCAGGACACCATCCCGGCGAGCCGCGGGCGGGGGAGCGGGCACCGGGAGTGTGAGAGTGAAGCGGGGACGAGGGGGACCGCCCCCTTCCCGGTCCCCTCTGTGTCCCCCGGTGGATGCAGACCAGCTGCATGGGGGTTCCCCAACCCCGTTTGCCCTGAGATACGGCGGGGAATGGAGGTGGTGGCGAGGGATGGGCAGGGGAGCAGCCGGTGGCAGGGGCATGGCCGGGGGTCTGGGGCTCAGTCGCTCTCGCTGGAGTCGCTGCTCTGTTCGCCCTGCACCTTGTTGCGGTGCTGCATGGCACGGTGGTAGGCGATCTGCACCGACTTGCGAATGTTGGACTTGCGGCCCTCTAGCATCTTCTCCTTGTCCAGGTCCTGGTTCACTCCCAACGGCACCAGCTTCGTCCGCGGCAGCCACTGCCTGCGGGGAGCAGGGGGCCGCCTCGTTTGAGGGTGACAATCGTCTCCCAGACACCCTCCTGCCCAAAGACCCCACAGGGTGCCCCGGCCTTACCAAGTGCGCTTGTTGTCGAAGAACAGGACAAGGTAGAGGTGCTCACGCGCTTCCTGAGTCATCTGCTCCCCCAGCTTCAGCACCTCCAGGGGGGCACAGGGATAGGGACTCCATGGTGGAACATGCCTTCCCGCGGCATCTTGGGGTCAATGATCTGCCCGGAGAGCAGGGGAGGGATGAGAGGGAAATGGGGACACCAAGCACTGCTCTGTGGGATTTCAGAGACCTCAACGGCAGGCAGGAGTGCGTAGCCAGAGTGGGACACATATTTTGGAGGCCTCAACAGCAGGTGGGAGCATGCAGGTACAGCAGGGGACGTGGATTCTGAGGCCCTGACAGGGGGTGATGGTACTCACCAGTGCCGGGTAGGAGGGGTATCCCCGGCACTTAGCCCACACCAGGTCCAGGGCATCCAGGGAGGAATCCTCATCCTCGGACAGCCACCCTGCACCACGCCCCATGCCCTTGCGCACCACTGTGCCAGAGGAGAGGGAGTCAGCTGCATTCCCTACCATGCAGCTGCACTGCCACGAGGCTGCTGTACTTACTCCCATGCCCCACGCCTCGCCCTGTGCCCACGGAGTAGGACTCATTCTCTGTGCCTGAGGTGTCCTCACTGCTGTCCTCTGGGAAGTTCACTCGGGAGAAGGAGGGTTTCCCTCTGCCCTGCTTTGAGGGCGTTGTGCTGTGGAGAGAAGGAGCAAAGCTAGCAGCAAGAGCCATGTAAAGCTTTTGAGAGGGGGACACACCAGGGATAGTGAGCTCCAACTACCAGCCTCAGCACCACAAAAGGTTTAGTTGAGGTACCAAGAAGAATGGTGGGATGGTGCTTCTGCTGGGGCAATGGCTGGACTCTCAACTAGTTTACCCAGAACACACCAGAAGACAGGCACAGATCTGAACTAGAGGCACAAGCAAGAACCCGCTGGGAGGCCCAGTGTAGAGCAGCTGCTGTGCCAGGAGGAAGTTCCCTGGTTCACTTTCCCTCTGAGCCCTTTGCTGCACACTCACACCTTGGGGGGTTTACATTAAAAAGCACAAAACCTGCTGTTTTCTGGAGCTTATCCAACAGCAGCTGGGCTGGGTACCAGAATACCACCAAACAGGCTCTTTTAGAGCCACCCTGGCCAGCAACATCAGAGTCAGACTTGTGCTGGGGCAGTACCTGGTACGGTCTGAGGCGGCACTGCTGCTGCTGCTGCTGCTGGACTCTGAGTCGGAGCTGCTCCGGGGAAGGTTGCAGTCGTTGCGGTATACCAGGAAGCTCTTCTTCACCGGCTGGTTACCACTGCTGAAACCGTTAGCTGGTAGGTCTGTAAAACAGCCCACCAGGAGAGTGTCACCACCATGCAGGACCCCAGCAAGTGCTGCTGGCAGGACTGCAGCTACCCAGCTGCACAAGAGCAGCTGCTGCACCCACCCATGGGAGCATCTTCGTTGGACTTATCGCTGTCACTGTCTGAGCTGGAGCTGGGGCGTGGGCTTCGCCCTCGCTTCCGCTGCCGCTGGGAGGACCCCATGATCGGGAGCTGGGGGGGGCCGATGGGGCTGTTCCCGTGCCCTGGAGTGATCTGGCTGTCACGATTCTTTGGGGGGCGTCCTGGACGTTTTGGAGGGCCTGCAGTTTTAGGGTTCTTCTTGGAGAAGAGTACTGAGGTCCTCCTGCCAACTTCATGTGCTGGCGTGGAAGAAGAATTAGGACCCAGACCTGCAAGAGGGAGGAGAAGGTGTCAGATGCACACTGTGGGACTACATGGCAGCAGCATCAACAAAGAACTTTAGTTCTCAGGAACATTATCTCAGAAGATGCTCCATCCTGAGCTTTGCCATGACTAGGCCCTCAGGGTCAAATTATCCAGTCTGCTGATAGTAAAAGCTAGATGGGGACACCAGAGAACCCTCAACCAGTCAGGGATGCCCTCCTTTTGCCTTGGCAGCAGCCTCAGAGAGACTGAAGTACAGAATAGGAAGCAAGCATAAATAGACCCCCTCCGACATGCAGCAGCTGAGAAGCTCCACTGCACCCTTGAGAGGCAAAGGCACTAAAAAGAGCTTGCTTTTCCTGATGTCTTAAGGTGATGCAGAGGTGGCAAACCTTCAGTGACACCTGGCAGCTCTGCCTGGAGCTTTTGGTATGCTCCCCACAGAGCCCACCTTAGCATCTCTGTCCAGGCCAGGGAGCTGGTGGGTAGCCCAGGAGGGCATTTGGAGCTTGGCAGTGCTGCTCCAACTCCCTCCTATGTTCCTACACAGGGACACTGAAGGCAGCCTGCTCCATAATGCCCCTAGAGAAATCAGGCAATGTGGCAGAGCTGGTAGGGTCTGGCAGGAGGAAACAATCCATCTCATGCCACACATCACACAGCTGCAACTCTCAGTCTCTGGAATGACATCCAGCTCCTTGGCCACAGAAGTGAGCTCACTGGGTGAACACTGACCACAGCTGTGAATGCCAGTGACCTGCTGACCCTTGCCCAAGGCAAACACACATCAAGCTGCAGCTGCTCCAGATGCAGGAGGTGTCCCCCCTTCTGCTGCAAATCTCCCCTGGTTTGGCTGGCATGACTCACTGCAAACTACCCTGCTGGGTGCTATCCTTAGATGGGTACACTGGGAGGGAGACAGGGGAGGTGCAGGCTTTGTACTCTACACCTACAGAGGTACTATGGGAAACAAGAGATCCCTGACAGGGAGTGGGAAACAAGGCAGCACCAAGAGGCTGCCAGCTCTGCTCCTGAGAAGTAAGGCACGGGCAGAGAGCTGCCCTCCTGCCACAGGAACACCTGGCAGGGTGGCTTCTTCCTCGGCCAAGCCTGTACAGAGACGGTTCTCCACCGATCCCCCAAACCAGCAGTATTCCGGAGTGAAAAATAGGCAGTCTTGTGGAAACACCGGTACCTTTACCAGTTTCCTGGCTGCTGCTCTCTTCTGCAGCACTGTCTGTCTGCAGGTCCTTCTCGCAGGGGTTGTGTGACTGCAGGACTCCCCTGGCAGAGGAGCCGTGCCGCTCCAGCCCGTCTCGGCCCAGGTCCCGCGGGTGAGCCAGTTTCCGCCGCAGGACTGTGATCTCCTTCTTGATCATCTTGGCCCGGCGGGACCGCCCTATGCTTTGCTTGCCAGCATTAACTTCATCCAGCCGCTCCAGAAGGATCTTCAGCTGCTCCTCCAAGGGCAGGTGCTTCTGATTCTCTGAGAGCAGTAGCCGTACGTCTTCTGGGGGAACAAAGAGGAGCAGGTGGATGAAAGAAATCGGGAACTCCTTGGAACTCCACTGACTGAAAGGGCATGAGGCAATCCGGGTTCCCTGCATGAGGGAAGCAGCTGACATGGCATTGAACACCTGTGAACGTGGGAAGTTACCCTAAAACATCTGGAGAAAGAGCTAGTTGGGACTGCTGGAGAAAGTAGGCTGATCAGCAGCTTGGAGAATACCAGGGCTCCCATCATCTAGGGCACAGACACCGCAGGAAAAAGAAAGAGAATGTTAACAGGGAAAACAAGAGTCAGGGATCCTGAAACATTACGCAGCAAGGAAGTTCCTCTGAGCCTGTCCTGCACTGGAGCAGAGAAAGGGAAAACCTAAAAGCATACTTCTCTGACAAAATGTTCCTGGCCATGCTCCCCACTGTCTAGAGACAAGAAGAACTACAACCACAGAATCAGTGAGACTTGGCTGAGGAGTACTGGAAGCTGTGTGGCAGCCAGCAAAGCCCCAACTCTGCCAGGGCTTTACCTCTGAGCAGCCCTCATACCTGGGCCAGGGAATAAATACTCACCATCCTCGATATCTTGGACTGGAGCCTCTTCCACCGTCACACAATGGGGGAAGTGCATGCCTGTCTCAAAGTCAATGCCCATCTTCTCTGCCTGCCGGCGAGCCTGCCGGAGCACGGCGCCTCCCTGCTCCCGCGGGCGGATGGCTGCCCGATAGAAGATTGTGTCTTTGGCATTGTATTTCAAACAGTTGTTGATAATCAGGTTGAAATCCTCCTCAAAGTCATCGAAATTCAGATAGCGATAGGCTTCCAGATTTTGTTTCATTGTCTGAAAATCCATTGGCTTCTTGATGTGATCCAGGTAGTCTGGGACCTGCATGAGGAGAGAGCCAGAGCTAAGGGCCTGGGAGCCATCACTTAGCATCATCTGCTCCAAGAAAACAGTTGTTAGAGGAAACAGGTATTGCTCCCTGTGTTCTGCCCAAATGCACATCGGGGAATGCCGTCTGCTTCTGCAGCTTGAGGAACAGTAACGCCTCCAGACTAGAGAGCCCATGTGCTGTGCTCCACCTGTCAGAGCAAATACATGCTCAGAAGAAGTTTTATGGCTCCAGCGCACCCATCCTTTCCTCCTGTCTGTGGGCAGCTGGGATCCAGTATGCTGCATGGCATTTCCCAGGGAAGGAAACCACAAGTGCAGCCTGGGGGAGAGGGTGAGTGCAGACAGGTTAAACAGAAGCATCCAGGCAGCAGCAGTGGCTGCAGACAGGACCACGTAGCTTCCTCCCCAGCTCTGCCACAGCACCTCTATGCCAAGCAGCTGCCAGAGCCAGAAAGAGCCAGCACAGCCTTTCCCCTCTTCCCCAGGCAGGGACTTGACCATGGTGGCAGGAATTGTTTCTCTTGCCCCCTGCAGTGACAGTCTGGGGGTCAAACCTGTTTCTGTGCTTTGCTCAGTCTGTTATCTAGCAGAGGCCTTCTCCAGAGGACAGGTAGGAGTGTGCCACCAATCAAGGGCCAGCATTCTGCCTTTCCCTGCAGGACTCCCCAGCTGCTCACAGACACAGGGAAGTCACCAGCAATATGCACAGAGGAACTGCTGAGCGCTGCACTCCCAACTCAGCTGTTCTGCATTCAGCTCACACATGAGGGGCATTGCTGCACAAGCCCCCTTGGCTGAGTGGTGGTGGGATGCAGGAGCCAGCACCAGGTTGCCTGGGGGAGCCTCCAGACCAGACAGTGCTCTGGGCAGTCCTTGGCACCAGCAAGGAACAAATCTGAGTGAAGTAGAAATCTGGGGGAGGGGGTTCTTACTTCGTAGATTTCTGTTACCTCAGACAGAGGGACCGGCTCGCTGAAGATGTTGCCTGTGTCTTTCTCCTGCAGCTGCTCGAGAGTCTTGCGGAGGAGGATGAGGAAGGGCGTCAGCTGCATTTCCAGTGCCACCTGCTGCACTTTGATCTGAAATGGAGGAACGGAGCAGAGCTGAGCCACTGCCCAGCAGCCAGGGCAGTCCCTGCAAAGCAGCAGTGCTGACACCTCTCCTCATGCCAAGGGCAGGGGCCAGACCTCACTCCCACTGTCTCTGGAGAGTGGAAGTGTAACAACGCTTCAGCACCTGCACATTCCGCTCAGCCTCACAGCACAGCCCCTTTGCTCAGAACCACCAGGGCAGGGCACAGCATAGCACAGGGACCCTGGCACATGCCCAGCAGCACTCCAAAGAGCTCATGCTCATGCCCACCCCAGCAGCACCCCACAGAGGGGCAAACGAATGTTACCGTCTCTCTCTTGAGCTTCTCCCGCTTGCGTATCAGCTCCACCAGCAAGCGTGCACGCTCTAGGTCATGGCGGAGGCGCTGCCATGACTTCAGCTGCTCCTTCAGGGCCCAGTTCTTATCCTCAGTGTCTCTCTGCAGGAACATCAGAGATCATGAGCTGACAGGAGATGTATTCCCATCTCCACCTTCCTGACCATGTGCTGGGCTCTCCTCTGGCAAGGGAACCAACATGCTTGACCCACTGCTTGAGCAAAGGTCCCAGTTCCTTTGCTGTGACCTAGGCAGGTAATTCAGAAACAGTCTAGCTTCTGACCAGAGCTGAATACTCCTTGGTTACCAAGCCCCCAAGATGCCAGGAGACAGACATCCCTCATGTGTGGAAATACTCCTCCTAACATGACTGATCACCAGCAGTTGCCCAAGAGCACAGATCAACAATATCAGGGTCTGTGCTACTGCTCAGAGCTCTGGCAAAGGACAATAGGGCAAAAAGCGAACCCAGCTCTGGCTGCTTTCACTTCCAGAGCACATAAAAATGCTGAGTTTTAGTCTGCCATAGCCAAAGATGTGCAGAAGCAGTCTCAGCTTTTCTACAGCAAATAAAAATGAGAGGGGCCAAAGGCAGGAGAAACCCTTGCCGGTCACAGCCTTCAAAGGGCCCAGAAAGAATGATTTAAGGCTGAGACAGGGAGCCAAAAGAAAAGGTCTCTGGCACCAGAGACCTCACATCTGTGAAGAACCGACTGAAGGCTGAGGCAGACAGTGGGCTGGAAGCAGCATCCACAAGGAGTGTTCCTGGATCGGTTTCAGAAACTGGAAGCAAGGCCTTCTTTCCTTCCAGACTTTCTGGAGATCTCCAGCCTTCCCTCTCAAAGCTAGCTGACAGAACAGCCTCTAGACCAGAGCCATTTCTGACAGATCTGCCATTGCCAACAGCTAAAGGCGAGCACGAAGAAGGAGCTAATGTCTGCACAGCAGCAGAAGACAGCAGGATTCCCTTCCTGTGGCAAGCTGCCAGCAGCGCTGCTGCCTGGCAAATCTCTGAATGCCAAGAGCAGAGAAGGTGAAGCAGCAAAAGCAGCTGGGGCTGTTCTTTCTTCACCCAGGGTCTTGCAGCCCGCCTTCTGCATGCCTGCAGGCACCACATGCAGCAAAGGCTCTGAACCCACCACTCCAAAGGCGCAGGAAGCACCCCCACACAGCCAGGACCACCGCCAGCACCCCAGCGAGCTGCCCTCACCTGGTCGCAGTTCCGCTGGGACTGCAGGTGCGTCTGAAGGCGGCGGAGCAGGGGGACACCGTTGCGGGACTGCCTCTTCAGAGTCCAGTAGCTGTGCAGCCTCTGCATGAACTGGCTCTTCCTCTGGATGGTTAAACGGTTTGTAATCTTACTGAGCCTGAAGGATGGAAAAGAATCAGAGAGCGCATCAACAAAAGAAGTGTGGTCATGGCAGGAGAACCTCTGGATGTGAAGGACATTTCTGCAAGGCCAACTGAGAGCAGCTGAGGAATTCCACAGGCAGAGAACACCCTTTCCTGTGGCAGGAATTTCTGCAACACCAAGTCATGCAGGCCAACCACCTCCCTGAGTCAGCTGCAATGGAGGGCACCAGGAAACATCCAGCTTTGCCTCTCTAAAACACATCTTTCATTTCCACTTTCTGCCAGCTTTTGGGCAAAAGCCTGGGGCAGGCTACACCAGATCATGGTTCGACACAGCTGCATCAGGTGCTGGGCCTTTAACAGCTCCCATGGTCCCTGAAACTGCTTGCTCTATAGTGCTGCTATCCCAACTCATGGGGACACTCATGGGGATAAAGGCCCTGGCCAAATGTTACCAGACAAACTGGAACCCCAGAAAGCCCTTAACTTGACCAGACCTAGCAAAATGTTGAGGAGGGAACAGGAGACATGAGCACAGGAGAACTCCTCTCCTAGCTGAACACCACAAAAGGGATTTTCCTTCTCTTCACAACAGCAGAAAACCTGGAGGGGCTGGGACAGCCTTGCTCAGCAGAGCTGAAGAAAGATGCCTGGCTAGCAGAGGGCAGAAGAGAGGAACCCTTGGCAGCTCCATGTCTTGCTGGGACAGGTCTCCACAGGGGATGGCCCAACCTGCATCAGAAGACTTGGCTGGAGAGCCTGAGTAGAGCAGTTCCATGTGCCACCACCAGCCAAACACAGCTCCCCCAAGAAGGCATTTGGCATTCTGGCAACAGCTCTTGAAGAATAATTAATCCCAACAGGAAGGCCTGGGGAGAGGTTAACAGCTTCTAGCTCAGTATGGGTGTCACTGTGAGGGCAATGATAGCAGCAAGACCCTGTGAACGGCCTCCCAATGCATCCACATGTAAGGAAAGAGAATCCAGCCACAGAGCAAACCCCGAGTGAGCAAAAACATATGATCAGGACACAGACCATGGCAAAAAGCCAGCAGTCTCAAGCAGAGTTCTGCCTCCCCAAGTCACCAGAACACTAGCCACAGAGCAAAGCCTATGGCTTCCATGTGCTCCTCTCTGCCCATGCAGGAGACAGCTGCGAGGGTCCACAGAGAAGTGGCAGTCTCATTTCCCTGCTGTCACAGTCATGATCAATGGGACAGCAGGTACGGCATCACAGGGGTACACTCCAGCACAGCTTCAGCTGCAGGGAGGAGGAGAGCTCAGCAGCTCGAGGGGGTGGCTCGCAACCATGAAAGCAAATGCTCCTGTCACAAATCTGTGTTTCAACCAAGTCATGCCTGCTGCAGGGGGATAGCAAGATCTAAAGCCATCCTAAGATTCTTCTTTGTGGTTTTGCACACTGCTGTGGACACCCAGAATTATAAACTATGTTGTTTCAGGATTTGCACATCAGCCCAGTAATCAGCCCAGAGACACGCACTGGTTACACCTGTAGTGTCCCATAAGCCTGAGGGGTCCAGATGCAACAGCATCACAACCCTGGCAACGTCTGGCGTACAGTCCTGATAGCACCATGCTGCCTTCATGCTGTGAAGACAGCTGTGCCCTGGACAGGCAGTAGTCCCAGGTCTCTCCAGCCTCCCCTGGCAGGCAGCTGTGCCAAGGCTTTATGAGTCCCACTGCTGCCCAGCTTCACTCCCACAGGCAGCACTGGGCAGAGCTACTGCCTATGCTTGGCATGAAAAAAACAAGGAAGCCCAGCAAGGGCTAAGCAGCTGCTAGGATGGAAGAGCTGGGTTCAGCAGAGCACAGGGATCCTGATGAGACTTCTCTGCTCCAGAGCCAAGACAACTCCTAGGATTTGCCCATTTCCCAAGCTTGAATCATTCCCACATTTCCATCTTCTCCTTGGGAGAGAGCAAACCTTGGCAGAAAGGAGAGCAGCCCACTCCTCCCACCCTGGTTTACGCACGTGAGGTCAGCACAACAGGAAATGAGTACTGGGAACCCCCATCTGCTTCCTGACATGCCTGGCCAAGTTTGTTCTCTGTCACTAAACTAACAGCAGCTATTTCCTGCCCATTCAAGGGCCTGGACACCTCCGTAGGCAGCACATCACTGTGCCTCTCTGCAGGACTCCCAGAGGAAACGATAGTCCTCAGTGAGAACAAAACATTAAGTACCTGTGCAAAAAGCTATGGTGAGGAACAAGGTAACACTCACATGGAAAGTGGGACACAAGGCAGAGAGTAAGGGAGAAATTTCTCCACAGCCAAGGGAGGGCAGTGGGTTGTACCTGTGGGGGGGGATGCAGGGCACAGAAACCACGGGTGCTGCAGCTCGTTTCTCAGCCAGGATCTTCCGTGCCTTCTTCATTTTGATCCTAGACTTGGCCTTTGCTTTTTGACTTTCTCAGAGCTCCAGCCCTTGCCCTCCTCCTCCTCCTCCTCCTCTTCCTCTTCCCCCTCGCTGTGGGAGAGGGCAGGAAGCCTGCGCACAGAGCCCGGTGGAGTGTGGATGTCGCAGTAGGCAGTTTTGCGCACACTGAAGGAGGTACCATTGGCCCCTGTCTCCCGGACAGGCTCCATCTTCATGTAGAGTCCGGCCTGCTGGGCACAAGTGACATGGAAGGCAGTGTAGCAGTTGGCTTTGTGACACTGGATGCAAGCTCCAGAGCCACGCTGCTTGCAGATGTAACAGGTCAGCTTCCAGCGTGCAGGTGGAATGTGCTCAATGCTGTCAATAGGCTCCAGGAAGACGGTGTTGGCAAAGCACACCTCTGGGATCCAGAGGGCACAGACCACATGTGCCCAGCGTCCATCGTCTGTCTGCTTGAAGGCCCCCTTGTTCGGGCAGAGAGCGCAGTCCACAGCTCGTGAGGGTGACTGCAGGCACCGTCGGCAGAGCCACTGTCCCTCTGGGATGTAGGGCACCCCGTAGCACTCTTGGTGCACAGCCAGGTTGCACATGTCACAGAAGAGGATGACATTGCTGTTCTGACACTCCCCATCGTTGCAGATGCAGCAGACAGCATCCTCATCCACCAAGGCATTGGGATCCCCCTTGTTGTGGCTCTCAAAGTAAGACTCCTTCTCCAGTCGGTCCATCAGGTACTCGAAGATCTCCTGGGGAATGGGACTCACGCCTTCAGTCTTCCGCCGCTCGTTCATGATGTCCAGCCAGATGTAATCTTCCTCGTCCATGTCGTACTCCACTTCCTCGTCAAGCTCCTCTGCTGACTTCTCAATGTACCTGGAAGGAAGGACAGTACGGGAAGGTGAGGGCACAGCTGGTGAGAGCTTGGAGCTGATGAACCCTAGCTCCTGCAGGGCATAGCTGAAGGATGGTTACAGACAATGCTTCAGTATACGGCATGAGGCAGGAAGGTGCAGAAGCAGGAGGTGTTGCTGTACCCTGAGCAGCACAGCAGCATGTTGGGCACAACACAAACAAAACACTCATCTAAGGGGCCTCAGAGACACATCAGTGCAGACTAGGAGCCTGCATGGGCACCGAGCAGGTGCTAGATGCTCTGGAGACAGTGGCCTCAAGCCCAAGACACAACAGTAATTAGGCATGGTGGCACTGCCACTGTTAATGTTGGCTGCACCCTCCTCTTTTTCACTCTAAGCAGTGGGTGAAGAGATGTTATTTAGAGGAAGGAGCTGAAACTCCAAGGCAGCTGCCCCAGCAACTAACAGTAACCACCCCCTACCCAATGTAGGGAGCAACACCACAGACACCTCAGAAGGAGGTTTCCTTTCTAATATCCTGCCAGAAAATGATGTCATTATCCCATCCCAGAGACACAGTGCTAGTTTCTCAGGGCACGTGGCGACTGGGACAGCTGGGGTAGCTGCACAAGCATTACTTTGGTTTGGCATTAACTCCTTGCTTAAGGTATTATTTTGGACAACTGCACCACCAAACCACTTAAGGAAAACTGTAGGACAACATAGAGAATTGAGCCCACAAACTGACACATCTTATGGATACACTGTGGTCCTGGGGAGCTCTGGAGCTGTCTCTGCACACCTCCCAAAGCTGGTATGGAAGACAGGAGGACACATTTGGGTTTTGTTACAATTACACATGTTGTCCCAGCAAGGAAAAAGTACAGTAATCCAACTGGCAGCAATAACCTAAGCAGCTGAGAACTTAGCAGGCACAGGGACCCAACAAAGCTGGAATGTAATGCAAGACAGAGCTTGGAGAGCCTGAAGCCATGGGCTGTCCAGCTCTGTGGGACCTGGAAGAGGCAGACAGAGGCCACTTCCACCAGCTACAGACAAACTGCATGTACAGAGCAGAGCCAATGCCACCTCCAGACCCAGGGCACGAGCTAGAGATGCTCAGGAGCCTCCCTGTGCCCTGGCCACCGACAATACCTGTAGTAGGAGGTGGGGCGAGGTGGGGCATCTGGGGTGTCCTGCTCCAGCTCCCGGTATACCACCTCAGGGAGCTTGGGGGTGGTGCCAACTGAGGCGTTGTGGTGATGGTGGTTAGAGTCCTTGCGCTTCTCCTTGTTCTTGTGCTTGCCAGATTTGGGTGGGACGCTCGGGGTCTCTGTGTTGTCTTTATTGCTCCCATTCTCGGGCACCTCCTCAGGAACCTCCTCATCCTCAGACACCACATCGAGGTTGTCGAAGATGCTGATACGGTGGACACGACCATGCAAGTCCACCTCTACCATGCGTTGGGCCTGTGCATAGGTCATCACCTCACGGCCTGGTGACTGAGAGGTCTCCGAGGGGCTGGGTGACTGCTTGTTGGCAGCACGGGCCTGCCGCCCTTTCTTCTTGTGCTTGCGCAGCGGTGTGTGCTGGGGTGGGGGGGGTTGTCGTGGTCATAGTGGTAGAGGTGATACTCGATCCCGCTGTAGCTCTTGTAGATCTTGCGGCAGGTCCCCACCGGACACTCGTAGGGGGGTTTGGTGGCCCGCAGGTTATGGCAGAAGGTCTTCACATCAAAGTCTACGCCCATGGCGTCACCCACCTGAATAGGGCTGAGAGGGGCTGAGGGGAGCTAAGGGAGGCTGAGAGGGGCTAAGGGGGCGACGTGGGCTGAGGGGCACAGACGGGAATCGGGAATGGATGAGGGAGGGTGAGGGCTGGGGGGAGTCGAAGAGCTGAGGAAGACTGAGGGGTGGGGGGAAAAGAGGGCTGAAGGGTTCAGGGAGGCTGTGGGAGGATGTGAGGGGGTAAGGGAGACCAAGGGGCCGAGAGGCACCGGGGAGCTGAGGGGACGAGGGGTTGAGGGGAGCTGAGGGGACGAGAGGTTGAGGGGAGCTGAGAGGTTGAGGGGGGACCGAGAAGCTGAGGTGAGGCCAGGCCGGGCCGGGCCCCCCGCCCCGCCGCCCCCTTCCCGGTTTCCGTTGATGGCGGCCCACCCTCCCCTCCCTCTGGCCGCGCTCACCGGCCCCGGTGCCGCGCTCAGCGGGCGGGTGTGGGCGGTGGCTCCATGGGCGGCAGCGGCAGCGGCGGCGGGCCCGGGCCGGGCCGCAACAATGGAGGCGGCTGCGGCGGCGGCTGGCGCGGAACGGCCGCTGGGTAAAGCGCCGCGCCGCCCTTAGCAACCGCACTTTCGGCACGGCCCAAAGGGGTGGCGGAGCGGGGACAGGGCCGGGGAAACGCTACGGCGGGGACGGCAGAAAGAAGGGCGGCGGGAGCGGGAAGACTTGGGGAGGGCGGCAGGGGCCGGACTGCGCCGCATCGGATGATGCGAATCTGCCGCTCGAATCACAGATACCGCCGCACCGCTCGGGAGACCCGCCCCAGTCCCTCCCACCGCCCACCCCGGACCCGGCACGGTAGCAGACGCGGTTGGAGCGGTTTATTTACAATCGGTAATGCGATACAGAGCCCGACCCCTGGCATTTCCCGGATGTGGGACCCCGTAGCTGTGGGGCTCAGACTTGTGTCACCCCGGATTGTGGCACTCGAGCTGTGGCAGCTCTGTGGCACTCCTGGACTATGGGGCCAGGGTCTTGCGGAGCGGGACAAGCTGTGGGACAGGCTGCGGGGCGCCAGCACCAGAGGACCGGGATGCTAGCACGCGGGATGCAGGCAGGAGCAGGCTGCAGGCAGGAGCGGGCTGAAGCCCCCTGCGCCAAGGAGCCAAGGGCTGGGACCCCCGGCATGCACCCAGCCCTAGAGTCATCCTCCTCGCCAAGACAGGGAGTCAGGCTGCCCGCTCGTGGGGGACACAACGTGGCATCCCAAGAGCCTGTGCCCAGGCACTGGCCCTGCCCAAGCTGCCGCGGCTGAGCGACAGTACAGTCCGAGACGGCCCTGTTGTGCTGCGGCTTTGTGTCCAGGGGCGTTCAGCCCCGTGGTGTCACTGCTAGAAGAGGAGAGTCCCAGCCCCATTCATCAGCTGCAGTTATTGCCGTTGGAGGGACCACATCCCTAACCCTAACCCTGGCCATTGCCAGAGAAAGGTGACATGTCCTTTCCCCACCAGCTGGCCCCAGGGCCCATGGAGGAGCTACTGGGGATCCACTACTGAGGGTCTGCCCGGCGAGGCTTGATGTCACGGGTCTTCATGTAGGAGAGCAGCTGCTCAGGGATCTCAGCCAGCACATCCTTGGCCAGGCGGGCCATGCTCAGCACCTGGTTTCCCGAGTCATCCACATAATCCCGAAAGGGCACAAACTTCAAGGGAAAGAAGGTACAGCACAGTCGGAAGCAATCCTGCATCTGTGAGCATCAGCAAGGTGCTGAGCATCTCTTGCCCGTGATGGGACTGGGCTCAATGGGAGTGCTACCTGTACGATGTCCCTCTCAGCGTAGCGCCCCGGGGAAGACACCCGTACATCGTCTCCGTCCAGCTCCTCCATGGCTGAGGGGTGACAGCTGGTGTCACCAAGCCTCAGTGGCTTGTCACCCATGAAAGGTGGCCATATGGGATGGAAACACCACCTCTTCCCCTGAGGTACCAGAGGAAGGGGTAGTGTTTCCTTCCCACTTCCCTCATGTCCCAAAGCCCCAGCTCACCCTCAAACTCAGCTGGACCAACTCCCACAATAATGATGGACATGGGCAAGGCAGAAGCCTGTGGAGAAGAAGCAAGGTAGCAGCTGGGGCAGCACCCATCATGGGGTGAACTCATGCCAGTGAAGGTGCACTCACGGTGACGATGGCCTCCTTGGTCTGCAGCATGTCAGAGATGACACCATCAGTGATGATGAGGAGGACATGATACTGTGAGCCATCAGTCACCTGGGCAGCCGTCCTATGGGGACAAGAAATGGGGCCCCTCCAGCAGTCCCACTGGTGTGGGCAGCAAGCCCCACTGTGGGACCAGTAGCATTTGGGGACAGCAAAGTGGAAGAGCGCCTTGGTGCTCACCCAGCCACCTGGTTGATGACAGGGGCGAAGTTGGTGGGACCATAGAGCTGGACGGTGCGCAGGCTCTGGAGGTAGGACTCCAGCACACCCTCGATGCCAGCACAGCTGGGATTGTCCACGTTGTTGTTCTGGGGGATGGGGAAGGGTGTTTGGAGGGGAACTGTAGCTCCCAGTGTGACCCTCCAGGCTGCAGGATGCCAGGGCAAGATGCAGCTGGAGTGCTTCTCTTCCTTGCCAAGCTGCCGTGGGCCCCCCACCCCAGTATTCCCCTCCCCGCTCCAAGGCGCACCAGAGGAAACTGGTGGGAGATCTTGCCATCAGGTGGGACTTTGGCGCCAAAGCCATAGGCAGGAAAGAGCTTGTCGCTGTCGTAGTCCTGGATGATTTCCCCCACTGCCTTCAGTGCCAGGGCGTAGGCACTCAGCTGGTAGGGGCTGGCGTAGTGCAGCGAAGTGGGCTGTGACGGCATCCCTGCAGCACAGCACCCATCGACACCTGCCCCATGGCCGGCCCCGCGGCCAGGGACCCCTCACACACAACGGCTGCACTCACCGTTGGAGGCCGTGAAGTCAATGGCAACGGTGAAATTCAGCTGTGTCCTTGAGGGGAGAGCGAGGGAGTCTGCCAGCCCCATGGTGCAGGGGATGCCAACTTCCAGACCCATGGCATGGTGTCTCCTTCCCCCACCTGGGACCCATCGCCTGGCCCTTCCTTTCTCCAGCCAGCACCCCACAACCCAGAGCCATTGCCTTGTATTCCCTCCCCGGCCCAACCATCCCCTTGTCAAACCCGGGCTGCACCTGCGTTGTCACCACTGTCCTCTCCCCGAGACCCTTGCCCGTGAGGGGGTCTCAGCAAGCTGGGGGCACTAAGCCCCCACTCACCCGCCCCGGATGTAGTCAACGAAGGTGAATTCAGACTCGACAGAGAAGGACAGCAGCGTCACCTGTGGGCATGGCGGGGTGGTCAGACCACCCCTGCAGCGGGCACAGTGATGGGCCAGACCCAGCCCCGCCACACAAGGCAGGAGCCCAGAACCTCACTCACAGTGCCAGAGTTCACATATTTCTTCTTCTTACATTTCTTCCTGGGGTTCAGCACCTGCAGGTACAGGGGTAGGTAAGCCCCAGCATAAGGTGCCCGTGGTTCCCCATTCCGGTCCTCTGCCCTGGCCCATTGCCCTACCTCATACACTGTGAACTGGCTCTGTGCTCGGGAGAGCTCCCGGTAGCTGGTGGCAAACTCCCCAATGAAGTCGTGGCTGTGGGAAGAGCACAGGGTCGGCAGGGATAGGCACCCTGGTACGGGGCACCCCTGAAAGTGGCAGCAGCACCCCGATGTCCCCCAGCACTGCATGGGCACAGCCTCACCTCCCATCCCGGTCCCAGTCGTAGACATCTATCTTCACTGTCCTGAAAGCAAAGGTGGGCAGAGGATGAGCCTGGCTGGCAGGGCTGCCTCCGGCTCCCCTGGGATGGGGACATAGCCCCTGCAGCCCACCCTGCAGTGAGCACCCTGCCCTCCAGCAGAGCCACCCGCCTGCCTGGCCCACGCCTCTGCCGGGAGGGAAGCAGGAAATTTGGGTCATGGCAGAGACCCTGGAAAGGAGGGGGATGTCTTTATGTAATTTGGGTTTGGAACAGTATAAAAAAACCCAAACCCACAACAAAACCCCATCTAATAACACAACTGAACTGCTTGACACTGCAGGGTCGAAACAGCAAAGAAATGCTCATGCCTTGCTCTGGCCCCACAGCTGCCCTTCTTCCTGTCCCTGTCCCTGTCCCCATACCGGTCATAGTCGCCGTTGCAGAGGGCACGCACAGGGATGGTGAAGGGCTGCCACACTGGGTTGAGCGTGTTCTTCACCACCTCTGTCTTGTGGCAGATGGTGAAGCTGTAGGGATAGGGCAGGGTTGGGGTCTGCTGGACAGTGGTGCTGGCATGCTGCCCACCCTGCCAGGCCCCCACGCTCACGTGCCATCCTCGTTGCTGCGATAGAAGACAAGGAAGGGGTCGGATTTTCCAAAAAAGTCCTTCTTGTCCAGCTTGTTGGCACACAGCTGCATGGTGACCTTGTCCTGGGGATGAGGACCATCACTGCTGGCCGCCTCCTTCCTGGCCCCAGGAGCTGCCTACACCTGGGGGCCACTCAGCCCCAGCCCTGCTGCTGGTGGTACGTGGGCACTCACTCGGCAGTTGCTCAGCTCCTCAGCCAGCAGCAAGATGGTCCCACATCGCTTCCCTGGGACCCCCTGGGACCAGAGGCACCTGGTCAGCTTGAGGACAAGGGAGGACAAGACAGGGGCAGAAGACGGGGTTGGGATGGGGTCTTATGCCCCACAGCTGGCACTTGGCAGCATGGCGGGTGTCCCCAGCAGGGAGACGTGCGAGGAAGGGACCCTATGGGGTGGGTGGGTGGGAACATGATGTGGGGGTCTCTACCATGGGGTGTGGACTCACGTGAGGGCTCTCTCCAGGCGGCCTCGCTGGGAGCCAATCACCTCCCCCAGTGCCACAAACGCCTGCCCCAGGAAGTCCTGCACCCCGAGCACAGCACCGTGAGACCTCAGCGGCTCTTCATGCAGTGTTCCACCATCCACACACAGCCCTTACACTCCCAACACACTCATGCTTGTGGGCCCTGCAGCCATCCTGCCCCAGGGCCACCCTGCCCCAGGGCCACCACAAGCATTCTGAACCCACCCTGTGCCCCAAAAGCCCAGGACCCATTCTACACCCCCCAGGACCACCACAGGTGCCTACTCCATGTGCTCTGCACTCACTCTGTGCCCCCTATTCCATCCCACAGCCCCAGACTCATCACTCTAGAACCACCCCACATGCCTTGAACCCATCCTGCACATCTCGAGCTACCCTTCTCTCATCCTGCACTCCCAAAGCCAACCCTCCATGGTGTGTCCCTGCCCCAGTCTGCACCCTGCCCCACCAGGCACCCCTACAAGGGCTGGGTTCCCAGGGCAAAGCAGGAGTTGATGCTTAGTGGTACCTACCTTCTGTCAGTCCCCATGGGGCACAGAGAGATGAAGAGCAGGTTAAAGCCTTCCAAGAAGCACCTGCCCCACCCCCACCCCCAGCAGCGCCCACATAGGGCATAGCCTTGGGGTGCCCCACTGCAGCATCACATGGGGGCATCACCGCGCATCCCCTGGGCATGTGCTGAGCTCACCTGCTTTAAAATGGAGCAGGTCTTGGAGTCCACGTTGTAGCTGGTGGTGTGAGAGCAGAGCCCTGAACATCCAGTGCCCTTAGGGGCACCCCAGCATGCAGCCCCACTTCCCCACCTCTCTGGGCGTTTTATTGCTGTATACTTATTTATTGTAGCTATTTATTACTGACTCCACACTTTGTTCCACCCCAAGTGAGGCTGAGCCCTTCCCTGGATGCCCTACTCACACATCAAAGCGGAGGTTTTGCTTCTCCTCAAAGTAGTAATCAAGGACAAACTTGCGGACGAAATCAGGGTTCAGAGTGTTGTCAATCACCTCAGTGCGCCCAAACTGTGGGAAGAAGGATAAGAACCCCCCAGGACCCCTCCCCAGGCCCCTTCCCCATTACTGCTGCCCTGGCATTAATCCCAGTGGGGAGATTAATGCGGCTGGCGGGGCTGTATCATTAGCGTGGATGCAAAAGGATCATTAGCGTGGATGTGAGTGGCCATATGGGCCCATTTAACCCAGCCAGGAGGATTAGCCAGGAGTGGAGGCACCAGAGGCAACAGGACCCCTGGCACAGGGCTGGGAACCTCCTTGGGGAGTCCCCCAGAGACCTGGTAAGACGGACTGCACTCACTTCCTTCCACTCGCTGCTTCCTGAGCCCTGCACGAAGAGGACCACCACTGCAGAGAGAGGAGCAGAGCAAGGCTCCCGTGCTGTGCCATGCTGTGCCCATACCACGCTATGTTGTGTCCCCTGCCCAGCCCCACCACTCACCTGGGTCAGACTTGGAGAAGGTGTCCATGTCCAGAAGGTTCCTGAGGAGACGGAGCCAAGCATGAGCCACTCAGAGTGCCGCCCCACAGCAGGTCCCCATGTCCTCCCCCATGCCAGAAGGCTATACTGGCACCTAAGGCCAAGAGTCCCAGCAGCCTGGGAGGACAGGCTGGCTCCCACCACAAGGTTCGGTGGGACAGCACAATGAGCAGGGAGCAGCATCACCAATGCTGACGATGATTGAACATGACAGGGAACCCATTTAGAGGATGGAATCTTTCTGCACGCTGCCGGAGAAGGCCAAGTGCCTGTCACAGCCCGGCGGCAGGAGTGTGGCTAATGGCAGGGCACAGGACTGAGAAGAAAGGAGACGCTTAGAGCAGGGGCTGGGCAGCCAGCGGGGACCTGCTCCATGACCTCAACACAGCCACTGCAAGATGATTGATCATCATCCTTTGCACGGTGCAACAGCAGAAAGTGCTGGGGGCACTGTTAGGATCCTTCCTGCACCCCGGGGAGGCAGCACAGGGTGGGCTGGGGCATGGCCAGGACCTGTGGGGCTCAGCCAGCTTCCCTATCTTCAGTGTGCAGGGGAGAGACGTCCCCACAGAGCTGCCCCAGCAGCTCTGGACAGTACTGAGCCCTTGGGAGGCTGTGAAGCTGAAGCCTGGGCTCTCTTGGACTGAATCCCAGACTCTGCCCAGAGCTGCCAGGTCCCACAGATCGGAGGGCAAGGGCTCGGCTGCAGGGAGTGAGCTGAGCAGTCCCTGGACCAAACTGGAGTTTGCAGGGCCCAGTGATGTGCCAAAGATGCCCTCTCAGGCAGGGCGTTTTGGGGGACCAGAGGCTTGCCTTCCCTGACCCTTCGAGCACAGGGATGCTGTTGCCCAGGGGGCTGCTGGTGCTGGTCGCTGTGGGCAGGGACTCCCTGGCCATGGGCAACTAGGGCAGCAGTGCATCTGCCAGGCTAGATTTAACCACCGACAGAGTAGACTCAGCATCCCCTTCTTGCCTCTCAGGCTCTGGTAAGAGTCAGAAGCACCAAGCAGCACCGCTCCCATTGTCCCGGTCCCGACCAGCGCTGATCGGCTTCTGCCTCTGCTGCCTCGCACGGGGCTCACAGAGCCGGGTAGCGCCGAGAAGCCCACTTGCCGTTAGCACCGGCACCCCACACGCCCCAGCATTACCGCACCCCTCCGGCATCACCTTAGCATCCCCCCGAGGAGGGGCCGCCCCGCGCCCCAACCCTGAGTGAGGGCAGTGGGTCGCTCCAACACACAGAGCCGTGCCCGGTGCGAATATTCCCCGGGACGCTGCGGAGAGGACGGGACCTCTCCTCGCAGGTGACAGCCGGGCAGAGGTGCACTGGGCACACGCCGCGGTACCGAACGGTGCCCGAGGAACGAAGGGGACACGAAGCCCACCCTTCCCCCCGCGGGATGCCGCGGGACGCGGGCACCCTACAGCGTTTCACTCTCATCGGCGCCCGGTCGCCGCCTAAAGTCCGCTCCCCCGCCCAGCTCCCGGCTCACCGGCAGGACACGGTGAGCTCCACCTTGGTGCCCGGCACGCTGCTGGTCGCCGGCTCCAGCGCTCCCGGAGACGCCATCCCCGCCCGAGCGCCGCCGCTGCTCCGCGCCGCCTCCTCCCGCGCCGACGAGGCGGGCGCGCCCGGGGGCGGGCGCGGCACGGGCACGGGCACGGCGACCCCGCTGGCAGCACCGCCCCGGGCACCGGAGAGGCTTCGCCCCGGGGACTGGCCCGACTCTCGACGGCTCGACCCCGGGGGCAGCGGAGACCCAGCCCCACCGGGACCTCCCGTTTTGGGTTATGGACTCAGCTCCCGTGCGACGGAGGCTCAGCCCCGACTCCGGGGGCTACCCCCTCCAGGCTCCCGGTCCCGGCTCGGTGCTATTTCTGTGCCGCCGCTCCCGGAGCGTGGGCTGGGCTATTTATAGCGAGCGGCTCCTACCGCCGCCGCCGCCCCCCAGTTCAGCCCCGCAGCTCAGACAGGAGGCAGAAGAGGGCACAGCTCGGGTGTCTTTACTGTAGAGACTTGCCGGAGCCCACCACGCTCCTCCAGCCACAGGCAGGGGTGGGCAGCAGTGGGCGCTGGGGACCTTCGCTGGGAAAGGCAGTCCAGGGGCTCGGCCACTGGGACGCACCAACCCGGGTTCTCCAGCCAGTGCTTAGAGCGTGCTGCTGCCTCTCAGTCCCACGCCCCGCACAAACTGCTCGAGGAGGCCACCAATAGCCCCCGAGGAGCTGGGGGCACGGCCTTCAGACCGATGGTCCTGCTGTAGCTGGCCAGAAACGCGGAACGCACTTCTTCCAACCGGGACTCGCGGTCACTTGCCGACACTAGCCTAAAAGAGAGAAGGGGGAGGTCAGCAACTACAGCCTCCCTGCTCCTCAGCCCAGCTCCCACCCCTGATGTAGGGCAGGAGGCTGGCAGCATGGGTGGGGCTCTGGTCATGGCACCAGGATGGCTGTAGAGCTTTAGAGGGCTCCACTGCCAGAGGCAGTGATAGCACCCAAAGGCTCCAGCTACAGTAGCCTAACCCTGAAGTCTCCAGTGCAGCCTTCTCCCATCCCCAGCGTCCTGATCTCCTCTCCGACTCCACCTTCATTCCTTCAGTGTTTCCCACCACTATGGTGCTTACAAGGCTATGGATCACTCAGAAAGCACAGCTTTTGCCAGGCAGGTGCTGGCTGACATCAGCCCCTGTGCTGGCTCCCTCCCCTCCTTGTGTGGTGTTCCCACATGGAGTCTGTCCACATGTGCCATGCCTGGACAGCTGCCTCCAATCTGTTTATGATTGTCCCCTGTGCTTTCCCAGGGCCCAGCCTCTGGTGATTGTGCCAGCACAGACAGCTTTGAGGGAGGGGGGGGTAAGAAGGGGCAGACAAGGTGACAGAAGCCCCAGGGAGTGCTCCAGGCATGGAAAGAGGAAAGCAGAGAGTTGTTTACTTCTGGCTGGGCTGCTCTCTGTAAGCAGTGGGGCTGTCTGCAGAGTAGGGCATGGCTTCCCCTAGGACCTGCTTTTCTCTCCAGCTGATCCATGCAACTGGGTAGGGTTGGGGATAAGAGAGCAGATGGAAGGAGGTATTTCAGCCAAGGGAGCAAGGGAAAGCAAGACTAGGGTTCAGAGCCAGCTCTGGCCTGAAAGGGTCCTTGCTGCAGTTCCTCTGCAATGTGCTGGTGGTTCCCAGAGAGAATAAGACATTCCTCAAAGGTCATCTCAAGGGCACAGCACGAACCTTCCCCATAAAAAATTCTCTTTAATCTCTCCAGTGCCTGGGCTGGCTATAAATTGGCACAGCTCATTTGAATGGAAGTGTTAACCACCCACAGCCAACAGCTTCGGTCCGGAAACAGCAGCAAGAGGATCTGGTGGGAGGCCTATAAACAGCAAGCGATGCTGAGGCAGCCAATGGGGCTGCTGTTTACAGTGCCTGATAATAAAGAAAAGCCAGAGGGCAAAGGAAAAAGGCAACATACCTAACCACATTTAAAAGATGCTTTTGGTAGTCTAATTCGGACGTGGAACTCACAAACCTGCTAGCGTTAAAAGTAAGCTGCGTGAAAGCAGGACTTCCTTGCAGTGATCTTAAATGTCACATGCAGAGGTAAGTGAGGGCATGCAGCAGTTAGGTTCTGGGTCTTCTGGCTCTCACACCTCTTCCCAGGGCAAGTTTTGTATTTAGACTCTTAAGCTTCTTTCATGGAGTGAGAGCACAGGGTCAAACTGCTGGCCACTGCCTGACAACAGACCCTGCAGAACAGCTGTACCATTTCCCTCTGAGCAGCTGAACAAGCGAGGCAGGCTGTGCTTCCTTGCCAAACCCTTGATGCTCTGCCCTGCTACACTTCCTACAGCCTGCAAGCTCCTCTGCAGCTTGGGGTGCAGGGTGAGAGGAGGCTGTCAAAGCCCCAGCTCAAAGTAAGCCCTGACAAGCTGCACACAAGCACAAGAAATAGGCTGTGAAAAGTGTACCTTCATCGAGCTGCTGCCAGCTGAGATGTAAAGTGGGAACTTAAACAGAATTTAGTTTTCCAAAAACTCATACTGTGCAGGGCTGTGAAAAACTGGGCTAAAACCACAGTGGGCTCCTGAGCAAACAGAGCTGAGGCAGAGCAGAGAGAGTGGAGGTCCTGAGTGAAGCTCAACACAACATTCTTGGGAACTCTTCATCCCTTTTGCACATTGCCTGGTCCCAGCACTTGCAGTTGAGCAGTCCCCAGCCCTGGACTACCCCCCCCCACAGCTCTAGTGAAGAGCTGAACAGGGCAGAGCACTTGCAGCACCTGTTGCATACCCAAGGGAGAAGTGCTGCTGCTGCTGCTCCCCTCCTTTTGAACCTGGCTGCCCCAAGCAGCCAGACTCCAAACCACATGAGCCAAACCACATCAGCACAGGAGGATCCAGAGCAGATCACGTTTGTGTCCTGAATTCCTTGTTCTGACATTAGATCTCACTCCAAGGACAGCAACAACTCACTGCTGATGAACAGTCACCAAATACAACCAGGTTCAGAGTACACTGAAGTAGTTCCTAGTTCAGACACCCATCCTTCAGTCCCTTCTGCTTCTTCACCCATTTCCAAACACCTGCAGGAGCAGCTCAGTGTATCCTCAGGAAAGGAAAGCAAATCCCAGCCAGGCCACATCTGACACCTCTGCTGATTTTTTGATCTACCAACTCATGGGTCTTTTAGTTTCACCACAATCTGGGGGCAGCTGCTCCACTCTGCTCACTGGCATGGCTCACAGCCACAAGAGAAGGCAAGCCAGGGCTGCTAGCCTGCCACTCAGGAGACATTAGCTTTCACATTGCCTGCTCTCTGTTTCCAAAGCACACACCCAGATCTTGGTAAAGGACTGCAAATGTCTGGCAGCACAACTAGCTAGCGGCAGCCCCTGGCCTGCCATTTCAGTTCCTTGATTGAGAATCTGCAGTTTAAAGGTTCAAACCAAGATTCTCCTCTAACAGCAATTAAAGTACACCTCCTGTCTTTCAAGCTTCCACACAGGTGGCTTTCAATTTGGAGTAGAATATTTGCCTCCCAGCCATTTTACAAGGCAAGATGCAGCAGAACGCAGGGTCTCTGCTGCTCTGCACTGGCCAATGACAGCAAATAATGCTGCACACGGTCAGAGAAAATCAGGTTGATGGAAGGGAAGCCCCTCTCTCACTGCAGCAAGGATCTGACCCCAGTGGGGAGCTGGAGATAAGCAATATCCAAAAGCAAGAAAAACTGGGTTACCAGCCTGTCCTGACAAGCATGCATCCTCAGACACACTTGATTATGCCCACATGCAGTGTCTTCAGAGAAGAGAGAAAAGCCTCTTCTTCCTACAGAAAGCAAAGTGCCCCCCATCATTAGGCAGAGGAAATGCTGTTTTCCTTCCGAGTTCAGCATAAGCAAAAGAGTGCTCTATGATTGAATTTTTGGATGGAAAACATCAAGGCAGAGAAGACAGGACAGTTTGTTATGGTATGGCCTCACAGGCTTCTTCGAAAGTGCCAGGCTGATAAAAATTTCAGCACTTGCAGCCAGTCGAGAGACCCAAGGAGAGATCCTGCATTTGAGACACTTACAGGCAAGTGCTAGGGAACTCATCCGGGAAGCTGCAAGGGAGAGCGGCGTCTGCGCTCAGGATTGCCTGCTCCCGAATGCTGCCACACCCTGTCACCATCTGCCAGCTGCCAAAGTCTGTGGAAACGGAAGATCCGGGCAGAGAATGGTCGGCCGATCTGGGGCAGAGAGAGAGGGAGACGGCACGATCAGTCAGGTCATCCTGCCACATGCCTTCCTGCAGCACTGCTGCCGGGGACCCGCTGGGCCGGCTGCCAGCAGCGCCTGTGCCAGCAGCCTTGACACTCGGGGACCAGGGTGCACCATGCAGCTCTGGCTGGGCTCTAAGACAAGCTTTTCCTTTGAAAGCAAGGGGAGAGCCAAGCTGGCTGTGGCTGAGAAAGCAGCAGGAGCACACTGAGAGCTGGACAGGACAGAACCAGCAAGAAGCAGATGGTCATGCAGAACTGTGAAACCCATTAGCGAGATGCAGCATTTTGTCCTGCCCCGAATCTCTCAGATGGAGACATTGTGCTGTACAAGGGGCATCCCCCTGTTGCTTGTTGTAGCTGTTAGCACATCCCATGGCAGCAGCAAGGCTTGATGGAGAATCAAGGTTGTGACTTGGTTAGTGCAGAGAAAGACTCAAAGATCCTTGGTCCAGCAGCTGTTAGAAAGCAGATCACTTCCAAAGCATTAACACCTGGTTTGAACAAAGCCCGTCACTGCTCAAGATGTTCCCCTGGAACACGCTCTCCCTCCCAGCATCATAAGATCTTTTCATTCCTGTGTCAGAAGAATGGACTGTGCCAGAAATCAGGTGGCAAAATATCTTTAGGACAGGAAAAATAGACAAAGGATGGTAATTGCTTGATGTATGCAACCTCCCACCAGGAAAGAAGGAAGCATGACATTGTATAAGTGAATCTGAGGACTCCCTCCAAAATCTCAGAGAAGGAGGCACAATCACTTCAGATGAACCCAGAGCTCTTGGCTTTCAGGGAACAAGCAATTACTGTGCCCTGCTGCACAGCAGAGTGTACATTGCTGGAAGCACAGCCTGTGACAGAGCTACTCAATTACACACTACTGAGATCTTCTGGATAATTTATCTGAGATCTGCTGGGCAGATAGCAGTGCACCAGCTACAGCTCTGCTAGGCCAGGTACTTGCATGCTGTCTTCACAGCTAAGAATAGCAGTGGCGCACTGCAGCTGCTCCCCAAGAGACCAGGAGAACAGTTACAGAGACAGGATCTCCCACAGCAAGAAGGACCTCAGTGAGACTGGAAGGCAAGGGTGGGGAGAGGTGCACAGCAGTAAATGAATCTGCAATATTGATCTAACTCCCAGGCTGCCATTTAACTGGTCTGATCAATATGGCCAAGCCTGAGAAGTCTGAAGCATGGTCCTGAGCTGGCTGCACAAGTGAAGAAGGGGAAGTCATGCAGTTCCTTGCATGTCAGGTTTTTGTCACAGTGTTGACACTCCTGCAGCTGCAGCTTAGGATAACACCACTCTCTGGAAGGGCATCACAACATTTAAAAAGCAGGGATCCACCTGCCTTGTACAACTGTTGTTCTCTGTGTAGTGAACAGAAGAGTGAGGTTCAGGGTACCAGGAGAACCCCTGCTTACCAGCAGGTATCTTCCCTGGACACAGAGCACTACGCTCTGTCACTGAAAGTGGAACTGCAGCACCTTCTGGAGATGAGACAGGGATAACTTTTCCTGGGAAGCAAAGAATTCATAAGGGAAAGAAGGCAGCTGTTCAGTGACATCTATCCCTCTTTATCTTCAGAAGGTAAAGCTGAAGAAATTATCATGAGAGAGAGAGCAGGCAGAGCATTTAGGCCCAGAGCACAGTGTCATGCTGGAAGCACTGGGAACCATGCAGGAAGTCAGGGAGAAACATAGAGGAACACTGCTTCAGTGCAGAAGGAAGAGGAGGATGTCACTTCCCTGAGAGCATAGCACAGCCAGACAGGAGTGTCACAAGCAGTGATAACAACTGGAGTTAAAGCAGCTAAGAGGGGTTATAGGCAGTGGGCTTGGGCTGAAAGTAGACAGGGACACAGTTCTGTCAGAAGCGTAATGAGCTGCCGAATAGAGGACAGGTTTGGGACCAGACAGAAACAAAGGCTTTGAAGAGAGCAGGTCTGGATGGCATGGGAGGGCTTGGGCTAGAGTAGGACCTCCATGTGGAGGTGAAAAGAACTAAGCAGAGCTCTGCGGTTGTTGCAAAGGGAGAGTGGTATCAGGAGCCTGCTTAGAAGCCTGTGCCCATGTGCCAAGCAAAGAAGTAGGGCCCCAGGGACAGTGAAAATGTGCCTCTGCACAGAATCACAAACCACACTGGTCAGATAAGTCTGTGCTAGAGAAGAACAGAATATATATATATGGCCTCAGCTTCAGGCTGCTGGTCACCATCCATGGTTGGCAGCTAAGATTAGATTGTCTTATACCACCTCTTGGAGGTGGATCAAGTCACCTCTTGAATCCTTTCTTGGACAGGCTGATAAAAGCATGGTGTACCTCCCACAAGATGGATTCTCAGTGGCTGTCTTCTTAACCCTTCCTGGTGACCCTGACACTGTCAAGCAGCTATGCAAACTTAGTCAAGTTACATCTAACCTCCTAGTGCAGGAGTCTAGGAGTTTAAGGCAGCCAATTCTGTATCTTGCCTCCAGGCAGCAGAATAAACACTTGTTAATTAATTGAATAAACTGATTGACTCTGCAATGAGTCCAGGTCATCCCTCTCATGGATTAGATGTCTGAGCCTAGCCAGCAGAGCTAACATATTATGGCAGACCTTCCCCTCTGTCCCCAAGGGAGGCTCCTGAAGAAGTGTCACAACCAACGAGAATCTTGAACAGGCTCAAGAGATTGCAAGGTCCAAGCCTGGGTGAGACAGGCAGGGAAAATCTTGCATTTACACTGCAAGGGCAGCAGAGCTGCTTCAAAGATGAGCATGGCTTGAGACCAAGACCAGATCTTTGGGGTATCTGTATTCCAGTGCAATCTGGTCAATGCTAGAGGTGAAAGTATTCTTGTTATTTTTGCTCTTCAAGACTCCTTGTAAAGTCCTGCTGCAGAGGCCCACAAAGGGCTTCAGCGAGACCACCAGAGCAAGCTTGGGCTGCTGGCACACAGAGGTTGGTCTCCATGTCTGTAAGAACAACAGGTTTGCAATACATTATAGCCATGCCAGAGGCTGTCTAGCTGTGAGGGCAGTGCACAGGGTCTAGGGAATTAGCTGGACAACAACAGCAAATCTGACACGGTTAGGGGAGATGAGATATAGCAAGTCTTCAAGTCAGTGTCTCTGCCACAGACATCTAAAGGCAGACAGAAAGAGAATGAAAGTGAGCTTCACACACCCACCTCTTCAGGTCCACGAGTGGGAAGAAACTCCCTCAAAAGTGCAAGATTAACAAAATTAGATTAGCAAAACAGAGATGAGCTGCAATCTGTTCCTTCACACAAGGAAGGACCTCTACCAGGCTGTAACTGGCAACTCCTAGCCTGGAACAGTTCCTTTTAATTAGGTCAGTGCTTCCCATGCAACATGCTGCACAACACAGAGTATTTCAGAGCACAGGGACACTTGCCTACCACAGGAGAGGCAATACTGGAGGCAAAGCAGCAGTCAGGGATCTTTCCCTTTCCTAATATGTAACCAAGACAACTGCCAAATGCCCACAGCTAAGCTCTCATTCTGCCCTGCGCTGCCCCCACTCACCTGCCGCAGGGCTGTGAGGAAGCAGCTTATTTACCAACACCTGCTCTGTGCCTCAGAGCGAGGCGTTAGGCAGGTACTGTACATGCAGACAGACTGTAGCAACCTGGAGTAAAGGGCAGCCCTTCCCACCTTTGCGTGGGAAATGTTGGCAAGGAGCACTTGGCAGAGAGCTGTGCTGAGAGCCCTGGCTGGATCCAGGCAGCTCTCTACAGGCTGTGTTTGAGCTGTTCCAGCCTGAGCAGCCAGTCCTCTGCAAGTACGTTTTCAGTTGCAGCACAGTCACGTGCCAGCCCACAAGGCCATTTTGTGGCGTAGTGGCACAACAGTTCCAGAAGCCATTCCTATACACAATTCCTGTCGTGCTGCAGTCGCTATCCCAGGTTGTCACACTGCAGATGCAGCTTCCAAGTCAGGTGGCTGTAAGGAGCAAGACACACAGCACACGTGCAGTCCTATCACTATCGACAAACCACCCCGAGCTAAGGGACAGCAGCCTCTCTATCCCTGTGTTCACTGCATCACTTCCAGTCTTTCAGCTGAATCACCTGCAGCCCTTTAAGGAAGTGAGTTTTCTGTAGCTGCTGACCAAAGCAGACCCTCCATGAGGGTCGAGGTGAGTAGAAAGTTCTTCGCAGAGAGAGTTGTTAGCCACTGGAATGTGCTGCCCAGGGAGGTGGTGGAGTCACCGTCCCTGGAGGTGTTCAAAAAGGGACTGCACATGGCACTAGGTGCCATGGTTTAGTAGTCATGAGGTCTTGGGTGACAGGTTAGACTTGGTGATCTTTGAAGTCTTTTCCAACCTTGTTGATTCTATGGTTCTATGATTTAAGTCCTTGACTCGAGATCATGGTACTTTGGGTTTTGTTTAATTGACTTAGTAAAAGCACATTCACCCAAAGATTATCCAGCCACTAATCCATATTAGTGCTGTGCACACACATACAAATCCCCAGCACAGACACAAGGGTTTTCTGCAGTGTCATGGGACACTCAGACTATTAGTGTCAAATGCAAACACAGAACACAGCTTGCAAACAGCTACCCACTCACACACAGGGAGTTCGATTCAATGCACACCGTCTGCCACACTCAGAGCTCTCTTTAGAGAACAAGCAGCACCTTGTCCTACTGTGCAAATAATCTAAGCGGTATCTTTGTGTGCCTGCCCTCAGCAGATGTGTTGGGATAAGCTAGGAAGAGTTAGACAAAGGAATTTGTCTTGCACTGCTTTGCCTAATAGGAACCATCCCAGGATTTCTGGGTGCCCAGGACCTCTGGATGAGAGTGGGACTCGGGAGACAAGCTGGTGAGGCAGTCAGCTGCTGCCTGCAGACACGGCCCAGTCAGAAGTGGGGCTTGGCTCCCCCTGTCTGACTCAACATTCATGATCCCTTCTTTCAGGGCACCCCAGCACACCCCAAGCTCTGCTCCTCCCTCTCTTGCTTGCCTTCCTGTTCCCTCCAGAGCTCCCCTGCCTGCCCGCACCTGGACTGTTCACGTGAACTACCTGAAGGGTGCCTGCAACCATTTTCCCCCAACTGCTGCTGCAGTGGTTAAGTGTTTTGTTGCTATGGCCACACAACCAGAAGATTAGGAAGTCAAGCACAGTAGTTTCTTCATCTGGAGAGCCTTGGGTGTTAACCTGCCAGCAGCACTGTAGAGATAAAGGTGTTTCTGGCATCCTGATAAGTTTTCCAGCCTTTCCAGCACCAGTCCCACTATTTGTCAAGGTGGAAAGGGACAGAATTTACCTCTTCCTTCTATCACAGGTCCTTCTCCACCCAAACTGGGACTTGCCCTGTCCTTCAAGATGGAAAATGGTGGCCAAAGGTACTGTGATTATCCATTACCTGCCTGGTGCTCACCAAATTCAGACTAACATCAGGGAGACCAAAGCCAAGTGGAGCAACATAATTTCTCTCTCTGGAGAAAAGAGCACATTCAGGCTCCAAAATGTGCAAGCCATGTCAGCATCTGACAAGGCAAGGCACTGCTCAAGTCCTTAGCTAGCAGAGCTGTTAGCAGTGCTACCCCGGGGAAGGCAGGCAAGGCACACTCTGACTGACCTGGCAATGGACTGGGAGGCAAAGGAGCATCAATGTGCCAGAAGACTTGGTTTGAAAGAGCAGCTCAATTCAGCTGTTGCCCTGACAATTCCACCCATGTCCTGCAGGGTCTCTTAGGCTTATTTCCTCCAGCCTGCACGCTGAGAGGAGTAGGGCAAACCTGGTGACACTGGAGATGGAGAGCACAGAAGCAGGCATACAGTCTCCACCCAGTACGAGTGCAGCAGGCTAACCATCTCTGCATGTAGCCACCCTCACCACTTTAGCTTCCTAACTGACTCCCTTCTCCTGTTCCAGGTAAGGGCTCACCTTTTGTCTCTCATTCCCCCATTCTGTATTTTTTTTAAGCCCTTCACACTGCCTTGTTCACAAAAGTTATCAGGCATTGGCAGTGGACTGGTGCAGTCTTGTTGCTTTGAAGGGTTACAAAGGCTTTGTGCCACGGCAGGAGCTATCGTAAAGGCCAAAAATTGTTTACAGCGGATTTCACAGGATGTTTACCTCTTACATTAACAGAGGACAGCAAATCCTTCTCAGGGTTAGTTATTGGGCATAGCCACCCACAGGCACTCTGGCCTGAATGTAAATCTTCCCCCTCATGCCTGTACTTGCTGTCTCAAGCCCTGGGGGTGCCAGTTCTCAACACTGCTGGGCACTAATCATTCAAAAACTTACAGACCTCATCCAAACATAGCCAGAGGAAAGAGAATTGCTGGCTTTACCAGCGCTGAGCTGGAACACAAATCCCAGGGACTGTGTGCTCAGCCTCTTCCCATGGTGCTCTTCTGCCAACTCCCCTTCACTCTGTTTGAAGCATTATGAACTGCTGCTTGCGCAGCACTGCTGCAAGCTTGCTACCAGCCCCGTGCTGAACAGCCACACATGGGAATTGTGGCACTGCTGCTGTGAACAAAAGCAGCCCCCATGACAAGCTGCTTTCCCTCCAGTATTTTCTTCTCTTGGGAGATTTGTTTCATCTTAAGGGAACACAGAGGTGGGTCTCAGCAACAGCTCAAACCCATCCTACGATCTCTTCCCCAAGGGACAGCAGTTAGCATCATTTATGAAAACTGTCAGAGTAATTTTGCGCTGGAAATAAGAAACTTGGTACAAAAGTCTTCTAAATTTTCAGTACTTCACTTGTTTGTCATTTTATTTTCCATGTGATGAGAGCATACTAAAATTTGGCCGGTGGCTGTTTTTTGAAGGGGATCGTTAGAACAAGACTCATCGGCAAACCTGCAGAGAATACAAAAGTGTTTGATGCTGTTAGCAGCAACCTCTTATCTAAGAGACTCTTTATCCCCTGTTGGCCTAAACACATGGTGTTTGCTGCACAGGATCTTCTCTTTCTTCCCTTGCCCAGCTCACCACTCAGCTGTGCCCTACTGCAGCACCAGACCCCAGAAGGGTGCCAGAAAACCCTTTGTTATGGCGAGAGATCAGACTCAGGTCCATGGTCCCCGTTTCCCGGTTGCCCAGCAGGAGCACACAGCCTTATGGGTGAAATCTTTTGTGCTGGCAGCTTGCTCCCAGCAGATTCTACCTCTGCTTGCCACCATCACCCCTAAGTGTTTGGTTTTGTTTGGTTTTTTTTTTCACCCTGCAGTATCAGGAAGGTCAGCAGGTGGAAAGGCAGACAGGATAGATGCAGAGTGAGGTCTGCTTGGTTTGAAAGGTTTCCTCTCCCCAACAGGACAGCCATTTCAAACCCCTGAGGATGCATTTGACAGAGGAAGTGCTGTAAGCTCCAAGCATGCAAGATGCAAAGATGCCAGAGCTTGTGGAGTTGAGGCATATGCTGAGGACAGGCAGAACAGACACCCAGCAGTTATTGGCACAGCTCCTCACTGCAATAAATGGGCCAAGGCAGGAGTCTGTGTTTAATGGCCAGCATTCCACACAAGATCAGGCTAGAGAGGAACAGGCCTCCTGAGGCTTGCTTGTAGATACAGATATGGGGACTCCAGCATTCTCAGAGCCACACGTGTGCTGCCCTGAGCCTTCTTTACCAGACACTCATTTTGCTGAGAAATGCTCTACTCTGTCCCATCTCACCTGGACCTGGGCACTTCCAGTGGGCTGCTTCCAATCCTCAGGAAGTTATCAGAGTGGGTTGATGAGGAAGAGCTGGAGGACTTGACTTCACCCATCCCTGCAGAAGGCAGCCTGTCTTCAGACTGCTGTGCCCTGCTCCAGAGCACGGCTTGGGGTGATGATGCACAGCTCTTCCTCCTGCGGGATGGAGGACTCGGGTGAGAAAGCTGGCTTTCCCACATACTCTACCTGGGAAGCCTTTCCACAACAGGCTGGATTGTACCCCAGCAGCTATAAGCTCCTGTTCACAGTGAAACTGCCCTCCTCCCTCCCAAGGAGCCCTAAGACACGAATGTGATGTGGGGGTACACTGAGCTCAACTCAGCTCAGCCCTTTCTTTTGTAGATCACCATCCACGTGACCTGGAAATCAGAGCTGGGAGAATGTATCAGCCCACACACATACAACCACTGCTTTGTTTAGCCTAGCAGTAAAAATGCCTCAAGCAAGGGGCCTCCCAGCAGGGACAGACAATGTCAATCTGCTCCAACTCTACAGAGTGTATGAGTCAAGGGGCTCAGCCCAGGCAGACGTTTGTGCACGCTGGTGAGGGTGGCAGGGACTCACCACCACTCTTATTTTCCCTTTCAGTGACACTCTCCAGGCACCAGTGACCACACTTCTGACCATGTGCTCAGAGTTGACAGTCACTACAGATATAGGTGCATTTCATTCCTCTCTCCCTGTCTGTGCTGACAGCCTGGAACTGCTGTTTCTAGCCAGAACATTCAGACTTGGGGGCAATTCACTGTCCAGTGCTGCATCAGGCCTTAGCTCATCCAGCTAGGTGCTGAACAGACACATGTATTTGGAACTAATCCATGTCACTGCTGCTTCATGTTCAGATTTTCTTTCTTACTTCCCCCTCCCCCAGCCCCCTTCTTCTAGAAGAGTCCCAAGATTTTTTCCCCTCCCAAAACCACAGTGAACTGGATGAAGACCTCCCTGTGTACACAAGTAAAAAGGAAAAGTATAAAGCAAACAAACTCAAAAAGAAAAGATGTTTTTCCTGGAATCTGGGAAGGCATCTCAGCTTTGACTGAGATCTTGAGCACTGTCACCAAGTGCAGCTTCAGGCAGGTTCATTGTACTGTGGAAAGCACGATATCCTGATGTCATTGCTTGAAGTGTGTCCACCCTCAAGCATCACACCACAGCCCTTTTCAAGCATTATTCATCGCATGTTATCATAGCTGCCAACATCTCCAAGCACAGCCTGCAGAAACAGACTTGCACAGCTAAAACCCAAATGCCTCTCCTTACAAGGCGACCTCACGGCCACTGGTTTTCAGGACAAAACAATGAAGCACACTCTCTCTCCTCACTCATGCTATGCACAGCCCAGCTCACCTAGCTGGTAGCAAGTCCTACCTGCTCTCCAGACTACACAGCCACAACAGCCTGCAGCAAGACACCTGTACCCAGCCCCCTCACTAAACACTCATGTCACAGCCTTCCCTTCCCCAAGCTTATACCCACAGCATGGGCCCAAACCACCCCTGTGGTAGCAGCAGCTAGCTGCAACACAACCTGATGTCTAACAGGAATGAAACCAAACCAGAGTTAGAAAACACATCATAAAATTAAGTCCACACAAGTGCAGCAGATCTCTCCCAGCACACTCTGGCCTTTTCACATCTTGTGAAAATCATGGCTTGTGCTGCAGGATCTAGTCTGTGTGTCCCAAGCACTCAGAGCAACCTAAATGCTTCCAGTTTACTACCCTGCAGCCAGGCAAGTGGAAAGTTGTTCTCTACTTGCTGCTGTCATCTTGCTGTGGATAGGTGAGCTCTGTGTGTTAAAGAGGGCTCTGCTCACCTGGCAAACAGTTTGGAACTCTCCATCTCTATTTTATGATTCTGCAGGAAGAGTCTCTCTTCTCCTCTTCAGCATTTTATAAATTGAATCACAACATGCTTTAGAAAGGCTGCTGCCACTAGCATGGCTGCAGGCTCAGTCCCAGAGGACTTCCAACTGCCTCCAGCACAACCTAGATTTAATTTAAAATAATTGCAATATAAAATAGTACCTTCACATGAGCTGAGGGAGAGGAGAGAAAATTAAACTGAGGGGGGCAACCCTACCGCAAGGTTTTGAAATCCCCAAACAGCACCATCAGCTCCACAAGCAGGCACAATGCCTGTCCCAGAACAGAGACACCTTTCCCAGTCCCTACTTCCAGACAGACACCTGCATCCCTAGGTGAGTCCCTTGTGACCCTCTACCAATTTGGAGCACTGAGAATTTAATTTCCCCCCCCCCCGCCCAGTATCTCTAAGCAGCACTGCAGACTGCAACCTGCTTTCAGCTCACATACCTCATGCTGTTGGAGGGGCTAAGATTTAGAGGGGATTCTTGGCCACCAGGCCACTTGCTCACTGCAGACTCTCCCCTGTCTAATCTCTTCCATAAACTGATTAAGCCCCATTTTAGGGCAGCTAAACTGTCTCCATTTTTCCCTAGGGAGGCTGCTGCCAAATGTAATTTTTCTGGTAGTTTGGAACCATCTTTCTAAAGTAATGAAATCCTTTCTGGCTGAAGTTTAACAGTGAAACTGGTGAAAATGAAATAAAGTTGATTTACTGTACTCAGGGGACAAATTTCAGCTCCACAGCAGCCTGATACTCTTTGATATGGGGTGGTCTTCAATTTTTGGCACTGAAGTTCTGTGGCACAAGTTGCAGCAAAGCCTCCTACAGTCAAATTCCACCCTCCACTGTAAGGGACACATGCAACAGAAAGCACACCTGGAAGATGAGGGACTTCAGAAATATCTTTTCTACTGTGTTCAGAGCCTGCCCCTTTGGTTGTGCAGCCCACTGCCTGGTTAGCTCCTCACCATGCTGCTTGAGCCTGTGCTCCTGCTGGCATCAGCTCCACTGCTTCGTAGGTGAAGCTCCCAGCTGCTCCAGGGGAACTTTCCATCCCCAGGGAGAAGTCACTGCTCAGACTTGTGGTGCTGCCTCGGTCTCTCTGCTCTGGAGAAACAAAAATACAAACAGAGCTACCTGAAGACCAGCATGGTCTCATTCACTTTCTTTCCCTTCAAGCAACACACTTCCTACATGCCCTGGGGCTGCATTCTTGAGAGACCCCAAAGGAAGCATACCCATTTGTAGTCACCTTGATGCTGGAAACCCAAGCCCCCAAGCGATCAACCGTTACCAGCACCCAGGGGTGCTGATGCTTGGCAGCAGCACTCACTGAGCATGCAGATCTCTTCCAGGGTGAAGCCAGCTGGCAAACTCTTCCTTCTAGGGAAAGACAGACAAAGTTACTCCAGCCACACTTCAGGGCTGTGTAGAAGCTGGCCACGGCCAGATCTCTTGTAGCACACAGTGGATCAGAGCAGTGGGAGTTCACTGTGCAGGGGTAGAAGATGGGGCAGTTGTGCAGTATCTGACTTTCCTGACAGTCCCAGCCCACACACCCTGTTCTCTGAGAGGGTGGCAATAGGCTGCAGGCAGACGTGCTTATTTAGAGCCTCCAAGGTGGCCTTTGTTTCTTTCTGCCCCTCCTGAAACAGGAAGGGGTTAACGTTCAGCGATCTGACTGAAACCAGCCACCCCGCCCCCTGCAGCAGCACCTGAGGGAGCTTGCTGTGCAGCCTGCTGGAGCCTGAGCACAGAGCTCTGGGTTCATCCGTGCTACAGCAGCCACGGACAGTCATTAAGCAGAGAGCACATTTCAGCATGGACAGTTTTTCAGAGCATAACATGGCACCTCATAAGCCTCGGCCCCATTTTGCAGCCTTCAGAGTGCAGAATAAATTAAGGAAAACTGGGCCAGGACACCAGGGCTTCCATCTCCCCAAAGAAACAGCACTAACAAGCTCCCTGGCTCTGCAGCCCATGTAGCAGCAAGCACAGGCTCCTTACCTCTGTGACTTCACAGCAGAGAACTCCTCAGAGGTGATGTGCTTCAGAAAATTGAAGCAGAAAAAGAAAATCTGAGCAAAGGGAGAGAAAAGAGTGGTTCAGGAATGAACCCGAGGCTGCCTGCAGCCTCTTATCTTGGTGGGGAGGAGCTGGCAGGAAGGAGATAGTGAGAAATCTGCAGCTATCAGCCTCCGATGCACCATGGGCTGCCACTGTCCCATTCCTGGGCCTTTTCTTACTGACCTTCTATTCCCTGCCATGGGAAGGCCCAGAAAGGAAGGTGTGCGAGTCTCCTTATCAGCGCTTTGCACACATGCCTCAAGCACGTGGCAGTACTGATGCCATCACTGCAGAATGGCAAAGAGATGGCCCCCAGATGATATTTATACATCCAGGGAAACAGCAAACCCAGCAGGACTAGCAGGGTTAGAGCACACAGTACCTGCAGCATTTATGGTCCCAAGCTCAAGCCCTGCTATGCACCGGTCTGCTCTGCAGCTTCACCCCACTGTGCCTCTGCCACCCTGCCACCCGCCCAGAGCTGAGCCCTTCCCCTCCTGCAGTGGGAGCAGGGAGTGCTTGAGGCAGCCATGCACACCCCCCACCCCCCACCCCTCCCAACTACTTGGCAAAGCTGGCACCAGAGCAGAACTGCCAGCCTCAAACCTTCAAAACTCTGAGAAAAGAATGAAGGGAAGGAACAATACTGATACAGTGGTTCTGGACCCCTGAAAGATGAAAAATAGGTCAGGGTCCCAGGCTCTGCTGTTCAGAAGCAGAAGATTCCCTAGTGAGGTGAGAGTTTGAGGAACAGGGGATTAGCAGAAGAGTTAAAATACACTCCCCATACCTCTTGATTTCTGTCCAAAAATGATATTGCAATATACTGACACTATAGTCAGAGTAATGTTTTTTTGCTGTTAAACAGTGAAAGTTTTGAAGAGAATTAGTTCCTCTAATCTTAACTGCCTCCCAGACCCATCTGTGCACCCACACACTGGAACCAGCATAAGCTGCTCTGTGAGCCCATGATGACAGTGAAGCCACATGCAGCTGCAGCACCCAGGCAGGAGGGCTGGCACTCAGAACAGGCACACAAGACCATACAGCTTTATCTCCAAGCTCCCAGGAGTCACGTGCCTTAAGCACCCCTTCTCACTGCTGACCTGAAGAGCAAGTCCTAGACTCCTTTCAGCAGGGGCCTGAATACTAATGAACACACAGTAGGGAACCAGCAGGACTGACACCATCAAACTACAGCCTTTCCACACCTTATGCATCAGGAAGTGATGGGACAAAGCTCCTACCTCATATTACCAGCACCTGAAGCATACATTTAGAGCCCAGCCAGACCATGGGTATTACCAGAAGGAGGTGGTGAATACTGCTACCATGAACAAGTGCCCTGAGAATAAAAGCAGTACTCAGCCACTGCTCCAGACCAGACACTCACCTCTTCTCCTTTACTGAGTCGATCAACTAACATGTGCCTGGAAAGAGAGCAAGGGAAGCTCAGTCACATACTGGAAGCCAGAATCAACAGAAGAGCACAAGCTGCCAAGAATGGCCAGATGCCTGAGACTCCAGGTGAAAAAAAGGCAGCAGCCTCTCTTGTCACATTGGAAGCTGCCCAGATATGCCCCTTTGGTTCATAGATTCATAGAATGGTTTAGGTTGGAAGGGACCTTAAAGATCACCTAGTTCCAACCCCCCTGCCATGGGTAAGGACACCTTCCACTAGACTGGGTAGCTCAAGGCTGGCCCTGAACACCTCCAGGAGGAGGCATGCACCTCCAGGGACAGGGTATGAGCATGGGTTGTGAGCAAACACCAAAGATGACCCCCTGAAGGCTTCTCTCCTGCTGTGCAGGATGCATGTGTGAGTAAAACTTAGTGTGCCCTACCCAAAGAGAAACCAGTCATAGGCCACTGTCAAGTAGAGAATCTCAGATGGCTCCAGGGATGAGTGGATCAGCCCATCCTGCAAAGTAAATGAGAAGAGCCTTCAGGCAGCAGCACTGGGGACCAGGAATTCATGATCTGCTGGAAACTTCCACGGTGACCCAAGATGCGCAGTTTGCTCTACCTGCCTGCAATACTGTGTCTGATGACAGGAAAGCACGTTGGGCTCCACATCAAAGGCAATCCACACCCCCTCTGAAGCCAAGATAGTCAAAAGGAACATTAACTGCTCCACCACCACTTCCTGGTGACACAGCCACCCACTTGTCCTCCAAGAACCACCCCCAGAAGCAGAGCAGGTCGGTCAGGTACTCACAGCCCACAAGGAGAGGCGCAATAAGGAGATAAAGAGAGGAGTTCGATCCCAGCCAGATATACAGTGCACCAGGAGCCCGCTGTCATCTGTTCCAGGCAGGGGTAGGAAGGAGAGGGGGGAAAAAAGGATGTTATAACAAGAGCAATGACTTTTCTTTATGCCAAATTTAGAGACAAGCTACTCTCCATTCCCACAGCCCAGGCACAAGAGCAGAACCCAGCTACCAAGCCAGAACAGTCTGTCTTGAATACATCACCAACAAACTGCTCAGATTGCCCTGGGCTGTCAGCAGCTCTGACTGATGTGCTGTCCTGGTCCTGACAGCTCTTGAGGACATGAAGTTGCTAGTCATGAACATCACTTTGCTGCCCAGAACATACACCTGCCTAGCTGCAATCCACTACCATAATCTATCCCCTTAGCAAAGGGAAACCTGCTCCAACTGAACACTTCCTCAGTCTCACCAACCTCCCCACTAACACACACTGAGCAGAGGCACACACAGGGCACAACTGCTATGCTCTCCAGAAAATTCCAAGAGAAGTACTGTGGTAGAGTCTGTAGTTGCCTGTGCTCCATCTATGCAGCAGTGCTAGGTACAAAGTCACAGTGCCCAGAGGCAATAGGACAACATACATCCTTCTAGGATTTGGGGTGGCTGTGATGACAGATGATGAAAGGGGCTCTTAAAGAGGCACCTAATGAGACCCTGGCTTGGAGGGATAAAACACAGGTAGCCAGCAAAATAAAAGCAAGAGTCAATAAGCAGAAAGTTACAGAACGAATGACAGGGGTTGGAAGGGACCTCACATAGTCCAACCCCCATGCCAGATCAGGTTGACCTGGAGCAGGTTGAAGAGGATGGCATCCAGGAGGGTTTGGAATGACTCCACTCTGGGCAGCCTGTTCAGGTGCTCCACCACCCTCAAAGTAAAGAAGTTCCTTCTCATGCCTAGATGAAACTTCCTATGTTCAGGTTTGTGCCCATTCCCTTGTCTTGTCAGTGGGCACCACTGAAAACAAAAGACTGGCCCCATCCTCCTGACACCCACCCTTCATGTAATTATAAGCATTGACAGGATCCCCCCCAGTCTCCTCTATGCTAAAAAGCCCCAAGTCCCTCAGTATTTCTTCATATGAGAGATATTATAGTCCCCTATCATCAGAAGCATGAGTATTTCTTTTCAGCTTTAAAGTAGTAAAACATTAGGTACAGTTTTCAGATATCACTTCAATCCCAAAAGGAGAGTTTTGAAGGAATCAGCATGTCCCTCTCTAAGAGGGAAGCTGGAGCCCCAAGACACCAGGACCACTACACTGTTTTGAAGAGAGAGAAATTAAGCTATCAAGTGATTCTTCTGTATTAGGAACTGATCCACAGTGGCACTAATATCATCAGCAGATCCTCCAGAGAGAGCAACTGCTTCCCTTAGATTGCTGGGAGCAAGGAAATTACCTTACCATCACTATTGATGATGGAGATCAGCAGCTTCAGGTAGTTCTGTGTCTGTTGTACGAGGTCCCAGCTCTGCAGAAAAAGAAATGCTGATGGTAAGGCTCTGCCCACAGCAAAAGGCTGCTCTACAGTTTGGGGCCTGCCTTGGCTTCTCTACCCAGAATAACAACAAAGCTGAAACAACCCTGCAGCCATTCCTCAGAGTGACAGACCCTCCCCTTGGTGCTCTAATCAATCTCCCTATCCTCTCTAAAAGGTACTCTGGGGCAAAATAGCAGACTGGAAAAACAAAGGTAAAAAAAACAAAAGGCCATCTCTGCACTCTGCCTGGCTGGCACAGAACTTGTTGCTTGCAGCCCCAAAGCTCCAAGCAGACCATGCTCAGAGTGACTAACATGAACCAGCAAACACCACAGAGCACTGACCCAGTTCTGCAGCTCCCTGCCTGCCTGCACTCGACCTCAGGTAGCCACATTACAGCTGTGCACAGGATGAAAATAGCACAATGAGGTGAGCAGGCCAAGGTCAGCAGCCCTTTCCCACAAGCCAAGCACTCTGGCTCAAAACTCTCTGGCCCTTGTAAATGACCCCCAGCTTGCCACTCTTGATCACTGGACTGTAAGATGATGTAGGGAATTTCAGTGGTCTGATCAGAGCCAGAACCAGGTCAAGGAATATAGAATAGCACTGGCAATGAAAAGGCAAGGAGAGGCACACAGGTTTCATTATAACAGTGTTAGTAGTGCAAGTGACATCTGACCACTTGCTGCGTGCACGTAACCACACTGAGGACTACTGCCAGACAATGAACATATTGCTCTGCCATGAAGCCTGCACAGCAATGGAAGAATAGGGAGAGGGGGAACACACTCAGCCTGGGGCAGAAAAAAAAACACATACTTCCAAAGTCTTTCATCTGCCCAATTCAACCCAACCTTGTGCTTATGCCAGAAGGAATCACTTAATCATCTAGTCTCATCTCTATAGCACAAACCAGAAAGTTTTGTTCAGTTGCCCCAAATACAGCCTACAGCTTGTACTTGGCAGCATCTTTGCTCAGAGAGGCACCTCAATTAGGGGTGACAGCTCATCGCTCCTTTGGCAGCCTGCTCCAACAGATCACCCTCAAAAATAAAACGCAAGACAGCTTTTTCTTATTTAAACTATTTCAGACTGCAGCTCCTGCTCCCTGTGCAGCTTCCCTTCTCCAGATTGAAGAGTCCTTTAGAATTAGTATTTTCTCCTGCAAATCTACTTGCACATTAATCAAGTCAACCCTCTTATCACCTTTGTGATTAGCTGAATAGATGGAGAACTTCAGCTTCCAGCGAAGCACCTCCTCCAGGCCTCAGATCATTTCTGCATCTATTTATTACACCCTCTTCAATTTTTAACATCCTTTTGAAAATGCTGGCTGCTCAGTATTCTAGTGAACGAGTTTCTAGCCATAAACAAGCTGTGGTCCTGTTAGTTCTGCATCAACACTGTGAGCTACTTTTCCCTCATTCTGCTTCTGCTGCCACTTAAGCATTATTAACGTCACCGACTGACAAACACTGCCCCAGCAAGGGGATTTCTGCTAGTTCTGTGGTGCTTCCAACCACAGAGCGTGGGAGTATGACAGGCTCCAGCACAGTCAATCATCACAAAGCCTGGGGGGGGACTGATAGGCCCACTGATCATCAGCATAAAGTGACAGTCCCTGGTATGAACAAAGGTAAATCTTGAAGCTTGGGCAAACACAGGAGTTCAATTACCATTTGCAATGCTGGCATAGCAATAAGGAATGGAGACAGGCTACAGTCAGTTCTGATTTTCTACTCTTCTCCCACAGGGCTGGCACCCTGCACACCCATGAAGATGTCTAGTCACTTGGATACTGCTCACATAAGAGAAGGCTGAGCTCTCTCAAGACTCTCCATGGCCAAGGAAGTCTGATCACTGCAGGCCAATGCTGAGCTAAGCCTGAGAACATGTAACTGCTCTCCATTTCCTGGCATGTTCCTCACCTTTCCCAGCACCACATCTCACTCAAGGACTACGAGTTTTGAGTAAGCTGCAGGAGAGATCTGACATTACAGTCAGCTGCCTCAGCACACACTGAGACATGGAGGTTTTGGGTGGAGGATTTCCACTGCATTCTGAACAGTCCAAGTAAGCAGCCTCACTCCCACTGGGGTGGTGTGAACTGAGGCAGATCACAGCAACAGGAGCAAGTCAGACTTCAGATTTTTACTGATCTCTCCTGAGTGAATCTCTGACCTCTGAGAGAATCATCTGCTTTGCTCACCTGGTACTCACTCCAATCAATATTCAGAGACTGGGTCAGAGAGCCTGGAATACTTAATGGAGCATCTACATAATCCTGCAAAAAACCAAACATCACTGGTCAAAGAACAGCCATTACTTGAAAGCAGTAGATTCTAGGAAAAAACCCAAACCAACCTCCTAACGCCAAATGGTACATCTAGAAGAAAACATCTCAGCAAAGCATCTTTGGATCCAAAAACCTGAAGTACTAAGAAATAACTCATAGCCTCTTGGAAGGTCTAGTTGACAAGGGGAGCTTTTCTGTGCTCCCAGTGATGAAAGTCAGGGACAAGGCCTGTCCCTGAATTCCTGTGGGACTGATCTACTCAATCATCACAATGTGATGAGACAGGATACGAACAAACAGAGAACAAAGGCCATCAACAAGATATCAAATTAAAACCCAGGACCAATCCACACCCTTCAGGAGAGCTCAGTATCCATGCTCCAGGAAAATGATGCAGTTGCTTTACATATGGATTTCATAGTGAAGCTACTAAATTGCTCATTATCTGTTTTGTTTGTACTGCTGGTTTCCTCCTTGTGAGGAGAAAACAAGTGCATGCCTGGGGAGGTGGTGGGGCCCCATCCCTGGAGATATTCAAAGTGAGTCTTGACAGGGCTCTGGGTAGTCTGATCTAGCTGAGGATGTCCCTGGTGACTGCAGAGGGGGTTGGACTAGATGACCTTCAGAGGTCCCTTCCAATCCAGACCATTCTATGACATTAGGCAGGATCTCTGAGGCAAGGCTTAAGCCCAGTAAAGCCCAGAGCTCTCCCTTTGGTGACATCCACGTACCTGTTTCCAGTTAAATATGAGACCTTCAGCTGTGTAATCCCGGTCTTTGTACTCCTTAAAAAATTCACAGCCTGCAAGACAAAGCAATAATGAACAATCATTCAGCTAACTGATATCTAACAACAGAACTGCCCTGTGGGACTGAAGTGGTGGCAGCCCGGGGCTCCAGCGCACCAAACCAATCAAAACTCCTGCCTGTGGGAAGCGAAGAGCAGCAACCATCAGTACACCATGAAGCATGGCCCCCAGCAGCAACAACCCTGAGCACTCAGCAGTGAACACAATCACATAGCAAAAGGCAAACTCCAAACACACAGCAAACCTGGAACTGGAAGGACTGATTTGATTCTTTCACAAACAAGAGGTTTCACCAAGGAGCTATACTTTTCAGGGCCACTGGATTTTGCACAGTGGCATCAACCTGACATGCCAGGTGAGAATGAACCAGCAAAAGGAGGTGATGGCAGAGCCCTAGGGAAGCCAACTTTCACAGGGCATCTGCTGCAGGTGACAAGAAAGGGCTCTCTGAGAGGCAGCTGTGATTTCTCTCACAGTCAAGTCTCCTCTTTCAAACATGTGAATTGCCTTGTGTGAAAGAAGAAGGTACATAACCACTTCCAAGCTTTCCTCCAAGCCCTCCCCTCTTGAGTTTGTCCTTTGGCTCTGTTCTCAAACAAGTATTTGAAGTCCCTGCTGCTGCAAACTGCAGTCACTTAGTCACAGCTGAGCAACACCATTAGCACTGCGGCTGCCTGCAGCTACACAAAACACCTTTCCCAATGTACTGTGCATGCCCTGGCAGGGCCACACTGCCCACAAAACCAAGACACCCCTGTGCCAGCCACTGAACACTGGTGATGATTCTTACCCTGCCACTCACAATTAACTCCAATGACCAAAAAAAAAAAAAACCCCAAAAAACCCAATCATTGTGCAAGAACAGGACTAGCCCTCAAAAGTGCAGAGTCAGGAAGCAAGCAATTTGTCAGCTGAGATTTAACTCCAGTTTGACAACACAGGCAGAGAGTGGGGGATTATGGCAGTAAGTATTGGCATTTACAAATGCCAACTCCCAGTCAAATGGAAAAGAGGGGTTTTCTGCACTGGTGAAAGCACAGAAGCTTCTGATGATAGCCTGTTCTAACCCAAGTTTTTCACTCTAGACAGTCACTGCTCTTTGCTGGTTAAAAGCCTGGCTGGGCCCACTGGCAGCAAATGGAGCTAAATCCAATCAGTGGCCAACCACAAGTGCTGCTCCCCAGGACTCAGTAATGGAGCCAGATCTATTTAATGCATTCATTAACACTCTGAATGAGTTACAACAGAATAAAGCAGGTTGGAAGAGAGCTTCAAGATCGTTGCGTCCAACCTATCATCCAACACCACCTAATCAACTAAACCATGGCACCAAGCACCCCATCACGTCTCCTCCTGAACACTTCCAATGATGGTGACTCTACCACCTCCCTGGGCAGCCCATTCCAACAGGCAATCACTCTCTCTGTATAGAACTTCTTCCTAACCTCCAGCCTAAACCTCCCCTGGCACAGCTTAAGACTGTGTCCTCTTGTTCTGCTGCTGGTTGCCTGGGAGAGGAGACCAACCTCCACCTGTCCACAACCTCCCTTAAGGTAGTTGTAGAGAGCAATTAGGTCTCCCCTGAGTCTCTTCTCCAGGCTAAGCAACCCCAGCTCCCTCAGTCTCTCCTCACAGGGCTTGTGCTCCAACCCCCTTACCAATTTTGTTGCCCTTCTCTGGACACGCTCCAGCTAGGTTCCAGAGTTAGGTGGGTAGGTTGATCAGCCTGAGGGTAAGAAGGCTCTACAGAGAGATCCAAACAGCATGGATTGATGGGCCCAGGCCAGCTGTATGAGGTTCACCGAGGCCAATGGCCAGGTTCTACACTTGGGTCACAACAACTCCGTTGCAATGCTACAGGCTTGGAGAAGAGTGGCTGGAAAGCTGTCTAGTGGAAAAGGACCTGGGAATGATGGTTGACAGCAGTGTGCCCAGGTGGACAAGGCAGCCAACAGCATCCTGGCTTGTATAAGAAATAGTGTGGCCAGGACTAGGGAAGTGATTGAGCACCTGTACTCCACATTGGTGAGGCCACACCTCAAATACTGTGTTCAGTTTTGGGCTACTCACTATAAGAAAGACACTGAGGTGCTGGAGCATGTCCAAAGAAGAGCAACAAAGCTGGTGAAGGACTTAGAGAATGAGCCTTATGAGGAGCAGCTGAAAGAACTGAGGTTGTTTAGTCTGGAAGAGGCTCAGGGCAGATCATCTTGCTCTCCACAACTAGGTGGTTGTAAAGAGGTGGAGATCAGTCTCTCTTCCCAGGTGGCAAATGATAGGATGAGAGGAAGCAGTCTCAAGTTGTGCCAGGGGAGGTCTAGGTTGGACATTAGGAAAGATTTCTTCATCAAAAGCGTTGCAAAACACTGGAACAAGCTGCCCAGGGAAGTGATTGAGTCACCATCCCTAGAGATGGGATTATTTAAGAGACATGTAGATGTGGTACTTAGGGACATGCTTTAAGTGGTGGACTTGGCAGTGCTGGGTTAACAGCTGGGTTTGATGATCTCAAAGGCCTTTTCCAACCTAAATGATTTCATGCCTGGACACTGCCTCATTCACCTAAGACAAGAGGATCTTGGAATAACTTCAAAAGACAAATTACAAAACTGAAAAATCTTTTAATGCAAACCTAGAAATGTCATTAAGAATGCCTCACAGCATTTGCCCAGTCACCAGAGGGGCTGCTGATCCTTAGATGTGTGTCTTAGATTTACAGAATGACAACACTCCCTGTGGACCAGCACTGCTAAATTCAGGCAACATCTGCAGGGAGAATTTCCAGTTTTGTAAGGTTTACCTCTAGTGTGGCAGTGAAGAGCTGCTAAAGGAAAGCATCTTTCCCAGAAGGCAGAAGGGGAAGGACCATCACAGAATGCTGCATACAATATGCAGAGCCTTATACAGTAACAACTCAACAGCTTAACTCTATAGAGTCACTTCTTCTTGACCATGAGCCAGCAATGTGCTCTTGTAGCCAAGACGGCCAATGCCATCCTGGAGTGCATTAGTAGATCAAGAGAGGTTCTCCTCCTCCTTTTCTACTCTACCCTGGTGAGGCTGCATCTGGAACATTGTGTCCAGTTCCGGGCCCCTTGGTTCAAGAGGGAGAGAATAGAATAGAATAGAATAGAATAGACCTGACCAGACCTTCAAGATCATCACATCCAACCTATCAACTAATCCAACCCACCTAATCAACTAAACCATGGAACCAAGCACCCCATGAAATCTCCTCCTGAACACCTCCAATGATGGTGACTCCACCACCTCCCTGGGCAGCCCATTCCAATGGGCAATCATCTCAGGGAACTGCTTAAAAGAGTCCAGTGCAGAGCCAGGAAAATGATTATGGGAGTGGAACATCTTCCTTACCAGGAGAGACTGAGGGAGCTGGATCTCTTTAGCTTGGAGAAGAGGAGCCTGAAGGGTGACCTCATTAATGTTTATAAACATGTAAAGGGTAAGTGCCAAGAGGATGGAGCCAGGCTGTGCTTGGTGATGCCTAATGACAGGAGAGGGAGCAATGGATGGAAGTTGAGGCATAGGAAGTTCCATGGAAACAGGAGGAAAATTTTTTTCACTGTGAGGGTGACAGAACACTGTAATGAGCTGCCCAGGGGGGCTGTGGAGTCTCCTTCTCGGGAGATACTCAAGATCTGCCTGCACGTGTTCCTGTGTGATCTGGTATAGGTGATCCTGCTCTGGCAGGGGGTAGGGCTAGATGACCTTTCAAGGTGCCTTCCAGCCCTTACAAACATTCTGTGATTCCTTCTTTACAAACCCTGCAGAAGACCTGTGAAAACTGGCGCTCTCATGTTCCAAGTTTGGTGAGGCATACAGCAGCAACACACACACCTGTGCCACATGCCACAGAAACCAGCAATATCCTTATTTCTGGACATCTCAATCTGCATGGCAAACTAGATTGATTGAGGTGGGACATAAGGAGGAAGTTCTTTACAATGAGAGTGCTAAAATACTGGAATAGGTTGCCCAGGGATGTGGTTGAGGTGCCATCCCTGAAGGCATTCAAGATCAGACTTGAGGTGGTCCTGGGCAGCTTGATCTAGTTAAAGGTGTCCTTGCTCACATGCAAAGATGACCTTTGAGGGTCCCTTCCGATCCAATGCAATCTGTGTGAAATCTTCACACAGTTTCTCTGAATTGCCACTAATTGCTGCGTGAAAGGAAACACACATCCTTCAAAAAATACAAAAAGAAAGAAACAGTATTGTATGTGTAAGGGCAGCAACTAGCAATCAAGGAAAAATTTGGGGTTGGATCATCCACAATGTGTTATTGTTGTTCCCCCCTCCCCTCCCCCCTCTTTCCTTGTGTGCAGAGGAAAAAGAACATTCCTTTCCTGCAGACAGTCTCACATCCAATCCTACCACAGAGCCTGACATCAGCAGGCAGGCAGCAATATTCAGCTTGTCTTTAAGAGTGCAGCAAGTGACCCAGCAGTGGTTGCTAGGCACAGGGACTAATATAGACAGGGAGATGGGCTGGAGTGGTCTGCCTCTCAGCTGTGTGTTGCAGGCTTGGGTTAACGATTTTGCCTGGCACTGAGATCTTACAGCAGTGCTCTGGAACAGCAGGAATAGAAAATACTCTTAAGAATTGGGGGGGGTTACATAACTCCAAGCAAGGCATATATTTTGCATCAAGTAGTAGTTTGGAGTTGTATGGGTGTCAAAGGCCACCTTAACCCCAGCTCCACCTCTGGGATTTTTTCTCCATGCTTGAAATGATTAGAGAAATGATTCTGTCACCTCAAAGAGTGCCTAATGCTGACTCACTCCACCAGAGCACCCAGGCTCGTTACAGTGTTCTCAATTTAAAAGAGCTTTTCTCCAGAGGGAGCACAGAAAGCCTCAGTCATTTCAACACACACACACACAGGGGTAGGTCCCAGTCCCCAGAAACGGATTGTCACCTGTCCCTTGGGAGTCCCTCTGGACACCAGTCCTATACCTGGATATGGGATGGAGAGAAGTGTGAAATCAGCATAGCGTTGAGCTTTGTCCACCTTCTCAGAAGACGTCACACTGCAAGGTACAAGAGGAAAACAGCATGCATTTGTGAAGTGTTTTTCACAGGGATACTAGCACTCAAAAAGCTGCCTGTCACATCTCCCTGCACCATGACTTCACTCAGCAGCAAGCAGGGGCAGAACTTAGTCAACATATCCAAATAAAAGGTATATCCCAAAAGCACTAAAGCTTTCCTCTGAGAGAAATACCTGGAGAAACATCTCCCTCTGTTCCTATACACAGGCTCCTTCCCTCTCCCCTTTCTGCAAGGGTGACTGTCAAATCACAGAGGGCTTTACAGAGAAAACATACTCAGGCTGCAGGAGACAGATGAAAGCAGCTACCTTTCCCACTGATACAACGTTTTCTGGCTTAAAAGCTTAGGGTTCTCTTTACAGCATCAACTAACTGACGCCGCTGTAGGATACTTCCAGGGACTGTTCCTAGGAGGCTAAGTGCACGCCCAGTGGCAATTCACACGTCAGGACTACACTAGCTGCAACTCAAAGCCTGCAGAAAAACAAAGGAACCCAGACTCACTTCAAGCCAAACTTCACCTTCTTGTTTTCCACCATCAGGTCACAGATATACCGGACAGACAGGTATCGAAGCAGCTTGATGTCATGCCCTCTGACCTTGTCAAACAGCTGGGAATCTGCATTTCTGCAAGGCAGAGCAAGGCAAAGCAAGATGAGCACGGAAGGCAGCCTGCATTAAGTCTGATTCTTTGCACAACACTGCCACAGCTCTTCCCTGAGCTGCTTCTAGCCATAAGCTGCACAGCACAAGCATTCTCTCCACAGGTCAGAGCCAGACTCTGCAACGAGCTGATACTGCAGACTCTGTGCTCAGGGTCCCTCCCCATGTTTCACGCTGTTCTGCAACAAGCACATAGAATATAGAACAGTTTTTCCAGCCTGGAGATGTACTTTCTGATGAAGCACTTTGATGTATTTTTTTGACACATGCCTGTGTAATTCAAACACCTTTTTAAATGGCTCTCTATATTCCTGTCTCCAGCCCTTCCCTCTGGCAAGAGATTAGCGGGCTTCAGTTACATTGAGGTTCAGACAGCTATTAGCATTCAAGACTCTTTTCCAAAAGTAAGGAAATTAAGACTCCAAGCTTGGTGATGGTCTCAAGCCTGCACCCAAAGCCCAGCCCAGAATAGTAGCTGAGTCAATAGACAGCTTTGGTCCAAACTCCAGTTTTCCCAGCCCAGCGATGCACACAAACCTAAGTGCAGGATCTTCCTCTGATATGTCTTCTGCATCTGCCCAAGCATCATCAGAACCTCCTGCAAGGAAGGCATTAAGAACTGAAAGTTGTGTACACCAACTCTGGTCCCAGTTTGACAAAACATGCATGTGCCCCAGGGCATGGGTTGGTGCCCTCTCTCCTGATGTAGGAAACTACTGAGAGCACTTGCATCTCCTCTTCCTGAAAAGCCCATTTTTCAACATAGCAGACTCTTCCCTTGTCATTGCAAAGGATCTAGGCAGGTCAAACCCACTAATGACAACCAGATGGACACCCCAATAGTGCTACACAGCACTTTGCTAAGCCAGAATTCAGCTGCACATATCCAATACTCTGCTGAAGAGCTTTCCCTAGAGTCCAGCATACCTAACCATTAGCAGGATTTGATTCCCAGTGATCAAGTGACAGCAAGATCTTACCCTCTTTCTTCCATTATTCCCACCCTGATGTTTGGGAATCAATACCTTGAATCCTTTGGGCTGTCTTACTTGCCTACATGCTTCTCGTAAGTCACACTTCACCCTTGAATTCTTTTGCCACTACTCTTAAGAGCTATGCTGCTCTGTCCTGTCATATGGTGCTTGGACATGGATAAGAGAGATTTCAGTCTTTGCTTTATTATCCCTGACACAAGGAGGTCCATGCTAGAGCTCTGCATCAGTTCTCAAGAAGGGCTTGCTCTCATGTGTAGGTCACTGTTCTAGCACTGACCAGCCTCACCAGGCAGACAATAACAAATGGGTCCTCACTCACCTGAGAAGATGTAGTTGTAGCCAGTGCGCCCATAGAGCTCTCCCCAGCCGGCCAGCGTTGCCGATCTGCAGATGTGCTGGAGGGAAATTTCATTATTAACCACACGTGCTCCAGGAGTCTGTCCCTTATCAGGGCTCTGGCCTCTTTGCCTCCATCCTATACAGAACTGTCAGCACCTACAGCTAGTGCCTCTCAGCAGTCTCTCCCACAACCCTGGTACAGATTCAGATCTGCAAGCACATCAAAGTCCAAAGCGCCTTCACCCGTAGCTAGTTTTTAAACTGCACTTTCACATCTTTGGCTCTCCAATTCACTAATACAGTCAATTCCTGCCTAGCTAGCAATGGCTGCACTCTGCTAATACCCTGCTTGAGTCTTATTACCATGTTCCTGTGGGTATGATTATGGATAGTCCCAGTATGATTCTGGGCAGCTCACTCCTGCAGGAGAAGGTCATCAGGTCAGCTTCAGTCAAGCTAGATTAAAACTGTCACAGGTACGATTTTGCAATTCACAGTGTTTCTAAATGGAACTAAGAAAACTGAATTAAGATACTTAAATGAGACTATTCCTACAGGGCTTCAGTACAGTTTAAGTAATCCACATGAAAATGAATCTAATTTCACTTTTTTAACAAATCCCCTTGCAGACAAGCCCACGCATTCACAAGACCATTTATGCAATCTTGCCTCCCAGGGAGCAGACAAGGGAAACTTCTCTTTAGAGGGAAAAGTTATTCAAAGGGAGCTCACTGCTGGGAAGAATAAGGGGCAGAAAGTGACAATAGCTGTCTCCCAGAGACCAGATATCTTTGGTCCTTTAGAAGTGACAACATGTGGAGAAAATATTAGCTCTTTAGTGCAGTGCTCCACAGTGGGGTAAATTAGTCTGAAGACCCCATAGATGATTTATGCAGCCTGGGCAGTAAATGCTACCTACTGCTACAGGCTGCCTGCTTGTACCCAAGAACAGTTTTACAGCCGACTGAAGATGTGGCTGCACAGTTCAGACAGCAGAGAGAAAGATCATTTTCTAAGTTAAGACAGGTAACTCATGAAGCTTTACCTTTCCCTTGTACAGAATGACTGGGCAAACAAATCGTCCTCTACACCTCGCCATCTTACTTCGGTTGATAAGGTCCTGCAGTTTGCCAACCTGCACAGTGCTCTCAAACCTAGTGAACAGAGATTTGGTTCAGTACACAGAACATCTCACACATCCTGCAGCAAAGCTGCTACAGACACCTCAGGCTGCAATCCCCAGCCCTTTCACCTATAAGCCAGCTGTGAAGCTCTCAAACGAGAGGAGACGTCTTTAAGAATTGCTTCTGCAGCTATACAGTGCATATGGACACTCTCCTCTCTCCTTTTCTATTTGGAAAAGGACCAGCAGCACAGGACATGACCAGCAAGCATCTTCAGGAACTGGCAATACAAGCACAATCAGAATGGTTTAAAATGTGGAGCGCTAACGAAAGACTACCAGAGTAAGCCAGTGCCTTCAAAAACATGTTCTGCTTTCTTCCCCACCATCTTTCCATCCAAAAGAAGCTCAGCACTACCACTGGAGTGATGGCACTCACTATCAGAGCAATGATTTTGCAAGGAAAAATAAATAAAGAACCAGAACTAGAACACTCACTGAACCTTGCTTCTGGTCACTTGGACATTTGCGTGCTGGGTTAATTAGACAACTGTCTAAATCAGGTACTGGGCTGAGCAGGGTAGTTACAGTGATGTCATCTCCATCTGTGTACCTACATTTTGTTTGATCTTCTGGTTAAAGTTAAACCAGAAATGTGTTCCAATTTGGAGACAAGTTTAAAATTGTTGCAGTTTGTCCAAGTACCACTCCACATGTGATAGGAATCCACACTGGCTTCTGAACTACACGGACCTTCAGGAGGAACCATCAGTGCAGGGAGGACTAGAGTTTCCACAAGGAACTCAAAAAGCATCCAGACAAGTATCCAGACTGACACAAGTAAAACCAGATGAAGTATGGACATACAAAACTGCATGGCCTTGCACTTAGTGACTTCCAGCAGCAAAGCTCAGTAGAAGAGCCTAGATGAACTGGTTGGTCTCTCGATGCTTGTATACTGTTGATGTGCTAAGTCTGAAAAAAGGGACAGGTAAGATCACGAGAAACTCTCCAGTGATAATTAGGATGGCCAAGGGACAACCTGCTGCAAGAGAAACCACAATGGATTAACTGGCAGAGCAGATGAAGTGAGGGCACAACAGCGTATGCATTAGGGTGAGGGACAGAACTTACAGCAGAGAGGGAGAAAAACTCAAAGGCAAAGGAAAGTGTTGGCCTAAGAACAAATTACTATCTACTCCTGGAAGTTAAAACAACAAATTACTATCTACTCCTGGAAGTTAAAACAACAAATTACTATCTACTCCTGGAAGTTAAAAGAAAGTGGCTAATCTTCAGAACCAGTGAGTGTGGAGCAACCTACCTGCAGCTGCCATTCTGAAAAGGATAAGAAAAACAATCTATTGTTAACATGGAAATTGATCTGTTTAAGGCAAAGGTTATACAAGGTATCACAGTATGACCAAGGTTGGAAGTGCCAGTGGAAGCAGAAAAACATCAAACAAGACCTTCAAATCCTACTCTATTGTTTGGTGGTTATGGGTTTGGTTTTTTTTTTCTTGTTTGTTTGTTGTGTTTTAAAGGATTCAGTTCTCAGAATTCATAGTGGAAGCTTAAGATTTTCCATGTGTTTCCCTACAATACACACCTATTTTGGCTGTCCAGCTCCCAGAACCTTTGATATACACCAAAATGTAAAGAACACAAACTAATCTTTAAATGCTGTGGCCATGAAGGTGCTCAGTGCATCAAGACAGACAAATACTAACACAATGCATTTCACATGGGAGACTGCACACAGACAGAAGCAGACACACCGCACTGGTAAGCGGCCCAAATTCTGCTCACTGCCCTCACTGCAAACCCCTGAGAGCTCCACTGCACAACCTCTTCCCTCCTGAGAGTGCACCTGAACAATACACACTGCAGGAACAGCCCATGAGCAGTGTGGTAAGTGATGCCTTCCTGCCTTATCCCAAATACCAAACTACTTAAAATTTTGAGAGATTCTGATGTAGAGATTTGGTTGTGGGGCTGTTTTTAAATGAGTGCACTCAGTTAAGAGACACATCCTGCACTCTGCTCCAGTTGTCTTTCCGTTTCCTTTGCAAAAGCAAACACAACAGAGATACAACAACTTTAATATGGTGCTGCCAGAGTAGCTCTGTGGCAAAGCTTCCAAGCCCAGAAGATGGGATTCAGAAAAAAGATCAAATGCCTGGAAGATCAGAAATTGTAAGAGAAGCACTTCCTCAGAAGCTGGAACAAGACAACATGTTTCACCTCTCAGAACACTAATGACACTTCCCTGGAGAGACATTGCAGCGCTGGGGAGTAAGTCCAAGCAGCGTGGCAGGGACCTGGGACATGAGGTACAAAGGAAGCCCAGTGCCCCACAGGGGACATGAAAGAATAAGCCCCTCTGCCAGGCTCCCATGCTTGCTCTTTAGGAATAAGCCTGCCTGTGCAGTGGAGAGACTTGCTGTGCTATAAACCTGGCTGGTGGACCTCCTTGTCTCAAGAACCATTGTCAGTGAAGCTAGAGATGAACATGGTAAGTAAACAGAACTGTACAGAGACTACTGCAGTAACGGGAAAGGCTGCTCTGAAGAACAGATGCAATGCTCTTACCAAGACAAGTGATCAAATGCAGCAGAGATGGGAGCAAAAACTGTTGGAAAAGGTTCAGAAAACAAAGCACACCTCCACACCAGTGTGCAAGAGCAACATTAAGGCCTGCTTGGCACAGGGTAGAGAATGAGGTGGAAGAAATGAAGTGTTACCTTAAATCTATTTTTTAAATTTCCAGGATTTTCAGGTTGATTTTGTTTTTCAGAAGTTTTTCCAGAAGATACTGCTGGGCAACCTTTCCTCTGTGATAATTAATGGCCTGCCTGGCCACCCTCCCCTAAAATCACATCAGAAACACCTTCTTAAACATGTGGGAAACACTTCCTGTAAGAGCAAGCAACTGTTTTGGCAACTGTATATTCCAGACAGGTCTGAAGCAAAGATGCTTCTCTTTGGGTTAACCATCACAGCACTGGAACTGAAGTGTTCCTTGCACACTGTTAAGAATACAGCCAACGGTGATTCTATTTGTGTGGAGTGCAGACACATCACAGAAGCGTCAGGTGAAACCAAAGACAAAGACTGGCCTGTGTTTGAGATCTGGATGTTTTCATTAAGCACAGTCACAGCACCTTTAAGATAGCAAGTAAAGAACTGAGCCCATCCCTCTGCTTCCATTGCCTGCAGCCTCTGCCCGCTCCTTCTGTGGGGACATCAGAAATTCCCAAGCACAGGGAATGCGCTCCTGGCTGCCGGACATGCTCTGCCACTTTCTGTGGCTCCTTGTGAAAAGCACCTGACCAGGGGGCACACAGGCCAAAAAACACACAGCAAATTCCTCCTGAACCTGCCTGGACTTTAGAGTACTGTAAGCAAACTTTGATGAAGCAACATCCTTTCTTCCCCCAGCTGCCCATTCACAGAATGAACAGGATCAAGAAACTGATCTAGGTTGAAAACATCTGGGGTTTGCTGGTTTCCCCACACAGCTTCAGAAGCAGCTGAACCAATGGGGAGGTGCAGAGTTTGCCTAAATGAGAAGTGCTTCCAAAAGCCTTGGTATCCTCAGAGGTGTGAAACATCCTGCACGTTTCAAGGAGGCCCCACCAGCTGATTAAGAACATTACAAAAATGAAAGGCACCCAAAGACACTTGGTCTTCGAAGAAGTGTCCTGTTCACTGGAAGAAGTTCTCACATTCCCCCACACAAATGCAACAGTCTCCATTTCATGAGTATTCAAAAAAAAATAATTATGATGAAACTAAAACCCAGATGTGCCAAAAAAACCCCACCTCAAACAACAATCACTAAGCAGCTTTTACACTCAGAAATCAGGGTAAGAGGAATGATGAAGGTTAGTCTGTTTCCATGACTCCTAGGTCAGCAGAGCAAGACTTGGAAAAGAATCAGTATTTAAAATTACCACTGGTGGCTTGCACAAGGCTTGTAAGAACACAGGGCATCGAGTGCAAGCATGCTTGAATTCTCATCAGAAATATGACACATGCTCTCCTCTTGCAAGAGCAGGAAAAGCAGAAGTCCTCAGTTTCTCTTCCTTAAAGACACTCTCAGCTACAAGTACAGCTTCAGACTTTAGTTTCCTTTTTTTTTCTAACCTGATCTACCCATTAGGCAGACTCTCCCCCACCTGACAACCAACCCCCTCCCACAGCACTTGGCCCACCTGCCAGCATGCAGCTGGCAGTTTGCCTTTCGCAGCCAAGGCGGTAGGACACATGAGGAAAACTTTGTGACTATCATCCTTTTGAACTCGTTACTCTTGTCACAGACACAGTTTAGATTGCAAAACTGCATTATGTTTTGTTGGAAAATAAAACAAAGAGAGAGGCTGTCATTAGAGCTGCGGGGAGCAGCTAATGCTCAGCCAGAAGCAAAGCCAATGTGATTGTGGGTCAAAGTCCAGAAACACATTAGCTTGGACTTGCACTAAACTGCCAGCAAGAGTTTCCCCGTTAACTCACTGAACCTCAGCACCACGGAATCAGGTACCATGAAGTGACACAGACTATTGCTATTGAGATTCTCTTCTCTGTCCAGCCCCTGTCAACCCTTCTGCCCCAAGGTGCTTCCCTGTCTAAAGTGTCGTGGACCAGAGATCTTACAGCATGACCACAGGCATTTTTCATCAAGACAGGGAGAGCATCACACAGCCCTGGTCCCAGCCACGACAGCAGGGTGACCTGTAGCACAATAATCTACTCGAGAACAAGTGTGCAGCAGAGCTAGCACTGGCCCGGAGCACCCTGTTTCCTCCGCACCCCTTGAATTACAGGCTTAGCTTCACAGCTTACACCACGGAAACCCAAGGGACCTGGAAAACTGGGAGGAGCCTCGCGGGATCTCGCCGACGAAGCGCAGCCCTGGCAGGCAGCAGGGAGTGCCCCGGGAGCGGAGTACCCGGCGGCTGACACCGCCGGCTATAATTAGCCGCAGCACAGCCTGGTGGGGCTTCCCTCGGGTGGCGGGAGCCCCGGAGCGACAGCAGCTTCCGGCAGACGCGAAAACTCCCTGGGCAGAAACGCGAAGCCGCCTCTACCGGCTGTCAGCCATGCGGGACAGGGTGCGGCGCGGCAAGACTGGGAGAGGACCGGGAGCCTTACGGGTCGCGGCTGGCATCACGCTCCAGGAGGACGATGTGCCGCGGGTAGTGGGCGCAGACCTCGCCGTGCACGTTGGAAATCACGCTATAGCGGTAGTCGCGGCCGAAGAGCTCCAGGCACCGCCGCTCGATCCGCTCCACCTGCGAACAGCCATCGGTCAGCGCCCACCGCACGGACACTAGTTCCCGGCCCCCCTAGTCCGTGATCCCTTACCTTAGCAGCCGCACCACCACCATCCTTGGCGCGGTACTGTGTCCGGGAGAACTCCAACAGCAGCTCGGTCAAGGCGCGGTCCCCGGAGCCCGCCGGGGGCAGCCGCGGGCCGCCGCCATCCCCGAATCGCTTACCACCACCGCTGGCCCATAGCCCCACCCCGGCTGCCGCTTCCGCCTGCCGCTTCCGCCCGCTCGGCCAATCACCGCCGAGCTCAGGCCACGCCTCTTCCGCCCGCCACGCTGGCGTCATCGGGGTGCGACGCACTGAGTTCTCTCTGCTCCCGGCTGCAGGAGTGTCGGGCCTGGCTCCGGACCCTGCTTTTCCCTTCTTCACCGGGCAGTGAGCGGCCCCCGCTGAGCCCCCAGCGGGTGAGCACCCACCTGGCTCTCGGTGCGAGCCCGAAGCAGGGCGCGGTGGGAGGACCGGGGCCCGGCGCAAAGGCAGGCACAGCCACGGCACCGGAGGCGTGGAGCACCCCTCGGGGGCAGGCTGTGTTACCCAGCAGCGGAGATGGGGGATCCTGAAGCTTTGCATAAGCCGTGTTTACACCTTATGAGAGAAGGGGAAAAGGTTGGCAGGGACCGTTGGGCGAGTCTGCCCATGACGCTGCACAGGCATGCCCAGGGCGTTGCTCTTCGTCACGAACCCTGAACCGGCTGTTCATTAAAGAAATCTCCCTCGGGGTGTGACCACACACACACAAAGCCAGTCGCAGTGGGAGCTACCAGATATATGGTAGTGCGGGCACTGGAGCATGGTTGCTGTGGGCTTCAGAGAGGCAGTGGCTCGTCTGTCCAGGGTGGGACTGGGGATTGTGCCAGCTCGTAGTGTTTGCACCGGGCTAATAGGTATTACCGGTACAGCACCAAACGCAAATGGCCCCTTTGCCAGGGGAATATAAAGGTTGTTTTCACCTGCATGTGTCTAATTTGCAAATTGCGAACCTTGACAAGGCTTGCAAATGAATGAGACCTGGGGAGGATTTAATGAGAGTGGAGTTTAGTGACAGCTATCACAGTGCAGCTTTACTGGCTTGAGAAGAAAACTGGTCCATGATGGTCTGGTCTCTGCTGGTGTTTTGGAGCCAGTATGAAGCTGCTGGGACAATTTTGCAGAGCACCTGCTGCGGGTCGGGAAGGCCCGTTGCTCGTCTGGGAAGGGGGCTGCTCTGACAGCCCGCGGGTCTCCCACCAAGGTCGGGGAGGGGCCGCCTCCCAGCGGCCTTGCTTCGGGCAAACGTTCCCACTCATGCGCCTGCCAGCATTAACCGGGCAGCCTCAGGTGTCTGGGTCTGTGCCCAGACTCTGCTCCAGGCGGGCCCTACGCGGCACGGCGGGACCAGAGCAGCCGGGGAGCGGCCCCGGTGGGCCAGTGTTACTGCAGCGGGCCCACAGCCGCCCCAGCCCGCACCATACCAATCCGTTCTGAATCCTGCCCAGACAGCCCAAGCCGAAAGCTCAGGAGCGCGTTCTGCACCCCATCGAGGTAGGGGCTGAGCCCCGCGGAGCCTCGGTCCGAGCGTCACCAAGCCCTCGGCGGGCAGAGCCGAAGGTGACCGAAGCGGCCCGATCCCCGCCGCGGCGAGCTCGGCTCCGCAGTGGCGGGGGGCGCGCGGCGCGCGCGCGCGGTGGGGGCGCGCGCGGGGCGCAGAGGCGGCAGCCAAGATGGCGGCGCGGGTGGCGCAGGGGCCGGCAGCCCGCGGGCGCGCCTAGGCCGCGGCCCCCCCCCCCCCTTCCCCCGGGCGGGATTCTCGCCGTCGCGGCCCCGTCCCCACCTCCGGCAGCGCGGCGGCCGGCAGGATGCTGCCCTCGCAGGAAGCCTCCAAGCTCTACCATGACAACTACGTGCGGAACTCGCGCGCCATCGGCGTGCTCTGGGCCATCTTCACCATCTGCTTCGCCATCATCAACGTGGTGGTCTTCATCCAGCCCTACTGGGTGGGCGACAGCGTCAACACGCCCAAGCCCGGTTACTTCGGGCTGTTCCACTACTGCGTGGGCAGCGGGCTGGCGGGCCGGGAGCTGTCGTGCCGCGGCTCCTTCACCGACTTCAGCACCATCCCCTCGGGCGCCTTCCAGGCGGCGGCCTTCTTCGTGCTGCTCTCCATGGTGCTGACGCTGGGCTGCATCACCTGCTTCGCCCTCTTCTTCTTCTGCAACACCGCCACCGTCTACAAGATCTGCGCCTGGATGCAGCTGCTGGCAGGTACCCACCGCCACCCCTGACGGACCTTCCCCGGGCATTGGGATGGGCGTGGGGGATGTGGGGTTCTCTGAGACGTGCAGATACCAGGGACTGGTAGCAGGATCCCCGGCCACAGGGAACACTAGGGTTGCTCCAGCAAGCTGGGCTGGGTCCAGATACTGCAGGGTTGTGGTTCCAGGAACCATCTCTACGGCTTCCCGGGACACCCAGGCCAAGCACTCATAGCACTGAATAAGTGCTACTCAGGAGTACCAGCTTGGGGCACTGGCACGCAGGGTTCCCCAGGCACAGCTATCAGGGCCACTGGCCACATGGGTCAAAGCACCGTGGGGCCGTGGTTTCACAAAACAGCCTCAGGGCTTCTTAGGACAGCCAGGCTGGGCACTAGCACAGACCAAGTATCAGGAATGGGCACTGACTCAGGGCACAGGCACCTTGGGCTCTCCAGGTGCTGGTATCAGTGCCTCTGGCCACAAGGAACACCAGGGCTCCCCAGGAAATCTGAGCTAGTTACAGGTACTGTGGATCTGCAGGACTTTCCAGCCAGAGCACTCCAGGGCTTTCTGGGACACTTAGGCCAGGCATTAGTACTGATAGAAAACCAGGGATGGGCACCTGTTTTGAACACTGGCTGCCAGGAATCCCCAGCTGAGATCTGACCCCAGGGAACCACAAGCTTTCTGGGATACAGCAGGAAAATTGGATCAGGGACCTGCCCTACAACAGACACCAACTCTGGGGCACCTGGACATCTTGGAGCACCCCAGGACAACCAGGGCAGGGACTTGCTTCAAGGCACCCCAGTACCCTCAGTCAGGGACCAACTTTGGGACAACAGAGTCAAGGACCAGTTACAAGGATGCCTTAGGAAGCCTTGAACCTAGACCCCGCCCTGAGCACCCCACATCAGGGACTAGTCTCCTTGTCCAGCCCCAAGGACATCCCTGAGTAAGCCTGCCTCGAGGGGATATCCACTTTAGGGGAATGCATGGATGCCCCCAATGGTATAAGAGCACCTATTCACAGCCAGACCCTCCAGCTGCCCCTTAAAGAGATGTTGTGCCCAGGCCTCCTTCGCCCAGCATTGTGGAAGGGCTGTGGGGACAGACCTTCCCCAGCTGTCTGCATAAAGAGACCCCAAGTACAGTGCTTGCCACAGGACACCATGTATTTACCTCCACAGCTTTGCAGTAGTGGCCAGAGGCTCAAGCCCATTCTCTGCAAATGTGGTCCAGTCTGTAGAGCCTCCTTAGCTCCCTCCACAAAAGAAACCCAACCACAGATGTACCCCAGTATCCTCATAGAAGCACTTCTCAAAGGGACACTCTGAAGGGGACCTATTGCATACATTGATAAAGATCCTGAGTATCCCCTTGAGCACAGACCTTCAAGCTGTCCTCATAGAGGGTCTCTCCTTTTGGCAGAAAGACCTTGACAAAAGATGCTGAGCTTCCCCAGGCTGTGTACTGTATATAAAGTGTGGATAGACCCAGAGCCCCCCATATTCTTAAGGAAAGGGCCCCCAGGAGAAGGTCTCAGTCCAGTGAATGTGGGAGGACCAGCCCCACGATGGTGGAGGCTTGCAGCCTGCCCTGCTCTCTCTGTTGCAGCTGGCTTGGGCTGGAGAGCTTGACCTCTCCTCACCCAGATCAGGACCACAGCCAGACCTGGTGCTGCCTTGGCTTATCAGGAAATTCCTTCATCTTTAATTTTCCCTGTCCCGAAGATTTACCGGTTTAAGGCAAGCTCAGAGCCCAAATCCTACCGATTTTCAGCAGCTTAATCAAGGGGCTTGGAGCACCCAGCCGGTGCTGCTGCTGTGCAGGGAGACCTGTGGCATAGGAACTGCACTGAAGGCAGCCCCAGGTCTCCTACTCAGTGCCCCCTGCCCTATCCTGGCTCAGACTTGGGTGGCCAGAGCAGCACCCTGCTGCTGTCACCCCTAGGTACACCTCACCCTTCTTGGGGATGGTCCCTGCTCACACTTTGCTCCTTGCAGCTACACCTGTGCTGCTCACAACTGCACTTGTGGGAACCCTGTGTGCATGGCATGCTGGGGCCATGGGCCAGCTCTTGGGACCCCAGCTCTTGTCTCAGAGCTTTCACAAAGCAGGGTGGCTATGTGGCTTGTCTTGGGGAAAGTCCAAGGCAATATTAACAGAGACTGGCCATCCACCCTGCCCTAAGACAGGGCAGCATGAGAGAGCTCCTGTCTTGCAGGAGAGGCTAGTGCTGCCATCAGGGAGGGCCAGAACAGAGAGAGGTGTTGGGGTGCTGTGTCCCAGCACGAGAGTCTTGTCTGGGCAGGGTTGAACTTCCCCAGGCATGTCAGAGACAGCTGCAGGTGGAGAGGGATCTGGCACCATGAAGAAGACACCACGGGCCAAATCCCCTGGGTAGGGCAGGGATATGGCCTGATGCAAGCTCTGACACAATGTGATGGCAAACTTAGGAGATTCACCTGCCTGAGAGGTTGTGGGGGCTGTACAGAGGGCTTGGAGGGGCAGAGAAGGGAAAGGCATTCCTCTTGCCTTGGTGGACATGTACCACCATGACAGAAGCAGCAGTGAGGCTCAAAGTTTCATTGTCTCACTGGTGAAAACCAGCTAAACCAAGTAAAAGGCAGAGAGATGGGGCAGAGAGATGGGGCAGAGGAAGGTCCACCCTGACCCTTCAGGATGGTTGGTGCAGAATACAGGCTGCTGAGCGAGGACAGAAATGTGCTCTTCAGAGGAGAAAAAGCAAGAGGAGGAAGATGGGGGAGCAGGAGGGGAGGAGGATCAAGAGTCTCTTTCAGAAAAAAAAGAAGTTTAAATCATCAATGTCTAATTAGTGGACGATAATCAGGAGAGGGTTTAATTAGAGCTTCACAGAAAGCTCCAGCTCAAAAGCCACTGCCCCCTAGGAGGAAACTGGGTCTAATTAAGAGGAAAGACTCTGCTTTATCACAAATAGGAATGTAGCCATCTGCCCTGCTCAAAATCCCAGTAATGCAAAATGAGATTTTGCTAAATCCTTCTGTTACAAAACCAGAAATGGGTCTTAAACATGAGCACATCAACAACTGCATGGCTGACTGCACCTTGATACCACAGCAGTCCTCAGAATTAGTGGAGGAGCTCCTTCAGGAGGTCCCATGGGATTTGATGCCTGCTTGAAGAGAAATGGGTGGTCCCTGTCAGCCATCCTCCATAGAGGGCAGGTACAGGAGTGAGATGAAGGCAGCAGGAGTGATTTTGTGGATGCTTCCATTTCAGCAAGCACACAGCAGACATCTGCTGGAGCTCAGGGCACAGGAGTACACCACCATACACTGAGGAGGCTACCCAGGAGCCTGAGCATTTCCTCTGGTTTCACGATTCTGTGCTGTGATAACCCTGAGAGTTAACGTTGAGCTTTGAGCAAAGTTGCCCTGGTGTCCCTGGAGGCGAGAGGCCCCAGCCGCATCCACCTTCCTCCCGCGAGGGCAGTCCCTCTGGGCGTGCCTGGGGCTCTGTTTTCAGGAGGGCTTTGGATTTGTACTTACAATCTGCTGAGAGTCAAGAGGCAGACATCAGAGCACACAGTGCATCATGCACTCAAGAAGTGACTGCCCACATCTGAAGGCATTTCCCTGTGCCTCAAGTCCAGCGGTCAGTATGCTGAGACCCTCCAGCTCCCTTAGGCCAGGCACAGCACCACACCTGGGGTGCCTTTCCACCCAGAACCATGTCCTTGGCCAGGGGGCTGGGGTTTGTCTTTATCAGTGGCACCTCGAAGTTATTTGTGATGTGTCCAGGCATCTTTGCTGATGGAGAATGTGATAACAGATATCTACATCAGCCCTTATCTCCTTTGGGAGACCCCCTTTGGAGTTACACCCCTCTCTCGAATGGGCTCTTCCCACCCAGTGTGTGAACTGGGAGGAGAAGCAGATCCTTAATCAGCAGCTTCATCTTCTGCACTCCAGCTGTGTTTGCCACCAGCTGAGCAGGGACCCCTCACATGGCATGGCTGCATGGCATTTTTTTTCATCACGCCTGTGAAGAGGAGTGGTGAGGAAGTCCTTTGCCAGCTGCAGGGCTGAGCAGGGCTGAGCTGCACGGTGTGGTGGTGTGGCTGCAGCCTTCTGTGGGAGAGCTGTGGCTGTTTAACCTGGAGAGGAGAGAACCAGATGAATGCTTGTCATTATCTAAAAGGTGTTTGTCGAGAGCATGAGGCCAGACTCTTTTAGGTGGTGTCCCATGACAGGAAAAGAGGCAGTGAGCACAAGCTGGAACACATGAGGTTCCATCTGAACATAAGGGAAACATTTCTATACTTTAAGGGTGCTGGAGCACTGGAATGGGCTGCTCAGAGAGGTGGTGGAGTCGTCTTCTCTGGAGAGATTCAACACCTGGCTGGACATAATCCTGGGTAATCTGATCTAGGTGACCCTGCTTTAGCAATGTTCCCTTCCACACCCTACTCTTCTGTGATTCTGTGAAAGCAGAGTTTGGGCCGAGTGAACGCCACAGGCCTGAAGCACTCCTTGGTGCTGGTGGTGGTGTGGTGGCTCTGCTGAGCCATGTCAGGACAGGCTTGTCTTCCTGACTGGGATTTGCTGGAGACACAGCTCCTCTCAGAGAGAGGTGTTCAAAAACATTGCTTTTTCATGGATATAAATAATTTCTTGAAATCCTTAATGAAAAAAAAGAGAGATACCTCTGCTCCAAACCAGCTAGGATCAAAACTGGAAGAGCTGCTGAGAAGGATGATGAAGTCTTCAAGCCCTTTCTCTGCCCACAGGAGAAATATTGCCAATAGATGATCTTGCAGGTGAAGGGCTTCTGCTTGCTGACCTTGCAGCAAAAAGGAGACATCACTGCTGAAAACCTTTGCATTTCCTGAATTACATACTAGCTTCTGCCCCCAAAGAAAGCTTTCCTGAAGATTTCCCCTCTCCTTTGCCTGCTAATCCTGTGGTGCAGCTGGGACAGGAGCAGGACCTGACATCCTTCCAGCACTTTGTGCTCCAAAGTGGCCAGCCCTGGGCTTTGGAAGTCAGCATAACCCTCCCGTAGTAGCTGTTAATGTAGCCTGCGGACCTGCAGGCAGAGGCTGAGCTGGTGTTTCAGAGCTGCTCGTGTCCTAGAGCTTACATCCCTTAACTGTTGTTCCAGATAAAGTAACTGTCAGTTCTGATTCATGCAAACCCATAACTCTATTCTGAATCCTGCTGAGTTTTTGGCTCAGAAACAGCCTGTGCAGAAAAACGCCGTGAGGGAGCTCCTGTCTGTGTAAATGGCCGGTGCCAGCAGTCCTGAGCACACTGCCTTTGGTTTCACTTAGTTCTGAGGGCTCTTTATTTTTAGGAGGTGGAGGGGATGTATTTTTCTCCTTTCCTTTTGGCACTCAGCTCTCAGGAGGTTTTCCTAATGAAAAGCAGCCACGCCAGACCCCAAAGTGGGAGCACAGACTGTAGTCCCTTGGGGGTTCCTCCGGGGCTTGTGTGCAGTGCCCAGGGGCACTACCTTGGGGATCTCTAGTGTGGATCCTTGGTGTGCAGATTGCAAAGCATCACAGTGAGTGGCCATAGGCACAGTGGAGGGTATGACACCCAGGGCTTCCTCCACTTCAGCACAAAGTGGATGTGAGGGGGTAGATGGGGGTGTGTGTCACTGAACTATCCCCAGCAGAGAGATGTGTCTGTGGTAAAGGTCGGGGTGATACATGTAAGGGCAGGGGACAGCAGCTTGCTCAACCTGAGGGAGGGTGAGACACTGCCCATGGGGCACTGTCCCCAAGCTAGGTTTAACAAGCTCCTCTGAGAGTCAGCAGCTGCTGATTTTCCCCCAGTTACCCCACATTTTCTGATTTTTAGTCCCTTGTATGTCCTGTGGCAGTGTAATACTCTGCATGCCTGTCCTGTGAGGGAGATTGTGTCTCTGAGCTGCAGGGCATGTCCTTAGCCCCTTCCACCCCATGGCAGACAAGAGCAATAAAAGCCAGTCTTCATCCAAACCTGCAAACTAAACTAGACAGCTAAAGTGATTAAAAAATCAGATTTGAAGCCTGCAGGCACAACTGCATAGGACTGGGGGGCACTGGGGTAGCTGTGGTGCTCAGCAAACACATGGCTTACTCAGGCAATCAGTCTTGGCTGAAGGCAGCATCTGTCGGTGGATGTTACCCTGCCAGGAGGAGCCTCCTCAGCTCTCAGCTAAAATCTTGCTCCACTGCTGCAGCCTGAGCCATAACACTGAATTCCCTTCATTTAATTTGTAGGGTATCAAAAGCCCTTGAGATGCCTATCTCGTTTCTAAGGGATCCTGACAAGGGAGCTCCAATGAATGGGAAGTCAAGAACCAGCTGCAATACCAAGCTAAGAAATGCCAGAGCCCCAGCTTCAGCAGGCTCCCAGGGGCAGCCCTGCAGACCACAGCTGCTGTGTCCTCCCTCCACATACACCCTGCCCCACTGACCACTGAAATGCCCTTTCTCAAATCTGCCTTTCCAACTGGGAAAACTGGAAGAAGGAGTTGGAGCCCAGGGCCTGTGGGAGGCATAGCAGCTGTGGGGTGTGATGAAGCAGCTGACTGTCCTCAGTGCCACCAGCAGTGGGGACCAGCATGGCACCCTCAGAACAACAGGAATGAAAAGCTAAATGGGCAGGAGTGTGGTTGCTTTTTTGTCCTCTTTCATAGCAGCTCTTGTAGATGTCATCACTTGGTATTTTTCATGCAGTTGCAAGGCACAGAAGTAGGCTGTTTTAAGCAAAACCTAAGCTCTTCCTGCGGGTCTGCAAGGGACCTCAGTGCTTTTGGAGGCAGAGGCTGGCAGAATGGTGCCATGGACAGAGGGATGGGCAGGCAGAGCCCCATCCTTGTGCCCCTCAGACCTGCTGCAAGGGGCCTGTTAGAAAGGGCAGTGCCCAGGTTTGTCGAGCACGTAGGGATCCCCTTGGTGCTCTGCATTTCAATGTCACTCCTCGCTGCAGGCACAGTAAGGTGTTTCCAGGACATCAGGCAGCCTGGGGACACGTAGTAAAGGGAATTGCTTGTGACAGAGCAGAGGACCTGGCTTGCTGCTGGGAACATATAGGACAGATGGACAGAGGAGAGAGTGCTGTGCTGCTCTTCACTGGGAGAGGACCTGCCTTCGGTGGCACAGCCCCTTCCCGGGGAGCTGCAGAGTCGTGAGGGGTTTGGGGGAAGAGGCTGGTCACCCCTGGGCAGAGGCATTTGGGTACATGCAGTGGCTTGGGCATGCTCCTTTGCCCTGGTGGTAAATCAGTTGTTTAATTCTCTCTGGCAAACAGGGTCTGTGAGATCTTGGGCAGAGCTCCTGGAGCTGCCCTGGGGGGCAGGGCACAGGCTCCCCCTTGCCCTGGTGCCAGTGCTGAGAGGGCACATGGGGATAGGAGGGACCAGGGCAGGCAGATGCAGGCTGGAGCCTGCCCGGTGGTTCTGTCAGTGGCCATCACTTCCTGTGTTATGACAACCTGCTGCTGTGTTGTGGCAACTAGCTCACGTGCTGTGTGTTTCTCTTGCACCTTTTTGAGCTCTCTGCTACTGCCTGAACCCTGTCTCTCCTGTCCCCTATGGGTGCCACAGCTCTCACAACACATTAATCCACTGCCTTTGGCATTACTGCCTCATCCTGCCATGTTTAGGACCTGCTGATGTCTTGAGAGACTCTCATACATGTGGAACAGTGAGCACTGCAGAGGAGCAAGCTCTCAGTGCTTTACCCAGGCAGCTGGATCTACCTAGAGCCCAAATAAATGCTCAGAAAGCCAGAGGAAATCCTGATACTAGAGGAGCCCAAGGGGAACCCCAAAAGCTGCTGTTCAGCTCCTGTGAAGGCCCAGCTGAGGGCCATGCACAAAAGTGGGAGTTCATTCAAGCCCTTGCTGGTGCAGGTAAAATTGGCACCTGATTTTCATTTAACTTATATTTGCTGCCTTCTGCTAGCCTGGAGCAGAGCCCTGTTCTTCTCTTCTGGGCTGAGAGGGGCTATCACTCAGGGCCACTGCCTGCCTGAGCAGCTGGAGTGCTCACCCTGCTGCTTGCCATGCTTTCCTGTGGGCTAAGCATGCACCCAAGGCTCTTTTCTCCTCCTCACCAAGGCCAGCAAGAGCTGTTACAGCCATGCCCATTTCTAGGCTGAGTCGTGTCAACCTGACCAGTGCTGTGGGAGCAAAACCACCCCTCACTGAGGATGGCCAAAGGACACCTTGGCTTTTTCACAGCTGTGCTGCACCAAGAGCTCAGTGGATCCTAAAATCCTCTTGACATCTCTGCTTTCCTGGGAGGAGTCCCTAGCACAGGTCTGCCACTCCTCCTCACCTTTAATTCAGGCCTTCAGCTGAATTTCATGCCATCTAGCTGGAAAGTATCCAGGTTAGCAGGTAGGCCAGCTTGCTTCTCACCGTTGGAACAGGCTGCCCAGGGAAGTGGAGGAGTCACCATCCCTGGAGGTATTTAAAAGATGTGTAGATATGGCACATAGTGCCATGGTTTCCTGGTGACTTGGTGGTGCTGGGCTAGTGGTTGGACTCAATGATCTTAAAGGTCTTTTCCAACCAAAACAAATCTGTAATTTACTGTGCAGCACACAGCATCAGTGCTGATTATATGTTCTCTTCCAGAGGGCATGGCTCTGGGTTGGTCCCATCCCAGCAGGCAGGGAACTCCCAGGATGAGGCCATTCTTGGCTGGGAAGTCCCTGGTGATGATGTGCTGGAGATGCCAGCTTATCAGCTCCTCGTGCGTGCACCGCGCTGTGCAGTCATGTGGTGCCAGGGTGGCACCGGGGCTGTGCATGGTGGTAAATCAGCTCACAGATCTTGCCATTGTCTGCAGAGGCCCTTTTACCAGGTGGGTTTGTAACGTGGCTGGAGGAGGCAGAGTCTGGGTGGCAGCTGGTCTGTATGATGTGCTGGTGCACAGGCTGCCGAGGACAGCTCTTCCCTCCCTTGCCCTGGGAAGAGCAATCAGCACAGCTCATTGGGATGTGAGGGCTGTGCTGAGTCCCAGTGCAATGCCCTGTGCCAGCCCTGTAGTTGCTTTCCCCTCATCCTGGGCATTCCCTTCCTTACTGAGAGCAGTGAAAAGCACCTGTCAGTACCCCAGAGCTTGCCAGCCAGACCTCCAGCTGCTACCCCCTGCAGGCTGCTGCCACAGCAGCACATGCCCAGCAGGGTGTTGGTGTTTCTTCAGCAGTAAAGGGCTGGGGAGGTACAGGCACAAGCCTATCAATTCATCCCCAACCCAGGACAAAGACAACCCCAGGGCACCCCAGCTGCTCTCCAACATCTTCAATGTTTTTAGCTTTCCCAGCTGATAGGGGGTGAGGAGCTTTTCTACTCGCTGTAACTACAAAAAATATCACCTCTTACCTTGACAGTCATGGGCTTCATCACAGCATTTCCCTTCCTGTTAATCCCTGATGTCTCCCTGCTTGGCACAGGCTGTGAGGTGGTTGGGTGCAAGGGCTCCTGGGGGTGATGACCCTCTTGGCAGGTAGCGTCCCTGCCTGCAGCACAACAGCAGCTCCTGCCCGCAGGTGGGGAGCCTGTGGTCATCAGGAAAGCCCATGAGAAACCACTGATCCTGTGACTGATGTTTGAAGAAGCCAAGACCCTGAAGTCCCCATTTGTGCATGGGCCAGGTTTGGGGCAGCCACATGCAAACACAGCCCCCTGTCAGAGCAGTGATGTCTGTCATTCGCTGTGTCATCTGGCTGTTGTGGAGCCAAGGTGGGTTCCCTGACGGGCCCTGGCTGCATCCATGCACTGACTGGGGCTCAGCACCTGGCACTGACACCCTGGTGGCCGCTCTGATACATCACTCTCCTCTCCCCCTTGCAGCGCTCTGCCTGGTGCTGGGCTGCATGATCTTTCCTGACGGCTGGGATGCAGAGACCATACGGGACATGTGTGGGGAGAAGACAGGGAAGTACTCCCTGGGCGACTGCTCCGTTCGCTGGGCTTACATCCTGGCCATCATCGGCATCCTCAACGCCCTCATCCTTTCCTTCCTGGCCTTTGTCCTCGGCAACCGGCAGAACGACCTGCTGCACGAGGAGCTCAAGACAGAGAGCAAAGGTGAGCACTGTGCTGCCAGGGGTCCTGGGGCCCCACAACATGGCCCTGGGGGATCCCAGCCTGGGGGCCTCAGCCCCTTTAGCAGCCTGCAGCTGGGTGAGGGTCTCACGGGCTGCAAAGTGATGCAGGCAGGGCAGGATGGGAGCAGGCTGCTGAGCCCCTGCTCTGCCTGACACCATCTCTTCTGTTTCCACAGATTTTGTCGGCACTGCGGTAAGTCCTGAGTGTCACCGTCCTGTTCCCTGGCCCTGACTGCGTTGTGCCTTTGGGTGTGGCTGTTCCAAGTGGCCCCGGATGGGACGGGGACCCTGGTTGTGTGGGGCAGTGGGTGGTAGGGAAGGGAGGCAGCAGAGGTGGGGACAGGTATGTGTATGGCATATGCTGGTGGCACGATGGTGCGTTGAGGCCTGCCCAGCACCAGCCCTGATCCGCTGTGCTCTCCCTGCAGAGGATATAAGGCTGAGCGCCTGCAGCAGGAGCCTCTTCCCACGGTCAGCAGTCTGGGCGCTCCCTCCCCGTCCTGCCCTTCGTCTGCTGCCAGTGGCCATGCAGTGTCCTGCGCCGCCCCCGGGCCGTGCTGGCCACCCGCTGCATCTGCGGCCACCGCCATGCCCATGCCGGCACCACCATCCCACGCACCCTGCCAGTTCCACACCCCGTGCTGCCCGCGGGCCGCCATCGGGGAAGGATGCCCCAGCCTGCTTCATTCAAGAACAGCATCTAGCTGTGGTTTTGTTTCAAGGAAAAGACAGTCTTGGAGTTTTTAACAGATTTCTACATCCCCAGGACTCCTGACCTGCTGCCTCCCACCTGAACGCGTGCCCAGTGTTGCCCTGTGCCGGCTGCTCCAGGCCCTGGCCCCCTCCCTGCTCCCATTTTGTACAGCTCCGTGATCCTGTCTCCACAAGCTAGGGGACCCGGTGGCTGGGACAGGGCCCAACCCCTACTTTTATGTGTAAATTCATATTCTCTAAACAGGGTAAAGCGACTTGAGCCCACTCACCCCCTGCCCTGGGAGCCTGGCCCCAGGACATGGTGTTTCCTGGCATCTGGCTGGGGGCTGCTGCTGCTGCTCTCTGAGCCCCCCCGCCCCAAGCACCGGGGCTGCTGAGACACCCAACTTGTGCTGCTGCTGAATGTAAGCCCTGGTAAGTGGGAGCAGCTGAACTCACAACCCCGCCCGGGCAGGTGCAGGAGGATCCCTCACCAGTCCCCTCCCCAAGCTGGCCGCGGGCTGTTGCCAACCACCTTCCCTTCCCATCCCCATACGGTGCTTTATCTCCACTGGTGACGGCAAGGCTCTTCCCACCACGCACCGCGGCTGGGGGGACCCAGGTGCTCCTGTGCCCACCCCACCATCCTGGCCCTGTCCCCTGGCTGCACCTCGCTGGCCCGTGGTGATGGCCTGGAGGGAGCCAGTGGCAGCTGCCTGTGGCAGAGCTGAGCGTGGCAGCCTCTGAGCACGCCCCAGCCTCAATTGCACGCACATGGCACCTAAGAGCTGGTACTGACACCCTCCCCAGCACGGGCGGCTGCCGTCCAGCTGTGGCTCTGCTGGCCAGACCGGTAAATGCAGGCTTCCCCCAGTTCTGGCTGCAGGGGGCTTGGGTAGCTGCAGCCCCTGCAATGCAATAAAGTCCTCAGCACCGGCCACGTCTCAGTGCGAGCAGCCAGGGGCTGTTTGCAGGGCCGGACTCAGGTGCTGGGCAAGGCATGGGAGAGGCACTGGGCTGGGCACAGGGAGCAGAGCAGGAGCACGGCCTCGGGATGGGCAGCCCTGGGCAGAAGAGCTGTGGAGGCTGCCGAGGAACGGCAATGAAGGGCTCTGCAGCAACCGTTGCCCGGTCCAGGGTGCCAGGGGCTGGCAGGAGCAGGTAAGTCGTGCCCTGAGGCCCTGCAGGGAGGGACTCAGCTGTGCCGAATCACTGTCTGGGAGCCAAAACCACCCGGGACAGCACGCGTGCTGGCACTCCTACCACGGTCTCTGCTAGCCACGAGCCTGGTGGTGGCCACGTCACTCCTGCAGTTGCCCTCCAGAGCCGGACCAGCAGGAGGCCCCCGTGCCCAGCGGCAGCTGCCCTCCAGAGTGGGGCAGCAGGAGCTCCCCGGGTCTTGCCAGCTTGCAAGTGCCGTTGCTGGCCGAATTGGAAAAAACAACCAAGAAAATCAGTGGAGAAAGGAATACAGTAGCTGTAAAATATCTGTATTTTAGTACAAAGTTTGATACAGTGTTTCACAAAACCTTATTGAAAAATATAAATCAAACCAGGAGCTCAGAGCCCTGTGATGTGTGAGGGGTGGGGATGGACCCCTCCACATGCTGCTGGTGTGAGGAGGTCGGAGGACCCTGTGTGGGCATCAGCCATTACAGCTCATGGGGTGGGGGGTGTCTGAGGTGGCATCAGGGCTGTGGTGGGACGTGAAGGTGGGAATCCCACCTTATGCCCTGGCGAGGCTGAACCTCTATCCGCACAGGCTGGCACATGAGGGTGCCTCTGCCCAGGGCAAATCTCGAGGGAGAGGGTCTGTTCCAGGTGGGGGTCCCAGCTATCTCTGCATTTCAGCTCCCTCTTTTCCCTCTCCATGAGTCTTCATAGCAACCTTTCCAGGAGGTGCTTGGTGCCCACAGCCGCTTTGGGGGCAGGTGTGGAAGAGATGGAGACAGTCTTCTGGGGAGGGGGGCAGGGGGTGTGTGTGCAGGATGAGTCACCACAGACACTCCCACAGGGTGTCAGGGGAACCTTCTCATTGTGAGCATGGCTGAACGCCAGAGGTGCTGGGTACCTAAGATATACCAACTTTGAGGGTCAGCATTTGGAGGCAACGTGTGCTGGCCACACACCAGGTTAGGCCCATCTCAGACTTCCTAAGGGAAAGACAAACAGTGTGAGAGCTAAAAACCCTGGCATCTGCATGCAACAAACCAGGTTTATGCAGAGGACATCCTCTATCCCCTCTTCTCCCCAGATGAGCTTTGAACAACAAAAGGAGCAGCAGCAGGCCACAGTTTTACAATTGTGTCAGCTCAGGCTTCACCCAAACTGCTGGCAAATGGGAGCTGTGCAGAGCTGCCCCTGAAGGGACAGGGAAGAGAGAACAACGTCCGTTCCCCTCACCCCACAACCTGGGCCCCCCACACCCAAGGTGGTAAGGAAATGTCAAGAAACTTTCAAAAATGCTGTTTTTAAAGTTAAGTATTTTTATTATCAAAATTATTACATCTCTTGTGAAAGTTCAAATGTTACAGCATGGTGTAAAAACTCCACTAGAGTAAGAAGCTACAGCCCCCACCTTTCCAAGAGCTTTCCAGGGTCCCTCCCTCCTGTCCCCTTGCTGTGCCCAAAGGTGCTGGAGCTTGGGCAGGGCCCCCCGGCCCCCTCCCGCTGCCCATCAGGGCAGAGCCTGCCTGCCCCGTGCTGCTCAGAGCACGGAAGGGGAGGCTGCACCCCCAGGGCTAAGCCGCGTGAAGTTTACACCTATTTTATACAGTATACAGACACCCAGCTGCGGGGTGACAAGTTCCATCCCAACACGCTCACAGCCAGACAGCGTGAGAAAGTTACTCTTTGTTTCAATATTTTAAAAGTCTCCCCTAGGTTGAACAAACACCTGATTTCAACTGTGAATTAGAGAAACCTGTAACAGTCCTAAAAAAAAAAAAAAAAAAAAAAAAAAAAAAGAAAAAAAAAAAAAAGAAAAAAAAAAAAAAAGAAGGAAGAAGACTGTGCATCTGAAAGGACAGGGGAGACAGACTCACAGCATCATGTTATCCAAGAGAAAGGAGAAGTTCCACTGCAGCACCAGGGATGACACCTGTCGTATATTAGCTAACCTACTATGGTTATAACTGAATATAAAATTAGATAAATAAAAACACGCCCGATATTACAGTAAACAAGTGAGAAAGAAGCTGGCAATCGTATGGAATTGGACAGACAGCGCGCTGTGTCCGGGCCGGCTCTGCTGCCGCGGGGGCAGCGGCCGGGACACGCGTCCCGCCCAGTGCTGCCTGGACAGCCTCTGGCGTGGCACGGACCGGGGTTCCCTCCCAGCACCTAACCCCTCCACGGCCCCCCCCCAGCTCCTCAGCCAGGCCCCCTGCGTGCCTCAGCATCGCTTTACTTACCCAGCCCCGCCCTGCTCCCAGGGACCCCCGGCAGGGCAGCGGCACGTGGCAGCAGCCGCCCCAGCAAGGCTCCCGCTCGGACCCGCGGCGATGGCCCCCACCAGAGCAGCAGGCAACAGCGCATCCCAGATCCTTTGCAGCGACAGGCACACGCATGCTCCAACTCCCTCCCCATGCTAGTTCACATTTGCAGAGATTCCATGGTCCTGGGAAAAGCTCCGACCGCGGCAGTCGTGACCCAGGCCCGAAGGCAGCGGTGCGCGCTCGTCTGCTTGTGACTGGAATGATCGTAACGGATTAAAGCCCTCCCCAGAACGCACCGAGAACCTGACCTATAAAGAGAACTTTGGGATTGGAGTTCAACTTCCCCCAACATTTTCTTTAATCTGCTTTTGTATTCAAGATGAGGCCCATGCTGCACGAGTGACTATGGCCATGGGCACGGACAAGAGACAGAGGCTGCACCACAGTCATTGCACTTGAACCATTTGCTTTTTTGTGTGTTTTGTTTTGTTTGTGGTTGGGTTTTTTTTTTGCAATGTACCCACGCACCAGGGAACAGCTTTGCTACAGTCTCTGCCTCAGAGAGATCTGCATTCTCCTACAAGGCCAGAGGCCAATACTGCTCACAGATCTCACCTGTGCATTTCAGACCTCAGCCTCTGACCCCTGGCACCCCAGCATCAGGTGCAAGCTCCCAACACTGGCCCAGGAGCCACTTCCAGAGTTGACTGGAAGGAGCTATGGGCAGTTTCATCCTCCTGGAGTCCAGGCAGCCCTAGGAAAGTCCTGTTTGAGTCTTTACTCCAGAACCTTGAAGCTGCTGAAGTCTGTACTGATGGACACTGCTTCCCCCACGGTGTGGATAGTGTTGTGCATTGGAAATCACTGCCCCCGGGAGCCCTGGTAGAGAACAGACTGCCCAGAGCTGGGCAGGCTGATAGTCCGCAAGTCTGACTGTAGTGACCTAGCACTGGGGGGAGCAGAGGTGGAGCCCGACGCACCCGTGCACGGCTGGGAGCCCGACTCAGAGGAGAGAGAGTCCACAGCCGTCTGCTGTGCTGGGCTGGCAGCAGCAGGGCAGCTCTTCTTCAGGAGGCTGCCACTGCTGCTGCCAGAGTGCTGCTGGCTGCTGTAATACCCCGAATTCCCTGCAAACAGGGCAGAAGAGTCTGTGGAGATTGAGTGGGCTGAGCTGGAGTACGGGGTGGAGGAGAGGGATGTTTCTGAGGAACTGTGAGAGAGGCTGTGTCCTGTCCTCTGTGCTGCTGCTCGATAGCTGTATCCAGGAGACTGAGCAAGGTGTCCTCTGTAGGGGGGAGGAGCTCTGCTGGAGAAGGGTCTGTGATTCTGCCTGGGGACTGTCAGACTGCAGGAGCTGAACAAGTCAGTGAGAAAAAAAACAGAACAGGCATGTCAGACTGACTTCCCCATTTCCCACCTCCTTGACAACAAAGGTTCTTGGTGTAGCAGGGTGGGGAATAACCAGCAGCCAGACCCAGCTTCCCCTCTAATCCTGTTAAAAGCTTTACTGCAGAAGGGGTGGATAATATATGAAAAAATTTACCTGGTAGCCGTATCGTGAAGGACTGTAAACTGCTGGTCCTTTGTGGGCTTCTGGAGTGTCTCCTCCTGCTGTGTCTGCAATGCACAGGCAAGATGTTACACCTCGCCCTCTGGACCAAGGCCATCACAGTTCCCTCTCAAATGACACCTGCACACTCCCCATCCATCTACAGCCAAGACAAGAGCAGCTTCTCCAGCCATCAGTTTCAGGAGCTGAAGAACCCTAGCAAAAGGCAACTGGAAAACCTTTACACATACAAACCAGCTACATGTGTTAGGAGCTGCTCCTCCCTGCCACCAGCTCTTTCTGGTTTAGTGCAAAGCTCACCTGCCTTGGACCACCCTATTTCATAGAATCATAGAATCATCATAGAATCAATAAGGTTGGAAAAGACTTCAAAGATCATCAAGTCCAACCTGTCACCCAACACCTCATGACTACTAAACCATGGCACCAAGTGCCACGTCCAATCCCCTCCTGAGCACCTCCAGGGACAGTGACTCCACCACCTCCCTGGGCAGCACATTCCAATGGCCAATTACTCTTTCTGTGATGAACTTTCTCCTCACCTCCAGCCTAAACTCCCCAGGCACAGCTTGAGACTGTGTCCTCTTGTTCTGGTGCTGGTTGTCTGGGAGAAGAGACCAACCCCCACCTGGCTACAACCTCCCTTCAGGTGGTTGTAGACAGCAATAAGGTCTCCCTGAGCCTCCTCTTCTCCAGGCTAAACAACCCCAGCTCCCTCAGCCTCTCCCCATAGGGCTTGTGCTCGAGGCCTCTCCTCAGCCTCGTTGCCCTTCTCTGGACATGTTCAAGAGTCTCAATGTCCTTCTTAAACTGAGAGGGCCCATAACTGGACACAGTACTCAAGGTGTGGCCTAACCAGTGCTGACTACAGGAGCAGAATGACTTCCCTGCTCCTGCTGGTCACACTATTTCTGATGCAGGCCAGGATGGCCACACACAGGCACAGCATGGGCTCCCTGGAAAGGATGTCAGGGGCAGAAGACAGTTTCTAAGCACTTGGCAATTCTCCACTTGGCTCTGAATCCACACTGGCTACGAGCTATAGCTGGGGAGACAAAAACTGTCCCTTCTTAGACAGCTCTCAGTAGGATCTTGCTGCAGGTTTTCCTCAAAGGTAAAGCAGACACTGCTGAAGACTGAGGTTCTCTGCTGCCACTTTGGAGACTATGCATTACAAATCAGTTGAGCTGCTCCAAATGGAGTTACTCTTAGAGCTCAGAAATGCCTGTTTCTGAAACAGACCAAGATGATGAAAATATTTTGAGGCTTAAAGGATACTTGCAGCACAGCACACATACATCTACTTTAGTTATGTGAGATCAAGAGGAATAAGCTGCTCCTTAACAGAGCAAGCCTTTCTAGCTCTCTGATCTGAGGGAGAGTGAACTTATTTTCCTACCAAAGAAACGAACCTGAACCAAGGGAGGCAAAAAGCACTTACTACCAGTGCCCCAGCAACTTTGCTGTGTGTATTTCTCAGTTGCTACTGCTGGAAGTGTGGGGCTCAGCTGGAGACCGTGCTTTTTAGAGGATGGAGTGGAATTGGTGGGACTAGAAGATTTCAAATTGGAGTTATGTTGCCATTTAAGGAGACAGAGTTGCTTATCTGCAGCATTTCAGGGATTCTCAGCAGCTGTGTTTGAAAGCCTCGGAGAAAGAGTGCTGGTATCAGTATCAAATGTGTATGACAGATGTCCCTCAGTCATGAAATGGGACACGCTGTCCAAGTCTGCTCCATACTTCTGCCAGACAGGTCTGGCTTTGCACCAGATGCACTGGCAGGAGCACCAGTATCAGCAGTGCCCATGGCTCCGCTGTGGTTGTCTTCTCTGTGCTACCTCACAGCTGCTGGCTTAGCTAAACAGGAACCGTTATAGAGTTGTCTTGTCTGCTGTTGAGGTCCAGAAGCTTTCTTCCTCAGGGCACAGGATCTGCACAAAGACTGGGGCGTGAAGCTTCCAGAGCATGTCCTGTGCTACCTTCCATCTTCTGAAATGGTATGGGATGCATCGAGTAGCTGTGTGCTGTAGGAGTCATTCCAAGTACTGTAGAAAGGCAAAACTCAGCAGTTCGGGGCATGTTCTGTTGAGCAGTCATGCACAGAACTGTTCAATCTAGGAGACTCCTGTGATTAACAGAAGCTGAATATGAGAATCAGAGGAAAACTAAAGACTTCTGGAATAAATTGTTTCTTTAAAAGCCAGGCCTGCCAGCAAGGCTGCTCAATTTACTGTCCGTGCCTCTTCACAAAAGCCCCTTGACAAGGTAAAGACTCTAAGTTACAAAGGACAAATGAACTATAACCTTCCTGAATTTGCTTTACACAAACTTATGAGACAAAACCAACCTTTCCCTCCCCCATTTATTAATCCTTGCACAAGACATGTGAAGAACTGCTTTTCTTGGCAGTACTGACCCATGTCCACCTCAGAAATAGATGAAGTGACAGCTTTAACTGAGAGCAGCTGCAAATCTTGTGGCACACACACAAGACTCCATTTCATTCCTACACACCTCATCAGCAAACCATCCAACTTTGGGGTTTTTAGTTGCCCTCATATATGCCCTCATATCTGTTACAGCATCAAGTAAACGTGTATCTTCATAACTCCTGCAGGTGATGCCAGGCATGGCAGGGGCTCAGCCACTCACTAAATGTTTTACTAAGAAGCAGACCAGCAGATGAGGGAGGGGAAGGTGGCTTGAGTATGAAAACAAGAATCTAAACAAGCTGCTGAATGAACTCCCAGGGTATGTGAAGCAAAAACGATTTTGCTGCACCAGAATGAGATGAAAATATTTTGTCAGCTACAGCATTAAGTTTCTGCTGCTTGGGAGCGGGGTGGGTTTTGTGTAATAAGAAAGAAGAATGGATCAGTGTAGATAAAAGTTGAACTCAGCCTAACCACTGGAAGAGGCCAAAAAGCCAGAGCTATACAGATTACAATGGGCAAAAGGCCTGTTCCAAGAACCTGGCTTTTGGCCACCCTTCTGAAAAATAACCACCAAGAAAGCCACTTCCACTGGTATGAGAAAGACAATAAGAAGACTCCCAGTGGGATCCCACAAAACCACGGAACATTTTATAGGATAGAGGATTCCCTCCCAAGCCTAGATGTAGAAAACTCACTCATAAGAGATGCAGTCAGGGGTGCAAAAACAGACAGACCATGGCTGAGAAGCTAGTTTTCAGAAAGTGGTCTCAAATACACCTTACTGCAAATGGATTTGGTATGAAGGGATTATATACTTGGCCTCAAATGCTCAGAATTGAGATACTCCAAAGGCAAAAGTTGCAGTTGTCGTGAAATTACCCAAAGAGCACTTTGTGCCAGCCTGGGTTAGAGGCACTACTTTTGCCATGTCTAAACCCACACAACTAGGCTCTGGCTTCCAGATATATGATGATCCACCACTGCCATCAGAGCTCTGAGGGGCACTGTCTGCTAGGGAAAAACAACCATGTTCAACAGAGACTGCAATGTAAGTAAAAGGGAAGCAACTCCATCTTGCAGCTGAGAAATCAGGCAGTGATGAAGTGATCTGTCCATCTGTTGAAAAGTCACATCTCACCCTCAGACCACTGACAGAGAGGAGAGGTAGAACCTCAGCTCAAGTTACAAATACTGACCCTGCATGCTCCTTGGCAAGGAACATCAACCCAGAACTGAATTGTCTCAGGAAGGAGATGCACTTCACAAAACTGACAGATGTAATCACACAGGGAATCACATAACTCAAAAAGAGCTAAAGTAAGACTTGGAAGCTAAATTAGTTCTTAGCCCTGCCTAAAGCCTACACCTGCATTTTAGTGTGCTAATATATTTATCTGAATGTTCTGCCAACTAGAATTACTAAATGATAGCACTTTCATCTCTGGTACATAGGGGCAATCGAGGCAATGCTGCTTAACCCATCTGCCCAAAGACAAAGAAGCTGTCCCTGCCAGAGCCAAGATGCAGGTAGTCTTGAATCCAAACCCTGGAGAAACCTGGAGGCCTTCCAGAAGAGGGATATAGGCTCAAGCAAGATCTGAATAACAATAAAGTATGGTTTGCAGAGGGCTCTTTTAAAACACTGATAATGTTAAAGGTATAACCTCATAGACAAGTTTGCAAGGTTATCTGAGCCCATCATTTCCCACCAAAAAGTGTCACCTTCCTACCTGCATCTCTCTCGACAGCACTGTCACAGGTAGGTGAGGATTCGTTTCTCTGCGATACCTTCGCACCGCTTCGCAGCACCTTCTCCAGTATGCCTCTGCCCTCTCGAAGCCTCTCCACTGACGTTGGCACCATCCTGCAACACAAACCCAGGGGCAGATGAGGACTGCTGCTATACAGCTGAGAGTAACACGAGCAACATACATGGGGGCTGTAGAGTCCTTGGAATGATCACAAGACAGGTTTGTCTCTACAGCCTCTGCTTATATCTACTGGTATCATGTTGGTGCAGATGCAAACCCCTACTGCAGAAAGGAGGGCTCAGAGACCACCAGCTCTCTAGTCAGATGAGGAATAAACTTCTGCACTGCTTTTGCAATGTAAAGAAGCCTCTTGTGGGATTTCAGGCTGCCAGTCACTGTTTACCATGATAGCACTGCCCTCAGAAAAATGAATCTTTACTCTCATCAAAAATATGGTATAAATATCCAGTTCAGCAGATCACAGGACACCTTCTCCCAGAAAAACTGTTTAGAGATTCAACAGCATTTTGAAAATCGTGGTATTGTTTCAAGATTAGATGCAGATGTTTTACATAATTACTTTTTTTCAGACTAAAAAGAAGCAAACCCAGTAATACCTTTATGGTAGTACAGTACAGTCAGATAATGAAACATTCCTGAAGCAGAGCTAGCTTGGCCATTTTGTCCATTAGAATAGAATAGAACTAATGCTACTTTGACCTGTTTTTTGTAATGTGGAAACATTCTGCTCAAGACTGGTGCTAGATCTTGTTCCATTACACACTACAAGTGTCTGGTCTGAGGGTGGACAAGAGAGAAAGTGGCTTTCCTAATGCCTGTAGAATAAAACCAGAGCCACAGACAAACCTCAGAACCTTTGGGCCAATCTACCCTGCACAGGACCATCCAAATCTCTTTACAAACACTTGTTTTAACCTGTAAGATAGTAGCCCCTGGAAGAGGAATTCACAATGCCTTTACCCTAGACACTGAAGAAAATGCACCTTAAAAATGCCTGAGTTCATATATTTAGTGTAATATTAAACGCACTGCAAACCACGTAAAGCATGCAGAGTAACACCAACAATTATTTACAATCTTCTGCATTTGTTTTCTCTTTAAAGATGTATTGAAAACTCTGCTTTACATTGGCCTTAAACAAACAAAAAAAATAAATTAAAAAGTTCACCCCTCACTGAAGCAGAAGGGAGAAGGTGCCAGAGATCACACCTCATGGAGGTGAATGGGGTGAGGGGGTGAATTCACACCTTCGCTGCTGCTATTGTTTTGCTGGAGACAGTTTTCTGCAAGGCTGGGTTTACTGGGCAGCAGCACATCTGTTTACATTGTGATGGCTGTATCTTGGCAACTGAAAGAGACAGAAACTTGATTTTTTTTTCAATGAAAGCTACTGGCAATTATTGCAGAATTCAGCAAAAGTCTGGACAGCTCTAAAAATCAAGGCACGTCATTTTAGTTCCCACTACTTCCTCCTGTTCCTAAACTTGTATTGTTGTGACTGTCTGGAAATGTACCTGAAATGTTAAGTGCTCAGAGTTAAAGATGAAACTGGGTCACAGCTTTAGCTCAGTAACATGCAGTTTCTAGCACAGCTTTTAAAAGTAGAAGGTGACTCCATTTGGCAGCCTTGCCCATTAAAACACAGAAGAACAAGACTTTAAAAGGCAGCACATCTGCTTAATCCCATTTCAAAAACTATCAGCATGGTTTCCACTTTATATCCAGTGTCCCATAACAACATGGTTTTTATTCCCACACAATACTTACTCAGGAAACCAAGTGAGAAACTGAAGCCAGAGCACCTGCTGAGGAGCAGCAGATGAAGCTCACAGAATATAAACCACGGTACTAGAGCGAGGCTGCCACACTGACACCTCACCCCAAACCAGCTGTTTTGTTCAGCTAGGTTTTTCTTTCATCCTTTTACAAGCAGAAGGGAGTGCCACAGGAGGAGAAGGGCACAGGATACTAATGCTTGCACAGAGTAATATTTTTATTATAAAATAATGATTATAAACTAAACACCAGCTGACTGCCTCAGCTGTGGCCAGTCCCAGCACCTGGTAGGCAAGAGTACTGCAGAGAGGTACAAGACGAGTTATTTCTACTAATCTCTGCTTGAAGAGTGATGGAAAAGGGAACAGAACTTACTACTCCTGCACATGCATCCAAAACAACGTCTCTGAAGCACTTTCAACATAGATTTCACACTTCTCACTGCCTTCAGCACTTCTGAGGATCTCCTCTCCTGCCATTCCCTTGCCATTACATCAACAGTGACACAGCTGCCTGTGGAGAATCCACACTAAAGAGGCATCCCTTTTTGCCTGTGGTGTGCATGAACAGAACCTGAAAACCAAGCAGCAGAGCCAGTGCTCCACACACACACAGCTCCAACCAGCAGAACATACTAACAACACTGCACTGCTACTAGAACACAATTCTTTGCATTTCAGTGCGGCAGCACTTAACTTTTGGAGTAGACATTATTACTGAGTTTAGCAGCTTTTGCAGACCAGCTTTTCCCCTGATCAAACCTTCTGATAGTAACACAATAAAGGTGTGGTTTTTCCATGCATTTGGCAAGCCACTGACTGCAGTCTGGTAACTGCTCTTCAAGCCACATGTGCAAGGCGTTAGGAAAGCTGGAGCTGTTTCACTGTCCCAGCTTCCCAAATGCAGCGGGCTCTGTTGGCTTTTCTTCTGAACAGGGGTTGACTAAGTACCACTCATGTCCAAAAAGAGTGGAGATTCAGTAAGAAAAGACCTGGAGTCAATTATCATCAGTAGAGTAAGACCTTCAAACCTGATACTTTAAAAGAAAACTGATTGAAGAGAGAGAAAACTCTTTAACTTCTTTTCTTTCAAGACAGAATTTTGATACCCAAACCAAGAACTAAATGGCAAGCTGAAATGTTTGCTGGTATCCTTCATGGTTGTTTAGCAATGAAACAAGAGAACAATGCCAAGAGACCTGAATGAATCCATCCAATTGCATTTATTGTTATGGAGATACTCCCTAGAGAGTTTGGTTCTTCTCTGTGGAGCGATCTCGGGCTTGCTTGGAAGGACAACACTCACCACCTACTGCTGATGTTCTCCTGGGATTTGCTGAGTGATGTTGAGGAACTAGCACCCCTCGAGTCTGGTGGGCTGATGTCCTCTACATGAGGCAGGGAGGGATGAGAAGGGGAGAAGCCACTTTGTGGGGAGGATGGGGTTCGTACTACGGAGCCCGACAGGCTGTTGCCATCAGTGTCAGTCACTGAACTGGTGCTGCCCTGTCGGGTAGGAGTCCCTGCACAGCGCACCGAGTCGCCTCCCTCCTTGGCTTCCTGCTTCCGCTTGCGGTATTCTAGTAGAGACACCTGGAGAGAAAGATACAGCCATGAGCCAGGACTGCTGTGGACTAGGACAGAGAGAGGAATGCACCTACACACCATTTGGAAGATCTCTTTCTCTGGGTTTGCAGATAAAACTTTAGAAGGTATATCGGAATTTTAACATCCTCCTGAATTTGTAGGCAGGCTAGAAAAAGAGCTAAGTGTTACAAATTTGGACCACTCATCCCACTTCCATGCTCACCCACATTTCACTTTTTATGACCAAAACTTTGGCAGAAATATCCAGCTAGTCTGCTCCTCTAACAATTTGGAATTTCACATTGCTTTAGTAGATGCTTGCATCGTCAAGCATCGAGCCTCTACACCTTGCTCCTTCTCAGCACCCTTCACTCACTCCTCCTGGTTTGTGACATTATGTATAATGTCTGTCAGCACCTGTACACAGTAACCAAAACACAGTAAGAGGCTTCTTCACAGAACTGCTGCCTTCCAAGAGTTCTGTTCATTTGTACAAGTTTAGCCCTGTTAATGCTAAAAACTTGGGAAAGCCTTGCACAGAGTTTTAACCTGCTTACAGCAGGTTGCTGCTGTGGTAGTAGTACAAACTTCCAGCACCCCCACTGAATCAAACTACTTCTAGCAACGTTAGGGTGTATTTTGTGCAAAGCAGTCTGAGATTTGTCAGAGACTCACACCAAAAAGTCCCAGATAACGCAGTCTCGTAACACAGGGACAGCACAACCAAAACCACACAAATATTTCCATCTGTGCACTTACCTTTCAGTGTGCCTTCCCCTTAGAGTTATTACAAAGCACAGAGCAATAAAGGACTCACAGAAGGCAGCTCTGCTGAAGAATTTGTCAGCTTTGACTCAATGCCTGTACAGAGGGCTTTACAATGCTTAAAATATTGAACAGGGTATTTCCCAAAGTAACTCAACGTATGAAGGTAACTTTAGAAGAAAACCAAAGGAAAGACAGCAAAACCATCCAAAAATGGAATGGAAATAAGAAATTCCATCTAGCTAGAGACTATGCAGATGATCTGAGCTACCATCCAAGTAATACAAATACAAAACAAAATGCAGGCACAGGAAAAGGCACATTTACAGCAGCATGTGTTCATCTGTCCCGTGAGTGCCCAGTTTTATCGTAGCAAAGCCCCACGTCGCTTCACTCAAGTTTTAGTCCTGTGAGGGTCCCTGGCCTGTTATTAGAAACCAATACACATTTGCTTGCTTTAAACAATATTCCTGTGGTTTTAGTTTCCAAGAGCCACAACCTAAGCAACAACCTGCATCTACTTTTCTGCAATGTTACGATGTTTCTGTATTAATGGCAACGTTCTAATATATTCTGATCAAAAGCCCACCTTTCCTTTTGAAACATTAAACCCTCTCTCCTAGTATTTATCATCCTAATAAATAACACCTCCACCAACTAGTACAGCTGCATTGTGTTACTGCTCGGAGTCTTGTCTTGGTTTAAACTGTTTATTAAAGCTGCCAGCACCGTGCTCTCCTTTCTGTGCTGCCAGAAGAGGTATTTCCATTGTGGTCTTTTTCTTCCACCTCTCACATCAAAATCTTGCCAAAAGGGTATCTCACTCTCTCTTAACAACTTTCAGTTTGCTTTCATCTAGGCACTGAATGCCTGGATTACTTGCCCAGACTGTATTTTAGCTGTACTCTGCTCTCTCTGTTCTGCCTGTAAGTCTTTCGCATGGTGCCTTGGGCTCCCACTCGTGTTCCTGCAATCCGAGAGTTTCTTTTACAGCAATACTTGCCTTCTTCCTTTGTGGTGGATTCTGGGGAGCAGATCTGACACCTTCACAAGCTCTCTCACTGCAGGGAGACATGGATCCATGCACTGTCTCTTTGAGCAGTCCTGACTCATGTCTGCTGAAATAACCTTCAGCAGGAGAGCTGCAACATCCTGCTTCCGAATTTGTTGGCTTCCTCTCTCCCAAAGGAGCAGATCCCCGCAACAACCCATCCACACGTGGCATAGCGTTCAGTGGGGAGAAGGCATACATTAAATTAAACTCTGTCCGAAAAGCCTGATCAGAGCTTCGTAGCAGCATCTGTGCTTCCCCACTTTTCCCTGGGAAGTTCATCTCTGAATTAGAGTTTATGGAGGGTTGTGGAGCCAAATCAGAGGATCCAAAGCTGAGCAGCGATGGCCGTTCTGAGCAGGCGTTTGCACTGGAATCCAGGTCGGATCGGAGGCAGAGCTGGAAAATCCAAGAAGGATATAGGAGGAGGGTGGGAATTCAGGAAGAGGATGAGGCAAGAGTGGGGAGAGAAACTTAAGTCAGAAATCACTCTGTACAATGCTGGCTTAATTCTTTCCAGTTCCTTTCTGATTACCCCTTTAGTCTTTTGCTGCACTGTCTTGCTCATTCTACAGGTGAATTACTGAGCTGTGCAGCATGAGACGCCCTTTCTCCTTCAGCAGTCATGCTGCAGCGAGAGTGTAAGGCTCAGCACTATCCCTAGGCAATCTGTGAAGAAAACCCAGCATTTTCAATTGCCTCATATGTCCCAAAGTTGATCTTGACACATCATTCTAGCTAGGTTCATTATGGGGACAGAAAAGATCTGCTGTCTGTTTGCTCATTTATTAGCCAAATTCTTGACTGTCTCAAGTCAGCCACTTCTAACTTCCAAACAATAAAATGCCCAGGATCTCCAAGCCACTTGTTTTCATTTATTGTGAGCTTCCAAAATCTCTAACAATAGTACATTCACTTAATTTCTACTGCATTTCTACATTTTACATTCTCTAACAAAACCATAATGGCATTATCTTTGCACTGTCAGTTTCTGGAGCACCAGGCATTGACACAAGAGTATATCCATTTATCTATTTGAAGTGCCAAAAACCCTCCAGGGCAACAGCATAATCATCTTCTCCACCACGTTAATATGTCAGGATCTCAAACAATGAGCATAACTGACAAGATTTCATCCTCTTTGCAGGACTATAGTGCTTAGGGAAAAAGACAGCAGCACCAGGCACCAGCTCTGCCCTACTGCTGCCACTGAGAATGTGTCTTCTGTATCACATCTCAAAGTTAACTGCCACATTGGACACAAGGGTGTATTTTCTGCTATGAAACAGCCTCTGAGGAAGGTACTTCATCTCATATTGTACAACACATCAGTAGGTAACCAAAATACTACTTTCTGGCATCTCAATATCGCAAGTCTGCAAGTGAAGAGGTGATAAATCGAGGTTGAAGATCAGATACACCACTGCGTCCTCCTAAGTCCAAACGAGTAGTGAATGCTTTCCCTTCCCCAGTAGTCATTTTGCTGCTACTGAGTAAATACCAGACACCACCTATCTGCTGGGCCAGGGATGGAGGTGACTATGGTATTTCCAGGGTCTCTCTTGCCTTCACCACAGTAGCTGAGACACCAAGTCTTCACATTGCCTATTTCCCACCAGTGTCAACAAGTGAATAATCAATTCCAGTCTTCAATTTGTTTCCTTTCTTGTGATAACCCTGAAAACTAACCTCAGCCTTACTGTGGCTCATACTCCACCCTTACTCGCACTCACCTCTGTACTTCTCATTCCTCCCCTCCCACCATGACCTCAAACACAGACACAGACACACACACACACACACACACACTCTGAAATGCCATTGAGATGGTGTGATAACTACCTCAGGTGACACGGACTCAGGCCTATGCGCAGGGGAACTCTCAGGGAGGACACGTTCTAGAGGAGGGAAAAGCATCTTGTTATTCATCTACTTAAAAAGTCCAGAAGCAAAATAAAATCGATTAAAACACAAGCAGAGAGGTTAGAAATGGCTATTCTAAACAAAGACTACCCCAGGAACTGACCCCAGCCTAGATGGACAACTCCATCAGTCAAGTGGTTTCTGAAGCTTCCTGGAAGCAGAGACAGGACTAGGTTACTGCGTTCCATGCTCTAACTTAGTATCCAAAACATAGCACATAAATGGTAAGAAAAGCAGCATCTTATTCTTTATATTTCTGATCCTGGCAGATAAGAGTTTGCACCACGAAATATAGAGAAAGCCATTTATGGCATTTAGTATGAGAACATGGGAGAGATGGAAAGCCTCATTTTGCCCAAAAGGCAAATGAAGAACCCCCTGCAAACACTACAGTGAACTTTCACAGGCATTATACTATACGAGAAAACAAAAATGTCTCCTTTAATCCACTGTGGGCCACCTTCACAGCTAGAGTCAACAGGTGTGAATGGACAGCTTTATGTAATGTTGTAATGCATCATCTGAGCAGCTATCAGTGGAAGGCAGTGCATGCATGTGATGGGATAGTTAAGGCCTCCTTCCCAAGCACTTTCCTTTTCATGCTACTGAGTAGACCTAAAATAGAACTGGAAAGGAAAGAAGGTTCCCAGAGGTATGCTGCCACCAGAGAAATATGGCAGGAGTCACTGTCCTCTGCGAAACAGGAACACTCAGAAAACTAAATCGCCAAATCTTCTTAGCTAAAAAAGCTTCTGACAAGCCCCACAGAAAAAACAGATTTGTATCCTCACACTGCTGGTCACTTCTGTGAATATCAGAGGAGCTAAGCCCCTCCGATTTGGTTCTGATCTAAACTGAGTGAGAAAAAACTCAAGTCTGTTGTAAAAACTCAACCAACCAGAGCTTCAGAACCTTCTGATACAAGCTCTTTAAGGAGCAGCTAGGAAAGAAATTGGTAACATTTCTTGAAAAGCAGAGCTTTCAAAAATGCATTCCACAGCAAGCCAGGGTGCCAAGCAGCATCTTCTGCTCACCTGAGGAAGCTGGTGAACTGATGGAAGAATCTTTCTTTTGTTCCCTTACCCACAGTGCCACGGGAATGACATAAAAAGCTTTTTATGTGTGGAGATGTATCCATTCAAGTTAGAACTGGCACTAACTACACGAAACAGACATGCCATTAAAATAGTGACATTATGAATGGGCTGCCCTGAGGGAAATACAAAACTTGGATCAAAGTAGTCTGTAGTTTGCTGAGCTATTTAGACTCCTTTCAAGGAGAAAAAAATATATTAAAGGAGAATGTAAGGTATAGATGCCCAGTGAAACCCAGGCTTCCCGTGTCTTACAGCTGGCAACAGAAGATGACTACCACTAAGGTAAGACAGAAAATCAGTGACTAGACTGTGGAGGTCCATGGCAACACTGCCCTGATCTGCCATCTCAACCACAGCAAACATGAGGATCTTTTACAATCAAGCTCTGTGCCCAAGTCTTTCATCTCCCTCCTCAGTGCTCCACGATCTTCCCTGCTAACCTCTACAGATCTGCCTCTCAGCTGACAAGAAAGGGCTTTCAAAGAAAATAATCAAAATCACACTGTGCTAAAAATATCTCAAAGGACTTGCTTGCCCTTTTGCAAAGCAGATGAAGGATTCCTGCACACCAGTCCCTACCATGGAGCAGTCTGTCCTGATCAACTTTTAAAAATGGTTTGAACTGTCAGAGTGTGAGCAGCTGGCTGAGGAGTTCCATCTTTTAAAATGAAAATAGGCAATACCAGAAAATAAAACTGAACCTGCAAACAGCATGATTCCTATTCACAGGCATAAGAGCAGCCACACAGAGTGGAGCACTGCTGCACTCTTTGGAAGAGGCAGACACTGGAAGTCACATTGACACAGAGATCTGAAGTGGAAAACATGACTAAAAAACACCAAGAAGCATGCAAAATTTAGAAGCTCTTGTGCAGAAAGAGAGAAAAGAACCAGATTAATGTTACTGATAGCTATGAATTGAGGGGAGGCTGGTCTGCAGCAGGGTTTGACATTTAGCAGAGCAGGAGATTTAGCCAGGAGAAGAGGAGAAAGATTGCAGCGCTCTTGAGCCTGACATGGTGATGATGCTCAGGAACACACCCACAAATTCAGAACAGGAAGGTGTCCCAACTGCCACATCTCTTGCAAATATCCTAGCTGATCTGTTTGTAGCACTCCCAGTCCCCACCTAGGTTTACCTCGAACTGTAGTGGAGTATTGCAGCGACTAGCAGCCAGAGAAGGAATGGGTGAGAACATCACGCCATAACCGTTGCGACTCTCCTCCTCTCCTGGCAGCGACGAGCATGGGGTAGCCAGCTGTGGGCTTGCTGAGCCAGGAACTGAAGAGGTGGGTGGTGGAGGAGTGACAGGAGACAGTGGTCTCAGCAACTTCTTAACGTTCTGCTCCATCAAGTAGCGAGATTTCCATTTCTTCAAGGGACTCAGCAAGTCTGAAAAATAAACAAAGCTGAGAACAGGGCTGAACTCTATCCATTAACCATGTGCAGACCACACGCTGCTTCCTTGCCACTACTCCCAGCCCAAAGAAAGCCCTTAAGCCTCCAGTGTGACTACAAAAGATTCCTAGAAGTTAAAACACCTCTGAAGTACTTCCATATCAGTCTTGAGACACATATAGATACTCAGAACTACATATTATCAGAAAACATACAGTGAACAAGGAGAAGAAATATTTCTACTAGAACTAAGCTCAAGAGGGAACATGGACAAAGGAAGACAGGAAGGGAGGAGAGGGGACTGGAGGAAAGGGGTCAGAAGACATGTCACTGTCACAAAGCAGTCACAGGCAGCTCACTTATTATCTGAATCAAATAGTTCCCTGCAGGTTACTCCAATACAGCCCCAACATATTTCACTCCCACAAAGGATTAATGCCTTTTCCTCAGGCCTACCCCTAATCAAAACAATATCCTTCTTTGATGCTTAGCTTTGGAGTCTTTTTTTGGGTTGTTGTTGTTTGCCTGGTTTTGTGGGTTTTTTTTAATTAAAAAAATAAAAGGATTCAGTAAATTCTGTAGTTCAGTTGTTTGCTTCTTCGGGTCTTGGCTCAGGGAGGTGCATTTGTTGGTTCCAGTATTCTCTTCACTTTCCATTCATCTAACCTTTCAATAATCAATTCCATATTATCTGTCTCTTGTCTAGCTTCCTGTTTGTTGTCCTTGGAAAACTAATGCCTGACTGCACAGATCTTCACCCTTTTTCTCTGTAGAAAGATTCAGATACAATATTTAACCATTCTGCTGCTTTACTCACAGATTTTAGTTTCTCCATCTTTGAGACTTAATCATATGCTTATTACACACGTGCCTGTGAGACTTTGCTGTATCTTCCTATAGTCAGGAGGTACTTAGTTGTCCATCTAACACCATCCTGCTGAAAAGAGATGATACTGTGCCTTTTTAAAACTCTCCTCTATTGGAAAAATGATCATACAGCACTGAGGTTGATGAAGCAGGTTATTATCTTTTCACAGGAAAATACTGAGAAACCTTACACAGGCTTAAGCTGGAATGGGTCTGCAGACATCTGAACGAATGGCAGAGTGACATTCTCACCTGCCACCAAGCAGCAGCACACATTAAGATGTCATCCTGAATTTGCTGTTCAGCAGCTTCCCCGGTTTCAGTCAAGTGCCCACTCTGGCCTGATGGTGCTGAGCACTTACCTGTGTCATCTTTGCAGATGCTGGAAGAACTGCTGTTCTCGTTACTTTGGTATAGACATTGGGTTCTGTTCTCTGGCGGAGCTGGTGAGGTCTGAGTCATGCCCTCTTCCAGGGCTTGTTTGATCCAGCGCTGAAACAGAACAACAATACATGAACATCCAGCCCCTCCAGTACTTTCTATGTAGTCTTGCAGGATGCACTCAGACTCCTACACTTCTGTGCAGCAGGGCAGACTGCTCAGAACACTGATATTACCTCCTTCGCGTGCTCTCAGGCAGGAACCCGTTAGAACACAGCTGCTAGCACTGAGTCTACCACCTACTGTGATGGGGCTGACTATGTGCTCTTGATGAGATGTATTCTAGGGATCAGCAATCTTCAGCAGTAACACAAAGATAAGAGCAAATTATAAATAGATAAAATGCAAAACTCTGCCAGCTACAACCTATTAAAAGCACTGTTAATTAAAAGGGAGATAAATATAGTGAATTATCTTAACCTCCCAATTTTGGTTAAAGAAAAAAAAAGCTGTTTCCTGCCAGGAAGCACAATCACACTGTCCCCCTGCTCCACTAAGGTGTATTACAGCTTAACACAGATATTGCTCTAACTGCTCCAGCAGAGAAATGGCTGAGTTTAATCACACAACGATTCCTGCAGGACTGTGCTTGCTGCCAGAGACAAAGAGAGAAAAGAAATCTGATAAAATGCAAGCAGTGGTTTTTCAGGGGCTAAACCAAGAAGAGAATAATAAAGGCAAACGTTTTCTTTAGCTTCTAATAGAAGAGATAAAATTCACAGTGGTCTTCTGAGCATGGATAATAAAGAATGTTTCCCATCTCACACAAATGAACATGAATTGAAGTCTCAGCAAACCAGCTGCTGCAGTGGACATGCTAGCCCTGAATTTTGATCCAAACTGCCTCCTCTTGATGGCAGGCAAGAAACCTCTGCCTACTCTTACTATAAAGAACAACTGTTCCAATGTAAGAAAGAACACCCAAGTGAGTCAGCAAAATAACAGCAAACTGCTGAAAAAAACATGAGTAATTTGCATTGCTGTAGTTCACCCAAGGGACCCACTGCACCAGACTCCTCTTCTTCCAGAGAGGTTTAAAATCACGTTTACCTTTCAGTAATCCACAATTCATCTGCATGCCAGCAACATGTATCCTGTTAGAGATACATGTATATGTCTTATGATTCCTCAAAGCTACCACCAAAGTGCATTAGAAATTTAGTGGCCTCTGTGCTCCAAGTCAAACAAGGTGAGGATGAAGAGCAGGTGACAGGATCTATTTTGAAGGCTCTCATTACTGTACTGCAGATGCTTCTTCTCTGTTCAAATATAACTCGGTGGATTCCACTGCGGCCACCAGGAAAAGTGAGAAGTGCCAGTCTGGAGCACTGCTGCCTCAAATGCAGCATTTGATGTGACAGCCAAGTCACTGCACAATGCATGATTAACAGGAGCAGGTTACACAGTTCAGTTTCCTCGTGAAGTTCAGACATCAGCATGCTTTGGCTGCAAACTGAGATCACCAGCTGAGGTTTTCTGGCATAGTTCTCAGTAGTTTAAGGAAGAGGCCTGCTGACAATCCAAGAAAATAGGTGACTATTTCAACAGCCTTTATAAATCATCATTCCTGACTGCGTAGTCAGAAGGAGACAAGACAGAAACATCAGGTCTTGAGAGAGTAATGTCATCAAGTTCAGGACCATTTCTAGCCCTCAGCTGGTTGAAAAGGAGTTCTTCCCTGGGACAGTTTTCTAAGCATTCCTGAATATGCAAAGCAGAATTTTTCTGCATCTCCAGACTCTGACAAAACCACTGAATGCCACCAAGCATTTCCCATGAAAAAGCTGTGGAACTCCTGCAGAGTGGATGAAAGCCCTTACTAGAACAGTTAACAATTATTTCCTTTCAAAAAAGAGAAATTTAGTAAGTTACTTTATGTAACATCTGTTCTGGACACAGAAACTTTGAGTATTTTATTAATTATTTAGGTAATGGAACAGGCAATGCACTTAAGTTTTCAGATGATGTCAACCTGGGACAAACAAGAACGTGCTAGAAAACAGCACTCAGTGTTTTCCTACTAAACTGGGAAATATACGAGGAAAACCAGGACACAGCTCAGCACAGGCCAGAACAATGTACCATATACAGACAGAAACAATCACTTCTGAAATTACAGGTTAGAAAACTTATGGATTGCTCTAATAAATACAGTAAATCCCAAACTGAAAATAAGCCTAAATCAACCTGTCAAAGAACACTCAGTTATCAGACAGGAATGCACAAAATGGGTACAGACTACAAGAGACAGAGCAACATTCTGCTTAGAAAATGTCCTGGCTGCAGCACAACGTGCAGGTTTGGATGCTCATCTTCAGGGAAGATGAAGACTAAATGAAAGTCACCCATAGCAGGACTAGTCCATCCCCTTCCCAGCAGTGAGTTACCATATGACTAGGAAACAGCCAAGCATAGCATAGCACTAGAGACTTAGTCCACAACAGGTTTTACTGAACTGTGAGTTTGCAGGATAGTTGTACAGCAAATGCACCAAGCAGAGAACTCGGTAGCTCTGCCAGTTTAGCTTTGGATGCTTCTCTCCTCCCTGAGCCTCAAAGACTATGTTAAGGTTCACAGAAGTAGCTTGAACTTTGCATGTCTTGGCTTACACGATGCGTGGAGACAGTCCAGGCACAGAAACAAACACAATTTTACTCTTGAGTATATAGAACAACCAAGAGCTTTACATATGAAGGAAATGCCCAAGAAAGATCTTGGCTTCTTTTTGTAGGTGCCTGTTAGGGCAGGACAACAAATTGGTTGAAGGTGGAAATTCTAAACTCCAAAGCACCTCTCTGAAAAAAATGCCCTCAAAGGAAGGCAAAGAAATGAGGACATGGTACCTGACTTTGAAAGATACCAAGACTGGAAGATCAAAAAAGATTTGGATAAACTGTTCTCAGGTAATAACAGAGAAACTGTAAGAGCCTCTGAGCAAAACTCACAGGGCATAGGCAAGATGGATTCTGACAGAAATCTGACTAAGAAAACTAACCCAAATTACTGTTTCCCTCTGGATGGGTAAAGTGATAGCATTTACTGGCCACATACCATCGCTGGAGAAACAAAGCCCTCAGCTGGACTCAGTTCAGGCTTCCTGCACAGTCACAAGTATCTGTTGTACATAGTCTATGATCCCAAACAGCCAGCTGTGGGGGTTGCAGTGCTTAACAGGAAAACTCCAAGCTTTGCTAAACAAAGGCTCTCCCAAGACAATGGATCCTGAGGGAGGCACTGTATTCTTGTGGTCTTTTGCAACACTGTCCTATCCCCACAATGCCAAGTGTCCTCTGACATGAAAGTAGTAACAGAAAACATCCCAAGGGCAACAATCAACCCTCCTTGAATCACATATGTTGGATAATAAACAGCCACTGCAGATTTGAAAGTATATGTTTCTAAGAGGAGAGGCACAGAACACTTGTTCTGCTGTGGTAACGGCAAGGGTGAAGACTGGCTAGGAGAAGGTCAGCTGCCATATCCCAGAGCCTACACCAGCATACCAGGCAAGGCCAGCTCAGCAGCAATACATGGAAATAGGCTCAAAGAGTACACCACACCTTTACAAGGGTGCCAGTAAAAACTTGGTGAGTATATAACCCCTGCAAGTAAGACACTAGCAAACATACCTTTTTACAGGAGCTGTACATTCCATCCAACAGAAAGGGCCTTCGACGTCTCTCAGGGTTGAAGGGTGAACCAAAGCGAATGTAGTGTTTAGGTGTGGTACAAATTAGTGGGGAGTGGATGAGGCCTGGCAGCATATTTAGGGTAGTTGCCAGAACTGTTGGGTCTGTAGTAATGCGCAGAGGGCACTCAATAGGGCACTCCTGCTTCTCTGCCTTGTCATTCAGCCATTCTGTAACTAGATACTGAAGGAGAGAACATGCGTGTCAATGCAGCTAGCACAGATGGAGAAGGAAGGCAATCTGACACAAAAAGGGGCAGCAATGCTATGGTCAGCATGCATGCTAAAACCTCCCTCCTCTTCTCAACAGGAAGGAACCTTGTGTCAGCCCCAGTTCTCACGTGTTGCAGACACAAAACACAGGTAATCCAGTTTAACAGAAATAGCCCAATTTTATGCTTCACTCCTCTTACTCGAAGGTTCTCCCAAAACTTGATCATCTTGTTCAAAACTAGTTTCCAGATGCAAGCCAAAATGTGGTATTAGCTAATTCATACCCAGTAATGTGGCAGCTGCCTGCTAGCTTCTGCAATTTTTCCTCCTTTCCCTTACAAGTTTTTTTCCAGTTTGTACATTAGGGTCCACAGTCACATTCCTTCTTGGTCTCCAATTCTAAGCTGAGAGTTAACTTTTTCTGCCTTGTCCTAAACAAGCAGGCCCCAGCCTGTCATGCCAACCTATCCCCAAAAGATACTGCCACGTATTCCCAGATGAAACACCTTTTTATGTCATTCTAGGTTTATGTTCCAACTAATCTTTCCGACTTAACAACTCCACTTTTTCTGTACTCCTGCTGGTATAAACTAACAAAGAACCTTTGTTTTACTTTACTCCTTCACAAGATGCAATACCCTGGTTATATCAAGGTGGTTTTGTCGTGTTGGGGTTTTTTTTTAAGCAAGTCTCATTACACCTCTGTGCTGCTCGATTTAAGACAACTTTCTTCTTTGAGAGTATTTTTCTCCTTGCTCCTAAGACACTGAGAATATGTAGAAAACTTGAGGTTGTATGTATGAAACCTTTTCTAATAAACACCTTTTCTTTTGGGCCCCAAATGTAATGCTTTTTCCTAAATTATCAGCATCTAGTTTTTAAATGCCAGCAACCCATCAGAGTAGTAGCAAACACTTTTGCACGCTGCTGCCAAAGGCTTTTGATACCTTACTGTGCATAGATCTAAACACACCAGCTCTCCCCATCTTTCTGTTAGTACTTTGCTCCGCTGCAGGAACAAAACCAGATTTTGGCCTTCATGGCCTTTTGTAGCCATCTCCCAAACCCCTCATTGCCCTCCACACCAGCACTGAAGCATTTGCTTTTTGCTTCCCTCACCCGGGGCTTAGCCGGGAATATAAGGAATTATCCAATTCCTTATATTGCCAAGTCCCTTCAACCCATCTCTCCCTGGGCCCCTCAAGCTGGGAGGTTCTTTGCCATACCCAAAAAGTGAAACCCTTTCTGTTGCACCTGGATACCACCTTTTGCTATCCAGGGTCTACACAGACTTGCTGTAAAGATCAGCTGATTTCTTGTTCTGATTTTTGTGTGTGCAGGGCTGAGCAGTCAGATTCTGAATCACAAAGGGGGTCTTAGCCACTACAGAGCAAACAATATAGTAAATATGAAATCACATCACTCCAAGTATTTTGAAGAATTGTTTTCCCTGAGCCAACTTTTCCCCAGAGGCCACACAAAACCTCTTTTTCCTCTCTCCAGTTTGAAGACTTGATCGTATTTACCTTTTTAGTCTTGGGGTACTTCACTGCAGCTCGATTAGACTGAGATCCTGCAGTCAGGATAGCAGTTGGGTCAGATCCTGTCAACTGCCTGCCTTCTCCTGGACCTTCTACATTGCTGACATCTGTTGCGGTTACCAAGTTGGCAGTGCTCCCTTCCTCTGGGACAGCCTGTGCAAGTTCAGCTTGCTGGGAATTGGCTTGTTTCTGCCTTCTCAGTCTTTGTGCTGAGCTGGTCCGGTATCGAGAGAAGCGACTTTTTGGTCGGGGTCTGGAGGGTTTTGCTGGAGCTGGCTTAGTAACTGCCTTTTCAGGGACAGCCTCCTGCAATATGAAGTGTCATTAGTCCGAGCACCTTTAAGAGGATTCCTTTTCTCTGCATATGGGATCAAGGATTGAGATTTATTTATTGACACTACCTGACTCAAAGTCTGGTTGGACTCTGCTTGTACTGGCTCCCAAGATGGCTTTGGAGACCCTTCTACAACACTGGCACATAACCGTTTTGCCTGATGCGTTCCTAAAGGGGTCAACCTGAACATTGGTCTTAAGGAAGAAAGCAGCAGTATGAAACTTGCCACTTGTCTCAAAGTAACTGTTCTTACTCCTGATCCGAGCTGATGTACCATTCCAGGTAAGTACCTGAGCTCTGCTGTATAATGGGAACACATGCACCCAAAGTAGATTGAGCCAAAGAAACAAAGCAAAAGCAAAAATAATTCCTCAATCACTGTAGCTATGCATCCAACTTAAGATCACACCAGTACAGAAGAGGTCCACTTGGTGAAGGAGCTTGGCTCGGACAGTCCAGAGAAGAGAAGACTTAGGTGACCTAAGAGCAGTCTTCCTACATCCAGACTGAAGCCACCAAGGAGATGCAGTGGTGCATCAATGTGCACTGAAATGAAAGGTTCAGACCAGATACAAGGCAAAATATTTTCACCATGGGGAACAGTCATGAAATGGAAGAGGGCTGTGCCATCTCCATCCTTGGAGGTACTCAAGACAAGACTGGGCAAATCCTGGCCAATCTGGTCTGTCCTCAGAGCTGACCCTGCCTGGCACAGAACTGATTAGAGATCCATTAAGCTCCTCCCAACCTGAACGATCTTATGACCAGATATGCTTGGTATAAGCAATCAAACAGTCCTGTCTTCATCTTACCGCTACTTGTGAAGACCGACGTGTGTTCACCCCAGTACTGCTGTTATTGTTAGAAACATTTGGAGCAGCAGCACTCGGTGCTGAACTTCCATCTTCGGCTTCTGGAGTCTCTGTTTTCACTTCCTCCACCTCAGGAGCATCAGAATTTACGTTGTTTTCAGCATCAGTGCTGTTACGGTCTGAGGGTTGCTCTCGTCTCCTCTTTCTCTTTTCCAGGTTTTCAAACATGTGCATGATGGCTTCCACCTTCCTGTCTTCCCGGGTCTACAACATAAGAGTAAATTCAAGTTAGCACAGCAAATCACACCCATGAAGAAGAGGAGGAAAGAACAGATATGGGATGCAGAGCAGGAAGGAGAACAACTGCCAAACGGCAATGACAAGAGATAGAAAGGGGACAAAGAGAAGCAGTTCTTTTCAGATATTTGCATTTTTCAACATGGCAAATTTCCCAGAATAACAACATAATCATGTGTTCACAGAGTAACTAGAAGAAATAGACTTTGTTCTTAAATAGGACCACTTAGATACTATTGAGTTATATTTATAAAATAGCCACAAGGAAATGCATAATTTTGAAGAACTAAAGACCCTAAGAAAGAATAAATAGAGTGAAGAGATGACTTGGAAACAAATAGAGCTACTTGCTAATGACAAAACATTAGAAGCAAACAGAAGCCAGAGGCAAGAGAAGTGAGTAAATCAGTAATTTGCAGCAAGTGTAACACACCACATGAACTGACTGAAATGATCCAGATTCCTTCCCTGATGTGGATTCTTTTGTGTGTTGGGGGGGGGAAACCTTCCTACCCCACCACACAGGAGATGACCCAGCTCAAAAATAAAAGCCCTTGACTAAGCAGCTTATATAGTGGATAAGAAAAAGAGAACATGAGAGAATACCTAAACAGAAAGGACAGGAAATCTTACCACCTATCTGGGAAAGAAATGAATGGTAATGATGCATAAAAAAAGGCCCAGTACAATAATGCTTCAGTGACTGGCAAAACCCAGGCAGAATCAAGTGAATTTTAACAAGTGGAGGTTCAAGTGCTTTCTGAGGCTTGTCCTGGAGAAGGAAGTACCTTGATGCACATAGCAGTACTCAATACTGGTAGCCTGGCCTTTACAATTTTCTGATCAAAAATATTCAGTACACACAAAAAGTTAGAACCTGGGAAAACTACAGACACAGGGATTTACCTAATGCCAAATTCTAAGAGTCAGCTGAAGAACATTATTGTCTCAACTTTGTCATCAGGAGAATAAAGATACCAAGACATTAGCCCAAATTTCAGGGTACGAGTCTGCAGCAGCCTGCCTGAGGAGCAGTTACTGATCCAAGAATGGAATTCCTGAGTACAGAGGTGCAGACATTACGGGAGGGAGGACTGCATGGTACGAAATGCACCCTGCTGTTCTCCGTTACCAAGGAGCCGCACCCTGGCTGTCCAGGAAGATCCATCACCGACTGCTGCCTCAGCATCGATGAGGAAACTGTGAACTTCAGATGAACTTTGCTCACTGTAACATCATTGTAATATGAAGACACACCTCTTGGCCAAAAGCTACCTGCCTCCAGGGCAGACCATGCCTTGGGCACTCCTGCCTGTGCATGTGTGGAAGCCTCACTTGAGAAAGGCAGAGACTGGCAGAGATCCACGGGCAGGGTGTGTTGCCAAGCGTAGAAGAGGGCTTCTTAGCAACCAAACTTCGGAAGCTTTCCCCACCGAAGAGGCCCAGCAAGACACTGCCTGGACCTGGGACCACAGGCCTGCCTTTGGACAGCTACCTACCAGTCTCTCTCTTCTCCTTACTTTTTTCCCTTTCCTGTCATCCTTTCTACCTATTGCACGCCGCTTTATGGGCAAAACAACAAAGTTTCATTGTTTGCTTGAAGCAAACTCCCCTTGACGCCTTCATTTTTTTGCACTTTGAGATCACAGCACACCAGCCATCACGTGTCCACTGATGGGGACTGTGACACAAGTATAGAAAACTGGATCTCATTAAAGGAGATTAACTGGTGCAACGTACAGCAACAAGGCTTACAGGCTCATGGGAAACTAACACTTCACTTAGTCTTCTTGAACTGTACTGTCCCACAAGGAGATCAGCTTCGCTGCACTGAAATGAAGTCTTTCCCTCAAGCTTAAGGCCAGTCTGATGGATGACTGCTTTGACTGCTTTATCTGATCTGTTCTAAAAAAAAAAAAAACACCCATCAGATAATCCAAGGATCTCTCTGCTGGATGGCCCTTGGCTCAGCAATTTGCTGCACTATCTTAACTTTTAAACCATTTGCAGGAAATTTATGTGATTCTATCTCTGATTAGAGGAAGATTAAGGTATTTGGTGAACAAACCAAACCAGGGAACTTCTAATTCCAATAAATTTACTGGCTGGTAGAAGGATGGGAGCACTTTTTCTTTTTTCTTCCTTGGGTGTTTGGTCTCTTGGTTATTTTGTTAGTTGGTTGGTTGTCATTTTTTTGGTGGTGGTGGGGTAGAAGTTGGTGATTTGTTTGGTCTGTTTCATTTTTTGTCTTGTTTTGTGTTTTAATTTTATTCTTTAAAAAATAAATTAATGAATTAAGTCCAATCCCACACATAAAATATTTTAACCCAGGGAGCAATCCCAGGTGCTACAAGAAGTACAAGAAAAAAAAAGAGTTCTACTCAATAGAGAAGAAGGCTGAGAAAGAAGGGTCTGTGATATCAAAGTTCCAAGAGCACTAAAAATTATTTTTATCAAGAAGACTGATTAAGACAAAACCAATTTGGGAGCACAAAGGGATTTCATACTTAAGATTTCACAAATGATGTTGACTTGAGCCAATACTGCTGGTAATGGTCTACTCCTCGTTAACTCTGACATGTGGCAATGTGTTTATGAACCCGCACAGAGAACAGATGCATTAACAAACCTAACTCAGCAAAAAGGGCCAAGACTTAAGAAAAATCAGGTTCTGGTTCATCATGTAATCTAGTGAAGGATATTCCTGCTCACTGCAGGGAAGTTGGATTAGACGACCTTGAAATGTCCCTGCTAACCCAAACCATTCTATGACTATATGGCTCTATAAATTCTTGTACTGGCAATAAGGAAGGACAGCAGGAACATAAAAGGGTGCAATCACCTTATTTGAATCTGGTGCTGACTGTCATGTTAATGGTATGCTATGGACTAAAGAATAGCCCTGAAAGTAGCAGTTCTACCTTTCAATCAGGAGACAAATCTGTCATACACCGTCTAAACCTCAGTACCCTAACACAAATCCTGTGGAGTCAGCCTACGTGTTGGTTGGTTGGTTTTTTGAAGCTTTTAAAATCAAGTTTTTGAAGAACACTGGGGGTTGGAATTTGTGTTGAAGCAAGTGAAATAACCAACTGGACCTGCCGGTTGCTGCATGAAGCAAATCCTAAGGGGGATGATACTCAGACTGAGAAAGGTACTTGCCCGTCGGCTGTGGACCAAGGCTCCCTGTTCATCTACAGGCTCCTCTTTCTCCTCTTCCTGTTTCTCCTCCTTCTCTGCTACCTGAAAGAGAAGCTCAGACTCAGCATGTCAAATTATTATTAAAAAAAAATTGTTCTATAAAACAAAGCTCCAAATCCAGTACTGTTTTAAAGTTATCACAACTACCATAGGAAGCTCAAGAGCTAAAGGCCTGCCGCAGTTTCTGTTCTGAAGATCCCAGTGCTATGTCGGGTCAGGTTCCACATCACTGTACGATAAGAAGAGGTACACCGAAGTGTCAAGCGTTTTACCTCATTGTCACTGACCGCTGCAGGTGCCTCAGGAGCTTCCTCTGTTTGTTGACTGCTGTTCTCATCTGATGCAATGCCATGCTGTTCCATTTCGAGCTCCTTCCGCCGGGCTTTCCGCCGGCGTGTTTCTGCCCCCATCAGTGTGCCTAAAACAGGTGGAGGTAGGTGTTCTGCAGCATTTGGGCTACGTTTCTGCACAGGGCAATTCCGGTTCCCCTTGTGACACGCACAGTCCACTTTATAGTTGCTGCTCCAAAACACAAACATAATTTGTGTCACTCTTCATTTCTCAACCCTTGTACAGAGACATTCAATGCATCTCCTACTAAACATCTCACCAGGTGCCAAAGCAAGGACAGCAGGCTACCTTATGGCCTCTATTGTAGAATATGCCAGCAGAACTGGACAGAATAGCCGGAAAATGCAATTCAGTAGAAAACGGAGCAAAATGTAGAATGCGAGGAAAGGGCTGGAGGAAGATGTCCAGTCCAGGAGGGTAGTGGAGAGCTCCTGGGTGAGGTGAAGGACTCACCAGATGTTGTACTCATAGTCAAAGGCGATGGTAACCTCTGTGTCCTTGGCAATGGTGGCAACAGCATAGATACACAGGTGGATCATCCCATCAGCAATCACATGACGAACCTTGTTGAACAAAGTAGAGAGAAACTAACATCTCCACAAGTTGCACTTTACTTCCAAGAGAGAAGCCTCTTTCTGCAAATTAGCCCTTATCTATTCCCTGAATAATTATCCTAAATTCTCCATAGAGAAAAGCCTGGTTCACTGCTCGTCTCATCCTGTGCTTTTCTACTTCCAGCTACTACCACCTGCTTACACTATCATCCTGAAGCCAGAGGAAAGCCACAAGAGAAATCTTTTCCTTTCCAAGAAAAAACTCATGTTCCCAGACTTTCTCATCTTCTGAGTGTAAACCACCCAGCACGTGAGAGGTGCAGGGAATTTACCCCATTTACTTCACTTAAAGTTTGAACATTAATAAAAAAGGAATGTGCTAAGCCTGTGCAAAATTTGTATTTGCAGTTACAGTGATGGTGAAGAGGGAATTTACCTCTGCATTTGGAGTGCAGGAACGCCGGATGAATCTGGCATCATTACCAAAGGTGCGGGCATCAACGCACATTTCAACGCCATTGAACTTGGAGTAGAACAGCACAAAGGGATATGGCCTGGAGAAGCAACAGAACATCTCAATTCCAAAATACCCAGTTCCTGTGGCACTTATAACAGGTATCCCTCACTTCACTGGAAGCACTGCTTCCCATCCGTGCTATTGCTCTGAATGCTTATGCACCTCCAGCAGTCAAGCACTGAGCAGAGGTTGTGTACATTTATATGGAGGGCACGGTTGACAAGGGTGCATTAAGGGTCCCTGTAAGTGTGTATTATCCCATAGAGACACTAGTCTCTCCATGCCATGATGCTCTCACACTAATCACTTCATAGTACTCTTACTTTTTGAAGAAATGCCCATTGACCTCGAATTGCTGTCGTAACATAACCTTCCCTCGATACTCAATTATAAGGGTATCTAGTGCCAAGTCTCTTGCTGCCCTCAGGATCTTCCGGTGCTTCTGTACCCGAGTCACCCTTCCCAACTGCAGCTGTAAGGAAAACCAGAGCAAAACACAAGAATTTAAACCAAAACACCTCTAGCTCATTAAGAATGTTTTAACTACATGAAAAGAAAAACTACTCTAGTAGCAACACACAGAAACTCTGCTAAGCAAATATATTATTTATTCTGTAATAGTTTAGCCATGACCAATGATCTTGACAACATTTATGAAAAGCAAAGAGTGTTTACTCCTTTTCTTCAACACTAAGTCTCACATATCTATCAGACCAACTTCAGGCTTGTGGCTAGGAGACATAACCAGACCCATCAGTTGCTGCAAACAGGGAACTGCTCTGCAATTACAGCCACTTTGGCAGCCAGCATAACTCAAATCTTCCCTAGATTGTGGGCTGTCACACATGCAGTAAAAAACACAAGCTTTTCCTTCTGCAGAGGATGATAAATCTAAGCTAATAGGCCAAAGACTTAAACTGGCAATTTCTACCCCCATCCACAAAATTCTCTTCATCTGCCTAGCTCAGCTAGTGCTGTGGATTTTTATTTTTAAGTTGAAGAAATAATTTTCTAACTAAATAGTGACAGTTTACTGTATCTTCTTTATGTTAATTTCTACAGCTCCATTACAATGGATTTTCACAGCAATGTGCCTTGACAGTATGAAACCACAACATTCTTTAACCACAGACATCCAAATACAACACATTTTACAGAGTAATGGAAGGGATATTATAAGCAGTAGGGCACAGGAAAGACTTCTTCCATAAACCCAAACTTTTCTTACTTAACAGAATGAACCTCTCTGCAAGCAACAATTATGTGAGGATTGCTGCCTCACCACAAGAGCTGTGCCTGCTCTTTCCTAAGCATGCTATTTACTGCTCATAAGGACCCAGGTTTTGATACTCTTGCAGAGTGAATGGAGGCACAAGTATTCTAACTTCAGTACTAATGACAGTCATCTACCTTGCCAGAAGTAAACCACAGGATTTTATTAAGAGCAAGCTCCTGACTTTTCCTGATAAACCTCTCTTGTTAGAAACAGCTGCTGACAGTCTGCTCCAATGGATAAAAATCACATTAGCTTAAGAAGAGTCTCAGTCTGGACAATGACAGAAGGCATGACATTCGAAACTTGTGAAAATAAAGGCTATGTCTTAAAGCAGCACTCAGCACTGGGAACCAAATGAGAGCCTCTATATTGACCATACAAAAGCATTGAGCCATTTACTTTTTGGGGTTTTTGGTATCTTGTGTATGCCCTGAATTGAATCTCTTTGGGAAGAAGATGACTTTCATTATTTTAAGATGACATTATACTACATAAGGGCAACAAAGCTGGTGAAGTGTCTAGAGAACAAGTCTTACCAAGAACAACTGAGAGAACTGGGATTGCTTAGTCTGGAGGAAGTTCAAGGCAGACCTTACTACCCTCTATAGCCGCTTGAGAAGAGGTTGTATTGAAATGTGTGTCAGTCTCTTCTCCTTAGTAACAAGTGATAGGATGAGGGCAAATGGCCTCAAGTTGCACCAGGGGAGGTTTAGGTTGGGTATTAGGAGAAACTTCTTCATTGAAAGGGTTATCAAAGACTGGAATAGGCTTCTCCAGGAAGATGGTTGAATCTCCTTCCCTGGAGGTGTTTAAAAGATGAAAAGATGTGGTGCTAAGAGACATGGTTTAACACCAGACTTGGTGGACTTAGATAATGGTTGGACTTTTCCAACCAAAGTAATTCTATGGTCTCGGATCAGCTAGTGAATTCAGATCTATTTGTTGACTTTTCTCACTGAAGTCCAGAATAAAGACAGCTTTATAAAAATATGGATTTCAAACCTAAGCATATGGGAGGAATGGCCTTGCTATTACAGATCTCATCTTGGAGATAGAGTAGTGCTGCATTTATCATACCTATGAGGTATATCTCTTTTTCATACCACTCTATCTGCCGTCAATTGGAAAAACCTGCATGTATGTTTTGGAGACTCTGAAAAGCCTTGCAGGGTGTTGTCCATCTCTTCATGTCTTGGGTCCTGACAGGAGCTCACAGAGGATTCCCCAAGTCCACTGAACTGGCATAAAAGAAACATGTTATTTCCAGACTGCTGGCTCCTGTTTCTGCTCACAGGAGTGAACTGTAGGACAAAACTGTTTGCATTGCCCAGAGCAGTGGCTAAATTGTTTTTAAAACATTGGACACTCTTTGTACTACCCAACTGTGTAACACAGAATAAATAAATGGGACTAAATTTGTTAGCAGGTGACATTAGGAGAAATTATCTAGAGCTAGTAGATAAATTAGGACTGAGACACGAGCATGTCTCCAGTTGAAGAGTTTTGTTTCTATACTACCACTATTATAATCAGTTTCTTATCTAAGCTGGTTATCTGTGGGAGGATTGGACCAGATGACTTTCAGCGGTTCCTTCCAACCTAAACTGTCTCTACCAAATTCACTTAGTGCCTTTCACAGATGCCAGTTAGTGTCTGGTAGCTTTCACTCTCACCTTTGGCCCATAGCTGATTTTCTAGTACAGCTCACTTGATAATAAAAAACAGCATGGGTAACACAAGTGGGGTAAGGTGGAGTGGAGGGAGGAGAAGAGAACCCATGAAGGAAAGAAGCTCTGTAAAACTTAATTATCTGAGTTTGGTACAACAGGAATGATCTCATAGCTTTTCTGATAAGACCCTAGCTCAGCTTGTTTTCATTCTCTGAATTCAGAAATATGAAGAGGATTAACTGCCATGCTTTCATGTGCGAAAAGAACCAATGATTTTATTCATGTCATAGCCTAGGGTTTGCTGACTGCTAATCAGACAAAACTGTTCTGATACGTTTGCAGAGTAACATCTGCATAATACTCAGTGGCTTTATTTTATAAAGGCCCTTTTGCACTTCATTTCAGAATGAAACATCAATCAGGGGTTTGAGCTCAAGTCAGCAGTTATGAGAGGCAACAAAGGGCAAATACTGACCCTGGGTTTGGTTTGGCAACAGCAAGCAGAAAAGTGATTCACAGCTTTCAGTTTGTCAAGCATCTGGCAGTAACCAGCATCAAGATGATTTTTTTATTCATGACACTGAATAGCTTCATGTTTTCACAAGCTTCCCTTTGCATCACTAGGAAAGCTGAGAAAGAGTTTATCCAAAACATCCCAATGAACAGAAGTCCATATACTTGCACGTATATCTATTAACCCAACTCTCCTCATTCCTCCTGGCTTAAGAAAACTTTAAGGTCACACTTGCTTTTTAAAATGTTTTTTTAATATGATACACTTGCATCACTGTTTACTCAAGCCAAAGAACTCTCTCAACTGTGAGAACATGCAGGGCATACAAAACATTTCATTTTTATTCCCTTCTTGTCTCTCCAAAGTCTTCATGGCCAAATAAAGCAGACAGGATACCCATCTTCTACACAGAGCTGCTATCTGCATACTGACACAACCTCCTACTACTTTTTTTTTCCTAGCTCAAAGTACCTTTCTCCTTATCTCCCAGAAAAGCTGTTTTTACATCCAGCAATGACATCCAGTTAAAAGACAACTGATGCAAACCAAGAAGCCTTCTCAGTTTGTCCAGCAAGAATGAGACAAATGAGTGGAACAAAAAATATAAAGCACAGGATGAGAGACCATGCACTCCACACCTGTGCAGGCTATCTCTTCTCACAGCATTCCACAGCCAACTGCTGAGCAGAGAGAGCAAAGACACAAGGGCTGACAAGCAGTAGCCTGGGACAACCACCAGGTCTTTCCTCAGAATCCAAGAGGAACCACAAAACCACTAAGTCCCTTTATACTTTCCCAGCATGCACAACCATAGGTACCTACCTACAGCTTGTTTAGAGTAACTGCAGCTCACTATGAAGTTTTGCAACTTTCTATCTTTTTGTTTCTTTGGGATATATCACATTTGGAGTCTTCCGATTTGGAATGCTGGCCACATTTCCCTGTGGGAAAATCTATGTCTGTACAGGGAAGGGAGAGGGCAAGACAGCATGACAAGAACAAGCACATTTATGTATAATATCTTTTATAATCGTCTGTCCTGCTGTAATCTGTGAAGATGACAAAAAACTCATGTGAAGAAGACAGAAGAGCTTATATTTAGACTCAGAAAATAGTAAGTTTTCTAGAGAAGCAGAACTTTTCTTCCCTGTATTTCCTCAGTTCTCTTTAAGAAGGCTATTCACAGAGCCAAGCAGAGGTGTTTCTCCCCATTCCCCACAGAAGTCTTATTACTGGAGAACTAGAGGCAAGAGTGGAAGGAAGTTTGGTCCCAAGTCCTCTTTCTGCACTTTATTCTCTCTAACTGGTGGTATGTATCTGTGCTCTGCCTGATGTGTTTCACCTACATGAATGCAAAGGGAAAGGTGGCAGTAAGCATGTGAACTTCACAGAGCAGTGAGTCAGCTGATATAAACAAGAATGACTCAAGCACAAACACATACTTGATATTCAGGTTTCTGACTCTGCTCCCCTTCCACAGAAGAGGTGTCCCACATCTGTTCTGCAGCTCATCCTTTTCAGTTGCACCTAACTCGACTCTCCTGGACAAGGAAGCCCCACAAAGCCTGAACTGGGTGGGAATTCTGATCTCTGTTCAGTAAGCACAGACCAGATGAAACACCAGCTGAGAAGAGTAATGGGAAGGACACACACCACACTCACCCTTTTCCTGTTCTCCTTGTCTACATGCACTCCATAAAGCTGGCAAGACATCAATCATTGCACAACTTAGAAAAGTTAGGGAGAGACAGTACCCTCAATTCAGTTGCAGTTGTGCAATGTTTGAAAATTACCAGAGTTCCAACAAGTTTCAAAAATACTGAAATAATATTGAAAAGTTCTTTAAAATAGCTTTCCACACAATGTGAAAAAAAAACCCACCAACAACAAAAAAAAAAAGGGGGGGGGGGGGGGGGGGGGAAAGACAGGAAAACTCATCTGGAAAACAGGAAATTTCCTGTCTCCAGCAAGTGATAAATCTGGTTCTGCCTCAAGCCATTCAGTGACAAAAAGTATTTCCAGTAAAGCACCTGTCAACCATATCACAGGACAAAGTATCCCCAACTTAGCAACACTGATTTGGTTCAATTTGAGTGTTTCTCAATCTGTCTTGCTACTGGCACCTCTTCTGTTCCCTTTTATATCAAATCTATGCCCACTGGTCTGAAATTAGATGACTAGCTACAACATTGCTCGCTCATACCCACACCTTATGTCTAGAAACCAGAGGATCTGACCTACCCCACTTCTGTCTTAAGGTCCTTACCTGCATCTGGGACCCAATAACAGTATTATTGCAGGCCAGCTCTGTTTTGTTGATTGTGTCTAGCATGGCAGTTTTGCCCACGAATTCTTTATTAGAGTTTAGATGCCGCTCCAACAGGTTCTGCACGTCCGCACTGTACTGGTTAGTAAAGGCTTCCTCGTACTGATCTGTCCAGAGGCGGATTCGATTCTCCCACCCTTCAGCTGTGTTTTCATCCAAGGCATGTGCTTCAGAAGGGGAATTCTGCACCAAACAGCAAAGGGTGAACAGCTAGCACATCACAGGAAAAGCCTGTCCATAGTGCTCTGAGCATATGAATATGCTACAAAGCCAATCTATTCCAAGCTGTGACAATGTCTGTCATGGGGACACCTTTTTCAGAACCTGCATCTTCCAGAACATTCCACAACAGCTGCCACTTAGGAATCTACAGAGAACTCTGTGCAGGAGTAAGACCACCTCTTAAGAATTGGTACTTGACACTGCTACACTCAAAACAATTAAGCCAGTGCCTGAGCAGAAAAAGGTTTTTAAGTCACTCTGGAAAAATAACTACACAGATTTTAAAAAAGCAAAGGAATGGAACACACAAAAGCAAATAAATCTCATGTAGGATTGGTCTACAGTCAGCTCACTCAAGTCCACATAATGGGGTCAGATGCAACCAAGTGAACTTTAGGGCACCTCCTGTGTTTCTAGGAATACATACAGCTGAAAGTGCAGGTCTACTTTTTTTTGTCAAATAAACTTTCTACCAGACAGCCACACCTACCAGTACTGCAGAAAGTTAGAGACAAATACATTGTTCCATCCATCTCTAGTAAGAGGTTGTGGAGAGAAACAAGACAACACTGCAAGGGACTCCCAAGGTTAAGCTGGTGCACTACACTTTGATGCCCAATCTTAAAATAGCTTTGATGCAATCAAATGACAACTGATCTCACAGAAGAGTGGCCACAACCAGTTCTACATCCCTTACATCAAACACCCCACTCCCAGGTGTCATGAATCAGTCATATCTCTTGGAACCGGATGACATTACCTTACAGAAATCAACCTGAAGCCAAAACAAGCTTCAAGGGGTGTTACACCTTTTTGAACAGGGCTGCTTGTGGTGCATGGGAAGGCTCGAGATTATTCTGAGGCTGGTCCCACAATCACAAGCTCCCCAGGAAAACCAAGACAGGCACAAAATACGCAGAATAAAAACAAACCACCACCATCACAGAGGGTTCTCAGTTCTACTTACCTTCATCCTCAGAGACTTTCGTGAGCCCTCTCGAAAGGCCTGTCCCCCAAACAAGGAGAGAAGGAGAGAAAAACCAAAGCATTATATATTTCCAAAGAATTAGTGTTCCAGAACCACACTAGATCTTACTCAAACAGACCAACCCTTAACAAAAGATGGCAAGAATTACATGAGGACCTAGACAAGAAGCAATGGACTTTAACAAAAGGACTCTGCAATGCAAATCTAGTGGAAACTGCTGACAAGCTTGATGGCCAGGATTTCTGAAGTAAAAAGGGATGCCTCATACTTAGTAAAAATTTCAAGATCAAAACCAAAACTGTCCTGACTAATCCCACTTGCTTGGACAGAAGACCAGCAAAACAATTAAGGTGGTTCACAACAGAAAGCCTGAAGACTTGGCATGGCTCCTGCTCTCAGTCTTTATTACTTAAAGGGTGTCTGCCAGAAGAACTTCAAGGGAAACCTAAACCTGGGGAAAATCATAGTAAAAATAGCAGAAGATGGGAAAGAACCAACTGCTCACACACTTCCAATCCAAAATTATGTCCCCAAACCCTCATAAACAGTAAAGCCATCCCTCAACACATGTTTATCACTACCTACATAGTTTTCCACACAGACACTATCTCTGTCCCTGAAGAACAGTGCCATACAGCTATACAGCCTGGACTCCGTAACATAGCCTGTTAAAAAACGCCACACTCCCTTCATTTTTTCAATCCATTTCCAGACCAACCCTCTGATACAAACAGACAGACTCCAAAAGTCATTTTCCCAACACTTAACAGAGCAAAAAGGAAAATATGTAATTGAATAAAAGCTCTGAGCATGAATAGACAGCATTGGGAAATAAGGGTGGAGTTCTGGTAAGGTAATTTTCAAACCAACAGCCACGTGTTCTAGCAGGTCACAAATACAAGGCGTCGCATTATTACACAAGAAAGAGCAATTCCTGACAGGACAAAAGTCTTTTGTCTGTTGGCAGCTGGTCAACATGCTCTCAACAATACTCCACACAGCATTTGGTAGGAACTGCAGCAACCTTCTCTCACTCCACATACCTTGATTTTCTTGGCCTTAGGAGCAGCACGAGCTTTTTCTGTATTCCTCTTCCTTTTCTTAGGTTTGCTTCTCCGGACACGGTTGACAGTCAGCGTGATGCTTGTAGGGGTGTGCTGCGTAGCTGTGTACAGCACTGTAGAAGGAGACAGTTCTTCATCCCAGCTCTCAGTTGCACTGCTGTCCCCACCTGTGGAGAGAAGCACCTTGTTAGCAACGTTTTTGTCTGTTGCAGAGAGAACAGCTTACACTTATGTCCATTTTCATTCAGATGACTCCATGCCTTCGCCTAGCTCTTCCCTGAGAAAACTACACCACCTCTGTTTTCCCACCCAAACTGGGAACAGATCGCCCAAAGGTCTCACATCTCACAGAATTGCACTGATGAACGTTTCCCTTTTATGTTCACAAGACAATCTGATTTTCCTGAGAACAAGAGGTAAGGCAGAAGGAGAGGCAAAACATCCAGTGGCTGGGAGGCAAAGAACATTAGCAGTGACTGATCACAGTTAGATTACAGCAGCCAAAAGACAAAGGTCTTGTGGAAAGAAAGCAAAAGTCATCATTATCAGAATTACAAACTCAAGCTCACCTGACACGTTGTCCTGCTTCCGGCGGCGAAGTCTGATCACCTTCCCCCTGCTCATTCCTCTGCCAAAGGAGAATGCACAATTGAAGCTGGTTTGTAGGAGTAAAGTCACTTGAAATTCAACAGGATGTCACAAGATGCGTGCCCTCAGTGGGGCCCAGGATGATAAGAACATCGATTTAACATCCTCATCTCCACTCCTGGTGCCACCAACACTTGTCAGGCTGACAACGCAAAGGAGGAGGGTCAATACTGGGTAAAGCACTGGAAAGAATGCTCCAGTTAGCAAAAGGAAGTCTGTCCCACAGCCCAAACGTGACATGATTCGGCAGGAGAAGTTAACACAAGGAGCAGTCCAGATCTGCACTGCACCAAAGCTTACCTGCACTTTTCACACTTGAGGAGGAAACCATCTTGGGAGACACTGCAGTGGCACCAAGTGGGAATTGATTCTCCTTCTGAGGAGCTCTCACTGTCCCCAGAGTTCTCCTCATCAGGCGAGTGCAGGCCGTTCAGTTCTGCACGAGGTATAATGGTCTGGACAGGAGGAGAGGCTGGTGGCGTTGGAGGAGGAGGGGCTCCATAATTATGATCCTGAAAATGAGTATTTGCAGTACTACTTTTAACGTGAAGATATGGTGCCTAGAAACCGACGTCCCAAATCCACAGTTCCCATGTTACTATGTCATGTGGTGTAAACCAGTAGTCTGAATGCCTCAATCTACCAAAAAAGCAAACCAATGGCTCTGAAAGATAGGAATGGTTTCCTTCTACATCAATGAATTAAATTCAAAACCTAGGAAAACCACCAGGCTACTTCAACATTAACTGTCGCACTGCTAATGATCTAAGATGGCATCAGTGGTCAAACACCGGAAACAGTCGCCCAGAGGTGTTGTGGAGTCCATTGAGATATTCAAAACTCAAATGGACAACAGTCCCGGGCACCTTGCTCAAGCAGAATCAGCTTGAGCAAGGCAGGTGGATTGCATGATCTCAAGAGGCCTCTTCCAACCTCAGTAACTCTGTGATGTCCTGCTCATCCCATAGTTTCAAGCCATACTCCCACTCCTCCTGACTGTTCCTTGTTTCTCATAGTTTTAAGTTGCCAAAGTGAAAATCTGCACAGTTGAAACAAGTTTAAACTGTGCACAATGACCCAAATGGGGTATAAAATTACCACCAGGAAAATATTAGCTATTCACACATATATTCACTTCATTCATATGCTGCAGTTAAAAATCTATCACCTGGAACACTAATAAAGCTTGCCATAGAGTATGCAAGACTTCACAAGCAATAAACACACAAATGCAAAATGCATGGCAGAACTCAGCTGTAACTCTGTATTCCCTAATAAATAACCCAGATTTTCTAAGGCTTAACAGGCAAAGAACTATGGAGCAAGGAGAAAAGAGTAAAGTAGGCAGTAAAGAGCTGATTCACTGCAGAGAGAGTACTCACTGCGTAAGGCAGCCCGCGATAGCTGTGTTTCTGGGTGGCCCCATAGCCGTGGCTGGAGTACACATTCTTCTCACTGACAGCTGGACTAGCTTCCACAGACTCTGGGCTGCAGAAAGGGCCAGAAGTAAAACCCATCAATACAACATCTTTTTTTCTTTTTTTTTTTAATGCCAGTATTTCACTGCCCTTTTCTATTCAACACATGAGCTCAAAAGGAATAAGCTGCATGAAACTGAGGTGTTATTATATGCTTCACTAGGCATCATGTGTGCAGAAGTTGTACAGGCTGAACCTGCTTTCAGAGGGAAGGAACTGAGTAAGGGCCACCCTGGATAACTCATTAAATTGGGTCTCAATCTGGGAAGTTAAAAAGATAATTAGCATGTAAGAAGCTCAGTTTCCTTATAGTTGAGGAAGTTTGGTCTAGTTCAGCATTCACAGATGAGCTCAGCCAGCCTAATCAGAAAGCCACTAAACAGTACTGCCATTTTATCTCTGCAGCAGCTTATTCCAAACAGCAGCTAAGCAGCTTTTCTGCATCTGCACTTGTTTCTCTCTCCCTCAGACGCTAATTGTGTCCAGTGTCCTGTGATAAAGTCTGCATGAAACCTGCAGCTGTCCTGACAGCAACTACCAGGTGTTGGAGATTCCTTTTACAAGGAGACAAAATTAATGACCTGGACAGACAGTGGGCCACAGACAAATCAGACTCGCTCTGTGCTTTCTATGCGGCGACATGGTGTGCAATGTGCTGAAGAGATCTGCTGCTGAGGTACAATGCACCCTTCCACCACACGGTGGTGAAAAAAAACAGCAAAAAATGAAAGGTATATCCTTAGCAGAAAGCTGCAGAAACTCTACTGAGGGAAGGGACAGCTGCAGTTCAATGCAGGGAATGTTAGATAATGAGGCTACAGACAGAATACCAGCAACAAAACACAGTCTGTAACAAGCTGAAGATACAAATCAGCTAACCTCTGTATAGATCAGAAGCCGGGCCTGTATCAGAATATAGCAGAATATCACTGAATCATGTCTGCAGATGAAATTATAGCATGAAACTGAGCAAGCAGGAAAAAAAATACAGAAAAGGAAAACTTTACCTTAGACCTCTGCTGCTCTGGTGAGATCTCACAGGATTCTCAGTGGGTCCTACATTGTCAGTATGAATCCTGATTCAGTACTCAAACAACTACAGTCAGTGGTCATGCTTGGGGCAGTGTTTAGGCACCACCCAAGAACACCAACCCCTGTGCCCTTTGGACTTCCTATAAGCTCTTGAAATCTCTGCGGCACTGAAGTTTGCCCCACCCCGCCACTAAACCTGATATACTCTCTCCAATGCACTAACCTTATTCTGGAGTAAGGTGGATCTCTCTTTGCCATGCAAAGGAGCAATAGTTTATCATATAAAAAACTGCAGAAAGTAGAATACCCTAAACCTATGCAAACTGCACTTTTGTAGCTCAGGATTTAAGTGCATAACATTATAAACTCTGTTGGTTTTCAATGTAACTGCAGCCAGATGAATTGTTAAAAGCAGGAGATACTGCAGGCCATACTCCCAGGGGATATACTTCTTAATAAAATATACCATGCTGAGCTTGCCACACAACCCTGCCTTGCTGGATCTCTGCAATGGTCCCTCAGCACTTCCAGATTGGTACAGAGTTAAATCCATTCAGGTTGAATCATATTTTCAGAACCAGTATTAGAAGGAAAAGTGTCTGAACAGCTGAGGCAGTAGATCCATCCGCTGCCCAAGTCACCCACATTCCTAGCTACACTCAGCCTGGAACATCAGCAATGCTGCTGCAAGCATTAGCAATTAAACTTCAAGATTGTTGGGTGCAACGGTGTGCAGGGGCAACAATGCTGAGGCCCATGCTTCCTCAGCAGCAGCCCACCAAGCAGCTTCAACAACTTCCAATATACACTCAGACTAACACGACAGAACTATTCTACAGTATCCACGTCACCCTCAGATGAACACAAACACTCTTCAGCATTTTCACTCCTGCTCTGTATCAGAGGCTGGGGGAAGATGCGAATGGTCAGCCTGAGAAGAGGACCAGCCAGTTTTCCTTCTATCTTCCCACTGCCTTTGTGATGCACATCTTTGAAATGAATTCCTTGTAAGAGACAGGAAGCTCATGTACCCCAGATTTCATGCATCAAATTAGTAAAAGTTTCAAAGAAGTGGAGGACAGCATCAAATCAGTAAGTTTCAACGAAGGGGAGGACAGCCCTGTCTTTGACTAATGAAGGACACTTCAGCAGTACATAACAGCACATTGATGCTAAGCTTGGAGAATGAAGTCCTGGCATTTCCAGTTTTTAGAAAACAGAGAAACCAATGCAGAATTTTTCAAAAGCCTAGCCTCAAGTTGGACCTACAAATTTCTTATAACCATGATAAAAAAAATGTTTTGCATAAGGTTTACAGACAGTCTTTTTGATATTTAAATGTTACAAGGGACATGCGTAGATACATCTGGCTCTCCTTTCTATCATGCTCAGCTCTGAAAGCAAAGTGTCTAGTACATGAGTAAACTATTTAGCACTCTCTCTCCTGTCATAAACAGTTTGAAATTCCTGCATGTTGAGGCTTTACAGTGCTGGTGTGGGAGAAGCATGGTGACAAGCAATACTGAATGTTCAGTCTTGAAAAATGAAGGATCATACACCCCACTGCAGATGAGTGACTTACTACATTCTGACTGTCTCAAAAACATATGAAAATATGAGCTTTAGAATGGAAGGAAGCATCACAAAAAAGAATGCCCAGGATGTGGCCAGTGTCAACACAGACATAAAAAAGAGCACTAGCAGTCCTGCAGAGTCTGACTGTGTAGTCAACCTCTGTGCATAGTCAAATCAGGGCAAGATAGAAGGGAAAAACAATGATTCATACCTTAGCCCACAGCTCTTACAGATCAAAATTAATAGGGTCTGGAGCAATATCTGTTCCACATTGATCAATCTGACACACAGGTATTTGCACAGTAGGTACCTTTTAATAATACATGGGGGAAGCCTATTTCCAAAATGTCTTTTGTAAATTTTTGTAGAGATGCTACATTCCATGTTTCAAAGGATACAGGAAAGCAGGAAGCAGAAGCACACAGATAACTGGAGCCCTCCCTCTTACCCCCACAAAACCAGAGAGTGATGTCAGCTCACATGAGTACTGATAGAAGCAGTGTCTTGTAAAAAGAAATGCTTTATCCCCTCCAACAGGCCTGAGAGATAGGACTGCAGTTAGAGCCCTGCACAAAGTCCTGTGGTAGGGACCTTGAAGCATGGCCCACTGAGGTGTGCTTCTTGGGACCTGTTAATGGTCAGAAGCCAAATAAAGGTGCCTACACAGACTGATGGAGTCTCACATCTCTGACAAAGCTCCAAAACAGTCCAGAAATCAGACCTATATGACTGGTATAGACTCTGAACCAGGAGGCTTAGCACACTGATGCCTCATAGAACACAGCTTTTGGAGGAGTTGGCTTGCACTTTGTGAGTGTCAAGCATGAGTACAGCAAACACATAGGTGCCTCCACTTCAGTGCAAACTTACTAGCCAAACTGATGTAAAACTTACGGTTGAGTGCTCGAATTCTCTTTTGCCCGACCTCCTCTGTCAAACTTACCAACTTCCACAATACTGCATTTGTTAAACACTCAGTTTGTTTCTGCATTCATTTCTCACACAGGACCAGCACCCCCTCTCGCTCTCAAGGAGAGAAAGCACTGGCACCAATCCTGCAACTCCACTCCCAGGTAGCCCTCTGACATCTGCACTTCCTCCTCCCTCCTCCATGTGGTTGCACTCACTCTGATCCTGCAGCCATGTCGGAGTAGGACGTATCTGGTGTGGTGACTCCCAGAGGGATTGCAATGCTCATGACGCCCGTCGGGGATCACGGAGTCCAGAGGGCAGCGACTGGCCGCTCCGAGGGCGGAGAGGAGCCGCAGAGCCTCGGCCAACACGTCACGGACATGGGGAAACCTACCAGGGCAGAAACAAAGCATTTCATCTCTGTTACAGGATGAGACCTCCCTCTTGTCTGAAGGCTTTCACAGCAAAAGAAAAGCAGAAATACATTTCCATTGGTGACATCTCATATAATTTTTACACTGTTTTCATATGTGGGGCCAGGGAAGTGGTGCAGTTGGTACTAGTTTGGTGGGCTGGCTTTTTTTTATTGGTCTTGGACTGACATGCAATGAGCTGCTCTGCCATGAAGACGATAATGATAGAGCCCCTTCCCCCAACTAAACTTAGGACTAATTATCAGCTAAGCAGTCCATTAGCTCCTTCTGCATATAAGCAGCAGCTGTCACCCATCACCCACAGCTTGGTTTTGCATTCACTGGGCCCACAGCATGGGCGAGCACGACCAGCAAAGCTGTTTTCCCTACGCCACCAACGGCCTCCACTTGGCGAGTGCCATCCTGGATTTCACTCTGATTACTCAGTCTGGCAAGCCAACCTTCTGAAATTCCAGCTGACACCTCCTCATGGCAGAGCCACGGCAGATGCCCAGGCATTGGCACACAGGCTGCTGTGGTGAGGACACGGCGGGGCCATTGGCTGGCTGCAGGGAGTCAGGGCTAGTCACAGCAGCACGGTGGGGCACAGCTGCCCCCGACCGCAGAGCCCTGCTAAGGCAGGCAGTGAGCGAAATCACATAAACACAGGCTTCCAAGGGTTGAATGGCGGGCGGAGGTGAAACGGGATCAGCTCCTCGTTATGTAAATAACCTCAATAACACTGACGATCATAAAGGAGCTATTATTCTACGCACTCTACAGAGCACCCCTATGACAGAGAAAGGCTGCACTTCTACACATGGCAAAGGTAGCTTCAAACCCACAGAAAGTCGGTGACCATTTAGCCACTCCCTCTGCACATTAAACTTTTAAGGGCAGCCTTGAACAACTTTGTGCAGTCTCTGCCCTGGCTCTGGCAGCGCAGATGAGCCAGCCTGCCCTCGCAGCCAGTTGTCACATGCTCCTTGGCATCTCGGGGGCTCTGCCAGCAAACCCTCCTGGGTTACAGAAGGGCTGTGAGCCAAGTTTTCCTGCGGGTAGTGAATTTCTCACAGGGAGCTGCCTTTGGACACCACAGTCCAGCCATTGTTTAACACACAAAAACCCTGAGAAACACAAAAACACACACTCACTACAAGGGCAAATGAAAGGAGAGTGAGAGAGTCAGAAAGTTTCAACACCACACGCTGTATTGCCTTCTCCTTTCTTAAAAGGCAGGGCCCTTCTCATAGCACAAGGAAATCTTTTCCTTCTGCAGTATATATATCCCTAAGAGAAATCTCTGTGATAGTATGACAGGTGTACAGTGTATTACAGAAGCAGCACGTAACAATTTCTAAGTGGTCTGTGACAATTCCCTATTATGCCCCAAAGCAATGGTCTCACAGGGAGGTGAGAGATGAAAAAGAAAACAGCCAGGACTAAGCTCACAAGCAGCTCAAACCCAAGATAGCCCAGGTGTCCTTGAGTGTGTTTTCTGGAAAAATAAAAAGCCCTTTAGGAAGTGTCTCATTTACTCTTTTCTCATGCTTGTGACAGAATTGTGATTTCTACACTGACACCAGATGAGACAAATTGCTGCTAAAATACAGCTAAAAAGCCACAGACATCAATCCCTGCTTCAGCACAGAGTCACATAAAACTCTGGCACAAGGTTAAAAGAAACTGGACAAGTTTTTCAGCGTCTGAAGCACCTTGCACTTTTAAGAGAAAACTTCTGCAGGCTCCAATCTTTCAAACTACTTGCTTAGATTTATTTTTTCCCCTACCGATCTCTTGCTTTTGCCATGACCATACCCAGCTGGCAGCAGCCTGAGATTTCATTAGGACACATTCCAGCTTCCTGCCTGCTTGTGACTCAGCAGAACCAGAGAGTTGCAGGTGTGGCTTCTGGATCACAGGACATTTGGTCAGTCCTGGGGTAACTGGGACAAGTTTCAGTCACTTCTCATAGGAATGATGTCCAAATGCTGTTGCATTGAAACAGTCTGGTAAGTCCCACTTTCGGGAAAGAGATACTGGAGAAACATGAAATACCAAACAAAAAGGTTAGACAAGACAAACTTCAGTTCGGTTGCTTTTGTGTTGACCCAGCAGGACTTGCCCAACCATCAGCCACCCTCAGATTTTCCTGTTTGTTGCTGCTGTTTTATGTATACTTTCAAATCTGATAATGTAACATTCAAGATGAACTGCAAAGACCAGTCTCAAGTGCCAGCCAAGACCGTATCACCTTCTGACTAGATTACAGTCTGGTCCTCATTAAACTTGGCCTGGTAACATCTAAAGCCCTAGCCTATAGGCTGATGAAAATGCCGAGGTTGAGATCAAAACATTCACCCATCGAACTGGCTAATTTTCTGTATATATAATCCCTGAGCTCCTTCCTACCTCTCCCTCTAAAAATATACAGCTGTACAGGAGGAAAAAAGTCATGTTGAGTTCTTTCCAGTGTCACTGGAAGTTTTCCTCAAATTCAAGGTCTTAATGCAAATTTGATGAGCTTCAGACCACAGCACAAACCTATCTCCCTTATGATACAGTTCTTAAAATCAAGCAGAAACAGGAATTTTGATGGCCCAATGGGTAAATAATACTTAGCTGGTTTACAAAATCCAGGATTTAAAGTTTTTTCCCCCCCACACTTGGCACCTACCTGCCTGCCTCCTTAACCAGTCACACCAGTATAAAGATACCTGATCCTCTCCAGCATCATCAAAACAGCCCAGAGGAGCACCTACCCACAGACCCAGCCCAGCTTTGGGATCCATGCTTCTCACTCAGCACAGGTGACAGACCAGAGACTCATCCACCTTCAGACCAAAACTGTAAGTGTTGCTTTAGGCAGAATGTGAACACATGCTATTCAATTCTTCTAGGCAACATCCCATATTGATGATAAGGACTGTACTAAGCTGGCTGATCACAGGTTAGGCAACACCTGCTGTAAGAGTGAATTTTATTTTCAAAACTCTGTTTAAGATGCAGCAGCCACAACACTTTGTTGACTCACTTCCACGATCATTGTCATCCATATTACAAGTAAAGCAGCTTCAGAAAATTTACTGCTGGAAGCTCTTTCCATTATTTGTGGTGTTAAAAGCCACTATCAACAGGGACAAGCAAGTATGGTCATCCAAACAGCTCACTAAAATTTCCTCCTTCAAGATGCAGTAATTTGCATTTTGCTGGTGTCCTGGTCTCGCAGATACCTCTGGGCACCTGTGGTGTGCAACTCTACAAAGTATTTGTGAGTGCCATGAAAAGAATCCATCCCCTGACAAAAGCCCCTGGGCACAGCCTCAAAGACTGCATGTGCTACTGCATTCAGATGCTCAGACTCATGTCACCATTCAGTGCAGCTCAGGTGATGCTACACAATCTCAGTGGGGACAAAGCACTCCCCTCACACCCTCTCGTGGTCACAGACTCAATCAAGCATAAAGCAGTTACCAAGCAAGGGACGGACAGAGATTCACTGCTTCTCTGCAGCATCAGTGTGCATTTGTGTGTCTACAGAGGACATGAAGTATTGTAACTGTGCATCCAGTGTCTCATGCCCTGCTGAGAATGGTAAGAAAATAACACTGGTACAAAACACATTGTGGATAAACTTGAGACAAGCCTTTTCTGATTGTCTATGACTTCAACGTGTGCCAGGGCAGGGAGGACAGGGAAATCCCATTTGCCTGCACTGAGGATGACCACTTCTCACATGTCTCCAGATCACAGATAGCACAGGACAAACAAGTGCTTCCTTTATTGCTCCCCACACCTCCCAACGACTCCAGTTATTCAAGTCCTCAAACCAGAGATGAATTCAAAACTCCTGACAACCCAAGATTACTAGTGTCCAAAATATAACTTATGATCCTCTTCTCTATGCTCAGCAACAAACAGGCCTACAGGTCACCTATACAGGATGAACTCCATGTATAATGAGTTAAACATCTTAAAGCATCCGTGCCACTGCTAGTCACACCAAATTCACAGCATGTTTTTCTCCTGCATCTCACACTGCCAAAGGCCAGAGCTGGTGGCAAACTGAAAGTAGCTCTGCCATGAAACCTTCCTTGGCATCCTCTCCATCAACCCCCTCTGGGCCTGGGCCAGTGAATTCTGACCAGTTCATACTTAACGCTGTCATCTGCAGCAGTAGCAAATCACACTGCAAGTGAAGCAGTATCAAGTGTTACCAAGTTTACAATTCTGTTCACTCATTTTTTCCCCTGAACATTTCAGAGTAGCCAAAATCTAGACAGCATCCAATGTAAACAAGAAGTGCTTCAACTGCCATACTGGAATAGTCCCAGCTCACCAGCCAGGACTGCCCAAATATGAGTGCAGTCCACCTGAGTCCAACCAAGCACTGCCCATTCTTTCCAACATACCCAAAAGCCTTGTGTCAAAGGCAGATCTTTGCAGAAGGGCAAGAACCTTTACAACAAACAGAACCAGATCAAGGGGGTTTGTGTTTAAAATGACCAGCTCAAAAAAATTGCATCAAATTTCCAGAACTTCAGACATTGTTCTATAAGGTCACCTACAGAGAGAGGGGCAGAGCAGACAAATCCTTACATCATTTAACTCCAACTTATTCTGAAAAATAGAGTTTCCTAGAAGTATTTGAATTGTACCTCAATCTGCCAATACAAATGCACAGCTCTGCTCTGGAAACAAGCTGGGATCACTAACCAGCAAGGAAACAACTGTGCTGGTTTTGAAAAAGGAACTATTGACAAGTATTTATTATTACCATTAGAACCATGTATCACCTGCCAGCTGACTGACAAGGCAACACAGCACCCTATCCATCCCACTTGGTCTGAGAGTGCTCTGTCCTAGTCAACAAAAAGGATCAAATAAACAGGCAAAATGTGTATTCACTGGTAGCTACAAATGCATACTGTGATAACCAAACTACTGACAAACACAGTGCAAAGGCTAAAGATTCATCTGCTGTGGAGCTTTCTTAAGACTCTCTTCCGATTGATACATAAGTAACTCAACACAAAACCAAACTCTTGTATGTACACATTTGGTTCAGAGTACATCTTGCTCTCTGGGACTGGAGAACCACCATAGAGCACTGAGAAGCTCTTAGACCAGTAACAACATTTTTAACTTGTTAAGCATCAGAAAGCAACATTTTGGCAAGACCTAATCCCGCTCACCACGCTGCACAACAGTGATTTCAAACAGCTTTTGGTAGCCATGGGCCTCTACCTCAGCCAAGTTGCTCCATACAAGATATGAAATCTTATCACTGATTCCCATGATTCTTATTTTATGGAAGTACTAGAAACCACCTCAACATGTGTCTACAGATACACTTACTTAGCTGAAGTCAGTGTGATAAAGCTGCTCAGCTGAAGGCATGTGAGACATTTAGAACTGAGATCCAAGTCAAATTTTAAATTGATTTTTATAAAACTTAGTTAGAAACTAAAAATCTTTTTCATTAAACTAGGTTTAAGTTATTTTAAAGCAACTTTCATCATGCCCATTGTGGTGGTGAGAGAAGTTCAGTTCCCCCCAGAAACCACGGCAAAACTGTCACAGCCATACATCATTTTATCCGATGATGAAAACATCAAGTTTAGTTAAACTCCTCTGTGAACTATACCCTAAGGCACTACAAACAATGACAGGGAGCAACCAAATTAAATGAAACCATCAGGAAGAGAAATTATGAAATGCACAGTCAAGTAGTCTCAGCAACTGACCCAAGATTACTCAGAAAAACAGAAAGAATAACCTCCCAAGTATGCTGCTGCTTCAGCAATCAAGAAGTTATGCAAAACCTCTTTGTTTTGTGGACCAAAAAACCCACCACCACCTACAACAACAACAAAGGGAAAAAAAACTGTGATTTTCTTTTGGAATCACTAAGGATTTCAGGTACTATGATAAGCAATAGAAGAGGAATTTAGTAAGAGATAAAGGAAGGGCAGATAAGACTTCGCATTCAGAAACACCTTATAATGGACAATTCAACTGCATTCTTTACAGTCCAGTACACTCTGAAGATTGAGACGTCAGACAAGAGTTTGTTTGGACTTTATTAAAACATCTGATTTGCATCACGGCATCTCAGTGGAAAGTTAAATTTATATAGATGTGAAACTGGTTGAAGAGCATACATAAGGTTAATTCCATTAACAGATACACACCAAATTAGAAAGGGGAAGTAAATTCCAGACTAGCAGTGATCACAGGAGACCAAACTACTTACGGAGAGGTGGCAGGCAGACACCAGGATACTTTGCTGTACCCCACACTGACGAGAAGCAACCTACTTGCATTTGCCTGGTCTGCACACACAGCTTGCTAAGGAGGACTGTGACAGAGATGATGTTTTAAAGGAGCAACAACCTCAACACAAAGGGAACAGGACTAACCCAACTAGGAACTTAATATCAAAGTCCTCATAACTTTAAGGGCCATAAGCAGAGGAAATCTTCAACCAAACTTCACAAGAATACTTGTGAAAAAAAATCTAACAACCTATAGAAAATGCCAAAAACACCTTAAAAAAGTTAATAATAAAAAATAATACTAACAGTGAAGAATTCAGAGAAATCCCATAGACTCAGAAAGAATAACTGTTGGTCCTTTTACACTAAAAACATTGTTTCACATTGCCTCTGTCTCACAGCCTAACAAGTCATTGGCCAAGATGACAAATTCCTCAAATGCTGTAGCATTTAAAATGGTATTTTCAAAAATGAAAGGAAGGCAACCACCTGAAGATACTTTCATTTTTGGTTTTTTTTTTTTTTTTTTTTTTTTATTATTATTTCCTGAAAGATATAGAAGAAAAAAAAAATAATTATACACAAGACCCCACAGAAATAATACAAAACCTACTAAAGTGAATGAAATAAGAAAGAGGAAAAATATCCCTCCTCTTTCAGTTCTACAAACTTTTGATTTGGGATAGTCACAGGGGAAAACTGTTCTGTAGTGAGGGGAACACATCCTAATTGCTGTGCTGGATCTCTGCTGTGAGTTTGTCACTTTCTTTGCCCACAGAGTAAAGGATAACAGTCTGTATATCACAAAAATAATAAAATGCAAACAAAAAAGGTTTAGAACTGATATTTTGAGATTAAAGGGTTGACAACTAACCTCCAGTGAATCCAGCTGTGGCAGTTGATGTTACTGCTGCAACTGTCCCCTCTAAGCCTTTGCCAGAACAGCTGGCAGGAAGGAAACGTTGCCATGTCTCAAGTGCAGCTGATGCCAAGAAGACTAGACTAAAAGCAGAAGCAGGTAAAATACATATTCCCTTTTAGATATGGTTATAGGGGTAATAGCCTTCTGCCATGGTGCTGAGCAGATAGGTAGACAGCAATACTGGAAACACCACTGCTCAGTCAGCTACACCTTGTCCATATAAATCCTGTTTTCACATTCAACTTAAGAGGCCTGCCTACTCCAGAAAATGGATATATATATATATATATATAAAATTAAAATAAAACTTTAATTAGTTTAAATAATGTAACAACAGTGGCTTGATCTCAGCAGACCAAAGTGTTTTCCTTGTTCTACATTTTGTTGCTTGTGTAGGTAATAGTATTCACATGAATGGTTGTACCTGTGCAAATATTAAGCTTTCCTGAGTAGACAAACTCTAAATTTAAAGGTTGTCAGAGAACCTCCCCCTCAAAAAGTAAAAAACACCTTTAGACCTGGAAATTGTGTTTGAAGGCATTTCAGAGAAAAGCCTGTACCACATGCAAGGCCAGAGAAAACCAAACCAATAAAGGGCAGTAACTAGGATCAAATCCAAACCCAGAGAATCACAGTTCCCATGAGAATCCGGACAATCCAGAGTCACGGGAAGTCACTGCATACAGAAGGGGAATCAGCAGAATTTACTGGCACTGAGCAGTGTCCTGAAGTTGCAACCAGTGGAAGGCTAAATGCAAACAAGTTGCCAGGAGTAGGATTGCAACCTCCAGCCCTAGAACTGGAAAAAAGATTTCTCCATAATCCCACTAAATACTCTGCCTCACAGGTCTGGCTGTACGTCCTTTATACATCTATTTAAGGCCCCCACGTGAAGCAGGCGACCCAGCCTGCCTGGCCACTCCCAGTCAGGGCAAACAATCGGCTCCAGAGGAGACTCCAGCAGCGGCTTCCGAGGCAGACATCAGCCAGGTGTGCAGGAAGCGGGGGAGATAAAGTAGCTGTTGATGAAGGGGCTCTCGGACGAAGGCCTCTTCAGGAATCCTGTGGAAAGGACGACAGGAAGGAGAGAGACGCTCCGCACACAGAACAAGCTTCATCGGCTTCAGAAAGCCTTTGTGCTGGGGCTCCGGACCTGGCCTTTCTCCCAGAGATGATGCAACACTGAGGAACAAGGTCTGTGCCAGAGAAAAGTATTCACAGGCTATGCAGATGGCAACGCGGCCAAAAGCTCTCAGATCAAAACATGCCAGAGCCCATCCAGGGCCGGCGAGCCCCCATCCCCCGGCCTCCCTTCGTGCCCCCCAGGTTCCTCCATTTCACATTGCCACCTCACTCCAACCCTGACCACAGCTTCAGGCAGAAAGAAGGACCTTGCATGAGAGAGGAAGAAGTAAAAGCAGATTTTAAGGTACTGCAAAAATCACAGCTCATCCCCCTGATCTGCTGGAAGGAAGAGATGGGAGACGGCTCAAAGCCTCCAATCTGCCCGACGGGGATCCTGCCGTCACCGCGGCTTGCCAGCACACGCCTGAGCTCCCCAAACACGTATGGCAGCTCTCTGGTCGCCGGCAGCCTCGGCCCCACTCTCACACACTGTGAAACCACGCAGGGACAGCCTGGGCAGCCATGGCAACATCACAGTGTGGCAATTACACAGCCGCAGCTCCCGAGCAAAGGTTCAGCCTTGATTTCCATTACAGAACTCACTTTGACCCTTCCCCCTGTGCCTGAACCATCACCAAGCGCCCTCCCAGCTCCAGCCTGGCCTCTGCGGTTTGTGACAGCCAAGTTTTTCAGCCTTGCAACTGGGCTTGAGATCATGTAAATACATTTTCCTCTGTATCACAAGGAAGCTACTCCAGGCTTATGTAATGCTTTTGTGTCTTATCTCAACAAACACCAGTTGGTCTAATGTGCCTTGAGTGGGAAACTGGGCTAGGAAAACACCTGCAACCTGCACCGCACACAGCAAGAGTTGGATCCATTTACTAATTGAGCCGTGTAATCACTGTTAAGCATCAAAATCCAGTGAATTTTACAGGATTTCAGCAATCTTCAAGAAATGTGACAGGTTTCAAAGCTCAGCCTGCTGCACTGCTCCACCACATCCCCTCCTCAAGGACATGTTTGTAGGAAATGTCACCAGCTGTGACCCAAGCACCAGTGCCAGTCTTGGTGATTTATGACAGTTCTGGAACCTCTAGAAAATTCACACATATCGTGTAGATCTGCTTTTCTCAGCACAAAACCTGTTAGAGAGCAGACAGAGTCATTAGGACAGTGGTGGAGAGCAATCGCAAAGGCCCAAAGGCAGCATGTAAGTCTCAAAGCCTTCTTTCCCATCTGGGGCTTCCACCCATTTGATGCTGCTGAATTATGTTCAAGACATGTTCTTTATTGTGGTTCTCATTTCTGGCTTACTTGCACCTCATGTTTTATTTTATTTTGGCACCGGCAGGATACGTACTGATTCCAGAATGCAGGCACTGCCGAAATGGCAGCAGGGTGTGCCCCAGCTCTCCTTGCTGGATCCACAGTGGACGTTCACCTGAATGCAGCGTTACAGGAGCCAGATTTACAGAATGAGCCAGCAGCTGTCAATGGCCTCAAACATTAAGCTTTAAGGAACACAAATTTGGGGTTGTTTATTTTGGTAAGTTTTGGGTAAAACAAGATAATCAAAGGCTTGCACTTGCAACCACAGAGATGAAGGTGTAACATTTATTCACAAAGCTCCCAAATACCTGCTTCATATCTGCTGGCAAGAAATGCAAAGTTCAGTGATACAAACAGCACTGAGAGCCACGGTCATTTTTTTTTTTTTACTAGCCCATTTTCTGTTAACAAGATGCAAAGCAGATAAGCCAGTTGAACACATTTCCAAAGTAAATGCAGATGACCAGAAATCAGCAGTCAAAAACCTGCAACCAGTGACTGAATAAAGGCAAAAGTCACTTCAACCAGATTTATTTCGGGTGACTTGCAAATAAATTAATAATTTCTTCCTTTGAGTAGAGCTTCTCCCAGTACATATGCTGTAGCCAACCAGTGCTGTAGCTTAACTGCTTGTGGGTGGTAACGCAGGAGTACTGACATCAAACAGTTGGCCAAGAATGATCTTTGTAGAGCTCACACAAAAGCAATGCTGAGTGGTTCGGTAACACATCAATAAGGAAATGTTACCAGAACCACTGCCTTTCTTGAATGTTGAACTATGAGCAGAGTAATATATTGAGGACATTTTCATGATTATCACAAATGCAACTTAGCCCAGGTAGGTACAACCACACAATGAAATCCAGAGGTTGAAACAGGAGAGCTGTTCATGGTAAGGAGGCTGAGAACCCTCCTCCAGCAGGTCATCCCCACCAGCCTCCAAATGCTGGGGAGAGGGGAGTGATGACACAGCAGAGGGGGAAGGCATGGAAGGGAATAGATTTCTTTACTGCTAAGCCTTCAACCCCCTTTTATGTGTGGCACTTTCTATGAATCGCTTCTGCAGGTTAAGACAGATGGGGCTGTCTGGACAAGGTGAATAGCAGGAATTGCTGCACTAGATCTCAAGGCTGGAGGCCTTTGCTTTACACTGTGTAGTGCCCCAACACGCTTCTGCAGCTTGCATCCCTTTAGCCCTAAGCAAGGAAACTTGCAGTTGCTAGACAACCTCCTTCCCACCTCAGAAATAGCTCGATTTATGTGACGTATGGATGGGCCCAACATTCAAAAAGCTACAGCATTTTGAGCTGCCTCTTCCTCAGGACACAGGAGTGTTTCCTCACTGCACAGCTGCAGAGATGAGAGCGATGGGGCTCCTCCCTGGCAGGATCTGAGGAGGAAAGGCAGGAATGCAGCCACACAGAAGAGGCAGAACAGCGCAGGTAGCTCCACGTCCTCCTCTGTGCAGGCAGCTCCACATCCTCCTCTGTGCAGGCAACAACAAGCACACACACAGGCAGGGCTGAGCAGGAGAGTTCTACCTGCACAAAGCAGCAGATTTCGAGAGCTACCAGAAAGGAATTTAATAGTTCTGCATGTCTGCAGAGGCATCTGGAAAAAGGTAATCTGTGGAAATGAGAAACTCAGCAACCATGGAGAGTGGTGGAATGGACAAACACAAGAGAAACGTAGAATAGTGAACTGTAGCCATTACCAAACTGAGTCACTCAGTTCCCCAGGTGAATTTATAAAGTGAGGGAGGAGCAGACTCACTGAAGTACTCTCATCTGTATGGCATGAAAACCAGCAAACAAATGCCATTAGAATACTGCTTCTGGTAACTATTTAGCAGTGTTTCAACATGAAAAAACATTCCAACTAAGTCCAGTTAACTTGAGAGATAAGGAATATCCTACATTGAATAACCAAACCTATCAGGACAACTTATGCTTACTTTGCCACTCAGAGGAACTGTAATTATATTGCTATTGTGCAATTTCTTTCTGTACTGTTTCTAAAAAAGGATGACAAAGATTTTAGACTTCTGCTGCGGTCAACTGGAATTCAGAAATGCTCATCTGAATATAGTGAGTGTACACAGTTACATCAGGGCTTCTCTGTAGAGGCTTTCAGAAAGCCGTAACTGCATCTTAAACATCAGAAGCAACACAGTATGGGAAAGAACCGAGTTCTAAGCCACAAAGCATTGAATTTCAGCGTTCCCTTTGCATCCTGTGTGTCAGGGCAGTATCTAGAACCAGGTTAACTATTTCTCCTCTAAATTCAACATTGCTTTGACTGCAAGCACATGTATCTGAGCTTATGCCAACTGATCATGGCATGAAACCTTTGAAGACTCTTAAACTCCAGTGTGAGGAAAAAAATATTATCATCATTAAAAAAAACCCCATAAATTAAAATAAGTTTTCTCTGGAAAGAAAAGAGTTGGGCCTATTTTAAAAGACTAAGATGAGCATTTGCCCCTTCCCTGTAAACCTCTCCAAAGTTTCATCATTATCATTGCTAAGAAACGGTACTTCCAAGACTGAATCTGTCTAACCTCGGTTGATATTGCCATGCCTTTGTCAGCAAATCTCAAAAGTCCTTTCAGAGAAAGATCAAGTCTTCTCTCAATTGTCTTTTCAATAAGCTGAGTAAGTTGAGCTCCTTTAAGCCTCACATCATGAGGCGTATTTTCCAGTCCCTGGATCATTTCTGCAGCTGTCCTTTGAATTCTCTCCAAATACACTGGCATTCTTCTTGAAGCATGGAGACCAAAATTCAATTCCAGTATCAGTCTCAACACTGCTGAGTTTATAAGATTACTTATTTAGATTACTTATTTTTGCTTCACATTCCTTTCCCCCAGTTTTTTTCCCCTTCTCTGCAATACACCAAAGAATTGCATTAACCCTTTTAAATAAAATACTGGCAGAAATACCACGCAGAGGCAACTAACTGTAATGACCTTAAACCCCTCTGAGCTACTGCTTCCCAAAATGCTGTTTCACAGTTTAGAGGTGGGTTTGCAGTTTTGCTAACAACTGCATCACCTTGCAACTGGATAGGTCCATGTCTTTTGTCAAAATGTGACAAAACAATTCACAGCTCTGTAAACAGACTTCATTATCCCATTAGTGTCTCTCTGACAGAAGTTCTATGCAAATATTTTGTGCTATCCAGATAAAAAGATTCTGAAGAGCAGTAAATGAAAAACTGATTTCATCTCACAACCTTTATAAGGTTAGGTGTGTCCTTTCCAAGTTACAATCCCAGATATTTTTGATCTCCACTTTTGATGCTATTTCTCTAGCACAACCATTTCTGCCACCAGAGCATCCTGCCTTCCTCGGGCATCTTGCCCTCTCCACTCGAAACAAGTATGCCCTCCCCTGCCCCACCTTCCTACCCCTAGTCCACCTTACACAGAACACCAGAATAATCCAGACTGGAAGGGACCACTGGAGGTTAACTGAAACCCCCACCCCTCCCAAAAATAAGGCCAACTTGGATCAGGTTGCTCAAGGCATTGCTCATTCCTCTACAGGGCCACTAAGCATTTGCGTAACTATGCATTTTAAGGCCAAAACCAACCTTCTGATGATCTGACTTTGCACCTAACAAAGACTGGAAAAGTCTCACCTAGTCATTTCTATACTTGGCACTGCAGCTTACAAATAAGTAGACCACATTTGTCAAGCACAGTCCCCCTCACCTCTCCACCTCCTCCCCCCAAAAAAGTACAGATTTACCACAGTTCTTTGGGGGGAATTTAAAATCATGCAACAGACTGCAGCATAGAGGTCTCCAGGCAGCAGCAACCACAGCCATTAAAGTCCTCACAGGGAGTACAGCACATTTGTAGTTCTTATGAGAAAAGTGTAAAACTTTTTTTAGAACTAAAACTACATCAAACACTTACTCAGAAGCCTTTGAAGAATGTTTCAAACTACCCAAAGTGAAGCGCCAGCTCTAACTACCCCTCCCCCAAGGAGACTGTTCTTCCACTCCATATATAGGTGACTTGGAGATGCTAGCATCCCCAGCTTCATGAAACGTGTATTAATGGCAAATGTACTGATAGAATTTTAAATGTTATCTTCCATGTCCACAGTGGTAAGATTTATCAGCAGCTATCTTTATCAATACATTTATTTGACAACACACTCACAGCATCCGTTTCCTTGACTACCTAGATAAGGATGTCCATCATCCCTTAACTGGCACAAGCTATTTCTCAACTCACACAGACCAGATCCTACGAAGCTTACCAGTTTTTGCTTCAGTAACTACACAGAATCTCCTCCACCCCTCAAAAAAAGAGTAATTATATAAACAAAGGACTAGTGTGGACATATATTGATCCATACAAAAGCATGTCATAATAGTTAAGTTATCCCCTTTTCCTTCAAGAACAGCTATGTGAAATCAAAGCAACTAAGGGCAGGGCTGGATTTAATGTAACAGCATGAACTACACTGAAATTGGACATGTTAGCCAAGATCCTATGATCCTCTCACCTTACATTCTTCCAAGTGCATCAATTTTTGGCCCTGTCAGTGAGGAACAAAATCTCCTGTTTGACTCAGGGGACTCACTCTTGTTCTCACGTTACATTCTCTGCTCCCCTGTCCAGGATTATCGGTGCTGTATTCCATGCCAACAGCAAGGAACCTCTTTAAACTTGGAAAAATTGTGGAATAGAATTAAAAAAAAAAAAAAAAAAACATCCCATCACATGAGTAAATGAGGCTTGACAGGATGATGGATGCTGCAGGTTCACAAGTACGAAGGCACTCCTAAGAAGATAGCTTGTGCCTGTTACAGCTCCACGTAAGCATAAAAGATGCTGGTTTGCCGCATTCAGGAGGGAGATGTTCAACTCTTTAGATTGGACACATTTTATGTAAGACTGAAGATGACTAAGTCACAGCTGGACAGATTATGTTCTAGAAGCAGGCTATGCGCTCCTCCCTGTACCTTAAACAGCATCATTTCCTGATCTGCATCTTTTCTCCCTTCCCTTTCAAACATGAGATGTTGATTCCTCCCAAGTAAAAAAAAAAAAAAATAGCCAGAAAATATTCAGGTCACCATGCTTTAACCAAGAGGAATTTCACATGCACTAGTCATCATAGGGCTAATTTGATTTTGTCATTATGGAAAAACTGAGAACTATCAAGACCTCAGCTGGGTAACAGTTGGATGGGAGAATGATCTCAGCACAGGAGGAAAACAGCACAGAAATGAATTATCTTCTTGAATAATGCAGATAGACTTTGTGTGCATTAAGCATCCAAACACCATTTGCCAAGATACTCTGAAGGCCCCTTCACATGGTTTATCAGTCCTGATGGCTACAAATCAGTAGCAGCATTGTTCTTAGCCCAAACTATCTTGTAGCCTTACAAAGCTACTGAAAACAAGCAGGAAAAATACCCTGGCACACACTACCAAGCTTCCCCATCAACAACTCACACACAAGATTTTTTTCCCCACCTTTATCCGCTACATAATGTGCTTCTCATCACACCTATTAGCAGTATTAAAACCATGGATTACTTTACTGAAAGGAATCAAAAGCATATACATAAGCAACACAGCACTACAGAGCGTGGATATGTGGGAAGAGGTGAGGACTGCTGTGGGTGAGGCAACTACCTCAAAAATCCCAAGAGAAGCAATTTGCACCACTAGATCAAGAGGCAAAGAAATCCACGTTTTACCCCCACACTGCCTGTAAGATGCCGTGTGCAAGCTAACTCCTTCTTTGCGCCCTATCAGTAAAATCAGAATACCACTTCTGAGATATCACAGCGTTTCTACACACAAAAGCTAGAGCTAAACTAAGAGACTGAACCACAACAGAAGTGGGCACAAACTGCCCTGGTGGAACTGTATGGAAAACACACAGGAAAAAAATTAAATCACTATGGTTCTTTTGCTTGTTTAATTCATGGTGAGTATAGGCTAAGGACCCACACACATCCTGGATGAGAGGCAGCACCAAAAAGCAGGGATGATCAGTTTTAACTGGAGAGATTTTAATGTAAATGAAATTACACCTTCTCAGTACTAACAGAACTCCACAGCAAGTCCCATTGTTCAAGATGAATTTTCACATTTTAAACCCACATACCATTTCAGTAACAACCATCTTTCTTAACAACTCAGGTAATTCTGTTTTACAAAATCCTGCAAAGTTTCCATCATTTTTCAAGTATGTGTCAAGGCCATTCATGTCCTCCCTCACAACCTTTTCTTCATGTAAAACTGAAAATTTCAGGATTCCTTGCAAATGTTACCCAAACACAGTGACTCTCATGGGAACAGCCCACTTCACTGTCACTCAGAAAAAGGAGTGAAGCCTTAAACTCTGACACTGGAAGAGCAACAGAAAGCTACAAACTTTGCTTGCAAGAACAGCCTGCTCCTCGATCACCTCTAGCCATCTCCACTCTGTGATAGGGTTTTGAAGAAGAAAGAAGGCATTTCTAGTCAAAGGATTTCACCACAAGGATCCTGGCTACATTTTCATACAGTTCTGTAAAAATTAGAGCAGTTACACTAACATGCCATTTCACTCCCACTGCTCCTTCAAGGTCCCTTTTTCTCCATGTGCAATTCACTGAATTTCTGCAGACAGCCCCAAGCTGTGCCCATGAAAGGCTTAACTAATGACTGCAGCTTTCAATGTATAGTCTCAATTTTAGAACATGCTAGCACTTTATTAATTTATAACTCCTATCCATGTATGTAAGACTTAAAAACACAGGAGCAGGAAGCAGGAACTGCGACACATTAATTTCACTCATGTTCTCTGGCAGCTTGTGGGGAAAGTCTTTTCCCAGTTTGTGAATTTTTCATCTTCTAACAAACTCTATACCTGAACTTTTCCTAAAGGCTACTCTGAACCTGCAGTGGGTGAAGAGAATCCAACAGTGGGTTTGTGCCACCAGAAGCAAGCACTTCTGTGCTGAGCCTCTTGAATGTCTCCAACTGACCCACACAGAGTTCCAAGTGTTTCAGGAGCTACACTCAAAAGGTACAAGCACTGCTCTTCTAACAGCACTACAGCAATTTCCATAGGTGTGTGTAAAGGATGCCATCAGCTTGGGACTTTGGCATCCAAGTGCCTCCTATCTCAGGTAGAGCACCCAAGAATAGCCACTCCAAATAGGAATATTACAGGGCAGTATCCAGGTAATTTTACATATCTCGCAAGTCATCATTTTAACCTCAGCAGAGATCTTCCTGCTGACAAGACACTCAGAGACAGATTTGGAATGGCATATCCCAAAATGCAGAGTTTGTTCCTTGGTAAAACTTTCCAGCTTCTGCCCAGGCACTGTCAGCTAAAGGAAATGTCCCACCTCTGAGTACTTACCTGAGTGCAGGGGCAGGAGTGGAAACAATGCTCAGATGAAGCACATAGGAACTCTACCTACATATGTCACTCTACTGCTCACCTTGGTATTCAGCCACTACACTGCAAAGCCAGACCAACTGCTATGGGCCATAAAGCACAACACAGCAAATACTGCCTGCTTACTGCCTTTATTGCAGTGTGATTGATTTGGGGCCATTTGTGAAGATTTTCATTAAATAAAAGACTACCCTCAGATGAGAGTTCTTGCTTATGAGGCATACTGCTCACGCCCAACGTGAATTTTCTGCACAGCACTATGCCTTTGGAGATGTCATGACATGTTAACATTTAAATAATTTTACTCAAACTCAAGAGAGCCAAGATGCTGCCTCAAGTTCTACTAGATGGAGTAGTCTCACAAGGTACAAAAACTAAAAGCCTGAGCTCACAACGAGCAGACAGAGCAACACACACTGGGATTTGCAGTACACAGACAATTGCTCTATTCCAAATACATGCTGCTAGAAACCAGTTTTCCACATTAAAGGAACAGGATTCAAGTTTCTGTTGCAACTGGCCTTGGCTGAATTAAATTTTTTGTTGTTCCATGTGCCCTCATGCCTCTGCAAATCTTCAGCAAAGCTAGATGGAATTCATATTCGGTTTGAATTTTTACTAATGTATTTTTTTATAATTTGATTGACAATGTATCCTCAGTAATTCATTCTTATATGCATGCCTGGGTATCTTGCAAGTGAGAAATACTGGCAAGTGAATGCAAAATAAAGACTTTCTAATTAGCAGATAAAAATAAAAAAGTATAAGGAATCTTGTGAGGTACACTTATTTACATTAAATATATATTATATATACACAAACAATAATTGTATACTAATTAACATTTTGCCACCTTCCAAAACATCACTTAGGCTCTCTGCTGTATTTACTTGCTGCAAAAACACACCTACAAGAATTTGGAAACATGTGCAGGTTGTGACACCATTCCACCATCACAGATCAGCGTCACATTAAAATGCGTGTCTGACCAGCTTCCCTCGCAAGCGAGAGCAGATGAAGGGAAGACTACACCACCAGTTTTCAAGCAGAAAACTAAATGTTCATCTAAAGAAAGCACTCCATGCACAGCAACCAAAGGCACAAACCCAGAGTGCTTCACAGATTGCTCATCATGCCATGGATGGTAGCTCACTCTCCTTTAAAAGGAGCACGAAGTTCCAGGGGACAGTTTGAGCTGGCCACACTGCGTGCAGCCACTGAAAGGCAAGAACCCTGCTCCCCTTCTCTGGTCCCCACCACATCCTCTGCACTTCCACCCATATGCTCTCGCCTATTTATTTAGTGAGGGCTCTGGACGTTTGTCAAATCTCTTGGTGAGCCAATTCAGCTCACTATCTTGGCAAAAAAATAATCCAGCAAAACCCAAAACATAAAATAACCCCAACACAGCTTTCTGCTGGGTTAGCAAGCTGAAGGAGTTCAGAGCAGAGATCCAGCCAGAACCAGAGCTGGCAAACAGAAAAGGCAGAACTCCCCGCTGGGTGGGAGAGGAAGGGGGAGCAAAGCTTCCTCCATTCAGCAGCAGAGCTGTTGGATGTACTCAGCTGTCTGTGTAACTTCACCCGGAGTAACCTCACTCGCAGGGTGCAGTTCTGCAATAGTTTCAGGCTGACTTCAGCTGGCACAGCTTCAGTGCAGCCTCCCCATCCCTTTCTGCACTGGTGCTAATCTGACCCCACAGCTGAGCAGTTCAGGCAGAAGCCAGCAGAAAACTCTTACTTCCCAAAACGAAATGCACTTGTTTTCGTCACAGTAACCTCCCTGAACAGCTCACTAGTGGGGCAGGCATGTGCCAGAACTGAGCCAAAATCGGGAAGAGAGCAGGGCTGTGGCAGCAGCACATCAGGGCAGCTTTAATTACCACAGAACCGTATCACCAGTGTGCACCCAAAATCTGCACAAAGTTGTGCAGAGAATATACAGTGTGTCACCAACACCCATTCCACTTTAACACACACATTTCTATATATGAACAAACCCCGAGGTGGATATTAGATGAACTGCACAGTAAAGCAAGAAGCAAGTTTGTGGCAATCTCAGAACCTGACTTTCACCCTACAAGTATCCTTGTTCCCTAATAACCTGAAGGCCATCTTGAACCCCCAGTATCCTTGAAATTCATGAAACTACAAGACAACTTTGAATCAGAAAGTCAGTCTCCTCTACAGTCAGGCAGAGCCTACTTAACTTGATCAAGCAGTCATCTTTTCTTCAAAGGTTCACTTGGGCTGTATTCATACAGGAAGCTTCCAGATCTTTGCCAAAGCAAAAGTTAATCTACAGCCACATTACTGAAAGCATTCTTGCAGCATGATTACAAGTTATTTCAACCTAATGCCACCAAAACACAGGAAATAATTTGTTTTAGTGTCTTCAGTTCAAGGCCACATGAATGCAAAAGGTTCACATATTCTTCCAAGTATCTATAAATTGATACTGCAAGTCAGGTTGAGACATGCCAACTATTTTAAGGGCTCCATGCTGAACCTCCAGGGCACTTCAGTTCCCTAAATCACTGGTTCTTAAACTTTTCCCAGCGTATTCCTTCCTGCCTACAAGCAAGGACAGACTCACCTCCCCACTTTCTCCAATAAAAACATTTGAGAATTGCTCCTTGGGAGCAGCTTCCACAACAGCATTCCAAAGGGGTACCAGTCCTAGAGAGTGACTGAGAACATTGTTAGAAGGGTGCAATTTGGGCAGAGGCAGAGCTGGGAAACAGGGCTATACTGAAAAATACTCTTCTGCTCCTATTCTCTGCACTACCTGGAGCTGTGATATCTCTCTTTTCCCCATCCCATCCTCCTACCAGCTATCACCTCTGCATCTCCCGCATTCTGCTCCCAGAAGCAAGCGGTGTCTTCCCCTCCTGCAGTCTGAGAAACACCGCCATAAATTGGGCTTTCTTATCCAAATATTTCCATGCAATGCAATCCTCAAAGATCCTGTGACCATTTACTTTCACAATTCAATGTCTATGCAAATCCAAGAGACTGCACTGATACTAACAAACTCAAACTCCTAGCTGCATCCTAACTTTTTTTTCCCCCCTTTTACTCAATCATCACCATCATCAGGTTTGGTGGCAGGTCTTTGCAGTCCTTCCCTATCAACAACTTGCATTGCAAACTGCTCACTTCAAAGTCAAGAGGATTCTTCTCAGTATCAAAACTTCAAACCATTTTCTGGGCTGCTGGCAGTCACTGAAAAAGTTTTGTCCTGTAAATCAGCAAGGCTGCAGACGAAAACCCTGGTATGAGCTTTGTAAATACAACAGGAACAAGTCTGAGTCACTAAATGAGCAGCTACCAAATCCAGACAGTATCTTCTTGTCAATGTGTATGATTGCAATTGTAATCACCCTCTAAATATGAACACATCAAAAGCTCCATGACCTTTCTATTCTAAAATTTCTTTGAAGTATTTTAGGGATTAAGCATTTTAGTTTTAAAACTTACATTCTGTCTCAAAAGGCTGCTTGTAACTGGGGAAAAAAAAAGCTATTAAAAAAAAAAAAAAAAAAAAAAAGAGGGAAAAAAAAAAGACACAAAACCCCTAAGCTCATTTAGAACAGGATGAATAAGCAAAAAGTTTGCAGCCTTGAAAACTGCACAGATCTGACTGCTTGGGATACCTCCCCTTTGCTAAACTTAGCCCTTCCGTGACCCTCAGGGAGGAATGCAAGACCTGTCTACGTTATCAAGTTTATAGGGATTAAACTTTAGCATAAACAACGAATCACTTCTAAACTTCACTCTAAAAGCCAAATTCCTGACTGTTTCCCAATGACACTCTTCTATGTTCCTCTCTCGTGGTTCTCACTTTTTTTCCTTCATGTTTGGTGAACGTGGGACTATTAGATTCCTGACCACAAAAGAAATCACTGCTCCTGCTCACTAAAAGCTTGCCACTCAAACTGCTGACAAGTCCTCCCACATTTTTCCACCTTGAAGTCTCAGCACATCAGCACACCTTCCTGAACATTTCCCATATTGCTCATTAAAATAATTTGGTTTTGTGTGTGTTTGGTAGGAGGAAAATCAAACTCACCAAGAAAGCTTTTATTTCTCAAATTTATTATTTAGGAATATAGTTTGTTTGTTCTACTCTTTAAGCATTTAAATTAGATTTAAGGATCTGAAAGTTGCAGATTTACAATTTAAACAACAATACTGACGCTCCTACAGGGCTTGTGGCAACAAAAACTAGCATTAAAACTATTATTCATTGCAGATTTCTTCTTTTGGGCTACAGCTTTTCAAGTTCAGACTCATCAGTTGAAGTGAGGGAAAAATCCCTTTAGCTATTTTTGTTTCAGGAAAATAATACTTCACCACTAGCTGCGGTGGGGGAGAAGAGGGATGATGAACAAGAATCTCCTGATTTGTCGTGTAGATCGTCCTCAGAGACAAAGAGCATCTCTACTAATTATAGAAGAAAAAAAAATTAAACTAGGAGCAGTTGAAAAACTGTTTCTCAGCATGCTCAGTAGGCATTAGCTGCGATTTCAGCAGCTTAGCAAGTCCCACCCCTGCGTGAGCTCAGCAGGGAGGCCAGAAGCACTGCACATTCTCCCTGCTCAGCAGGGACAGGGGCCGTCGCTTGGCTGATTTGCTACAGGAATACTGGAAAATTGCCCCCAAAATAGCAAATCCTGTGGAAAAAAAAACAAAACAAAAACAAGAAACCCCCTGCAACTTCAGTAAGGAATTAAGAAAAGAGAAAAAGCGAGGGGGGAAAAAAAATCATCTCAGCTCCCACAGTTTCAAGATGTTGAACTCTTGGCTGCATGATGGTCTGGGGCTTTAGCCATGATCAAAATAAGGAAAAAGTTTAGGGCAAGCCAAATTTATACCAAATTATCTCTTAATAATGCAAGCCCAAACTTATTATGCACTAACTCTTCCTACAAGTCAGTCATGAAAGCCAAAGACTGGCTGTAGAATCTGTAACAGCCTTAACATCCACAGGTATTTTTCCTTTAATTTGGAAGAGAGGAAAAAAAAAACCAAATAACCAAACACCACAGACAAGTAAAATGCCACAAAGCCTTTATTTTAAAATCAAATAGTAGCTTGTTTCATAGGGGCAACCAAGACTAAATAGCTCATGTCCTACACATTTAAGCATACATTTAATGCTTTCAAGTACTGCTACTACATCTTGCATACATGAAAAACACCTTTGCCTACTGCAACCTTTCTCATCTACTGCACATAACACAAGATTTCACTGGCAAGATTTCAGAGTTACACACACAAGCAGCACCAGAGTAAGAGCACAAATGTGCTTCTGTGCTACAGTACACTGCCATGAGAACAATGATTTTTGAATTTTCAAACCTCTGAATACTGGTTATATTTTACTATTGCCAGAATAGTTAGAAACATTGTTATCTCAATACTTCATTCAAAACAAATTTGCAGACATCAGGATCATCCTAAAATGGGAGAAAGAACAGACTGGTCAGACTAATAAATTCCATGGCTGGGACATCACATATTTAGGTCTTCCTTGCACACTTCACACCTGTAAGTTTGAATTTAAAATGCTTTTTTTTTTTTTTTTCACTCCAGGGAACATTTGGAAGTTTCAAGTAAGCGGCTGTTGGTTGCCTTTTCCCTCCCCCAAAGAAGAGCATAAACTTTTGTAGGTTCCAAGATGCCAGTTCAATCAAAGACATCTCGCTCTTATGGGCTTTTTCAACTTTTCAAAATAGGATGTGGCTGTAACAGAGTCCACTTTATAGAAAAGGATTTAAATATGTATGTGGGATCTCACCTCCCCACTTTGGTATGGGGAAATCTCAGACAACATTAGCTAAGGAATATTACTTTCAGGTCACTTGAGATACGATGGTAAAACAAAAAGCCAGCATCTTGTCAAAGCAGTGCCAGTTATTCAGAGGATGCAAGGCAGCAGACTAGTTCCCCATTACAACACACAGACTGTAAACAAAGACTAAGGGGTCATGAAGATCATTTTATTAAACTAAGTTCATTGCTGTTACCATGTCCCTCCATGACAGGCAGCAGGTCCTAAATTCAGCCCCAGTGCTAGCTGCATTTTAGGTGGGTTAGAAGTTGCTCACCCCATCTTGTGAAACAATTTGGGTGCTAGAGATCCTCAAATATAAAAGCTACTTGGATTGGCATCAACCACATGATTTCTGCCAGTCAAGCGGATTTAAGGGCATATTTTCATCTCTCTCACATTATTCTAGTTCTGGAATTTTTGCTGCAAGCTCACAGTAATTCTGAGTTTGGAAACTCAGACCAGGGCAAGGGGCTCCCCGTTATAGGTGTCAGTTCACAAAGGCAGCAGTTGTTTTCTAATGCTAACGTTATTTCCATTTGCCATACTGCATACCTCTACGAGCAGTTTCATCTTTAACAAATGCACTGGAATACGCTGATAGCTCCAACCCCACAACTCAGTATCATACAGACAGCAGCCAGTGCCAAACGGTTAGTTAAGCAGATAAGAAAGACACTCATTCTTCCTTTAGGGAGAGAGAGGGGGAAAAAAAAAGCTATTGCAGTCAAGTAGACAGAGTGTAGATAGAAGCTGGCAGATTCCACAGTACATAGTCACGTCAAAAATGGCCTCCTGCAAACTGTTCCTACATCAAGCATTTGAGCCAACCAAACGACAGGAATCTTCCCCACTATTCCCAGGAGTTTCACCTCCCTGCTCCACAGCAGAGCAACGTTTTCTATACATTTTGACATACAACCATGTAAAAAGCACAGAGGGTAAATTTTACTCTGCAGCAGAAGGACACTCCTCTCCCCACTTTCTGTTTCCAGTCCCAAAGTTGAGCTGGGCCTTTATTTTGACTGTTCTCTGGTCTGTGAATGGAAAATCCCTCCTCAGCACTAGCAGGCTGGTGTCTGCTGCACACACCCACTGCACACAGCAGAAATTCCAGTCAATAAGGCAAGTGGGGCCCAGGCGATGGAAGGGGAGGAAGGAGACATACAAACAATAAGAAAAGCATCTGGCTCTGTTACTGGCTGGAAAGGAGACTGGAGTTCAAACGAGACAGGACTGCAGTCTTCACCTAACAGTAAGATCATATCAATCCTCACTGTCCTACTTTTCACACAGCCCAAAATACCTGGAAAGGGTAACTCTGGGTCTCCAGCACACACTTCAATGCCATTCCATTAATTCAAGAACAGCGATTAAAACAACTTGCTAGGCTTTTGTCCCACTGACCAAAACACACCCCTGCATCTGCTTCGGGCCTGTGGAAGTGGCCCAAAAAGTAAAGCCCTTTGATGAATGTGAGCCAGCCATGTCTCCACCATCACCACACTAATGGAGGCTGCTCTGCTGTCCTTCCCTGGAGATAGCAGCCAAGTCTACTGAAGCTTCTCTCATAGCAACCAGAACTCCAGAGCCAACAGCAGCTGCTGTCACTGCCTTCAACGCTTACCCACAAGATCCAGAGCAATGCAACACCCTCCTCTCTGCACCTCTAGAGGGGAAAAAAAAAAGCCAGAAGGCTGGTGACAAGACGACTTCCTGGGTCAACCACAAAAGAAGAAAAAAAATAATCCTACTATTTCCCATCCAGGCAAAAAGGGAAATCTCCCATTTCTACTGAAGAAAAAGGAAATTCCTTCTCTGTGGATTTAGGTGCTGGCAGTAACACCCAGTCGAGGGCTGCGGTGGGGGGGGAGGCTCCTGTCTGAAATCCAAGATGTACTGGCACGCCATCGGAGACACCAACAGCAAGTTCTTCAAGACCCAGCTGCATCCTTCACACGAGGAGAGGCACATTCACCTCCTTGCCCTGGCCTGACCATACCCTCAACACTCCATTACATCATGGCCAGAGCCCGCAGCAACCACCGCAGCCCTGCAGCACCCCGTGCCCTCTACAGACGTACCAGAAACACACCTCCACCCCCCATAAAAATCCTAACCAGATGATCTTCGTTTCGGGCACAAGATCGCAACAAGGCAGGTTCGGGAAAGTGCTGGGTTTACCCCCCCGCGCTGCACCCCTCTCCCCGCTTTCCCAGGGCCACATGCGGCCTCACACCTCGCCTCCTTCCTTCCCACCGGGGACGGCGAGACGCTGCCCGCCGCCGCCTCTCCGCCAGACCCGGCGGTGAACTCCAGTCACCGGCACCCAAGGACAAGCCGCCGGGCGACAGTGACCTTGCCCGTTGCTGTTGGAGCGAAGGCGGCCGGGGGTCGGAGCGCGGCCAGGGCGGCTGGGAACCCACCCCGCAGCGGCCACGCGTGACGGACAGAGGAGGAAGCGCAGGAGAATCCGTGCTGCAGCCGACGGCGCCGGCGGGCCAGGAGCAGGGGCTTAAGGGGGAAGCCGCCTCACGGGCACCATGAGAAAGCAGAAAATACAGGTCAAACACCGTCTCCCCCGAGACCCGGAGGGGCCGCCGGCTCGGAGCGAACGGCGGCGGCAGTGGCAGGCAGAGGCGGCCCGGAGGAAGCTGCCTAGAAACGGACAACGACCCCAGAGAATCCCCGGGACAATAATGGAGGGAAAGGGGGCACAGAGGCCAGACTGCACCGGGGCTTTCCCGGCGCTCTTCTCCACCGACAAAGCCCTATGGACGGGCCCGTCCCCAGCCCCACACTGTCCTGCCACCACCGTTCCAAGACCGGCCGCCGCGAGCTGGCGCGCCCCAGCGGGACCGCCATGATGGCCCGCGCCGCCGGGCCGGGCCTCCCCGCGCCGGGTCAGGTCACGCCAGGCTTCCTGGGCCGTTGCCCCACCACCGCAACGAGGTCCTGATGTCAGGTTTCCCGAAGCAATGGCATGGAAAAGCGCCCAGCTACGACCCACGCCAGGAACCCCCAGGGTCGTTCGCCCTTCGCTCGCCTCGTTATTCCCTCCCGCCAGCCCCCGGCACAGAGCACGGCCAATCCCCGCCCGCCCGCGCCTACCTGGCCGGCCCGTTCCCCGGGCCCCCGCTCGGCACTAGGCCCGGCTCAACGCCACGGCGTCTCCTGAGCAGCCGGCGGGATCAAGCCCTCGGCGGCGGCCGCAGCTCCAGCCCCTCCCCCTGGCAGCGGTAGCGGCGGCTTCTCCCCAGACCGGGCGGAAACGGCACTGGGCGCACGGGGATCCCCGGCGCCGGCGCCAGGGGCGCCCCAGACACGCCCACTACTGCTAACCGTTGGCTGCCACGGCGTTGTGCCCCGCCCCATCAGACCTCCCGCAGCCGTCAACGCCCCGCCCCTCCGCTCTTGCCATTGGTGGCCTCGCCGCTCGGTCCCGCCCGCGCTCCCGCCTCATTGGGAGCTGCTCATCCGCCCTGCCGCTCGCACCACGGTCTTGGCGTCCCATTGGAGTGCGGAGCTGCCAGTCGGCGGGGGAGGCAGCCGCCAGCGTCGACGCGGTGCAGCTGAGCGGGCTGCGACAGTGCCTGCCGGCTGGGCCGCGTACGTGCCATGGGGCGGAGTCGGCGGGGCCCGTCACCGCCCCCGCCGAGGCGCTGCTTTCCGCGGGGTAACTCCCGCGTCGGGACACGTGGCAGAAAGAAGGGGCGGCGCGGGCGCCCGGGATTCCTGGGCGGCAGCCACCGCTGTGCCGCGCATGTGCAGACTAGAGAAAGGGGAGTGGGGGAGAGGGGCGCGCATGCGCCGCGAGGCAGGTGTGGGGCCTGCAGATCGGCACGTCCGCGCCGCGGGGAGGAGGGGGTTGCTGCGAGGTCGGGGTCTCATCATAGGGGCCGGGAGCACAGCTCTGTGCCCCAGCCCCCGCTGCTGCTGCCTCCCTCTCAGGCCTCGCTGATCTGCTCCGCTCTGGTGGCTTCCCTCGCTCTTTGGCGGGTCCTTCTGGAGCGGGAGCGGGGCAGGACGCGCCGGGAGTTCCGCCTTCCGGACCCCATCACAGGCCGGGGACAGCGGAGGGAGGTGGTGCTGGTGCACTGCTGGAGACCGGCGCTGGCTGGTTCTCCGTCCCCGGAGCCCCAGACAAAGGGCATTGGGCGCTGACGGTGGAGTCGGCTGCGTAAGGCGGAGGAGCGGCCTCCCGGCAGGAAGGAGAGGCGCGGGAGGCAGAGCCCTACTGAGCTGGGCGGGAGGGACCCTGCGGCACTGGGTGAGGGCCCGTGCTCTATTCGGGGAGGTTTGTCCCTGTGTTGGTGGCTGTGTACCGTGTCGCTATGGAGAGGAGGGGGAGCGCGCCCGTCGCTGCTTCAGGGGATGTTGCAGCGGAGCTACCGGTCGTCCTCTTCTGCTTGGGCGGGCTGCGGCTCCTCCCTTTGCCAGGGAACTGCGGTCCCGGGAAAGAGCCGTCGCGGGCGGGCACAAAAGGCCTCCGCTTGACCTTGCCCGATGATTAAACAGGCTTCGAGACCACCGGACGTTAATTACCGCTTCCAGTTCGCGCCGCGGGCGGACTACATGATAAACGGACGTTTAAAAAAGGCGAATGGAGCCCGAGTACGGGAGGAACTGCTGGGCGAAGCCGGAGGCTGCGCAGAGGGAACGGCGGCGGCCACGGTCTTGCCGCTGAGGTCGCTCGGAAAAGGCTGTGACGCGCTGCGGGCGGGCCGCCGGGCGCCAGGCAGCGCCGTGGGAGGCGAGGAGCCGCCAGTGCCCGAGGGGTGGCCTGGTGCCGTCGCCATCTTGTGCGCAGCACCCGCCGCCCCCGCCACGGCAGCCAGCCCTGGGCCTCGACACTCCAGCGGGAGGGCGGTCCCGGCTGCTGCGGCGCAGCCCGCTGGGCTGAAGGGGAAGGGGCGGCTTCGCTGGTGGTTCTCGCGAGGGGCCGGTTACGGGTTGCTGAGCCAGGCGTGCTGCAGGCACTGGGCGGCGGTGGCGCGGCGCTCGGGCGCGTACTGCAGCGCGGGGAGGAGGAAGCTGGTGAAGGGAGTAACCGAGTGCTTTGTCCAGCCGTGTCTGTCGGCCAAGATGCTGTGGAGGTTGCGAGGGGAGAGCCTGGAGATCCGCAGGAGAGCGCCTGGCAATGACAGCGTAAGCGTAGTGCGTTAATTATGCTTGCAGGTCCCAGAGGCTGCAGCTCTCACTACAATGCAAAACCTGAAGATCGCTCTTGTCACCTTTGAATATTTCACCTGTGCTCCCCCTTGTAGGTTTGTTTTCAGGCATTTCTCAGAAACGATCTTTCCACGCCCATTTTTAGAGTGTCCCTATTCTTGTGTACTTAGGTGAGCACATGCTGAGAGTGAATTAAGTGTTCCAGAACAAACATGCCAAAGCCCTTGCCACTTGTTCCTTCTGCTTCTCCACATGCAATCCACAATGCGCCAAGCTATTTCAGTGCCAGAGCTCACAGGACATTAATGCTTCATATGTTTTGTGCCTTCGATCTCTGTCGGGGCCCAGAAGAGTGTTGCTACTGACTGAGAAGCTATCCTTGTTCCCAGAAGTACATGGGGTACGTGTAGTGATTCAGGTCATGCCAGTTTGGTTCTCACAGAATGAATATAGAGCAAGAACTAGTTTTGATTCATTCCCTTGGAGCACCATAGAAGGAGCAAGTGTGAGCATAGGATGTGAAAGGGCAGGGAGGTGCTCGCTGAACTGCAGCATGGGACTAGTACCACTGGATTGTGGGTAGGCTGAGGCTGTGTGGCTAGTGAGTGGGAAAGCAGGGGAAGAAGGTGCTAGGGTAAGTTGCAGCGGGATGGAATTGTGCTGCCTTGCAGTCAAAAAATGAATTGCCAGCCTAATGAATAGAAGAGAAAGGAATCCGGGAGAATAAAACAGAAGAGATTTTACACTTTGGTTAAAAACTAAATGCAGCAATCACATTGGAAGGATACAAGTGGCCCATTCCTGATCATCATTGTTCACTGGCAGTGAATGGGTGAAATCCAGCTAGTTATATATGCTTTCGTTTTCATGGCATGCAGCTGTTTCCTATCTGCATTTCCATTCTCCCAAAGGAGAAAGAACGGGAGTATTTTCCCTGTTGGGCTTTTGCTGTGACCATTTTTCAGGATTTTGCATTCATCCCTGGAATGCTCTTGGATTGCAAAGGTAGGCAGGGCAGGGAGTGTTACTGCCTGTCTTTTGTCCCTGCTTGTAGATTCTGTTGTGTAACCTAACTTTGGGGGAGGTTTCAGTGTGAGCTGAGTAGGAGTGTGTCAGAGATCCACAGTGGTTTAGAGTAAACTTCCTTATGCTTAGTTCCTACCTGGCCTGCTGAAAAAATTTGTTGACTTGTTCCAGAAGAAAGCAATTTGAGGAGGAATTCTCCCCAGGAGTTCAATAATTTGAGCAACATGGTCTAGAGAGAGGGAGAGAAAGCACATCTAGATGCAAAGATTGTGACACTTCTGTCAGTGAAATAACTAAAACTGATGAAGTCTTACCATCATCTCTGGAGAAATACTTTCCAGGTTGAGGATCAAACAGGCGCTCCCCAGTTGCCATTTCAAATGCCTAGGAATGAAGAAGCATTGTTAATTCAGTAACTGACTTGGAGTTTTTATTCCCCTTACCTCTGACAGTACCAGTTTCCCTCGCTATCACACAGAACTGATCCTAAAATATGGAAATATTTACTCTGCTTTGATCTGTACCATGGTGAAACAGCACCTTCAGCTCCATCAGGGTAGAAAGCAGTATGTGCCTGATTCAGTCCAGTCTGTGTTAACATACTTGGAGTGTGACTTGCTTTATAGCATAAACTAATTAAGAGTGAATCCTGTCAGCAGCATACTTGCACTCCAGAGTGAGTGCAGACAGCCCCATTTTCTTCCTCAGCAAGGAAGTTTTCTTCACATGCAACATGTATAGGTGAGTGCTGAGGCCATTCTACCCCGGCCTGTTAGTTCCAGTCACTTCCCAGTCCTACCAGGCAGCCTGTGCTCCAGATGTCTGCAGGAGTGCCATAGTCTAATCCAAGCAGCACTTCCAGGGCACGGTATGGCTGGGTCTGGATCTTCTTGGAAAAAGGTTTGTACTGAAACAGAAACAAGCTAAACTCCTTCTGGCTAGCTTCCATAAATGAGTAACAGCAAGGCTTGTGATCACAAGCTTCCTGCAGGGTGAGGAGGACACTGTGGGGCAGGACAAAATACATGCACTAAACACTGCACAGGGTTTGGCTGGCACGTTCTCAGCCTGACACCAGCATGACCATCTCTCCCCAACATTTCCCACTGGATATGGTCTTGAATTTCTAATTGTAGGGACTAAGTGCAAGCTGGAGAAACATCCAAAATTGACAGTTTCCAGGATTCCCATCCTGGGACACCGAAAGAGCTGTACAGCACACTGAAACAGCTATAAAAGGACAGACACAGGAGAGGGGGTGGCAGGGTGGAAGGAAGCACACAGCATCTCTGCATCATCAGAGGGCTGAGACTGAGAGCAGACTCACTGTCCAGCACGCGCTGCCCAGATCTGCAATTTTCACTTCTATGTTCATCAAATCACGTTCTTCCAACTGACTGCCAAGATCGCCTAAAAGGATGAGAAATGAGGTCTTCCCAAAGCAACAAGCACCACTACCACAGAGAAGGCATAGATGCCTACCTTTAATGTTTTTCAGCCTAAGAAATCCTAGTATCTCTTTCATCACCAATAAAATGCCACCTCTATTTTTGAGGAAGCACAAGAAGCTGGTATCCAGTCAAAACCTAAGAGGATGTTCAAGAAGACAAGCATCTTGGACTAGAGTGGTATGACCATGTACTCCTGTCGTGCTTTCAAGGTTCCTCTAGCGCCACAGTTAAAAGTACTGTGGGCTCAGGAGAACACATCCTACCTACTAGTCAAGCACAAAATAGCTACCATACCTTCTTAGCCTTCAGCAGGCCTGGCTGCTGTGGACCTTGGGCACAGCCTGCTTGGCAAGCACCATAAAGGGTTGCATTTTCATACGACCTCAAAAAGGGTGATTTCTAGTTCATTGCTTTGCAGTGAGCTGTCAGACTGTGCCTAATATTGTGCCTTTGTGCTCCAAGCAAAAAGACTCAGTCACTAATTTACCATTCCCTGATTGCCCCAGAGTTTGAGAGACAAAACAGCATCCCTGTGGGAGCAGTGCTCATGGGAGAACAGCATGCAAGGATAACATAAAGGGTCTCATTGCTAGGAAAAGAGCTGCTCCTAGAGAAACTCTCTAGCCCTGCTTCTTACTCGATATTCACACTATTCTCTGCAAAAAAAATTGTGTCTCAAAATGCCTTGAAGATTAGCAGTAATACAAATCACCCACAAACCTCAGAAATACGGGAAATAAAAAGCAGAAGTGGTTTGCAGCTTTCTGAGCAAACCCTTTTGCATGTAAACCTTTCAATAGTTGAGAACACCAGAGACAAGGGAGCTCTCCTGTGCCTAAAGCTTTAAGAGCAAACTCTGAGGTTGTGGTGTGGCTGTTAACAGCTGCCTCTGATCTGTAGTTGTCCTTCACACAAACCTTGCTGCAAGGCCACATTTCTGTATGTGCCTGGGGTAACCTGTAGCCCCTCAACCTGATGATTGTATTAAGCAGAGATAGGAGAGATGTCTCAAAAACATAAGCTGGCTGTACTGTTTTGTACTGGGCCTTGCAGGAGATGGGAATCTTTGCTAAGGTATCACTACCTGCTGTCTGTTTCCCTCCTGGCAATACATACACATTTATTTTCATATTAAACACCCTCTGGAGTGCTCACCTGGTCCTCTTAGCCTCAGATCTGTTCTCTGGCCACAGTCAAGCGTATTGGGCTGCAGCTTTCGGAGGCTTTTGTCACAGCTGTAGAGCAAGATGTTCTCAGGTTTGATGTCCGTGTGGATGATGTGGCAACGCCTGTGCAGGAAGTGCAGGCCTGCCAGCACCTGGGCAAGTAGGCATCACATCACATCACATCAGCAATGCCAGGGTCCTCACTGCCTCCCCTGCCCCAGCTGCTGTCAGTAGTCGGGCACAGCAGGCATGCAAGCGGTGGATATTCTGACATCGAAGGATGTGTGCCCTGGTGCTAATGATCTGCAATGAATTGTTCCTGTGTAGTGAGGGCCTTGCACTCGGCTGAAAGTGCTGCCAGCAAAATCGTGGTGCTGGCTGAGGTGGCCTTGTGGGAGAAGGCACAAGGGGTTTCATTGCACAATGTGGCAGGAGGAGTGGGAACCACAGCCCCACCTTCCTAGCAGGCAAGGGGCTGCTTCTGAGAGGTGGGGGTGACATGCAGCAGAGGCAGTGTGAAAATCCACGTGTATCAGCCTAGATGGGCAAGCTCAGGCACATGAAAGGGCATGGAGCTATGAGGAGGCATTATGATCACAAGGCTGAACCTTCCTCCTGAAAAAGCACTCCTGTCTGCATGCCTTCCTGCTGCTGCTCATTCAGATGGAAGCTGGGGGTCGGTTTACACAGCTGGTGACACAGCCTTGGGAGGCACACAGAAAGATGAGGAGGTGCAGTGTAACCCAGGCAGGAGGAGGGAGAGACAGTGAGTGACTGAGTGTGTGTAGAGAGAACTTAAAGGCAGTGCAGGAAGGCCATGTAGGGAAACAGCAGCTTATGATGGAGTGGGGAGAGTCTGGCCTGTCACAGGGGAGAGATAAACAATGCCTGCCAGAGTGAAACAGTCACTATCTGAAATCAATAACAGCAAAAACCTCTGCTGGGAGAGTTACATTTGTTTTTTAAACACTCTGGTCAGTCATAAAGGGCTGGCAAATATTCTCTGTATTATCAAATTCTATTCTGGGATGAACACCAGCCCCAGGGAAATACCAGCCTTAAATGGTAAGTGTGAAACATGGGGAAATATTTAAACAGCTAAACTGGAATGAATCAGAAGTAAATACTACCCCTGTGCTGGGCTGAAGGGGGGAAAATGAGTCTGAGATTCTACAAGTAAAGCAGATAAGGAAATGAATCAAGCAAAAAGCTTGGGTGTGAAATGGGGCACAGAGATTAATGCCACTACTACATTTTTGGGTAACTTATTCAGGTGATAGTAGAGCTTCTTTGGAGGAAGAAGAGACTCTTCCAGAAAATAGGAGAAAAGAGAAAGTGGTTTTCTTTCTTAGTGTCCCTAGAAGGGCACAGAAACCAGCATAACAAATCTTCATCTTGGCAAGTGTGCAGACTTCTGATAAATCTCAGCATGAGAGGCAAAATGTCTGAGGCCTCACTCAGGCTTCCCATTCCTCAGCCATTCCCAGCTGATGCATAAGAAACCCCATTTTCACCATGTTTGATCAGCACTCCCTATCCTTACAGGGGATGAAGGAAGAGTTGCCTCTGAGCAGGAAAGCCTCAGCATGGATGGAGGACCAGCCAACTGAACCAAGCAATTTAGAAAAGCCCTGGAAAGATATCACTACTGAGGGACACCTCAAGCAGCCCTTGGTGGTACCTTGCAGACAGCTGCCAGACCTGCCAGAGGCTGGATGCTGAAGCAAATGCCGGCAGTCTGGCTTTGCTGCCAGAGGGGACTCCTCAGGGCAGCAGGAGGACTGAGACGCATGCAGTGTACCCACAAGAAGCAGGCTGGTTGTTCCCTTGCTACTCCTGTGAGCAGCGGACCCTCTGGAGAATTCCATGATTACTGAGATGGTGGGAAAACAAGTGCCACCCCTGAGTCCCCAGTACAGAGCTGTGGGCTGCTGGTGGCTCTGACTCCATACCAAACCCAAGGGGGCTGCAGGCTTGGGCAGTAACATGCAGTGCCCCTGTATTCATGGAAACGTGATGTCTTCCCACTTTGCATTTTGATTAACATTTTCTCTCCTTACACCCCAAAGAAATGGCTGTTTTCCTCGAAAAAATGCACACCATGAGCACTCACTCTGGATTGCTCCAGTCATGAAGCTCATGGCAGACGACCCCAGGATGAAGACTCTGGCATGCCCCTCAGCCAGCAGTCCCTTGGTGCCCTCATCCAGCTCCAGCTAAGTTCTCACCTGCTGTAAAAACTTTTTCACTGATGGCAGAGGCAGTCCCTGCCCCCTGTAGTTACTCATAAGACATTGCAGGGAAGGGCCCAGCACCTCAAATACCAAGCAGGCATGTGGGAAAGAGTCAGGGATTCACCAACAGAAAGAAGATGCTACTGCCAGCTTTTGCCCTTCACCAGAGCAGCCAAATACCTCTTCATAACAACCTCTCGCCTCCAGCCACCTCCATGTGCCCCGATCCAGCTGTTTTCCTGCTCATCCTCCTCACTGGAGCACAGAGCTCAGTTTTACACCACCCTCCAACTCTCCAAGGCAAGCCTGGGTTTTGTTGACCCAGAGGTGCAGCACCCTCAGCAGAAGGATATGGAAACCACTCTCTCCAATCATTCTGAAGTCATCTAACAGAGAGACAATATTTTCTCCTGACCGGTCCTTCTTCTTCATATTGCTCACCTGAGGGGGAAGATTCCAAGAAAGCTGCAGTTAGAGACATGCTTGTGCACAAGGACATCATGCTCCTGGTTTATCCCATTCTACACACTTTCTCTTCCAGATGTTGGTACTTCATGACAAATGCCATGAATGCAGCATCAGCAAAACCATGCCCCAAGTGCACAAGCGGAGTCTGTACATCACCTAACTCTTGCTGAGGTAGGACCCTCACAGTATCCAAATAACTCAACCTGATTCTGTTAACAGTGTCTAACATACTTCTTATTCTATCCCACTCAGACCCAGAAAGTTTTCCTGCTTGTGCTAGAAGTGGATTCCCTCAAGACCACAGCTCCCTGCTCCCAGCAGGAACGCCTGTCCTTTTCCTTTGCCCTTCTGCAGGCTCTGCTGCTTTTCATTAGAGCAAGGATGGCTCTGCCCCACCCTGGCTGAGAGTAGCAGGCTGGGACCGTGCCTTTTAAAAGCCACACCTTCTGTTCAGCAATTTCTCACAAGGAGTTGCAAGAGAGACAGAGTACCTGTGGGTGCCTTTGGCCTCTCAAAGGCTCTCTATCCTATTGGGGGTAGAGAGCAGCTTCCATGTTTGGAAGAACTCGCAAAGTAGGCTGCTTTGGTCTGAAAAAGGGTTGGCTATGGGCAAGTAGTGCAGAGATCGGCAAGATACTGAGTGGTGGCAGAGAGAATGAACAGATCTTTCATACAAGAAACAGGGGCCGTCAAAGCTAGCACTTGGGAGGTTCAAAATCAATGCAGAGGATAATCTTCATCATGCATCACATGTAATTGGTGGCAATTTTGGTCATGGGGGTTGTGGGTGCTGAAGCCTGTCTAGGTTCACAGGAACAGAGGGCAAGTCTCTTGAAGTCCACTAAGAATTACTGCCAACTCTTGGGCATCACTCTTGGCCCAAGAAATCTTCGTCTGGAAAGTGCTGTAGGCCAGGGGAACATTCAGTGGGAGCATCACTTTGTACTTAGCTTGTCTTTAGACCTGTCTGGCTATCTGCTGCTGGCCCAGGGTGCTGGGCTGTGTCAACCCCTGGTCAGCCCAAGCACAGGTGTGACAGATCTCCCAGCTCTTGCTCCAGCACCTGTGTGGCAAGGTGTTCCCAGAGTTAACTCTCACAGAGCACAGATCCTGCTGCAGCTATTTGTACTTTTTGTTCTTTCTCCCCACGACCATAGCTGGCAGGATTTTGGCATGCAGTACAGATGCCAGATCCGCCTGCACCAGCACCAGGAGGTTTGTGCTGGCACGACAGAGGAGAGCAGCTGTGGAAGCAGGGGAGACCAGATCCTCTCCTGGCAGCTCTGCAGGCACTGACCACCCTGTGCCTGTGGGAACAGCCCTGGGAACCAGCTGTGTTCTGCTGACTGGGAAGGCGTGTCCTTCAGAGAGAATTGGTAATAAATCATGGGAAAGGCTTGGTCCCTACGCAGGGTTGTGCTGATGTGTGGAAAAGCAGCCCTCTGATTACCCTAAATTAGTGCCACTTGGTACTTCCTCTTGCATCACCCAGTCTGGCTCATGTCCCTTTAGATAGGTTTAGTTCACATCTGTAAGCCCTTTCTCAAGCATGTTGGAGAAAAGCCTTAGAGTACTTTGAAATGCAAAACTGAATGGCTTTTACTCACCTAAAGCTGTTGGAACTTCATGTTTAGGCAAACTCAAAAAAATTGTAACTGCAAGCCTTCTAGAAGTATCAGGTCAAGCCACTTTCAAAGGTAACTAGCTGAGACCCAGGTATGGGCATATAATTACCACATCCATTAGCAAAGGCAGGAGGAAACGTTCTGTCTTCAGAAGTTTATTACATTTTTGCTACATCCTACCTTTTTGTTGTTGGTTGGGGTTGGGGTTTTGTTTGTTTGTTTGTTTCCTCCCCCCCCCCCCCCCCAATATTTCCTTTTATTTCAGTATCAGCAATGCCCTCTGAGCTAGGAATACACTCACGCAGTGAACACACTCCCATCTCCCACCTGAGAACAACATTACCTCTTCTTTTTCTGTTAGTATTGCCTTCTCTTTCTGCAGGCTCCTCCTATTTACAAGATTTTGGTCTCAGCTGAAAGAAATGGGCTGACAGGGCAAATGGAACACCACCGGCATGTATGGGGCACCTGTGACACCCCCAGTATGACAGGGGAAAGGAGAAGGTGCCTGTTCCAGAGGCCAGCGCTGAGCCAGGCTGAGTACTATGAATTCCCTAACTTGATGGTTTTTCTCCTGTTCATCAACTAGCTTCTCAGATTAAGATGAGAAGACACTGATGCTCAGACCTGAACTCAGTGGTTATCCCCTTAGAGCAAAGCCCCCAGAACACACATACGCAACGGAGAAGAGCAACTTCATCCTGGGCAGCCTCAGCAAAGCCTTCCCTGCTCTTCAGAATCTTCACAGCTACGTGTTTCTTCTTCCTGGAAAACAATTCATAGCTGCCAGCCAGCATATGCTGGAGTGACCCAGCTGCCCCAGGGACAAGTAAGGGCAGGAGAGAAAAAGGCAGAGCATGAACACTGCGAGATCTAAATAAGAAAAGTCAACATAGAGCAAGGGTTGATCCCACCTCATTTATGTTCTTTGGTTTCCAAGGACCAGCTCTGCTCACTGCACCCCACTAATTTTGCTACCAGGTTTGTCCTGGCTCTGGGGAGGCTGATGTGCTCTGGCATAGGCACCTATACTCTGCTGCTTCTGTGAGAGGGGCTGGTCCTGTCCAGGAGATCAGGCACCCATTCCCACCTCCCCAAAAGCCAGTCAGCCCCTCACCTCATGTCCTGGCACAGCCAGACGGTGGCAAAGGCGCCACAACCCAGGTTGTGCAGAGCCTGGTACCGTGTGTTGAACACCTCTCCTTCTCGCACAGGGTGGTGGCCTCCTGTGGGGACCATCACCAAGCAACATTACTGACCTCTCTAAATGCTCTTAGGCTGCCAGAGCAGCTGAGGACTGTTGTCCTCCCAGAGGAATGGCTAGCTGGTACCCGTGGCCTTCTTTGGCCTGGGAAGGGCCCTGCACAATCTCCAGTCTGGAGCCACGCGCCCAAGGACTGACCTGTGCCGTGGGATGCTGGCAGCTCCTCCTGCAGCCGCTGCTCCATCACCCGCGGTGCAGCAGACCCTGCCGTGGGGGATGGAGGCAGTGGGGAACTGGGTCACCGGGCTCAGGTGGTGTGATCTTCAGCACTTCACTCCTTTGAAGAGAGTTGGAGAGCTGCAGGGCAGCTGTACCTCTACTGCATGCTGCACACATTGATTCCCTTTTCTACCCTGTTATCCTCTTGCCCCCTCCCTTCCCATCTGCTTCAGCAGCCTCTGGAGCCGTGCTGTCACAAATGCTTTTGGCACTTCGTAGAAGCAGGGATCATTTTAACAGCTCAGAAGAGAAAAGCTGGCTGGCTAGGGCTGGGCTGGAATCCTGGCAGCATGCTCTGGGCCAGGGCCAGAGCCAGGTGGGAATCTCAGGTTTCCCTGTGCCCAGTGTGGATTTTCAGGGGCTTAGCAGGGACTATAGCATCCACCCCCACAGCCCCAGCCAGAGAAAGCACCCACTCCCATCCTGGCTGAAGAGGGGGCACATCTGGGCTTTTGCTGGCAGATGGGTGGAGAACAGAACCTGGGGCACACCTGGGTTTTAGTTCCAGGTAGGTGGGAAACAGAGCCTGGATTTTAGACTCAGCAGCACTGCCCATCTGGCTGCAGCCCAGGTTTATCACTGACTGTCTCGTGATGCCCTAGCAAGAGGCTGTGCTCGAAGGGGAGGCTGTTCCTGGGGTTTGTTACTATGGCAGCCCAAGGTACAAACACCAAAGCAGTGCAGACAGGCTGATGCAGCTGCTGTCCCCGGCCCTGAAGCAATGGTCGCCTGAGTAGCAGCCAAGAGCCTGTGTTGCTAATGGAAATACAGATACAAGGTTCTGTAGCTAGGGTGCTCCCAACCCAGCCTTGCATCATTTAGAAATGGCACTTGCTGTAGGGCCAAAGCTTCAGGCTATCACACATAGTCAGAGCTTGTGACAGGTGATAATAATCCCAGCAGACCATTAGCAGGGGTAGAATTATTGACTTTTAAGTCCTTCAAATCCAGTTGCTAAATCCAAGAGCTCATCTGCATAGAGGATTTTTCAGAAATAGTTATAGTGGGCTGGCAGTGGTGGTGGCAGCAGGAGCCACCTGAAGGGGTGGTGTTCTGGGACAGTAACATCTTCCAGGTGCTGAGAAGTGTGACTTCTTCAAAAGACTAACATTTCTTTCCACGTGCTGATGTTCCTCTCCCAGCACAGCAGCCGAAGGCAGAACCTGCCTTTGGGCACCCAGGAAGCTCTCAGCATGGTTCTAATTATGGGTCACACTGGGCTCAAGACTCTAATCCTCTCAGGGACAAGCTAAACTGCCAGAGCTGGCCTTGCTCTGTTCACCCAAGCCATATAGCAGTCAAGAGGAGATAAAAATCCCTCCTGCACCTTGTTTTTTTACACTTCTATCTGTGTTATTTACACTGTTCTGAATTAGTCTCTTTTAGGCACAAACCTCTGGGATGCTTTTCAGCAAATCCTTACTAATGTGCTAGCCATGAAACAGATGAAATAAGAATGTTCCTTATTTGTGCACAGACTGAGCATGTCAGTATCTTCACAAGCTCCTGCACCATCAGAATCTATTCTATTCTATTCTATTCTATTCTATTCTATTCTATTCTATTCTATTCTATTCTATTCTATAATCTGCCCAATCCCTCTTCACTCACACCATTAGGGCAGTGAGGGCTGATCTGAGAGCCAGGCCACAGCCTTAAGTATGTTTTTTTATGTGCTCACCATTCCTGTGCCAAAGGAAAATGCAAAAGTGTGGAGATGGGAGCTCAACAGCATCTTCCCTAGACGGATTGTTACGGCAGCAGGACACATCAGTAGGAAAGTAGGACCCAAACACAGTGTAAAATGCATCCTAGCACTAGGGCTGATGGAGCTTTTGGGCAGCTCGCTGGGCTCTGGTGTTCTTGATGTGGAGGTGTGGCACATCTGCCCTTGGGTGTGCAAGACTTCACCTCCATCCACCCTACTTCGATGGATACCCCAGCAAAGAATGAGGAGTGTTGCTATGCAACTTAGTATAAGAGAGTAAACCATATTTTTCTAAGCTTTGTGATGAAGGACAACCAATGCTTTGAAGGCCTTCATAGCTTGACATCTTTAAATTAAAAACAAACTATTTTGCTTTTGTCATTCAAAGCTACGCTGTGCAGAACTTACTGGCTTACTGAAGGCCCAGACCAGGTCAGAGAACTTAATCTCAAAAATATACTGGTCCTGCCAGGTTTGTGAGAGCCATGAGCAGTGAACAGTGGACAACTCCACCTGATCTGCAGTGGTGTAAGGAGCTGACCACCACCAGTTGCATCTTATAATGCCTGGAGCTCTCGAGTTGCAGAGCTCACCAGAGCAATACACACCTTTGTCTCCTACATGAACACAGACCTACAAGCCTTTGCCGAGTGCAACATCCCTGCAAGTTGCAACATGCAGCATAAAACCAGCCCTGTAAGAGCACGGGGCTCCGAGCCCTGGGGCCCCGAGCCCTGGGGCCCTGTGCAGACTTACCGTGCAGCAGCTCGCAGGCAGGGCACGCCACTCTCTCAGCCAGCAGCTCCCCAAAGTGAGATACCAGCTGGTCCTGCTCTCCTTTTAGTCTGTGCTGCCCGGGAGGGGTGTCCTTGAGCAGACCAAACTCTTCTGTGTTGCTGGATGGACGTGGTGAGGAGCAGGGCAGGATATCAGATCACAGCACTGCTTCTGGGAACAGCCTTGGCTTTGGGGTAGCAGGAGACCTAGGACAGCTGCCATGAATTCACTTCACTGCTGGCCTCTCCCTGCCTCCCCCAGCTTCCCTGGCAGAAGGTCTGTCAGCCTGCTGCAGCTCCACAGCAACTATTTATAGAGGGAAATTCACAGCTCTACTGACATGGAAACAGAGAAATCCTTTCCCTCTGTTCCACTGTCCCCAGATCCAGAAGCTGTGGGACTGCCTGGCACTTCCCACTGCTCCCAGCAGCACGTCGGCAGGACTTGTGGCTCAGCCTCGGTACTGTGGCACCCTCTTCTGCCTGGCACAGCTAACCCCAGCCTCTGCCTGACAGGGGGCAAGCTCCACACACCCACAGCCTTGCTTGCCTGGCAGCCACCGAGGCGGGACCCGAGCTCCCCGGCACCCACACAACACCGAGGAGTAAATGGCCACACACAGTGAAAACTGCATGGGTTTTTTTTTCTTTCTTTCTTTTATTTTTTTAAATTCTTTTTTTCCCCCTATTTCCCCCCCCGCCTTGCACCAGAGCTGGGCATGCCCCAGCCTCCCCCTTGCTGGGGCCCTGGGCTCCTACAGCTCAGGTTTCCTCACTGAGGCTGCAGAGACCCAGTCCCAGCCCTGAAGCAAAGGGTTAAGACTGCCTCGCCGTAGCTCTGCTGCAGACCCGGGTTGCCAAGCTGGGGTCAGGGCCTCCCGAAGTGCTGCTCCCCTTGCCTGTGCCCCTCTGCTCTCACCTGCCTTCCCTGCACTAAAAATAAAAGGGGGAGGGGGCAGAGGCTGCAGCAGGCTGTGTGCCCGGGGCAGCCCCCGTGGGATAAAAGATTGATCACCCCTAAAAGGCCAGCGAGAAGGCGCAGGGATGGAAAGGAGGGACTAAAGCAGCTACATGACATAGATAAGGAGAGGGGAGAAGCAGCCTGTATCCAAAACGCTTCTAGCAAAGGAAGAGGGGGAGGGAAAGAGAATAGATATGCCAGGAGCCAGCTTTATGTGTGGCATGAGCTGTGTAATTAGAGAATTAAATTGTTTTGCTAATTCAGGGACACTTGTCCTGCCTCATGCTGGTGGATGACAGTGATCAGCGTAAACTGTACCTTAAGCAGCCCCCTCCCTGCTTACCCACTGTGGGGAAAAACACTACCAGAGCTGTTAAGATGCCACATGCTTCCCTGCCAGCCTGCACAGCCACAGCCCAGCTCCTTGTCTGCAGAGGGAGGGTCCTCGCTCTGGCTCTGGGAACTGCATAAGTGCCGCCATGTGGGAGCCACCCCTGCAAGGTTAACTCAAAGAAAGGCAGCTGATACCTCACAGACTACAGAGGGGACAGGAGGGAAAAAGTGCCACGCTCCTGGCACAGCTCACAGGACCTGGTGCTCAGGAGTAGCCAGTTTCCACCTGGGAGGAAAAAGATGCAAATAGATGCTGAGCAGTTTCATCATCGTGCAAGGCAAGCATGACAGGCAGGTTGTATATTAAAATTTATTGAATTATTGTGTAAGAATTCTCTTTATTAAAATCATTTGGACTCTAAACTGATTATTTACAGACAAAACCTCTTATATCACCAATAGATTCCTACATCTCAGAACAGTATCTACAAACAGTTATTACACTATGTAACAAAATTCTTTTATTTTATTTTTTTCAAGCTTTTTATATTAATTATTAATTCCAATTTGAGAAAGACAGTACCTCAGGTGCTCTGAGCAGAACTCAAGGGTGTGACAGGGCAAAAAAATGCAGGTCAGGCCATACCGTAACAGACAGAGAGAGACACCAAGTCACAAGGCTGGGAGAGGGCAGAGCCACCAGGACTGAGGGCCAAGAAAAAGACTAGGAGAGCAAATGCACTGGGTGTTCTGGAAACCAAAAGAATCATTGTGGCAGAAAAGGCACCAAGAAAGCAGCATCTTGCTGCAGCTGGGGCACACCCTGAAAAGAACCAAAATGGCATTCCACTGAGGCATCTGAACACCCTCTGTTTTCACTAGATAAAAACAAATCAGCCATCATTGCTCCAAACAAACCACCACAACAAAACCAAACAACCAAACAAAACCCCAAACCAAAACAAACAACCAACCCAACTGGGAAAAAAAAACAAAAAAACCCAAACACAAAACCAACCAGACAAAAAAACCACCCCCAAAAAAGCCCCAAACCAAAAACCTTCCAGGTAGAGCCTAAATTTGCCACCAGACAACCGAAAGCAAGCACTCTCGCATCGACGTGGTTTGGGTGCCAGCTACTCTCAATCGTGCCAACAGGAGAGACATTCAAATACTCTAATGGATATTTATCCTAATACTGATCAGTTCTCAGCACCTCACCAGACCAGGGTGGAAGCAAGTTTCTGCCTCTGACCCCAGCACTACATAAATCTCAATGCCTGCCACTGAAGGAGGTCACCTTTCTGAGAATAAGATGAAAGCAGCGCCATCCCCTTGCTGCACTTGTGTCTTGCAGAAGGGGAACAGTGGCTGTGGGCAGGGCACTCTCAGCTGGTGCCCACAGAACTTGCTACCTGTAAGAAAACAGATGATTCTTCATCCTTCAGAAGGAATGTCCATCTCCAGAGCATCTGACAAGCTGGTCATGGAATCAGGCAGAGATTGGAAGAGACTTAAAGGATCATGAGAAATAAATAAATGAGCCTTCCCTGCAAGGGGGAATTTCCTAATAAAACGTGTTTTTGTGCAAATTTAAATGCAACAGAACCCTGTCATAGGAATGGATTTTGCCACAGGAGAGGGGCATGGACGGAAAGGAGAGGGCCATGCCTGAACACCCAAAGTTGATCCCAGTGAGGGGCCTTCAGTGCGTGTCTGCAGGGAAGGAAGATGCTGGTATCTAGAACATTGAGAGAGAGATGGAAGGAGATGGTCACTACCAGCTTTCTACCCTCACTGCACCTGTACTGGGCAATGCCTCCTGTCCAGCTGTGCAAGGACAAACTCATGATGTTAAATAAGTCAATGACTTACATTTAGCTCTAGTTTTAAGTCTTGATTATTGCTCTAATAAAAGCAGACTTTCACAGATACACTCAGGCAAAGCAGGTAATTTCCTATATCCAGGAGCACTACTGAGAAGCAAAGAGGACATGAAGCCCATTTACCCTGCAACTGAAGTCAGCCACGTGGGCAAGGGCACCTGGACTCCTGCCACTATTCCAGGAGAGCCACCAAGTCCTCTTACCTTGGCTGATGTGAGGTGGATTCAGAATTAAACCCCAAACCACCCAGCTCTGGGAAAGTGCAGAGAGAATTCTGCAAAAACCCAGGGGCAGACACTGACAGTCTGCAGAACCATAAATCCAGCAGAGTGTCTGTGACTCCTGGCAGACACTCAGTGAGCTGGAGAGGACATGAACTACACCTTGCTGCCTAGAGCAGAATGTCCATCTGTCAACATTACTCTTCCTCTATACCTATACCTGCCTCACAGCAAGGAATTACCTCCTGCAGTTCCTAAGGGAATGGGCTTTACTAATGTGCATTGCATCTGCTTTTGCTATCTGCCAGTCCTTTCCTCCACTCAGCTGTTTTGGGACTGATTTAATCCAATTTGGTTGAGACAGAGGTCTTGGAGATGCTAAGTTCCCATAAGTTTTGTGGAAATGAGTGGTCAGGCTGAAGCAAGACCCAAACTGGTGCCCAGCCAGGGGAAGAGATGTAAATTCTGCTCCCTCTGTCTCTGGCTAGCAGCAGCCAGCCAGCTTGCCTGCTGCTCCATACAGCAGTATGGGAGCAGGAGGTGGCACAGGGACCTTGGTCATACTCGGGGCATACAGAGTACCTTGGGAATACTGCTGAGAGAGGGTCACAGGGGAGAGCTGGCTCTGTGGGAAGAGATGCCAGCATTAGCTTGCTGTTATATTGCTCAGAGAACAGTTTTGCAACTGTGCAGCACTGGCACAAAGCCACAGGGCTGCCCCAATAGGCCTGGAATTGCTGCTCTATGCAGAGTAGAGAGGTAGGGACATGATCCTGACCTGTTTCAGCTCCGGTCCCTCCTCAGGGACAATCACCACCTCATGGAAGTGACAGAGGAGTCAGACCTATCTACCTGTCCCAGGCATGCAGGACAGCAGTGTGGAATTAGCAGCAGGGGATGAGAACAAGTAGGACATCCTTACAAATAGGAATTTAGTCCCAGAAGGGCAGAGCACCGTCCACAAAGGCCAGGAACGGAGGCAGGAAGCAGCAAGAAGCTGCCCAGTGACAGCTGGCACCTAACTGTGCTTGTGCCTGCTCCAGCTTCTCCTTCATCACGATTCGTTCCCATTTGCAGGACGCCTGACACTCCTTGAGAACACCACAGTCGTGTTTCGAGGCTTCCTCGAGTTCACAGCTCACCAAATAACCCTTCTATGTGCCACAACAGGAGAGTCTGGGATGTGAAGCTGTGAGTAGGGTATAAGGCAAGCCTGAGAGGAGAGCACACAGCTAAGCCCTGCCCTGAGCTGCGGGGAGAAGCAAGCTGCTGTTACAACAACGGGAACATCTATGAGTTATCCCGGCAGACAAAGCAGTGGAGAAAATTTTGCTCCAGTGCTGACAGACGTTTGTCAGTAGAAGTGCACAGAGATACTTCTCCAAGAAAAGCTTTGTCTCAAAGCCAAGAAATTAAACATTCTCCTTTAGCATTTAAATACATTAACTTTCTGAGGGTATTTACAAGTCCAGTTCAGAGCAGCAGAACAGCTAGACACTAGAGGAAGTGGCACAAGGCATTTGTTGTGCTTTTCCAAAAGAGGGCAACCTCTGCCCATGAGGAACCAGGAAGATGGGTCCTGAGCCGGGTCAGTGGAGACCAAGGCAAGCCTTGTACTCTTGTATGGTGAATTTGTCCTGAGGGAAAGGGTGAGGGGGTGCTGTCCATTTACAGTGAGGCCCTGGGCAAGCACACATGCTGGTGAACACCTTACATCCAAGCCGGTGTCACGCACAAACTGTCAGGGACCAGAATACTGGGAAGCAAGAGACCTTTAACCATCCAACATCTGGAACCAGTGGGAAGATTGCCGCAAGGAGGTTTCTCAGGTGGGATATTTGCAGGAGTGCTTGATAGCTGGGGACAGAGGGTAGCACAGCTGCCAGTGTTGGGAAAGCTTCCTGCATCCTCTCTGAAGTGAGTGGCTGCAATGGGGGAGTCTCCCAGGGCTGGCAAGGGTATCCATGCAAGACCAGGGACTCCACAGACATGGTGCTCAGTGTTGTCACCTGGCTCTTCAACAACGCTGTCCGGAAACTTGGCACATTCATGTAATATCTGTAGGCAGAAGCTGCGTGGTCCTCCCCCCGACAGTCTGCTGGAGTAAACCCAAAGTTTGTGGGCTTTTTTTTGTCTTGTTTTGCTTTTTAAAAAGAAAAAAAACCCAAAAACCTGTAAAAAAATATTCTCTGAGATGCAAGGACGCTTGTACTTGGTACTGTGTTGGCCATCCCTGCTCCTTTCACCCGCGGGCTCCTTGGCGAGCCTGGTTCCAATGGCGGCAGGACACCCTGTGTACAGCTAGGATGAGCACTGTCCCTGTTCAGCCAGGGCAGAGCAGTCTGTCTGCGCCTGTCACAAATCTGTGACTTTATTCTCCACAGCTGCTGCAATCTGTTGTAGTCTATATCCGAGCTGCATCTTCTGTGCCGTTGGGTCTTCTTCCAAGGCGGTGATGATCTGCAACGAGACAGAGCTCACTGGCAGCCTTTCTCCAGCACACAGCACTGCCAGCAGGCTCAACTCTGCAAAGTGGAGAGCCCCACACTGGAATCCAGCGCGCTCAGGACTTGAGTGGCTTTGTAGTAATTCCTCTCAAATTAACCCCAACGTTCTAAATTTATCCTAACTACTTCATAATCTTCATAGTACAAAAAGAAAGCTAAACTTCTCACCTGAAAGTGGTATCTTTAGGAAATTAATCTGAACTAACTGCATCTCTTTTTTGAGGAGAGTATTTGGACAGTGTACATGAAATCCCAACAGTTAGGGATAAGTCCTCCTTTGTGATCTCCTCCCTCCCTCTTTGATAAGAATAAAGCAAAGGCAAGAGGTGGAGTTCAGACATGCCAGTTTTACAACACACAACACTGTAACAGTCTAGCTGGTCTTAATTATTAATTTTTGGAAGGTTTTTTTGGCTGGATGGCAAAAGGAGAAGGGAATATTCATACCTGCTGGCAAGACAGACTCACCTGGTCATAGTACTTATTGATGTATTTGTACAGTTCATGCAAAGCCACCAGGGAATTGAGGTCACCTGAGTAATTCTGAACATGAGAGAAGTCAGACAAAATCATAAGACATCTAACAATCTTCTTCTAAATTCTGGGCCCTCACAACTCTTTAGGAGATGTTCCTGCCCCACAAAGCAACAGGAAAGGGAATTTACCACTAGTTCATGGCAAAGGGAAAAATATCACTTTGAATCCTTGACTACACTTTTCAGTGCTGGACGGGCAGACCCTTGCCCTCCCAGTGGTGCCACAAAGCAGAGCAGCCACTGAGCTTGTTCAGAACTGCACACTCAGCATTACCTTCTCTTAGATGCAGAGGTGAGGGGCAAGGGTGACATCTGAAATGATTGTATTTACCCGTGATAGCTCAGCCAGGGCAGAGTTCATCTCCTGGTCACTGGCAGAGATGGTCTGACGGATGTCCGCGTAATACCTGTCCAGCAGTACACAGGCAGTTAGTTCAGTCTTGTTCCTCCCAGCCTCCTTCTCGCTGCTTAAACTGTGACTCCTCACACTCACTGCTTACCTTTCCACCATCTGCTTGTAGCGAGGAATGTCCCGGGCATAGAGCAGCTTATTGATCGGAGAGTCCTTGAAAATCCAAACCCAGAACTGATTACAAAGAGCTCCTCCATCATGCTGTGGAGACTAACCTTAGCAGCTAACACCATCACCACTATTTTCTGTCATTCGTTCAGCAGCAGGATTTTTGTCCTCTGCATGGAGAGGCACTTCAAATACCAGGCTCTCGTCTAGTAATGCAGTCTGAGGAACTCAGATGTGTTGGTGAGGGGCTTCTGAGATCCCTAGTCTAGCCTTCCACTTGGAGCTGGGCAAGTGTGAGATAGCATTGTCTAAGGCATTGCATAACTAATTCCTGAAATCCTCTAGAGGTCCACCCATCCCATCTCTGGTGACCTCTGCAAGACTCTTCCACTCTTGGTACAGAGTGAATAGTGGTGGTAAAAAGTTTTCCTGATGGCCAGCCTGAAATCTCCCAAGACGCATCCTGTGACTTATGTTTTCTGCCACAGCCACCTAGAGCTGAGATCTGCCCCTAAGCAGCTGTAGCTATAAATAAAGAGCATCCCCCAACAACTTCTATAAACATCACCAACCTCTCCCTCCTCTCTTCCCAGGAGTCCCCATCACTCTCCACTGGCACATGGGAGCAAGGTTGGGCCTGGCCTGCTGTCTCAGTGGCGCTACATAAATATCACTGCCTTCCTAGGGCAGCACTGCTCAAACTCTGTGCCAACCTCGCTCCCTTCTCCCTCTGCACTTACCCGCCCTAACTTGTGGTCAGCTATGGTACAGGAGTCCATGAAGGTCTGTGCAATGACAAGGAGCACAGCATCTACGTTATCTGATGTCTGCACATCAAAAACAAACTGGGGATTCTTGATGATGTTGATCCAGAACCGCAGGGGCAGGCTGCAGAGAAGGCAGATGTATGAAAGGGTATTAGCAAAGGCAGCAGCTGCAGTGCTGAAAGATGCTCTGCACATTACTGCTTCTCCCAGCTCTGCCCTCCCAGCAAAGCCAGCTTTTCACAGCATGCTCTGCTGCCTTCACTCCCATTTTGCTTCTCCTCAGTAGGCAAAGGTGGCTGTCACTTGGCAAGTCATCAGCTCTAGGCAGCTTAGCAGTGCCTCCTCTGGAGCCCACAGGAATACCATACCTGTTTGTCTTCCAGATATGGATGGTCTCAGGGTCTGCGATCCCATAGTGCATGGCCTGCTCATCCAAGAGGTCAAAGAAGTATTTGACTGCCAGAGGGACAGGGCGATTGGTACTGAGGATCACCTGGAACAAGTCATCCACAAATTTCTGCAGAGTGCCCTGGGAAGAACCGAGCAGGACAGAGTCAGCACAGGCAGAAAAGATTGGAGAGCCCAGGTATCAGGCAGATGAGAGGTTCCCCTCTTCTGCTCAGCAGCCTCCCCTCACTGGTTCAAAGCTACCTTTCCTCCACTGCAGAGAGCAGCAGCACAGGAGGCAGAAAGCCTCAACAGGTTCTAGAATAGAGGCTAGGGAGATGGTCATGAAGAAAGTAAAATGTGGAGGGGAGTAAAAGGTACTGAGAGCTACTGCAGGTAAAGGGGATTGCTACAGGGAAGAGAGCTTGCACCTTGATGGAATGGCACCAAACCACAGAGGCTGCCTGCTGGAGCAGGACTGCTGGCTGCCAGCAGCTGGATTCAGCCAGACTGAAACAAGGTGAAGGGGTTGGCTCACCAGCAAGGGGAAAGTTCACTAAATGTGGGAAGAGCACACCTCCTGGAGAAGTGCAAGAGAAGAGTTTGTACCAAAAGGAGAGCCCTGGATGCATTGGAGCTGAATGAACACACCCCTCCAAAAGTCAGAAGACCCCCTAAGGCCGTGAGGGACACAAAAGAATATCTACCTGTGGCAGTTATTCTGCAGAATCTTAGCACTGCTGAGTAAAAGGTGGGTAATGTTTACATGATGTATGCACTGAGTATGTTCTTCCTAATGACAACTTCTGGGGAAAAGGAGCATGACATCAAAAAAATCTCGAGACTGTGGCTCTAAAGAATAAGATTTAAACAATGGCCCTTGTTATTTAAGGACACCTTTTCATGAGTTTGTATCAAAACCATTTGCCACTGGCCTTTTGAGAAGGACACTCTTTAGAGAAGGGAACAAGATTGCCCAGAGGCAAGCCGTGACCATTATAGTTGTACAAGCAAGAAAGGGGATGGAGGGAGAGTAATTTGGCTGTTTTTTGAATGGGAAAGCATCATCTTGGTAGTCTTAGGAACAAGGGCCAAAAGTATAGCTTGCAACCTTCTGAACCCAGGTCATGACTTGCCCTTCTCAGAGCACAACAGGATGGGGTGTGGGCAGTGCTGAGCAGAGATCCAGCAGGAGAATGTGAGCTCTTTGGGAAGTGATGTCTCATTCAACAGTGAGGCAGTATTCAAGGACAACATCAGGGCACTGCACTATTTTAGAGACTAGGTCTCAGATGTAATTAAACACAGCCCAATCTAGAGTCATCATTGAAGAATTTACAGCTGCTCTTGGGAAAAGGCCTATTCCCAGTGATCTGATGATAGCCAAATACCTACTGTTTATTCTTCTGGAGCTTAGTCACTTTGGAAGTTTAAGCAAGAAGCAAGCATTCTTCACTGCCTGTCCTGATAAACCTGGAGATGTTATTCTGGGTGGTCTAGCAGCAGTGCCTTAGAGAACTCCATTTCAACAGAGACATAAAGCCTATGTGTGTATCACTTTTTCAGTGACCACTTTGAATATGAAGTGCTGTTGAAGTGCAGGATCTTACCTGTGCATAGTCACAAACATTTTGGTTTCTTTGCCCAGCAGGCTTTGCCTAACATTGTGCCAAGTCTCCCAGGCTTGCTTTCTCTGTTGTAGCATGTTCCAAAGGGAGATATTAGAAGAGTCATACTACTTTGCTTATCAACTATAAGCCATTTAAATAGATGAGTGCCTCATTTGCATGCACATATACCTGATAACAGCATAAAGGGCAAGATTACCAAAAGAAAAGAAAAAGAAAAAAAAATCTCATTTTTTTCCTCATGAGGTGGGACTGAATTTCCACAAAGTGTGAAGTAGAAAAGGACTACTCTGGAATTGGCTGGAGGGTCCCCCTTGAAGAGTGGTAGTCAATGGCTAGATGTCTGAGTGGAGATCAGTGATGAGTGGTTTTCCTCAGGGGTCAGTATTAGGACTGGTGCTATTTGACATCTTCACTGGGGATGTGGACAGTGGGATTGAGTGCACCCTTAGCAAGTTTGCTTATGACACCAAGCTGTGTGGTGTGGTTGTCATGCTGGAGGGAAGGGATGCCATCCAGAGGCACCTGGACAAGCTTGGGAAGTGGGCCCATGAGAAGCTCATGAAATTCAATGAGGTCAAGTACAAGGTCCTGCACATAAGTTGGGGCAATTCCAAGCACAAACACAGGCTGGGCAATGAGTGGGTTGAGAGTAGCCTTTCAGGTAAGGACTTGAGGGTATTGGTAGATGAAAAATTGGACACAAGACTGCAACGTGTGCTTGCAGCCCAAAAAGCCAATTGCACCCTTGGCTGCATCAGAAGAAGCATGACCTACAGGTCAAGAGAGGTGATTCTCCCCATTTCACTCCACTCCTGGAGTGCTGTGTACAGCTTTGAAGCCCCTAACATAAGAAGGACATGGACGTGTTCAAGTAGGTCCAGAGGAGGGCAATGAAGACTATCAGTGTGCTGGAACACCTTCCCTGTGAGGCCAGGCTGAGAGCGTTGGGTTTGTTCTGCCTGGAGAAGAGAAGGCAAGGCTCCAGAGTGACCTTATAGCAGCCTTCCAGTACTTAAGCAAGGACTACAGGGAAGATGGAGAGGGACTCCTTCTCAGGAAGTGTAGTGATACGATGAGGGCTAGCAGTTTTAAACTGACAGAGGGCAGATTTAGACTAGATACAGGAAGAAATTCTTTACTGTGAGGGTGCTGAGGCATTGGAACAAGCTGTCATGGGTGCCCCATCCCTGGAAGTGTTCGAGGCCAGGTTGGATGAGGCTTTTCCACGGCAAGGGGGCTGATTTTTTAGATGATTTTTTAGATCCCTCCCAAGTGAAACCATTCTGATTCTTCTCACCTTCATTGAGAGTAGACGTGTGAGATAGATCTCCGGGATCGCCTTGGCTCGCTCCCGATCTCGTAAGCTCCCACGCCGATGTTTGGGAAGCTCTGGCTCTTCTGTTGGTTTTACAAGGTGCCAAAGTTTGATTCCACCTTCATCTGCATCCTCCAGCATTGGTGTTTCTAAAACAAGCAGTTGTTTACAGATGAGTGCTAGCTTTCTTTCACTACAACTTGGCCAAGTGGGCACCAAGGAAGCAAAATTTCACAGTACAATAGAAGTGCAAACAGAAAGGAGCTTCCGGCAGCCTTTAACCAACCTTCTGTACAGAGTACAACTGTTACTAGCACTACAGCAGGCTGCCTTTGTTCACCCAAAACCTTCAAGGTCATGGAAATTTCTCCAGACAGAGATCCCTCTCCACCACCCCCTGTGGTCTGTTTCCAGGGCTGCACTCTTTTGCTGAAGAGGGCTTTTTTTACAGTCTAATTTGAACCTGTTATGTTGCAGCCTGTGGCTATTGTCCCTTGCACCACAGGAGTATCCATAGAGCTATTTGCTCTGCCAGGCAGTAAGGCAACTGTCTGGTGTTCCATCACCACCCTTGGGCCATGCTCAACACCTGAAGCTATTAAGATTCCCAGAAGCTGGAGACTGTCCTCATCCCTAGGCAGTCAGAACTGGAGAACTGTGCTTTACCCTGCATTTTCATGTCCAGTCTGGTTCTCCTCTGTCCTTACACCGTTTTTCTCTTCTCTCATCTCACCTCTCCAAGCTTTCAATTTCCTGACAGTCCTATGAGGGTCCAAATCATGTATCAGCCTTCTAATAGCAGTGTAGAGCTGGGGCTATGGCAAGAGCCTTGTCCCACTCTCTGGCAAGTGTTAGGAAATAATTTTATGAGAACAGGACAAACTCACTCTCTCCTGGTATGTAATCCTGATTCTCCCTATGGATGTGCTTGGTCAGGCGTGGGACCAGTGCTACTGTTGCTCCATCAGGTACCTGCAGACAAGCAAACAGCAGCAATCAAAACAAATGGCATGCTTCTCATCAGCACAACAAGCAAGTGCTTGTAGACCAGAACACTCTTGAAACAGGGATGGAAACAGGGATTCTGGGGAACCATCACTGTCTTCCCTGAACATTGGAGAAGCTTGTTAGTACCAATAAAAAAAAAAAAAAAGAAAGAAACATGTGTAAAGTACAATGAAGATGATAACACTCAGGGACTGAGGTCATTCACATCTGGAACATGTTGCAGCAAGGTATGATGTATTGGTGCAAGGCAGTTAACCCCACATTCTTTTCACTCCTAGAAGCTACTTCACAGAGCAGTGCTCCAGCACCTGCTACTGATTTGGAACATTAACAGATCCAGCATCATCACCTGCATTGCAACAGCCACCAGCCCTGAACTTGTGCACCTCCTTCCCTGCTCTACACCTGCCCATGTCTCAGAAACAGGTTGAGGAGGGGGCTATGCTTCTTGAAGTCAGAGTGCAGGCCGCAGCACTGACACTACTTGAATGTTGCTGCAAGAAAGCTCCAACTTTTCTGACAGTGATCCATCAGAAGCCAGTCACAAATAGAGCATAGCAGTATGTAGAAGAGAAGAAGAGAGACAAGGCAATTATAGACCAAATTCTGACCTTGTAATGCTGAAGAGTGTTCAGGCGTTTCCAAGTTCCTTGAACAACAGAGGTCACATCCTCATCAGACAGTATCAGATGACCTGCCAGCCCTGATCTCCACTCTACAGCCATTGAAACAGAAAATTAAAAGACACACTGTTCATTTGAGGCATCTTTGAAGTTTGCTGTGCTTTAACTTTGCTGTGCTTTATCCTGGCTGACCTTGTCACATACCCATCGATCCTTGTCAACATCTACCCATCCTATTTCGTAAACTACATAACCTGAGCAAGTGCTTGTAACAACACTGAGTCCTGTAGTCACAGGACAGTCACTCTCAGCATAGGGACAGGTGGCCTCATGGCTTCCCAGGTTCAACTCACTCACAGTCTGTCAGACAGACTCCTCAAGCAGGTGATTATCAAACCACAACTATACACCCTTAGTCCTTATTAGCTACTATTACCCCAGCAGCTGCTCATCTATAAATGTCACCACTACACAACAACAGCCAAAGGGAAAAGGTGGAAAAATGATGGTTTCCCTAAAATGCAAGTCCCACCTTTCACTAGGGGCAAAATCCTCCCTGACACACATCACTGAGATGCTGCCATTGATTTCAGTGGCAGGAAGAGCCAGTCTATGAATCCAGCATCTCTGCGCCACACTCAAATCATCCTCTTCTCCTCCATGTTCTCCATGCTTCCTATGCCCTGCCCAGCCCGTGTCCCCTTGCCTAAGCCATTGCCATGGTCCAAGTGGGTAAAGAACAACATGAAATAGAAGGGGCTGGGCTCAGCTGTTTCTTTCCCATCCCCTGCATCATGCCCTGTTGGGTCCAGCCAAACTGCAAGATCCTTGGTCACTGCACACTCAGCAGAGAACAATGTCATGCATGCCAGGGTGCTGTGCAGAAACAGCAAGTGATAACTCTTCCCCCTTCTCACTGAGTTTTGGCACCAAGGAGTTCTGCTCACCGAGGTCCAGGGTGTCTGGGTCTGGTCGGTGACAGTATGGTGTCCCTTTGTAGATCTGATCCAGGATTTTCTCCTTCACCTGTGTTATGGTGTCACAATCTAGAACTTTTGCAGAAATCCCTTGGGAGTCCTCTGCCCCTCCAGCAGCAACTCCTGCTTGTGTCAAAGCAGTCAAAGTCTGGGGAGGAAAAGAGAAGGTCATGGCTACTCAGCTGATGAAGATTGCATGTCACACATTTGCACCTTTGATAGCTGGCATTAAGGAAAGTTAACAGCTAGTCCTTTCACTTGAGGTTTCAGAGAAGTAAACATCACAGATATTAAACATGGAGTGCCCAGTCTTGAATCAACAGTTAGAAGTCAGTTGTGTTGGGGAGGAACTTTGATGCACCATCAGCAATTTCATCCCCATATTTCTAGACACAGAGCACAGCACAGACCCCAGATTACTGTGGTGATGGGTTCTGTTAGCCTAAGGCAAAAGTGCCTGAGATTCAGCAGAGCTCTTGCTCATCTATGAAGTTGTCCTGCTGGGATAAACATAGCTCCCAGGAGACAGTGGCAAGATGCTGCACTTTTGCCTCAACAATGTGAAGCAAAAATTCATCTCATGGCATCATATAAGAGCAGAAACATTCAGCCCTGTTGCACTGGAGAGCCCAGAGGGAACCGAAGATTTGGTGCTTACCAGAGTCCGGTACTCCAGGTCCTCTCTCAGGAGGCGGTTGTCATTCAGAGTGTATTTGGCTTTCCCTGTCACCCAGTCGACTGGCCCTTTGTCCACCTGGTGCTTGATTCCTCGAAACAGCATGTAAAGAGGCTCCCCAACAGAATCCTGGTGCAGAAAGGACAGTGTGTCACCTGAGAGAAATTCAGCTTGCTCCTCCCAGCAGAGCCCAACAGCTTGGAAAGATGGACACCCAAGCAGAGGAGGGGCAGGACTGAGGATACAGCGGCTAAGCCACAGCAGGCAAAGACAGAGCCTCTGCCAACGGCTCCTGCTCCACGCACAGGGCACTTGCACAGGCCAGTTACCCGGTGGGTGCACAAGACCAAGGAATTGCTCTGCCTCCACATCACTCATATGAGAGACTCTCCTTGCCACCTCTTCTCCAGGACAGAAATTACATTAGAACCTCCTCTCCCCATGCACAGACTAGCCTATGGTCAGTGTGTCTCAGGATAAAGGAGCTGCACTAAGCCCTTCATCATCTGGTGAGACATCCTGGAAGCAATGACCAGTATTAATGCCAGTTTAAGCACTGAACAACCCAGCTCTCACTTCCCACCCCAAAATACAGGATGATTCTGTCAGTATTTCAGCTACAAGCAAAGCACAAAGCAAAGTTGTGGCTGAGTCCCCTCTTTTGGCCCCTCTGCACCACAAAAGGACAAAGAGCTCACCCTCACAAATGCATACAGGCAGATGGACATCCAGTTGGTTAACAGCTTCTCTACCACAGTTTCTGTCCTGAAAGGGAAAATAAGATTGCTCACAGAAATAAGGTGCAGAGCAAGGAAGTATTTGATGCTGATGATCACTCCCCTTGAGAAAAGGCCACACTAAGTGATGATACAGGATAAAGGGAGGGGGAAAAAGAATACTTTAGAGCCCAGTAAGGTTAATGCCTTTGTTACCACTCATTCAAGGCACTTTTCAGCCTGAAGGAGGCACCAAATTACTGAGCTGAAGAGACAAATGAGTAGGGGACAGAAGAAAGCAAGCTTCTGGAGGGTCTCAAACTAGAGAACTTTGTTCAGATCAGAACGATGGGCCAGACAGGAGGCTAATGGGGGTCTAACCACTGGAGATATTTCAGTTTAGCTTCCAAACATGGCATGACTGTGAGGCCAGGGACCTCTAAATAGCACAGTGAGATTAGCAGACTTTGCAGAGCCCAGGTACTTGAACACAAGGACAGAGTTAGTATGCAGCAGCTTCAAAAGAAGAGGAATTTGGTGTGGGCAACTCCAGCTTCCTACTCCTCTCACACTCTGCTGTATTCCCTGCCAGTTGCTGACTGAGAGAGGGTTGTCACTGTTACTGCTTCCTCCTGTTTGATGCATGTTGTGTGGATGCACGCTGGTCTTGCAACCACAGCCCATACCATGGCATTACCCTGCTCACAGGAGTTTCAGAGCTTGCCAGCTGGGCACAAAGGCTCTGCCCCTCAGGTAGCTAGAATTAGGACCATGGCTGTCTCTCTCACCTCCGCAGCATCAGCTTGGGGTTCTTGGCCACATACTGCTCCACAAGGTCATTTAGGAGTGTTTTGAGGATGTCAGTGAAGTACTCCAGCTTCCCATGCAGTGACACAGTGAGCAATGAAGCCACATAGGCCCGGTCTCTGGGAGAGAAGGTGCGCTGGATTTCCAGGGTGTGGATGAACTAGTGGGGAGAGAGAAAACCTAGGGTGTGAACCTGCTGGAAATAAGGCAGCCAGCCACCAGCTGCTGGAAGCAGTGGTACAGCAGGGAGCCACTCAATGAACTTCAACAGGCACTGCCTGCTTCCTGCCACTTGTTGCCAGGGACATGGCCCTGACCCCACAGCAGGCTGCAAGCAGAGAGAGGGACATTACCTTGGTGAGGAAGAGCTTGCTGTTGAGCAGGTTGGAGAGCTGGACCAAGCCCTGCTCCACAGTTTGCCGCCGGCACTCAGGGATGTCCAGGTCCCTCTGCAGAGGTGACTCACGGTGGCCCGGGAAGAAAATGCGCTCTGCATAGGACTTGTAGTCCAAGAAGGGGATTCCTGTACCCACGAGGTCACTTGTGAGGTCCATCATCTCAGTCATCAGGTCTGAGGGAAAGGAAACGCCCCTGAGGTTGACTACATGATCACACCACTGATGGTGCAGAGCATGAGGTGAGTGCAGGAGCTAGGGCCAGCAGGATGGGACTGAGGAAGAGGGAAGATGTTTCCTGTTGGGAGGAGGCACACTGGGGTCTCATTGGTAGAACCTTTAAATATAGACTAGGTACTGGGAGAAACTGCATGAGAAAACTTCCAGCCTTGGAGAGGAACCAAAAGGTGAATTTGGTGGTTATTCTAATTTACAAAGGCCAGCTTGCAGTTTTGTAAAGAGGAAGCTGCTGTTCAGCACAGATCTGTGGTTTACAGCCACTACCTACTTTAGAGATTGAGTATTATGGATCTCCTGCTCCTCACTGCATCCCACATCAGTTGGAGATTATAGTCTGAGTCATCTGCACAGTTTTAGTGCCCCAGGTCTCCCACACAAGGGCTCACTGCTGCAAGCAGCTGTTTGGTTTGTGGGCTCAGAATACGGGGTGTAATTCAACTTGTCCTACATGAAGACTCAGCTAGTGTTCTTTACATTTTTCTCTTCATGAGAGTCTGGAGGATGAAGTGGGTGATCAGAGAGGTTGGTATAGGTGTTCTGAATTAAAGAGAAGTATTAAAAACAGAAGAGTTGGCCATATGTTTCAATGCACCAGTACTGGATGAAGCTACTGTGTGCTCTGGGCTACCCAAACAAGGAATGGAAAGACAGGTAGAGTTGAGAGTGGTCTCCAACCTTCCCTGAAGCTGCAAGAACCTGTGAGCTCCATGACTGACCTGTGAATTCCTTTTTGCATCTGTCCCGAACACTAGTTTCCAGATTTTCCAGCTGGATTTGAACTTTCTTGTAATCCCTCAGAGCCTGTTTGCTCTTCCTCCTGCAATAAGAAGCAGAATTGTTCCCAGTGGCCCTGGCCCAGGGATTGTCCTTGCTAACCGTTGTGTGGCTGCCAAAGACACCAGGGACAGCGGGTTTTGGATGAGGTTTCTACTGAATATCATCTTTGCAGGATGGTGTTCTATAAACTGTGTCTCTTGGAGGATCCATCAGATGTGGGCTCTGAATGAACCACAGTGCAGGCTGTGACCAGCAGGTCAACACACCTCACGTATCCAACAATGTCAGGGGGCTCCAATTTTGGCACAAAATAAAACCTGGGATCTTCTTTAGGTTCAAGACAGACACATTTGGCCACATCCCCTGAATGATGAACTTAAAAAAAGCTTTCTATAGTGCCAGTGTTTCTTACCTGTATATGAAGACAATGACCAGAACAATCAGTGCCACAAAGGATGCACCAACACCCAAACCAATCTGTGCTTCCAGGGGGAAGGTGAGCTGGCTTTCTGTGTCATACTGCACTCGGCCCAAGAGGAAGTTCAGGTTTCCCATCTGGACCTGCAAGAAAGCATGTGCCATGATGTAAGCTCAGTGCAGCAGTGAAATGCAAAGCCACAAGGCTTCTCCAGAATGGGTACAGGTGGTACACAGCTCTCCAGCAAAGGTGGCCCCACAGCACAGCTCCCAGCTGTACTGTCTGTTTTCAGGTATTGTTTGGCACATGAGAGTAGAGAACAAGAGCAGCTCCTTGCCACACCTGCTACCTCCACTGCCCCCACCAGGGTTTTTAAAGTTTTCTCCACTTCCCATCCCACTCCCTGCCTCTGCCACTTCTTGCTTGTGCTTTAACAAGTGACAGGATTCCTTGTGGTGCTGCTGATTCCCTACCGTGAACTCTGGGAGCAAGTCTGTACCCTCCCGCTTTGTGCGGTGCCGCGGAGCAGGCTGCTCGGAGGGAGGCTCACAGTAGAGATGATTCCTTGTTAGTGTCTTCACCACACAGATTCCTTCCCCAATCATAGCCATAACTTCATCCTTGGAAATAGCCAGGTCTAAATTTTCCCCCTGGAATAGACATAGAACAGCACATCAAATCAGGGGAAAAAACCAAGTCCACATTAGAATAGAATAAAATTAACCATGCTGGAAAAGTCCTTTGAGATCATCGAGTCCAACCTATCATCCAACACCATCTAATCAACTAAACTATGGCACCAAGCACCCCATCTAGTCTCTTCCTAAACACCTCCAGTGATGGTGACTCCACCACCTCCCTGGGCAGCACATTCCGATGGCCAATCACTCTTTCTGTGAAGAACTTCTTCCTAACATCCAGCCTAAACCTCCCTTGATGCAGCTTGAGACTGTGTCCTCTTGTTCTGGTGCTGGTTGCCTGGGACAGGAGACCAACCCCCACCTGTCCACAGCCTCCCTTCAGGTAGTTCTAGACAGCAGCTCAAGTGTCCCCTGAGCCTCCTCTTCTCCAGGCTAAGCAACCCCAGCTCCCTCAGCCTCTCCTCATAGGGCTTGTGCTCCAAACCCCTCCCCAGCTTTGTTGCCCTTCTCTGGACACATTCCAGGAAGTCAACATTTTTCCTAAACTGAGGGGCCCAGAACTGGACACAGGACTCAAGGTGTGGCCTAACCAGTGCTGAGTACAGGGGCAGAATGACCTCCCTGCTCTAGAATGACACCCAAGGCTCCAGAGAAGGTGAAAGAGATCAGCACTACAGAATGAAAACAGCCTTTTTTTCCCCCATCTCTGACAGGGCCTGCATCTGAACTGGTTACAGAAATTAATTCTGTAAGCTTAAAAAAAATAAATCACTTGCATACGACTTTGATTATAGCTTTAGGACCTGTACCATGCTGTGCTAAGTACAGTCATAAATAGCCTGTCTTCTTAAGGCTCTTCAGCCACAGCACAAAGCAGCTCAACTCTTCACTGTGTGTATGTAAAAATGTACTCTCATGTTAGTTCACCTAAGCCCTCCAGTGAGTCAATCAATGCCTTTCAAAGGTGTAACACATTTATGCTACTTTCTTACCTGCTACACAAATCTGCTTTCATTTTCGTCAAGGGCAACGAGGCTGGGGAGAGGTCTGGAGCACAGCCCTGTGAGGAGAGGCTGAGGGAGCTGGGGTTGTTTAGCCTGGAGAAGGGGAGGCTCAGGGGAGATCTTATGGCTGTCTACAACTACCTGAAGGGAGGTTGTAGCCAGGTGGGGGTTGGTCTCTTCTCCCAGGCAACCAGCACCAGAACAAGAGGACAGTCTCAAGCAGTGCCAGGGGAAGTTTAGGCTGGAGGTGAGGAGAAAGTTCTTCCCAGAGAGAGTAATTGGCCATTGGAATGTGCTGCTCAGGGAGGTGGTGGAGTCACTGTCCCTGGAGGTGTTCAAAAAAGGCTTGGATGTGGCACTTGGAGCCATGGTTTAGCTGTCAGGAGGTGTTAGGTATTAGGTCATAGGTTGGACTTGATGATCTCTGAGGTCTTTTAAACCTTATTGATTCTATGATTCAGGGATTAAGACTTTATTGTTTTATTTTAATTAAAAAATAATCAACCCCTGCTGCCTGATGTCAATTACACTTTTATGTTTTAATGCTTCCTAAGGTGAATCCTGCAGCAGCCTTATCATGCTTTTGGCCAGAGCTCTGTCAGGGTATCCTGACAGGCTCCTAGATCAACCTCCCTGCTCTTTGAAAGCTTACATCTTGTTAGCTCTCTTTCAGTCTTCTCTAATCTGCCTTATTTCTCTAAGAAGCATTCAATACCAATGGCAGAAATCTAGGTATCTCTAGACTAGGATGTCCTCACAGTTTTTACTCATATGTGGAAAAGAGCACATGGAGAAAGTGCATTAGCAGCTGCAGCCATGAACTTTTCTAATGAATACTAGGCTAGAAAACACCTTTCAAGACAAAAGAAATACCTCAGAAATGTTCTTCTCACATGTACAGGAAAAGAACCCATTAGCCACCCTGCCATTCTGCATCTCTTCAATGAGAGGTTTTCCTACCTCCACCTAGTCTCAGCTCTTCCCTACTCCCAGCATTCTTTTACTCCTAAGTTACTCCTAGAGGAATCTTAAGAATTTACAAAAAAAAAAAAAAAACAAAACCACCCCAAACCTAAAACCCAAACCAAACCCAAACAAAACACACCACCACCAAACCAAAACCCAACCACCCAGCAGCTGGGAATAGGATGTGGGGTTTATTGAGTACTTGTATCTCATACACAAATAGTTTATTAGGATGAAAAATAAAGCACGGACGTTTCCACAAGCCCTATGAAGCCCCCAGCAGTGATTTATGGGCTCAAGAGACTTTTTTGATGCACCTTTTTCCCCTCTTGCATACCATTTCTTACAGGCCAAAGCAGATGTAAGCCTGTCCAAGGCTTTAAAACCTAGGATGCTGCATGACACCAAATTTCAAACACTCAGGTTAGAAACAGCTTTGCACAGGAACATTATGTCCGGAACGTTCCTGCGTGTTACCTCCACAGAGATGACACTTCCTGGCTTGTGACGATATGGTTTGGCAGGGTCTTCAGCATTCAATGGTTTTAGGATAGGGTTGACTTCATAAGAGAAGGGCATGGGATGCAATGAGTTGAAATCAAAGCTCAGATTATCCAGAATAAATTCCAACTTGATACGGACACTCCGCAACAGCAGGTTAATGGCTGGGGTTTTGCACAGGATCAGGTAGGAAGAGTTAACGAGACATGGTTCCTCAAACTAAATGTGAAAAGCAAAAAGAAAATAGACTCAGCAGCTTTGCAATACTTCCCAAGCCTGAGCACAGTCTGGGGCCAGTCTGCATTCCTCTCACCTGGAGCAATGCCAGAGTAACCCTGCTTAATTAGAGAGGGGAAAATCTAAGATCTGAGGAATTCCCCATGTTGCTCTAAAGGAAGTTTTCATAGTATTGTTTTTGTGGCAAGTACCTAGGTCTCAGCAGTGGGAATCAGCTCTAACATTCCCTGGCAGCAGATTCTGGAGAGCTTTAGCTTTAGCTTTCCCTGCTCTGACAGAATGGAACTGAAGACCTTCAATGCAAGGCTGATTTCCCAGCCTGAATGCCTCTGTGAAAGAAGTGTTCCTTTGTCTAGTTGCATACATTTTATGTGTTTGCTGGAAGTACTGGAGTATTTGCTCAGCCCCAGTCACAAATGCCTTCCTAAGGACATGAGTAAAATCAGCTCTCACTGATGCACATGCATCAGGAGCATATTCTCCCATCTTATGTCCAGGAAGCCCTCCATCATTTGCACTAATAATGCAAATCCTCTTGTGCTTTGCCTGTCAAACATCCTTTACCTGTACAAATTCTGCTGCATGCTCTGACCTCAGTGATCACATCAACATCTTTGTAGTGGCTCATCTCAGGACAGTGGCAACAAGAATGTAGAAAATATTGGTGGAACTGGCAGTTTCACTGTATCCCGGGGGAAAGCAAGCCCAGGGGCTATAGATGTGGACTGAACTACACAAGGACACACTCAGACACTAAAGTTCTCTGGCTCAGATGTAGATTTCTTTATCTCCACACTGCTGCCCTGCTGTTTCTGTCTCACATCAAGTTCTGCACAACTCTAAGCAGAGGCAGAACCAACTCATGGAAGCGTTTGTGAAAGTGTTTAACCTCTTAGTCTGTCACAGAACACTTCCACTTGGCAGAGACTGTTGGTGTGGTCTGAGCAGCTAACAGCAAGTAGGGGAGAAGCCTTTGGGACAGAAAGTCCACCTCTCTAGGGCAATATGTCAATCTCTATGCTCCCTCAGCTGCACTGAGCACTTTGCCATGCTACCTGTTGGACACTGCACAGGGCATCCTCAGGGCACTCAGAGTCTGGGATGATTCTGCGCCACCGTCCCAGTCCTCGGCGCCGGCGTTCAGATGGAGAAACTGTAACTCGGATCTTTGGTTTCTGTACAACATCCAAGTTGTAGCCATGAACTCTGAGCACTCTTCCTCCACTGCAAGATAAAAATAGTTGATCTCACCCACCAATTATTCATTAGCTCTATCTTGCCCATACTTCCACCCTTCTGCTTATGATCGTTCCTACAAGCCTGGCTTTACTCCAAAGTGCAGCTCAACAAGCAGCTGCTGTTGGTGTTGTAGTACCTGCCACAGCACACAGCCCTGAGGAAGGTGCACTCGGTTTTTCTACCTGAGGAAGCTTTTAGGTGGCTCTGCAAAGGTGATGTTGGGATCCAGAGTATATCTGAAGAGGGCTCCTTCCAGTCTCCGCTCTTGGTCCCCATATCTGATAGTGACTGGGAGTTCTGCAGACACATTGCTGGGACTCGTCTGGCATGCCAGCTGATCCTCTGTCATCTCAGAGAGGCTTGAAGAGACAGAAGAAAGACCAAGGGATTAACACAGACACTGCAGAGAGAGGTTTTACTGTACTTGCTCTTTGCAGACAGTTTGCAAATACCTGCTGGTAATTTCCTAGATTTAATGCTGAAAAGTCTCATGCCTTATGTAAACGAGCAATAATTGCTGGGCAGTTGTCAGAGAACAGCACATGGACAAAAAGCTGGTACAGTCATTGTCCACACTGAAGAGATTGGAAACAGGCTACCAAGACACATGCACCTTCTGACCAGCAGTGCTGTCAGGTGTACATGGGCTCAGAAGGCAAGAGAGCAAGAAGCTCTTAGTTTCAGTCTGCAGGAGCCAGCTGCAGTTCCCCACTAGCAAAAGCAGAGGTGTCAGGATGGGATATAGTCCCATCAAGAGATAAGCAGAGAACAGAGGCCATGTGGCACTATTCACATCTGATTGAATATGGGCATGAATGTAAGATGGTCAGGGTTGCTGCCATGACCCTCAAGTAGAGGGTATCTTCCTGGAACACAGAGGAGAGCAGAGCTCCAACAGCCTGTGCTAAGGGATGCCAGGCAGCATTGAACCCTACAAGGCTCTGGGAAGGACTCAGCACAGTGCACAGCCAGCACATCAGCAGGCTCTGGTCTTACATGTGGCAAGGGAGGTCTCCAAGCAGGACACTGATTTCACTAGGATGTCCAGTCAGCAGCTTTGAGCCCAGCAGGGTAAGGCAGGTTCCTCCTGCTTTGGGACCCTGAGTTGGAACAATGGATTTCAGCTCTGGGTTCTAAAAGAGGAGGGGAAAGGGGGCGGAAAAAAGAAAGAAAAAGGAGGTGAGTGACCAAGGCCTCAAGAAAAGAGCAAAACATGTTCAGTGAACTTCAGTGCTCTGAAATAGAAGCTACAGATCCCAGTCATAGGCAGGCCTCAGCTAGGCTCCAGCAGCTACCTTATGGAGAAGAGGAAACAGTGGAGCAATCAATCACACCAGCATGAACCATGAATCAGGGTCCAGCCTCTCCACAGAATTAAAGAGGCAGATGGATGCTGCAAACAGCAGAGCTGAGCCCCACACACAAACCCTAGGATTAACAATTCAAAGGGATTGTTCAGGTCAGTAACTGGATTAATAACTCAGGTTAGGAAAAACAAGGTGGCAAATAAATTGCCTGTTTGTTTAGTAGATGAGATTACCAGCAGGGAGCCCTAAGAATTTGTCTTGAGACCTGTGCTGTTAAACACACTTATAGGTGACCTGGAAAGGGGAAATGAAATTTGACAGATTATTCAGAGTAACAAAAATTTACTACCACTGAGGAGCTGCTGCAACAATTAGAGGAACCAGGTAGAGTGGCCTAAGTCACTGATGATACATCAAGAGCATCTTGAACACAGTATGCTGTCATCACCCTGCCTCAAAACAATGGTAATACAACCAAGACCAAGAGCAGAGCACCAAGCAAAATCCTTTATATTGAATGGCTCTGTACAGCCAAAAAAGGAACAGCCTAAGACTTTTCAGGCATCTTACTCCCTCCCATGGGAGAGGGAGACGTGTAGCTAGGTACCTAAATTGGAAGTTACACAGCAAGGGTGAAAAGTAATTATATCTACAAATTGCTTAAATATTATTTCATGGTTTCTGGGATTAAAACATAAAAAAGTTATCAGAAAGGTGTTTAAAAATAATAGGAAACATTTCTCCATACAACATACAGTAACTCTGGACTTAGTGCCACTAGCTGGTGAAGGTCAGAAGCTAAGAGTGTGTCCAAGCAAGCAGCAACTTGCAAATGAATGGAAGTCAGAAGTCTTAGTAAGATGTTAAGTCATCAATAATTAAAAAGCCCTGCAGATCAGGATGGTGTACCTGTATTTTTCCTCTTTAAGCATTTCATAGTTACCTTTGTAAAAAAAGGCAAACCCCCCCAAAACCCCCAAGAAACACAAAAAGACCCCAAACAAAACAAACCTACCCAAAACACAGCACAATCCCTAACACAATCAGACAGAGTTACCAGCAGCAAGTGCCTAGCAGAATGCTGTAAATTCCTGCAACAGACAGCCATTTAGTATAGATCCTGGAGGAACAGGGAGAGGTATTAAAGAAGCAACAGTTATGTTACCTGATAGGTGAAAATATGCCCAGAAACTCCACGTCCTCCTCCAGGCACTTCCACCACTATGTGCCCAAATTTCTCTGTCCAGCTCCCGCCGGTGACGCATACGATACTGCAGGGCAATCCAAAAACAGTGTCACAGCATGGAAGGGATGATGAGCTGTATCCACTGCATCACGTCCCAAAGCCATCTAGTAACCATGGCTGCCTTCTTTCAGCCTTATCTCATAAAACTGAACATTGAGAAACACCTCTGAAAGACGGAATAGCAGAAAGAAAGGGAAAAACCCACACCAGAGGACAGTCCCAAACAGGTCCATCCTATAAAGGATTACTTTTTCTGGAACAGACAGGATGAAACCCACTGTATCACAGATACACAAGGAGTCCAAGAACTCTGCTGTTGCCCAGAGCTGATCAAATCAGTTGAGTCTGGAGTGACCCCAGGCTAGCAGTGGTCAATCCACACATTAATGCTGTGTCTGATGCAGAAGAGAACTCAAGACTGTAGGTTTAGCTGGCATTGGTCTTCAGTCAGGGACCTCTGGCACCAGACAGTTCCCCTGATGTACACCACTTGCTCTTCTCAGCCCTTTTTCCAGCCATAACTGGGTATGGGAGATGCTGACAGAGTAAGAAGTCCATTTGTACTTAGAACAGAGGAGGAAGGGATCCCGTGTTACAGCACTGATTTGCTAACTGAAGAACTACTCTGCAGAAGGCTTCCTAGCCATCCCACACAGAGGACAAGTTTTGTCTGGGCCTTGCTCAGCAGGGGATTCCAGGTTCACAGCTATATCTCCTCAACCAAAAAAAGCTCATGAATTTGATCTTAGGCAGTGCAGTCTCAAGGCAAGATGCTGTGATGCCAGGTGATTTACAAACACAGAATAAAGACAGTGCTAACCCCAGAAAGATTATGCTCCCATTCTAGGATGAAAACAGAAAGCAGATGGAGCCAGACAAACAAGGTGCACAGACAGGACAACACTGCTCAACACAGCAGGCCATTTCCCAGCAGGATCTTACCTGGCTCCCAGAGGGTAGGGTGATACAACTACTGCTACCATGGAATGGAAAAATGGATTTGTGACAGCTCTGATGAGAGGTTACTCACAATTGCTCTCCACTTCTGCTGGTTGATTGGATCTTCTCCCTCCCTGCCAAGGTTCCCACCTACCTGCCCTGTTACGGGCCAACTACATAAATACTACTTTCTCCTCGCTTCCTAGCTGCTCCCCAGTCACACCACTCAATAACTGACTACATTGTCTTCTTCTTGGTTCTGCCTTAGCCAGATGCACCAGTAATCCAGTTCTGTATCATTGACATTAGCTAGACTGAGCAGGATAGGTCTTTCTGCTTCTCACCCTCTTCCGAGCCACCACTTTTACCAGCATTGTGTGATCTGCCAGGTGCTCCAAGCCAACATAAGAGTGGCACACGGTCTACCAGGACTCCATGGTCCTGGTTGAGAGGGTCCTTTCATTGGACTTGTTCCTGGGAGGTGGAATTCTTGCTAGAAGTGAAGAATGACAGGGGTGTGCCCACTCAAGCAGAGGCAAGAATCAGGGCTGTATCTCCATCCTCACCCTGAGATAACACGGCCAGGATATCTACCTATCAGTGACACTTGCATAAGTCATGTCTTTCACTTCACTGAAATCATCCTGTGGTTGGGAGAGACACTCATGAAACTGCATGGTTCTGAGCTTGTGACTCCCTGATCCAGCTGGCCTGTGGGCTCTGCACTGGCAGTGTGGTTGGTGTACAGCAGCGCTGTTTGGCCATCACCTTGTACACAACCTTATCTAAGGTCACTCTCTGAGTAACTAATCAGACAGTGCCCTTACTCAAGGGCACTGTCTGAGGAATGGGCAAGGCTCAATACCTGCTGCAGCAAAGCAATGACATCCCAGGCTGGTGTCAGCAGCCCAAGGAAAAGCCAGTGCCTGCCTCTGGGAGGAGGTTTCACAGATACTCTACCTGCTAGAGATCTCATACTCTTGAGCATCTACGGCACAGGGAATTCCTGCAACAGTGACAGTTTCTGCAATGTCTTGATGTTTCTGCCCGAGGTTTGAGCCAGTGATGGTGATTCTAGTGCCACCTTCCACTGGTCCAGACAGGGGGTACACCTGCAAAGACATCCGCGCATGTGTAAATGTCACAGCATCTCAGAGCTCTGCAGTCTGGCAACTGATCTACAGCACAGGGCCCTTCAGCTGCCCCGTTGCAAACTCTGCCTGGTCAGGTCACTGCTATGAATTCCTTTTACTGACTTGGACTAGTATCAGGTTGCACTCTCATCAGAGGAAAGGCCATGAAGACCACCACAGTTGGAGCCTTCTTTCCCATCACTCACTGTTGCCAGCAGTTTCCCCAGAGGTGATAATCCACTATAGACCTGTAAGGCAAGTGACTGCTCTGCTTTGCCTTCTCATCAAACATGCTGATCACTCACAGGGCTGCTGAAGAGTAGAATGCACAAGCCAATACACATTACTAGTACTGAAGCAGCAAGCACCATTCCCCCTCAGCATCAGTACAACAATGAATTGCATGCTGCACAAACATCAAAGCTCTGTCCCTGAGCAGCACCCAAGATAAACTAAGACAAGATGCAGCACGTGGATGTTGTGTGCCACTGGAAGGAGAACAAGCTGACAGCAAAAGGGACACATGGCTACAGACATTCATCATGTGGCAGTTAGCAAGAAACATTTAAAATAAATAAGACAAAAATCATTAATTCCAGTAACCCATCATGCCTTTCCCATCCTTGTTGTGCTATTGGCATGTGGTTTTGCCCTCCTTTGGCTCAGACTCAGTTGGGCCAACTTGTTTTAGGATCTGGCTTGGGACAGGTGGAGGATCCAATCTATGGACCCTTTCCCAGCTCCTGAATGATTCTGCTCCTTTTGGCATGATGGGTTCAGCTCACATGACACAGAAGTGCATCTTCTCCCACTGCTCTCTATCAGCAAAGTGAAAGCCCAGTGCAGAAGTCCAACATCCTCACTACACAGAGGGTTCACAATAGAATGAGATTAATTTGCTCTTCAGATGACCAGCGATTAGTGAGCTGCACTGTTTGCACTCTGATTTCAATTGGAGAGTGGAGCCCTTCTTACCCTAGGGGCAGTAGACTAATGAGCAAGTTACTCACAGAATGAATGAGAGGTGCTGGACACAAGTCTTCTATCTCTTCCTTGCAGGACCCCCTGTAGATACAGCTGGGGTTGTCTCCTCCACACCAAACACAGTTGTACTTGGAGTCAGCTGTTTGGCAGCGGCTACAATCAGTGTGTCCCACAGAGCAGTTGTAAAAAGTCACTGCAAGGAAATAAAATTCAGAGGCATCTGCAAGCATTCCCTGGGATGCAGAATAATCCAGCAGCTTGGCACCTTGCACAGAACCCTCCCCTCCTTCCTCCCCTGTGACAAGCAGCAGAAATGAGGCTGTGGATGTTCAAGCAGCATGTGGACCTGGTGCTTAGGGACACAGTTTAGTGCTGGGTCAAGGGTTGGACTGAATGATCTTTGAGGTCTCTTCCAACCAGATACATTCTATGATAGGACTACTACAGGTGCAAAAGCCTCGTCTGAAGATTTCTCAATTCTTTTTCACCTCATCTGCTGTCTTTTTGCCAGGGAAGTGTTGCACTCCTACCGTGAAGGTCTGCAGCACTGTCCACTCGAAGGTGTCGTCGCCTCTGCACAAACACCACGGCATTAAATTCGAGTTGAGGAGCTGTGTAACTGTACTGCAAAGACAAAGACCATCAAGACAAAGGACTCAGAGGCACAAACAAGCCAGATGAACAGGCAAAAAGCATTAGCATCCACCCTGCATTGTGCACTGTCACACACAGCCTATGCACAGAGCTTCCTGTCACACACAGCCTATGCACAGAGCTTCCTGTGGATGCATACAAGCAGCATTAGCTGAGGCAATGGCAGCACAGCACTGTTCTCACTGGTTCAGACTCACAATTCTGCTCTAGAAAGCACAGCAGGCACTGGTTCACTAGAGCAAACACTCAAAACAAATATGTGCTCACAGCAATGCTTGTCTAACTTCCTAACTGCTCTCCTAAATGGATAATTCCTATCTACAAGCCACCTGCTCAGGAAACTGCTCAAGCTGTGATTGCTGTCATTTCAGTAGAGCTCAAGATGTAGGATTACAAGTGGTTTTCAGGGCTCATGTACACTAGGACCTAAGTTGTTCCTCTCTTTAGTTATATGAGTTGTGAAATAAAAACACCACAGGCTAGCTTCCACCACCTAGGACAAAACTGCTATTAATAGCTTTTATTTTTCCTTTTCAGAAAAGAACCACCACCACAGAAGAAGTTACAAGCCAGAGAATCATGAACAACAGTGCTTCAAGCTAAAGCAGAAGTGGCACTGTCCTGGCAGGTTGCAATGAGGGGCAATTCAGAGATGGCATCTCCCCATACCACAGCAAATGCATCAACAGGTTGTGTGCCTCAGACTGCTCAATCTTTCTCCAAGCTGAAGATCATGTCAGTTCTGCCAGGCAGCAACATCACACATCAGGGGCTCCTAGTGCTCAAGGCTACAAATATGCTCTTTTTTGCTGAGCAAAACCAGCAGCAGTGTGAACTTTAAAACTGCATCATATTCCAAGCACTCACCTGGCTCATCTGGCAGGTGATATAACAGAGGGACTGGTTTGTTTCTTCTCCTTCTACATAAGCATCCATCACCACTGTCCTCCCCTCCAAATTAAGGACACACTCATAGTCCCACTGATGGTCCTGCAAACAAGATACACATGGCACCACTTCTCCACTACACAGAGCTTCCTACTACAAGACAGCATACTCCTATCTCTCTGACTCAGTACCTTTTGGCAAGCCACTTTCTGTGCAAGCAGTGTGCTCCTCACTCCCTTTGCTATGCCAACTCTAAGCTATATTCAGAGGCTCTCTGCCCTCTATGCTGTCACTGCCTCCATGTATGAAAGGTAAGTCAACACAGAACACCTAGAAAGGAGCACATGTGTGTCAGTGCAGGGAGGCCTCAGCACAGCAGGAATGACAGCAAAACCAGCAGGGCTGTGAAGTGATGCCTGTATGTGTGTGTGAGACACTGGCTTGGAAATGAAGGGTGGAATACATGCATTAGGGGCAGTGCACCTCAAAAAAAAAAAATCACTAAATGTATTTCTCTTCCCTCTCTCCAGTAAATCTTCCACTGACTTGCTTAGATGCTTCCTGTAAAAAAAAAAAAAAAAAGATGGATATGCATCTGTAACCAGCTCTGCTTCTCTAAGCAGTGCAGCATATCAGGTTTAACATATGAAGTAACCATCAGTCTGTGGGCTGCAGAGGCAGTTGTTTGCAAAAGGTTACTAAATCAGCCTTCTGTTTTGAGAAGCAAAGAGAGCTTTTATCAGAGGCACACCCAAGAAACAGCTTTCAAGGGTGGCTTTTCCCATTGCAGAAGTTTCAGGTATGACAGGAATGGCCACCTTAACCTGAGCATGCCAGAAAGGAAAGGGAACAGATTATTTATCTTTATCTTATGGAGACAAAAACAATCAGCAGAGCTTCATCAGGAAGCTATTCGAAGAGCTACCATTTACAGCCCAGCACAGGTGCAGCTTAACCCAAACGCCTGCAGATCTTCTCCAGCAGGTTGGTGCACACCTGCACTCTCTTTCCTCTGGGTGACTGCCTACCCACCAATAAATGTAGCTATGTGATTCTTTATTCACAGAAGTAGGTCATTCCTCTGGGTGTTTCTACAAATTGGAGAAACCTAGGCAGAGCCACCACTCTGTCTTACAGGTCTTTTGAGCACTCCAGTGGACAGGGTGCCCAAACAGTTCTCTGCATTCATATGGTTTGTCAATGCTGATGGTTTTGAGGTGACTACCTGATAGAGGTGGAAGTTCTTTCCCAGCAGGGTTATCTTCCTCGCCACATTGACTGGAAACAGCGAAGAACCCTGGATTCCCTGCACACAGGGGCATGCATCTGGACCCCAGCTAAGCTCTTCATTCTGAAAACAAACACAGGTATTAGAGAAACCTCCATGGCTCTGATACAGGGAATCAGAGCCTAACATGCCAACAAAAAAAACAAGCCCTGCCTGAACAATGACACAGCTGTGCTTCTTCACCATGAAATCACAAGAAAGCACAGCAATAGCCCAAAGCAGTGAACAGCAGAAAGCTGTGAATACACTGGACATCACAGCAGCTGCCACATTCACATCAGCAGCATCTCTACGAGACCTGGGAACCTCATGTATACTTTCTTTCCTCAGGCTGACACTTCTCATTCCTTGTATTACAGTGATCAGCTTCTACACTTTTGGAGGGCACAACCTCTCCTCTACGCTGAAATACATAGAGCAATCTGTAAGAAAATGTCTAAGTGTTACAGCCTTGGACTGAATTTCAAAGCCCAGCAACTTACCTCCTCCCAAAATTCAGGGGCATCATACTGATAGTCAAGGTCAGGGTGGAGAATCCTGGGAAAGTCAGGGACATCCCTCTCAGAAGAATCACCATCACCCGACAGAAGAGTAGAAGCAGAGAAAGGAGATGTGTCATTCTCAGCCTGCAGCAAATCCATCCAGTCCTCTGTGTCCTGGAGCTCTGTGCCTTCCTCCAGCAGCCAGTCTGGAGGAGCTGATGATGGGAGCTCTGAAGCAGGTAGTTCAGTTCCCAGCAATCTGGGAGAAACATCAGTGGCAGCAGGGCCTTCTGGCACCTGGCTGGGGGTCTGGGGAGATGGGATGGCAGATGTCAGTGCCTCTGTGGTAGGAAAAGAACTTGGAGGCCACTTGAAACTGGTGACATGAGGGGAAGGTGTTGCTGCTGTTGCCGCAGATGTAAGCAGAGGGCTACTGATTAGTGTGGTGGGTGGGTCAGTGTGCCATGGCTCCTGGGCAGTGGCTGGTCCTTCAGTGGGCAAGGCTGCATCATCCACAGCTTTGGATGGGCTGGTGAGAACAGATGTAGCAGGAGAAGTTGTCTCTGGCACAGTGACAGCAGGTTTGTCTGCTGGTGGTGGTAGTGGAGATTCTGTGACAGCCTGGAGAGAGGCTGCTTCAGTTGAGAGAGTCAAGTATGTATAGCTGAGGGTTTCTGCAGGCTCAGTCATCACATCTGGGGCTGCAGAGGGCGTGAAGTGGTTGGGCTCTGTGGGAGGCACAGTGCTTGGCACCACATGCACAGCAGGAGTGATGGGTTTTGTGGCCACGGTTGGGGCTGTGGTAGAGGACTTGGTGAGGGGAGCTGCTGAAGAAGGAAATACACTCAAGGGTGGGATCTGGGCCTGAAGGGAAACAAACAAGGTGGGGTGAGAAGAGAGAAAGAAATGAAACAGAGTAAAATGGAAGCAGGAAAATACTCCTTTTTACTTCCCATAGCAGTGCTTGCAAGAGGCTGCTTCGCCCTCTGGATTTCAACAAGAGCTACACTTCATGCCGTCTTGTCTTGGACTGGGGAATGCTCACGATGCAGAAGATTCAGCAACATTCCCTCTTCTCACAGACACCTGCACTTGCCTTCACTTCGAGAGAGGTCTACCTGCCTTCATTCCCTTTAAAACTGTGGCAGCCACAAACTGGGCATCTGTTCCACCTCCCTGGTCCCAGCCTCCCTGCCATCTTACTCTTACCCCTTGCTTGGAAAATACAGGCTGGATAAGCCCAGGAGAAGGGTGACCTGCTTCATCTGAGGGCACTTCCCCAGAAACCTAGTGAGGCCTCGTAACATCATGGATGCGGAGCCTTGTGTTGCCCCATGGGAAGGCTTTGCTCCAACAGCTCACTTCTTTGCTTGATGTGACACACAGATGCTATTTTACCTGATATGAGATGTGACTCACTGCAGCTCGCTGTGGCTGCAGCACACAGGACTAGGACTGAGTAGAAGACGCACCCTTTCATTGTAGATAATGGCTCCCTCCTCGCAGGCTGCTTTGTGAGTGCAGAGGTGCTGCTGGATGCACCAGTTACATCCCCAGAGACTGCTCACACACTTCTGACACCTGAAACAGCAATAGAAAAGCAGCTGCTGAGATGATCCAGGGCGGGGACAGGCACCTCCTCTACAACTACAGACAAGAAAAAGCAGGTGCTCACGGTGCCGATTTCCACAGCAGGGCCACTGCAGCACAGTCATAGAAAGAGAAGTCCACAGAAGCAATGAAGATGTCATGGAAACGCACTACGAGCTTTATGGTGACATGATCTGAAAATGAAAATAAAAATTGCTTAGCAATGGAGTCACTGTAATTCTGCCACCTTGTTAAGAGACACAACCTGCTGTAGGAGAGCCACTGTCAACCATGGAGACAGACTGCCATCCATGCTTCTAGCACTTCAGTCACTGGATTATCCTACAGACACTAAAAACAGGTTGGACAAGTTTGTCAGGAGTAGCTCATGACAGCTCTTGCCAACCCATGGGAAGATAGCCTAGTCTGAAGTTCCCTCCATCTTTATCTTAAAATCCTACTGCCATCTCTCTATTAGAGGAAGATTCCAGGCACAAAGCTTATTGTCTTCCTTTGTCATCCAAGGGAAACACAAACCCTTAGAACTGACATGTCCTTCATGTACTGCCTTCACCTTGATTTTTGTTCTATGTCCAGACTAAGACAGATATCTGTCAGTGAAAAAGTTTATAAGACCTATAATCTTACTTGAATGAAGGCTTAACTGCTTTATATCCCAGCCTAACACCAGCTAAAAGCCTCATGACAGCCCAATTCTCTTTTGGGAAGAGACCATCACCATTTTCTGATACATCAAATAGCTGCAGATATGCTCAAAACTTACTGTGGCTGATAGCATGAGCCTGAAAGAGATATTTTCCAGATGACAACATTTAAACAGATCATTAATCTTGTTCCAGACAAGTACCTCCCCAACCCTAGAGCTGGGTACTAGTTCTCCAAATAATGGGAAGGTATTGCATGCTCTGCTCAGCTCCAGGAGTTGCCATTTCTGTGAGACAGTTTGCTATAAAAATAAGTAACAAAAAGCTTGTCCATCATTCCTCTCAGAACTCAGACCCATCTCAGAACTCAGACCTCCTCTTGCAAGCAAGCTCTATTCACAACAAAACAGTTAATACGTCTGGTGAAGGATCAGTCAGGCCTAAAGTGGGTTCCTGATAGTGAACAGGTGAATCAATATGCCAGTAAAACAGCTGATGATGAGGTGTGTATGAAAACCCACAATTAGGAGAAAAATAAAGGTATCACATGCAGCTGGGAGGCAGGAGTCACTGCAATACTGTCAGCTCCCATCACTTTCATACAGGTGATAGCATTTGGCAGTGGTGGACAAGCTAACTCCTCTCAGGATTTCAGGGTTGTGATACCATACTTCTAAATATTCCTTTCTCCAAAAAGTCCATGACTACTAATAATGCTGTTCAGCAGTAGAGAAGATGAGGTGAAGCACTTGCAAAGGGAGAGCAAGAGTTTCTGCTGTCAGCTTGGAGCTCAACAGCTTGAAAGTGGCAGATGAGCTTTACCTTTAAACAAAGCTGAAAAAAAAAAGGCTAACATTTTAGTGAGCTGCAGAAAGTATTATCAGTAGAAATAGGAAACTGATGGTTTCTAAGGCCTTGATGAGACCTCATTTAGAGAAGAGTGCATGACCCTTGTTACCAGCTTCAAATTCATCTTAGCAGAGCACAAAAACCATGCAAAGAAGGGTCAGCAATAACAGCAAGGGGCAGAGGAAGTCTTGAGTAACAGAAGAACACATAAAAAGCTGACACAGTTAACATGGTAAAACTCTGTTCTGAGTGCACTTGGGCACAGCTCATTGAGTGGGAGAAGAGCTGTGGAAGTAAAAGGACAACACAAATAGATCAAATGGACACAAACCACCCACAAGCAAGTTTAGGCTGCAAAACAGAAGCAACTCACAGATGCCATATGAAAGTAACATGGGCAAAACATCTATGGAACCTTGAAGCAAAAGCAAGACTGACTTAGAAATAAGTCATTAAGAATACCTAAAGTCCAGAATAATGAGAACTAGATCCTGGCTTTTATCTACACTGATTTTTCACAACTGTGCTTACGTTCAGGCCCACATTTCCAGAACTAAACGGGGAAGCAAATCCTGCCCACTCCACCTGCAGAGGCATGTGTCTGATCACCCTGAATGGAAAACCTGGTTGATTTGCTCCAGACTAATGTAGTGTCAAGTGCAGATATAACAATATTGACAATAATACTGAAAATGAAGGAGTTTGATATTGAATGAGGGTGTTGGCTGCACTCCGCTGTCACATTATGTCAACCGAGATTGCTTCAGACCTCCTTCAGACCTATTAACCAGCTGCATGCTTGCACAGAAAGTCTGTTTAGCCATTTGGGTGAATCGTGTGGAATGCTTCCCATCTGGCACCTGCCTTTTACTTCAGATGAAGCAGCTCTTTGAAGAGATGGGATCCTCTCAGCTCACACTGAGAAGCTGGGTAAAATCCAATGGCAAAGACTACAAACCGAGAGCTCCCCAGGTTCTTTAGAGTGGCCAGTTAGCAGTACTCAGCCAGTTATTGTTCACCATAACAGAAGGCTGAGTCTGCATTTTCTGAGGTTATTCTGCACTGCAGATTTACTTCTCACTAAGGACCGTGGATCTCTTCTTGACTTTCCATATACGTATTTCCTTCTCCCACTACTAGGTTAATTTTTAGAAGGTTTGGTTGATTTAAATAATAAAGAATTATTCAATGGAAAGAATTATCCAGTAAACCTCTACAGGTTTATGACAAAGCTGCCAAGCCACCCACCACTCTAGAACACATTTCAGATCATATTTGGCTTTGCATGCAACCCTTCAGCAGGATCTCCTTTCCAACTACCAGAATTTGGCAACAGCCCAAAATAGCAGAGGATGTGTGTGACACACAAGTAGAAAGCAACAAGATATTATGACAGAATGAAATGAACACCTGCTGACAGACCACATACATTTCATGGCTGTTATCCTGGCAATCTGATGGACCTACAATGTACTTTCTCCCAACAATGTTATCAGAGCTATTGCGCTCCGTTTAAAGCATTTCACTGACCTGCTCCTGTTGGCAATGCTGGTGCTTGGCTTGGATCTGGAGAAGGACACATGATCCCTGACTCTGTCAGAACTGCTGGGCTTTCATAATCTTCAAAGTAACATGAGTAAAATTCTTCCTCACGCAGAGAAGGTAAATCTGAGATAGCCAGGAATATCTACCAATTCAACAACATCCAATAAATCATTTGCCCTCTAACACAGTCTTCTTTATTTCAGCTAAATTTTCTGGTTCTATTGCTTCAAAGTAAGAGCCCCATAAAGTAGTCAGCTACATATATACCCAACTGTCCTGCAATGCCTCCCAGGACTAATTGTTCCACTGATCGTCTCTCTTGCCATTCTGCAAGTGAACTTGGTATCCACCAAGCAATTAACAACTTCCTCCTTTGCCCACGTACTTAGCAAAAGGCAGGTTCTTGCCACCTCCTGACACAATGTCAGACTTCAAAACACTGCAGCACTTTCTTAGCTTTTCTACCAGCTCTCAAATGCCAGACTGAGTAAATCCTTTCAGTTCTTCCTAACAGCAAGCGTCAGAAACACTGTGAAACCACAGACACAAGCATCTTGTAGATATTAAGACAAGGAGGAACCCCATCCAAGCAGCCATGAAACACTCCAGAGTACCCAGTAAACTCTTATCAGGCAAGGACATTTAGTTTTAGGGGAGAAGACTCTTCCAACCAGATATATTCTGTCATTCTGTGAAATTATCTCTGGAGACAGACAAGCTGTTAAGTCTCTTATGTGAAGCAGACGTGTGCTTGAAGGCTCAGTGATTCAGCACCCTACTGAAAGCAACAAGATGACTTGGGCCTCCTCAGAGTCTCCAGGGGACTTTCTATATCCTGGAGCATCATCAGAGAATCATCACCACTCACATTTCTTTTTTCTTCTCTGCTGATGTTGGCTGGAGTTAATGACTGGACAGACAGACACTGCTGTGTAGAGTTAAAGCTCCAGAGCCACTGCTCACTCAGTCTGGACCGTAAGCACTCAGAGCGACGGCTGCACCTGCAGGGAAATAGGAAAAAGCCTTGTGATAGATCTGTGCAGCCCTAGCAGGACACACTCAGCTTCCAAGCTGACAGTGGCTGTCTATATCCTTGCTAGCATATTGGGGAAGCTGCTACACAACCTAGCCTCCCATCACTTTCAGTAACAGGATGAGCTGCTGCCAAAATATAGATGGGTAGACAGATTTTGGGCTTTAGGGGCCACTCCTATGGCATTTTATAGGGAGCGAGAGGTAGCAAGTAGATAGGCACACTAGAATAAACCATGTTGCATTAAGCAACATCAGTAGGGGAGAAGTAAGTGAAAAAGAATGCTAAATAAAAGAACAGCAGGAGAGAGAAGTTTGTTTCTCTGCATTTGAAATGAGGCAGTTTGAGCTGCAGAGTAAAATCAGGCTAAAATCCACTGGACAGGAGTACTGCAAGCAGTGACCAAAGACCCAGAAAGCAATGGAAGGACAGCCTTGTGTGCAACTGTGACTGCTGGCAGCGGTCTAGGGAGGCAGGCAGAGGTAAGTTAGAAAAAATATCCCTTAAAGGAGCTTAAACTAAACTAAATCCAGACACACAGACATACACAGACACAAGAAAGAGAGCAAGTGAAGACAACCCCGAAGCACTTGCCCTCCAAAATCCTTGCAGGTGAACAGGGATCTATCTTACCGTCCCTGAAGGACACACCAGCCACAGTAAGGATCTTTCAGTGCCAGACAGGATTCACAGTCCATATACAGGGAACATTCCATTATGGGAACCTTTACCACCTGTTGGAGAAGGAATTACTGAAATCAGCACATAAACCAGCCCCAAGTCTATGGCTTCTTCTGCCTAACTCACAAGTCCCATCACCTGCATGCTTGCTGAAACAGCTTCTTAATCTCCAACACTGCATAAAAACAAAGAAAAAAGATCAGGTTTCCAGAGCCCATCTGAACAGCCATTTCACATATTGGTGAAGTACATCTAAGTATCAGGCACTGAGGCAAACAAAGTGTACTGCTGTTAATGGGTTATCTGGGACACTTTTTGCAAGGAGACTTTATTTAGTGATAAAACTGTATTTTGACAAAATAGATCAAAGAACAGCAGACTGGATGCCATTCACTCTTTGGCTTTTCTGGACGCTATCACGAGAGACCATCTCTCTTGGCATAAAGGTGACTTAAGCTGGAGACAGGAGCTCTAGCTGAGGCCTCTGAATGCATCTGCACCACTGCCCAGCTCTGTCTGGCAGATCTATCATATTGACTGAAGGCAGAATGAGTTTTGATCAACACAGAGCAAAAAGCTTCTCCCACCTGGGGTTTAAGTTTTGCTTGCCAAGCACTTCTGCTTTAGCTTGCTATCCTTGCTGATTCCAGTCTCTTGCCCTCTCTTTAATCTGCCACTACACTTCAGCTCCTGCACTGTCAGCTACTTTAAAATATCAACTTTAAATCCCTGATGTATTACTTTTGGTAAGTAAATTGTCATTTGCATTTTTTAAATGACAGAACAATTACTGTTAAGGATATATATATATATAGGATATATATATATATAGGATATATATAAGGATATATATATATATATATATATATATATATTTCAGATTAGGGAAATCTTCTTCCACTCACAGATTTCAACTCCTTTGAAGTGTTACTAAGTTTCTCAGTACCTCAAAGTGCACTGGGAGGGTGAAGGGAAGCAGGGGTTTTGCAGTATACTTATGTTTTGATTTTTTCTTTCCTTCAGAGGAAATCAAGGGCTGCTTTTTCCTGTTGCTGGGAGGACCCTTTCCTACCCAGCCCAAGGAGCTGATGTAAGTGGTGTTGCACAAATCCTCTCAAATAAAGCATCCATAGCTGGATTTCCTACTCAGCAGACACCAATATTCCGAGAGCCTGCAATGCTTTCTCCTCCACCTGCCACTGGGCACAAAGAGAATTAAGAGGATGCAGGAGAAGAGGGAGAGATGCCACCATGATTCTTTACTCAGCCCAATTTCATCTACAAGACTGCCATTATACACCCAGACAGGGCGCATCTCTGCTATCTTTTAGCTGATTAAAAACAGGAGAAGCGCCACAATTTTTAATTACACAAAATCTCCCTTTCCTCTTTTTCATCTTTTGCAGAACCAAGGCAGCTCATGTTGCTTGTGCCCTCAGAAGGCTCACATTCTTCTGCTCAGATGGAGATGCGAACTGTTGTCCAAACAGCTCCTGCTCACCACAGAGGAAAGCAGGAATTTGCAGTCCCTTGTCTTCATGTCAATAGAGCAGGCTTTTGTAAGCCTGCAGTTCACATTCCTCCATTGCCTGACTGACTTAGGGAAATGCACATGCAAACAGCCTATGATTTAGGCTTCCTCCGTGTTTCCACCAGATTTTGCAAAAGCCCAGTCCCCAGTCTCTGTAAACCAGACTGGCAGGCAGCTGCTGCCTTGCCCAGGTTTAGCTTTGTCTCTCCCACTCCCGGTAGTAGTTTGTCTGGACCTCAAATGCTTTCAGCTCTTCTGTGGAAGGAATTTTCTCACTCTTACCATTGACTGGGTCATGACAAAGAGGTGCTCCTGCAACTGGTCGAACAGCAAATCTCCACTCACTGCACTGTTTAACTGGATAGGTAAAGAAGCATATATGTGTGCATCTCCCATTGCTCCTAAGTACACCTGCAAGAAAGCCACAGTTGTTTGCAGGCAAAGTATCATAGCAGCAGTCATCTGCACTACATGAGGAGCAAGTTGGAACCATTGCTGTGTGTAAGGATTTCAACCTCCCACCAAAATCTCAGTGGAGTGACTTCAGCCACATGAAGCATGTGCCTGGTAATGCCTGTGGAAGCCACAGAGGATGCACCAGCCTGGAACACTGGCTCAGTGCAGATGTTACCAAAGACAAACATGACTATTGTTCAGTGCACCCACATTCTCAACAGCCAGTACAGTGTGAGAAGACACCATCTGATAGTTAGGATCTTGTGAAGTCAGGCTCCTGAGACAAGAAAAACTGCCTTTATGCCCCTTCCATCTGAGCATAGCCAATTACTTTTATAGCTCTTTGTTTCCTGTTGCATCCAGACCATACCTTGTGCAGCCTCCCTCTGCTGTCTCCCAGAAAAGCAATGGTGTGGCCATCTTCCACATTCACTGCCACGGCTGTCAGACGGGCCTCTCTTTTCTCCAGGACTGGGGCTGCTTCCAAGGGCACCCGGCTGGCCATAGGGCTAGGAGTGTGGTCAGAGCCACAGGGGTATGCATACAGAGTGTCCTTTTTTGGAGGAGTGGAAAAAATAGGGAAATCAGTACTAAAATACAGATACAAGGAACATTAGCACCTTTAACACTTCCTATCATCCTCTGCCACCTAAACTCTTTAAACAGGTGGTCCCAGTAGTGAATTCAGCTTTGAACCTGTCTAGGCCTTTTTACTGAGAGTAAAAGAGCCCAGATTTTAATAACTAGTCTAGGAAGGCTGGCTGGTTATACTCACTGAATCCTGCAGGCATTTCAGTAAGTCCATGCAGCATCAGTAATGAAATGCCCTGAGACTGTACTAAACACTTAAGTTGTCTAAAAACATTATTTGCTGTACACTACCACGACAAAGCTTCGGGGAAGATTCATTCTGTTCTTCAGGGCAAAAAGATAAGAATTCCTGCTTCCAGTGCACAACTGCCTGCTCACAAGCTTCACCTCCAGCAAACAGTGAGGTGTTGTTGTATCACCTACAAATTCTAAGCCTAAAGTACAATCATAGAATCAATAAGGTTGGAAAAGACCTCAGAGATCATCAAGTCCAACTTGTCACCCAACACCTCCTGACTGACTAAACCATGGCTTCAAGTGCCATGTCCAATCCCCTCTTGAACACCTCCAGGGGCAGTGTCCCAGCAGCAACATCCCTAAGTATCTGTTTCTTATTGTCCACTATATAAAACTTGAGGGCTTTGGAAGAAGCAAGCAAAACAAAGCATCCACCACAGCAAACAGCATGGCTGGAGATCTCTTGCAACCATCAGCATCCTCCTAAGGTGTAGAGAGCAGCTTCTCTGCCACTCAGTTCTTGGCTTTTGCATCTTACTGCTGATGTGGCAGTGGCCCACACGAGCTCCTACACAGCTCAGCATCAGGACAGTGCTGAGCAAGCAGATCCTGATGCCCCTCCATTTATCACATTACCTGTGGAAGTTAGGCCAGTCTGCAGCCCCTGGCTGCAGCCCCTGAGGACTCACTCACAAAGCATCAAGACGTACACAAACACAGGGTGGAGCATAACCTCCTCCAAAGAGCCTACTAGCTACACAGAGAAATAACAGAGCACACACAACCAGAGACCCACAAAAAGTCATCCAGAACAAGAGCTGTCTCCACACACTGCTGCAATTCTTCCCAGTCTCGTGAGATTTCCGAACACCAGCTCCACAGCACTGTACAAACACTCACCCTTCTGTTCCAGTTAGATCCCTCCCAGTCCCCCCAAGCCTTCCCTTACTGAACTCTAACGGAGAGAGAATGATAGCCATCAACTTATTTACTATTTGTTTGCGTAGAGAGAAAATATCCCATTGCGATTCCTCTTTTCCGGGCGTAACAGACTCAGTCTTGTCTAGAATAGTTCCTCTGTTACTTTGTGTCTTTCTCTACACCTCTCCTTCTACGACCACTTCTCATGGTGCACACAATTGTATACTATCCTTCTGGAGACAATGCAGGACTCTGCATGCAACAATTACTGTTAAACCCACCGTTTTTAAACGGATCACTGGCTTATCTTCAAACAACGTGGCTTGTGAAAACTAATGACTTTCCATCACGAAAGCCCTTCTGCATAACATTTTCACGCTCCTCTCCAGCCCCTTACTAATTACCCTTGCAAAGCTGTGTGTGGAGCAGACATTAACTGAGCAATCCACACTGACTCCAGCTCCCTCCTCTCTTGCCTCAGGCAACGTTGTTGAATTTAGACTCCTTGTGAGCAGGGCTGCATATTCTTTCTGTCTGGTGTCCGTGGCTTTGCGTTTGGCAGCTCAGGGCTGCACGGTACCATCCGGCACTAGGCAATGGAGCTGACCCCGCTGGAGGTCAATGATAACAGCACAAGCTGGCATTCTTGAGGCATCTACTCATCTCTCACCAAACCCACGGAAAACCAGAAGTATTTTCCTCCTTTCCTCCCACTTCTTTGTGTCCCACCCCGTTCTGTTTTGTTTATTTGGGTTTTGTTTGTTTATTTGTTTGGGGATTTTTTTTAATACTTAACTGTAGAAACTAAAAGGTCTATGGAAATCCCACAGTAAAATACATTTAACCTGCTGACCTCTATTACTTCTCAGCTGTCTTGCTATCTTAGCAAGGAAGCAAGGCTTGACAGCTGTTCCACCTAAGAAGCCATGCCAGTCAGACTTGCACTACCCTTCATTCTGAAGCTTTATTGTTTTCTTTTCAGATACTAATTCAACTGATTTTTCTGCACGCTAGTTGTAAAGCTCTGACTTAAAAGCCTTGGAAGAGGTTACAACTTTTAATGATTGTTAATTTTTACTGTCCTGTAAGCTATCATTCATTTTCAGGGGCAGATGTATTTTTCTTATCAGCTCTCTCATTTGATTCGTAAGCTTCTTCCAATCATATTCTTGTAATTGAAAATATTTCTATAGTTGTCTAGTTCCTATAAGATCTATTAGGAGATGGACCACAGCCAAATTTCCATGCCCAAAAGCATCAAGTGCTTATTTTAAAGGGGGTTATAGCTATCTTTTGCAAGCTTTGCTTCAAATCAGACAAAGGCCAGAGCCTACTAAGGTTGATTTTTCAACTATTGAGGAACCACCTCCCTCCCCATGCAAGTCAGAAATAGTTGTACCCCAGTTGTGCTCAGCCTATGTGTGATGCCAAGGATGTGTCATTTCACACATGATGTTATCTACCATAAACAACGTGACCTGTGCAAGCTTTCCCAGCACTGGCACAGCCTGTCTGTGGCCTCACAGGGACTGTCTAGAGTGCAGTTAGTCACAGTCAAGAGCTGAAGCTTGTTCCATTCTACAGGATTAAGACCATGATAATTGTATGAAGTGCTTATATAAATTTACATAGAAACTGTTTGAATTGTTTTCAGTGGATAACATCTTGGCAGCGCAGCAGAAAACACACTTCAGGGATCATCCAGTGTCCTACTGTGATGCAGCAAGTTTGGATGAAGCTGCTGCCATGAATTCTGGTGTGCTCTTCCTCTGTTGCATAGGTGGGAAGCAACAATAGGACAAATCTGTATCTGTGCACGGAGAACTGAAAGTTCACTTCACAAGGACAAGTTATATACCTTGACAACTACACCCACAGAAACATGTTTCACACTTCCAGTTACCAAGTCACTAACAGCATCTCAAGACCAATGGATCTCCAGTAAATTGAACAAATGAACTGGTTCTGGTATTCTTCTAAAAACAAGCACTCTTTTTCTCCATTTGAAGAGACTGACTCGAACTGCAAAACTCAGTCTTAGCCCCTGCTGATGGGTTAAAAATGGGAGCCTGTGCAAACTAGGGGAAAGGGCATGCCTTGCACACAGGCTGGCCTGGAGGTAGAAAAATGTGAAATTAATTAGCATTATCCTTAAGATACAGCATAAGCTGCCACCATTGAAACCGAGTTAAAACTGTTTCTGCATAAAATGGTCATTGACAGCCGCTTCCAGTCGGCATTGAATGGAGCAGGCTGGAGCTGGCACAAACCCTTACGTGTTGTTAGACACAATCTTAATGACAACCGCTACCATGTACTGAATGGTGAAGGATAAAGAGCGTTAGGACATTTACATATCATTGGACACACTTGGTAATAAGATGCCATACTTTAGTCAGCCCACTAGTGCCAAATTGTGCAGCTGGGACCCTGGGATGGAGCTCCAGGATTCACAGAGCAAAGACTGGCCTTTTTCTCCCACCCTGCGTGCTCACTTCTCCACTGGTACATTCACCATTCTGAATGAAGGACTCTTCTAAACTGCTCACACCAGTCTGACATTTAACTCCCTTGAGCTGCCCTAAAAATCCTTCCGTGCAGCTCTGCAAAGGACACATGGGACATGGCTAAGAAATACAGTGAAAGCTGGGCAGTGTCTTGCTTCCCAACTCTTACATACTTCTCCTGACCTTACATTCATCCTGCACCAAGTCTGCTTTTTACCCTTCCCTGGTCCCACAAGTTTTCTACAGCTGGCTTTAGCTACCAAAATGAAAACTATAATTTTAAAACTGGTTTTGGACCACACTTCCAAACTCAGTGACTTCCAGAGCTCTGTGGTACCAGTTTGCTCTTTGTGGTACAAGGCTGGGAAGAGGCAATTATCTGTACAGCCTGTTCTGTAGAAGGAAGACACAAGATAACATGCTGCTCTGCTAAGGTCTAGCAACACCCTTGGTGAAAGCAGGCTACTCATAACCACAGAGCTTTATGCTGGGCCACTGCATCCAGCACCACCCCAAGGGAATGATGCTGCTGTGTTTGTATCACTGTCCCTAATATCACAGCACCTGATAGTGTGGCTGACAGACTGCAAGGTTTCAGGGTCACAGCCACTTCAGTTTACATTTTTATCCTGCAACATCCCATCATGCCTTTGCCATAGAATTTAAAGAAGGATTATCACCTCTTACAGCTCTGGAGACAAAGAATCACCAGGTCATAAGAAGGTCTTCCCTGAGCACAAAGTTTTGGAGGACTAATAGGAAATGAGGATTTTGTTGACACCTGGTTTTAAAAGGTTATGTTGTTTTTAGTTTCTGGGTGCCCTTGCAGGAAGTTGTTATGAGGTGTACTTCACCAAAAGCAACAGGGAGCCAGCATACCCCTTGAATTGCCCTCTCCAACATACAGGTGCATATGCACATACTCCTCTCCTTCCCTGCAGTGCAGAGCAGAAGATGAAGACACTGATAAAGAACATGAACTGCAGCTTCATTATTCTTGCCTGGTATTGCCATGAGACAGGCCTTAGGGCCAGGTCACACCAGATGCCCTCCCCACTGCTACATATAGTACATCTCTCTCTGCAAATAAACCTGTCCATGTGGGGCAGAGAGCTGCAGCAACAAGGAAACAGACTGCAGTTATACAACAGTTTTTGCAGTGGGAAAGAAACAGCCTATAGACAGAGGCTTTTAACCCAAGCAGATTTCCACATCTAGCTGTGAGAAACAGGCTTACTCAGGAGCACAAAGCAATGGAAGAACACGTGGCAGAGTACTCTTTAGCCTGGCAAAGGTGCAAAGCCACTTACCGCTGGCAGCTGGACACAGTTGGAACTGACGTCATATTCAATATATGCCACTTCTGTCCCTTCTTCTGACTTCCCATCTCTCATGTAGCACACATCCCTAGTCCAGTTGGTCAGGCGATCCACCTCCTCCATCGCATAGACACAGAGCGCAGACTCCTCGCTCAGTTTGCCAGACGAGGCTTGCCAGGCAGAGAAGGCTGCAAACAGCACTTCTCCCTCGGCCTCCAGCCGCCCCTGGGCCATGCCTTTTCCCGGCTGGGTGACGTAGGCTGCTTGCAGGAGGCTGTAGGTATTGGCTTTGCTCTGGCAGAGCAGAGGTAACTCCACATAGGAGTAGTAATGAGAGTCGTCCAGGCAGATTCGCGAGATGTAGGTCTTGTACTCCCGCGACTGAGACTTGAGGTCCCGGCGGTAGAACAGGAAGTAGACGCTGGAGCGATAGGTGAAGGATTTGATGAAGTGGTGGTTGTACTCCGAGAGACGGCCCACGGCCAGCTTGGCTGTTTCTTCGTAGGAGAAAATGGAGTGAGAGTCTGTTGCTTGAACATCCCCTCCGTGGGCCCTCAGGTTTCGGGTAGTGATGGGAGGAATGCCTCCTCCAACTCCTCGGCTGGTGTATCCTCGTCCCACAAACAGCAAAGGGACCTCATCCTGCGAGTAGGCTATGAGTCCCACAGTGGTGATATTGGGATCATTGGCAGCCACGTACTGAGTGTCACCAGGGCTCTCTGGTCGAAAGAGGACGTGGTCAATGGACGTGAGGCTCCTTTTCTCACAGATTCCCTGGTGCACACTGCCACACACGATAAGCTCCTTCTGCACAGTGTTCACTAGCAGCAGCTTGTTGTGATTGTCAGTGTGGTGTGCCTGAGGGCACTCCAGCTTTGAGACTGGGGGGAGGCAATCTTTACTGTCCAGAACTGGTCCAGTCTGGACCACATTCTTCATTAGCAGGTCTGATGTCAGCTGAAAGAGAAAGTTGGTGGCTCCCAAGTAAATGGTCCCAGATTCCAAGTCCATAGACAGGTGGAGGAATTTTGTGGCATTGCGTGAGAACGTGACATATTGCAGTCCCCGCGGAATTGCTGCTCCCAGGAAACAGAGAACGGGAAAGAAGAACGTTCCCAGAGGCATGGTAAACACTCTGCAAGAGAAGAAAATCTGTTATGACTCCTCATAAACCAGCAGAGAAGATCAACACTCATCAAAATTCTTCATTATCACTCTTGTTATGAGAGGCAGGCAAAGAAGACAGGGATAACCACAGAAAGCAGAGCTAGACACAGGAGAGCCAACACAGGACATCTGAAGAAACACCAATAGAAAGAGGTTTGCAGAAGTATCAGAGATTTCACTTGGCCACCTCCACATCAGGATGACAGGCATAGCATTCAAGAGAAGCTGGAATAGTGCAGGTAATGTTCTTGGGGGCTTTCCCAGAGACTGCTGGGTGGTACTTGGAAAAACTTCTCTTCACAAGCCCAGGACTTGTACTAAACTTGCTGAATAAACATTCCAAAGCACAGATTCATCAATCCAGGGATATAATATAGGGAGAAAGGTTCTATGTGGTAACAGAAGGTGTTCCAAAAGTTGATCACTATTCTTGTAACATCAGAAAAAGCCATGTTTAACCACACTCCTGCACAACTCTATGATGCTATACTGGAAGTTCTCCAGGACAAGACCACATTCCTATGGCAGCCAGCACATCACATACATTGTTAACAAGCAACACCACAGTAAAACAAAACACTGTCCAAGACAAACACAACCTACAGGACCACTGTTTAAACAAACTGCAGCAGGGATCCAGTTCAGAGCAAACTAAAACCCTTTGCTCTTCGATATAATTAATCCTCTCTCTTCTCACTCAAGACTCTTCCACTAGTGCTTCATAAGACATCTTCCCAGGCTGTCTCTGAGCACCACCCACTCAAGCAGAACCCGGGTGCCAGGATGAGGGCTCCCAAGAGTCAGTGATAGTGGTACCCAGCCACCCCTCTGGGGCCACCAGTCTGCCCCCAAGCCCTGCTAAGGCAGCTCCTGTAGGTCTCCTTTTCCTCGGGTAGATACAGCACGCCTGGGCAAGGGGAGACAACCTTATCCTGCTCACCTGCTACTCCACTTTCTGGAGAAGTCTCTTGCTGGCACTCATCTCTTACAGCACCTCTACCAGTACTATAAAAGGCAATCTGAACAAATCCACTTTGTGGATCCACTCCTTCCCTGTCCCATGCCTCAAAGTGCAGGCAAGGTCAGATGGGGTGGGTGTCACAACTGACCTGTTCTGTTCCTCTCCAGAGGATCTTTAGATGAACTCTTCTCAAAATCCACCAAGATCCCATCTGTGGCATGGTTTAGGTGGAACTGTCCTGAACAGCATGTGGAATCCCACAGCATCCTGAAAATGTACCTGTGACATTTAGATAGATGCTTTCCCCATGGAGAAAGGGCAGCAGCTGCAAGTACTCATAATTTACTACGATTACCCCTTTATTTGAATTGAGAAGTAGGTGGTGATACAGCTGTGAATCTATTCCCTTCCCTCCCTCTTTCAGACAAGGTATCAAAGCTACATACAACTACACAGATGCCAAACTGGGCCAGAGGCTCAACAGAACTGATGGGTACAGCATCTCTTCCAGAACTGGCCTGTAATCTGCTGTGCTCATTTTCGCAACTCAGCTCCTCCAGGGTGATGTTAATTTTGTAATTAAAGCTCAGAAAACTATCATCATTTCCTTCCTACAACATCAACCCTCTTGGATCTTCTTGGTAAGTTCAAAGTGCTCAAAGTGCTATTAGCCCAGAAGCACAGAAGTGGAAAAAGACAACCTTAGCATTTATTGCAGGACTTAACCGATTCAGGTCACAAACGTCTCACCATGCAAACTGTGTCTTACACTTGTTTTGTACAACATCTGCACACCGTGCAGAAAACACAGCAGCAATGCTGAAAACAAGAACTGTGAGACTCTAGAGCCATCTTTTATTTTGCTGCTATTGCAAACAAACAAACAAACAAATCCCAAACCAAACAGAAAAGTCTGCTCTCCAGCTCCTTTGTCAGGAAAACTTTGGCATCTTTGCTCTACCAAAGGACCAATTGAGAGGATTAGTCTCCTTGTGAAATCCAGCGGATGGAAGGTATTATAAATACAACACATTATTAAATATAGGCTTTGTGGAGCTCTGGAAAAGGTCTACTTCACATGGTTATTGTAGGTAAGTAGGTAGCACTGTCAGGATATACCCAGACGCAGGAATGCTGGCTCTAGGCTGGCAGCTCTCCCCTGAGCACACAGCCGCCGATTCACACCGGACCAGCGCTGTGTTTAGGTTTTGTGCACACTGGGGCTTTTGTTTGCCCTGATAATGGACACTTAGTGGTTTCTGCTCTCGGTGCTATGAACACACTCTGCTTCACCCAGATTTGCAAACAGCACTGAATTGGCCCCGGAGTCTCTTTCCAGGGTGGTGAGAGACTGCGTTGTAGCACTTGACAGAGGTCCTTATCACATGGAAGATGTTATCTGTGAAGCCTGATGAGGGATATTTATAAAGCCAGCAAGTAGATATGTGCTGACTGAAGGATGGAGCTCTAACTTAACAATGGTGGTTGAGGCCCCGTCCCTGGAGGTGTTTAAGACCAGGCTGGACGAGGCTCTGGCCAGCCTGATCTAGTGTAGGGTGTCCCTGCCCATGGCAGGGGGGTTGGAACTAGATGATCCTTGTGGTCCCTTCCAACCCTGACTGATTCTATGATTCTATGAATGCCAACTTGGGCTTCTATCAGCAGAGAATATCTTGCCCCACCTCCAACATATGACTTATTTCTTATGTATTCTCATCAATTTCTACTGGAGAAAACGTTACCTGAGGAACTCTTTAATCACACAGCCTCCCTGGTACCTCTGCACAGCCATCATGCAGACATCCCGATGGCTCAGTGTGCAACTCTGGGTCTGGAGTCTCCCCAGTTTCAAAGCTTAAAATGCCTGCAAACAAAACAATAAGCTGATGACCATCCACCAGCAGGAGCTTGACTACATTGTGACAGAGCCACACTGACATGGAGAAGAGAGTCTTTGATCTGAAAGCAGCTGAGGATCACAAGACATCATTACCCTACACCACTTACAGGAATCTCTAAGCTTCTTTCTAGCTAATGCAACAGTAGAAACAGCATGTGTCTTTGGAATCTATGAATTCTGAAATACTGGCTTTCTAGAGAGAAAGGTTCATGCCTACAAGCTGCAAGACTCTGCTCTCTCCCCCACACACCATCATTAACAGCTGCTGGAGCAGAAGTAATGTTCACAACATGCCACCAGTGGCTGAACTCAAAACCCAGTGCATGACACCACTCTAGCAATGCAAATCTTTTCATAAGCCTTCTGATCTAGATCTACCTCTAATGTTTCACTGAAAGTGTTTTACTGGAAAAGAGATGGAAAAGGAAGGAGCCTTCCCTTCCAGTAGACCACAATCAAAAGCAGATCCTGCTGTGGTCAAAGCTCTGACCTGCAGCTATTCTTTCATTCAGCAATACGACCCTAGAAATTACTTTAAGAGCTGTTCCTCAAAGGTGTTGCAAGTTAGAAACTACTATCTAGTCCTCTCAACAGAGAGCACAGGGCAGTTGAGGGAAAAAAAAAAAGAATAAAGGGAAAAAGGTAGTACAGCATGTTCTACAAGCTAGTTCTAATCTCTCTGAGTGAGGGGTAAACACTGAATACAGTACTCTTTTCTGCTCTTTGTTGAAGAGCCATTAGCAAATGAACCTGTATTTATTGCTAGGTGAGCAAACACACATTAGAAATGAGCAGAGGCCTGTGCCAGCTATCAGCAGTTAGAAACATTCCCATTCTATATGAAAATTGAGATAAAAGCAGCCAGCAGTGTCTTTTGATTCAGCGTTCCAAGCTGTTTGTCAAGCATGGGCATTCAGTGCCTGTGTTTTATTCTTGCTCTTCAGCTAAGCCCATCACAGCCTCTCTGGGAGGACAGGAAGGAGGAGGATAACCTACATTTAAATCTGATGCCTTCATGACAGGCTACACTACTGAGCTCTTTATGGATTTACTGAACCATTCTGCTTCCTGTGCTCACTGCTAGTGTATAACACAGCTGTTGCAGACAGATTGCACTGAAAGTGTGTAGCCTTTAATTAATTCTGAAGGCAATTGCCAAGGCTTAAAGATTCTTTTTAAATATTCCATTTTTGTGATGAATTCCCATTAACTAGGGAAATGCTCCAGACAATACTCTGAACATTGCCTCTAACACACTGCAAAATATTAATATCCAAATGATACTTCTGAATGTCATTTATTTAATCTGGATCACAACAGAAGGCCTAGAGGATTAGTCAGTTCTGCCACAGAATATTTACATCACACCCACAAAAAACCAACCAGTAACATGGGAGCAATGGCACTATTTTGTTACTTGGAATTTGAAACAAGACCATGTTTTCTGTAGCACTATTTTTACCTCTCTGACCTCACATACCCCTCTGAGAGGCTTCACTCAACGTATTAAAGAAACAATCCCAGAACTCAGCTGGACACATTTTAACAACATATCAGCACATAAAGGTTATTTCAGTCCTCACAGATTATTTCCCCAATACCACATCCTAGCCCCCCAACACAGAGAGATCAGGTATGTTCTAACTTCTCGGCTAGATTTTATACAACATGCGAATCACAGCAGAATTATCTTTGAAGGGGGGAAGGCAGGGCCCTGAAATTTGCACCTGTGATTTCCACTGTGCCATTTGCAGAGCCACCTCACAGCGAGAGCACTAAAAGGTTTAAAATCTAAACATCTAATTCTTCCAGTTGCGTGATGACCCTTATGCTCCAGCACGTCCAAATCCCTCAGCAGCAGGCAAGTGACCACTGCTGTGTTCTGTGCACAAAAGCCCCGAATTACAGCCTCCCTTCTCACTTTCATATGCTTAACAGAGACTTGCTGTTTTCTGCTGTGAAAGATGACATTCCCATTAAATAAATAAACCTTTTTTCCAGTCTTATTTACTACTACCAGGCCAGTTCCCAGCTCTGCTGTTTAAGAGCACTCGCAGCAAGCAGTTGCTGGCAGAGATGAACACAAACCTCTGTTTCGCAAATAAAATTGACCTCAAGGAGAATCCCAAGCCCAAGCCATTCTGTGGGAGCAGGACTGGCAGAGACAAGAGAGCTCTGTTACAGGAGATGGGAGTACCACCAAAGCTGAGGTCAAAGTATCTTAAAAAAAACCCCAAAAGACCTCTAAAGACAAAAAGCATCAAATCTGAAAGAGCCAGGGATGGTGGAGAAAACCTGGATTTTGGGGCTACAGAATTAACAACATATTAGATAAACACTTGGGAAAATTAAGCTTTTGAAACCCTTGATAGTTGTTGCTGACCATTACAACCTGCTTTTCTGCATGGGGGGTGAAGAAGTTATACTAAATCAACGTTGCACAAACTATTTTGTCACCACTCTTGCCATTTTCAGGATGTTTGTGCATTGTTAGGGTTCTTTGGGAAAAACTTCTGGAAGTGCTTCTGCATCCCTAAACCTACTTTTCATTTTACTACTTTTTCATCCCTAAACCTACTATTCATTTTAGCCATATTGGAATTAACTGATGACAGTGGATAGGTATTCCCCCTAAACCAGCTCTTGCACACATGAAAACATGTTATAAGCACTCGTTTAAGCTTCCAGTACAAGTGGTTAATGAAGAGCTACCGATTAACAGCGTTAAACAGTGACCATTTTATAAACCAAGACACTACACAAACATTTACAAGGAACACAAAGCAATCACAGGCTGCTTGCTGTTAAAAGCAGCTTTCCTCAGGTATTCTGTCACTGTAAATGGAGGGTTGACTTGTCACTTTACCATCCTCTCAAACACAAACAAAATGTGAACTTGAGTACCATGTTGTATACACGTTTGAAAGGGGAAATCGAACGAGCTGTTAGTTTCTCAGTATCTTAACACAACCAGAGGATAACTTTCTGTCAGTGTTACACACTGGAAAATCAAGAGTTTTTTAGGACTTGCTCCACCTTACTGCATAATCAAACCACAGAATGCCACTATGCAATCTCTTCCTCTAGCCCATGAGGTCCCGACTAAAGTCTTCCACTGAAACTTGACTTTTTTTCCCTTAGGGCTCCTAAATTACAGAAACGACCACCTTAATCCAGCAAGCTGATCCCTGAGGCTTCTTGACCCCAAGTAAAATACCTTGCCCTGCTTGCCACAGGATCTCCCAAGTCAAAGAAGTTTCTAGTTGCTCTCTGCATGAACAGTATGAAAAGTAATCCTGCTTCTTAATCCTCCTTGGGCAAGGAGATAACGTCAGCTATTCTAACTCAAAGGTCCACCTACACAGCAAGCCTGGCTCCAGCAACAGACAATAATAGATGCCCAAGTTCTAATATAAGGACACTTGAGCCTAAGGCAATCCTTTCTCTATACATCCTGCCAGCTTTGGGTGATCCTGAATCCCAGGCTGCAGATATGTGTAATCCTTCAGATGGATACGTTAGGTGGCCTGAGCTTTTTCAGACAGAAAGAATTCTTTTTTCCTAGTGGCTCTGAGCCCTCTACAGTTTGCCAGCTTCCTTTTATATGTACCTGACCTGGATGCACGCTCCCTTTTCACGGCACCTGACCCAGACAAGCTCTCCATTTGGATTTCTAACGCTGCACACAGAATGAGTGTTACGTTCTCCAGCTCAAGCCATCAGCCCGCCATTTACCTGCCCAACGACCTTTTGCCCTTCTAGCTGGCACATCCCATGTCAAGTACGTAGCCAGCTAAATACCACCAGTGACTCAAACATTCTTCCAGGCAACTAGTTAGAAAAAGAATAAAATTTAAAGAAAAATAATCCTATTCTCTAGCCTTTAATGTGTAGAGTACATCCAGAGTGCCTAGATAGGTTTAATGCAGATGTAATACAACCCAGCTGGCAAAGAGGAGCTCACTAAATTTACCCACCCAATTCACTCTGCTGAGCAAATCCACCTTTTCTACACAAACCTTTACAAACCTAAGCCAGACACCCCCTGTAGAAACAAATTTGCTTGCAGAAGGTTCAAGAACCCAATTGTTGATCAAAATGCAGACTGATATTGGAGCAGAGAGAAATCTCTGCAGTACTCAGGAAATTCCAAGAGCAGATTGCTCATTTTCAGTTAACTGAGATAAAAAAAGCCAGCTTTTAATCTGTTTAATGTGAACTAAACTGATTTTAAAAGAGCTGCCAATTAAGGCTCTTGAAAAAAAAAAAAAAAGTGATGGTGGAATTAAAGTTACAGTCCCTAGCATGATTCAATAAGTAGTTAAAAGACAGGAAGTCTAAAGTGGAAGAGTTTCCCATCAGAGGAGGGTTATTGGTGAGATCTGCCAAGAATCTGTTCTGCAACCTGTACCATTCAGTATGTTCACCCACGATGCAGGAAGAGGAATATGTCCAGAAGTGGCTCAGTTTATTAATTAAAACAAAAAAAGAAAGAAAAAGAAAAAAAATTACCTTTATAAAAGCCTGCAAAGAGTAAAAGAACTTGTACACTCCTGAGTGTATACTGGACGTCCCTAAGTACCAAACCCAACACCAAATATTCTAATTACATAAATTGGCTGTTACCACTCAGGAAAGCTTGGGAACTTGGTAGGTCAGTTCAGTATTTAGTGTGGAGCAAAAAGGCAAATACAACCTTCCAAGCGATTAGGAGAGAGAAAACACACATCACCCGTGTGATGCTGCAGGCAGCTCTGCTCCCCACCTCTGAAAAAGGAGACAGAAGGACAAAAAGGACAAGGAGCATGATCAAAAGCTTTGGGCAGCTGCCATATAAGGAGAGACTTGAGCAGAGCAGGACTTCAGCTGGACAAAGAAACAACTAGGGGAAGACAGGGAAGATTTAAGAGATCTGAAACATGAATGTCAAAATTAAAAACATGGAATAATTGACTACCATGTCTCACAATACAGAAACAAGAGAGCGCCCTGAAGGTGCTCTGAAGGTACAGATAACTTTTCTAAGCCAGCTCAAGAATATTGTCACTGGGTGTAGCATATCGTAAATAACATTTAAAAGGCATAATTAAATTGTAGAGCTCACTGCTGTAGGATGTCATGGAGACTAGAAACATAAACAAGCTAGAAGAGGGATTGTATAAATTAATGGAGAGAAGATGTAGGAGAGATCAGAGGATTAGATACAGCTCCTGGCCAAGGAGGGTCCTAATGATTGTCATAAGCTGGGAGTCAAATGAGGAGGGAGAGAAAGAGAAGAAAACCAAGCCCACCACATTACACATGCCCTGTTTCTTACAGCCCTCATTAAATGTCTGCTCCTGGTTCTCATCAAAGGCAGGATACTGAGCTACACAGAGCTTTGCAGTTTGTCCCAGGATGACATTTCTATTTAAACTTCTTATTTTTATGGTACATTTATAGATTGTATTTATTTTTAAATATTCAGAGTGCAACTTTAGCTCTGCCTAATCACATACTTAGGAAGCTGGGAACCTGACCTCACTGACTATTTCCAAAGGCATTATCTATCATATTAACATTTAGATACCATCTAACTGAATCCTGACAGCGCAGCACAAAAGTTAATGTACAACAGCAGCGAAGCAAGCAAGCGTCAGGCTCAGCAGACTGGGAAACCAAAGCAAAGGCCACAGCCAGGGTGCACAGAAGTGGCAGAATTGAGTTTAATGCACCAACAGTCCTGCTTCCAGGAACAGCTCTTCCTTGTCTGCTAAATGTTTGATGGAAACTTCTCACTCGAATGCTGACTGAACAAAACAGATAACGTGTCTGCTGTATGTACAGCTGAGCACTGGGTAGCATTCAACAGAACTCTGACTGCTAAAAGTAGGTCAGGACTGCTCGTTCTAACCAGGGAGAAAGGAAAGCTAAAGCACACCAGACTGTTTGGCCAGGTATTACAGAAAACCTTCATCTGGGATTTCATCACTACTTCAAACAGACTGATTCATATTTTACCAGCCTCACCTTAAACAAGGCACACCTTCCCAACCGCACTGCCCTCCCCATCATTAGGGGCACCTTTCCCCAGCCTCTGCCAGGATCATCCTGTTCTCAGCTTTGTCTCCACAAACTATGAAAGCCAGAGCTCTGCTCTGTACCAGCTGCCTAAGCTATTCTCTGTTGATTTCTGTAAGCAGAAATGCCCAGCTATTTTGTTCAGAAGCAGCCACAGCAGCACATGATCTTTTCAATGTAATCATTTCTGCCTTAAGAGTTTACTTTCCTTGGCAGGGTGCCTTCCAGAAGGGAGGGAGAGACCTCCTGCAACCAGCACATGCTTCCCAGAGTACAGCATCATGACCCCTAACCAAGCTCTCATATCCTAGAGGCAAAGGACATACCACCAAGACAAGTCCTTTTGCATCTAGGCTGGTCTTGGAGAGGAAAGCAAGAGAGGAAAAGAGCTTCAAATGTCCTGTGAAACTCCTGTGAGAGGAAGCCAGTCCTACACTTGGACTCCAAGAGAAAACCATGCTCTCCATGCCAGCATCAGCCCTGCAGGGCTGTACAGAGCAAAGGCGAACAGAGACCTCCCACAAAAGAGTTCATGCTAGCAGTGTTACAGACCATAAGCAGACATAGGACCACATCCTGAGCTCCACCATCCACTTGTCAAAACACAAATCAGAACCATTAAACAGCGGAGCCTGCCTTAAATCATTTAGCTCTGCAGAGGCTGAGTAGTGCAGGGTGCTTTGGTTTGTTAAAGAATAGCACTTCCTCGACACCTCAGAAGTCTCCAATTTTAGTACCACAACTATACAAGCAATGAACATGCTCTGGGTGGAAGGAAGGAGAATGGGACTCTTCTCCTTGGAGTTCTGCTTCATTTCAAACAAAAATCACTTTTTCTGCCCTCCCCAGTAATCTTCTGGCAAACCATACAGCCCCAGCAGCTGTTTAACAGTCTTCCCCTATCACTCCAACACTGTCAGCAGTTCTGGCTACAGCCATGAATACAGGCAGTAACATGCAAATAAATTCAATGCAATGCAACCACACGAGTAGCATCTACCCCCTCCCACTCAGAAATGACAGCAAAATCAACAGAATTCCACATCACTATCACAATCTGCTTGTGGTTTGCCTTCAAACCAAGCTGGAGTATGTTCTATCATCTGTTACTCAACTTATTTTAAAACATTAACAGAAATGAAGCTTTGATCAATTAATCTTTCATAAACTAGTGCCTAAGCCTGGAAGGCTATTAGTAGTCAGCTACAAACTATTAGGCTCAATATTCAGGTAATGAGGTTACACAGGTCTGCTAGATAATCATAGAATGGTTTGGGTTGGAAAGGACCTCCAAAGGTCATGTAGTTCAACCCCTTGCAGTGAGCAGGGAATAATGATCCCAGTTGAGGTGGCTGGCATTTTCTTCCACCTCTGCAAGACAATAGAAAGACTTTTGTAAGGCACAGAACAGATAGCAACACACTATGTTATCCAAAAAGTCTGAGGATCTCCCCAACCTGTAGAAAACACAGCAGCACCCACTGCACTACTGCAGAAGACTAAACAGGCTGGCCAGGATCAGCTTCACATCAGTCTCAACAGCCCCAGCTGATGACCCTCCCATGGAGGCTGGGATCTTTGCTATCCAGTGCTTCCAAATGTAGTCCAACCTGGAAAGGTGTCACAGGAACCATCTGTGAAGTGCCCTCAAGGTGCATCTGATTGACGAGCCACAGGCTGGCAACCACAATACAGCATTACCTTTTCACCCTACAATCATGGACCCTCATCCCAGACACTGTCCATATTTGGAAGTTCTTGTTTCAAGGACAAAATTCAGAGCACTAGACTGCATATGGACAGAGGTGAGAGGACTACCGCTAGGTAGAGGCAATCAGGCAACGCTCTTCTTTCATTCAACTGTGCGCCCACAAACTGGAGGACTGAAAACTTTTAACATGGAAATTAAGCCACAAAGGAAGCAGAAGCTACAACACTGCAAGATTTGGTACTTGGAGAAATGGACCATCTGGAGCAAGAGTTCTCCAGTTGCTTTGTTAACGGGCAAACATCCAGTCACACCTTAATCGGGAAATGTAATTTTGTTACAAGACAAATTTCACCTCCATAAATTTTTACACCATCAAGTGGCTTTGCAACTTGAGCAGTTCTTAGCTATTCACCCAGATTGAGGAGATCTGAACATTTTCCTGGCAAAATATTTGAACTCCTGGTCCTGTTAAGGGCTGAGAAAGCTTCTTTGGTGCTCTCATAAAGGCACCAGGTTCAGAACTGGCTACCTGTTCATGGTAGACATGAATTTTAAAGACTTTTCCGTTGAGACTCTTCTTCATCTGGTTTGTTGCCCTCTCACCTCCACAGTCTGACAGCCACTGGCTGGGCAGGACTGACTGGCTCTTCCCTTTGCCTTTCAGGGAAAACTCAGACCTTCACCCTAAGGCCACAGAGATGCACTAACAGGTCTTCTGCATAAACTGCAGCGGTAGTCTGAAATGCAAACTTCTAGAAGCAGGAATTTCAGCCAGTATAACTGGCTGACTGCTGGCATCTCAAGAGGGTCACCCCTGGACAAAAGTGCCCAGAAGACAGGAAAACCAGATTTATGGTAGTCTGTTAGGATTAGTACTGAGTAGCAGCTCTTCTGCTGGAAGGAACAGACAGAGCAGCGAGGCTGGCAAGGGGAGCAAGAGAAAAATGTGTACACATGTGCTGAAAAGACAGACCATAGCCTGTGCTTAGCACAGTGCTGTTTGCAGACTGTTCCAGTTCCAGGCATCCTTCCTCTGTTGTTTTAAGCTGGTCTCAGCCTCAGGCCTGTCTGTTCTCCTCATAGCTGTTATCTATGCATGCACTTTCACAGCCAGTCCATGGAGCGACTTTCATTACACAGCATGAGCTGCAGGCAAGTCAGTTTGTGTCCTTGCAAAGGGGCTATAGCTTTCCAAAATACATCAACTCAGATGTTTTTAGTCATAAGAGAATGCTTCCTCAACACACATCATCTTAGCTCTGCTACCTGTCAGCTTTCCACAGCTGTTCCCCAAGGACCACAGCATCGAAGTTAGTGAACAAAAGGACACTACTTATTAGCACAGGCTATGTCCCTAGGGACAAAAGACAGCCTGACAAAGTTCTCTTCCTTCTGAAAGGGCAAGGAAAAGTTCAAGAGGAGCATCCAGGGCTGTTCTGTACTGGGCTCTCTGCAGATATGGCTAAACACCTAAAACCAAGTGCAAGACCAGACATTCAAGGGTGACACAGAGAAGTGAGCCCTATTTTTGAGTTATTTTTAAATGTTTAGACAGGATCTAAAATAAGCCCAGTGTTTTAAGTACTTCTGAAGGGAACCTCACATAGACCATGATGTTTTTAGCTTGAAAATGCTTTGGAACAGGGATGGTACTGTTTATACATCTGCTTATCACCCATTTTAGCTCAAATTAAGTTACAGTTCATTACCAGGCATGAAACTCTTTTAAAGGGGGGGTCGAGGGGGGGGAGAAATTCTCAGCAGTAAGACAGTCTCTGTAACTCAGTAAAACATGTACCACCTCAGAGCAGCAGGAACAATATATGCCTCAGAGAAAGGCAGAAAATTAGCTTCCCTGCTTAGAATATTTGTCTTCCTATCACCCTTCCCAGGGGTGTTGTTTCCAGAAATACACTCTCCACCCCTCTTTAAACTCCAGTCAATAGTCTGCAGACTCCAACAGCCCACAGGCAATGCCTGTAGCCAGTAAGGTGTGCACAATACATCACAGGCAGTACAGAACCAACCTAGAACACAGGCTGTGCCTGTCTCTGTTTTAACAAGTTTCATTTGCAACCTCCTCCTGCTCCATGCTGACAAACCAGGCTGCAGTTGTCTGGCTGTGGTGAGAGCCTGAAATGTAAGAATGAAGTAAGCATATAATAATGCTTTACCTCCCTACACACTCTCTCAGGCTTCAATAATGTGCAGCTCAGGGATTTCTTGGGACAGAGATGGTTTCTATGCATTTACTATTCTTCAGTAGCTTCTTCTATAGAGCTGCCCTGTGTCCTCAAGTACACACAGATGTTTGCCATTCACAATGACCTAGGGCAAGAAGCTTCCCAGGTTAACTTCACACAGCAAGGATTGAGTCATTATTTGTTTTTAAGCTTACAACATGCTGTTTCCCATTCACTACCTATTCATACTTACAATGGAAGACACAGAGAAAGGTTGCTCCCTCTCTAACCTTCCCATGCTATTCAGGATTTGAAGACAACAATCAGTCAGCACGTTGCAGGTGGAAGAGCCCCGGTTATTCAGCTGTTCTTTGTACGGAGAGCTTACCTCTGGTCACTGTTGCTGCTATTCCATTTCTCATAGCATACCTTTCTTAAGGGGCAGCGTTGTTTTTGGTTTTTAAAGCTGCAGAAAACTCAGCTTCCATAAAGACTGGAGAAAATAGTGTGTTTTTTATTAAAAACAGGAGAGATTCCCAACTGCTATACTCACGCACGGAGTTTGCTCAAAAGCTGGTTTACTTTTACTCCACAGCATCCAGCTACACCTTCTTCCTCAAGAATAGGGTGTATTTTTCAAAAACTTCCTCTCCCCATACACAAAGAACACCCTTGTATTTGATTTAGCCTGCTATGGTGAAGGATATATCCCTTCTGTTGTTGGGTGCCAGAGTTTTATTCTTACGTTCTTTAGGAACATTTAAAGTCATCAATACGAGCACAACGTTTAGCGATTTCCTGATGCAACACAACTCCCCCCAATATGCTAAACAGACCACATTCTTCTACAGAATCATATAAGGACACCTGGGTCTAGACACTGTTTTAATGAAAACCCTGAGTGATTTTTTTCCCCCCACAAGTGCAGTGATCCTAATTGCTTCCTACATGCTTGATTATCATGTAAGACTCTGCTATTTAAACATGGTTAGCTCACTAAGCAACCTAAACTTAGCTGTCAGGCTGAAATATCTGGCTTTTCTCTGTCCTTTACCAGTTTCAGTACTACAAGTTAAATAAGCATTTTTAAGATGTAGAAGTGTAACTGGAATCTAAAAAAAAATAATATTAAATGCAGCCATTAAACCCCAGCAGAATTCAAGAGAGGGCAGATCTATTACTTAGGGTTACAATATTTGGTGCTAACAGTGTTTTTAAAGATAGAAGCCTACCTCAGAATTTAGGGCTTGGGACCATTCTCTAAAAGCTAGAAGGAACACCTCACCCCACAAATTGCCCTTAAGTGGTGCTGATCAAAAGGGAAAACCCTCCCTTCAATGTGGTGGACAGCAAATGGAATACAGGACCCAAAAGTCCATCTAATCCAGCCTCCAACTTCTACTGGATCAGATGGGCAAAGCACCTAGCTTTTACTAGACACTGAGCTTCTAGAAAGCAGGATAGGAAAGGTGACCACCTCTTCAGTGACATCAAACTATGCCAGCTCAGAGTTACATAAAACCTGCACCTGGAACATAACACAAGGGTTTATTTTTACATCAGGCCTTCACCTATCTCCAGGTATTATACCTGCTGTGCTTCTAGAAGCAAAATGTAGACACAGATGGGAAATTTTATTCTTCACCCCACTGTAGATGTATGTATGAAGGAAGTTCAGACACCACCAAAACAAGAAACTACTTGTTGTAGGTTAAATACTTAAACAAAAGGAGTGCATACCTCAGCATGCAGCAGGAGATGTCTTGGAAACAGAATTGCAAGACAAGATGCAAGACCAGAGAGGAATTTGGACTTTGATCAAAATGCCACATTTGGAACTGGACTTGGAGTTTGAAGTAGCTCTGCAGAGGCTTTATATCACTTGTGAAGGAAGTACATGGCCCCAGGTCTAGAAATATCCAGACCTCTCACTATTCTGACTGCTTTGCAGGAAGCACACAATACAGAACTCCACTCCCTGAAGGTGAGAGTTTCTCCTGCAAAGTCTTGCCTGGCACACAGCATGGGAGTTGCATGCTTATCTTTACTTTGAAAGTGACAGTCCACTACACTGTTTAAAAAAGGACGGAGAGAAAAGGAGGGAACAACTCTTAGGTAACACTGAATTGCTACTCCAACTGCACATGAATGAAATAGAGCACAACTCAGGTAATGACTATAATTCACATTTCAGAAGTTAGTTTGTTGAGCCATGATCTTTCACACTTAAAAGGTACTAAAAAGCATGTCCTCTAGTGCACTTCTGCTGGAGCACTTTTCCAATAGGATCTGGACAAAATTAGTTTGATACTTCAAAGAATAAAACACACAGACCTCTGCCCTCCCCTGGTCTTATTTTTTACATACTCTGAAACCATGGATCCAGAAGAGCCTGGCCTGAATTCAAATAATCTCAAGTATTTACTCATTACCTATTTCAAACAGCTTTGATTTAGTGGTTTTACTTGAACCACCCAGAGCAATGCAAAGCTGAGGAAACCAGACCTGTGAATCTTTGTACATGTGTTATATGTAGTCAGGATTTATTCTTGGAGGCTGCAGATTGAAATAGGTTTTTCAAAAACTTGCTCTTTACCATCCAAGAGTTCAATCCAGGTCTACAACCAAGATGAAACCACACAGGCTGTGCACACAGAGAAGTCTGGGCTAGGGGTTCCTGTCTGGTTTTGTTCCTTGTTTTTATTTCTGCTGAGTCCTCCTGCTGCTATAGCTGCAAGTCTAACATCCTTCTGCTGAAGGGATCCTGTACTCTCAGTGCTCTAATGAGATACTCATCTCTCCAGTGCAAGAGCTACTGACTCATCTAAATCAGCACCTAGTGTCCAGGTGCCAGAGTTTCACTCCCCAGATCTCCAGCAGCTCAGTCTGGGATCTCTGCTGTACCACCCTATATTTTATATTCAAATTCCCATATTCAAATTCCACACATCCACTTACAGAATGCTTTGCCAGGCAATCTGAAATAGGAGTTGTAACTATCCTGTTTAACAGGAAGCAGCCTGAAAGGAGAAATCAGTTTCAGGGAGACGTTTCAAGGGTTATAGCTGTCAACACCACAGAGCTCTGCCAGCACAAAGCAGCTCATCACTCTGCATGGTGATTGACAGCCAGATTTGAGCATCACTCCTACTCCAGGAGACCGTCTTCAGATTTGGCTATGCTCACTGGCCCAGTTCTGGCCATAGCTCACCATCAGAAAGTAGCTTTTCTGTTTTGCTTGTTTCCAACTGTAGGTTAAACTCACTCCCTCACACAGAAAATGAGGGTTAAAAGTTATTTTTCACATTGCATCAGAGATGGAAGTGCAGCACTAAAGAGATTCTTGCACAAGGTCTACAGTGGCCTGACCTAGGTGCCACAGCAACCCACAGATCCCAATCAGTCCCTTAAGAAAGTGGAATGCAGCTGGGGATGAAGACCAAAAATGATAAGCAAAAAGACAGGCAGCCTTTGGAGTAATTACACTTGCTTACAGCAGAACTCTGTAGATTGAAGCTTCTGCTGAAGACTTGCCCTCTGTCTTTCATAGCATTTCCCTGCATAAAGGGAACCTTCCCCTTGCAAAGGGAACAAGGGCACATTCTCTCATACAGCCACTCACTCTTTCCAGGAGACCACGTGCCTGGTGAACCCAACTCGTCCAGCTAATCACTGGTGCAGTTCCTCAGGTGGGTTCATTCTGCATCAGCATCAAGAGGCTGGCAGCATTACACTGGCCACACAAACCAACGAGATCAGGAGCACAGAGGAGCCCAGCGGGCTGCAGAAGTCCATGGGCGTCCCAGTGCTGACTCCCAGCGCATCTTGCTTACCATCTGGACTCTTGGGAACGGTGAGACACCTTCATTTCTCTTATTGAGGAGCGTGCCTCAAGCTGGAAAAAACAATATAACATGAAATGCAAAGACTATTTTTCCAATAAATTCAACCTCTGCTGCATCAGACTCCCGCTGTGGTTCCCTTTCCCCTGAGATGGCAAGGTCTAGCCAGCTGCACAAAGTCCAGGCAGCCCTGGGAAAACAATGGGATCTTTTTCTTGCCAGAATGAGCCTTCTCGTTCACCCTTCCAACCATGGCACAGAGGACACCCCCAGTGTGTCTGCAGGGGAGAGGAGTCTGTTGGCATAGCAACAGTACACCCTAACTCTCTGCTAATGAACAGGGATAAAATGTTTTGTTCTCATTAGGAAAAATACAGACACATTCCTGATTGGTGAGTAATGTCTCTGCCTCTGGGAGATTAGCTCAGAGCTGTGTAGCCTGAAACAGCCTCAATTCAACCCACTGCAGTGCTTCCCTTGAACAGCCACTCTCCAAGGACCTCACATCTCTCAAGGGCAAGCCTACAGAGCTTTCTGCAGCACTTTGCCTTCAGGCCTGAGACAGCTCAAGGCAAGAATAATGAGAAGAGGCTTGACAGGAGCAACTCAGCACAGGCACAATGGGAACACACCCCCAGTCCCTGAAGGAGCAGGACAAAAAAGCCAGCTCTTGCCAGTGTGCTTATTGCACCTGAGTCCAAGCTATTGTGGCAGCAGGCAAGGGCTTCTCTTTGTGCATCCACCGCAGGTTGGTCTCAAGTGGGACTCGGACCAGCCTGACTCCAGCTCCTGCTCCACCCACATCTCCCATTGCTGGGTGAGTAAAACAGAGCAAAGAGCTGCACTTAAAACCGTTGAGTGTTTGAGTGCAGAAAACTGAACAAAGGGCTGCTGCCTACCAGTCATTATTAGGATTTTGGCATCTAACAATCAGCAAGATTCACCACAAGGAATCGCATTGCTGTTTGCAGAGTAATTGCACAGATGCTGTTGTTTCATCCAGGCTACTTTCTTGGCCTTGCAAGAAGTAAAGCCACTGCTCCACAGAGGCAATACAGCTTCCCCAACCCTCTGCCCTCCAGATCTTCCAGCCAGAGGCCATCACAGCAAGTGTGAGGATGAGAGTACTTCACCCTTTGCAAAGAGGATCTGGGGCAGAGGCAAAGCCAAACACCCCATGCACAAACAAAAATCCAGTCCCTAACCACACATTCGTGGTGCTTTTTGGCATAACCTGGTCTCTCACAGTACAAACAGCCCAGCAGAAATCAACCATGGAGCTGCACTTTGAGCCCATGGTCCATCTCTCCTTTATCCTACTGCTGGGTCCCATTCACTCACATCAGTTTGCCTTGCCTTGGATTCAGAAGTGATGGAGAAAAGGGACTGTGCACCTTAGTTTTCAGAGACTATTTCTAGGGGCTGAACAGGTACACGGACTTCCTCCTCCCTCTGCTGGGAAACTAGTGCTGGCCAGGGTTAGTACATAGGTTTGGAGCTATCCCACATAGCTCCAAAGCAAATGGGGATGGGGCAGAGACCTCTGCACTACTGATGGAGAAATTGTGAGATTTGGGCTCTGAGCACCCATTATCTCCCTGCCCCCAGCCCCTCAGACTTTCACCTGCTCTTCCACCTCTTCCTGCTCTTCAGGGCTTCAAAAAGCTTGACTCAGCACCTCAAAATGGTGCATAAAAAGAAGGTGGAGTCAGTATCAGGAAAGAAGGGCCCTGCTGTCTTACACCTTTCAGAAACTTGCACGTCCTGTGGGGAACTACCTCCCTCAAGTGCTGCTGCACTTGCACAAAGCCCATACATTAATCTGTGCTGTGATCTGCTCATGCAACTGCTGGGACTTTATTTCCATTTTACATTCTTCAAACTGGGATATAATTTCTGTCCCCTCAGTAAGAACCTGATGGCCGGAAAACCACCTGGGTCTGCCCCAAGGAGGGAAATAAACTCATGATTGTATCCAGCAGCTGGTCGAGTGGCAACAGACCCAGCCTTGGCCGGCAACCCCTGTCCAGCCTGCAGTGAAGCTCAGATCCCTCCCAGCCCAACACAAGGCCACAGGGGCCAGTGTGCTGTTTTCCAGCCTCCGGGCATTTTACTTGTTCCAAGCTTGATCCCTCCCCCAGCCCTAGTCAGAAAGGAAAAGCCGTGGGAATGGAGCTCAACACCCCGAGGTAGGCTCACCCCCAGCCGATCAGCAGCTCTTAACTCCCTCAGCGCCGGCAGGCAGCTCTCTGCAGAGACCTCCACTGCAGGGATGCCTCGCTGGCAATCTCTCCAGCAAAGGGTGACAGCTCCAGATCGGCCCCATCCTTCTCCCCAGGCTTCCTCACATGGACAGCTCCTGCACAGGGGTCAGCTGGCCTCAGTGCTGTGCCACGAGCAAGAGGACAGCCGAGGGCAGACCTGCCATTCACCCACCATGGTCCCTCATGCTTTCTCAGCACGTCCATTGCTCCTGCTGACTGACCTCGCTGTGTTTCCACCCTCCATCAGCACATGGACAGCAAACCAGGAGATGAGAGCACTCTTTCCATCTTTCCACACTCCCAGCAACTCAGAGGCAGCCCACTTCACAGAAGCACATCTCCATCATGGCATCAAAGCACATTGTCTTGCTTTTGCTCCGTGCACCGCTGCACAAGAGCCGTGCTGCCGTACAGCGCAGCCCCCGCTCCGCGCACAGCCTGCGGTCAGCAATTAGCCGGCATGTCAGGAGTTAAGTTAGCATTTCCATTCTCCTGACCTGCACCAACGCTGGCTGAATATCCAGCTATTCTTTGCAGCTTGATAAAGCATGAGAAAGCTGAAGGCCTCACACACTCCTCTTTTCATAGCTTGGCCCGCTGCCCACAAGCTGTCACTCCCTGGCACCCAGGGCAAACTGAGAGAAGGAGGCCAAACTACAGCCAGCTGCAATGAATCACTCGCTCCCCCGGCCCCTCCTCCCCAGGGAGCCTGGATCCCTCCTTCCGGCAAGGAGATAATGTCTGCCTGGTTACGGTGGCTTCTTTCACAGAAAAAGCCATCCTCTTCAGGGCGGGGGGGGGGCCCTCCTATTGCAAAAGCTGCTACCACAGAAAAGCGCAAAGCAGCTCCCAGCAAGACTGAAGAACGAGAATCCTGCTCTGCAGCTGGATGGCAATGGCACTCCTGCAAGTGTTCAGCACAAACACCACTTAGAAATCTGATGTTGGCCCTTTGTCTAAATTGCAGGAAATTCTGGAGGATGGCTCAGGCACAGAATCTGGTTTGAAGGAGACTGCTTATCCCTTCATGCCCTGCTCATATGTTTATTTTGGGGTCTGACTCCCATTGCATGCTCTTCCTGGGTCATCTTTCCCCCTCCCACTGCAACATTCCGCTCAATCATCATGTCTCGTCCAAGCCTTTCCAAACACCATCACCTCGTATTTATTATGATGGGTTCCATCATACAAACTGCTTCTCCACACTACAGTTTATTCTTCATTTTTAACGCAAAGCATCAAAGAGAAATGCCTCCAAATCTTGGGGGCAGTAGATTACAGCATAAAAAATGCAGCAAAGAAGTCACAGGAACATCAAGGTCTTCTTCATGCTACAGGCCCAAGTTTGGAAAGCAAAGCCTTTAGCAAGTTAAAGATGTCAGCTATTTACTTAGGAAGGGGAGATTCATTAACAAAAACATAGACAAACTCAGAACATCACCACCATGAACCAATCAGTGGCACACAGGTCCACATGGCACATGGGGCACTTCTAGCCACTCATTTGTCTCTTGCAGAGAAGTTGTTCACTGCACAGTAGGCAGCCTCTCTCTCCCAGGACAGAGAAAGGGGCTGCAGTCTGCAGTTTTGCTGGAATAAGGGTTTAACCCAAGCCCAGCAAGGGCAATGCCTCACTGCTTCGACATAGTTGCCTTCCCAACAGCATATGCTGCTGTCTCATTCCTCTTCTACCACTAGTAAAACTGTAACCCTCCCTGGCCCAGTGCCTTAAGAGCCACTCAATACTGTCTAGCCCCTCTTCCTCTGTAAGGCAGCTGCTTAGGCTCCAAGCTCAGCATACCTGTCTGCTGGTAATGTGCTTCAAACTCAGGCAGTGCCAGGGCAGGATTATACACATTTCTTTCATCTCCTCCTGCATTTGTGGTATGATGAAGGAAGAGTTACACCCTCCCCACGTGGCAGCCAGCGTGCATTCAAACAGTGAGAAACTCACTGGCTTTGTTTGGGTCATCTAAGGGTCTACAGGGAGTTTCTTTTTACAGAGGGTTATGGGTTTTTGTTTAGTTGATGGTCTTGTTATTGTTGTTGTGTTTGTTTGGGGTTTTTTGGTCGGTTTGTTGCTTTTTTTAAACAAAACAAAATAAAACAGCCGTGGGAAGGACCTTCACTCTTCCTAATGCTACTTTCATTACAAACTAAACCAAGACTTTAAAATGCTCTTTCAGGGACATAGGCTATCAAGAATCAAAATAACGACACTAGCTATGGATTTATCCCCTATGATACATTAATAGCACTTTGTAAGGTTTCTCTTGAAGGGTGCTTGTAGCCAGGTGGGGGTCAGTCTCTTCTCCCAGGCAACCTGTGACAGAACAAGAGGACACAGTCTCAGGGTGTGCCAGGGGAGGTCTAGGCTGGATGTTAGGAAGAAATTCTTCACAGGAGGAGTGATTTGCCATTGGAATGGGCTGCCCAGGGAGGTGGTGGAGTCACCATCACTGTAAGTGTTTAAAATGAGACTGGATGAGGCACTTAGTGGCATAGTTTAGTTAATTAGATGGTGTTGGGTGATAGGTTGGACTTGATGATCCCAAAGGTCTTTTCCAACCTGGTTAATTCTGTATTCTGTAAACATCTACATCAATAAAAGCCTCCTCCATAACACCTGCAGCTACAAAACTAATATATCAAAAAGATGATTACACTGAGCATCCATAAAGTCAGCAAGCTCTGGATCTCAGGCTACCACTTGTGCAAATCAAATACAAACCACTCCCTAACGGTACAGACACGCACGTGGAGTGTGGCTGTGGGAATGGCAGCTCATTCAGCACCACCCTTCACTGCCAGGAGGATCTCTAAATGTAAAAGCTTAATAGAAACAGTTAATGTCCCAAGTGTGGCTCTGAGCCATCTGAGCTCTGTGTGTAATATAATCGGGTTCCTAATGCTCAGAATAGCACTCTGGAGTCCTAGCACAGACTGAGACCTCACTGTATTAAGTGTTGTGCAGATAGCTTCGTGAGGCCGTTTTCTCTTCTGTAAAATTACTGAGCACCATATACAGGAACCAACCATAAACCATGTTTTACAGAAGTTCAGACACAGGAGAGCAATGTATACTTTTCAAATGTCTGTCTTCTTTTTTTTTTTTTTTGGCAGCTAAATCAAGTTATTTTCACAAACGCACTGTGGGGAGGGAAGGGAACACTGAGGTTACTCTCTCTGCAGAGCAGACAGGCACAAGTCCATTTCAGCCAAAGCTCACTGAGGCTCTTTATGCTCCCGTTCAGTGACAGAGGTCACTTGTCAAAGGCTGAACCAGATCTGGTACTGGGCTGCCTGCTAAGCACGCTGGCAAGAGGATCTGAGCCGTACCCTTCTCTGCAGTTGTTTGCGTTTCTTTGGGAACACCAAAGGCCTGGAGTCCATCCCAATGCTGCTTGCACCACCTTTGCTAAAAACATGCCTTTTAGCTCCAAAGCAGAATTTGCCTTAAATTCCTCGTGCTCTGAAGGAAGCAAGCTCGTTCGCATGATTTATGAAGAAGGTAATTGCTCGCGTTGGCCAAAAACACTTCATTTACGCAAATTCTCATTCTTTTGGCTCAGACTTCAGGGTATTTTTCTACCACAAATACAGGCCAGATCCATGCCCGAGATCCTCTTCAGGTTCACACTGCGCTGCAGGTGCTGCACCCTGCTCATACCTCCAAAGCATCCGGAAATCTCAGCTTTTCAATTCATTGATTTTTAAGAGGCACCAGGTCATGCTGTCTGGCCCTCAGTTGATCACAGCTCATGAGCTCTCTGCACATTTCTGGCTTGGGCACCGTATGTGCTTGAAATGAATAGAGACTAGATGCCTTCTGGCAAGATGCCGGAGGCAAAGGCCTCAGGAGAGAAATCCAGCATTTCCCAGGCTGATGCAAATGGACAGGCATCCCCTCGCTTCAACTCTTATTTTCTATTTCTGAAAAGACAAGGAGCTGGCTACTATGAGGGGGAAAGCAGAAGCTGTAGGGTACAACACAGCTGTAAACCTGCTCTCAAAGTAGTATCTTACAAAAAGCAGCAGAAATAGGCAGCGGAGTAGATAGGAGCCCTTTGCAAAACCTAGGCAAATACCACTGCAGGATAATATCTTAATATAGGTTGCTCTTCAGATCTGCACCAGGCTGAATGCCCCAATGCGGTGAGAGAAAATGCTATACAATGGAGAGCAGGAAGGGACTATGTATGGGCATGAGAAGGAGCAGGCTATGTATGAAATAGGACATTTGTCTCTCAGCCAAAAAGAGCCAATATTTTCAGCACTGTTTTGCCTTTCCTCTGCTGTTTTTTTTTGTAGCTGAGAGGAATCCTGCCAGTCCATTGCACAGCGTTTCTGATCAGAGCTCATTGTCCTGCCTGCTGCCCTGGCATAGGGCTCCCCAGGAGCTGACTACTCAAAGGGTAAGGGACAGAGAAAAAAGAGGGCACTAAAAATGTGCCTGCCAAGGGTTGGGTGCCAGCACATTCTCCTGAGCTCCACAGAACAAGTGGGGAAGCAGGAAGAGAAACTTTCACAAAGCTTTTTCTTAAACCAGATTTACAGGGATACAGCAGCACAGAGTAGAGTCATGAGTGAGGGGAGCCTGAACAAGTTAATAGCCAACCAGCAAGGCTGTCACGAGAGACTGCAACCAATGACAGATTTCCAGAAACACCAAATCCAAAACGGTTGCCTGCAGACCAACTTGAAGCTGCTGCTGCCTCCACTCTTTCTGCACCACTGCAATACAATCACAACTACAGCATTATCCTTCCCCTCCTGAACTCTATTTTTCTAAGAGGTGACCACACTGAAAACTACCTTTTCTCTTTTCTTGTATGCCACCAGCAGTAAGGATCTGAAAGTCTGGGTTTTGGCAACTAAAGTAACTGCTGGGGAAATATTACTGGAGAGTTTTGCCAGAAGAGACAAGAAGAGCCTTCCAACTTCTTGGTAAGGTGGTATGTACAAAGGCAATTTGGTGCAGAGCTGTGAGGACAGCAATAATAGAAGTCCTATTGCTGTGGTGGATATTCCCAAGGCTGTGGGAAGAAGGATGAAATTGGCTGCTGCTTTACCTGTAGTCTCAGGAATCAAGCTTGTCAAGACCTACAAAAATTCCAGTAGTCTCATGACCAGCAGTTTTTAGGAGGAAGATTTTTTAATGAGGATATTTTTGACTATTGGGGAGGAAAGGAGGAAAGGAGGAAAGGAGGAAAGGAGGAAAGGAGGAAAGGAGGAAAGGAGGAAAGGAGGAAAGGAGGAAAGGAGGAAAGGAGGAAAGGAGGAAAGGAGGAAAGGAGGAAAGGAGGAAAGGAGGAAAGGAGGAAAGGAGGAAAGGAGGAAAGGAGGAAAGGAGGAAAGGAGGAAAGGAGGAAAGGAGGAAAGGAGGAAAGGAGGAAAGGAGGAAAGGAGGAAAGGAGGAAAGGAGGAAAGGAGGAAAGGAGGAAAGGAGGAAAGGAGGAAAGGAGGAAAAGGAGGAAAGGAGGAAAGGAGGAAAGGAGGAAAGGAGGAAAGGAGGAAAGGAGGAAAGGAGGAAAGGAGGAAAGGAGGAAAGGAGGAAAGGAGGAAAGGAGGAAAGGAGGAAAGGAGGAAAGGAGGAAAGGAGGAAAGGAGGAAAGGAGGAAAGGAGGAAAGGAGGAAAGGAGGAAAGGAGGAAAGGAGGAAAGGAGGAAAGGAGGAAAGGAGGAAAGGAGGAAAGGAGGAAAGGAGGAAAGGAGGAAAGGAGGAAAGGAGGAAAGGAGGAAAGGAGGAAAGGAGGAAAGGAGGAAAGGAGGAAAGGAGGAAAGGAGGAAAGGAGGAAAGGAGGAAAGGAGGAAAGGAGGAAAGGAGGAAAGGAGGAAAGGAGGAAAGGAGGAAAGGAGGAAAGGAGGAAAGGAGGAAAGGAGGAAAGGAGGAAAGGAGGAAAGGAGGAAAGGAGGAAAGGAGGAAAGGAGGAAAGGAGGAAAGGAGGAAAGGAGGAAAGGAGGAAAGGAGGAAAGGAGGAAAGGAGGAAAGGAGGAAAGGAGGAAAGGAGGAAAGGAGGAAAAAGGAGGAAAGGAGGAAAGGAGGAAAGGAGGAAAGGAGGAAAGGAGGAAAGGAGGAAAGGAGGAAAGGAGGAAAGGAGGAAAGGAGGAAAGGAGGAAAGGAGGAAAGGAGGAAAGGAGGAAAGGAGGAAAGGAGGAAAGGAGGAAAGGAGGAAAGGAGGAAAGGAGGAAAGGAGGAAAGGAGGAAAGGAGGAAAAAAAGGTGTGTTTCTGCTATTGCTTTGCCATTTAAGACACTGTCATTGTCACCTTTCAGATGTGTAAGTATGAGAGACAGCAGCAGCTGAGGTGCAGTAATTAGGAGAGAGAGAAGTGCAGGCCTTGTCTCACATCTTTCTGTTAAGATGCACTTTATACTTTGGCAGGTTTAACAGTCCCCAGTGAAAATAAGCCATCTGCATCTACTCCAGTAGACTGTCCTCATTTCTGAACCCTTCGGAAAGTTCTGGAGAAATCAGTGTCGCCTCCCCGCTTTTTATCAGGCCCCAAAGCAGTCACAAACCCATTAATTCTCTTACAGTAACACAAGAACACTGGCTCTAGACCTGTTCACAAGACATCCACTTCAAAAAAAGGGTTTTTTTCCCTTTTATTCAAGCATCTGCTGAATTCTAAGTTTCAATGCTCTCTGAAGTGCCAGCAATGAAGCCAAGAAGGATGGGACCAGGCTCATTCAATTCTATTCACAAGCACCCTTCCTGAAAAAAGCCAATAACTTTCGGAGAGTCTCTGCAGACTTTGCTCAACCACTCTGCACACTGAAGAATGGCTGGTTGGTAATACTCTTTTTCACTCAGTGAGCACAGGCCCAAAGGTTTTCATCCCCATGAGCTCAGAAATTTCCATTGCCATTTGAGAGAGACATTTTCCTGGCAGTTCTCAAAAGATGCATTTGTAAAATAGGGAACAACCTCAAGGAATGCTAAAGCAAAGGAAGAAAGCTGTACGTGGACAGTCTTTCTACTTCATCCAGGAAAGGAAATTCCTTCTCAGCACTGATGCCCCATAAACACAACCTCCTCTGCAACTACCAAAGATCTGTTCAACACAAAGTGCCCAGTTGTCCACCCTACCTTTTACAAATACTTGGCATTTTCCGTGGTGTTGGTTTCTCATCAGCTGGGACAACAACCACCAAAATATCAAAAAAAAAAAAAGATTAAAAGTCCAGAAACACACATTTGTGTGTGCATGCCAGGCATGAAAGGAAAACAAGGGGTGCATGTCAGATGCCTGGAACAAATTGTAAGAGAGGTGAAGGTATTCTAGTGAGCTCACTACAGGGAAGATACATTCATGCCACTGATTTTTGAACTTGCACTCCACAGACTGTTGTAGTCTGCAAAGGTATTTAAAATAAGCAAATTCAGTACCATATCTATTGAAAAATGTTGAGAAGTCTGCAAAACCAAAGAAGCTGAAACTTTCTTCTTTCAAGTGCAAAACATTTAGATGGCACAAAGCCAAGACCCAGAAAAAAGCCCTAGTCAGTAGCTCAGGAATGCCAGCTCTTAACACAAACCAAAAGCATACAAACCCTCTGGTTGGGCAATTCACAGGATCATCTCTCACCAAAAATTCACTTAAAATTGCACTCTTAAAATTACATCTATAGTCCATCTCCTTGATTCTATGCCAGGGAAACCTAACTGCAGTCTCATTCCAACAGTCTCCAAAGCAGTCAGCTGAGCAAGCTATTTTTCTTACCTTGCTTTGGGAAATTCTTTCTTAGCATCTCTAAAGAGAAACAAGAAGGCTTCCCATCACATCAGGCAGAATCCCTTCCATCACTCCCAGCTCTTAAGTAAAGGCATTCCTGAGGCACACTGTGCCCTAATAAATCAACACAAGGGCTCCAGGTTTCCCTGGCAGCTGGAAGCTGGAATTCTGCAGAGAAGGCAAACACCTCCCCAGCTAAAGCAAACACAGGCAGGGAGCCCCTGTGGTGCATCCACAGCTACTGTCAGAAGAGGGACAAGAAAGAAGGTAGGCATTTGTCTGACAAAAGGCAATCCAACTTAAAAACAGGAGATAGCCACGAGTCCAACCCTGACCTAGGCATTCCTCTGTGCAGGCATGTGCCTGCCAAAACGTTTTATCAGAGCAAAACCACAGAGCTTCATTTTTGGCACAATGACCATCTTGCCCCTGACGTGGATGGTAGTTTTGCCTTTAAGAGCATTTGCTCTAGCATTTAGGAATCTCATGTAAAAGATCCTGCAAAAACACAGAACAAAAATAACCCAGACTTGTGCAGCTTAACTCTAAAATAAACGAAGACAAAGGAAACAGCCCTGATCAGTATGAGTGTCAGTCAGCTCAGCAGAACAAGACGACGGCTGTTTCTAGGGGTAAAGGGAGGTGTTTGAGTTGGGTTTTCTCTCTCTTCTCCCAGCCCCCCACCCCCTCTTCCTTTTTAAACTACATTACAGAAAAGACCTGATGAAAGATTTTAGAAAAGAATTATTAGGTGGCTTGGCACACATTTATGGCCCAACCACCTCTCACATTGAAACCAAACCAGTATTTTTCAAAAGCAGCGCAAGGAAACAACAGAGGCTACTGTTACCAGACAAACAGCAGTAAGAGTCCAACTTCCAGTGCTAACATTTGCTAGAATGCATACAAAAAACACCCCTGCTTCAATACCTCATTTTCAGCTGCACTTGGCAAGTAAGGGAAGGGAGTAGCCAAGGCAGGGCTGAAACAGTGACAGTAAATTAAAAGCAAGAGCTGATTGTCTCAAATGCTTTTACAACAGGCACAAACCAACTGATACCTTCAAAATACATCTTATTTACTAAAGTAAAGGCATCTTCCTCAGGTACACTCTGGGAGCTGGGGTAAATACTCAGGTTTCAACATCTCTCACACTTGATGGTTATGGTCTTCCACAGGGAGTTTCCAGGGAGAGCCTTCAGTGCACAGATGGGAGGTAGTGCGGCATAAGCATGAACAAATCCCCCTTAGGTCAGACCTGATCTGTACCACAAACCCAAGTCTTCAGCTTCCACAACACCATTCGGAGCCCTCACTTTGGGATCACTGTAAAGCATACTTTCCCCTTCCCACTCCCCTTAAGAACCACCAAATCCTAGTCTAAAAGCAAATAGTGCCTTTAAGGGAAATCCTGGTCTACCTATATGTGCCTAATTGAAAAACACACATGCCAGGCAGCTAACAGTACACAGCAATGGTAGAAAACCAACAGACCCATCAGTAGATGAGGGCCAGGAGCATCCCTCCAGCCCCCAAATAAACAAACAAATGCACAGATTGCTGCATGAGATTCATCCTGCAGAGCTGTGTGCTGTTGTGGAAGACTTTTGAGTGGCAGCAGGGCACTCAGAAGCCCTGGGTCTCACGCAAAGAATCACAGATGAATGTGTTGGGTGAAGGACTCGTACATATGTATATGTGGAGAGACAGACACAAAGAAGCGGGGGGTGGTGGTGGGTGGGGAGAGCGCAAGACTTGTCTAAAGGCCTTGTGCTTATTTTGACCTTTCAGTTGAAGATTCTCCGAGAAGGCACTGTTCAGCCCCAAGCCTGATTAGATGTCTTGGGAAAAACAGAGCACAAAGCATCACACATGAATGAGCACAGAGCCATAATACGATCCCGATATTCCCACCCATCCATATGGCCAAAAAAGCTAAGTTCTTCAGTGCAAACATTGGCAATGGCAACATGAAACTAATGTGTTAATTAGCAGACTTTGCAATCCAGCACACGACAGAGATTGCCAGTGTTGGCTATTATATAGTCAATCATGAGCCAAGCAGAACAGCCACCACCTTAGTTAACCCATTCAGAACAATGTTAATTACTTGCAAATTGCAGGTTTCTAGAGGGAGCAGAACAAGGTCTATTTTCTAAACTTCTTTTCTCAGAGATATCGTACAACTTATTTTGTATGGCAAGCTCTCCATCACTTGCAACTCTCTCTTTATTAACATTCAGTCTCAAATTAGATGTTTAGCTTTAAGGAAGTTCAGGTAAGCTCACTGCCTTGCTTTACACATCAGACTAAATGAGAGCTCAATGATTTATCTGACCTTATAAAACGAAGTTTGTTTTCAGCCTGTGACAAGTTATTCTGAAACAATTATAGGCTAAACCATAACATTCATCAGACTTAAATCCCATATGGGAGTTTCACATTGAATGCAAGAGAAGATTAAGGAAAGTAACAGAAATTGCTTAAATGCAATTGGATTTTAACACATGTATTTACACACCAATTGCTTATTAAAAGTCTACTTTCCTACAAAGTTTAATCAGTAAGATAACTGCCACCAAACAGCTCCAATAGAAATGATCAACATAATGGTGAGAAAAATATTGTGAGAAATATAAAGATTTCATTCTCAAGAGACATCCTAAGCACAAACCTTAAGATAACACTCTCATCGCGAACAAGATTCTTTATATTCAAGATGTACTACTTACATTGTATAAAACATTCAGACAAACTTTGAGAGGGAATAAAAGAAAGGGAAAAAAAGGAGGAATGCAACTGCAGTAATCTTGGGGTTATTTCTAAAGCACAGAAAACCAGAATCAATTGCAGCAGGACTAGTGAGAGTCACATAATTTAAGGTAAGACCACTCTGACTTCCTGCCTAATACACAGGCACTGTTCCATTTCATCCACTCACACCTCCACAAAACCCATTAAGTGGTTCTGTGAAATGTAGTGGTTTATGGCATCTAGACTCGAGGCCTTTGGAGGTCAAAACATAAGTTCACAACTCTCCTAGTAGTTTGCTCCAATGGCTCCATCATTCTGTCTAGCAGTAAAGCCACTCTAATTTCTTATTTGTTTGCCTTCTGCCTTGAGCCATTAATTCCTCCTCTGCTGGATTAAAGAGGAGCTCCTCAGAGTGAATTATGCACATGCTTTAACCAAGTCACCTCTCAATGGCTTTTTTGGCAATCAACAGATCAGTCAGTCTCTCATTACAAGGCACCTTCTTGAGTGATTTAACAACTTGCTTTAAAAAAAACAAAACAAAACCAACAATTTTATTGTCATCCCCCTACCTCCTCCCCCTGCTTCAGGGTCACTGCACTAGCGAAGCACACAGTCAGTGAACGATCTGCAGCTCTGGCACACAGAAGCCTATACTTGCCTGCATCACATGGATGCTATTTCACTAGAACCATTTTACAGCCTAACGGAGGAGCTACACAAATCATAGACTGCAAAGATGCTATCAGTTAGCTAATAATTATCTGACTCCACTGAGTGTAAGGAACTTGGGTCTTAATCACCACTTAATCGCTTCTTCACAAGCACTAAGGAGAATTCCAATAATCGATCTCCATTCTGCCGAAGATTTACATACTGCTCAGGATCTTCAGGCAAGAACATCCTGTCACTTCCATCCATGGTTTTGAATTTGCCCTCAGCATTGCCTGCTTCTCTGCTGAACCAACACTGGCAGTGGCTTTACATTTCTTTCCAGAATACTGATGAACTATGCAACAGTTGAGTATAGTACTGATGCTCATTGAAGATGCCGACTAGGAATACCACCTTCCAACATGTCCTCAGTAACCCATGATTTTAAAGGCATCAGTCTTTTTATCTTTTTTTTTTTTAATTAAATAATTATGAGGTATGCTGTTGATGTTGGCACAGATCAATTATTCACCCTTTTGTATGCCTCCAAGACAAACATCCTAAAAAACACATTACATGAACGCATTCACCGGCTGCCCCTGTACTCATGTGCTCATTTCCAGCTGCTCTTTCTTACTATTAACACACCCTCTGAAGCCTTTAGGGATATATATCCTCTGAGGTATACATCAAACCCAATAAATACCTATCTCAAATCTCCCAAAAGACCCAACTTACTCAAGATCACTGCACGAATAGCATTAATCCCTTGTAGATGTTCATCAGACACTCCATAGCACAAAGACAAGCACCTCCGACTATTCCTGCTCTAACAGGAGGCCCATCAAACTTCTACCTCTAACCATCATTTCTGTTTAATGACAGTTCTCATTTTGTGTTCTATGTCAAATATACACCTAAGTTCACAAATTCCATAAGGCAGAGAGCTCATGCTCTGTGTGCAGGCAGCAGCACAGACCAAGGTTTGGGCACAGGTCAGTGTGACAGCAGGAGGATTCTGCCCGTTGTACCACTCAGAAGAAAACAATTCCAAGACAACAGTACAGAATGAGATCTGTGGCTTCTATCAATCAAAGTAAGAAACTTGTTATTGTGAACTTCCTAGTGCAGCTGCCTGGGAACACTAATATCTGGCTGGGACACTTTCCTCTTGGATGAGTTTCTCAACAGAGCTCCAGGCAGCAGGAATACGCAGCCTATGGAAAACTGGTGACAGGGAAGGCTACTCACCGGTTCATACAGAAGGAGGTCTACTCCTATTTATGCATGACCGCTCAAGTGAACTGCGTGACTGCTTTTGTTGACCTGCTCTCAGCGATCTGTTCTTTCAGTAGGAACTCGAGGAGGAAGCCATGCTGGGACTGGGCAAAGGAAAAAAAAACAACACCCTGTGGACATAGCAAACGGGACAGAAAATTCCCCTGCACGTTCTGTAAGTTTATTTGCAGTCATGCTTTGCATTGACATTTCTAGCGGCTTTCTGGGACATCTTCACACATCAAAGCCCAAGCTACACCACAGTAGTCATTTTGACTACATCTACTTTAGAAATTGATTAGACCATTGATTTTTTTCTTAGCTTAGATAGACATAAAATGACCTTTCCATCCCACAAAAAAAGGGTGAATTTACACATGTAAACAGAGTCTTCATTTTTGCTCCCTTAGAAGGCAAGTCCTGATTTTCTTTTTCCATGCAGCTCTCAAAAGATCAAGTCTGCTTCCTCCACTTGAGTTTTTCACCTTTCTGTCCAAAACAGGCCAAAAGGACAAGACTTCTCAGTGCATATACAGAACAGCAAACTGAAGAATAACATGACAGAGATAGTCCTCAAGAATCACTGAGTGGTAAAAAAGAATAAATCAGTACCCATTTTGTAGACGAACAGATATACTTTAGTCAAGTGAAGAGGCATCATAGAGGATAGTCCCCAGTAGAGATAATTTCATCATAAGCATACAGGTCAAGGCTTTCTTCATACATAAAAGTTTTTTGAGATGTATTTTCATCACAGAGTGAAATAACAAAGATGCTCCATGTGTTTATACCAGTTGAAACCATTTCCCTCATGAATCATTACATGCACATGATTTCTACCTGCTTAAAATAAACCCATAGCATTTTGGGCAAAGTTCCACTCTTAGGACCTTGTGCCTTCTGGTACTTCCTACATGGTGCAGATAACAATCCCAGAGCTGAACAGCCAAGTGTCATTTGTGTTTTGATGACACAACAGGCTCTGGCAGACTGCAGAGAACTCAAAGCCTCTAACTGTCACTGCAGCGCCTGCTAGGACTGTACTGTGTTGGCAGCACTGGGATGAAGGTAGAGAGATGCACTGCCCAATGGCTTTCAAACATTCAGGAAGCTACACAGGCAAAGGAGAAGGACGGAACCTCACAACTGCAAGTGCAGGTCATTCTCTCATCACATCTTTGCTCCCATCCTGGGACTTGCAGGCTGCTGCTGACTACTGCACCAGACACAAAACTTTAGGCAGCAGCAGAATATCAAACTGCAAAAATCCTTAACCTGAAACATTCAAGTTTCTTGGGGATGCACAAGCAGAACACCAGCATACAAGTTCCTTCCAGCAGGATGCCCATCACTGACATCACTGCCTGGAAGGTAAACATTATTTGGATGTTGTTTGTCTGTAATTAATTGAGTTTGGCATTCACAGATCCACAGGAAGAGCTGCTGCTGTAGCAGGTCTGTGATGGTGGGATGCTGTTGATGCATTTGAATGGTTAGCTCCAAAATAACGAGTGCACAACATGACCAACAGCTTGCCTACTCTTTCTACTCTTTCCAACATTTACTTGCAAAGTTCAACAGCGGCAGCTCTCCACTGTGAAGCCTAATTATGTATTACAGAACAGTGGCCAGGGAAAATATGGGCCATCAAGGAAAGCTTCATGATGCTACCACCCTGTACATACAGGCCTCATTACCACAATGAAACAGAAGAGTTATTTGGAAGACTGATGATGGTGAGCAAGCCCTTCTGTGTTTTGTGGACAGAAAATGCATTTACAAGGTTCAAGCAACCAGAGCACAGGACTGTTAGTGCAACACACAGGAATAGTTTTAAAATACAATAAGCAAGAAAGCATGACTGTCAGAGGTCCCCTTGAAGCCTTTAGATTTTTGTCACTCTGCAGAGCTTTTTACTGAAACTACTGACACAGGCTTCCACCTCCCCTGCAGATCAGTTCAATGTTGAGAAGGAAGGGGTCATGGTGACTTGGGCACTATGAGGACAGAGACTTGACTGTCCCAAGCCCAGAAAAGGCATACAGGCTAAATGGCTCTTTCATCTGTTCCTGTGCAGCTGCTCATATGGTGATGCTCCTGGCACACACAGTGCCTGCTCCACATCTCTGCTGCTGTGGAGAGTAACCTTGCAGGTAGGTGTCCTCTTGGTGTTGTAGACAAGAACAGCATTTCTAGGGCAGCTGCTCTACCTTATTTCTTCTTTCTCTTTAGCTCTACACCACGTGCTCTGTGCCCAGCACTGCTGACAAGCAGACACTACAGCACTGGGACTCCCAGCTGCCTGTTACTGTGGCCAAAGAGTGCAGAGTACTCAGTCACTTGGAGATGACAGCGCTGTAGGGACTGCCTTGCCAATTTAAATGCTGCCCACACTGCCAAGATGACAAGCTGGTAGCAAGTATGCATTTTGTAATTACACATGCACTTCTAGAGGCTGTCACACTCCTGGGGAACATTTTCTGGTTACAAATCTCAAAAAGACAAGAAAAATCTGGATGATAGAAACAAAGAAACATTGAGAGAGTCAGCAATACTCCTTACATTGACGATGGTCCCCCAGGATAGTCACCTCTTCACTGCAGCCATGAGAACGCTGCACTGACATGCAGACCAACCAGCAACAGGCTCTTGTGATCTTTGCCTTAAATCTCTCTCAGCAGCTGCAGGTCAACATGAAATGCAATCCAAGATGTTTTAGCCAAAGATCAGATTATAAATTCGCAAATACCTTGGACTCCCTAGGTCCTTCAACACTGCTGCAGCCTCATTTCACCAGTTCCTCTCAAAATGCTAAACTGGCTCAAAGGAGTTGGCAAATAAACAGAGCCCCTGCTTGCTACACCTCTGTTTCCCACAGTGGCACACATAGCTCACATGCAATGAATTCAGCTGCAGCCCCATTGGCCTTTCTCCTGGGCAGAATCATTCCGTAATGGACTGCAGCCTACACACAAGAACTTGAGCAGTATGCAAACACAGATCAAAACACTGACAGCAATGGGATTCAGAAGTCCAGGAATTACTTTTACACCACAGCTCTCCAGCACACACTACTTTTTTATTTTGGCCTCACCAAAGGTAGGAGACAGTTTAGGACAAGTAAAAAGAGCTCTTAACTCTTGTGCATGAAAGACAGCAGACAGATGATCCCAGAAGAGTTACCAAAATGCTCTCACATAAGATAATTTGCTACCAGGTAATTCACTAACAGAATTGTTCTTTCCAGCATTTTCAGGTTAGTCTGATGCAAAAAGTCGTGGGATCAAAGCTGGGAAAGTGCTAAATAGTTGCTCCAAGCTGTCCAAAACCCAACATCAACTTCAGTGATAACATTTTTTCTGACTAAGTCTGGTGTGGCAGGTACAAGAGCATCTTTAAATCCCTTGTGCCTGTGCTTTAAACTCTTGTTGTCCAAAGGACTTTCAGCTGAGCACTGAACATTTGCAGGGCAGAATATGCCAGAGGCATATTCTCAATCATCTGCTTGGCCAGCTGTTCACAGAGGTTGGCAGCTCTTTGTGGAAATTAGAGAGCCCAAAAATCCCTCACAGACTTACAGAGGAGGGTGGGGCATGGCTACTGGTAAGCAAGAGGGACTTCAAGAGCACACATCCTTCAGGAGTCAGGACCGGAGTGGGGAAATCGGCTGTGCCCCAGTTCTTAGGGCAACCTCACAGAAAGAATAGGGAGGTCATCCAACCCAAATGTGAAATGGTGTGGTATAGGAGAGTTCAAGGAACAGAGACTGAAACAAAAATAATTTTGAAATAGGCATACATGGGCAGAAACCTTAAGCTGAAAACACCACTTTTATGTAGCAATTTTCAGAATCATTATAATAGGGTAAGATGTCAAATACACCCACTCTATTTATAGAATGACATGCAATTTAGTCAGAAAACTAGTTTCATCAGCATAGATGCTGTTGATACATCATGAAATGCTTGAACGCAATCAGTTTCCCTTACCTGCACAGTCCCTGTCACAACCACTCTGCCATGGCAGAGCTGCAGGGAGGGGCAGGGCACAAGAAAGATCACATTCTCCTTGTGATAACTTCAGCAGCAGTGTGAATCCCATCACTGCATCACTGACAGGCAACACTGCATTTGGCTGAGATAAACTGAGACACATGCTGAAAACCAGAAGCTCCAAAGGCTACACTGCCTTGAAATTCAGAGTTAAGAGAAAGTTCAGAAGAGAATGAGAATGATCATGACTTGAAATTCTCTGCATCTGCTGATACAAAGCTTGCTAGCAATATAAAAAATTCACTTAGTTAATACATTAGAGTTGTGTATCCCAATGGCTCACCACAGATTCTAGGTGGGTATTCAGAGCAAGTGGCCACACGATTCCTAACCTTTAGCCCCTGGCATAGAACTAGCCTAGCTAAACCAGGAACAAAGACCAACCCATCTACAGCCCTGGTGACACAGGGACAAAAGACCTTCCATGTGAAATAGAACAGGTACAAGTAGCAAGGTAAAGCTACAACTGTTTCTTCAAGAAAAGAAAATAAATATAATTTCCTAAAAGGGAGTAGCTTTGAAGTTGCAGGAATCTTGAGAGCAGCAGCACTGGTGTAGAGCAGACACTGGGGAAACTCAACCCACCAGTTCCACGCTGTTCCATAGTTAAAACTTCAAAGCCAAAGCAATGCGAAGTCTCACATGTTTGCCAGGCACAGAAGTGTTCCTCACAGTACTTGCAGTGTTTATATTACAAGTAAATAACTCAAGTTCACATGCAATTAAAGTCTGGCATCTGGGAATTTCCTCAGAACCTATAGCATTTGAAGATTTACCTCAGTTTGGTCAACACTTAGAATCTTCCTATCAGATCACGCTAACAAAAAAATTCTTTTCTACTTCATTTCCCCCCACACCCCCTGTTTCTGTCTTAGGGGGGGATTTTGAAAGTGAAATTCTAAAATTCAGAATATTAGAAATTTTTTTCTTTAATTGGTTTTTAAAACTCCAATCTACCTAAACTGACACCATTCGTTTATTTGCCCCCACCCAGAAGCATTGGGAGGTTGTACTTACTCCTAGTTAACAAAGAAAAGACTTCCTACAACCTCAAAATAGCTCAGAGGTCTTAGTTGCTACTTGGCTAAAAAAAAAAATAAAAATTATATATATAAAAAAATAAATACTAGCAGTGCAAACAAGTCTTCCACATTTATTACTTCAGCAGCTGGAGAGAAAAAGCAGAGCCTCACAGAGATCACACCAAAGCACTGTGGCTCTTCCATTAGTCAAGGCTGCATGTCAGTACAGGTCGAAACATCCTGCTTCATGTTTTTCTACCTCTGCAGCCTAGCAAGTCTGAGCTCCAGCGACTACAACCCAGGACAGTTTATAAAGCAGAGGCACATCTCAGGTATGGCTATAGCAGACCCCAGCATAAAGGCTGATCCTACATGGTTCTAGGGAGCCATGCAGTTAGCAAAACTCACTTCAAGCAGTAATTAGAGAGTCCCTAGACTCAGCGTGCTGAGGGGAAGGTCTTTGGGCTCTCGTCACCGTGCTGGAGTGAACACTGTGCAACACATGAAGTTACTTTTCCCAGCTGAATTAAGCATCTGCTCTGCCTCCTGGAACAGCAGCAGCATGTGTGCACACACTCCTAATGTCCCAAATGCTTGTCCCTGAAAAACACACCCAAGAATTTTCTAAGAACTGTCTTCCAGCACCAAGACCAGACAACACTCAAACAATAATCAATAGAAACCTTCTCTAAAGACATGATCAAAACCATCAGGACATCAAAGCCACCTCAAATAATAGGACAAGGAAAATGATACCAGGACAATGAAAGGCCAGCTGGCACATTCCCATAAAGGCAAAAGCAGCCCTCCTGTGGTTTTGACGAACAGCAGAAGATGAATCCTTTCCGATACAGTAATCCTGCAATCAGATACTCACAAGAACCACAAATAAACACAAATCAAATCCAGGGCTTTACCAGATTACAGGGAATGCAAAGGGGAGTCAGTAGCACACACCGGCTTTCCAGCACTCAGAGCACAAAGACATTTCACTGAAAATCCAGGTGAGCTAAAAGGGGCACCAGTCCAACCCCTGCTTCCTGAAACCAGCACGTGTCTAGAGGGCTAATTCTTACAAGAAAGCAGGCAGGCTCATGCCTCCTCTGACTGCTACCACCCTGCACAGCCTGCAAGTTGGGATGAATCAAAGTCCTGTCATCTTCCTCCAGGATGCCCTTATGCAAGATTGGGAGAATAAAGCTCAGAGCTTGGCTTCAACAGCCAATTTCAAGTTTCAGAGGAAAAAGCCCAACAGCTACAAACAAACAAAAAACACAGAACAGATGGAGAGGCTGCCAGAGTGGAGGAGAAACTGAACTCCTTGTGAGCCTCCTGTGAGGCAGCAGAAAAGGCTGAAACAGATGACAGAAGAGAAGTAAGGTCAATCTGACTGGTTCAGAGATAGAGCTTCTACCACAAAAAAAGACCAAGCCCTTGTGGGAAGTGGCTGCTACACCTTCTTCCAAACTTCATCTGTTGTCTCTTTCACCAGGTGACACCAAAGCCTAAAGCGTTTCTTCTACTGAAAAAGACACCTCCCTGGACTCAACACTGCTGTCTACACTAACCACTCTGGGAAACAAACAGCAATAGGACAAACCAGCGAGAACACTTGTTTATTTTCCCGTTGGACAGTACTGGATAGCACACACCCCACACACAGACAACCTGGGTGGGTGCTTCTTCCTTCAGAACACACCCAACATACAACTGGCACCACTTATTGGCAGGCAGTCTCTCTCTAAGCACACGGGGCCACCTTCTGCAGCAATAGATACTTTCCAGACTTGTTCAGTCCTTGCAGGCTCTGCTGATGCTGCCAGGAAAGCTCACGCGTGCCAGCAGCACCACTCACAGAAACAACCCTGCTTTACACAAAGACTGGCACCGAGGTGGAGGGAATGGCTCTGTGTGCTCCTTACAACCCTCTGTCAGCTATTCCCTCTGCCCTTATATGGGAACATACTGTGGCCCCGCCGGGAATATGATGCTGCTGGTGGACATGAAAGGTAAGGCAATACCTGAGCTGCCAGCATGCAAGGACAGGACTTCTCTTTTCTGAAAAGCAAGCAGAGTCGAGGAGCCCAAACTCTTCACAGCACTTATGCAGGAGAAAGCAGAGATTAGAGTGCTAACTGCTGACAGTCTGTGCCCACCTTTCTCAGGAGATTTATGCTGGTAATTTTAATCTTATTAAATATTGTTAATCGTATTACTAACCTAACTCTTTTCACATGTTGGAAGAAATTTAAAGAGAAAATTCCATATATGACCACACTATGTTAAACACTTTCTAGCCAAATCTCACACTGGGGCAAGCCCCTGGTCTGCAGATTCCAGTTCTGCTACACACAGGTGTGGATGCACATAGTCTGCTTAGCACCACAATACCAATGAGCTGCCTTCCCTGTGAGATTCTTCTCTGCCCATAACCTGCTTGCTTGCTTCTCCTGGGATTCTGCTAGACATTCTTGGCCTCTGAAAGTCACCCTATTAAAACTTATGCAATTCCATGCCTGGCTTGTAACAACCAAGGGGAAGCACCACTTTCCCCATCAGAATGCAAACCCACGTAGCACAAAAGCTCAGTGCATCAGCTCCCTCCTGAATTGGGGCAAGTGCCTCCATCACTGGCTTAACTCCCAGCATCACACAGACACATCATTAATGTCACGCTCATCGATTTCTGCATTTTATACACAAGGCACAACATGGGACTCCTGCAACCTCTGTTCAAAATGTGAGACCAGAAACGAGCAGAGCACATTCAGCACTCTGCTCTGCACAGAATAAGGCACTTGTTTAGTAAAATACTGACCCTGCTGTTTTACAACACTCAGGATTGTAGCCCCTTCCTTTGTAATTACCGCAGCAGTCCGGATAGTCTCTCAGGACTACTCCTGTTCCAGACTGCTGCCCCGAGATAAAGCAGCAGTCACAGAAAGTTTAGATTTGAGAAAAGAAAGGTCTCAGATTGCACTGATGTAACAGAAAACACACCTGCTTAGGGGGCCCAGACACTTGCTGCAAACTGCTCAAAAGGAATGTGTTCAAGGTGGCAAATGAGATCTCCAGAACAACAGGACTCAACTGCTCCGTTTCAGGACAGACAGTAAAATCGGCACTGATGGGAAGAAGGCAAACACATGGCCCTCCAGAAGCTAGAGCTATTGTGTTCATCGGAAAGGCACCTTTTTTATTGTTACTGCAAAAAAAGTGTTAAACAGATGGGGGAAGGCAGAGAAGTCAGCCTTTCCCAAGCTAGTAGTTTAAATGCAATTGTAAGTTAGCAAACCAGATTTAATCATTAAGCAACTTTGCTTTCTGTAGAAGACAGTCACTGCTGCCTCTGAGGTTGTAAGTTTCAGGAACACGATGAAACTGACCTGAACACGGCCTGCCTTCAGCCGTTATTTATGGCTACATCTTTTGCTACCGGCCATGGTACAGGACTAAAGACACCCAAATCACTTGTTAGTCTTTTTGCTGATTAAAAAGGTACCTTGAGCTCCTCAAATAACACAGCTCCTGAGTAACTTCTGGCTCTTCCCTACATTTGAAACTTCTCAGCATCACACAGCTACACCGGTGCAATCCCAGGCTCAGGGTGAGGAACAGGTAGCCCTTTAGCACGGCCGTAGGCTGTGCTGGAAGGGCTGTCCATTCTTCACTCCGTGGCCAACTCGGTGCCACCACCGCCCCGCTCGGCTCGAAGCGCTGCCACGGGTCCCACTAACCCGCTCTTCCCCGCCCAGCCGCAACCTCGCTTCGCCGCCGTTTATCCTCGCTGCCCAGCCGGTGCTCCGGCCGGTGGAGGGGCTCACCAGCTCCGCCACCCTTCCCACCGCAAAACCCGGCTCGGAGTGGTGGCTGTTACCCTGTCCCGCTCGACAGCCCCCACTGTGGCCGCGGCCCGGCCCCGCTTCTCTGAAGGGGCCGCGCCCATCCCCCCGTGCGGAGACAAAGCGCGGCACCTGCCGCCGGCGGCTGACCCCCGGCAACGCGCCGCCAGCGCCCCCCGGGCCGGGCACGGCGGCGGCGGCGGCAGCGGCAGCCCAAGTACCACCCGCACCGCCGGCGTGCCGCCATCCCCACCGCCCCTCACCTGTCGCCACCACGGCGGCCGACTCCCACTCAGCTCCCCGCCGCGCCACCGCCGCGCAGCGCTGCCCGCACCGAGCCGCGGAGCCCCTATCCCGCCCCGCCCCGCGGGGACAACGCGCCCCCTCACTGCCACGCCCCCGGCCCCGCTCCTCCAATGGCAGCCGCCCGCGCCGTGGAAGCCACGCCCCGGACCCGCGGGGTCCTAGCGGCGGCCTGCTACCCCCCCACATTCTCCGGCAGCTGCTGGACCCCATTGGCTGCCACCGGCTGGGCGTGGCCCGCGGCCCCCTCCCCGCCCGGCTCCCGGTGCCGAGCCCGGCTGTGCCCCCCACGCCCCATCCCACTCAAAGGGGCGTCGGCTCCAGCAACGGACGTATAAGGGGCTTCTGCGGTGAACGAGCTACCTCGGAGCCCTTGCCGGTTAAAGCCTGGGCTGTGAGTAGATAATCTGGATGCTGCCACCACACAAAGTGATGACTGCCGGCAGGACAAACCGCTGTTCCAGAGGTGTTTGCAATCCCTGCGTTGAAAGCGGGACTCAAACCGGTATATTCTGGAAGAAATCGCAGCATTTCTCTTCTCTCTGTACTTCCTCACAGCGTAACTTTGGTGTTAGGTTGGAGAAGTCTTTGTGCGTGGCTGTCTTCAGCCGGGAGGTGTGAGCAAGTGGGTATCTATACAGAGCACAGGAAACAAAATGTGAAAGAAAACTCCCTATCTATTTACTGCGGACTCGTCCTGTACAGGTTCAGGTGGCTCAGATACAGTACGGTTCCCATTTGCAGAGTAGGGGGAAACAGGACATTAGCAAGGTTCAAGACTGTGACAAAAGCATTTCTGGGCACAAACTAGCAGAGAACACACTATGCCGTCTGCAAGGCAGTGGACAGAAAAGCATCATAAAGTAATCTATGATCTAAAGTGATCTATGTAATACAGTCTGAGTACTGGGTCTGTGATTTTTATTCACCTGAAGCTGGAAACTCATGAGAAGAGCAAATGCTTGTGCTCGGTGGAAGAGACACAGGCATTTCTTACCCCTGAGAACTGAATGCATAAAACCCTCTCTCTGAATGAGGGGCAAGTTCTATCACTAACAGCTCTAGACGGACAGAATTAATCTCCCATTTTTCTGGCTCACACTGTACCTTCTGTTTTCCCCAGATATTCTGGACTGTGTTGTGTCATTGATCAACACATGCAGTTAGTCTAACTGACTTGCTCTACACACAGTGACCTGCTCTATGTACTGTAACTCATTACACAGCCCAGTGGCCATTTGCCTGCTGAGCCAACTGTCAGATGTTTGGAAAGCCCAGACAAAAGACTAAGTTATTCCTCTATCACCCAGCCACTAACTCTGTGTGGGAAAAGGATGTGTCTGAGGACATGCAGAAGTGATACAGGAGCTGCAGGTTAAAGCAGACTCTGAGGAAGGGGGAAACAGGTGCTGGCCTGGGTTGTGCAAGGTAGAGAGGTCGTGTATGCCAGGCTGCCCATCACTTTTTATTTTTTAATAGAAGAAGCTGCAGATCTCTGCTTAAGACACAGAACTGCTCTGAAAGGAGCAGGCTTCCCTCCCACATGCATTTCTGACATTTCAGAGGAACATAGTTGGTGCAAGTCCCGTATCCATTAATATCATTAAACATCTACTCACTTTTTTAACATTCATCAGCCTCTCATGCTCCCACCCCAAAAAAGTGACTATTTTATGAAGGAAAAATACACCTGAAATTTCAGAGATGCTAAAAGTCCCAAGGATCTGGCAGCATGATCACAGTCTCCCAAAGGAGGGAGGTGACTGCTGGCTGCCCCTCTGGACCTTTGCTCCTTGGCACTTTGTTATGCTGAGGAGTCCTCGGGACCCACTGTATGCAGAGCCTGTGAGGACTCTCATGAGGAGACAGACGATCCCTGACTTGTTCCTCTTCCCACACAGACAAAAACCATCCCATTACCACACTCTACCCACTCAATCGCTCTTCAGGGTAGAGCTCACTGAACAAAGTATAATCATCCCAGTGATCAGAGACATTTTAAATGCACTCAAATTGCTTTCACCAGAATCCAGTTTGGGTGACTAAGAGCATTTAAAAAATCCCCAATTTTTCTTTGCTCCAACCTCTCTCTGACTCAAAACACTAATCCCCTTTGTGCCTTTCCTTCAGAGCCAGGAGCCAGTCCCAACCTGCAGCCCCTTCTGTCTGGTAAAAAACATCTGCAAGCTTCACTTAAAAAAAAAAACAAACAAAAACCAGCAAAAAGCCCCAGGAGAGCACACTGGGGGAGGGGGGAAGAAATAAAAAAAGACCAAAAAAAACCCCACCGTAAAACAAAACCAGCTTTTCCTTCTGTCCCATGGAAGGGCTGGCACAGGGAGCTGGCTGCATGGCCTGCCTCAGGAGCAGGGCAGGAAGAGATTCTGAGCACGTGAAGGATATTACAGTGCTCCCTTCCTAGCTCTCTTAATGTACTTACAGCCCTCCAGAGTTAGAAAGATATTGTAAAACCACCATGAGATTATACATTCCCTCTGCAGGGAGGAGTTTATATTGGTCTGCACAGAAATATTCTGCAGAAAGAAGCTAGTTCTCAAACATCACCCAGATGAAACCAGTGTCACAGAAAGAACAAACATTTTAAGGAACAAATCTAAAGAATTTTTGATTTTCATTTGTTCAGAAGCTTTTTAAAATACATTTAAAGCCATAAAGAATCCTCCTCTATAAAAGCCCTTGTTCATGTCTGGTTCTAAGCAGGTTAGCTAAGTTCCTTACGTAACTATTATGATAATCACAAGGCTAGCAGCTGCTTATGCTCCTTTTGATTTTCTTCTTATTCTTCCTCCCCTCCAAGCTGGGGATGAGATGGGTTAAGAAAGTCACAAGGGATATCTGCATACTGTCTATAGCTTCTGGGAATAAACTGCATTTAGAGCAGTATTTCAGGGACCAGCAGAAGATTGGCTACATCTAACTCCTTGAAATCTGACTGTTCTTTCAAGTTTTTGGCTTGTCAGAACATTTAGAAACAACATTAAGGTCTTCATTATCCTCATTTGGGCACCTAGAGTTTTGCTAGCAGCAGCCTGTTGATGTTTAAGGATCTGCTTTTGAACATGCCTTGCACCCATTGTGGCCCCAGCAGTTTCAGCATCCTAGAACCTGCAGGAGCAAAGCAAGAATCCCTGAGCACACACCTATTTGCACAGGTTTGTTTTCTCTCTGCAGAACACAGTAAAACAAGCTTGGGATGCTTGTAACTATCCCTTTATCTTAGAGCTCTGTAGCCTAAGCAGTTATGCACAGCATATCCAGTGTCACCACGAACAAGTTTTCCAGCACGACAGGTGATAGCTCTAGCCACACAGACTGTCACAATCACCTCCATGAAGACCAAGGATTGGAGGTCTCCGATGAAGTAGGTTACATGCATTAAACTAACAGAGACAATTGGGTGATTGGATCATGTGTTGGTACAGATGATGTGTTGGGTTCTTTTTAAACAAGTCTTGAAGCACAGGGAAGTTCCTCAGCACATGTGATAGCCAGTATTTAAACACAGGAATCTTTACTGGGCTAGCTTGCTTCCGGCAAACTCACAGAAAGGACAGTGCAGGCTGCAGCCATTTAAAGGCTCCCAACAGAAGTGTGCAGATGTCTAATAAAAACAGCCTTTAAACAAACCTCCTTGCATAGTATTTCAAAGTGGGTCAAGAAACCACCTTACAAATTTGATGCTGAAAACCAACCTCCCCAACAACTAAGGCAATACTTCCAGGGTCATGGCTCATTACAGCTGTGCAACTGTGCACTCCCCTCTCCCCTGGTGCCTAATGCCACATGCCCCATAGCGAAATGAGCTATCATTCCCTCAGCACAACACTTTCTTGTTCTACTATAACTTGCCATAACTTGCTCTATAGTATAACCTGCACTAGGGAGACCAGGGCATTAAATTATCCATATACCCTACCACTTTATTAAAGAAAAAAAGAAAATAAAAGTGCAGGTCTTAGAAAAGTGTAAAAATTCTTGACCAAATCCATCTTGTCCCAGGACAGGATCTGTCTCTATCTGTATCAAACCAAATGATATTTATCTAAACTCTTCTTAAAAACTTCCCATGACAGAAAGTCCAAAATCTTGCCACAATTCTAATTACCCAAAGGCTCAATTCTCCCTAGAAGCACAAATTATGGCCCCACTGATTTTCCCTGTATTTCAGCACACACTTCCGTAGATTATCCACTGATTGCCAAACGCTAGAAAATTGCACTTCTCTGCTTTAAGAGGTCAAGAGTTTAACTTGCTGGCAAAAATATGGCAATAAAATACAGCTCTAAATACATTATGGACAAATCCAGCATTGTCTCTCTTTTCCTAGCTCATGAACCTCACTCCTACTGCAAATCTCAGTCCTGTTTCTGAAGTAAACAGGACATCTCTGCCACTCCTCAGCTCCATACAGAGGGAAGAATTTGTTTTTAGAAGGTATTATGTGAAAGAAACTGTCTTTTCCAGACACAGTTACAATGAAATCAATGAGAGTGCCTGCAACTTCCAACCAGGATCTCAGAATGTTGGAACATTCAAAACCTAAGTGTTAATAAATACAGATATTCTGCTTGTGACACTAAGTACAATTGCTTTTGTCCTGTATTTATAGGCAACATTTGCTGTTCCTTTCATGGGTGGAAGGAACGGCAACTTTTCTCCTCAGAATGCACCTACTGTTAGAAGCCTGCAGTGACCTCATTAAGTTATTTCCATAGCCACCAGGCTGTTTGCTTTTGAGTTACTAGTGGTTTCTCACAGCACAGTAAGAACTCAAAATAGCATAGCAAGGGCCAAACCCAGGCCACTGCCATCCATTTTTCTATAGTCAATGTCTATCAAAGGGCTTCCTGTTGCTTGCACTGTACCCTCTTTAATGTTCTGTGTCTTGATTGGCAGTGGAATTAACTTGGATCAGTGCTGCCTCTCTCTGACCTACACACAAGGTGTAGGTCACTCCTTGGCCTCACCAGCCCTACACGAACTACTACAGCCACTACACCTCCCGGCTGATGAATGTCTGGGACACAGGGCTGGCTGAACCATCCTGCCCAGAGAGGATTTGACTCACAGGAAGAGCAAGAACTTAAGTCTCAAGAGGCCCTAGCAGGAAGAACTTCCTTGTTGAGGAAAGCTTCAGCTGTGAGACCTCATCCTAAAAGGAAACATCAACTATTACAAACTTTGATAATAACGCATAGGTAGGCAAAGAACACTCTTAAAAACAAAATAGCTCAGAAGAGCACAGGCAATGAACCATTCATTTAGCCAGGGCTGAGTCATCAGGAAACTGGCACAGAGATGTCACTGGTTGTTGTGTACATCACTGTCAACACTGCAGAGGTACCTGAGCGCTTGGACCGATGCTTCTGTACAGCTGTGAGGCTTTGGTTCAAACTTGTGCCTTTGCTGCCTGTGTTACCATGGCAAAGATTTAGCGTAAAGCACCGAGCAGATTATGCTCACAGCTATGTTAGAGCGGCTCCCTGGAAACTGCCTTCAGCTAGCTCGGGCACAGCTGCTACTGTTGCAGCCACACCTTCTGGCTTTGGGGTACACATAGGGCAGAGCACCAAAGTACATGTTTAGATCCTTCCCACAATGGAGCGATGATTAATCCAGGGTTCAGGGAATGCACAAATCTGCCCTCCTAATTGTTATATAGACGGAGTTAATTACAAGGCTTTTCCCCTAATTGAAATTATTCCGCTGTCACTTTACATAGGAGGATTTAGCAAGGGCAGGCAGAAACAAGAGAAGCAACAGTAATCACTTTCAGCAGTGAGTTATGCCCGCTGGAGGATGCTGTGCATAGAATCTTTTCCTGCATCTTCCAAACTCCCTACCACAGCTGGGATCCCGTTATTTTCACCTTGATATGTACTACACTTTCCAACTGGCACAGATTCACTTGCTTCTGATAGCGAGGGAGGTTTTCTTCCCAGGACTCTAGGTGATGGTAAAGCTACCTACTCTCATACCTTCTTTAAATGGGTAAAAAGCAGATCTCTTTAAAGCAGTAAACAACCCTTGGGTTTGTGTTCTCTTTATTGCACACAAGTTTAGCCTTGGACCTATACTAATTTTTGATGCCACCAAACAGAAGTCATTGAGTGCTGCTTTGACTTTCAAGTTTAGCTGCCTACCATGCAGCATCTAAAAGCCATGCTCACATATACAGTCCACACTTCCCAGTGATGCTAAGTATCTAAAATTCAGCCACTTACATAATAACAACGAGGCCTAACTGTATGTAGTTAAACTGGGGGGGGAACAGCAAAACAACATTCTCATTGACTCGTGCTGGCAAATCGCAAATAGAACTATTGTACCATCCCTTCCCCTTTAATTACACATTTGCCTCTGAATCTCATCAAGCTCCTGCAAGACCTATAACCTGTAAAAATACTTATGAAATGAGAAAATGACATATTAGAGATTTGAAGCACTGTACTGATCTGCAAGTGTACTTCTTGACACAGCTACTGCTTTGTGCATATTTCAGCTCTCTTACAGGCAGTGAATCATCACAGATCTTTTCCAATATAGTTTGTTTATTCAGTCATGTTATAATAGCATCTAATGATACCAAATGAAGTTGATGTCTCATAGGGGAAATGTCCCTGTCCCAAAGATCTTACAGTTTTAAAAGCTTATCATCCAAACTTCAAACTTTTTTAACATGGCTACTGGGCATAGGGAAGTAGAAAGAGCTGACAGAAAAAAACCACCAGAGCCAACTATACTAGACACAACTCAGTCATTTTGAAATGCTTACACAAAAGGCATTACAGCATGAGGCGAGCTTGTCAATTCCTCCTCTGCAAAGGTTCCACAGAAGTGCTCACAGAGCAAGAGTTCCACACCTGATTTGCTCATCCACTGGCATTGCATCAGGGAGAAAACTATTTCTTATCACAGCAACACCAACAACTGTGTATGAGGCCACACACAGATACTGATAAGCCTTTTACTTCATTCAGCCATCCTTCACCTTCCAGGAAAAAAAAGGCAGCTGGACCTTTCACTTTTTTCCCAAATATTCTTTTGGAGTAGTTTGTATAACACTATTATAATTAATGTACCGGCTTGAAAGCCCCTGGTGTAGAGTAGCATTTCAATTTCCAGACATGAGAAAATAAAAAAACCTAATAAAAACTGAAGTTCCAAAGAGAAACCAGTGAGGATAAGAAAGTGATTGCTCCATAGATCATTATTGAAACCACAAAATACCTAAGGAATGACACATTAATGAGTCTGTGAAGAAAGGATCATTGGCTTGCACCAGCAGGTTAAACATCATCATACTGAATACTTCTCTGTATCTGAACCCTTTTTCCCTGCCTGCAAGCCTTTAAGGACATGGAGCTATTGGTAACAAATAGCTAAAGCTCCACAAATGCTTTTGGATGTATTGTGATAAAAGTCCCATATGGAAAAGTTAGCAATCTAACTTATGTATTCTAAATGCATCACCTGGCTGTAAGGCAACATTGTATGATGGTAACTTCAATCCTCCTTGTTTGCAGGGCCTGTGCTGTTCATCATGTCACAAGTCACTGCATTGTATCTAGGATTAAAACATAAACTTAACCAATTAACCAGGGTAAATATTTCTACCTGCTTGGTAAAATGACTCCTCATGTGCTTTGTGTATGGACGAACTGCAAAACTGTGAAGAAATCAGGAGCAAAATCCTAAAGGATTACATGTGAGGCACTTAAGACAAATGACAGACAAAAAAACCCCATTTGAACAGAACATCAGGAATACAGCTCCAGAGTGAGTCAGTGACTGGCAGGACACACAAGACGAGACAGTAAAAGAGTGAAGCAGTGAATGAAGGAACAGATGAAACTGTGGAATTTCCGTCGCTTCAGGAGTTAAAAACCACAATGCATGACAAAGACTGTTAACATGGAGCCTGCAGCAGCAGATGGACTAAGTCTTCTCCAGTTTTCCAGGTATACAGGAGAAAGCATAATGAGAAACACTAATACAACTTCATTTGGACTTGTACTCCAAGTACTCGGAGTGTAAGTTTACTTTTATTAACCTAGTAAAGTGTGGCAATTGATTAGAGCTCAGTTTCCTTTAAGGATCACATAGAGTACTGGCAGAGTAATAGCAAACACAGCACATGTCACTGCAGTGCTGTAAATAGAATTTCTCTTGATTTGTGTTTCCAGTCTCCGCTCGGTATCACACAATTCTAAAATGACATCCCTCATGGCAGAGGCCTGGCTCTTACCCTCTGCTGATGACCTTGGGGTCACTCTTTCCATGGATCTAGAACGGACTGCGACTTTAACAGCCTGCACTTCACCAATAACTTGCACTATGCTCTCCTGCAGACTGCTCAACTGTTGCTGTAAACTTCCGAGACACGAACTGACTTGTTTAGTGTAGTTCAGCTGCTCGTTCAACGGAATTAGAAGAGAATCTATTTTCATGGAGTTACTCTTGTCTTCTCTAGTTAACAAAGTGCCACCTTTTATTTCCTGTGATGTCCTTGTTTGGAGCACATTTTTCAGGTCTGCTATGACATCACCGAGATCCTTTTGCTGTAAGTAATAGCTGGAGGCCTGTTCCTTGATGGCTTCTTGCAAATTTATTGGGCCCTTCTGTGCTTCAAGCACCAAGACTTTCAACTCTTGCAGCCTTACTCGATTAACATAGGTGGAACCAAGAACACCTATAATGGCTCCCAGGACAGAACCAATAATAGACCAGTTCTTTGTTTTTTCAGCTCTTGTTCGCTCTTTTTCATGGCTTTCCCTTACAGCTGCAGAGAAGAGAGCAAATTTTTCTCTCTCAGATTCTTCTGCATTTAAGTATGCAGCTCGGTACCTCTTCTCTTCCTGCAAGAAATACAGTCATTTCAAGTAGAAGGTGTAATATGAAGCTATAAAGTCTCTACTGAAAAAAAACCCAAACCACATGAAAACCCCAGTGCATTACAAACAGCCATTAGTTCTGTTTCAGAAATTTTCCTTTCAATGTGAGGTTTTCTTTATCAATCCTGCTAAGTCAAAGAGACATCTTTTTAAGTCAAAGCTGAGAAATAGTAAAGATCATCAGAAATTAACAGCTGAAGATGCTTTACACAAGAAGCTGTTGCATGCTGATGGCAGAAAAGGGGTAAGAATGGGAAAAGTCCTTCTCTTCCTGTAACAATCACGTTTTCAGCCCTGCTTACATCTTTACTACACTTTTCCAGTTCTAGATCCCTTACATGGGAAGTGAAAATAGGACTGGAAAGGATGTCTCACAAAGATTCATCTCATGATCATGAGCTTCTTAATTCCTCTGTATTCTTCCCATTCTCCTCTGACTGATGGACTGTTAATACACATTCCTGTCTCCAGCTCTGCTTGGCTCATACAGCAGAGGTGCTGTTATAAGGCTATTGCCCAGCCTGCATTGTGGTCAAGCTCATCATCTTGTTTACTCTCCCTCACAGAATAGCCCTGCTGCTGCTGCTCTCTGACAAAAGCTTTACTGAATTTCCTGGGTGCCACAGCGATACAGAAAGCAGCTGGGAGAGTGTTCATGGATTAATAACCAGAAAGGAGCTTCACTCATTACAGGAAAGGTTAATTCATTGAATCCCAGCTTTTTGTTGACTACTCACATACAAGTCACCACTACAACAATTAATTTTCTAGGGTCACTATCTTCAGCTTTCTTCTCTAAATTTATTCCCCTATATTAGCATTAACACATACAATTTCCACAGCAGATTAAAGCATTGCTAACAATCAACTAAAACAAATATCACAAGAAATTAACTCAAATAAGAGTACTTCAAAACCAAACTGCATCTACAAGAACAGTCACTAGTGATGGAAGCCAAAGCACACGCATTTCCATTTTCTTTTGCCAGTGTTGAACCACCAACAAATTACCTGCAGCAACCTATGCTCCAGGGTAGCCAGTTCTAAATACTGGGTGTCATCTCGAGAGACTCTGTCTAGGCGGTCCCGAATTTCCTTCAGTTTAATCTGCTGGGCTTCCACGCTTTCACGAGCCTCTCGTACTATCCCTCGAGCTACCATGAAGACATTTTCAGCCTGAAAAGGAAAGAGTATTTCTATTTTTAGGGACTGACTACCAGGCAGATCTAAGTCAGTAATGTATGAATTTAGGGGAAAACAACCAACAAAGCAAATCACATTCCATTTCAATCTATGGGATACACAATAGCTACCAACATGCATAAGGCTAGAACACATCTATAGTACCTACAAAGATAGAGCACAAAAACTGACAATTCTCCTTGGAGGATATCCTTGGAGCTGCTGTTTGTACTCTATGTAGCTTAACTAAGAATTTTTACACTTCCACATTATCTCCATGTTTACCTCTGTCACTTTTCCCTGAGCCTCTCGAACTTCATTGATTCCAACAAACTCTTCATATCTGTCCCACCAGCTCTTGCATGTTGCAGACACTTTCTGAAGGGAGTTTTTTCCCAGAACAGTCCCAGCTTCTGCCAGACGATGAAGAGCAGCTGTGGCCATTTCTACTGCAGACTTGGCTTCAGGCCTCTTAGGTGCTGAGGAGCAGTAAGTCCGCACTATGTGTACATTCATTTTTGGACTCCACTTTATCAAGGAATGGTGATACTGCAGACCACAGGACACTGAGGACATACTTGACTTATATTTCATTGGCCCCATGTCTTGATAAAAGTGCACTGAATAGAAGTGCTGCAAAGATGAACAAGAAGTTATTGAACCATGGCTGACCAACACGTAAAACCGCATGTGTACCAAAATGAGTACAATTCAAGAACGGTTAGACCATCACTAGTTTTTCACCATCACTTACCTAGACACCTTTCCACAATTCTCAACAGAGGGCAGTTCTGCCACAGATTCCTGCTTTCCTGTTGTTAGGAAGTACTTCCACCATGCTGCTTGTTTACTAATTCATTCGCTACATGAATAGTGCCCACATGCAAATCCAGTACCAGCGAGAGTAGCTTCAGAGTAATTTAATGCTTCAGCACAGAAGTGATTGCCATATGGAATTGTGCTTTGGGCATGCACAGTTGAGTTTGCTGTACCATGTCACAGGTACTAACAATTCTGCAAAAGAAAAGGAAAAAAGGCAGAGAGAAAGGGGAAATATCTTGAAGTGAAAAGAAGCAGGGCTTGATCATTCCCTTTATCTTGCACTGAACAGGTATATGAAATGTTGATGATGAAATGATAAAAACATTTAAGCACAAAGAGAAAACGCAGCAATGCTGAAACAAACAGAGAAAGTATTCTCAAGAGCTTGCCTACAGAACTGAAGTATAAGAGCTACAAAACCAGAAAAATATCAGGTAGTGAACACACAGCTGGGGTTACATTTTAAAATGAGCTTAGAATTCCTGCTCACACTGCAAAAGCAGGCTGCTAGTTATGGTTCACTGATTTGTGAAGATCTTAACTTTCTACTGAGGGTATTGCTCTAAAAAACTCTAGGAAAACTAGCACATAGGAGTTTGTATGAAGTTTGAGTACAACTGTATTAGGTTTTGACTAATGCAATATAAAACCACAGACTGTTGAGAAAGCTTGATAGTTGCTGCAGAGATTAAAAAATATATAATTAAAAGTTTTCCAGGTTAAACTTAGGCAGCAAATATGTGCAAATAAAGGCATCTCCACAGGAAAGGATTTTTCCTACTGGAAGACAGTTTAGCTGGTTGCTGATTCCGAATGCCACAGGTTCATTCCCTTTTAAGTATTTCTAACAAACAGTAAGAACACAAATCACCAATATGAAAATCTCAATAGTTGTTTTATATACACAATACTATGGTAGAGCAAAACCACAAGAACACATAAATGAAACAAGTTCACTCTCCTCACAGCATCATTCATATATTTACTGTACATTTACCCTTGCTGTACGTTTTAGGCCACGTACTAAAACCTCAGCTGAACATTGTCTGCAGGATTTCTCTTTTAGTTGCACTACCATGTGAGGAGTTTTACCAAATATTCAGGCTACTCAGACAGTAAGAGAAAAGTTGAGATTTTTGTATGGACGGACTGCAAAGAAAGCAACCACAGTTTGAGCTAATAGGACCTAGGACAGTTATGAAAGTTTCATCTAAGACAACGATCCTTGTCCACCTTTTACATCCTCTAGTATTAAAATAAGGTTTGTCTTTCTGCAGCCATTGACACAAATATTCTTTCAAAGAATTTACACCCCTGTTGCTACCCATAATGGAAACGGGTGGCAAAACTTGCTTTTAAGGGTCCTGTCTTACTTCGCAGCATTTTTGTCACTGCCAAAATGTGAAGCCGGAGTTTCCGACACTCCACCATACCACAGCTATACTTCTCATGCCTCAGGGGGTCAAAGTCTGTTTGTCCCACACGACCAACCCCTTCCCTCTCGCCACACGCAGGGCTGCAGGGCTACAAGCCCACGCTCCTAGCACCCTACGGGCAGCACGACGAGAGCGCTATCGCCTCTGGTAGCCACGCTAAGGCCTGTGCAGCAGCAGCACCGGTCTCACCTCAGCCACAGCAAGGGACCGGTGGGAAAGAGCGGCCCGTCGCGGGGGCTCCCCACTACAGCCCCCGCCTAGGCCGCGCCCGCCGCCGTCAGCGTCATGTGCAGCCCGTAGCTCTGTATGCGGCGGACACGGGGCCAGGCTGGGCCGAGCCGCTGTTTCCCACGGGGCAGCTATCCCCGAGGAGCCCCCCGGGGCTACTAGTCCCCGCCACGGTCACCCAGCCCGAGCAACACTTCCTACGTGCCCGGGGCCCGGCCCGGCGCGTGAAGCACAAGCGACAGCGGAAGCACTACGGCGGCCGCGAGGGGCCAGGCGGAAGCGGCAGCTGAGGGCGCGGGCCCGCGTGCGCGCGCGCTCCCGGGCGAGGAGCGGCGGAACGAAACGGAGCGGAGCGGAACCGAGCGGGCACCATGTCGGGGCGAGAAGGTAAGGCTGAACCTGGGCCCCTGGCGCCGCCCTCCCCTTTCTCCACTCTGGGCCTCACTGTCTCCTCTGTCTTTGTAGGCGGCAAGAAGAAGCCGCTGAAGCAGCCGAAGAAGCAGTCGAAGGACCTGGACGAGGTAGGGCGGCGAGCGAGTCCCGGGGGGCGGCTGCGGCACCGGGCCGGAGGCACTAGGCCAGCGGCACCAGGTCGGCCCCACTCGGCTCTAGCCTGAGCCACGGTCCCGTTTGTGGTAGGGCTGCTTTCCACCTTCACAGGAGCCTCGGTCAGCTCTCCACGGCAAGAGGCGATGTGTGAAACGTCACGTTTCACTAAGCGTCATTTTGACGGTAAAGATCACGGCCACAAGGGACCCGGAGGTGTTGCCTTCCGCGGCCTCGGTTTTCCAGGCTTTTTAGTGCCGACATTCTGCCTGTGTTCATGGTAGATGCAGCAGTGCTGGGTAAGGGAGGATCTGGTGTCACGGAGCAGGCTGGGATGTTTTCGCCAAAGCAGCGGTCTGCTGTGGGAGGTCTTGCAAATTAACGCCGTCACAGAGCCGAGGACAAGAGACAAAAGTGGAGGACTGTGGTCACAAGAACTATTGAATGGTTTAAGTAAATTAGGTACTGGTGGATCTCGTGTGCGAGATATTGTAAGGGCTCAGAAACTTGCTTCTGAGGTTAGTGGAGTATGGGTGAGGCACTGATGGTTGGAAAAAGGGGAAGACCCCTCACAACATAGATTTCTAAATCAGCTGCATTGTTGGAGAGATGGTGGAACCAATGAAGCACTTATAAGGATCAGAGCCATACTGCTGTGAAGATTAACAGCCAGGACAGATTTTAGTCCAACCAGTTCAGTTTTGTGGCAGGGCAGTGCCCTGGAAAAGAGGGGAATACCTGTAGGTAGGGGATCTTGATGGGAGCTCACGCCATGTTCTCAAAACACAAGGCAGGAGCAGGTGCTCGCAGGTGATGGGAAGCAAGTGTGCAGCTTGCTGGAGTGCCACATTCTGAAGGCAGTCACTGACAGTTCAGTGTCTGACTGAAAGGACATACTGAGTGGGGGGGTTGCAAAATTTTGTATTTGGTTAAAGTTTTAAGTAATGCTTTGGTTAGTGCTGGTTATTAGTAATGCTTTGATTATTTGGGCTGCTGACTGACAGCATATTCTCTTTGTGGAAAACAAATTTGAAGGGGCCACAGACTGTCAGAGGAGACTAGTGGTCAAAGTAATCTCAACCAGTTGGAGAAAGATGGAAAAAACAGTTTGATTTAATTAATCATGTATGCTAAGTCCCCTTATTGGTAAGACCTACAAAATCCAAGGAGAATAAAGGGCCCAACTCCAGGTTAAACTCCTCCACCTGAAATTATTTGATACTTGGGTCATACGCTGAATGTGAACCTGCAAGATAAGGTGTTGCAGAAGAAGAAAATCATATAAGATGTACAAACAAAATCTTGTGTGTCAAACATAATGTGTAATATTTCTTTTTCCTCCTAGCACTGCAAAAGTGCAAGCAATGCACTGCAAGAAAAAAAACACAAGTGGATAGATGGGAGGGATTGATATACTGAGACACTCTAGTCTGCAGGGAAAAAAATCAAAACAAACCAACAACCAAACAATGAAAAATCTGTAGAGAGAAGCAGAATATTCTGTTCTGAGTGGGGTAGTTAGGGGAAGTAATATGCTTAGATTGCAGCAAGGGAAGCTTTAGCTTAAAGAAGAGGAAAGTTTTCCAGTTAGAAAGACAGTTGAGCCTGGATGCTGAATAATCTATAAAGTCCCAGTTGTCAAGGTCCTCAGTTAAGGTACCCCAAATCCTGAGTGCCAAGGCCTGTGGACCCTTTCAGCCTTGATGCCTGTAAAGAATGTGTCTGTAAGGGACAGAGTATGCCTGAGCTCTCTGGAGGTGGTCTTAGCAGGGGATGTGCAACAGCCTGTGCCACAATTTACCAACAGTCTCATTGGATGTCTTGGAATGAATACAAATGGATTGAACTTGGCAAAAATAGTGGTGTATATGTGGAAGGGTTTTTTGGAAATCAATGTGTTTATAAGTAAAAGCAACTTTTTTTTCCCCCTTAATATCATCCAAGTTTTATTGCTAGACAGCACTTGAGTGCTAGGCTTCTGGTATCACCGATGGCAAATGAATGAATGGTTTTAGTGTAGACTTTTATCATTCAGATGAGGCTATGCCACAGGAGGCGATACAGGATGAATTTCAGAAAGATCAAATGTACAAAGTTAAATTTTGGTCACTGCATTCTGGTACAGTGCAGAAACTGTCACAGTTCTGCAAGGTCCTGCATGTTTAGTGGTATACAGCCATCTTGGATCAGTTCAGTCAGGTTTTTGTTGCTGTTAAAGCAGCAATTTTGTTTCTCATTGCTTGTCAGTTGCTTTTGATTTGTTTGGGGGGAGGAGATGTTAACAAACATTGTTGTTCTTTTCTTTAGACAGATCTGGCATTTAAACAAAAGCAGAAGGAGGAGCAGAAGAAACTCGAGGAGATGAAAGCAAAGGCTGCTGGAAAAGGGCCCCTGGGTAAGTGAGGTGCCATACTGACAGGAAAAACAGAGGGATTGCTGGCTAACAAACTTTGCTGCAGAATTCTGGCAGATGCTGTTTGAAAATATGGATTCCCCTGGATTCCCTTTATTCATACACTTAACCTCAGAGTTCCAGCCAGTCAGTGAGGAAGGATTTACCATTTGCAGAGGTCCTGTTAACTTTCTGAAGACTCTGGTTATCGTCTTGCTTTATTACAGACTGTTATCTTCTCAGAGTTGAAGGTCAGACTTGCTGATTTGTAGTTTCCTGGTTCTTTACTGAACCCTTCTCTGTGTCTGGGAGCTGTGCTGACAGTCTGTCAGTCCTCTGACATGGTGGCTGTAATGCAGAGTTTTAAATGCTAGCCAGCAGTTCTGCATTTTCATATTAGAGCTTGTCAGGGCTCTTGGAGGGAATGCCATCCGGTCCCACTGACTTAGGATATTTCTCATTCCGAATTGCTGTAGCTCCTCTGATTTTTTTGGTATACAAAAAATGTGCCATGTGGGACTCAGAATGTCTTCAATGCAAAACAATTTGCTGAGCTTCTCTTCAGTGTCCTTGCCATCCTAAACTTGGACTGCTTCAGGCACTTCAGCTTACAGCTTTCTTCATACTTCTTTCCTGCCATTTTTCTAGTCACCTGGGTCTTGTCCAATGGCTGCCAAAGCAGATAGTGCTTATTATGCTGTTGTGGGAGGGCTAGACTATTCCTGAGCCTCAGCAAGGCAGTACTGTTGGAATCATACTGCAGTGCAAAGTCTGTTGTTTACCATTAGCCCTTGTAGTCTCTCTTGCTGTATAGCCTTGCTGTTTTTTCCCCTTTTCAATACTCGTACATGGTGTAAACCCCTGCATTTACAAACAATGCCATGCTCATTGCTGTGTTCTTTCGCCCTGCTTTAGTCTCTTCAATAGTAGAGACTGCAGAGAACAGATAATTCCAGAGAACTGGAATTCTCATAATTGCAGTACCTGCTTCTGTAGAGCTTTGATTCCAGATAGGGACTCTGGTTGCTGTAAGGATACCAATTATTTTATTCCCTTAGCCTTGAATTTGACTTGACCATATAATACTCCTGCTGCATAAGAAATAAACCATGGAGGGTGTACACAGAAGAACAAAGGAATTACTGAAATACATACTTCTGTTTTAGATTTATGTGGCATATTTGGTTCCAGGAGAAGCTTGGTTTCTAATATAAAGTAATTTATTCATTTGAAGTAAATGATGTGAGATCACAAACCTGTAGGAGTAACACATGCAAAAAGAATTCACCAGTGGGGATACGAGCTTTGCAGGCAGTCTAGTGGGGATTTGACTTTATGAGGAACTAAACTTGTAGCTAAGCTATGTAACAGTTGTCTAACCAGTTGTGTTGTTTCTTTTGGCAGCCAGTGGTGGAATAAAGAAGTCTGGCAAAAAGTAGTTTGATCAAACTGCAATGTAAGAAGTGATTGAGTTACTCAGTGGACCTGCAGACTTCAGTGTCACGAAAGCTCAGCACCATTTGGGAAACATTGTACATTTTGTTTAGTCAGAATAAATCTTTTTTGTTAAGATGTGATATTTTCTCTTTACCTGTAGGTTTTGTTTTTGAAATAGCATTACTGTTTTGTACTGGAAATGAAACTTTTACAGAAGACCACCTTATTCATCCTGACTGCATCTGCTGATTTGTTAGCATTTGTGAGAATAAATTTCAACTTCTCTCTTTTGACAACAGCAGTTGGGGCTTGAGTCTTAAAGTCTGCAGAGTTTTAATCAGGAGGCTTAGGTTTAGCTGCAGTTGTGCCAGATGTAGTTATATCAGTGCATGCTCTCCTGAGAGCTGAAAGTTTACTCTAAACAAAGGGTTCCATCCCCAGCAAAGTGGTTACCTTAGGGTCAACGCTCCTTTTCATAGTGCTGTTTAAGTACACTGGTGCTGTGATCTATAGACCCAGTGGCTGTGGAACCTACATTTGCCTTTGTCCTACAAATAGTCACCTACACCCTGTTTTCCATGAACTTCTGTGCACTGGTATCACAGCTCCTTTATGGTTACAGGAGCACCTTTTGGGGGGAAGAGGAAAATAGTGCTTATGGGCCTATATCTTGAATTTTTAAATAAACAGTGTTGGGTATAGAAACTTCACAAAAGGAGTATCATGTTCCCAGGGTAGGAGTTAAGGGGGGGGGGTGTGTGAAGAACTGAGGTAGAGCACTTCCTACCCAAGTAAATGGTAAGGGTGGGGTAGAGGTTGCTCACTTTGGGGGGAAAGGCAGCTGTTGGATGTGAGTGGGGGGGTCGCTTCAGTAATCAACGAGGTACTTGGATGGCACCCGTGGGGAGCTACATGGTAAATCCGAAGACACGTTCTGGATTTCTAAGGAAGGGATGGGAGATGTTTGTTGTCAGTACATAGGATGCTGCTCTGAGGATTTTCTTAAAAAGCTAATTCGGGGGCTGCGTTGTCTCCTGAGGGTGGCTGTTACTCCGGAGACAAAATATTCTTCGTCCTCTCGGAACGCGGCCCCGTTTCAGCAGGTGCCTGGAGCGGACGAGGCAGGCCCCCGCCGGAGCAGCTCGGGGATGACTGCGGAGCCCCGCAGCTGGGAGACACACGCGCAGGTCCGGGCTGTGCTGCCCCGCGCGGCCGCGCCGCTGCTCTGCGGGGAGCGGTGGGCACACGCGCGCTGCGGCCGCCGAGTCCGCGCCCGCAAATGCTGCGGCCGGCGGAGGCGCGCGTGCGCCCCGCACTCGCACCGAGGGCCTGAGGCCGGTGGAGCACGCGCGCTGATCACGGCCGCGCGCGCGGAGGCCTCGCCTCGCGTCCCCTTAATACAGGCGTGGGGCCCCCGCGCCGCTCTTGCTGGCCGCGCCGAGCCGCGGGAGCCGAGTGCCTCTCCGGAGGTCGCGGAGGGGCAGCGCGGCTGGTCTTTATTTCTCGCCGGCTCAGAGAGATTCCGCGGAGACACTGCGGGGCTACGGGCGCCGGTGTCCCGGGGCCGTGCCGGCGGAGCCCGGCATGCGCGTTTTGCCGAGAGTTTGCCGCCTCCTGCCGGGGTTTGAGGGCGGGCGAGCACGCCTCGGGCCCTGGGCGCCCCTCGACTCTGCGCACCCCTCAGACCCAACCATCCCTGAAACTGAGACCTCGCACCCTAGGCACTTTTTGGACCTACCACCAGGCCCCCACTCCCCAGAACGCAGCAGCACCTCTAGCACAGCACAAGGGACTGTCTGCAGGCCACGTCTTGTGATACCAGCCTTCTTGTGCCTTAGAATTGAACATCCAGGCCTCCCCAAAAGAGAATTACTTCCCAGACCTTTCCCTCCTGCAGGGTATGTTTGCTCCTGGCATAGTGTATGAGAGGCGTTCATCAACTTAAGTGGACAAGGCCTTGGAGGTCAGTACTAGATCAGATTGTTGGAACCATTTTGTCATGGAATTTGTTGAAGGCTGCAGGCCTTGGCGTTTTGGTGACACAGCATCCCTCCAGCTTTAATGAGGCACCAGGCCTCCTAGATACCGAAATATTTGAAGAGCCATTTGCATTTAAAACAGTTAAGGGGGACAACATGATTGATAGCAGTATCTGCCTCTAAAATGAGAATTGCAGCCAGATATTTTACCCCTTGTAGCAGCCTTAGTTGACATGTTCATGGCTCACGGGTTTGGATCCCTGTTGCCCTCCATGGGGGTAAAAAGTGATTAGTAACAGAGAATTTTCTGAAGGTATTTGGAGGTCAGATTGAGTCCTGCAAGGCAGACACTGCAGGTGAAGCTTGAAATTCAAGCATGCTTGAGTGCTTTTTACATTTTGAACAAAGATAGCTTGTGTATTAGATAAATACATAAGCATGTGGGACAAAGCTGCCTTAGAGGTGTTGCCCAATAACCAGGGACTGGTACCTTGGTTTCAACACATGAAATGCAGCCACAGATACAGTGTGCCCACAATTTTGCATGCTCTGAGTGAAAATATAAGCTTGCTTTACTTTATTTACGTCAGTTGTACAATGATGGTGGCAGATCCTTACCAGTGTAGTCCAACTGCACACCCAATTTCCAGTAGTGCTGAAGTAGGTAACTTAGGAGTGGTTGTTCAAAAGGAGAAGGCAGAGCATGGGGGACAGTATCTTCTAGATTTGGGCAGAATGAGCTAAGTATAACTTTGGCAGTGTATCAATAAGCAATTGTTTGCCCCAGGAATTACTGTGTGAAATGAGATTGCCAAGTAAAGCTGACTTGAGATGGTCTGAATGAAATAAGAGTGAAATAGATTGACTAGAAATGTGTGCTCTGCAGCATGGGAGAATATGCAAAAGTGATTCAGCCAAAAGTCAAGACGAGGGAAGGAGACCAAATGGCAAAGTGACAGATTGCTGCTGTGGGAGAGCTGTTCTGAATGGGCTTTAGTTTAATGTAGACACTGAACAGCCTTCTTGTCCAAGAGTCCTCCTGTGTTTAGTATGCGACTATGGAAATTAAGCCAAACAAAGGAACACTTTGATCATATCTTTTTTACATAATGCTATGTAAGAAATGGCATTTCATTCCTTAGTGCAGCTCCAGCTCAGTGTTAAACTAATGCAAAGACAATATAGCTCCTAAAACACACATTATATACACACACACACAAACACACACACACACACACACACATATTTAGCCACAGTCTTAAGGGCACAGAAAACCAAAGTCCATCAGGCAGTAGAAAATTAATGTCAATTATTAAAATAGTAGCAGAATAGATATAAATATGCTTTATAGAGAAATCCATCAAAGGGTATGACAGCCTGAAGTTCAAATTTACCATTCCCCAAGTTAAATCATTTGAACAAAGCATTCCCAAACTGATGGTGGGAATTTGAAAGAGATTATTTCCTCTGCTACTGCTGTAACAACCATTAGGCTGCCCTAATTAGTTAAGATTAAACAGGACAGTCACTACTAATTCACTTGTGTTGCTGCAACATGTTCCTGTACTGCTTAAGCATGAAGACAAAGGTGGTGATCCCCATGGCAAGGCACAGCAGTGAAATCTGGTGGTGGATACTGAGGATGGTTACTCAAAGTAGTCTGGTACCCTAAAGTAGTAAAGTCTTTGCAAGTAACTGTAGCTCAGCAATTAGCTTTTGCCTTGCTTACTCTGTGGGCAACCAAATAGTTCTCTATGAAACATTACAACATTTAACATTGGTTTCTATGTACAAGTTCAATGGCTAGAGGCACTGCAAGAAAACTTTTTCCTAACTAGTCAAATCTGAAATTTGTGTTGTGGCCACTTCTGATCTTTGTGAGAGAAAGCTGCTAAACCACAACACAGCAGAGCATTTGAAAAAAATTCTACACAGACCAGGGCCATCAGGCCACTTCACTGAAAATAAATGTACACTGGGAAAATGTCTTAATCAGTCAGACTAGACTGCCATCTCATGGATATTAACTAATTTGAGATTGTTCCAAATTTATGAAGGAAAAACCCAACCATACTGATGCTGTCACACTTGGGAAAAGCAGATGGATTTGTATAATCTCCCTCTTCCTTTTAGTTAATAGTCTATAATAATTTATTTTCAGGTTCTTTATTCATACTGAAGAGATTCAAGGAAAGAAAGAAATTGTGCCCTAATGCCATGTCCAATAGCCAAGTTCAGGTCAGTGTCAGCAGAAAAAACCCCAGTGAGCTGCTGCTGAGCTTTCTGTGCCTTTCAGGTGGATGTGGCCATTAATGAACACTATCCTCAACTCCTAGGTCCGTTCAGAGAAACATGAAAAGTTACAAAGCACCAGTCTCTTAAATATTTGGTAGGGATAAATGTCAGGAGTGTTTTGTACCTTTAAAACAGTAGTACTGGTAGGGTACTGTTCCTCCTGTGAAGTGTTATTCCTGCTTGGCACATTTCTGTGCAAAAGCCAGTGAGAGGGAAGAGAGGGAAGTGCTTTTCCTAGTTGAGGTTAAAACAGCTTGGGAACAGCAAGTATCTTTTGCATGCTGCCTCATTTGCTCAGTCATCACCTTGCCTTTCATCAGACTTTGAAAGCAGCACCTTGTCTCTGGCCAGTTCACTCTTTGGTTGCAATGTTGGTTATTTTGACAGTAGCACTGTTATTTAACTTTGAACATGCTTTTTTTTAGGTCTTCTCTTTGTATAAGAGACTTTTAAAATACAAATGGGGGTATCTAAGTCATCTTCAGAAATAAAAACATTCTATATAGTAAGTAAGTATTAATCTCATCTACTAAGTTTCTGAAATAAAAGCTGGTTTGGTAGAAGTTGTTCTGCTTTTGTATCTGGTGACTGTTATATCAGAGTTTTTGGGAAAAGTGTTTAAAAAAGCCATAAATATAGCAGAAACATGCACTTGGAGAATTATGAGAGTGTTGTCTAAGCCAGTGAAAGAGTAATTCCAGGTGTCAAGACATCAGCGAAGCATAACCATCATTATTTATCAACTTCAGCAATGCTTCTCCACTCTAATTTGCTTCACAGATTTATAAGTAATAGACCTCAGGTATGCAGCAGCCATTATGACCCTGTGAACCACTCTCCACCACTGTGCACCCAGACACTATTCTGCACTTCCTAAAGGCAGGAGATTGAGCAGGTAACAGATTCCCTAAAACTGTTCCGTACTTAACAGCAGAGGGCCTGCCATTCCAACACTGTCACTACAGATAGCACTGAACTTACTGTACCTCCAAACCAGAAGCTAGCTAGGGAGTGAATAAAGGAGGAGTTTTTCTTTTGAAAGTAAGCCATTAATACACTCCAAAGTTCAAGTGTAAGTGGCAGAATTCAAAGTATGTACTAAACTAGTAAATACTGCCAAAAAAAAAGAGTAATTTTAATGGGGGGGTTTAAAAAACCACACCAAACCAAAACCAGGGAACCAACAAGGCAAAAGTACTTCTGTGATGTAAAACATCTTAGGTCTCCAGATTTATTTAGATCTACTTCAGAAACTTGTATTTTCCAGATGTGGGAAAATAACATTCTGGCTGAGAAAGTTAATTATATTTCAGTTACTTAAATCACAATTCTTGCTTGTCTTTTTGCTCAGTTCAAGTCACTTGTCTGTAATATGACAGCATATCATCTAAACTTTGGTACAGTGGTTCCCGATTTTGAGTGTCACTGTTGGTGGTCTGCGCTGAAGGTGGCACATCCTGGGCGCTGCAGCCACAGGCCTGTGTGCCAGGTGGCACATCTTGGGCGCTGCAGCCACAGGCCTGTGTGCCAGGTGGCACATCTTGGGCGCTGCAGCCACAGGCCTGTGTGCCAGGTGGCACATCTTGGGCGCTGCAGCCACAGGCCTGTGTGCCAGGTGGCACATCTTGGGCGCTGCAGCCACAGGCCTGCATTGCTGGTGGTGCATGTTGTGCGCTATAGCTGTATGCTGGCATTGGAAATGCCACATCATGAGCGCCGTAGCCATAAGCATGCATTGGTGGCAGCATGCCTTGAGCACCATAGCCATAAGCCTGTCCTGGAAATGGCATCTCATGAGTGCTGTAGCCGTAGGGCGGCACTGAAGCCAGCACATCTTGAGCACCATAGCCATAAGCCTGCATCGGTGGTGGTGCACCACGAGCACCATAGCCATAAGCCTGTGCAGATGGCAGTGTATCCTCATCATCACTGCTGTCATCCTCTGATGTTGATGGTCCATCTTGAGTGGCACTGCCACAGGCTGCTGTTGATGCTGGCTTGTGAACACTGCTGTTGTGGGCCTGCACTGATGGTGGCACACCTTCCGTGCTCCCACCGCTGGCCTGTGCCGATGGCATCTGTTGGTTTTGTGCTGTCTCCACTTCTGCTTTTTCAGAGGAGGTTTCAGGACTGCTCAAGTTCCGACCTCTATAATTATCATCTTTCTTTTGTCCCATGAAGTAATCAGAAGGTGGTGCAAATTCTGGATCTCGTTCATCTCTGAGTTCTTCCTGTTTCTTTGACCACTGCCCAAACATCAGTTCTGGTAGAAACAGGAAAAATGGTACATTGAATATAGATTTTAGGGTCTGAAGATCAGTCAGAAAGGAAGGAAAACGAATCAGCAAACAGAGAAAGTTCAGTTGTCTAAAGCCATTTGGAGTTACTTTTCCTATTGAGTACTAGATTGCTGGCCAGCTGGACAGTCCACTTTATTCAGAGAGCAGGAACAAAACCATTGAGCGTTAAAGATAACCATCATCCTCTATAGCTCATCCTAGTCACTTTAAGACCCTTTTGCAATGTCATCATTGGTTATCAGAAATGAGTCATTAGTTAAGGGTGAATCAAAATACAAACCAATTAAAGCATTAAGATCTTAGTTATTAGAAGATGGCTATGATAAGATTATCTCTAGTGGGCACAGGCAAAACCCAGTAACTTCCTTTCAACAGAAGTGGTGGATACTCTAGTTGCTGTGACACCTGCTGATTTCTGATTGAAAATAGTTCTGAAGTACTGCAATGGAATGACAGCTTGAGATCACCATACTTTAAAAGATATCCCCAAAACCTACTCCAAGAATGTTTCCTAAATCTACTCTCTAGTAAAACTCTTCAGTATTTATTTTCTACTGAGATTTCTGTAAGAAATATATAGAACATTTGGATACAGAAGGGCTACACACTTGTCTGACGTAGCAAGATAGTCCAAATCAGAGCAGGATTTCTTCCTTTGCTTGGGTACAGTTATGAAACAGTAAGGACAAAAGCATTTAAGAGAGTCCTCACTTTCTGTTTTGTTTATCCCTTCTTATGGTAATTTAGATGCTTGTGATATGTTTATGTGAGGCACAGTTATTTTACTTTGCATTTTAGAATAAGCTGTCCTCTGCTTTCTGACTATAGTATTTGTTGTGTACTTGAACACCTGCTTGGGTCAGTCAGATACCAGGATTTCTCAAAGGCAGGGAAAACAGTGTCATAGCAAAATAAAGATTTAACAGATTGGATCTGTAAGTTTTTAAAGGAACAACAAAGTTTCCTCTCACAATGATGTTCATTAACTGAACACAAAGACAACCATCACTTGATGTTGTGACAAGGACAGTGCTTCAAGATGGGACTTTGGCACTGGTCTCTGCCTGTGTCACTTTTTAGTATTGTGCTGTACTCATTTCATTTTAATATATCCTACCATCACATGGGACAAACTACTGAAATACAAGAAAAGATCACGCTGCAAGGTAGTTAATCTTGTGAATGATGACTCTCTGGATCATCCAGAAGTAGAGCAACTCACATGGGGAAAAAACAAAGAGGGACATTACAGCAGCTACTGGCACTAAGGCACACTTTGTGAGTCGTTGCACTGGACACTAGACAGTGATCAGTACAAAGGGAGAAAGTATTTCATTGCTTCTCAGCCTAACCATACTTGTCTCAAAAGAGAAATGAAGGGAGCACACTGCTTCCAGACAATGCTTCTTTATCTGCATTTCCTTACCTTTGCCTTTATCCCACTCTCGGACATAAGGCACACCAGGTTTTGTATCTCTTCTCTCCTGGATGACAACCTCTACCTTCCTACTTGCTGCAGTAACTTTGGGAGGTTCTGGTTCTTCAGTAGCACCTTTCAACTCTGTTGCAAAAAGAGATAGTAGGTTTTGTCATAACAGATTAAAATCTATATGAACTTCATAGGAGGAATAGGAAACAAGAGTTATTTGCATTTATAGAGCTCACACTCATTACCTAATTCCATTGTAATAATGAAATGCATTGAGTGGCGAGGTGATTTTTTTCTTAATTACAACATATTAGTTTAGAAAAGATAATGAGCAAGCCAGATAATCAGGAAGCATATCTGCCAAGAGCCACTTCATTAGCTTTCTAGTTGTATCAAAAAGACTGCTGAAAATCAATTGCCTAATAATCCAAAAAGGAGTGTGCTGAGTGTTATATTGAAGATAGAAAATTGGGTAAAAATAAGAACATTAGCATGTTATCTCCATTTCATTTACTAGAGAAAACAATTTGCATTCTTATTGTTCTGAACAACAGTAACAGTTAGCAGTGGCACATTAGTGTTCTTCATTTCCAGAACACTTCACAGTTAATCACTTGCACAGAATTCTGACACTGTGAAATATTAGCCACATTTCACAGCAGGAGATAGACAGTACAAGGGATTAGAACTCAAATTCATCATCCTAAATCCTGAATTCAGATCAATTTACAAACTGCACTCTGTATATCCTATGATATATAAATTAACTCATTATTACTTGTTAGTCTATTTTATCTTAAAATATAGACAGTAAAATTTCAGCAGCCCTAACCTCAACCTGCATGATTCCTGCTTTCAGCTATGAATCAAAGCAAACCTACAATCTACATATCACATATCCACTTGCATTATTAAGCTATTGATGACATTTTATATTTACAGTTATATGAACTCCATCTGAACAGTTATACTCATTGTATATATAGAATACATAATACCAATACATTCAGTGTCCGATCCTAAATCAGTTGTACTTGTCCATCAATCAAGATGAAAGAGCAAGTATGTAACTTAAAAAGGCAGATCATACCTCCATTCTCCAATTTTTGTGCCTCTTCCTCTAATCCAGCTTCCCTTAACTTCTTAACCTTCCGTGCTCGAAGTTTAGACAGCCTTGCGTCTAAAGCAGCCTTCCTTTTCTCTTTCAGCTGTTCACGTTTAGTTCTTTGATCAAGTGTCTTAACAGCAAAGAAAAACATGAATTAATCTGCCATTGTTGTTACAACAATCTGCAATCTATAAACAACTAAAATCAATCTTTATGCAGTTCTGAGTTTTAACATGGAAAAAGAGGTCAGTTTTTTTGGGGTCACCTGCAGGCATCACCTAGTACAAGAATTCTACAACAAATCAAAAACAGTGACCACTGAAACTAGGATGCCCTCATACCTCAGTTTGCTCTTTGAACTCATACCTGCTCTCTTAGCATATCCAGTGTTGCCCGTTGTTTATTCCTAAGTTCTTTGTCACGAGAAAAGGCAAAGTAACCCACACCAAGCTGTCTCGCCTCTGCAAAGAAGAAAAAAATCAATACACTTAAAGTACACTCAGTTTATAATTGATAATACCTACAAGCACCGTGCCCCCTGCTTTCAGACACAGAATTAACTCCCAATGACATATACAGCATTAGTAAAAACTAATGGCTAAAATGAGCTTGTTTTAGCTGATGCACAAAGTGAAGCTTCCTGATGGAGGACACAGGAAGAGATAATGAAATCTGAAAAACATATCTGAGAAAAAAACAAATCTCTATTTACATAGTGGTAATCTGAATGGTTGTTATGCTCGTGGCTTAACACATACCTACATTTTGCCATACAGGCACAAGAAGCAACTTTCCTTCCTCTGAAACTAATCTCTTCGCTGATAGAAAGATAAATGATATAAAGTATGGGCTATACCATTTTCTCGAATGTCCTCATAATGTATGGGTCCCATAGGTTTCCTGAGGGCTTCTTCTTCTTCTTTTTCCCACTGCTGTCGCTGAAGCTCTCTTATCATATCTTCAGATAAGAGAGTATTCCCATCAGGAACTTGGCTAATTAGGAGGGGGGAAAAAAAAGAAGTTAGAGATTACAGAGCAGAATTGACCAGTTTTACAGGATCAGTGGAAGTGTGATTTGGTCTCATCCACTACTGCAGTTTTTACAAACCACAGATCATCGTAGGCACCACTGTGATGCAGCATTGATGATTATGGTGCATGGTGGGGGCAGAAATACAGAACTACCTCTGAAACAAGGTAGGACATGTCATTGAAAGACTTAAAATCATATCCTTTCTTAGAAGCTTTATGAACTCATTATCAAATCACAGAATGGAAGATGGCAAAAAACCCCACCCACTTTTATTTACATCTGTTCAGATTCTAGCAATAACATACTGCAGCATTTCAGATTTCACAAAGATACCTGAAATATCAAAAAGCTAGCCATCTGTTTACCCTAGAAGACCACAGCAAATATTAATACCCAATATGGGCAATATTTTTGTTTTATCAAGAGAAGCAGCAGGATACTTTGCTTTTATTGCCTAGCTAAAGCTGTTTTCGCTGACCAACTGTCATCCCTATCAGTGCAGAGTGCCATTTCAAAGCAATCCTGTTCTCCATCTTCTGTTTAAAATACAGAGAACACACTACTGAGTTGTTAGTGTGGAAGAATTTTCATTTCAGCACCAGTAAGGGGTTAGTTGAGATGCCTTCAGATCATTTTCTTAAAACAGCTCTCAGTGCTGCCATAATGATTTCAACAGAAGAGCTGCTAAACAGCTGTTTAACAGAAGAGCAAACCCAAACAGAGATCAAACCAATTCCCTTTGAATGAATCTGGAATTGCTAAAGACTATCATTAGTTTTCAGGTTAAACAGAACCAGGAATCACTTATCTGGAAGGTATCATAAAATACAATTTCCATACAGGGACCAGAGTTCTAAAGGGCACATCTAGTATCTGAGAGATTCCTACATCAGTTTATTACAACATTTCTCTGCAAACTGTGCTCTCTAAGTGGTATCTTACATTTAATTGGTGTTTACATTAAAAAGTGTCCCTCAGTAGTTTAGTTAAAATTTCATTTGCCCTTTTATTTGATATCCAAAGTCTCCATTCTGCTGCAGCTTAAAACCAGTACACCAGCCATGTATGTCAAATGGTCAGCTGCCAAGGTGAAATAAGATAGAAGCTCTAGAATCCCATCTGGATTTATAATAGAAGGTTTTGATAAAATCATAGTCATGCACAATTGCTCTATAGTTACTCTGCCCATTTTTTAATGCACAGTGTTGTAAACAGAAGTTTGTCTGAAGTAAATACAGACAAAACAGTAGCATCAACAATTATGGACTGAGAATGGAGTAACAAAGTGCAGCCTTTCTTCCTTCTCATTAAAAGTGTCTGTTAAATACTGCAAGGAACATGCACTTCCATTAAAGAAACCACACCTTTTCCCTTGAAGTTCCCGATCCATTTTAAGAAGACTTGGCAAATCCTTCTTCATACAGCGTCTAGATCGGCCCAAGAAATCAACATAATCAACCCTGCAATGAAAGCAAAGGAAATCTGATGCAAAACTTATGTGCAGATTTACAGAACTCGACCAGAGGAGAGAAGCAGTTAGACTTTACAGAGTATCCATGTGTGACAGTTTCTTCTGGGTTTGGAGCACAAGCCCTATGAGGAGAGGCTGAAAGAGCTGGGTTTGCTTAGCCTGGAGAAGAGGAGGCTCAGGGGAGACCTTATTGCTGTCTACAGCTACCTGAAGGGAGTCTGTAGCCAGGTGGGGGTTGGTCTCTTCTCCCAGGCAACCAGCACCAGAACAAGAGGACACAGTCTCAAGCTGCGCTAGGGGAGGTTCAGGCTGGATGTTAGGAAGAAGTTCTTCATAGGAAGAGTTATTTGCCATTGGAATGGGCTGCCCAGGGAGGTGGTGGAGTCACCATCACTGGAGGTGTTTAGAAAGAGGCTTGATGGGGTGCTTGGTGCCATGGTTTAGTTGATTAGATAGTGTTGGATGATAGGTTTGACTTGATGATCTCAAAGGTCTCTTCCAACCTATTCAATTAACAGACTCAGAGATTAAGAGGACACATTCTGGACTGGGCATATAACAGTTTTACCTCAGACATTTACCCAGTTGCCCACTGGGCAGCAATGTTTGCCCCAGCAATATGATGATGTAGGAAAGAAAGTTCAAAAGTTAGTGCCATGTAGTTTTCAGATCAAAATAAAACTGAGCCTCATACTTGCTTCCCATGGTGAAAATAATGGTGCGGCATTGACATCTTGTGGATATGAAATTGCTACGATATTTCAGTTATCAGTCTAGAGCTCATTTAGAATAGGCTGACAGCATTCATTCAACTGGCATAACAACAGCTGACTAAAATGTAAGCAAAATGTTCCTTTGAAGCACATATTGTACTCCAACTCTTTAAAGCACTAAACACTCAATTGATAGTGGTCGAAAAAGCTGTTTAGCGCTACGGTTATTGTTCTGTGATGCTAGAAGATTCTTTAGCATCAAGCTGTCTCAATTATCCTGTTCTAAAGAATTAACATTACATCTGAAAACATATGACTGGCCATTTAATTCTCAAAAGCCAAACTTTTAATGTTAACTGTGCTTTCAGTCTTTCACATAATTTGTAAGGATATATACAACTTAATATCTAGAATCAGTAAGGTTGGAAAAGACCTCAGAGATCATCAAGTCCAACCTATTACCTAACACTTCTTGACTAATTAAACCATGGCTTCAAGTGCCATGTCCCATCCTTTTTTGAACATCTCCAGGGACGGTGACTCCACCACCTCCCTGGGCAGCACATTCCAATGGCCAATTACTCTTTCTGTGAAGAACTTTCTCCTCACCTCAAGCCTAAACTGCCCCTGGTGCAGCCTGAGACTGTCCTCTTGTTCTGGTGCCCTTTGGTTTTTATTAGAATGTAGGAGAAAAAGTCTGCATTCTCTGCAATAACAACTATGACTGCAGAATAATTAGTATTAATTATGCTAGCACCCAAATATCGTCATGAGGACATAGCCTCACTGGGATGGATGAAACAATGATAACAGATGTCACTGAAGTGAGATGTAGGCACTGTAGGCACTGACAGAAAAGCACCACATGAGTGGTGTCAGTGTAAATTTCTCATACTTTATGGATATGAAAGCATAAAGCAGTTTGAGCCCATTGCTGGATCACCGAGAGATTCATCTTCAAATATCAGCTTCTTACTGAAATGTGTGTACTTGCCTTTCCAACCCATCAGTCATCTTCTACTCATAGATTTGTTTTCCAAATTCATTCTGAAGCATTTCACTGAAGATATTATACTGGCCTAATAAGAACTGGAGAACAGGGCTACTCCTTTTCATACTGGTTTCTGCTCTTTTAAACTGATTATCAAAAGTAAAACCTCTGCTCCATAAGCACCCTAAACAAATGACCAAGGAAAATGTTTAGTCCAACTCGTTTCAGGATTATTCCTAACACCTTGGAAGGAAAACTGGTAGCTACTTGGAATGTCATGGAAAATGGTCTCAGACTATTTGCCATGCTGAGGTTAAACTGTGGAAGAGATGCTGGAAAATTGTGTTCTTTTTCCAATTGGAATTTTTCTCCTTTAAGAGGAGGTCACACAATGAAACGCCGCTGCTCATCGTGCAAGTAATTTGCCACTAGAGAAGGGAAGGTGGACACAATAAACCCTGCCAGGTTTTGTCAGAGTACATGTCAATTCAAAGCATCCAAGTATACAATTGTATCAATACTGTGATCAGAACTCCCATAAACTATGCAAAAAAGTAAGGGACAGTATTACAACACCTCACTTAAAGTACATTTCCCTGATTGGTATCTTTCAAAATCCTGGATGTAGATTGTACTGCGCGGTTACCTACATGGAAAGGAAAGGAATGTGAAGGACATGAAAATAAAGAACATCACCACCTCTTCTCAATGTGTGGTATTACTGGAAAAAGCCCCAAACATAACAACTTGTGCTGCTCCACATACTTCAGACAATAAAATTATTTTCTCATGCAATTGTCAAGAACCAGACTAGTCAGGACAGTTTAGCCTGACCACTAGTACCAACCATTCTTCATCGGGGTCCTCAGGTGGTGGTATTTCCATTTCAGGTTGAGTTTCCTCATCATCTGTCTCTTTTTCTAAAGGCTTTTTAGCAGCTTTGCTCTGATACAGTTCCTGTACTTCATGCTGTTTGTCTATGATCTTCTGAGTGAAATCCACTAGGTACAAATCCTCAGTTTCTTCATCTAAGGCAGAAAATCAATTCTTAGAGAAAAGCCATGAAAAGAACAGAACTGAGCACAAAATCAATACAAAATAGCTACAATCAGCTTTTCAGCTGCCAGCAATGCCCTTGACCACACTACTGGGAAATACTTAAATCTCATTCAGTGCTGAACAAATTCAGAGCTATAATTTTGGCTCCACACTGATAACCTCTATTTCCAAACATAAGTTTTAGGGTATTTTAAAGAGCAATTAATTGTTTATGTACAATACAGAAAGGTTGCAGGCTTTGCACTAAAGTATTCTCTGCTCATTAACTATTTCAGAAGCACAGGCTTTATGTCACAGTTCAAATACTTGTTTGATGCTTAACGTTTGGTGTGTTGCCAGCAGATAAGCAACCACTAGAGTACTTTTTAGAAAAGCAGAAGTGCTGGGGTCATGTGGACAAAGACTGACATTAGCAAAGAAAACAGAATAATCACAAGGAGCTTTGGCTCCTATGTTAATAATTACCTCTTGCAAGGGACTGAATGAGTAAGAGAAGAAAGGGGCAGATTACAATACTTTAACCCCATTAGCTGCCTAACTGGCATTCACATATGGACCAGCCAGATTCTCCTCGTGCTCCTCTTCATAAAGGTCCAAGATGCAGGACATAACAACAGCAATGCAATCCAGAAGGTGGATAATGGAGAAGAAATTTATTTTGTTTTAATAAGATTCTGGTTTGAAAACCAGAATATGTTCCACCCACTTAACGAATGAGTGAGACGAGCCAACAGTGCTCCGCTAGGACAGGCTGTCCTTCAAAAAGTAATTTTGTTTTCTCTAGCACCTATAGTTTTCTCCTTTTCTAAGCATAATAACCCATGTCAGTCATTTTGTAAAACTGCAAAAAAAAAAAGCTTTCTCATGTAAGAAAGAAGACAAGCAGTGAATTCAGGGTAGCTGCTGTAAACCACCAAATAGAAATGTCTGTCAGCTTTTAGGGTGAACTTTACAGTTTTCATACACATATCTAATGTATATGCATCAAATGCTCATTTAGATGATTTTTTTTTTCACCTGGAAAGTCGCCTTTTGTCATTTTCTCATACAGCTTTGCTTTCTCCTCTAGTTTCTTCCTGAAAGAAAAAAATACAATCCCATTGCAATCCCACCAATTCCAAACAGTTCAAAACAACCTGTATAGCCTTAGCTAAATGGAACAGGAAAGTACCAGGAGTGCTTGAAATGCTTACTAGTAGCTGACTTATGCCTGGTTTTTGTTTTGAACCTTAACTGACATTTCTTAAGATGCACAGATACTCAGTTTGAGTTTATACTGAAAATAATTTTAGTAGAGTTACAGAGTTATCTTAAATGTAATTTGTTAGGTAGTGTGACAGTTTCAGGCTATGCCTTTAAAAGTTAGCTGTGGATTTTCAAGCAGAAGAGGGAAGAAGTATAAACAAGAATATGATGCACCAAGTATTCCACCACTATCTAACTACTACAGTCTGTCAGAGAAATACTGAAAGCTAGACCACTCTTTGCAGGTATGAGATACTGAAGTCCTGTTCTACAGGAGAAAAAAAAAAAAGGAGGGGAAAAAAAGGAAAAAAAAGAAAAGAAAAACATGATGTGGAGTTACATTGTAATCTTAGAAACTGAAGAGAAAACCTTAGCTAGTTTCGGGAATGGCAGAAGACAATTTTGAAGAGCAAGAAACTGCTTACAGAAAACCCAGCAAATGGCTTATAAACTGCATTTGCAACATAAATCTTATTGCACAGCTGACCCAGTTAGAAGGTGAGGTAAATCCTGCAAAAAGAGTGAGCTGTTTTCTGTCAAGTCCAAGAAACAGTCTGCTATAGAATTTGGATCTATTGCTGCCCTTAATTCTGAAGATGGCTTTCAAAAATTAGTAACCTGACATATTTAGACATCTATGACAATGTGAAGGCAGGTACCTGAGAGCCTGAGACTGCTGGGATGCAATCTGTACGTTACTAGCAAAGAAAGCACAGAACTGATGCTGGCCTTACTGGTTGGTCTAATGAGACCTGCTTGTCCAAAAGGTGCATTATTTGCTTTATGTGCTTTTCTAAACAATGAAAAACAACTTCTGCAAAGCATTCCTTTCTTACAAAGCCTAAGAGTTACCTGGATTTATCTAACATATTTTCCTCTTCTGCCTTCTGCTCAACATCCTTCTCAGCTCGATTTGCAACTCCTGTGTTTTGCTTGTTCCAGACACTTGGTTTCTGTGGAGTATAATTTCAGAACAACAAATACAGAAATAAAGTATTTTGTAATCATTATGATTTCAGCATTTTAACTCCATAATGCAAACTTTGGAAATCAGTTATGAAAGAGTGTAAATAACATCTAAAAACATTTCTGACATGAGACTACAACTATAGTGGTGTAGGATGCAGCAGTTATGTCCTCAAATTACACAGATTTCAGCACGACATAGTTAAGCACAGGATGAGAATCAAAAAACACCCCAAAACAACCCAACCCCCAAAAAACTAGAATTGCACTCAAAAATCTATTCTGGCAAAGATGTTAAGGTTAAGAACAAAATTAATAATAACAATCTTGCTGATTAGGAAAGTACTAATGAAACCATGGATTTTTTTTCTATTACCTTAATTTTAGATACAAAATAAATACAATAATTTTGGCTGTTTACAGCATAACACTGTACATGCTGCATGTCCTTCAAATATGGCAGCAATATTATATGGTACTAATAGAAAGCTACTGAAGGAATAAAATCTCAAGTGCAGTAGAACACAAGACATAATTGTCTGTTCATTATTACACACTGCAACACAGAGGAACAAATAGCAAAGCATTTATCAAGAAGAATGTTTCATCCTCCCATCCTTCATAGGAACACACAAAGACTTGGAGAAAAAAAGAAATGTCTTCTCCTACAGTTACAAAAACTGTGGCTCTCTGGAGAGCAAAGATTAATTAAAGGATTTTGATGTTCATAAACATGAGATAAGTTTTCTGCTGTGCACGAGAACCTCACCTGGAAATAAATTTAAAGAACATCTTCATCATGTTAATTTTACATTTGAAAAGTAACAAGAGCTCAGAGCATTTATTTATTTAGATCTGTGTGTTAAGTTGCTACTTTAAAAACAAAGATTTACAAAAACAACGATGGAGAAATGTTTCTACCTTATTAGAAGGTTTGGGCTTTGCAAAGACACCAGAATCTTTCAATAGCTTTTCTTTCTTGAATTCTTCTTGCTTCCGGAAGAGTTCTGCTTTGAGATCTACCAACTACATCAACAAAATAAACAGGTAAATGACTAAGAGATATCACATGAATATACATCAGCTGCTGTAACAAAGTGACAACTGCATTTCTGGTGAAACAATCTGGCAGTTGCAGTTAGGTGAGCATTTGGTTGCATTCTTATGTGGAACTTCAACACGCTGATCTGGTCGCAATCACCCTTACGTTTACAGCAAACCATATATGAAAAAGAAAGAATGCAGATTATGGTTAGAGATCTAAAAAACCCCAAAGATACCCTTGATCCTTTGATACATAATGGGAATGAGATGCATAATCCCAAAGAGATTTTTTTCCAGCCCACTAATGACAAATAGAAAAGAAATAATGAAATAACACTGCTGAATCGAAAACTTCTAACCACTAGATGATTAATAAAATCCTGTCTCAGACAAGAGCTGATAAAGTTACTTTCAGAATATCTATATGCTTTCTCAAATGTTTACTGTTTAGATTTTCTGCCTTTTTTTTTTTTTAAACTATATAAATAGGATTACCTTCTATGACCAATGGCCATTTCATTAATGAACATCACCAGCAGCAATATGATCCTGAAATTAGATTAAAATCGTGATCTCGAAGAGGATATTGTGCCACTTTCCCTCAAAGTCCTACAGCCCACAAATTTCACTTGTGTACATTACTATATAGGAAAGTGGAAGACTTTGCCATTATTATTATCCCAAACACTAAAGCATTTGCTTTTCGGGTCGCTGTAACAATGATGCGCAGTGCTGTAAATTAATCCTTCCCCCCACTCCCCGCCTCTAAGGATAGGAGGTTTATTTGCCGACACAAGCCCAGGCCCGAGCTGCACGGCCTGGGTGTCCGGGCCTCATCGCCGGAGCCCCCAGCCACGGTAACGGGGCACGCACGGCAGCTCTCACTCCATTATAAGCCCCTCGACGGGCCCTCCCGGGGGCTGGATGAGTTTCTTTTGCTTCTTCCCGGTCGCAACCAGGTTCGCCGACTCACCGAGGAGGCGGCCACATCCAGCGGCTTCTTCCTCCGGTCCATGACGGCCTCCGCTCCTCCAGCAACAGCAATCGTCGGCCGCTTCCTTCCCTGCTTTGCGGTCTATCGTAAAGCGACTCGCTTTTGCGACAGGCTGGTGAGCGGCTTCCTCCCGCCGCCATGTTGGGAAGGTCAGCGGAGGGTAGACAAGGTGTGGGGGGGCGCTGAGTCCCGCGGCACTGCGCGGTGGTGCCGTACCCCACGCTGTCCTGGCCTCGGTTACCCCGAAGCTGATTGTGTGCTGCAATCTCAGGCACTTCCAGCTTCAGAACCTCTCGCTGTTCCCGCAGGGCAGCTTACGAGCAAGCCCAGCTCAGCCTGGTGTGGCTCAGTGGTGGCTGGCAGTCTCCCAGGCAGTAACTCCCCGGGCAGTGCCACAGCTGTGTGTGAAAATAAGGGGACCTGGCGGGTAGAGACTGAATTCTTTCTATTGGAAATGACCATGTGCGGCCTGGGGGCTGGAGCTGCCAGTGAGAGTGGTGTGGGTGTTCTGGGGTTGCTGGGCTGATGGAGAGCCACTGTAGACAGAAACAAAACAGGGCTTGGCAGGAATGCAGGGCTGGGTTTGGAGCTAAACAAAGAAGGCTGAAATTTGGTCTCAGCAGAAAAAAAAATAAAATAAAAAAACAAATCTCTGTTCTGGCTTTATTGATAGATGAGTGCTAGGGAGATGAGACCGGAAATGCTGCCGGGAGCTGATGATAACTGTGTCCTTCAACAATACTGGCTTTAGCCCTGTGACCGTTGCCCTCTGGGCTGCCTTGCTGAAGCCATGAACTTGGGATGAAGTGCTGTGGCTGTCCTTGGACCTCTGCCTGCATGGATCCATGCAGGGGGAGGTGGGAGACAGTGAGTCACAGCTTTGCAGGACTGCTAAGTGTGGTCCGTAGTAGCCGAATATAAACCCACATAGGTGCACTGGATCCAGCTCTGAAACATCAGAGATTGGCATGGGTGGCAGTTAGGGAGTGAAGGTCACTGTTTTACTTGGGTAACTCGTTGCATCCTATCATCCTCATGAAGAAAAAGGACGGATAGGTTTTAAGTCAAAGTGATTCTGAAGATCATTATTATCTGGAGTTGTAAGAAGAAGCTGCCTTTCACTTGTCTTGATTAAAGTGGAAAAATATAAGGTGCTCCAATGTTGTTGCTTGGAAATGTGACAGCGATGGAAGTGTCAGATACAGTTGTTTTGATTCTTGAAATATACTGCTTTCCTGTTTGGGAAGCTGGGCCAGGCCCTCATTTAAGATAGTTTATGGACGCACAATTGCAAAGCTGACAGAGATACTCCGTTGCAAGTAAGCTACACCTATGTTCCAGGGAGCATAAAGCGTGCAATTTGTGGCCTAGTGAAGCTGTTTTGCTTTTGTGTTTTTGAAAGGAGAATGGAAAATGGTGGGAGACACCACATACAAAAATGTGCAGGTCATATTAGAGCCATAAGCTTTACTATTTTAATCTGTGCTGGAAGAAGAGAAATGAGCATTAGTGAAAAATAGGACAAAGGAATGAAAACATCTGTGCTGTTCTAATTAAATCTCACTTCAACAAATCATCCATGGATGTCTGTTCAAACCTCACCTAGTGACAACACTGAAAAAGCAGCCTAAACACAGCCCAGGGTTGATTCTCACTTAGTAATTTCTATCTTTTATTGGGGGAGGCAGTGCCTGTGTGAGGACATGTTTCCCTGCTGCAGGGCATTAATTCTTCTCCATAGTGCTTATGTTGTACACTACAGAGATAGGACTCACTGGCTCACCCATTAGAGTTCCAGGTGCTGAGGTGTTGAGCGCTTCCAGCTGCTCAGGAGTATTTTTGTCTTGAGAGTCTCATAGCATAAAGTGTTTCTGAAGAGCTGATAGTCAGACTTGGTCCTGTGTAGCTTCTTGTAACTGCAGGTGCAAAAAACACATCACAAAATCTTGGTCCCTTGAACACCTGACCTGTGGAATACAGTATTTACTGGCTGCACCGAATGTTTGAGGCTCTGGGTTAGGATTCCTACATGAGCAATTTCAGAACTGTAACACTGAATAGCTGTATAGGTACATCAGCATTTTCTTTCCATTTTCTGACTGAAATGTAAAATTACACAAACGATGAGTCTATTCAGGCTACTGCTCTGAAAGCCCCTTTCTTCCCTGGCTGTCATCTCTTCCTTTCACATGCCTGAAACCTCACCTTTGCTTCCAGGATTCCATATTCCTTGGCACTGCCTGTGCCCCTGTAAAGCTGCTTGCCGATTCTTGCTGTATTCTAGCCTTGCTACATTTTGCTGCTGTGACCTGCCCCTATCTCTTAGCAAACTGCTTGTCACAGCATCCTGATTTCAATTCCTAGCAGCACTTTTCTTCTTTACAAGAGAACCAACCCTCTCTTTTCCACATTTACAAGCCCATACCTTTGATTTGCTCTCTCCTCCCAGCACTTTCTGTTTTTGTATTTACCTGTCCAAACTATGCTGGAGCAATACTCTCGTTGTTTTGAGTGTTGCATAAAAATGCTCAGTATCATTGCAGCAGCCCTCTATGTATCAGGTGCTACTTGGATAGATTTAGGGGATAAGTGAAGAGGGAAAGAGGCCCTAGAGATGTCAGCATCTCTCCTGAAATGTTATTTTATGCTTGAGGGTGAGACACATGACCAGAGCTCTAAGGAAAAGCTGTGCTACTGAGTGGTTACATGATGGGATGCCGAAAAAGGAATTAATCTTAGAAATGGCAAGCTAGCTCATGTTGTTGCTGTGAGCAAGGATCACAGAGCTGGCACTTCTGCACTTGCAAGAATCAGTAGATTATTCTGTGGGTAGCAAAGGTCTGGCTAGACATGCCTGAGTTGGAATGAGTCAGTGTCACTGGTGCTGTGTATAGCTGGACTCGTGCTGTGAGATAATCTTTATCTCACATCCTGTCTCAGATCGCATCAGCAGGACCAGCAGGCAGTGACTAAAGCACGCACAGACAGAGGGGACCACCACACTTGCTGGAGCTGTGGGGTTGCACTGGATGCTGTGGAGCTCCCCTTTAGGTGTGGGATTCAGCACTTGTGTGCCCATCCAGACAGATGGCTTTCCCAGTGCTTTGTGAATGTCTGTTCAGTACTCATGTATTTACAGCTCAAGAAGTGACAAGCTTTCACACATATGGCTCCCTGAAAAAGGCTTGATGTCGACTCTAACCTGTGGAAGGCTGCTCTGGGTATTATTATTTTTTTTTTAATCCAGCCCACAGGCATTCATGAAATTCCAATGAGGGAGGAGGAACTGGAATAAGAAGATTTCCAAGTTGTGAAGCGAAATCAGCTTAACTTAAAGAAATGAGTTGAGGAAGGGGAGGAATCTGTCTTTGTGTGTATAGTACAGACTCAGCATGGCTGTGCTATGCTTCTTTCTTGTTGGGAATCCGTGAAAGCTGCAGGAACTACCACGTCTGATCTCAGACTGCTGATAGACCTGAATTCCTGAGGTATAATTGATTCAGCACTCCTCATTAGTATGCTTCTCATTTTAGCCTAATTTTGTTTACTTACACAAAGCTGCATCAACACAAAACCCGTGTTTATTATTTTTATGGAAGACAGGGGATCATAGAGAGTTGTTTTAAGGGGATTTTGTATGAAATGGTTGTGTTTCAGTGTCTTGTAAAATTGGTGAAAGATGCTGTACAAATCTGATATTCATCAGCTGCAAAGCTTCAGTGTGGACTTCTCCTACACTCCCCCATACCAAAACTAGACTTGCAGGAGCCCAAACCAAAATATTGATGTTTAAGGGATTTGCTGTTCTGAGGCTGATTCTCTTATCAGAGACACTAAGGTTTCATCCTATCCTAAGGATGTGATGTTTTAGCTTGCTTTCTACATCTTGGCTTTGAGATGAAATAAAGCAGTGGGGAAATAATAACAGCTGGACATTTTAGAGATAAGCCCTGATGCCAGGGCTCTGTGTCCTCACACACTTTGATAACCACTCAACATGAAGCAACTTATCCCCATTTCTCTGAGGGGTGGACAAATTCTTTCTAGTTTTGTTTTGCTTCAATTTTTGTGGTTGTTGTTAGACTCTTCATCTCAGAAGTTATCATATAAGGGAATTTGTGCTGTGTCAACAAATTTTTAAATCAGCAAGGTGTTTTTTTTTGCTTTCCAGAGTTTGCTTATTCTTGGTTGGCTAGAAAATTACTTTGCTGAATTTGTTAAAGACTTCACGTGTGTGAGGCCACAAGCAAAACTCTTTGCAAACCAGTTCTTGTAACATGAGAGATCCAGAAACGTGTCTTTCTTTCGAGGCAAAGATTACATCTCTTCACAAGATAAAGCCCCAGCAAAACTTTGGGTTTTTTGCTTACTTCTGTATACTTTCCTAAAGGCACCTGAGGCATACCCTAGGTTTTTGTATTTTATCATTGCCTCCACAGAAGCACTGAATTTCTCCAGCAAAACAAGCAAGCAAGCAAACAAACAAATCAAAACTCCTTTGGTAAAAAGCTTAGGTGGACACTAAGCATAACTTCTTCTTTTTTTTTTTTTTTGCAGGAAGACTAACAGTTAAAATCCTTTGGGTATGTAATTAGCATGTGTGCAGGTTTGGAGAAAAATTATTTGATAAATACTTGATTTTTTTTCCCCCATGATCCTAGGCAGAAAGTCAAAACCAGGCATGGTATATGAGAATACTGCATAACATCTTCCTGGCACATGTGGATCTCTGGTTTATGCCTCTTGGATCACAAGCTGCAATGCCAAACTGCTTTTGTGTTAGCTTGTTTTTACTTGCAAACTACAAAATGGGCACAGAAAAGAAATCTGATGGGGATTTAACTCTAAACTGAAAGGAGATCTAAAGTAGCTTTGTCCTGTTCTATCGGAACCTGTATTTTATGTGCAGTTTTATACTCTACTTGAAATCATGTCTTGTGTCAACAATATTGCCCTCTCTTCTTTTTTTGCATGTGTTGTGAGAGGGGGAATGCTGTTCTGTGCTACTTGCATAGAAACTGTAATTCCTTTGAAATACAGCTAGAAAGCAGAGATTCCCTAAGAGCACCCAACAACTTAGATAAGTAATAGGCTTAATGCCATCTTACAGCAGATCTGTAGGATCTCTTTAGTTATTGCAACTGGAATTAGCTTAGAAAACTGTTTTTGATAGGATTTTGTTTTCTCCAGTATGCATTTTAGCAAGCCTTGATGAAAATGGGCATAACAACCCTTCTGCCCTTGGGGAGTGTGTGTGAATGTTCTTAAGTCTGACAGGCATAAGCAAAAATCGAGCATCAGTACAGTTTCCTGTACTAAGGGATGTAAGTACATGCATTTTCTAAACTGGAGATGTAAGAAGCAAACAAGTTCCAAAGCAAATTGGTTTAACAATTCCATTTGGGGTGGCCATGGATATTTTCATCCTCTGAACAGGAATCCTAAGCTGTTGGACTACGTAGTGTTGTGAATATATTGTTCTCTGTGGTTTCTGGGTGGCTGGCATAAAAGACAAACATGCCCTTTAAGAAACTGCACAACTCCTTGCAATTTACCCATTCATCTGTTCCACTCTTCTCTCACCATCTGTTTCTTTCACTGTGGACATGTGAAGCTGCTCCATCCCTGCAGCAAAATGCAGCCTGGGTGGTTCACAGTCAGGCTTTCACATGAAGCAGTTTTCCTGTCATTGCAATCACAGATAGACTTGCTTCTCTGTCAAGGTGTAGTCCTATAAAGAAGCTAGGTTTTGTATTCCAGCTGCACATCTTCAAGCTCCTTCAAGGCTACAGACTTGTGTTGCTTTGTCTCTGGGTCTGGGATGCCAGGCTGGAGGAAGAGCCTTGTTTTTTGTCTGCAAAGAATGCAGGACAGAGGTAAGGCAAGAGGGGTATACAACAGCAACGAAGGAGACTAGGGCATGAGAAGGGGTTTGCTGCAATGCTCTTTTTCCAACTCATCGATATTGCTGAAGCTGCAGGATCTATCCCCAAACTTGTCCCAAACCACAACGTAGCTTTACCATTAGAAAGCATATTTTAAACTTAAAATCTGTTCCTCTTCTGAAATGGTGGTCCAGATCTTCGTAAGAATGTTGTTAATAAATGCATGCCTGCTTTGCTTACAGCTCTGCCTTTAATCTGAACCTGGCCTGGCAGATGCAGGTTTTACAGGTAAAAGGCGTTTATCAGAGCATAACAGCTGGGAACTTTAAAGCTGACACACCTACTGCATGCTCTGTTGGGGTTTTCTTTTCCTTTTAAAGAAAATATTGGGCTATTGATTGTGTCAGGTAGGTAGACACATGCTCGTTGTAGCTGTAACTTTCCAAAGAGGCTACTTTCTGGCTTTGAGTTTAAACCCTGTTATTTACGTTCATTTAGTGCCAGGGTGATGATGTGAGCTGTGTTTATATCACCTCCACTGCTTGTGAAATGCTTCTGTTTATATCCCACTGTTTGAGCTGAATCATTTTAAAGCAGCAGGCTCATGGCAGCAAATTCAGGTTTTCTGACACAGTGGCAGGAATCTGAGTCCTGTAGCACTGTTGCTAGACTACTTTGAAGGAGGGGGATTGATTTATATTTACTAATCCTAGCACAATATAACTGAATGGCTGTTGATGCTTTTGAAACGTATACTGAATGTCATGAAAGTGTGAACTGAGTGGGATTTCGGTTCAGTGCAAAGCAGCACGTTTTTTCCTTAGAACCAGAGAAAACTAGCCTGAGGTTTCTCATTTGTCTTCTCAGGCTAGAGATGTCAATGCATGTGTGTGTTTTAAGAACAAGTGTGTTTATAAAAACAAATGTTTTGTTGGTTATCGATGATCCTTAAATGGTGTTTTGAGATCCAAACACAAAGACATCCCTTCTGCACCTTTCCTATTTATGGAGGGTCTAGTTCTTGATACTGAGCAGAACGTGGGCACGCATAACTGAGCACATTATGGCTCTCTGTGTGATTTCCTGATGCATACGAATGGTTAAAGCTACATACTTGGGCAGGACATATCTCTGGCTTGTGGTCATTTTTACCTTGATGCTCTGGAGAGATTTAAATCAGCATAATTTGGTATAGAGTTGCTCTACCATGTGGGCATTAGTTACCTAGAAGTCATCTACCATATGCCTGTGTAGATGGCTAGGTGGCAGCTATGATTAATTTATTAAGAGAACACAATTAACCTGTGTATATATGTTCTTTCTCTGATATTCTGGTACTGAAAAGCTGCTGTTTGATGTTTTAGAACCAAGGGACTTATAAACCTCCTCCCCAAAACCCTGTATCTCAAAGCCTTATCCTTTTAGTTTGGATTCCTCTTTACTTTCAAAAGTTATATTTATCTGCAATAAGGTTTTCTTTCACTATCCATCACCTCATCAATTGCCCCTGAAACATGAAGTGAAGGAGGTAAGTTGTCTGTCTGGACAAAGTGAATTTCTGAGCAGATGCTTAAAAGGCCGTACAGCAAAATCTTCCCCAGGAAAAGACAGCAGCGTGTAAGGGAGAAAAGGATGGCTGTAGATGGCTTGCTCCCGGCTTCCCTCTGCAGCAACATCATGGAGGTGTCACTCATGCTAGTAATGGGATCTCACTGCAGTAGATGGCAGTACAAGACTGTCATTGCAGCCACGTAGTTCATACCTCGGGGTGCTGCGAGCACTTTTCAGAGGCTACCTTACACGAATGAGTGTCCCCACTGCAGTTCCCTGTCATCATTCTGGCATTTGAGGAACAAATTGCTTTCTTTTCCCCATTCCGCCAGTCTTGCACATGTAAAGTTAGGTGAGAAATAAGGCAAGTGGTGAACCCAGAAATGCAAGAAGAGCTGAGCCTGGATTTCAGGCTGCCAGTTCATTTTCTGTGTGGGTTAGTGGGATTCAGGTTTTGGCTTCTGCTTTGGCCAGGTCTCTGAAATAAAAGTAGGACAAGTGCTTGTGTGTTAAATAGTATGAGCATGGTGGCTGCCAGCTTTTCAAACTCACAGCTAGCAATGGCTTTGCTAGGGATAAGACTATAGATTTAAATAGGTAAGGAATTCTCCAAAAGGGCTGTTAGCTTTGCAGGGATACCAAAACACACAGCCTAAGGAAATCTGTATTCTGCTTCCATGAGCACTGTCCTGTTGTTGCACTTCAGCCCCCAGGACAGGCTTCCCGTTACAAAGATGACTTAAAATAGAAGCCCAGAAGGCACCAAAATGTTGCTATATGTATCACAAAAGAGAGCTTAGAATGATTATAGATGTTATTTTAGAAATAATTGAGAAAAGAAATATTGAGTCTCTGTACTTAGAGAGAGCTTTGGAAGTGTGTGTGGCACCGCTGTCATTAGTCAAATATAGACAAGTGGAATGAGAACTAGAATAATACTTCAAAATGAATAACTACATCAGGCAGAAGTCCAATGATTGCTTTATTAAAGCCTTGATGAATGCCAAGCAATTCCTCAGATATACCAAGGAGCTGTACAAAAAGTAAATTCCAGTATTTTATGAAACACTGGAGGAGGGAGCCTACACTACATGGAAACGAAGGGGGCTTTTCATTTTTTAACTCTTGCCCCCTCAGTCCTTGTATTCTTGCCAGCTAGTTTGGGAGAGATCAGCATACTGAATGGTCAATTATTGTCTTTTTCCATCCCCTCAGAATGCACAGGCAAAATTACAGAGCATTTCATTAAGACCAACAGTCAATATCAATGATTTGCAACTGTCTTGCCTCCTTCTCTGATCCGAAATTGACTGCAGTCATTAACTTGCTACTGGCAGCTGGAGCTGGGTCACAATGAAAACAACGAGAAAGCAAGACAGTCACAGTAATGACTTTTAACATATGTTGACAGAGCTGTGGTGTTGCTTTCTGCACCCTCCTCATTTCTCAAACTGCTTCTGTTCACCAACCAGAAAAAGGGAAAACATTGAATTTTATCTAGCGGCACTGTTGAAAGTAATCATCATGAAATGCAAATGCTGATGTTCCTTAGTGAGAGATGGATGGATGGGTGGGTGGATGGATGGATGGTTGGTGTTTCTCTGTTTACGATCAAGTGCAGTAGTTTCAAGTGGGTTTGGGTGGGATAGATGAGCACTAAATGTCTGCTCTTGTTTAAGAGAAGCTCAGGAAAGAACCTGAGACTATTGTATGAATGAAGGGTGGGTCCAAGCCCATCTTCATGACTTGAGCTATCTGCCACTGATGCACAATGGAGACTCATCACCTCACAAATCTGTTTAGTACAGCTCCCAGTTCATGGGGTCTGACTGGAGTAGGATCAGCAGAACCAAACAAGTTAACAAGAACCAACCTGCCAGCTGCTGCCCTGAATAGCTATTCTGAGCATGTGGGGTAGCTGGTCTTGTCCTCCCTTCCCTTCCAATGTAGTTGCAAATGGAGTTCTGGGCATGGCAGATACTGCTGTCAGGTTAATAGATGTCACTGAAGTACTTCTGCTATGTATTTCTTCCATGGTTGTTAAAAGACACTAAGCTATTCCTGTGAGAAATGACAAATCCCAGGTGAGCAGCTTTTCTACTTGCACAGCTAGTAACCAAGAAAGATGCAGTCTGGGAATGCAGAGACAGCTTAGAGATCTTCCCCCATATAGAAAAGTTTGTCAATCAAGAAATCAAAGCAGAATGTAGACCATGTCCTAATTGGAAAATTTCCCAGGATGAGATCTGATACCTGGGGCTCTAAGTGGTGCAGAGTCAACTATCCTGTACCTGATAACTCTTTCGCTGAAGTGATTTGTAAAACATCCCTGAGGCACCTCTGCATTGAGCAACAGAGATGAAACTGTATGTAGCCAGAGGCAAATCTTGCTGCTAAGTGAATGCCTGGAATGGAAACCTTTATCTAGCAGGGAGATGGTGTGGGGATCATTACTGTCAGTAAATTGTGATAAGCACTGTTCTGACTTAGGAGGATTATATAACTCCATGAAGGTGAACACTTGACATGGTGCACATGGGTGCTGATTTATTAGTGATGCTCTGTGTATGTGCTTAACAGGAAAGATGGTGTGTGCAAGGCAGAAATTAACAGAAGGGAAGGAGGGAGTCCTGAAAGCCATTTTGAAGGGGAAAGAACATGTTTCCAGCAACACCTTTTCCAGTTACAAGTTAGAAAGCTTACTCTTGCATTGCTGTGACTAAGTTCAGGCTTGTTTTTAAACTCTCCTGTCTTCCTAAATAACAGATCAGATCACACAGCATCTTCACAGTAACTCAAAGCAAGCTGTCTGCTGGCAGTCCTGAGGAGGGGTGAAATGGCAGTGTCTTTTATGTTGTACAGCTGTAAGCAAATATTAACAGTATTAAGCAAGCGTTTCAGCTGCTAGTGCTTCAGGCTCTGTGCTGGCTGCTTGGCATTGGAGTGTACACAGAACAACATGTAACATACACTGTCACCGTGGCTATTGAATTTCTGACACATGCCTCAGTGGCCTGGAAATCAATAGGCAGCAGCTGCAGTGGAGCTCTGGGTGCTGCACAGCCCTGAACTCTGCTGTTGGCAGGAGAAGCAGCACAGATCTCTGAGTCTTGCTCAAACCCAGATGGTTTGGGGCAAGCAGTGAGGAAGGTGCTTTGTCTTGCCACATTTTGCAGTCCTTGCAGCACTGTCTTCTGTGTTGCTGGGTCATTAGTAAGTAGATGTGAAGAATCCCGGGGGGGGGGGGGGGGGCATTGGCAGTAAGTGATGAGATTATGTTTGAGAACAGAAGGTGGACATCCAGTAGTCCAGTGTTGTTGGCAGAAAATGTGTCAGCTGTTTACAACTTGCTCTAAACAGCATCTTAATGTTAAAGAACCCTCAGAAGAAGCAAAGCCAAAGCTTTGTCACTAGCATCAGCCCAGCAGTGAAGTCAGCAAAGATAAACCTTGTGCCCAGAAGAGGAGACCTGATGATAATGTTGAAGCAGGGGAAGAGCCAAGTGGGAATACTTCATACCACTGAGTTTTCTGGCTGGCAGGTAGCCTCACTGCTTCAGAGCTCTCTGTACACTTACCTTTCAGGGCTCTTGCAGACTGAAACTGACTGTGGAAGGAGGTGAGAGACCGATCTGAGCTCCCTTATGCTTATGTGGCAATTTCGAAGGGAGGAAGTGTGGAACCAGCTTCACAGATTACTCTAAGTGTGCCTTTGGGACAGAAACAAGGAGCACTTGAGCTCCCTTCCAGCGGGAACAGAGCACAGTGGTGACCATATCCTCATGGTGCCTGTAACTGGGGTATATAGTTGTGTCAGTGAAATCTAAGGAAGTTGTCTCTGCATTTCAGAGAGACGAGTATCACCTAGAAGAGGCAGAATGACAGATTGCAGAATGACAGGTTGCTTCCAGCCTTCAAAACCTCATTGGACATGAGCACTTCTGCAGAAGTCCATAGTACGAATGTATGCCCTGAAGTTCCTAATAAGAAGCTGGCAATAAAATGAGTAAACTGTTTGCACTGCCTGAGTTTAAGGCAAAACAGCCAAGTTGGATTAGTAAGTAAACTTACAATTAATTGACCTCTGGTGGTGGTAGCAAAATGAAGATAATCCATTTTAAAATTGCCTTTAACCTTCTACCATGACAGGATTATTTTTAAATGCTATTATCTTGGTGTCGTTCACTGCTGTCTGTGAGTTATGGGGCACAGCTGCATACAAGTGAGAGTGTAGCAGTCATCAGTGAAACAAGCCCATCCTGAAGCTGCGCTGTGACAGAGATTTATGCCTTATATCCCCAGTCCCATTCCATGTGCCTGGGAAGTGAAAGTGGAAACTGGTTCTTCATTAAAGCAGCTGTGTGCTATTTACATGTCATGGTGGGGTGGAAATAGGTTGCCCATAGACCCCTGCCCACCCCATGTACCATTGTAGGGATGCAGGGTACTCTGTTTGAATGCTAAGCAAAGTTGCCCAATCTTGGTAAAGAAAAAATACATTATTGTTTACTTAATTAGGTCCAGGAGGGCGGGACTGAAAGAATATTTTGGATACCTAAATAGACTTCCTTTGTGCAAGATTACGCAGATCAGAGTAATTTCTAGCTTGATTTTAACTACTGATACTGCCAGGCAGTAGCAGCAGGTCCATATGGGAGGGGAAAGTCCACAGTCCTCTCTGTTTTCCCAGAGGGTTTCATGATGTCTCCAGACCACCGTTGAAACAGTGTGATCTTGGGGGCTGTCCCCTCACTAGTGGTACTTCTTCACTCAAGATGGTGGAGGACTGAATACCACACCTGAGGATCTCCCAAGTGCCAGATCCTCACTGGCTCAGAAGTGGTGAAAGGGGGACTCTTGAATCACTTGGTTTGAGACAGAAAGTGAAGACTGTCATATTTCACTAACTTTCCTGGTTTCAGGGAATCAGCTTACTCTCATTGTGGGCTGGCAAAGTGAGTGACCATCCAGTTGAGGGAGTGCATGACAGGAAGATTTGCTAGAGATGTCTGAGGCATACAGATCATGGACAGAATGGGAGCTAACACATCTGGGCATTCTCCCTTAACCTTTGCATGAAAAAGGAATATTTACTTGGGAGCCTTCTCTGACCACACAGTCAATGCCATTGTCTGCTCACCACCCTGTGCACACAGTGTGCAGGAGAGTGTGAGATCCATCTGACTTGAAAAGCCTGGTGTGCATGTTTGGCAACACAGATGAACCTTCGCTCAGCAGGCAACTCCTGAGATTGGAAAACTTGGTGCTTTCATTTCTTCTTACATCTGTAGTGGTATTTTAAGAATGATGGACCCCACTCTTTCTTCTCATATACCAATTTACAAGCATCTGGGAGTTCAGTCATACTGTACTCTCTGTGCTCCTCAGTGGAGCAAGGACCACCAGCTGATGGCACCCTCAGTGTGCAGGGCATGGTTAAGTCACCAGTTGAAGAAAACAGGTGGTCCTGTCTCAGAGGGGAATTTCTGCCTCACAAATTTGGTTTGACAACCATTTCTGTGGAATGATGCAGCTGTGTGGGAGGACAGCAGCACTTTCTGAAGTTGTGGCAGTATCCATGTTACTGTGCTGCCTAAAATCCTACAGCTGCATACAAACAGATTAGACATTGCTCAGGAACATGGATAGTCACGTCTGAGGTTTCCTTTGGCCTTCCTGCTGTTTGAAATAGCCCTCCATGACTCCCCTCCAAAGATACACTCCCCTCCAAAGATGTACCAAAGCATCTGTCTTAGATGGATGCTGCCCATTAATTCACTACTGGTATTTTTAGCTGTGTTTTGTTTTCTCTAACACAGTTTCCCATGTGAGTAGTGAAGTTAAGCTAACGTGGAGCGCTTGAGAAAATCTCACCGCAGTGGCTTTGGCTGTTTCTACAAAAATGTGTGTGTCAAATTCAATTGTTTAAAGCCCTGAGCCACATTCGCAGCTAGTAACGTGCTTGCTGTTTTCATGGTTTCATGATATTCAGTGTTTATTTCTGTGGCAGCCATGTCCTTTAAAAGTAGCACTGTTGTACCTGTGATGGTCAAAAGAGATTTCAGTGAAAGCGTCTTTTATGCGACCAGCCAGCGTGAATGTCAAAACCAGAGGAGCTTTCAGCTACAAAAATGTGTTGATTTGACCTTACTTTTAAAAGCCCCTTTTCTGTACCAAGTTTTCTTTGGACTCTCATTGCTTTTCCTGAGAGCAATGTTAGATCAATAATGCTCACTTTCCTGGGAATCCTTTTTTTCAATACCCATATTCTGATTATCATCAAGCAATTATAAATTCCAGCTGAGGAAATTAAGGCACAGAAAGGGCAGGTGATTTGCCTGTGTGGGTGGTTGAGTCAAGTATAACTCAACAGTGCTTGACTCCCTGTGCTGGGTTTTAACTATAGGACAAGCATCATCTCCTTCCACCAGGATGCATGCTGGCTCCATATAAGTCCTTCTCTCAAAAGCTCTCGAGTTTTGCTGTCAGCTGGAATATTTAGTCCATATCACCAGCTTCCTGTAAATTTGCATGACATGCCCTGATCTAATCCAGCTACAGAGTTGTGATTTGTGGTGAGTCCCAAAGGTACCAGGTATATTTGCAGTGAAATTGCAGAGGGCTGTGTTTTCCCCTAAGGAGGAAGCTGCAGAAATGTGCCAGATTTAGCATAAAGAAAAGAGCTCTTTAAGAGGTTGTAGCTGGGTGGGGAATGAATGCTTATTTATGTTTCTACTCTAATGTTATATGTGGGAAAAAAATACCTTTTTTTTTTTTTTTTTTTCTCAGGTGAATTTTTCTGTGCTGCTGGTGGGGGACAGGCAGAGTCTGAGCTATAGTAGTGCTCCTGCTGCTGCTAGTCCTTGGGAAATCTCTCAGAAGTGACTGCTCCAGCTGGCTGGAATAAGCCTTCAGGTGCCATCGCTCTGGTCACTGTCCTTTAAACTGATGGGTAACTCCCTGGTTAGAAATATGGAAGGCAGTCAGCCTCTACAGCACCACTCTCCTTTGATGCGGTGGGAACCTCTCATGCAGTTCTCAGGCATTGCCTGCCCTCTGCAGTGCTGCAAACTCTTATGCTTAAATAAAGAGGGCTGTTCTCATGGGTTTATGGGTTAAAGTTTAGTTAACTACCTCGGTTAGGGTCCTCATCCCTTCAGGCTCCCCCAGAGTCTTGGACTTAGGTAGGCTTCTGCTTTCAGCCCCTCACTGCAGAAACTGTTTTTCTCCCTTGATGTGTGCAGAGCTGCAGGAGGTTGTTTCAAGCAGACCCTGTTCCAAATGCCTTTGGGTTGAGCCACATCAGTTTTTGTCAGGCAGTGGGCTGTTTTCTGGACTGCTGCTGCCCAGACTGGGACATGCCTGTCACACTTGGCTGCCCTGTAAACCTGGCTGCCAGCACCCAAAATGGCAAATGCTTCTCAGATGTGAGCTGCAGGCAGAACACGGAAGGTGAGGCTGCTGCCCCTTAGCAGGCTGCTCAGCTGTGCTATGACAACTGCTTTTCATCCAGGTAAGGATGGAAAAGCTCATCTAAATATTAAGCTGAAGGCCATGTGGATGCATCTAGACAGATGTGTTCCTTTGACGTTGCAGCTGCCCTGTCCAGTTCAGGTGGTGTCAGAACACTAGCCATCTGAAACTGAAGTTAGCTCATGCTATCCCAGGGAGAGGCTGGGCCATGATAGTTTAGATTATAGCAGATGTTGCATGTAATATTATCAGTCTCACAAAAGGAGACAGAGATGCAGAGTGAGCCATACCAGCCAGCTAATAAAAGGCCTAATGAAGAGCAAAAAAACCACTAAAAACACCTGCTAGTCATTGCAGAGATACGTTGTCCCCAGGAAATTAAAGCCACGAATACCCTGGCATAGGCAATAAACATCTCCTTTGTGTTCCTCTCAAAGCAGCAAAACCTCTGGAATATTAAGGAAGGACAAAGGTGCTTTTCAGTCCTTCCTTGCACTTCAGCTGCTTGCAGGTGGTGGTGAAAAAGATGGACTAGATCGGCCTGACTAGGGTGACTACCGAGAATCCAACTTCAGAGTGAATGAGGAACCCCAGGAGTACCGCTGTGCAGGGCGCCCAGGCTGTCTGCTTTGAGGGGGTAGCTGGGACGGGGCTGTAGGAGAGGGCCGTGCGGGCCTGTGCTGTCCCGTGCATTCTCGCACCTGTCCTGTGCCTTTCTGCGCTCATCAGCAGCCGCCGGTGCGCACCCGAGGCCGGTCCTCGGCGGCAGGCGGGGCCCCTCCTGCCTAAGCAGACCCCTCCAGTGGACAGTACAGACACATAATTCTTTCTGACGCTCCCTCTCCGGTTCCGGCTCCGTCTCGCCATCGGCGGCTGTTGGAGAGCGAACCGGGGCGGGCGGGAGCCCGTCGCTGCTGCACCCCGCGGGGGTGTGCGCAGACGGGGGCGGGCAGCGCCGCTCCGCTCCCCCCAGCCCCGCCCGACCCCGCCGCCGCATGCACCGCACGGCAATAAAGCGCCGGGGAGCCCGGCTGCGTTCGGCAGCGCCGCTCCCGCCGGCCCCCCGGGCCCGTAGAGCCGTACCGCTGCCCCGGGGGCGGCAGCACTGCCCCCGCCGCCATGCCGGGCTGGAGGAAGAGCCTCGCCCTGTGCCTGCAGCGGATGCAGGAGGACGGTGAGCGCGGTCAGAGGGGAAGGAGGGATGGAGGTGCTCGGTTTCGCCCTCCGACTGGCCTATTCCTTATAGTTATTTATTTATTTATTTATTTATTGGGTGGGGGTCTACCTGGGAGGGGAGGTGATCCTTTTCGGGCATGAGGCTCCGCGAAGGAAGGGGCTGGAGGCGGGGGATGCTCCTCGTGCCGGTAAACTTCGCCGCAGCGAATATGTTCTCTTCCTGGGCTCGCTTGGGTTCTGCTTTTTTTCCCCTGTCTTAAAGAGGAGGGGGCAAGCCTAAGCGAGCGGTGCCTGTGCGTTCCTCCCTGGGTATTTAGAGGGATTGGCAGTATCTGAGCTCTAACTTTATAAAGCTACTGGTGCTGCTGTTTTCAGATGGCATTCCCCCTAGTCCCCAACTCCATCTGGGGCTTAAAGGGTTTGCAGATTGCACAGAAGACGTGTTGTGGTATTCTGATTCCTATTGTGCTGCTTAGTGTTGCCCACGGTGACCGTGAATTATTTTGTTTACATGCTCAAGAGTGTGATGTTAAATAAATGCTGGACCTGCAGCTCATAAAAGTCGGGAGAAGACATCCACAAGGTGGCACAGCAGAAGGGAGGTTTAAACCTTGCATGCCAGCTCCTGGGTTTATATATGAACAGGGCCGAGAGTGGTGGGGAAAAGTTTATGTCTCTGGGATGAAGTGCAATGCTCAGGTGGTCTCTTAAGGCTCAGGTGGAGGAGCTGAGCTGGGATGAGCAGAAATAAGCAGGAATTCATATCTGTAACTTCAGATGCTTTGGTGCAAGTGTTTTCTCTTTGCATCTCTTCCCTTGGCTGCCTCTCTAGATGGTGCACTGGTAAGCAGATTTACCAAATATCTGAAGTGGCACCGTTGCATCATCTGGTGTGAGTAGTGCAACGTTCTCTGGTCCTGCTGGTTAATAAACACAAAGAGGAACTGTGTTGTTGGATGCCCTGTAAGGTGTCAGGACAGAGTCATTAAGCTGCCGAGTGTGATGTTGCTTCCTTACTCTCATTGCTTTGGGAGAATGCCATTTCTTTCTGATGTCAGACCCCTCTGGGAGCATGGCTTCCTCTGGACACTCCAGCCACCCGAGACAGAGCTGTTAAATCTTGTCCTGTAGAAGAGTGAATCAATCCCCTGTTTTACACACTGAGACCTGTTAGTGTGAGTTCAGTCCTGCTGTGGTGCAGTGCTTTGTAATGCTGCCCTGCTGCAGCTGACGGGGATGCTTTTGCATCACTGGACCAGGGGTGGCTTTAGGGGCCTTTTGAAACATTTACAGCAGCAAGCTCTGGCCATGCAGCTGTACTGGGGTACTGTGTTTGCCAGGTTATTTTCCCTGTGACTTTGTCTGTACTGGCTCTTGCCTTTGGTGCCTATATAATGCCTTTCCTCTTCATCTTCCCTCCCTCTCATTTCACTCCCAGCATTGCAGGGAGTCTGTGACCGGTATGCATCCCTTCAGATGTGTTGATCATTTTCCCTAGTAATATTGCATCTGTTTCCATGGGTGGCTCAAGAGTAGTTGATCTTTGGAAGTTACACTATTCTGTGATTAAGTATATGGTATCTGAAGGAATAAATCTTGGAGGCTCAAGCTGATGTGCTGTGTAGAGGAGGAGGTGTATGCCTGCTAAAGAATAGCTAAGTTTGTAGGGTACTCCTTTCCCCTTTCCACAAGGTGACCAGTTTGATGGTCATATTACAGCCTCTGCAGGGGTAGCAGAGGAGGTTTTGGTAACGTTTTTGTAGCACTGCAATGTTAACAGATACAGTGTGGGTTTAACTTGAATGGTAGAGAAGGCTTCACCCCCTGTCCTGTATAATGCTGCCAGGAAATCTCTATGTGGTTCTGTTCAGATCTTGATTTTGCCAACCATCCTCCGAACAGTCTATGAAGAAATCCTCACTTCTGCTTTGCTTCATTCAAAACAAGTCATGTCTGCCTCATTGGCATTTCCATGGCTATGCAGATGTGGTAGCCTTCAGATATCTGAGCTGCGGAGCTTCTTCCCCAGGCACACACGCTTTGGGCCGTGGGCATGTTAACTTCCTTTCAGGACCACAGTACTCAAGTTTCCAAAGGAAATGTCCTGGTGTTCATCAGGAGCACAGTGGTGATTAGAAGAGCACTATATTTTGGTTACTGAATATTAATGTGATGAGCATCTCTTGCAATTTGCAGCCATTCAGTGCTGGATTGGAAGCTTCATTAATCACAGTTGGCACTCAAAAGGTCAGCCATGGTAACTTGCATAGGGAAATATGAAATGCACATGAACTGGTCTGAGATATGATTGCTGTTTCAGGTCACCCACAGTGAGTTTCCTTATGTGTGCTTTACCTTAAAATTTCTGTCTCTTGGGGAACGGGGGTGACTCCTGACCACTGTGCAGAGATGGTCCATTCTGTGATGTATTGCTCTTCCCCACCACAAGAGGGTTGTACATGGGACGTGCTGCTTCTCCTCTTTCATGCAGAAAAAGAATTGATGTTAATGATTTGGAAATTCTTGTTGAAAAATATGTTCCTTCCAGCTGGTATTGATAACCACCCTGATGCTCCCTGCTCAGGGGGTTGATTTGCTGATTTTCTTCTCTCTATAGGATTGTCTCTGATCTGGGGGTAGATGTTGGAGCATATAGCATGTCAGTTCTGTCCATTGCTGTGTATACAGAGCTGTATGGCCAGAACTTGTGCCAGTTCAACTCCCTGATACCTACCTGCCTCTCGAGGCAGTGGAGAGAGCTAGTTTGCTATGCCAGATCCTTTCCCATTCTGATTCCTCCCCCCACCTGCTGCTGTCCTTTGTATGAGAATGGCAGGATTTGGACTTTGCTTCTTTTGCTACTGAAATTCTGGAAGCAGCAAGAATAAAGACTAATTTCTGCTCAGGGAGCATGAATCTACGTGGGCAGGTGGGAAACTCTGGGGATTTTGGCACATCTGAGTGGATGTGGAAACTGGATGCCTAGAAAGGATAAACTGTATCAGCAGACAGAGTGGTGGGGATGTTGTTATCCTAACTGATAAAAATAAGTTATCTGGAGGCATTTGATTTGCATAACATGGGTCACTGAAGTGGGCAGACACCCTTTGTTAAACCTGAGACATTTTTCTGACTCTGCTCAGAGGGAATGCAGAGTTTAAGTGTGAATTTAGGTTGTTGATATAATTCCCTTTCCTCCTCCAGATGATTATCCTTCAGTAAAACCAGAAAATTTGACTCTCACTTCAGTATGATGCCTTATTGAAAACTAAACCAGTCCCCAAACCCTTAAGAAAGACTGATGTAACGTAATTATAAAGTGTGGAGTTACCCAACCTTTGCATGGGTCATGGGGCAGCTGAAAAGGAGGGGGCAAGGGAAGGGGCGACTCAGACTTGTTCCAAAAAGTGACAGTATTGCGGGATTGTGTTGGTGCTATTTGCTTCCTTCCCTTGTATATGGCTCGGTGCTGGTTACCTTGGAAACAGCTGTAGGAGCATATAGGGGCATTTTGCTGCTGTGCAATCATGGGCAGAGGTGCCCTGTGGTGCATGGGGAAAGGCAAATCCTTTGTGGTGCAGGATGAGGGCAACAAACTAAAAACCCATTGCAAGGTCTCCTTCTCTTGCCACCTGTCCTGCTGCAGGTGCATTTTGGCAGGAGTGGGTCCCTGGGGAAAATTTAGCAAAGGGGTGGATTTTCCATGGATTTAGCAGAGCTATTTAAATTTTTATAATAGAAAGGTAAAAATACCACATCAGCCTGTCTTGAGGGGGTTTATAACAGCTGGGCTATAAACATTAGCTTTTCATTCTGTCCTCGGAACAGTGTGCTGGGATGGTTTGCTTCATAACTGTGAAACTATGATTAAGAGTGGAAATGGGATTCTTCTTTATTTAATCACATACATCAAGGAGTAAAATCCCAATAAGATAGATATTTCTGGCTTTGCATGATTAGCAGGGAATTAGAAGATCTTTCACTGAGTTCCACATTGCTTGTGATATGCACATGTGATGCCTAGAATAACTAAAATGAGTTAAAATAACGTGAATTGTCTTTTGTTCACTTACACATACACATTTTGGTCTTGCAGACTGTGATGGTGTTCATAACTCAAAATCACAGAATCACCAAGGTTGGAAGAGACCTCAGAGATTATCAAGTCCAACCTGTCACCACAGACCTCATGACTAAACCATGGCACCAAGTGCTGCATCCAATCTTCTCTTGAGTGCCTCCAGGGACGGTGACTCCACCACCTCCCTGGGCAGCACATTCCAATGGCAAACGACTCTCTTTGTGAAGAACTTTCTCCTCACCTTGAGCCTGAACTTCCCCTGGCACAGCTTGAGACTGTGTCCTCTTGTTCTGGTGCTGGTTGCTTGAGAGAAGAGACCAACCCCCTTCTGGCTACAACCACCCTTCAGGTAGTTGTAGACAGCAATGAGGTCTCCCCTGAGCCTCCTTCTCCAGGCTAAACAATCCCAGCTCCCTCAACCTCTCCTCATAGGGCTTGTGCTCAAGGCCTCTCCTCAGCCTCGTTGCCCTTCTCTGGACACATTCAAGTGTCTCGATGTCCTTCTTAAACCGAGGGGCCCAGAACAGGACATAGTACTCAAGGTGTGGCCTAACCACACAGAGTACAGGGGCACAATGACTTCCCTGCTCCTGCTGGCCACACTATTCTTGATGCAGGCCAGGATGCCATTTGCCTTTTTGGTATTCTGCTACATAAAGTTAAGTGTTTTCTCTCGTGTTTGCCACATCAGAAATACTGCAGTCATTCAGAAAGGAGTGGGTTTTTTTTTTATTTATCAAGTTCTTAGGACTATCTTTTAGGGCTGGGTTGAGTCTGTTCAGTTTTAGTCTGCTGCCCTTACAGAGTCCTTTTGTCCAAGTTACAATGATGTGATCTATTGTACTGGTACTTAATTTTCAGTGAAGAAATTAAACAGAGTATCTGTCACTTAAATAGCGTGCAGTTGAGCTGCTCTGTGGTCAAAGGGCTGTTGTGTCTGTCTGTTGAATGCAGCATATTAATCTACTCTTGCATGTGATACTGTTACTTTATGGTGCATCCAAGCTTTGTCACAGATGAGGACTTGCACATGCAGCGCTCAGGAATTTATGGGCTACTGTTTGTTGGTAATATTCATTATACAGGCCACTGCTTTTAAACAAAATGTAGAAATAGAGGTTCTGACCCTTCAGTCAACTGTGGTGGGGAATTAGGATTGCTTGAAGGCTGTGGTGGTAATGCTTAAGGGATAATGTTCATTCATCAAACTGATGGGACAGCCAGAGCAAATCCTGCTCGACTTTGATGGGGTCTTTTTCGTTCATTAATATGTTGATGTGGATTTGGTACCCATCAAGTGAAAGAGTAATAGCTGCACCCAAGCGCTGTGCTCGCCTGCTCTCTTCTTCACCGACTGTCATGCTGTCACGCTGCGCTGAGTTTGGGATGCTGCTTTTGATCCTGTGCTTCAGCAATCATAAAATTTAGCTCTGTCTGAGAAGTCCTGCATAAAGCAGAGATGAAGCTACAAGGGTTTTACAGAATGACTCTGAAGCCTTGCTGGAATTTGATTAAAAGCCGAGATTGATCGTTATTTTGCTTTTTGAAGTGGTCTTCCAGTTTCTACAACCTGAATGAGATCCTGTATTGACAGAGTTTGGCCATGTGAAGCTGTACAGACATCATGCAGTTCTGCTTTTGCTTAAGCTGTTACCTTTGCAAGAAGACCTACAGAGTGTGTTTTTGTTAGCAGTATTGAGTGATGCTGCTCAGCACTGGGCAAATGCATCAGCTGCAATGGTTTGGCACACTGTCCCTTTAGAGGTGCCAAGGTTGGAGAGTCTGAGGGGAACCTTTCAGGAAGTTGAAGACCTTGATGGAAACCATGAATTATGGTAGCCAGGAGAATTTCAGAGTGAAAAGAATTGCCAGATCTGTCTGGATTCAGGCCATGCTTGTTGTTCTCCAAACCTGCTGGGCTCATGCCAAGCATAGTGGAAAAGCACTGTAGACAATTCCCAGGAAATGGACCTGTCTTTGAAACTGCTCCAGTCTTGAAATGTGATTGCAGCTGCTGACCCAGAGATCTTCAGATGCTCTGTGTTTCACTGAAATGAAGATTTCTTAGGTTCAACTGAGGTGTGTGGCCAGTGTTAGGCTAACATGCAAGATCACAGAGGTCTTTTCCAACCTTAGTAATTCTATGACTGTAAGTCTAAGAGATGGATGTTTTGCTCTGCCTTTTTTTTTTTGGGGTGTGTGTGTGTGTTGGTCTCTTTTGGGCAGACACCAGCACAGGGGAACTGTGTAGTTATACCTACAGCCAGACCCTTGCTGGGTGGATAGCCAAAGGAGGGTTCTCCACCAGGGCATGTGCTCTGTGCTGGGTTATGTCTTTCTGTTGTTGAAGCCGTGTAGCCTTGCTATGGGTGTCCTGTTTTAGAGTAAAAAGGAGTGGTTTAGAATAAAAATGGGCTTTTAAAATGATTTGACTTTATAGTTGAATAAAATCACTTATTTTGAAACAGATGTGAATTTGCAGAGGTGTGAAAATAGTAGAATATTTATCAGGGTATAGCTCTACTGAAATTATCCCATTGTAGATGAGCCTTAAGACAGTGAATTGGGCATATTTGGAGCTCGGCATCACATAAATAGAGCCAATCCTAACCCTCGAGGTTGAGAGCAGTGATCTATGCCTGAAAGGCTTGCATAATGTCTAGAGCAAGTTGAAAACTTGCTGTGTCTTTCCCCAGTGATGATCTCTTTGCCAGAGGCCACACATCTCCTGCTCTGGCGGATGCTGGTGCTGACCCCACATGTCCTGCATGCATGTCTTGGGCCAAACGTTGTTGCACTATGTAAATGGCTGGTTGGGTTCCAAAAACAAGTACAGCTACTGTGGATGGACCCTGGTCTAACTGGGTTTGGAGCATGTGTAACATTTGAGCTGGAAAATAAATCACATGCTGATGTCCTCTGCTGGAAATGGTACCTTCTCTTCTGTGGTGCTTGGCCTGGGTGAATGACACATTGGGACATTTTGATGACGGAGATCGGAATCAATACGGACGACCAATGTGATCTAAGTATTGTTCAGTTTAATTAGGGAACCTCTACAGCTTGTATAGACACACAGATTCACAGAGCATGGTTAGTGTAATTTCATTGGTTCCCTACAATTGCTCACGTACTGTTTTACATTACTGGTTAAACTACTAATGTCATGTGAAGTTGTTGATTGAAGTATGCATCCTGTTATTCCAAGATAATTCTTTGTGTTTACAGCTACCAGTACTTTGTTTTAGTTACACACTGCTAGCACAGCACTATTTTCCTTAACTGCTAGTTACTTCTACACTTATGCTAAGCATGGCCTACCACTATATCAAGCTCTAAGCTTATATTACCAGATTGCTCACACTACTTATTGCCCAGGCGGACAAGAGGGCCAATGGCATCCTGGCCTGCATCAGGAACAGTGTGGCCAGCAGGAGCAGGGAGGTCATTCTGCCCCTGTACACTGCACTGGTTAGGCCACACCTTGAGTCCTGTGTCCAGTTCTGGGCCCCTCAGTTTAGGAATGATGTTGACTTGCTGGAACGTGTCCAGAGAAGGGCAACAAAGTTGGTGAGGGGTTTGGAACACAAGCCCTATGAGGAGAGGCTGAGGGAGCTGGGGTTGTTTAGCCTGGAGAAGAGGCTCAGGGGAGACCTTCTTGCTGTCTACCTGAAGGGAGGTTGTTGACAGGTGGAGGTTGGTCTCTTCTCCCAGGCAACCAGCACCAGGAACAAGAGGACACAGTCTCAGGCTGTGCCAGGGGAGGTTTAGGAAGAAGTTCTTCATAGAAAGAGAGATTGGCCATTGAAATGGGCTGCCCAGGGAGGTGGTGGAGTCACCATCATTGGAGGTGTTTAGGAAGAGACTTGATAGGGTGCTTGGTTGCGTGGTTTAGTTGATCAGGTGGTGTTGGACAATAGGTTGGACACAATGATCTTGAAGGTCTCTTCCAACCTGGTTTATTCTATTCTCTGATTGCAACAGGGACAGAACATCTCCTCTCAGAAGGATCTGCATTTTGTCCAGTTGTACTGTGTCTCCCCATGGGCTCCCTCCTTTGAGAGAAAAATTAATGAGGCTTTCCATTTAAAATTCAAGTAGGATTTCTTTTTTTTTTTTTTTTTCCCCCTAGCTCTGTCAAGAGAACGAATTACCCTTTTAAAACATTCTCTTACACCCTTCCCCCGCCCCTTTGTCTTTGGAAGATGAAGCAATTCGAATAACTAAACCAAACAAATTGTACAATTACGGTGATTTCCCTGTTTCTGACTTCCCCCCTCATTAATGTTAGCTGAACTTGGCATCTAGTAATTACTGGCTTTTGTTTTTGAGCCAGAACTGTTTCCTGGCTCCAGGAAAAAATTTGATTTTCCTGATAGCACTGGGTGAGCTGCTTTCCACTGGGAAATTGGTTCAATCAAACATCTTCCTCTGACAGCTTCAAGTAGTTTGGATCAAGACCACTGTGCACTTAGGGAGAAGGGGGCTACCATGTGCTGTTTGAGATCAAGGGAATGCTGTGCATTTAGATGTGGCTTGATCCATGTCTTATCTGTGTATTTCACTAGATGTGTCAGTGACCCTGCCAGCTAAACTGCTTTGTCTTGATGAGTAGAAACCGCTTGCTGAGGCTGCAAAATAAATTCAGTTACACACTCTTCAAGTTGTCTGGGAAGTAACACACTTTTGCTTAACAACTTTATTGCCACTCTGAACAAGGCATTACACAGCTTTTTGTTTTTAGCAGCTATATTAACCTTGGCTGCTGCTTTGCTGCCGGAGTCGGAGGCTATTCTGAGCATTTATTTAGATTATAGATGTTGTCACCTTTTCTTGTATCTGTGATGCTGTTAGTCATCTTGGTGGCACTTCATCTGTGCACAGAAATAAAGGTCCTGGCTCACGGTTCAGTATTGCCTTATATAACCCCAGGGAGGAACTGCTTCTAGAGGCAAAGATTACACCGAGGTTGAGGGATCTCGTTTGAGTTCTGTTGAATAGGGCTGAGAGAAACTCCTGTTTTTGGTTGTTTTTTTTTTTTTTTTTTCTTTCTCTCCTGTCCTCCATTAAAAACATAAATACTTCTCTGCTCTTTGGACTAAGTTTAGGTGATCCTACAGTTTGTGGGCAGAAAGGGCCAGTGTCTTACCTTGGGTCCCGGTTTGACAAGTGCAGCCACCACAGAAGCAGTGTATAGATCTATGGCGGGGAGGGGGTGGGGCAGGAGGGCTTGTCTTCATTTGCATCCCCTTGCAGCAGAAGCCTTGAAGATTTATCCACAAATGAGATGCAAAGAAACAAGGCAAAAGAGAATAAGGCAAACTGTCAGGCAGTGTGACAGTTTCACAGAAATTAATGATGCTAAGTTGCTCTTATCTTACTTGGTGCCAATGTGCTTTCCTGATGCAGGCTGAGTCTTTGTGTGTTGCAGGAAGCGATGGTATTTCCAGGAAGGGGGCTCCCTCGTTAAAACCAGCTTGCCCAGATCCCTTGCTTTTGCCTACTGGAAGTCAGAGGAAATTCCCTGGGGCTGTCACAGTGGGATGAACTTGGGAAAGAGCTGGGAGGATGACTTAGTAGCTGATTTGTAGCAGCTTATCTCAGAGCTCTGTCTTAATCCTGAACAGAGAACACTATTGGGAATGTGGGGTGGGGGTTTAATTTTTTTTTTTTTTTTTTACTTTGCCTTCTATTCTAAGTTGAATCTTCTTACTGTACATGCATTAAAAGCTTTCATGAACCTCCCTTTTGTGATCTGTGTGAGGCAGGGAGCAGTACTGCCTCTCGCTCTCTTTGCATTTCGTAGCTTCATAGAATGGTTTTGGTTGGAAGGGACTCTGAAGTTCATCTAGTTCCAAGTCCCCTGCTGTGCTTAGGGACAACTTGCCACCAGACCTTGCTTTGTACACTTACAGCATCCACAACCTCCCTGGGCAACCTGTTCCAGTGTTTCATCACCCTCACTGTAAAGAATTTCTTCCTAATATTTAGTCTAAATCTGCCCTCCTCAATCCATTCCCTCCCATCATCTCTTTGCCCTTTTTCCATCTCTGATTTTTTCCCTTCAAAATGGGGTCATACATGGTCTGGGAATCTTTAGTGACTTACAAAAAAGCTCCTGTGGCCAGCATGGTGCAAGGAATTGTTCCTGCAGGATATGGCTCCTTCAGGTCTCAGGAGAAGAGCAACTCTGATGTGTGCTTGAAGGACACAGCTGCTCAGAGCTTGCACATTTTATGTCCAAATCCTACATATTCAACAGCTCCTTGTCTCTTCTGTAGCCCAGCATGCAGAGATTATGTGGTCTTGTAATTACTTTCCCTGAAACTGTCAGTGCTCTCTCATTTGCCTCCTTGTTCATGTCAGTGGCAGGGCCCCTTTGCTCTCCATCAGTATGGGTTTTTCATAGAATCATAAGATGGCTTAGGTTGGAAGGGACCTCCGAGATCATCTACTTCAAGCCCCCTGCCATGGGCAGAGATGCCTCTCAACTAAACTTGGTTTCCCAAGACCTCATCATCTGGATGATCAGAGTTGGAACAAGACAGAAGCAGCATTTCACAGCCCAGTGGTTGAAACTGCATCAGTCCTGCAGCACCCAGGCTCTGGAGTTTGCAAGAAAGAGAGAAGACCCCAAACCCCAAAGCTCATCCCCATGGATGACTCCCTGGACCACAGAACCACGAAGGAAATCAACCACATCCCAGGAAATCACAGCTATGAACCATAAGCCCTGTGCTGATGCCCAACTAAGGGATGAAAGTGGCTCAAAATGAGCTCAAAGTAAAGTTCTGGCTCTTCATCAAACCAGTTTGGAGATGGGGCAGAGCCAGGAGCACCCCTGCAGCGTGGAGTCTGATGGCTGACCCCAGTGGTGGGCAGTGTGGTGAGGGAGTGCTGCCAGCTCTGCAGGGGCAGCATCTTGCTCATCAGCTGCTGGACGCCTTCCAATCTGGGGTGGCTGGTTGTTGCCCTACATCCTGCCCAGCTCACTCAGCCTGGGAATTTTGGCTTTCTACACCAGCAAGAGGGAATGGGAAGCGAAGAACCAAATTTTAAAAATGGAAAAATGAGGGGCCAGTGGCAGAACTGTTAGTAGCATGGGAGGAGATGAAAGGCAAGAGTTGCTTTAGCTTTGTGCTACAGAAATCAAAACACATTGCTGGAGAGCGAACAAGGATGAAGGAGAACTTTGTGTTCCTCCTTTTGCACATTGTTTTTTTAATGCAGAAGCCACAAAGTGTGGAGGTTCTGTCCAAATGCTTTGTGGAGCAGTACCTGATTGCATTAAATAGCTGCTGTGTTCCCCAGCAGACCAAGTCATAGTCCAGTGGTGACTACAGCAATTCTAGTGTGGCACTTAATTAGTTTGGGATTTGAGCCACAGGCCTTTGGTTCTGTGCCTAACTCTGTTCCTGACTGAGTGTATCACAGAATCACCAAGGTTGGAAGAGACCTCAAAGATCATCAAGTCCAACCTGTCACCACAGACCTCATGACTAAACCATGGCACCAAGTGGCACGTCCAATCCCCTCTTGAACACCTCCAGGGATGGTGACTCCACCACCTCGCTGGGCAGCACATTCCAATGGTGAACAACTCTGTGAAGAACTTTCTCCTCATCTCGAGCCTAAACTTCCCCTGGTGCAGCTTGAGACTGTGTCCTCTTGTTCTGGTGCTGGTTGCTTGAGAGAAGAGACCAACCCCCTCCTGGCTACAACCACCCTTCAGGTAGTTGTAGATAGCAATAAGGTCTCCCCTGATCCTCCTCTTCTCCAGGCTAAACAATCCCAGCTCCCTCAGCCTCCCCTCGTAGGGCTTTGAGTAAAATGAAATGATAATTTAGTTTCTCAGAGTGGTGGGGAATCTTGTCTCTCAGTTGAAATGAATGGGACTGAGGAGCACTGTGCCACTCAGAACACTTGTCTGCAAACCTCAGCATGCCCCAGCCTTCATGTCTGCAGAACAGGGATAATGACTGTGCTTTAAAAGGTTTTGATACTTGGATAAAAACAGATATGAAAGTGCAGTTATCGACTGTAACTTCATGGCTGTCTTTCTCTGCGTACTCAGAATCGTGCCAAGTGTGTGGAAAAATGTCCAAAATGTGGTAGAAAATGTCTTTCTGGGGCTGGGTTGAAAATCTATTGCAGCACACAGCTGGGCAGGAAAAAAAAAGTTCTGTTGAAGTGGGTAGAATTTTCCCTCTACAGTAATGATCTGTGTTGCAAGTTTTCCAGCTATCTAATCAAGTTTCCGTCCATTACATCAAGTGATAATCCCCTGGCAAATGAGGTGCTGTTAGCAGCATTTCTGTCAGCCTGGGTCTGGCTGCACATCTAGGCAGCCTGCCTTTGAGGAATTTCAAAATTCACCCTATTCAGTCATGCTGCTTCCTCTGGAGACCCCATTTCAAATGCAATAAAGCTGAGCTGCCTGTCTATCTTAATTGTATTTATTCTGCCTTTCCAACACCCACCCTACCCCCTAACTTGCCAAGGGTGTGTTTGGCTGTGTATGAGGTTGGCTCCTGGTTTGGTTTTGGTTTGGTTGGCTGGTGGGGTGTTTTTTTTTTTTTTTTTTTTTGGATAGCCATTGTAATTGTGTTTTTGGCATATTCTGGTCTACTCTGATATAATTCCTTCACTGTTATAGTGCTTACACAGGGGCTTGTTGGTAAGTGGGGTGGGGATGAGAAAGCCAGGAATTTTGCAAACCAGGCTGTGATGCTCAGTTTCTGGAGGGATTGCTGTGAAGCAAGGCTTGCTGGCTGTACCCTGTCCTTGCCTGGGTACAGGCTGTGCAGCAGCTGTGTGCCTCTAGCCTGCAGGGCCGGGCTTTCTTCATGAGGAACTTAATGTTGTTCTGGCAGCCAGCACTACCCCTGCACTTTGGGGCTGCCCTTTGCCAAGGGTCACATACTGCCTGGGAGTGATTCAGTGACAGGCAACACTGGAACGGATGCCATCCGTTTTCTGCCTCCGAATAATTAAGAGGGAGAGTGGCTTTTGGCCAGGGAGCACTGCCCTCTGCCACCCATCTGCTTTCCCTGACTCTTGCTCAAAACAGCTTTTCCTTGGGGGCTTCCTATCAGGGCAAGGGGACACTGATTCTTGACCACCCTTCATTGCCTTGCCACTGACTTCTCTAGTGAGCTTCAAATCCTCATGGTGTCATTTTTCTGTGCTGCATTTCTCTCCTGAAAAATCACACCGTGATGTTTAATTGCTAGCTGCAATGCTGGTACTTGGTTTCCATACATTGGTGGAGACCATGGAGGTGTGGGAGTGAGGGATAGAGGCTGGCAGAGTGTGGAGTCAGTGGGCTTGTTTCCCTGTTATCTCCCTCCACAGCTGTGAGTTTCTTATAGAAATCCAGCTCTTGTGCAGCTGGCTGTAGGCTGAAGCATACAGAGAGCGGTGTTGAATTGCTCTGCAGAGGAATCCCTTGTGCTTGTGTCTTGGTGTCATGGGCCTGCTGTCAAAGCCTTGGGGAGAAATGAGGGAGCTCTGCAGCAGGGTGTTGGAGAAAAACTGAAAGAGCTGGTCTTGCATCACAGGGGCAGGTGGTGATTGCCACCTCTGCAGTGTTTTAAAATAGCTGAGGAATTTTCCTCTGTATATATAGAACATGAACATGCACAAAGCTTTTCCTGATGTGACTCTAACTCTACAATGAATTGAATCCAGAGACTTTTCACAGCCCCTAAGTAGGTGCAATGTTGTTAGTGATGCCCCTGTACAGTGGGGTTGCCCAGCATTCGACCTGTTGAACTTCAACAGCAAATCAGCAAAAAGCTAGGAAATCATGACAGAGCTGTGATGATCCCAGCTTTGCAAACTCATTTCTGGACACTGTCCCTACTGCAAACTTTACTTCTTCCCCTTGTGTAGCTTTCCTCAGAGTTTCACACTGGAGCCCAGCAGGTTTCCTTGATGAATGACTGCTATGAGCAGATGTGACAGTTGGAGTGTGAGCTCTGTTTCCCATCTACCTGTCACCTCCCTGGCCTGCTGCTAACCAGCTGGGTTGGTTAGCCCTTGGCAAGCCATTAAACCCTTAAACAGGTTTGACACAGTGAATTAGTCAGGCTCATGAGTTGGAGGTGAGATAGACCCTGTCATACAACACAAACTCTTTGATCTGGGCTGAGAGAAGTGTTGCTGATGGTATTTGGGGAATGTTATGTGAGTAAAGGGGGCAGAGCTCTTTGAAGAGATAAATGTTTATTTTTATTTTTGAGATATTTCCCTCTTTTCCTCCATGGGAGCCTGAAGTAGAGTGGAAAAGAGAAATTTGATTTGGGGATGGGTAGGTGGAGTAGGAAAACTCGTTTATGTAGCCAAGTATGTAAGCGAATGAAGATGGTGCGCACCGTGCCGTGGCTGGATGAGTTTATTAGTCCAGCTCTCTAGGGTGCAGTTTCCCCATTTCACTGTAAGAGTGAACAGATCTGCCCAATGTCCACACAAACTCCTTTGTGAAAAGGTGTCTTCCTTCCAGGAGGTGGTTGCTTTTCACAAAACTGAATAAACCCATCTTCATGGTGAGCCTGTGGCAGCCCAGCACTGGAAGGGACCTCAGGGATCTACTTCCCTTGTAAGTGAGATGTTAAAACCCCAATCATCCAGGATAATGCTGTTTCAGGAGCTCATTGATTTTTATTTATTTATTTATTTTTTTTTTTTAGTAGAGGGAAGTGAGTTAAAATGATGAGTCACTGACCTATTTGAAAATGAACAACCTCCTTGGTGTCATTAGGAGCTGGTAATAGATCATCCTGGACAAGAGCTGTTTCAGGGGTCCCCTTGTGACTGCTGTTGCACTCACAATTATGTTATTTTTTTTTTTTATGGGTGAAGAAGCAGCACACCACATATATAGAACCAAACAATTTCTTTGAGCATAATTAAAATTATGAGAGTCCAATCCTTTCTAGTCTGACTATGACTGTTGCAGGAAAAGAAAGAACGATGATACTGCAGGTAAAATTGATATACATTCAAGTTACCAAAGGGAATACAATGTTCATATTGATGATTTTTTCCCTCCTCAGTTAGGATCTATCTGGGGAAATTTTGCTTACTAGGACATTTTCATGTCTTTGTTCATCAGTCTGTAGCTCCAGGTTACATTACAGCTTGTGTGTGCTGGATGCTGTTTGTTCTCTTCATTATCCCTGCAGGCAGTTCAGCCCAGCTCCAGGTGTGCATTTCTGTAACTGATCAAGGGTAAGCTGCTTAGAGCTGTACAGTCTCCAGTGTCCCATCACTTACCATACTGTTATGGTGTTCCCCTTGGCCACATCATAGAATGGTAGAGGCTGGAAGGAACCTCTGAAGGTGGATTCCAACCCTCCCTGCCAGAGCAGGATCACCTAGGTTACATGGGAACGCATCCAGATGGGTCTTGACAGTTTCTAGAGAAGGAGGACTCCACAATCTCTCTGGGCAGCCTGTTCCAGTGCTCTGTCACCCTTACAGCAAAACAATTTTTTCTCATGTTGAGGTGGAACTTCCTGTGTGCTAGTTTGTGTCCATTGCCCTTTGTCCTATTATAGGACACCATTGAAAATAGACTAGCACTCACCCTTCAGATATTTATAAGCATCAATAAGATCTCTTTACTCTCCTCTTTTCTAGAACTACACCGCCCCAGGTCTCAGCCTTATCTGGTATCTCTGCTCCTCAAGTGCACTATTTCTCTGCCCTTGGTCATGAATATCTCATTCTTCATAGAATCACTGCTTGTTTCAGATGCCCACATCAGTTAAAGAAGTATCTGAATCAAGTAAAACAAAAGATGTGGGTAGGTCAGGAAAAGTTCAGATGGGGCAAGCCTAGTGAGCCTCGGTGCCGAGGCCTTGCAAGCTCATTACAGAGCTTATGCCCAGTTACTGGTCATGTCAATGCCATATCCCAGCATGGTTATGCTGCTGTAAGTAGAGATGCAGTGAAGTGTCATTGGCAATAAGGAAAAAGAGGCTGACACTGTCTTGTGCTGGAAGGCAAAACTGTGGATGTGTGCCCTGTATTTAGAGGTGGCCATGGTCTTTTGGTTGACCTATAGAACTTAGAGGTGTGCCCTTGCTGAGGGGACCTGGAAGTGATGGACAGTGGGGCTAAAGCTGGTGTAAAGCAACTTTCTCCTCTTTGTGTGGGGGTGTCTGAACTATCTTGCAGGCAAATTCCCTGCAGCTTTTCTTTTTGGCCTTCCTCCCTCCTCTCTGAGCTGAGGAGCTGCTTGCTTGTTTTGGGCTTTAGGTAGCTGCGGGAGATGTGGAGGAATGAGTTACAGCAGGTCTGGCCTTCTTATGAATTTGTAAAAGACTTTGAGAGCCTTCTTGGTGAGAGTTGATGAACAAATAAAATGTTGATTTTAAACCTAAGTAATATTATAATGATTTTTTTTTTTTTTTTTTTGCTTCTTGTAATGTAGATTAACACTGAGCCCATGCTTGTTTGCTTCCTTGCTGTGAAAATTTCAGTCTCTGCCTCTTGAGCCCTTCTTTCCTAGCTCTGGTACCTGCACAAGGCTTTGGGATAATGAAGAAGTCTACTACTGAAGTATCTTTTGTAGGCTTTATGCCAAGCCATGACTTTGGGAGTTCAGTTAGTGTTGTGTGCAGATATAATCAATAAAGCTCCTAGTTATGTACTTCTCTATGAAGTTTTACTTCATTGATTTAAGGAGTTACCAGGAACTAGGGAAATAACATGGTTAATTAAGTTAATTGGATTGTAGGGTCTTTAGGGATTGTGCCTTTCTGTCTGCTCTCTGGAGCACCTCAGATCACTATAAAATAATGACTTTTTCTTTTTACATACTGGCTGTTTAAACTATTTGGTTTCTTTAAAGCTATTTGCATTTCAAGGCAACTAATTTCTACATGAGCCATGGAGTTACAGCTTCGTAGCCTTTGGCTTTAGAGGTCCTGGTGGAGATATAGAAGGGCATTCTTCATATGGCTCAGCTAAGTGCTTGCAAGGAATCTGGATCCTTGTATTTGTTTGCTAAGTAGTTACCTGTGCTCTTAGCAAAAAGCCTGTAGGGCAGCTGTTAGTCTGGTGGTGGTTTATGTCTTGGCCTTGGAGTTAATTACATTCCCTTGCCATCCAGCAAAGCGATAATATATCAAGCTCCAAATCTATCCTATGGCACCTGTTTTCAGGGAAATAAGTAAACAGATCTTCTCCTGTCTAAAAAGGAAATTTATTCTGTGTGTATAAAATGAAATCTAGCACAGATGTGCACTTCTGGAGCTTGTATTTCTTCTAATTTATAGCTCCTCTTTTTTTTTCTGACTGAATTGGGGACTTAAACCTCCTGTTATGGGTCTGTAATTTATGCTTTCAAAATTTTGCTGTTGTTATCTTTCGGTGTTTTTATGAAGCTCTGCAGTGGAGGTGCTCAGGTAGGGTTGTATATTCGGTATTGGCCACTTCACCAGGAGCAAAACCAGCTTATAAATTACCAGAAATGTTCTCCCTCAGCACGAGCTCATTCTCATGTTAATGTCTTAACCTCTTTTGAAGAATTCAGGATGATGAGCTATGGACTGGATAAAGCTATTGCACAGCAGCTGGAAAGCAGTACCTGAGCTTACCTCCACAGAGATTTGTTTGTCACTGTCCACATACTTGAGTGAGACTCCTCTGGCATTTGTTTGGTCTGGCAAAGGCAACTTTTCAGTAGTCACCTAGTGAGGGAAAAGAGGATACGGTTACAGCATTTTAAAGATGGCACCAAGTTGTAAGGTGTGACAAAAATATTGGCAAGGAAAGCATGGCTATGGGGATCTCTTGAGACACTTTCAGGAGTACTTTTTGATTCTTATGACATGATGGGAAAAGAAAAGAGTAAATGATACAAGGATGCTTGAGGGCTACTTTTGGTCCTCGTGTAAATTAGGGCTTCTTGCTTTTTCCTAAGTGCATACTGGGGAGAAAGGGAGGTAAGAGGGGAAAATACTTCTGTGCTGCTTGGTGATATACCAATCAAGGGAAGAAAAGTCTCAGAATTCTTTTTATCTACTAAGTTGTCTTGAAACTATTTAAGTATTAATTGTGAGACCTAAGCTATCTGTGCCTGTTGTGTCACTCTTTGAGTGTCCTGGGATTCTTCCCCCTGCTTTCAGTTACAAAGAGTTATCCAAACCTGGAAGTTAAACAGTTTGGTGTTTTTCTTGGGTTGTAATTTTCTTTGGTTGTGTAGGGTTTTACTATCGTTTTTGTTGTGGTTTTGGGTGAGTGGAGTGGTGGTCTGTTTTTGGGGTTTGTGTTTTGTGGTTGTGGGGTTTTTTCTCCTTTTTCCTGGCTATGTCCTCTCCCAGCTTTTTGTGCCTCTCCAGCTTTCTTGTTGAAAAGATGTGAGAAACTGCAAAATCCTTGACTTAGTATACTACTTAGCAACAACTAAAGCATCAGGGATGTTATCAACGTTATTCTCAAACTAAATCCAACACCACACTAGTTAGTAGGAAAAGAACAAACTCTGTCCCCACAGAAACCAGGCTGTGGCTGTATGGGTAATCTTCCTTTGTATGAGCAATCTTACTGTCATCAACGGCAAGTTTGGCTGCACTGTGGCTAGACGGAGGGCAGTGGAGCTGTGCAAGCAGTACTCTCTGTTGTACTGCCATCCCCAAGGAGAGGTTGCTGGGGTGACTTGTCATGGGCTCAGCACGATTTTGGCAAGAAGCATCTACTGCCCTTCACCAGTTTCCTGCAAAGCTGCCACAAGAGATGTGAGGCTGGACACGCAAAGTTTGTCCTCCTCAGTGTTTAAAGCTTCCTAGGTGTTTCTGCAGATGCTTCTCCAATTTCTCTCCCAGCTCACCCCTAAGTCCTGTTATGCAGTGTTATTCCAGCTGCTGCAAGAGGCTCCTCTAAACAGCCAGGACTTTTTGTCTGTTTTATGAGCTCATCCCAGTGACAGCAATCCCCTTTTTCTCTCTCTAACTTCAAGTGCATGAATATTACAAGCTTGCAGTGGTTATGTGTGAGCTGAAGCGGGGCAGGGGAAGTGATGCTTGTGGAGGACAGGGTGGGTGCTTTCCCAGGGCTCCTCTGTTTTGCCTCCTCTAAAAGCCTGTGGACACCATAGAATTACACCTTGGTGAGCCCAGTGGGATGCACATCTGTTGTAGTGAACAAGGAGCTTTCAGCTTAGTCTCTGGTGTAAATATTTTAGATCTAAAGAATCATGTTATTCAGGCTGCAGTCTTGCAAACTGTATGCAGAGCTGAGCAGGTCCATCCCTTCTTCCCAGGCTGAGAAGAGGCTACTGCTTTTCTCTCTCTGTTACTGGTAGTGGTCACATTAAAGCCCTGCTGTGAGCAGCACTGGTGTTCTGCCAGCTTTATTCTGATGGTGCAGTGCTGGTGTGGGCACTGTTACCTGTGTGGGTACAGCCACCTTTTAGATGGCAATCCTGAAATTCTGTTTTCTGGCAACAGTGATGGCTGTCATCACAGTCTTTATCCCAAGGGACACAGCAAGCATAAACTTACCTATCTTTTAACTCCCTGTGCACACTGAACTGCCTTTGCTCCTACATATCCCTCTGCATGTAACTGCTGCTCAAACTGCAGCTACAGCTGTGAGTTGTCCTGGATTTCCCCAGCCTGCAGGAGGAGTTGTTGCTGGAAGTGTCCCAGTGGGATTCCTGATCTCATATTAGGATTCCTATAGGAATGACAGTGCTTGCCTGAGCGTTGCATGTTTATGAGAGGGATAAATACCAGTGCTGGAGAAGGGGAAGAGGCCCCAGGAAAGGAGATGAGCAGAATAGCTCATGCTGATCCTTTTGCACAGAACCAGAATCAGCACTAGGCAAAATGCCATTGTCGGTGAACTCTGGAAATTCCATGACATCTGCAGAGGGAATGCCAAGGTGCTTCTGGAGGAGAAAAATTGCCAGTGACAATTGAGAGCCCTTGCAAATGCATTGCTCTTGAGCAAAGAGGAACTTGGAAGTTGAACCCGGTAAGGGATATGAGATCAGGTAGGTGTATTTGTTCTGAGAGCTTCCAACTTTGTTTACTCCATCCTAAACATCTACAGCAGGGAGCCTTTTGAAGCAGTCATTTTACTTTGTGTAGGTTGTCTCAGGCAAAACACCAGAAATCACCCCCCAAAAAAACCTATTAACCAAAAAACCCAAACAAAACCCAAAGAGAATAAGTAAAGCACCTTCAAACTCTTCCCAAGTGCTGCCTCTGCAGTGGATACAGCTTCCAGCAGCACAAATCACTGCATTGCAAGCAAGGAAAGCAAACAGAGGAGTTTGCATCTGGTACTGAAAGAAGCTGCAAAACTCAAAATCCTTATAGGCAGCTCAGCAACTGCTTGTTTACCTCTCAGGATTGTTTGGTGGGGCAAGGAGAAAGGGATGGATGTGGGAAATGAAACAAGATTTAAAGACTAAAAGTCTTTCCTTACTGTGGGAGTAGATTTGCAGCAAATTCTTTGGCAGTAAGATTTGGGTATAAACCCAGGGGGTTGTGGAGCCTCCCTCCCTGGAGGTATTCAAGACATACCTAGATATATTCCTGTGTGATCTGGTATAGATGATCCTGCTCTGGCAGGAGGGTTAGACCAGATGATCTTTTGAGGTCCCTTCCAGTCCCTAACATTGTGATTCTGTGGTAAAGAGAGGGAATAACAGTTTGAGGTTATTTTGAATTGCCTTGGGAGATAGAGCAGTGTGATATGTCTCTCTTCACTTGGAGTTTCAAGAAGATCTCAGGTCCTGGCACCACTAGTTTGGCCTTTTAATGGATGTTTCAGTCTTCCTTGTCCTTAGTCTCCTTGTCTAGCTCATCACTTGTCACCTCTGTGGCAAGCATCAGAGCTACTGTTGCTGTACTGCAGACCTCACCACATGGAACAAGCTTTTTCCTGTCCAGGGCCACTGTGGCTCAAACAATTTGTCAGCCAGATTGTCTCACTGCTGTGCCTGTGCACTTATGCAAGGTATGTAGCAGTCCACAATAGACTTGAAAGCTTGCTTGTCTTCCTTCGAGAAGACTTCTGCTGAAGTGCCTGATGTTTCTCTCCACATTATTCTCCAGTTATTATGGATCTCTTCACCAACTTTCTCAATTTTATGGCTTCTGTTCTGCTAAGCCCTTATATCATCTTTATCAGTCAAGAGTTTCATGGCTGGAACTTGAAGAAATGACACAATATACACAAAGACTGGGAGGAGTAAAAGAAGGTACACAAGAGTTTAAAGACAAGCTGCTGGCTTTATCTCATGAGGGAAAGATGGTGAGGGTACCTTTTAGAAATCTTTGTTACAGCCTCATAAAGTTCAGCTTTGTAATGGGATGATTTTGTTATTCTGTCCTCCAAAATGGACCATCCTTTCCTGCCTCCTTGCCCAAATAAGAACTGTAAAATTCTTAAGCCACTGTTGAGAAAAACAGTTATAGCTCAGGTGAGAGGCAGCAGATGGCAATGTGTGAGGATTGCTTGCCCAGTGTACTACCTGCTGTGGCATTACTTCATTGATCAGGACTGCCTTAGCCTTGCTCTTATATTCTGTCGTCATTGTCCTTATATCTGAGTGTTGCGCACCACTGGACAGCCAGTGTGAGCTTTTCTGCTGGAACCCAGTCCTCTGCCAGCCCTCTGATAGCACTTTCCATCTTTGTTTTTGTACAAAGTTTTGAGGTATCACCCACACCAGCATCCTTTCAGCTCTTCAGGCACATGTAGCTGCAGCACAGGCAGTTTTCTTTCACTGTCAGCAACATTTACTTACTGGGTTTCTTTTCTGCTTTTCCCCAATGCTAAATTTTAAGCAGATGGTTGGAGAGTCTCCTTGCTGGCCAGCTCCAAATGAAGATGCTGTAGGATGGGCGTTGTTGGCCTGGATTTGCTTGTCTGCCCCCTTTCCTCATTGCAGAAGGGAAATTGGTGGGTTTGTTTTTTTTTCCTTTTCACCCCAATCCAGATTCCCTGTAAAGGAGAAGTGGAGTGACTACCTGAGATGGAGACAGCAGCACTGCAAAGTTCAGCTTTCTGTGTGGGCAGGGTTGGTAGTAAGTGATGGCTGTAATAAATGGGTTCAAACACTCTGTTAAGACTAGGAGTGTGTTGATGAGGCAGGTGGAGACTTCCAGTGATGGTGAATGTCTATGTCTACAAAGCCCCTCTGCTGACTTTGAGGCAGGGAGGGAATGGAACTGGAAATTCTAGAAAAGTGAAGCTTCAGTCCTTCAGTGGAGACTGCTCAGGGATACAGACATGCCATTCAGGCTGGTAAATCCTAACCTCACTTACCATGTCCTCGAAGTCCTCACTTTCAAAACAAAAGCCTGTGAAGGTGGATATGGATGGGGGAAAAAATCAGTGTAGGAAAGATTTGGTGGCTGAAGTTGTAGTAGTATCTTGGCTGACTGTAGGTTTATCTTTCATCTTTGCCTACTCAAAAGTACACATCTTGGTGTAAATTCCTGCCTCCTAAAGATCTCATATAGGGCAGCCCCTTCTGCCCGTGTTTCCTCCAGCATACTGCAGGCATCAGTTCAGTTAGGAATAAAAGTCAATTAGTATGGTCCCTAGTGGATCTTTCAGAGGTTTGGCAGCCCCACTGCAGGAAACCCATTGCTGCACAGCCAGTGCCAAGGGCTGGGGGGAGCAGGATCAGCCTCATGGGCCCAGATCAGTGTTCCTTGAGGATGTGAAGACGCTGGATGGAGCATTCACCCTGCACTTGCATCTATGAGCTCCTGCATTGCCCGTTTCTCAAGTACCCTTACATGAAACTGGCTGACCCAGATCCTCCCCTAGTTGTAAGTTCAGTTACATTCTCCTCATTTGTTGCAGCAGGGCAAAGACATTTGTGCAGGGAAACACAGCTGTGCTTGTTAGAGGCTTAGGTACTCTTGGCCACAGCAAGGTGTAACACACCAGTGTTCCAATACAGTTCCAAGTAGAAACGTGTACAGAGGTTGTAGAAAAGCCAGGCAGCAGCATTAAGTTATCCAAGGTGATCTACAGTTTATGCAGTAGGAGATACCACACAGCCAAATCATAGCTTCACACAAGTCCATCTGGGAGTCATACAGCCAGGGTGGCTTTGTTCACACATGAATCTCTTTAGAGAGCACATCAACCCCCCTTGCTTGTGATCCTTCAAACACTGCTCAGTCGCAAGCGATAAGGATTACAGCAGGTCTGGGCTCAACAGAAAAGCAAGCTCTAGCTCAGTATTTTGTCATGTCCTCTCTCATTTTAGCTCCTAGAGGAGCAGAGGAAAGTGGAAAGAAAGTGTATCTGAGAAATTGTTTTAGTTTCATTTCTAATTTGGTGTACAAGAGAGAGAGCTCTTATGTTACAAAACAACTATTAGGTTGCCTCACACCTAATTCCCATGCTCTTTCTTCCTTAACTTTGTTTCAGCCTCTCAGTGGATTCATATAAAATCCTGTGCAATGGCAGTGTTGGAGGGGACAGTGAAGTGGAAGACTAACACAGTTGCTAAAACCAGGTACCATCAGATGCCTAAACAACAACCCTCCCCAAACACAAGCCAAATGCAACAGCCCATGAAGTGCCCCAGTGGCTTTGTTTTCTTCATGGGTCAGCAGGACTGTCACCTCCAGAGAGGGAAAGGCTCAGGAACAGGAGTGCCCTGTGTTCATTTCCATCCCACTACCAGCATGTAAATATGAAAGCTATTCAGTGGTACTGGATCACTTTTTCTCCTCTGTTCTAAGAGGTAACACTATAAACACAAAAAGGTGGTGCTTCCCTTTTATTTCATGCGAGCAGCTAGGGCTTCGTGTGGAAAACACTGATCAGTTTTGCAAAACAAGAAGCCAGATACCATAAAGCACCCACTGACTGAAAGGTCCTAATAAACTCCTCTCCTAGACTTTACCTGGTCCCCAGGTGTGAGACTGAGTGATACTGTCTGTCACCAAGATGAACTGGTACATTGGGGCAGGAGCCAATTCTGTAGCCCTCAACTCTGCTTTAACACCAATGCTGTACCTCTGCCTGCATCTCCTCTTCTGCCTGGCCAAAACAATTACATCCTCTCTGATACAATCTCACCAGTTCCACAACCCCTGTGGGATGCAAAATTAAAACCCCTCCTTGGCAGCACCCCCAGTGGGGGAAGCCATCCTTCATGTCTGAGCTTTGGGCCTGAAGGTTAAATATCTGCTGCTGCAGCACTTGTGGGTTGTCATTCCAACAGGGAGGTGAGAAAGGCTGCCACAGCCACTCTGCTGCTCTGGCACGGAGATGACAGGAGACATTGGTTAATGCAGGCAGCAGGCTTCTCGGCATCCTGACAAGCACACCATGTGCATCCCCACTGCCAGGCTGCAGCTCAGCACCAACATATTCAAACGTCACCCTCCTCTTGGTTTTGCACAGTGCACAAGGTTCTGGATTTGGCCAGATGATGTCCCTACAGCAGTACTGCTGCAAGAAACCTAGATCTCTCCAGAGAAGAGGCATGCTGCACACATTGTGATGGGTGCATCAAGCCTTGAATGGCACAATCTGGGAGGGGGATTCTGGATACCTTTGCAAACTACAACTTGTTCTTAGTAAGATTCTGTCAGTGGGCTGTGTTAATCAGACCTGCTCTGCAAAACATCCTAGTGTAATGTCAGGGCAATATGGGCTCCCTGGGGGTGTGTGTGGGAAAAATCTCCTTGTTTGGAAATCTAGAAGAAAAAATAGTTGAATATCATAAAAACCATGGCCTAACTAAAAAGACAGCTTTAAAGAGCAGGCTCTGGGCACAGAGCAGGAGCAGATAGGACAGCTCTAAGACCCAGCTCAAAAACAATGTAGCAAAGCTTCTTGCACTTGGAGCCCTGTTCTAAGCATGTTTTGGGATGAAATCTCACTGATTCAACCCTGGCAGTGGAGAACACACAAAGCTACCACCCAACAGCTATTGCAGTCTGTGCCTCAGTCCGCAGCAAATCCAACAGCACTCTGCAGCCAGCACTCCAGGGAGGAGCAGGACCTTCCTCAAGAAGACTCTGCACAAGTCTGCTTTGCCTTTTGCTTTAGTTTTTAACACCAGTGTCATGAATCTCAGGAGAACAGAGGAAAGAAATTACGCCCCAGGAATGTCAAAGTTGTGTTGAGAATATGTAATTGCTCCCATTCCACAGGAAATGAAGATGTCAAGCTAAAAAACCCTAATAATTATTAGTGGGAGTTCAGAGTGATTCTGTGATCGGGGACACAGCACTGTGACTAAATAAATTTCATAGTCTACCAAGCAGCAAAACATGAAGCTGTTTGCCACACAGGCTCTGCATGGCTGAGGAAGGTATCCTGGAAAATGCTGAAGTGTAATGGAATAAAACTACACTTTGAAACCCATGCAGGGTCCCCTTGCTTTATGCATGTACATGATTGGTATGATGTCCTGCCCGTTTTGTGACTCCATGTTGTTTTGCAGATCCCTGAGTAAGCTATTTATTAACGCTTGGTGTTTCCCTTCATTCCTGCCGTTACCAGCCCACACATGGTGACAGGAGGATGAGCCTCGTTGCTCTCAGAATCCCAGCCCCAGACTATCAGGCGCCTCTGTCCTCCCCAAACCGAACTGATGTGTTTGCAACCAAAACAACGTGGAGCCCCCTCAGCATCCCCACCCACATCTGCTGAACCTGTTCTCGAATACTGTGCTGAACTTTGGAAGCAGCATCCCAAGGGACAGTTTGTACAAATAAGCTCAGGTTTGCACCGAATATTTGTTACCAGTCAGCAGATGAGCAGTTCACACACAACCAGGTCAATGTTGGTGCTTTTACCCACTTCTTTCACTCGATCATATCTTTATGAAATCCAGAGTTGTTGGCTACATTAGTCTCGGTATTCAGAGCTCACATCTCTCTCTCTCTCCTCAAAACCGGTCTACCCTCATAGAACTCAAGCTGGGAAATGCAATAGAATAAGAGAAATAAATACATTAAATACCATGTATTGGCACACCAGCAGTCATTACTTTATGCTTTATTTTTCCCCTTTGTGTTTCTTTTTTGTTCTGTTTTTAATTTCTTCCCCTCCATCCATTTCTCCCTCCTGCGCCACATCTCCACAGCTAAAATAAGAAATATCTATTGAGTGCAGTCCTCAAAATGCAATCACTGATTTCCCTGATCTTTTCCTCCACAGGATGCAGCCATGCTTTCCAGATAATTAAAGATACACTCATCATGACAAGAGGGTGGTTTGCTTGGGCTTTTTGTCTTTTTTTTTTTTTTAACTGATAAAAACCTCCAAGCCATCTCCTTTTCGTGCAAGATGAGTTTCCAGCAGAACGTTTCTTTCCCTCTGCCAGTTGGAATATCTCGGCACCCCAAGGAACTGGCTTGAGGGGTTTTTGTGGCAAACTGATGCTATTGGTTTCCTAGGGTATTTTGACTAAAAAACTACAGTAAGAAAAATCATAGATTAAATCATTCGGGGAGAATCACAGAATGTTAGGGGTTGGAAGGGACCTCCAGAGATCGTCGAGTGCAACCCCCATGCCAAAGCAGGATCACCTTAGGGAGAGAAAGATCTTCAAAACAAGGGCAAAGAAGTTTTGATTACAAGAGTTGAAGATCACACCCGAATGTTTCATGCTATCACTCAGCAGGCTTTCAGTTGAGGAGGTTTCTAATCCCATTCCCCTCTTCCTCTGTCTCCACCCCTGTTTTTCTTCCAGGTTGAAACTGCTATAGGAGGTTTTGCCATAAATGCTCATAATATCTTGTGGCACATCACTGCCCCACCAGCCCCACTGGTTTTTCCATGCTTATAGTATTTACATGCTGCTTTCATCATTTAACTGCACTCTTGACTTGCCATAGAGGTGCCACATACACATCACACAAATGCACACTGCACATGACATCAGGAATAGTATGGCCAGCAGGAGCATTGTGCCCCTGTACTCAGAACTGGTCAGGCCACACCTTGAGTACTGTGTCCCATTCTGGGCCCCTCAATTTAAGAAGGACATTGAGACTCTTGAATGTGTCCAGAGAAGGGCAACAAGGCTGGTGAGAGGCCTTGAGCACAAGCCCTATGAGGAGAGGCTGAGTGAGCTGGGATTGTTTAGCCTGGAGAAGAGGAGGATCAGGGGTGACCTCATTGCCCTCTACAACTACCTGAAAGGTGGTTGTAGACAGGAAGGGGTTGGTCTCTTCTCCCAGGCAACCAGCACCAGAACAAGGGGACACAGTCTCAAGCTGTGCCAGGGGAGGTTTAGACTCGAGGTGAGGAAAAGTTCTTCACTGAGCGAGTCATTCATCATTGGAATGGGCTGCCCAGGGAGGTGGTGGAGTCGCCGTCCCTGGAGGTGTTCAAGGGGAGATTGGACATGACACTTGGTGCCATGGTCTAGTTGTGAGGTCTGTTGGGACAGGTTGGACTTGATGATCCTTGGGGTCTCTTCCAACCTTGGTTATACTGTGATACTGTGATATTGCTGTCTATGACTACCTGAAGGGTGGTTGTAGCCAGGAGGGGTTGCTCTCTTCTCCCAAGCAACCAGCACCAGAACAAGAGGACACAGTCTCAAGCTGTGCCAGGGGAAGTTTAGGCTCAAGGTGAGGAGAAAGTTCTTCACAGAGAGAGTTGTTAGCCATTGGAATGTGCTGCCCAGGGAAGTGGTGGAGTCACCATCCCTGGAGGTGTTCAAGAGGGGATTGGACGTGGCACTTGGTGCCATGATTTAATAGTCATGAGGTCTGTGGTGACAGGTTGGACTTGATGATCTCTTCCAACCTTATCGATTCTATGATTCTATGATTCTATGACAGACACTCTTCTCATGTCCCACCGTCCCTGCTCTGCAGCACCTCTGGCAGCGGCTTCCTTTCTCTGCCTTGTGACATTGGTTAGCAAGACAGTTGCGATGCTGTTGTACAAAACACTCCCTGGTACTTCAAGTGGGCTGAAAAATGTTCCAGATCTCATTTTTTTCTCTCCTTCATTAACTTCTCTGCAAGCATTTCTCTTTCAACAACATCAAAAATAACCAAAACCATTTTCCAAGTTTTTTCACTCATTAAAAAGCTAAATGCATTTTTATGGGCGAGCAGAGCACGCCAGAAAGATTTTGAACAAGTTAACAAAAGGAGGCAATGTTTTGAACTCATTCTTTGAGATAGATTTTGGGTTTGGAAACGCTGTTTTTAGGTGCAAATGGTTTGGTCTGCTCTGCCTAGTGCCCAGATGAGTATCTGTGCTGTCCTTTAAGGTCTTTTCCCCCTCAACTTCCACAGACAGAAAAGTTACATCATGTAAATGTCTATGTTCAGTGCTTTCTGGAACACCCTTCCTCACTCATAAAAGCTTTCAGCAGTCTCGTGCTGGCTGATTCCAAGATTCACCTTTTCCTTGCTCAGCTTTCCTCAGCTTTACTGCAAGATGTCAGCTTCGCTTCAGCCATCCAGCCCGGCCTGTTCCCAACACTTTTTGGAAATCTGTCTGCCAAAGGCTGCCCTATCTCTTTTGACACACTGCTCTGAGATCTAGGGCTTTCCAGCCTTCAGACAGTTGGATTTCACAATTAGCTGTTCAAAATGGCCCTCATTTCCACCACTAACACCATCCTCGAACACCTGTTTCTGGCATGTTCCCCTCCTTGTTTCTGACAATCACGCAATGAATTTTGTTGTTGCTGCTGTTAAAGCCAGTCACTTCCCTTTCTGTCCACAACTCCTCTGCCGCTGATGGTTTTCTGGGTCCCACCTTACATCCTGATTAGAGGAGTTCTTAGTTCTTAGCCACAGATGCACCTTAGCTCCGATGCACATGCTTTCTCCTTGGCCATTCTGCCTTTTATTTCCTCTTGGGCGCTCCCTCTTGAGCTTTTGCTTAGCTTGCTATCCCCCAAGCGCTACTCTCGCACTGCTCTTGCAGGCGTGGAACAGCTGCAAAGAGAGATAGTAGGGCTGGAAGAAGAGCTGGATGCAAGGGAAAAGGGAGCCTAGAAGCCCTTGACAAGGTGGATCCCATGGAGGGCTGATGCCCCTGGAAAAGAACCTCCATATCAACATCTGGCAGCAGAAGCAGCACAAGAGCCCAGTCCAGAGCCCCAGAGCCCCTGGGACCCTGAGAAGGTACTGCCTTGATCACCAGGGCATGAACAGCGCCAGAAATCCCTGGGGTTTCTCTTCGCTCAAGAGGTGGTTACTTAGTGTCACATCCACACATGGTGCCTCCACCCAGGAGGGAACGCTCCCACAAATACGAGTGGGTCTTTTTAGGAAGGATGCAAACAAAGCATGACACTATCCTCAGAAGCTATTAATGCTTTCTTAATGTGTGAACTGAGCTGGAAACAAAGAACAGGAGAAATGCAATTAAAAACTGGTGTAGATAGACATGGTGCCTCCCTTGCCACCCAGAGTTTCAGGGACATTAGCAGCAGGGGCTGGGAGAAGAGGAATACTCCTTGGCTTTCTCTTTGCCAATATCATTGCAAAGAGTCCATACAACACTGGAAAAAAGGAGCAGGATGCTCCCGTCTACTCTGGCTGCTGTCCCATCTGTTCATCTTCAGCTATCACTCAGAGCCACAGAAATTCATGTTAACAGGATCTTTGCTCCCTTGAACAGCAAGATTCCCTGCTGGACATGAAAAAGCAGCCTGTGGGGTGTGGGATCTGGCTGTTGTAGGAAAGATTACATCATTACAGGTCACTGCCTTCAGTTTGAGTCTGACAACAGGAGAAAGTAATGCGCTTCTAAGCAAAAGGCAATGTTCAGAATGACTGACCTTATAAGAAACAAGAGGCTTTAAGCACCTGAAACCAAGTAACATGACAGCAAAATGTTCCAACGGAGAACCTGCTGAATATGAGCATCCTTCACAAGGTACCTTGTTCCAGCCCCTAGACACACACTCCCATCCCTGCAGATCTGCTCAGGCTTTTCACAGAGTGCCTCTGGATGCCACAGAGCAAGCAAGCAAAAACAACCAACCCCAATCAAACAAAAAACCTAACCAACCACTTTTTTTCCTGTGGGAATGCTTATTTCTCATCTGAGCAGGTTATTATTCACCACGGGCAGCAAGCAACCCAGTGGTGTGCCCCACAGGGCTGTTAGCACATGGCCACACAGCGCAGTTGTAGGGCAGAGCCGCAGGGCTGAGCTGCCAGGGAGGGGGTTATGTCGTAAATGCAAGGCATGGCACAAGGTGGCAGGGCTCTGCTCTGGGACAAGAAGCAGCAGCAGAGGTGGGAAATTGTGAGCAAACTCCTTTTAGGGGCTAATAGGAACATGAGATGGGATTTCCTGAACACCCTCAGGGCTTGTCTTTATATAAAAGCTGCCTGCATTTAATTACCATCAGTTACATTAGCTACATCAGTTGAGTTAATTAAATTGCAAGGACACTCATAAGTTGATTTAACTCTCTCTCAAATGGATTTAGCCAAAGTTGGCAAGAAACTAAATCAACATAAACCAAGATTAAATCAACTGAAGAGCATCCACACAGGATTTTGCAGCAATTTAACAAACTGATTTGAAGACTCATTTTTAAATGAGGCAGGGTAACTCAGGCACAGAGAAAGATGAACTTTGAGGATGAAAGCAGACTTTATAGCATTTCAGCAGCCTTGTCTAGTAGACTTGAGCTGTAAGAAAAAGCCCCCTCCTTTTTATCCATGTCCTAGAGTTAACATTTTAGTTTTATCCACATACTATTTTATTCATAATCTTCAGAAGCATTTGCCCAACAGCAGTCAGCAGGCAGTTGCCATTTCCTGGCCCAGGCACACCAGTTGGAGGTCACAAGCCTTGCACCATACAGCTGCAGCCTGCATGGGGAAAGTGCTGGTGTTTGCTAGGACGATTGAAAAAGGCTCTAGTGCATTAAATAATCTACCTCGAATTAACTCCCAGCTCTGAATGCACCAGTTAGCCTAATGGGAAGCTTTTAGGACTGAAATTTTCAGCACACATGAAAAAAGGACACACACAGGCAGCAGATAACAAGAGAGGCTTTTAGCAGACAATTGTTGTAGGCGAGTCGCACTGCACTGCTCCTTCGTGCGGCAGCAGCTACAGCAGATGAATTCAGCACACGTTCTCAGCACGCACCTGAAACCCCTTTATTCCTTACCAAGAGTTGAGTGATAGGAGGGTAGAAATACAATCTAGTTATGTATATGTGGATATCAAGTGGCCACAGGAATGCTCTGCTCTGTGCAGGCAGCACTGGGTGGGTTGCATTGCTCCTGGCAGAAGCCATCCCAACCTCCAACCCAGAGATGCTCAGAAATGTCAAACCCCAGTAAGGATTTATACATTCATCCACTTTGACCAAATTGCTTATTTCAGCTCCAGATTTGCTAGTACCTACCCTTGCCAGCCAACACCAACCTCTTGTACTACATATCTGGCTTTTTTCTAATTTTTTTTTCTTTCCCTATAGCTCCATTTAAACTTGCCCTCACAAACCAAGCACCTCTTCCATGGGACAGGAATGGTTCTAACAACTTTCCCAGCAAACCAAGTGATTTATGACCAGTTTAATGCCACTTTTTATACTGCTATAAACTAGGTTTACAGTTCAGTGACTAGTGAAAGTAAAGCTGCCATGGTTTCCTTAGTGCTGCAATGACCATTATAGTAATATTCTAAGCAATGATAGTGCTGCCATAAAGTTTCAAGATCACTTTTTATTTCAGTGGAAGCCACTTCCAAGTCCAAGCTCTGTAGAAGAGAGGAAAGGAGAGAAACCCATCCCCTGACAAAAACAGTGTGGGAAAGAAATAGTTTCTACACTGCCTCCAAATGCTCCAGCCAAACACTGCCTCTAGATCGTAAAAGCAGCAAAAGCTTGTACTAGAATCCCAGAGGCTGCAAAGCTTCTGGCTGCAAAGCTTCTGGCTGCAAAGGGGTCTCTGTCATCCTTGCAAGGTAGTCAGTGTGGGCTATTAAAGCATCAGAAAACAGGTCCTGTTACAGCTTTGCTGCATGGGCAAGTCTCCAGCTTTCCACATCCTACCTGTGAGATGCATCCCACTGCTTTGCCAGATTTGTTGGGAACAGGGCACAGCAGAAATGCTGGGAAGTTAGAAATGTTAGAAATTTTGACTCAGTATGCTGGTTAGATTCAGTTCAAATGTGATGAATGCCTCAATTCTAATAAATACATATTCATACACACACATTTACATTAAAAGTCATGTTCCCAAATGTTTCCATGTACTGTCTTATTAGAGTTTAAGTTTAATTATAATCATGGGAAGTAAAAGAAATACCTGGAAATGTTGAAATGAGTTTACCAGGAAAATGTTAATTTTTCTCTGCCCAGCACTGGACAGCCTAGGGTAGGCTCCCAGTCTTTCTTTCTTCCCAAGGAAGTTTTGTCCATGTCATGAATTATTCTTCTTCCATCCTCTGAATACTCCCTAATTCTGAAATATAATTTCCACTATGGAGTGACCATCACCCACTGGCTCAAATGAGGTGTCCAACAGATTACACAGTGATACAACAAAATCAGCCATTTCAGATACCACCCGCTGTGGGATGTGCTTCACACCCCAGGAGCCTGATCTGATAAGGCAAATCTCTCAGGAAATCAGAACCAGAGGGACAGGCGGCTGCAATTAATAGCAGTTTCACTCCTACAGACGTTGTGCTCACCATCACAGCAAAGCTGCCTGACAGAGCAATGGGGGCAGCCAACCCATGACCCACACAGCTCCAACATCCAACAGTGTGGGCCTCGTGTCTGGCACCTTCCCAAGGGGCTTGATTTCTCCATGCCCTCCTTGTGCAGCCAAGCATTAAATATCAAACAGCAGCCTTCCTACCTTTCCCGAGGGGCTTATTTCATTGTTTAAGCAATCCTCTAGCACAGAATGTAAGGAGCTGTCAGCAGCACAGCTAATACAGTCATCATCACAAAGCCAGCAGCCCTGCTCTGTGCAGATATTTGTAGGTTATTAAATAAACTTAGACAGGATATGAAGGTGGTGAGGGACTGAGATTTGCATAAAATTAAAAAAAAACCCAAACCAACCCACGAAACACACACCCAAAAATCCTGAGAATTGGGAAATGAATGATTAACAGAAACCCAAAGAGGAAGTCAAGGAGGAGTTTACTGCAGTCTCCTGCAGGATGTACCAAGCAGCGATAGAAAACTGCTCTCTGTTCTGCTCTCATCCCTGGCTGAGGATGGGAGGCACCAGTACCGACTGCCCCTGCATGGCTGCCACCCCTCCAGCAAGCTCTGTTACTGGGACATTTATCCTGGGACATTTGGTTTGCACTTTCCTCTCCTAATCAGCTAATCTTGTCTGTGAAATGATTGTTCTGGGCACTCAGATTCTCTATCAGTCCTGCTTCCTCCAAGTCCAGTGAGGTTTTTGCTGTTGCCTCAGAGCAACAGTAAACCTCAACAGCAAGCCCAGAGGCATCCCTTCCCCTGTCCCTCCACCATCCATTAATGTCTTCAGGAGAGTTTCAGGAGCCCAGGGATGGGACAAACACATTGTAAGAGATAATCATCAACACGTTGCACCAAGAATAGAGCAGGGCAAGCCAGCCCAGGGGCTGGGTGCAGGTACTGCCACTTTGCATACTGAAATCCAGGCTCTGGGTACTGCCCCACAGCATCATCCATCCCACTCATGCTGAGATTGGACACCTCTGCCAGTGAGCCATGTACTTAGGAACACTATATCCCAGTCAACTTACCTCCCCACTTTATAGGGATTCAGCAGCAACACTAGATTAGGCAGTATGTCCAGCCCCACAGGACCCTGGGACTCTGATGGTGGCATTCCTTTACAAGAGAGAGACCATGGGCTTTGTTGGAGGAAGCACAGAAGCAAACATTGTGGCCCTCCTGCTCCCAACCTGCCTGACTTGCTCAGTTTCTACTGACCATGCAGGGGCAGCTGGGTGTACAGCAGCTTTTCCTTCTCCTGATGGATTGGTCCATTTTCAAATATATTGCTGTGAAAAGGTACTCATGCAGACAAATCTACTACCTTACAGAGTATACTACCAAGAGAGTTAAAAAAGTCCCCATCTGCCTCCCATGCAATGAACTCCCGAACTCTCTAACCTTCTCTTTTCATGCACAGACCTCCCTGGGGCATTAAGGCAAGAGAAATGTATTCACTCTTTATTTCAAGGTGGATTAAAGCTAAGAGTTATAAACTAAAAATAGCAAACCCACACCCTGCCTGCTGCCAGAGCTTGGACAGATTTCCAACATGAGATAAAATGAGAGATCACACTGTTACTGCAGGCAGTGTTTTAGGGTCAGGCCCTGGCACAGTTCTGACTCAGACAGGCACTGCCTGGGACAATGGCTCCTGCAAAGCTGGCACCACCTAGCAAAGAGAAGATGCTCTGCAGCCAGAGCAGGCTCAAAGGGGGTGTACAACAGAGGAAACACCAACCTGTGGATACCTGGCAAGATATCAAGCAATCTGGACTTGACAGACCTCCCTGATACCATGTTCCCACGATCAGCTTTTATTACAAAGGAAAAGCCAAGCTCAGGTTTCAGGAGAGGATGGAGGTGACAAGGAAGGGGAATACACATGCCACAGAAGCGGATGTTCACCAGGCATCACTTCTGACCTCCTGCTGACAAGATGAGCTGTACGGCCGTGTTTAATCCCATACAGCAGTGCAAAGGGACTCCCCAGTTTTAGTTTGTGGGCATGTTCCTTCCTTAGATAAGGCCCTCACCACACCTTGCCTGCCCTTCTCATTTAACAGAGATGAGATACACACATAGCTCTGGAAGAAGCCCAGCAGATCACGAGAAGGAGAGGATGACAAGCACTGAAGCCACCAACAGGCAGACTGCATTTCCCACTGTGCCAATACAGACTTGGATCAATTCATTTGCTGACACGAATCAACTACATAAAATACTGGAATGAGCTAGAGCAAAGCTCCTCAGTGTGGTGGCTTCTTGCCTGCATCTACTGTAGTGAATTATGCCTGGGAGATGCAACGTGTATTTTCCCCAAGCCAGCATATAACATTGACATACTGTAGATTTGCACTGCCAGAGTGCCATTTACAGCTTCCACTGAGGGCTAAACACTGGGGACTCCCATATCCAAAAGTGTTACCATAGAAAGTTCTCAGAGGGGAAAAAAAATAAAGAAATAAAAAGAAGGTTAAAAACCAAGGTAGTACCAATAAAAGTAAAGTTTCTTCTCCCAGGTAGTGGGGTACTACTCTCCCAGCTTTCTCAAGAAGCTGCCACTCAACCTGCCTTTGGACAGGGCAGGCTCATCTCTTGTCTAAGAGGCTCAGATCAATACTCAGGAAGGGCACAGAGCAATCTTTAAGAAGAATAGCAGCCTTCTCACCCCCTCACTGAACAGCTGCACATGTACTGCGATTGCCTGGCAGTGTCAGCCCCTCTGCTGCTAAAAGGAAGTGGGGCCACCAGCGCTGGTGGTACACCTGTAATGCACAGTGTATAGATCTTCTGGGTGCATGGTATCCTAAAGCTCTGCAGAGAAATAACTCTGCAGTCCTCTGCAGCTGCAGAAACCTTCCTTGAAACATTCTTGGTCAGCCATAGCACAGTTCTGTGCTATGAGCAAGCCAATGACATCCTTTTTCCTATGGTTTGTCTTGAAGTTTGGTCCTTCTGTGTCTCCTAAGAGGCTTGTTCACCTTACCTTGTCTCTGCTGTTGTCTTATTAGAGCTGCTCATCTCTTTGCTTCTCTGTCCATTGTGTCTGGATCTGGCTGTAGTTGAGGGGTGATTAGAGGATGTGGGAGGCACTGGTACAGGTGTACACTCTTTGCAGAAAGGGAGGCAAGCAGGAGGTAATGGCATTTGGTGCATAGCCTATTTGATATCTGCCAGCATATGTGTAGATATTGGCTCATTTGATTTAACGAGGTCCGCTCAGCTGGATGTCCTTTCCCACTATTTATATTGGAGCTGTGTCTGTCTGGCTATGCCCATGCTATAAAACTTTGTTTCTTTAGGAAAACAGGCCAAAATATGCTTTTTGTTACTTGGTGGCCCACAGCACTGAGAGCTTTGTTTGGAGCAGACCCACAGCACCTTTGCAAATGGTGTTTGCACGACCGCATGACATGGGTTTGCTCTGCAGAGCATACTCCAGCAGCCTGTTTGTAACAAGTTAAAAATACTTCCAAGCATCCACCTCGCTGAAAACATTTGAATTGTATCAACCAGGAGGCCAGCAGTCCTGGGAGATCATCTTTTCTGTGCTAATTTGTGAGCTGTGTCAGGGATTTTTGGGGTCTTTGGGCAGCACCTTCCAATGACCTTTTTTTTTTCAGGCTCAGACTGTTACTAAAGAAACTAATATTGAGACCCAAATCATCACCAGCTTTTTTCATCATCTCTGAGAACTCATTTCCAGCCAAATGCTGAGCTTTAAAATGTTAGATGCCTTAAGAAACTCTAGTATTTCATCATATAAAGTATTACAGTGTGTCAGATCTGTCTTTGCTCTAGGCATAACATGTGTTTCCTACCTACTGTGTGGATGACTTGGGCAGTGAGGAGTTCTCTGCCTTCACAAACACTCAATGCATCATTTTTCCTTCTAACTCACTCTGATATATGTCTTGGGTCTGAACTGTAGAGAGTTTTAAAAGGCAAACAAACCCCAGCCATTAAAAGCAAATCCAAATATTCAATGAAATGAGCTTTGTGAAGTTTTCTCATGATTTTTATCAGGATTCTCAGATTCCCCATGCATTTTTTTATTCCAGAAATCCTTAACATCCCCCCACCCCCTCCCTCCCCTCTCTGAATTAACAGACAGACCTTTCCAGCATGACTGGGTGTTGCTGCATGATCAAAATCCTTGCTTGCAGAAGACATTTACCCAGTGTGACTCTGACGTGGGCTGGAGGTCTTGGTTGCATGTGAGCAGCAGAGATGGTGTCAAACCCTCCAAGTACAAAACTTATCTGCTTGCAGTTGGAAGACTTCTTCAAACCACCCTCTTTTTTTTTTTTTTTGAGGCTAATGAGCTTTAGCCCTTGTTAACTAAGTAGCTCCTAAGCCCCTTTGGGAATGCCTCATGTGCAGACTATCCCTCTTGAGACATGCAGTGAAACGGATGATTTTCCCAGGGAACACTATTCTCTGGAGAAGGCTCACAAGGGCCAGACTTGGAAGTTCATTGGACATTGCTTTTTTCCTGAGGTGGGCCTTTCAACTCACTGTCACCCAGGCAGTGTTCAGAGTTTGATATTACTGTTATTTTATTGCCCCTAGAGCTGAGCAAATGGAAGTACTGCGGGTTATTAGGAAGAGTGGAAGTGGGTTGGCCGCGAAAAGTTCTTGGTGTGGTGTGGAGAAGTTACTGCACAGAAACACCTGTTTTTAATTAATCTCTTAAGTTTGGTTCTAGCACACCAATTCCATTAACAGGCTGAGCAGAATAATGACAGGCACAGCTGCTAGAATTCCTTGTTACGCTTCCAGTTAAAACAAAATCCTCTTTGCATCAGGAAACACTAATCTAATGTCACAACTGTGTTCATTATGAAATCTTTGGTAGCTGAGCACATCCAAATGCTTCACATGTATTTTCATAATTTCCCCCCTCCCTGCTATATGACCAAAATATGTAAATTATGAGATGGCTTCTCCCCAGAGATGTGGCTAATTGATGCATTAATGTTCCAATCAAACCAAAGTCCCCTGCTATGCTTAGCTATAGGGTAGTCTTGCATACTAGCTCTAACGTGCTTTGGGGTGATTTAAATTTGATTTCAGTCAGTCTTGTAGCTCACTTGCCAGACACAGGCTCAAATCTTGAGTTGCTGTCTTCACTTCAGACCTGGAGAGTGCTGGATTAAGCTTGAATTAGCAAATGGTCTCAGCTGATAAGAAAATTATACTTTCAGACTGGTACAGACCATCTGTTTCAGTTATCCCATTCCTGATATTACTAAAGAATGCCTGGAGAAGAGGGACAGGGTTAGTGTGTGCACTGAGTGCTCATTCCCTGCATACATCCTCCTCTCTCCCCCTGCCTCCGAGTTCTAGTGGAGTGTCCTGCATCTTGAGAACTGGCTGTGAGTCGGATGATGTCCTTCAGAAACCCACCTCTGCTCTTGGCTTCCCACCCATCCTTCATCTGTGAGTTTCACAATGCAGCCACACCTTATGTGATTTAAATGACATGCCCTCAAGTGTGCCCTAAATCGCTGGAGTTCCTGTGTCTGTAGTTAAGAGGTCAAACTGCTCAGGGAGGAGGAAAATAATGTAGTGCTGGGGCGTAAATGATCAGGTAGTGGAGCAGGCAAAATGTGAGATCCAAGGAGGCAAGAGGGGAAGTTAGGTTCAGGTCTGACTTGTGATCCAGCACCTGGCTTATGAATGAATGTTTACTGCTTGTTACACTTGCCATGTGCCTGCACATGTACACAATGTGAGCTGCTGCCCTTTGGAGATTCACAGCTTACCTTCAAGATCTGACAAAGCTAATTTCAGAAGTGTTAGTCTCCACATTGGTTTATCATCAAGAAACAGCTGAAGTTTCATGGATTAGAGTCAAATCATCCACCCTGAAACAGTGGAGAAAGGGGAATCCTGGCACAGGACACATTTCCTTCCTCCAGGAGCAAGTGTGAAGGAGCCAGAAGGGAGCTTTGGTCCTCTCCTGTGCCTGGGGCTGGGCACTGCCTGCTGTCCATGTTGCATTGTTTTCGCCCAACTTCTTGCCTGTAAGTGGCCTTCTTCTGGGATATAGTGTCTTGTTGCATCACTGTGAGGAAGTCTTGAAGCTTTCTGGTCTTGTTAGCAGCTGCAGCATCTCTTGATGAACTTCAGGTCTAGCTGATGAAATATCCTGGCCACTAGATGTGAGGGTTGCTAGCTGGAGTCATGTAATGAGAGTTTCATGTTCAAAAGCTGTAATTTAACTTCAGATGGGATGCCTTTTTGAACTGCTCTAGTTCCCATGTATAGTTTTACAATGTATAGCCCATTACTGCCCCTTGGTTTGCCCAGCTGGGGCTACAGCTGCTTGTATGCCCTTAGGGACACAACACAGCTCTGCATGTGTAGCTCTTGTTCCCTGCTTCTTCATATGTAGGGTAGCTTTTGCAGTTAGGGACTGAGCTGGCCTTCATGTTAGACTTCCACTCTTCATGAACATGGAGAAACAGGCTCTTGATTTTTGTGCAAATGGTTTCAATGGAACAGTGCAAAGGAAGGGAAGAGGGAAACATAAGTCATTGAGATAATGTTGAAGCTGTCAGCCCCACTCCGAAGTTCTGCGTGATTTAAGAAGTGACATTCAGTGCAGCTTATCAGCTTAGCTTAGTTAGGAGGAACAAGAAATTAGAGGAGTGAGGGAGGCCAACCTTCAGAGACCAGCTTTGCCAAAGAGGGTAGCTGCCAAGCAGAGCTTTATGCGACTTGTGCGCAGTGGAGCAAGACCATGGAAATCCTTATGGCTCCAACTTTAAGTAGCTTGCTTCGGATAAACAAACACACAACCCTCTGCTGACCACCTCCATCCTCTTGCTTAGGTGCGTGCGTGCGTCTGCAGGCACACACGCACACCCTCTTGGTAAGCCTGTCCATATCTCAGCTCTCCTGCCTGAGATAGCCCCAGACCTGCTCCAGAAAGATAAATGAGGGCAGATAAACCACTGCTGTGATTGCTCCCCATCCAGCTTCATCTCTGCTGTGTTAATTAGGGAGGTGCAGATGTCCAAGCTGAAAGCTGCCAACCATTTGTGATGGCAGCCGCGGGAGGGGAGTGCAAGCAGCCGCAGCACCCCTGCAAAGGCAATATTGTACCCAGTTTGATCAATCTTCGGGCTGCATGGCTGCATTTCTTCCATGGAATGTGCCTGTTGCCCTGTCCCACTGCCCTCACTGTCAATGCAGCTTGTGAAATGTGTTGATGTTCAGCAGGTATCACAGAGGTTGGACAAGATGCCCTTCGAGCGTTCTTTCCAACCTGATGCATTCTATGAGTCTGTGATAATGAAATCTACTCTTTTTAGGGAAAAAATATAAAATCAGGGCTACTGTCCTCTGAAAAAAATTCCAGAGCCACTAACAGTGTCACACCAGCAATATATTTGTCATGGCCAGCAGATTTTAAAATATTTGCTTCTCTCTGAATAAACCCTCGTTCCACCCAAACCTCTGGGGGTGATGTGCAGCTTCTTCCAATAAACACTAGCTGATCAACAAAGATGCTTAAGTCTGCAAGGCCAGTAAAACTCGAGGATATTCTCTACCATCAAATGTGATGGCATTTGTCCTCCCAGAGTATCCACCACAACCATTGCTCCCATGGTTAAAAAAAGGCAAAAAGAAAACAGCTTAAAACCCCCAAACCCCTCAACAACCCTCCCCCCCCAACCCAACCAAACCCACAACCCGAAAGAAAAGAACCTGAACCAATCCCCAGCCCCCTCCCTTCAACCAACCAACAAAAAAACCCCCCACAAACCCCCTGCAGTAGCAAAGTAATAATCACTGTTAACATTTGCAGGCTTAACTCTTCTGCCATGGTACTTAATCGATAATTGAAATCGCAAGAGAAGTGTAATGCTTGAAATTCATGCAGTTAATTTTACTGCTAGCACTTGTAATTTGAAAGTAATTCTGAAATCAATATCAATGTGACTTTGTGTGGAACAGGAAAGCCTGGAGTAAGTTCAGCCACAAGCAGTTCAGTATTTAAGCGGGAGCCACTGTTCCATGAGAGATCAGGAGTAATTCTCCCCAGGTTTTTTTCCCTCGCTGTAAATAAGATCTTCCACACACAGCACTGGCTGCAGCATTTGGCTGCATTTGGTTTTTTTTCTCAATTGCATGAGGCTGTATTTCTCAAAGGCTTTGGATGCTTCCTTCGAGTCCTCTTTATCCCACAGGCTACTCTGAAGCTGTGGGAGAGGCCAGGAGAAGGTTACAAAACCTCTCGCTGCCCAAGTTCTCTCTCACATCAAAACATGTTCCTGCACAGCTTTCTGAGCTCTAACTCCCCACTGCTGCAGGCTCCAAAGGAGGCATTAATTGAAGTAGGAGCGTGCTGGGCTGATTTGTACCTCTGTGTCTTCCTGATGAGCTCATTGCAACAGGCTCCTCCTGGGCTGGATGGGGGCAGCAGTAAAGGTAACGTACAAGGGCTTATGCTTGGAAAAGTATTGTAAAGCCCTGGATTTGCTTCGGGTCATTAAAACATCTGTAATTACTCTGCAGCTTCTGCAGACAAGTAAAGAGGCTGGCTGAGATTGTTGAATCCCTACAAAATGCTTGTTTGTGCTGCAGGTGTCACAGTGCTCCAGAAAACTCTGCCTGAATTAATGTCTTGGGCCACAGTGGGGCTGAGAAGGCTCTGTGGGCAATCCTGGTGGGCATCCCCAGGGAGATGCAGTAGACCTGGAAAGGCAGTCAAAGTGCAGAGACTGGAGGACCTGTTGCATGTGTCTTGCAAATGCATGTATCAGTGGGAAAACGGCCTGACTCTGGCCTTAGAACTTGTCCTCTGGCAGAGTCCAGCAAAGGCAATCCAAAGATGAGTAAATTTTGGTTTCTGTCTTGAACGGTTGGAGGACCCTCATCGTCTCCTGAAGCAGGTCAGATATGTTGTGGCCTTTGAGCTGGCCCTTATTAGATGCCACAATGAGAGAGCTGGCAGCTTGAATACTCTCCATGGCTTGCCTGTGCTCCTTTTGCTCCAAAACAACTGCATTTATGGGCACAGCAATTAAGTGTCACCTCTTTTGCAGGCTGTCTTTGTGGCACTGAAGTTCAAAGGTTCTTTTTGATGCAAACTCTGAAATGTTGCATGCCCTGATCAAGAGCTTGAACCTGACTTGTGTGGCGGCAGTGTGAGCAGGGAGCAGCAAAGGCTCTTTGCCTCCCTTGAGCAGAGATCGGGACCGAAGGCTGCCATCCAGGCTGTCTGGCTGCTTATTCAGGTTGGTATCCTCTTGATCTCTGTGGGAGTGCTGACAAATGTAAGAGCGAGGGCTTCTCTATATGTAAAACAGCCGAGCAGGCTAACTATAGAAATAACAATGCTCTGATTGTTTTCCAAAATAGCTTTAGTGTGTAACTTCCAGAGGCTGACAGAACTTGCAGGGGGTAATTTAAATAAGAGAATTCTTTTTTACCTTCAGTCTCATCCTTTAATTTATTAAGCTAATTAACTGATCTTACCCAGGGATGCTTTGTTCCTATGCAATGCCCTCCCCCACCCGAGTCGAGAGAAGACATCTGCGCACAGAGAGTGTGTTATTCCCATCCTGTAAATTGTATGCAAGTACACTGGTGCTTTCTCATTCATTTGACTTCGTTTTAATCTTTCTCTCTTCACCTCAAGCTCTGCTGAAGTACATCACAGGTTCTGCAGCTAATTAGCACGATTACAGCTGTCCGCATCGGGCTGGGGGATTGAGTTAGAAGCAGTCAGGATCCCAATGTACTGGAGTCTCATTACTGAGTCTCCAGTGCAGCCGCATCTAATGAAATTCAAACAGATCTGGTTAAATTAGATTAGCTAATGGAATTCTCATCGTCTCAGTTTAATGTAATTCTGAACAGTGAATCTTTAGTTTACCCAGGAAATAAATGTTTCTTTGAGTTGGACTTGACCTAACCCTGCAGGCCTCAGCTCCTTGGATTTCAAAGAAGTTTATGTTCAGGGTCTGAACATTGTGGGCTCAGATGGTTGGTCTCTTTTGGGGTTGTTGTGCTAGGGAATCTCCGAGTAAATTGGTGCTGGGAGAGAAGAGGAGGCTCTGTGGTACGTTCTCAGGGAGCATTGGGTGGCCTGAGGGACTTGTATGATGGATCCCTCCCACCCTAGGTGACCGCAGCTGTGACAGAAGCAGAGTGACTGCCTGTGCCATAGCTTCCCTACCCTAGTGCAGAAGCAAAGTGGCCAGAAGGAGTAGGCTGTGTTGCAACATGCTTTGAAATGTTTATCTTGTGCTATTAGCAACTCAGCCCTCTGTCCTAATACAGCAGAAAGATGGATGGAACTGGCAACTGACAGATTGCCCCACTGGGTTGATATTGTTCCAAAGTACACAAATTTCTGGAAATCACAGAATCACCAAAGTTGGAAGAGACCTCAAAGATCACCAAGTCCAACCCATCACCAATATAGTAATAGAAACAGAAATATAGTAGTAATAGAAATAGAAATACAGTAGGGCCTGTTTCTTTGCAGAGATTAGGGGGAAGAGGCGATTGTAGAATATTCCTTTTTCAATAGAGTCTGTGTCTTGCACAGTCTCTTTGCAATCCCCTGTGCAGGCAGCAAAAATAGCAATGCTAACGTGAGTTAGAGCAGCCTTCAGAGCTTGGTAGGGAGCTGCAAAGTTGTGTGGGACTCAGCAAAGCTGCTCAAGTGTTTTTTAGTGTCTTTTTGCTGTGACCCCTTTTGTAACCAACAAGGAAACGTGGAAGATGAAAGGTCTCTGCCTGCCTAACACTGGCTTGGTGACAGCCTGTGCTGGTGGAAAATGCAGGGACTTGAGATTCACTGGGGACAGCACAGTGCCTACACCTGCTGGGGGCTAGCTGTGCTGAGGGAGGGTGCATAGTGTGTGGCTGCCATTTATCTTGGAGCAACATGTGCTGGGGGGTCACTGCATCTTCTTCCTGGTGGAAATGGCAAAAGCTGCATCTCTGTTTACTTAAAGAGCAAATGGTGTGAGTAGGAAAGGATTTGTATCCTGGTACCCTCTTGCCAGTGGAGGGCCAGGAAGGCCACGGAGCTGGGGGAGAAGGTGGATGGGAAGAATAAAAGAAAAAAGAAATGTGCTGTATTTCTGTTTTTAGGGAAGCTGCTTTCCTTTCTTGAGCTCTGTCAGCATGGCACCTTTTGCAAGTACTAAATTCACTTAATTTGCAGTGGAGTGTGGTTATTTGGCGTCACTGGCTGACAGTGTGATGGCTTTTGAAAGGCCATTAGGGCTGCGTGCTGTGTTCAACTCAGACTCTCTTCGTCTGCTTCCTTGACCACCAGACACTTTTGCTGACTGCATGATGCCTGCAGCCAGCATGCCACACAGGTGTCTGTGCTGCACCATTGTGATCGGAGTCCTCCCAGGATCAGATGAAGCATTTGATTTTCTTCCCTATCTTCCAGCAAACTGAACAGGTTTTGGATAGAAGAAAAGCATTTTTAGGCCGTACAGGGACACTTTAAAGGCTTTGAGCTTCACCACAGCATTGCTTTCGGTAGCACCTGCTGGCAAAAAGGAAGATCTTGGAGCAAAGGCAAGACGTCCTGTGCTAATTTTCTTTCATAAGGCTCTCCTTCCTGTGACATCTATGTTCTGGGAGGCTTGTGGTCTAGCAGATGTGTTTTCCCTGTGTGTGTCTGCCTGCCCACTCAGACTGATTTCCCTTGTTTAAGGTACAATATAGTTTCACTGGTGGTAGGGTGCTGCTGAAACTGGAAGTGGTTATTCATAGTGGCACTGCTCACTCCTTCCCTAACATACACTTATTCTCAGCTGCAAATCCCATTGCCAGTATGATAATTGTTTTTGTTGCTTCCTTGGAAGTAGGGAGGTTAATGTCTTGAGCAGCAGCTAAAATAGACAAGAGCAAATAGCACAATAGCTTAATCCCCTGGAAATTACTCTTTTCAGTATGGAGTTATGTTTCCTTTTTATCTCCCCTTGCTTTTCTTTTAAAGGGTAGAGTTACATTGCATTTACAGCTGAGCCTAGGACCTGTAGTCTGCTGCTTCTGTGTGCAGAGTCACTGAATAATCCTCTATATATCCTTTTCCCGAAGGGAATTTCCTGGCTAGGGGGTCATGAGACCTCAGTCATGCAGGGAGCAGCCATTCAGCCACGTGGTCTCGTCTTCCCTGAACGTGGCCATTGCAAATGAGGGCCCTGAGTGAAGCAGCAGCTCTCTGGCAGCAGAGCTGGGAGTGAGTTCAAGTTGTCATTGCAGAGATGAGCAGCTTCCAATGTACATAAATATCCAGCCCTTCACTGTTGACTCTATCACTTTCCTTATAAACAGACACTCAGTCATTTTCCAAGTGAGCCATCTGGGTTTGACAGATGTCTCTGGCTTTTTCTGGGCCCATTGTTAAAGGGGAAAAGGGAGGGAATATTCTGAATTGAAGGAAATAGCTTCTGATGGCAGTCTGCAATTTCATGGGCTGGGAGATGAACTGCCCCTCTCTCCCTCAATTGCCATCAGCTCCATTGATTGTAATCTGCATTTGCAGCCTGGGAAACATCACTTCTTGTGGGAAGTGCTGGAATTGTCACTCTTTGAGGAACAAAGTTCAGGTGTACTTTTACCCTTGATTCAGAGCTAGTGTTTTTTTTTCATACTGCTGAGAGAGATGTTACAGTAGTTTCTGAAGCCATGTGAGCAAGGTCTCCACAGCCCTTCTCTGGGGCTTAATTACCTCACTCTGTGTGCCTTTTATCCGTTCTGATACCAAAGCTTTGCAGATACTGGTATGAGGTAAGATCCCCCACCTCTCAGTTTTAGAGAGCCATGGGTATTATTTTTTACACTTCTAAAGCCTTTTCCAATCATGTTATTTACTTCTTCCTGAGGCAGAAAAAGCCCCACGTCTGATCATGGCTGACAAACTGAAGCTAGCAAAATCGTCATTATGGCTAAATACCACCATCAAATGTCAACATTATGCTAGCTATACATTTGATTAATTTGTTTTTTTTTTCTCTTGGATTTTTTTTGGTTCTTCTTGATGAAAGTATGTGAAACACATCAGCTTCCTGAAAGTGATGATATTAAAAATAGAAGGGGAGGTTGCGTGTGAAGCGCTTTCTGTGCTGAAGGTCCAGAGCAAATCTCAAAGAATATGTTCAGATGAGAGGCTGTGATGAGTCTCTGCTTCTCCTTCCTAATGCATCTGGGGGTGAAGTCTGAAGGTCTCACCTTGTTGACACACATACAAGTTTTACTCCGCTTGAAGTTAGCTGCTGTTCTCATGGAGCTGCTGCTGGTCGTTGCAAGACATCTGGCACAGACGACTGGATGTTGGGAATTGCAGGACTGCAGGCGTGTTGTCATGTCCTGAATGTGGACATCCAAATTATCATAATGCTTCAGTGAGAGCAAAGCCCAAAGGACACATTTAGGGCAACTTTGCTAAATCCACAGATTTTATATTTGCTTTTAGAGGTTCTGTGATTAGCTGAAGAGGAGAGGAGAAAAGCAGAGGAAGTGCTGTAATTCTTTGACGCTGCATTTGTGGCAGCCTACCAAGTGGGAAATGGTCAAAGATAGAAATCTGGTGAAGAAATCTGTCAATACTGGAAGCCTCATTTCCTCCTCTGCATTATCTTCCCCAAGGGAGGCAATAAAGGGAGGTATTACATAACCCTCATGTTTATTTGCTGTAACAACTTCCTACAGGCCAGTGATTACCAGGTTATAGACCATCATCAGTGGTCCAGAAGGTCATGGAAAATAATCCGCATGAAAATACTGCCCTTGTAAAAATTTCATTTGTGAGGTGGGCATTGAGATGCCTGCTCCTTGAGAAATGTGTGGTTGGACCTGAGAAACGTTGAGTTGTTTGATGACACAGAAGTTTTGGAAGCACCTTATTGCTCTAGAAGGGGGATGTCTGCTGAGATCTCCTGTAGCACTTTAACAGCAGCACAGCCCACGTTTGGAGGCCTCTCTGAAGTCCTTGGTTTTGGGTCCCTTTTTGAGAGCAATAAAAGTGACAGGTCATGGAGAACAACTGTGGATGCTTTGATGCATATTGGAGGATGTGCTTGGTGAGTCTTTGACAAACAGGTTTGTCTAAGAACTGCTGCCTTGTTCTCAGATCTAAGCCACCAAACCACACGTCTGTTCTGTGTTTATGCTACAGAAGTGTGTTTCCAGTTTTCAGCTCTGTGTGTTTGCATAGCATAGAACACTGCATTGTAAACATTTCTGAAGGATTTTTGTCCCTACTGTGCATCACACAGTTCAGTGTTTCCTTGCAAATTCTTCTTGAATAGAACTAAGCTAATGTGATGATTTTATGTGACTGTAGAAATTACCGTTTTTTCCCTAGAAGGGTCTGACTGTATGATAATTGTAATGGATTTGTGGGTAAGAAGGAAAACAAACAGAAACTAGGTGGCCAACCTTTTGTATCAACAGAAGTTTTTTCATGTTAAACTCTTCAAACATTACTTGCTTTATAGTAAAATGAGATTTGGGGTGTGCAGAGCTTCAACCGCTTTCCCCACCCACCTGCCACTTCTGTGGTGTGTGGCACCAGTAGGAACAGCAGAAGCATCAGCTTGCTCTCTGAAGCCACCCTGATGAGCTACCACAGCTCTTTTAGGTGCGGGATAGCTCTGGATTTTTCCCTCCTCTCCCTGTTGGATTTTGTGATGGAGCTGTGGTTCTTCCTGTGATTTCCTTGTGCCTGTCCTACAGCTCCTTCTCTATGCAGCCCTGCTGCCGCACTGCATTTGTATAGCTTGCTGTGGTACATGTTCTCCAATGGCTGATGGCGTGGGAATAATGCTGGTGTCCTTTGTCCTACCAGGTGTTGGAACAGGCACCTCATCAGGCTGGGACATTTGTAGAACTGACAGTGCATTTAGTCTGGATGTTAGGAAGAAATTCTTCATAGAGAGAGTGATTGCCCATTGGAATGGACTGCCCGGGAGGTGGTGAAGTTGCCATCACTGGAGGTATTTGGTGTTTAGGAGGAGACTGGATGGGGTGCTTGGTGCCATGGTTTAGTTGATTAGATGGTGTTGGATGATGGCTTGGACATGATGAGCTTGAAGGTCTCTTCCAACCTGGTCTATTCTATTCTATTCTATTCTATTCTATTCTATTCTATTCTATTCTATTCTATTCTATTCTATTCTATTCTATTCCATTCCATTCCATTCCATTCCATTCCATTCCATTGTCCAAGAATTGAGCTCGAAGCAGATTTCAGGGGCATACTGACTTGCATGTAGTCTTGGATTGGGATGAGACAGGTAAAACTACTGGGAGATGTAGAATATTCTAGAGTCAAAAGGCAAAGGTACTTCCCAGTAACCAAACTGGAAGGTGTAGGGTCTGTACTGGTGAATAGCATGAGCAGTATCTTCTGCTTCATGCATTTATTTGTGCCCATCAAGACCAGCTTGCTAGTGGTGCCTAAAAACAGGATCTTTACTGGCAGTGCTGGGGAAGTGAATGTTAAAATGAAATTTGGATTTTCCAGTGGGCTCCATGGAAAATACATACTTAAAGTAGTACCAAATGGTGGCATTTACTCCCTCAGGATACCTGGAAAATCCTAGCCCACAAATGTGAATTGATTTCATTTTTGTGAAGAGAAGCCTTGTGAAGGGGTTTGAAAAGCTTAGCCAGAGATGGGAGGTAGCATGAGGCCAGAAAGTGATCTCTCTATTTTGGAGCTGAAGTGTTGTCTGGAACAGCAACTGGATGAATTGGATGTGTTTCAGGGGTCAGTGCCCAAATAAGTATTTGCAATAAGATGTTCACCAGCCTTTATTAAACCTAAACTGAGGCTAGGCTGGGCTCTCTGAGGCAGTGAAGGAAATACCAGATAAAAGGTTTGCACTAGTATTGATAGTTATGTTTGGGCAAGATTTTTTGGGTCTTTTTTAAAGGGAAGATAAGTCTGGAGGTGCTTGTGAGATGACAGAAGAGGCACTTTGGGACATATTTTTTTCCTTTTGCATTCATGTTTGAAACACCTGAAGCTAAGAAAGCTTTGCCCTCAGCAGTGTCCCATGAAACTCAGAATTTGCTTTCAAGTAAAAATACAGCTGCAAACACACAGAGGAAGGCACAGGGCAAAATGCTGCTTTGAAGGAGTTAACAAGCATATAGAACAGAACACTCTGATAAAGTCTGCTTGGCTTTTTCAAAGATGTTTGTCAAGGTTCCTCACAGAAGATGTTTAAGGAAATGAAGTGGCTGTGGAAATAGAGTAGAGTAGAGTAGAGTAGAGTAGAGTAGAGTAGAGTAGAGTAGAGTAGAGTAGAATAGAATAGAATTAACCAGGTTGGAAGAGACCTTTGAGATCATCGAGTCCAACCTATCATCCAACACTATCTAATCAACTAAACCAGGGCACCAAGCACCCCATCAAGTCTCTTCCTAAACACCTCCAGTGATGGTGACTCCACCACCTCCCTGGGCAGCACATTCCAATGGCCAGTCACTCTTTCTATGAAGAACGTCTTCCTAACATCCAGCCTAAACCTCCCCTGGCGCAGCTTGAGTCTGTGTCCTCTTGTTCTGGTGCTGGGTGCCTGGGAGAAGAGACCAACCCCCACCTGGCTACAACCTCCCTTCAGGTAGTTGTTGACAGCAATAAAAGGAGAGGGTCTTTACTTAAAATAGTTTGTTAAAAGAAGATGAAGAGAGGGTGGAAGTAAATAATGAGTTTTCCTGGTGGAGAGAAGGCACTAGCAGAATCCTGCAAGGTCTCCTGCTGAGACCTTGGATCCTTCAACTATGTATCAGGGACTTGAAAAAGGACCCAAGGGAAAAAAGAAAAGAAAATAAATTAATTTTGGCAACACAGCAAACTATTTGGAGTACTAGAGACAGGCAAAGCATGGAGACATGCAGAAGGATGTTCCGAAACAGTGATGGGATGCTAAAGTGGCAGATTAATTTCTGGATAGGAGAATGCAGAGTGATGCACATAAAAGTAAATCTGTGCATACACAAGGTGATGAACTGTGAGATGCCAACAGACTCTGCATAACTCTCTGGGTTATAAAGCAGAGTTCTGTAGCACTGCTGGATCAGTGCTTAGCGGTGATCAAAACCAAATTCAACATTAGGAGTTACTAGCAATGGCAGTGGGAAGAAAACATGATGCAGCTGTGTAACCCTGTGGTGGCACTGCCTCCTGCTCTGTATTTCCTGACTCTGAAACAAACCAGAACTGGAAAGAGGCTTAAGGCAGGGTTAAAATCAGAGATAGAAGTCAAAGAAAGATATCCCAATGATCTGTGAAAACAATATGAGACAGTAAAGGTAAGCAGGGAGTGATTTCTGGTGGGCCAACAATGTCTTGGTACTAAGTGGCAGGGTGAGTTTTTCTTCCAGGGAGGAGTGTAAATCAAGTTGCTGTCGTTACAGTGATACATATGAGATCAAGTGCTAATCCTGAGTGCTGTAGCCTTTTTATAAATGTCTGGGAAGCATTGAATGAAAGCTTAATTGGGCAGTGGATTGTCAGAGAGGGCATTGCTGGGAGTAAAGGATGCACGAGTGGAGACAAGTTGATTTTGTTCCTGTGTACTTGGTAGGATGGTCATAGAATCAATAAGGTTGGAAGAGACCTCAAAGATCATCAAGTCCAACCTGTCACCCAACACCTCATGACTAGACCATGGCACCAAGTGCCATGTCCAATCCCCTAGTGAACACCTCCAGGGATGGTGACTCCACCACCTTCCTGGGCAGCCCATTCCAACAGCTACCAACTCTCTCTGTTGAGGAACTTTCTCCTCACCTCAAGCCTAAACTTCCCCTGGTGCAGCTTGAGACTGTGTCCTCTTGTTCTGGTGCTGGTTATGTTCCCTAGCTGTTGTTTACTGAAATTGCAATGCCACCATTCAGCCCATGGCTGTTCTGTCATTGTGGCATAGGTGCAAACTTGTCTTTTGGCAACACATGCTATTCCTTTGGCTTGGTTTGAAGCTTGTGGGACTTCAGCCCAGTGGGGCACATAGGTCTTAGAAGGATTGACACCTGGGTGCTTCACAGACCTGTCTTATTGTGGGAGCATGTGTGATACTGAGGTTTGCCCCCACTAATTTTGTCAAGACCTGCTCAGAGTGGGACTAGGAAGCGGTGGAGTCCACTTGGCTTTGCTTCTCATCACCACCCATGTCATGGCATGCTGGAACTGAGGAAAACAAAGCTGATGTGATCATGTTGTTGGAAGTGTATCTGGGGTTCATCTCTGTTAAAAAAAATACAAATATTAAAGGAAGCTCTGGAAGGGAGAAAAATCTTCAGATTAACTTCATTTTCTAACTGGGTGGATATCTTGAAGATCTTAGTGGTTGAACTGAGCTGAGATCTTTCCCCTTGCTCAGGGCAGGTTTTGCCTTGTCAGAATGAAATGATTCTGGGATCTGAGTGCCTTCCAGCAGTAGGGCTGCTGACCATGGAAGGCTTTTTTGGAAATCTCTTTTGTTTCTAATATAATTGGCTGTATTTAATGAATTATCCCTGAGGTTGCTAGTGTAGTTTTGTGTTACTAGGCTACACACCATGCACACTGCTATTTTGTCTACTGCTCAGTTTCTGACCTCCTAGCTCCATGTGACTGCTGTTGAAATTTTCCTTTTACCTGGCTGTGTGTAATTATTAATGTGACCATATGTGGGGGACTGTGTCCCCCGGACTGAATGATTGAAGATGAGAAACTGCAAGGAGAGATGAAATGGGAGCCACCTGTTGATGGCTTAACAAGTAACTCCAATAGATGAGATAAGAGTCAGCTGTGCTACCTTAATAAGTATTGCCAGCCAGTAAGACGAGGAGGTCGATTAACCGGTCCTCTGCAGCCACACCAAGAGGAGAGCAACGAATGTGAGCTGTGATGAGGACAATTGTTAGTCTCATGGGCTTGCTGCCATGGGCAGGAGCTCTTGACGTGGGCACACCATACCCCCTGCTTGAATTCCATCCTCATCGCTGTGGGTGTCCCCCAGAACCCTACTGAGACAACCATATGTTGTCCTGTCTTTTGGTGCCACTCGATAGCTGTGTGGGTAGGTTGAAGGCCCTCTACTGAAGTGGTGGCTTTGGCATGAATGGCACACACTGCGAGGCCACGGCCAATGTGATGCTCTTCATTAGGTGCTTCGGGAACAGGTCTGTTGTCTCTACCCTGGAGTGGGGCCTTGACACTGAGGATCAAGTAGAGTTGGATCAAAGCTGGCCAGGTAGGTGTCAGAACTTATTTAGAAAATCCTTCCTCGTGTTTTGTTGGCATTTTGGCTTGGTAAGGACATCTGCATTAATTCTTGTAAGGAGTAAGGCTAAGGACACATGGATGCCCTGGAAATAAATTAGTTAGTCTGCTCACCTAAACTTTAGATTAAGTGTATGTTCAGTGCATCTGGCTTTGTACAAGGCTGAGGCTGCTATTGCTCTCTCTCATTAGGCTTCAGCTTTTTGGATTTATCACTTTTCTTATTACTGTGAACTTTCTTTCCCCCAGAATTTCTTTGGTGATAGGGAAGAGTGGAAGGAGAGGGCGAGAGGACTTGAACGGTGCCTTTGTGACACTTTGTTTCAGAATACCAATCCTTTGTTTAGATCCTGAATTGCTTTTAAATGCATGACCCTTATTCAGACTAGGATCCATCACTTTAATTTGATTGTTTGCCTCCATTTTTTTGGCCTTGACATTTTGGATCATCTCAAATATCACCAGCCATGGGAAATGCTTATGCCACTCTCCCTATTACTTTTTTTTCCTCTCTCCTACTAGTCCCCTGAGGTCCTGATAATTTCTGCAGACTTGAAAGCAACCATTTTTGGCATGGCCAGACAGAAGAGCTTTCCCAAGGATAGCTAGGGTAGCAGGTGGTGCAATACTCCCAAGGAAACTTGACTTCAGCTCAGAAGAACACAATATACATTTCCTTATCTGACCAAGTTGGTAAACCAGAAAAAAACCACTTCTTTTTAATTGTTTGAAGGCTTGTCTGCTGTTGTTCCACTGATAAAAGAGTTCAGGCAAATATGATTTGCAATATCACATAATAACCCCTGGCCTGGGGTTGATGTTCTGGGATGCTGCTGAAGAAAGTATTTGAAAGTATACTCTTGTGCAAAGTCAGGGCATCTGGACAAGCAAAGTCTGTTCTGCCTTCTGAGCTGCTCGTGGAACCAGCAGTATTTCCTACATAGAAACCTATACACCTTAGAAAAGGTCATAGATATCTTTGATTTCCTTAAGTTCCCTGATTTAAAGAGGAAAGTCCTGCAAAACTGGCTGGCACATGAAATTGTGCAGTTTTTTTCCCAGGATGCTCCACTAATTCTTGGAGTAACTGAGTTCTAGTCCCTCCTGGTACAGGCAGGTGGAAGTGAGCATGATGAACTCTGATGAATGCTAAGGAGGAGGCTTGAGTCACCTTGTTCTTGTGGAGGTCCCTACATGGTGTCCTCCTGTGGCTGCTGGACATCAGACTGGAGGAGCTCCTATGCATGTCCTGCAGCCCCAAGCATGCAGGTGGGAGTGAGTGTTGTCACACCGGCTGCAGTGGGCCCCTCTGTGTCTTTAGAAGCAAGTTTTTCTCACTGTTGACACCAGCACAGTCTCATGAGCTGACGCTATCAGCATGTGTGTTTTCTCTTCACACTGTGCAAGAATAATTACCCTCTCTCAGCAGTGTGAGTGTTTCTGTTCCTCCTGATTTATAGAGGCAAAGAACTCTTTTTTGGAGGATGAGTCAGAAGTAATTGAGCTCCAGGGGGGCTGTATTTCATGGCTTTTCCTTTCTTTAATTTTGTCCTGTACCTCACAGTTACCAGTGCTTTGGCCTTCCAGGGAGCAAGCATTACAGCTTAGAAGCAAGCTTGGGCTGCATACTGCCTCAATTCACATTTTAAACCAACCTGATTCTGTAACTCAAGAACGTGACACAGAGATAATCTTTTAAGCTTGTAATGTTATCATAAATATAATGTTATATGTTGTCAGCTGTTCCCAAACACTTGGCACCTTGTGCAAAATGCAGGGTGGAGCATCCATGTCCAGCTGCTGCTAGAGGGGGCATGTGGCAGCTCTCATGTTGCAGGGAGTGGTGCTGGGTTTAGGTGCAGAGCATGAAACAGAATTGCTCTGGGTATAACTGAAGCTCCCAGAAAGACAGAGTCATTCAGAGGCCAGGGAAAGCTTTAAGGAAGGGTTGGTCATTCTGCACAGGGGAAGCCAAAGGCGTGCACGTCTGAGGAAAGGGAGGTGTGCAGCAGTTAGTGCATGAGCGCAGTACTGCTCCGCACTGCTGTTGCTCGAGTGAGTCACGAAGACAGACCCTGAGTGAACAGGAAATTGATGGTGTGGGTCAGGGCAAAGGTGGGATACAGAGCCATTGCTTGCTGAACTGACATAAGCAATAGATGAGAAGCTGATACATTTTGCAACCTGCTGGCTAAGATCTGTGGGATTGACTGCCCCATGCTGTTTTGAGAAGACATTCAACTCCCGCAGAGGCTGGGTGGGCATCATGGAGGTGTGCCAGACCCATGGCAGGGTGATCTGCTGGCTGACTGGCTGGTAGCAAGAGAATGAGTTTTTATTACCCTCTTGAAATAACCCCTGTCCTGACACGATGGTGAACTGGGCACTGGAGCTCACAGGAACCTCAATTTCACAGGCAGGATTTGAGCCAAGAAGCTGCATGATTTCCCCCATCTTTATAGAAAGGCAAGGCAGAAAGTCAGGGGCAAACAGCTAACAGGGGTACCCCAAGACAGCATGATTCGAGCTGGAATCTCTGCCCTTGTGCTACTTTAGATCAATACTTCCTGCGGAAGCTCGGTGGTGATGGGAAACTTCACAACAGCTCGTGTGCTGTGCAAAACAGCAGAGGAACAGGGCAGCATCTTTGCCATTAGCTGAAACAATTGCCTGATTCAGCTGTTGTCTTCTCCCAGCTCAGGGCTGACTAACAAACCTCTGCACAAGCTGCAGTGACTAACGACTCTGCTCTCGCATTTCCATTTCTACTTACAGTTTAATTTATCCCTCCCTCTGTTGAGTGCTTCTTGAGAACACTTCAGTGGCTTTTCCTCTAAGTGCAGCAATACTAAACAAAGGAGTTTGATGTTTCTTTGCTGGGCTGAATAACTCACTGTTATGATTGATAATGGTGAAATGGGTTTATAATCTGTCTGAACAGCGATGCACATCATTAAAAACCAAGCAGACAAACTCCAAGTCCTCTACAAATCTGATTGCTTTGAACAGCAGATGATCTCTGGGGAACTCAGAGCAGGAGCTCTAGCTCTGAGGGTGCTTTGAAGCAAGAAGCTGAATGCATTGTGAGAAGTAATCATGAAAACTAAGGTGATGGATCAACAATTCATTGATTTATATGTGCCTTTGATGGGTAGAATTGTCTGTTGTAAATGTTGTTTTTTTTTTTTTTTTTGGCTAGCTTTTAGCCAGTAATCTCTTGGTTGCGTCACTCCCACCTGCTAAAGAGACTCCACTGTCTCAGAATTAATCCCATTTGTTAATTACAGTCTTATTTTCTCTGAGGCTTCTTTAGTTTGAGGATTCAGACTGAATGGTGGCATGGATGGCATGATACTTGTTTCTGTGCTGTGGCTGGCTCAGATTTGGGGTGTGGATGGTTGTGGAGATCAAACTGAATACATCAGTGCTGTGGACACTGAAGTGGAATTTTCCTCCGGTGCATTCACTGACACTGTTTAATTACAGAAAGAGTTTTAGAAGACAAATAAAACCAGAAATGTAACACTGGATAGAGCAAAACCATAAGAAACAAGCAAATCAGCACTTGTGGAAAGTTTTCTGGTGAAGCTGCCAGCCTTCCTGGCATACATCTTGCAAACAGGATTGTGCTGGAAAGGTATCCAAGGTTTGCCACGGACACGGGTTTCTGTCTCTGATCTGCCATCCAGCTGTAGTGCTTCCAGGTGCTTCTTGCTTAAGCCATTCTTATGGGTGAAGGTGGAATGCTTGGAGCATTTCCCACCCCCAGCAGTCAAATGATTGATCTATCTGTCCATCTAGCTGATGGCCTCCATCAGTGTCTGGTTTGACCTTTGAAACTGTGCATTGTCCTGCCATGTCTACCTTTCATGGGTGGAAGGAGTTGTTTTTCTTTTGCAGGTAAAGGCCAGCGGTGAATTAACTCCATTCACGTTAAGTGCTGGGGAGAGGTTTCAGCCCAAATTCTCTGACCATTGGACTATCCTTCATCTCTGAGATGAATTCCTCTGTGGACAGTTTTGTTACTGCATGGGTTGCTTACTCTGAGGCACTACCTCTCACACAGATGGAAATATGTTTCTATTTCTCTGTGTCACTTCAGGAGCAGCTGGTGTGCTCCAGACACCCAGGATCATCTAACAATTACTGTGTCAATCGGAGTTTATTTTGCACTTTGCCACTTTAAACACAAATACCCCAAAATGGCCCAAAGATGCATGGTTGAGTGGCCATGTGAAGCAATTCCAGCCTTCCAGCAAATCCAAAATACAAGTGGCTGCTAAAAATGGTGTTGCCTGGAAAACTCTTGAGGCCATTTGATTTACCAAGGGCAGGTACTGCTATCAGACATCCCTGTGGCTTATGTCAAAGGACTTTGAAGGTCACTAGTAGATTGCAAGTAAGAGCTTAGTTTCTTATTACAGGGCAGTAAAGTTTGTCCCAAGGTACTACTAAATCATGTTGGTTATCAAGAGGAGTAGAGGAGCTGCAGCAGGAGGTGTGGAAGAGATGTTTTCAGGGTCTCAGCCTGGAAGGCAGTTTTGTAATTCAGATGGTAGAGTGTAAGATGCCAGGTTGCTTTAAACGTGTTGAAACCCTGTGGTGTCAAGAGTTTGATGTGTCCCCAGGGGCTTAGTGAGGAGCTGCCTCATCTCTGTGCTAGACTTTGAAAACACAAGGTATGCAGGGGCCTCTCCTCCACACATCCCTAGAGACAAGAAAATGGATGGCTCACAGCTTTCAGGGAAAGCCTAGTGCTGGTTTTGGTGGCACTGCTGGTTAAAAGTGTTCTCACTCCTGCTGGCACTGCCTTGTTAATATTGCATCACTCCTCTGCAATAGGGATTTGAGGATGATTAAAGTGTATATCTATTGTTTGCTGTTTGGAGGAGGTGTGAGAATTACAGGGGAAGCAGTGTTAGACATATAGGACTGGTGCAGTACAGCCTGGGCACCTGATGCCCAGGAATGGCAAAGTGATATGGTAGGGCTGGAGAGGTGGAAATGGGTAACGAGGGACAGGCAGTGTGGCCAAGGACAATCAGCTGGAAGGGCTGCAGGCAGAATGGGCAGCTCCCAGGTGGGTTGCTGTGAGAAATGCTGCTGGACCATGGAGACACCCCAGTGCAAGACATTTGGCTTGTCCAAGTTCAGACATTCACATTGGGAGTGAAGAGTTGAGGTCCTTCCACAGTCCCTGGCGGGACAAACAGCTATAGGGTTCAGTCCACCTAATCCCAAGGTAGAGATGAAGATAAGGTAAAGACACCTCCCTCTAGCCCATGGAGGGAAAGTCCATGGAAATCTCCCATCTCATGTCAATGAGGATCACTGAGCCCTGTTGCTTTGTTAATGGTGCTTACACCTGTGCTTTCCCAAGAGTTGCTGTTACTCTGCACCTCCATAAAGGAAAAAATCCTGTGTGCCTGTTGCATTGCAGTGACTGTGAGGAAACTGGAATTTTGTTAAGGAGGTGTGGGATGAGTCAGAGACAAGCTTGATTCCTCATCCTGCTGCCAGTCTACTGCTTTATGCCTGTGCCTCTGGCTTTCCTGTAAAACAGGGCTAAAGCTGCCTGCTGCTGAAGCAGGACAGGCAGTGAGATGCTGCTGAGGCTAATGTGCCAGCAGAGCTTGTCCCGAAGTGAGGCAGATCCTAAAAAAAACAAACCCTGCTCTTTGCAACCCCATGTGAGAGTCATTTTCTCTCTGGAAAAGCTTCTTCTGAAATGAGAACAGCCCTGTCACTAATGAGTGCATCAAGGAACATCAGGGGGCACATGAAAGAGCACAGCGTTTCTTTGAATTCCCTGCATTGCTATGGTAGGGCAAGAGGTCTTTTTCGTTTGATTTAAGGTCCTTTTTGCTAATAAAGATACAGAGCATGGATGCAAATACTCTTTCAACTGATGACACTTGGAGATGAGTGTGTTTCTTCTAGATCTTACCCACAGGCTATGTTGTGTATTTTGATTTGTTATGCTAAGTAATTGCAAAATATCTCTGTGCTGGGCAAAGGTTTGGTGCAGTGCCACCACATGCGTGATTACACTTCTTTCTTCCTCCTCCCCTGCCATCCTACATCTCTCTTTCTCTCTTTTCAGCATTGGCCACACAAAATGAATGTGAGCAGGCAAGTGGGCAACCCCTGAGCCCAGGAGGCTATACATGCTCTCCTTCCTGGGAAGGACATGAAAGGAACAGTTGGGATTTTTTTTCTCCCACAATTTTAAGTGGGGAAAAAAAAAAGAAAAGGTTGAAAGACACAGTTGCTATAGTTGTGGCATGAAATTATGCATCCTTTGGATTAATAATTTCCCCCTAAGATTTATTTCTTTAACTTGACATTCTACATCAAGAATGCTGGAGTTATTTATGTATGTACTTCTTTTAACGTGGCTTCAAAACAGAATTTCCGTGGGACAGGAGGAAGAGGTTTATGACTTCATTCCAGTGCAAACTGAAATTGGAATCCATCACAGCATGGTTAGGACTTGAACCACTAAGACAGAAGCTCCCGTCTGGGGCAAGGGCATTGGTGGGAGGCATGGTAGCTGTTTTGGAGTCCCCCTGCTGCTGGTTCCCTCCTGACAGCTCCAGGCCAGATGACCCTGCTTATGTCTCATCTCCAGCAAAAAAACCTGTTGAGTCACAGCTGCTCTCACTTGTTTCAATGAGTTATTGCCTTTTGACCAAGGAAAATATTCTGCAAGCCTATCAAACCCCATCAGCCTGACCTGAATTGGCAGCTCCACTGGAGACCTCTGGACAGTGTTATGCAGCCATATTTTGTTTTGCAAGGACATTGATGGCCATCTTGATGGCCAGTCTGAATTAGGGTAGAATTTCTTGCAGCTGATGGAGGCTCCTGGGGCTGACTTCAATGGCCACTCTGCCCCAAACCTTGGCTCAGCCTGTCTGCCTACCAGCCTTAGAGTGGCCAGATCCCCCTGAGATTATTCACGTTCCCCAGGAGCCTCTCATTCATCCTTCCCACTTGCAGGACTTCCAACAGGATTGCTTTGGGCTTAGTTATTTAGCATAGCTGGTGGTTCCTGAGAAAGGTTACCCATGGCCTGCATACAGCCTGAGATCTGCCCTTTTTATTATTCAAACTGAAATAAGTAAGTGAAAAATGTTTCTTTAATTGTTATTAGAATACATTTGTTTCCAAAATGTCATCTATCTTCTCCCCCCCCCATGCCTTTCACTATTTGAGGCCTCAAATAGTCCTGCAGACCACCCCACTTCAAGCTCAGCCCAGGTTTTTCCAATTGCAGCAAATGAGATTTCCCCTCTCCTTGGTGATTTTTTTTTTCCCCCTCCCCTGAGGACTGTAGCTAACCTTGTCTTTATACTCCAGACTAGCAGCTGTTCTGGGGTAGATCACAGTGTAGTTGTTATAGGCCAGTGCTCTGTGTGGATTATTGAGTGTTGGTTCATAGATATGACAGTGGAGAACTTGCTTTTCCTCTGCGTTGTCTTCTATCTCCTGCACTAATTATTTATCAGCCCTATCACAGCAGTGTCTAGAGGCCTCTGATCAAATTTCCACTGGGATGGGTCTAGTTCAGAGGATCCCTCTGGGATATTAAAAGAGGAGTATGAGGAAGAAAAGAAGGCAGCTGTAGCTCCAGATGAAGGTGAATGGTAAGGCAAGATGAAGTGCTTGATACCAGAGCAAGGAGCTACTCAACACAGTGTGTTCCTCATACCATCAGCTTCTCTTTTTTTTGGCATGTTTGTGGTAAAGCTCTCTTGCTCTAAGGATCAATAAAGAGAATCTCAGAGTTTTTAATGTTATGCTGTCATCTCAATTACCTAGACTTGCACTTGCAGGGCTTTATTTGCAGACCAGTGTGTTCAGCAGCATGCACCATCTCTGTGGCTGTCCTTCTGTTATCTACAGTCTTGGAAGGCTTGGCAGAGGGGAAAAGGGAAGATGCTTTGCTCAAATTCCTTGCTCAGTTTCTACAGCACTTAATTTTGTTTTTGCATTGTCAATTAAGTGTTTTTGTTGTATTGCCATAACTCCCTCTGGTGGCTAATTTGACAGCTTAGCATATGTTGATTGATTTTATATCTAGCTGCAGCATAGTTGTATGTCAGTCTGCCTTGGATGGAAAAGGTGAGGAGCTGATGCCCTATTGGGGAAATATATTCACTGCTTGCTCTTGCCAGACATATTTGTACCTCTTTGTGGCTGAGTAAACTCATTCCCCTTGTTAATTGTCCTCTGCTTCACAGCTGCTGAGTGCATCTGTAACAAATGAAGTCCCCATCAGAAGGGTCTGCTGAGTTTCTGCCGCACTGCCAGGCTGCAGCCTGTAGATGCCTGCTGAGGCTGTGCCTGGGAGTGAGTTATTCCTTTCTCCACAAGCACCACTGCAAAAGGAAATAGCAGGTATGATGGGAACACGCTGCTGCAGAGATTCCCAGGGGTTGTCTGACACAGCTAGCAGTTCTTAACTGTGTGCTGAAGCTGAGACAGGCAGCTGTGCTGTGTAGAAATCTCTCAGCTGGAACACTTAGAGGTGCTTTGGAGTTTTGGTCTCTGTACTTGTGGGTCTTGGCTTAGCATCCTGTGTCAAGAACATCACCTGCCTTTTTGGGCATGCACGACAGTCTTGCAAAGGCATCAGCTGGTTTCATAGTTTTATGTATCTGCAGAGCTTTGCAGGAATTCTTGTACAAAAAAAAAAATAAAGCCCAGGTTCATCTTTCCCCAGCATAACAGAAAGAAAAGGCAGATACTATCTCTTTGTTCTCTAGGCATTATTCCTTGCTGCTGCATACTGAGTTTAATTAAATTCTGGACATTTAACCCTTAAAGCTGATAGACTGTGTTTAAAAAGACATGCTAGGCAGAAGTAGTGTGGGGATAGTACTGAAATGCTCAAGAGCTATCCAGGGCAGAGTAGTTTTTCTGTCTCTGGCTCCTCTGAGTTTACCTTGATTTAGTGCAGAAGTGCTAGAATGCCAGGTCCCTACATTATGGCTGGGAGCTGAGATACATGAGTGGTTTGGATCAGATTTTAAGTCTGTCCTGCATCCTGATGTATTTTGCCTGTTTAAAAATAGAATTTGGGCTTTGCTCTGCCTTTCCTTCTCCTTTTGTTTGTACTGACATAACTGCTGAGATTGGCCAAGACATGTAAGAAACTGGGGGTGGGGGGAAGAATCCACCTTTTGGCACTCAGTTATTCCAAACTTGCTTTGATGTGAAAAGAGGATGAAGCTGGCTGTTTTCTTGTGTAACTGGTAGATGTACAGAGCTGAACTCTGCATTTCCTTAGAGGCATTCAGCATACCAGTGGAGCAGTCTAACCTGGAACATCTCTGTCCTCTTTGTTAGAGCAGGGCTGGGAATTCCCTGTCACTCTGAGAGTGGGTAGCAGTGTGATCATGTCCAGGTATGCTGAGACCATCTTCTCTGTGGACAGCTGGGGCTTGTTACCTGTTTCCTATCTAACTTTTAGCTGTTGAGAAGGCCTTTGTGTGGTAGCTTTGGGAGATGGTAGCTGGTGCAGGAAGGAGAGGTAGCATAAGAACTGCAGCCAGTGAGCAGGAGATGAGAAGCAAAGCCTGAGCTGGGAAGAGGGAGTCAGTAACTATCTGGTTAGGGCTAAGCTGAAATCCTTCTTGAAATATCACCTTTCCCTCATGGGTCAAGTTAAGGGATAAGCTACAAGCAAGAGGTTAGGCAATGCAATTCCTTTTTCACATTTGTAAGAACATTAAATCTTCTGACCAAAGCTGGACCTGTAAAATTTCAATAAACACTTCCATGAATCAGTGCGATTCATTAATTCCTGAAGTGCCATGAGGGGAGAGGAGTGATGAATCCTTCTGGGAAGTTTCATCCCCTCTGGAGCTGCTGCAGGCAGATTCAAGTTGTCCTGAGTTCTCAGGGCCCTGGAGGTGCTGCAGACCCAGCTGGAGTGCTCATGTCCCTTTGTGCTTGAGTGCTTGTCAGCGTGGGTGCAAAACGAGGAAAATTCATTGTCACCCGAGTGTACTTCTGCTGCTGATTGGAAGTCAGGGGGACCCTCACCTAGGCCTTTCCATTTGTGCATCCTATCTTCCCACCTGTGCCTACCTCTTGCCTGTGCTTTATCTCCTGGGGAGCTTGTGACTCGGTGGAAACTAATGAGGGAAGAGCTGCATCTTTGGAGAGAGCAGGAGATTTTTTTTTTTATGGGGGGTAAACACCCCAGCACAGTCTTTGGAGAGTTTCCCAGAGCTCAAAAGCTGATGGTTGAGAACTGGACTTGAGGAAGCTGCCTGCAATGCACTTGCTGAGCTTTGCTGTGGCTGGAAAAATAAATCAAACCTGCAGAACTGGGGAATGCATTACAGTAATTAACAGTGGGGTGAAGAAGGTGAGGGAGATCCAAGGCACAGAGGAAATTAAATGGGAAGTGGTATTGAGCTTATGTGGGATGGAATTGCAAAGAACTCTGTTTGCAGAGTGGAAATTAATTATTGGATTTTGTCTGAAGCTGAGCTTATGTAAGAGGTGTGTTTCAGTCTTTGCCAGCACAACTCTTTGCTTCTCTGCTCTTTCAAGAGACACAGGTAATGATCCACCTGATGATAGCTCAAACTCTCTCATGGGAGCTGGCTTGCTCTGACTGGTAATGTTTTCATTCAGAGATGTTTTGGTTTCAGACTAAATTTTAGTTGGCTAGGGGCAAATCAAATCTGTCTGCCTTTTGCCCAAAATGCAACCCCCTGCAAGTCCTCTACATGCCACTCAGTAGCATATTGCCTTGAACAGGGCACATCTTGGCAGAAATAGGATGAGGAGGACATTGAGGTGAATGTGAGATCTCGCAGTTCTTTCAGGGATGTGGGATTGCCTGTGTCCCTCTCTGGCAGCCAACAGAAGTGGTTACTTTGGCCAATGCTGTCCACACTTTGGCTTCTCTGACCCTGCTGGACTTGAGCATGTTCAGGATGGGACATCCTGGTGGCAAGCACAAGATGTTTGTTAGCAGCAGTGGACTCTTTGCACCAGTAACTATTCATCTGAGGGGTGACCTTATTGCTCTCTACGACTACCTGAAGGGGGGTTGTAGCCAGGCAGAGGTTGGTCTCTTCTCCCAGGCAGCCAGTACCAGAACAAGAGGACACAGTCTCAAGCTGCACCAGGGGAGGTTTAGGCTGCATGTTAGGAAGTTCTATACAGAGAGAGTGATTGCCCATTGGAATCATCTTCCCGTGGAAGTGGTGGAGTCACCTTCATTGGAGGTGTTCAGGAGGAGACTGGATGGGGTGCTTGGTTGCATGGTTTAGTTGTTTAGGTGGGTTGGATTGGTTGATGGGTTGGACGTGATGATCTTGACGGTCTCTTTCAACCTGGTGTGTTGTATTGTATCTGCAAGAAAGATTCTGAAGATGTGGGCAGTTATGGTGGGGATGTTATTATTTGCTGCATATTTTTTGTAGGTATCCCACAGGAGCCCAGATCACAGACCAGGACTGGTAGGCACTTGTCAGACACAGAACAGTGTTTAATTCATTGATTGTCCTGCCAGAACCTTGACAGTTGTGCTTTTCCCCTTTTTCATTTTCCCACATGCAGAGAGCATTTCCAATATTGTTCTTTATCTGCTAATCTTTGTTTGAAACGAGAGCATGAGAAAACCGTAGAAAGCCCCAGTGAGGAAGTCAGGAGTCTGCCTCCTTTAATGTCCCCCCGTGGCTCGTATCTCAGGGAAAGGCTATTTCTCTGATTAAAATGTTTTCATCAAAATTCTTTTTTTTTCTAGGAGAAATGGCTTTTCAAAGGAAGCAAAACATTACTGAGAATCCCTGCAAGCTGAGTTGTTCATATTCTATCGAAAGGCACACTTGCTGTTCGCTCCTCTTTCCAGCAAATCTGTGGAAAATGTCAAACGTGCAAGGCTGATTCTTGCCATTGAATATGTCCTTCCTAGTTTTCTGGTTGTTCCTTATCAGTGCACAGAGAAACACTGTGCATCACCCAGCAGGTTTTTTTCACAGGCAGCTCTGATGGAGAGCGAAACAAGGCAAGAGGAAGGAAGTGATGCTTTGCTTCAGTGCAGCATGCAACAGCACAGGCTCTACCTGCAAGGTTGCTCAATCCCCAGAAGAAGGAGGGAGAGGAGAAAACTAGAGCTGCCCTGAAGCTTTGCAAGAATGTGTTTAAGTGGAAATTACAATGATGCAATTATTTTTTCCCATAAAAATAGCATTTAGCTGAAAATGCAATGCTTTCAGGAAGAAATTGATGACTACAAAAAACCCCATAAAGAAATCTGTATTGCAGAATTACTTTGGGGATAATGCAGGTAGTGGTGGGAGACTCCTTTAAAGCTGCTGTTCTTGTGAAAGCCTATTGTGTTTTATTGGTAATGAGAAGAACATGAAAAAAATATGCCAGCAACAAAGACCATATTCTATGGAAACTGTGTCTTGCATTGGATGTCCAGAGGCTTGCTGCTGGGGTGAAGGATGGCTGGGGTTAGCTGTGTGTCCTGGTTTGAGGCCAGACAGATACTCTCTTGCCCTTGAGAGGGACAAAAAGAATGACACTCCCACAAATGTATTGCAAAAGTGTGTGCTGCTGAGTTGGTGATCTCCTTTTAACAGTGTATTTATTTATTTGCTTATTAATCTCTGTAATATTAATGGAAAGGTGTGTATTTGATCTCTATCTACAGTTGAAGAAAGCATTGGGGTGTCCTGTGGGTTCAAAACCTTCACCTCCCCTCCCCCCAGCCCTGTTTTGTTATTTATGTATTGATTATTTACTTCCCTCCCCCTCTTTTCCCCATTACAGAATCACAGAATGTTAGGGGCTGGAAGGGGCCTCAAAAATCATCCAGTCCAACCCCTGCAAGAGCAGGATCACCTATACCAGATCACATAGGAACACATCCAGAAGGGTTTTGAATGCCTCCAGAGAGGGAGACTCCACAACCCTCCCGGGCAGCAACTGGAGCAACCTTGCTGCAATCCTCCTCTGTGGCTGGAGGGGTGGGACAGGGAGGTATTACACCTCTTTTGGGGGATGTTACACCGAGTCCCTCAAATTTATTTATATACAGAGAATTCAATGAGGAGCTGAAATGTGACCTGCTGTGATGCATTTGCTTGTTGTCTCTGGTCCCTGGGATTGGTTATCCCTGTCCAAACTCTTATGGCTTTTTCATAGGGAGAAGGAGAGCAACTGGAATAGGATGTTGGTACATATCAAAAAAGGTTATCTTTGGTAAGATTCCCAAGTGATCAGACAATAGAGACAGGTCACTTATTTAACCTTGCAGTGGGTACAGCAAAGGCTCAACAGACCTCAGTTAAACTGTTTGAACCAGCAGCCAGATTGTGAACTAAAATCCGGCCCTGTCATTTATGTATAAAAGTGCTCTGAACACATCCCACTTAAGAAGTAGGTGACAGGCATTAAGAGAAGCGCCCTTGGAAGTGCGGTCACAGTTTCCAGCTCAGCTTAGTGCTTTCTGATCAAAGGGCTCTGTGCTCAGACCAGCTGAGTGCAGTGTGCGAGGGAGGCGAAGCCTCACAAGCATTGCTTCAGGCTCAGCATAATTAATAGTAAAGTATGACCTTCTTTAACATAGTTGGAGGGAGTGGAGGAGAGGCTCGTGACAGAATATGACAATACCTTAATGAAATGTGTGACCTTTCTTAATGTGCAGCATGTGGTTGCTAAGCCATTGGGCCCTGTCCTGATCTACACTGCGGTGTTGCTGTCCAACCGTGCAGCAGAATGAAACCTGCAGAGGTGAGAGACGCCTCGGCCAGGCAGTTACTGTGTGGCATTGCCTATGGGGCTGTCACCAAACTGGTGGGCTTTGGGTTTTGGGAGAGCACTGACAGGACTCCCCTGCAGTGCTTTGTTTCAGACCCTTTTGCTGTGGTCGTTTAAAGGGAATGATGGATGTGCTTCCCGTGTGGATTTTGAAGGGTCTGACAAATGTGACAGGATTGCTTCCATTTCTCACTATATATTTCTGACATGAGAAGGGAAGATGAAGAATGTGAGGTGCCTTCCTTTTAAATTTGCAAGACTTCTGCCTGATGTGGTTAATTAATATTTCTGATAGAAATGGAATAATGACCTGAAATCATGGATCCAGAGAGGGAGTGTTGGGTCAAATGGGAAGCAGATGTGCAGCTGGTACAATTCTTATCCCACTATGTGACGGTAGGAAGATTTACATGGAATGGCAGGATGGGGTAACCCCCTCAGAACAGAAACTCTATTGCAGGTGAGGCAAGTTAGGAGCTTCCCTAGAGACACAATGTGCTTGCAGATGCTCTTTTCTTCCTGCTTCCCTAATTATTTCAAACCTTTCCTCTTATTTTACCATGTCCTTTGGTTACCTGGGAAGTACCAAGTGGCACATCTGACCTTCTTTGACTTTACCTGAGCACTTAGCAGCTATTTTCATTCAATTTCATCTCGCCCTTCAAAACACTTGATTGAAGGCCTGGGGAGTCTTTAAGGAATTTTTTTCCCCTCCATTTTTTATTTGACTGTGCAGTGCCACAGAGGTTAACAAAGTAAAACTAGAAAAGAGCAGAAACTTGGTTCTGCTCTCTGCTGTGTAGAATTCCTTTAGTTCTCTCAGAAGCTTCTTTCCACCACCCTATCAGAGGCTGCAGTCAGGATGCTCATTTCCTACTTCTACTAGCTGTGATAGAATTCCTTACAGTATATTGTCAGGAGACTGTCAAGTCCTAACAATTCCCAGTAAGTCCATAGATTTTCTTGAACTGGTGAAGCTTTATTGGAGCTGTCACACACAAAAAAGTGGCATGTGGCTGCACTTCTTAGTTTGCCTGTTATTTGCATCAAATGGTCAAGCCAGTGGTTTTTGTGTTTGTAGTTGAATATTTGATTGGATTTCTTTTTTCTTTTGGGGGGGGGGGGAGAGCAGCAGCAGCTCAAAAATGGAAAATGAGGTTCAAAGTCAGCCTGAGTCTCCTTTTTATTTCTTTCATTGCCTTCTGCAGTCTATGGGGAGTCTTTACTTCATTTTGCATGAAATTGCCTTTTCTGTTTGTGTATCTCAGTTTCTGGATGTTTTATGTTATTTTCTGACTGATGGATTTCCCCCCCCACTGTATGCTCACTCTTGGTATGTGTCATGGCTGCCTTTGTCTGTTAGTGCAGCTCCTGAAACCAAGGCACCAAGCCTCAATGAATGCCATTAATCAGCTTGTCTACAACTACCTGAAGGGAGGTTGTAGCCAGGTGGGGGTTGGTCTCTTCTCCCAGGCAACCAGCACCAGAACAAGAGGACACAGTCTCAGTGCCAGGGGAGATTTAGGCTGGAGGTTAGGAAGAAGTTCTTCATAGAAAGAGTGATTGGCCATTGGATTATGCTGCCCAGGGAGGTGGTGGAGTCACCATCACTGGAGGTGTTTAGGAGGAGACTGGATGGGGTGCTTGGTGCCCTGGTTTAGTTGATTAGATAGCATTGGATGATAGGTTTGACTCAATGATCTCAAAGGTCTCTTCCAACCTGATTAATTCTATTCCATTCTACTACACTGAATGCAGCCAGGGTGCATGTGCCTCTGGTGAAGCATACTGTGTGTTCAGGAAGGAGGAGTGGGCACTGCAAACACTACCAGAAGCCCAGGATGACCAGGCTGGGGGAGATAGCCAGTCACCATGAGGCTGCTGATGCAGCAGTGGGAGAGGGAATGTGCCCACCTCTTCTGCACTCCGTGGCAGACATGGAGATCGATTTGCCCTCAGTGGAAGAGGGCTGAACTTTATCTGCTTGTGTTTACCCTTGACTGCATCCCTGTGTCTGGCCCAGCTCCTGGCTGTCCATGTGAGCAACAGCTTCTGCTCCTAGAGTGTTTCAAAGCCCAGGATTTTGATTTCCAGTCTAATCACGTCAAAAGCTGTCGCCTGCTTTTTCTAATTCTTTATGCAATTTATCTTATCTCTTTTCAATATCCGCATCTGAAGTCTGCTCTAGTCTGTGTGGTTTTGTGCATGGGGACAGGGTGGGTCCTGATGGCAGCAGAGTGAAGCGAAGTGGGAACAAATGCTTTTTTTAATTAGGGCTGCAGTTTAGCATAATGAAAGTAACAGAGTTGGGGAGGTGCTGCCACGTGTCCTAGGGACTGCATGAAAGAAAGATGAGACAAGAAGTTGTCATACCCTGGAAAGGATTTTAAATCCCTATTTAAACTTTAGAGAGCTGATTGAATTCGTATCAGTGGCACTTGGATTCGTACTTTCTTTGGCGTGTGTCCCTCAGTGGAAGACGCAAAGTCTCTGGCATGAGAAGATCATTAGCAGAACACCTCCACCCGTGCAGGTATAATTGCATGTCAAATTGGACCCTTTTCCAAAGAATTGTGAGCATGATCAGGCTCCCAGAGGGGATCCTCCTGTGATGTGAGATAGCTAGGGAAGTAATTGCTTTCCTCTTCCCAGCCTGCAAAAAACCAGGCAGCTCACTGAATGTGCATCTTAGGTTAATGATTGATACTGTGGCAGAGAGAGTTGCTTTGATTCCATCAATTCTAGTGATGCTTTGGGGTGTTGTTTTTTGGTTTTAAGCAATTCATATGTAAAGTTTTATAAGATTCCTGATTTGAGAAGTTTTTACTTCCCCCCCCCCCGCCTTGTATCTGCCTCTCCACACTCCTCTTCTCATCCCCACCAGCCATTTCTTTTTAAGTGACTGTACTTCCTGTTGTTGAGGAGCAATGAATTTTGTTCCTGTAGCTGCACTGCAATATGTCACAGCTGGAGACCAAAGTGACCCAAAGTCAGTTGGTGGGAAAATTGAATTTGAGGATGTGTCAAGAGAACCGGAGGCTGGAACTGTTGAAGGTGGGAAGGACATGGTGTTCAAGAGGGGACTGGACGTGGCACTTGGTGCTATGGTTTTGTCATGAGGTCTGTGGTGACAGGTTGGATTTGACGATCTTTGAGGTCTCTTCCAACCTTGGTGATTCTGTGACATGTGGAGAATGTGGTTGAAATCAGCACTCTTATGGCTAGTCCTAGAAACAGCTGAACTGGTGCATATGAAACCTCACCCTTCCTCCCAAATCATATCTATATACAACTACAGTATCACAGTATTACCAAGGTTGGAAGAGACCTCAAAGATCGAGTCCAACCTGTAACCACAAACCTCATGACTAGACCATGGCACTAAGTGCCACATCCAGTCCCCTCTTGAACGCCTCCAGGGATGGCGACTCAACCACCTCCCCGGGCAGCCCATTCCAATGACAAATCACTACTATAGATGTGCAAGTGGATGTATGGCCTGAGGCAAACATCTGGCATGAAAAACAGTCATCCCTCCCCTTACAGATTTGGTGAAAACTTAAGCAACAAAAGACAGGCTTATAATGGAAAGCAGAGTGGTCTCAGCAGGGCTATGGAGCCCAGTGAATTGAGAAGAATGCCTCTTGAGCCATAGGGAGTGGATCGTGTACTGAGCAGATACCTATTGAGCCGTGCTGAATGGATCACTGAGGGCATAGTTTCCAGGTGATGAGCATTACCAATTGGCCCTTTCAAAGAGGCTGAGCAAAAGGATGTGTAATTGTGTGGACAGGTATGTAAGTGCCTATGGCTGGGTTTTACCTGGTGTAAATCAGCTTAGTTCTGGGGGCTTCAGAGTGGCTTTGGTGATTACCTTGGCTCAGGCTGAAGCTCTTGGTAATGGAGGTAATGGGGAATGCCAGGCTTCTGCCCTTCTCAGTCTGTCTGTCCATCATCATTCCCTGGGCTGCCAGTTCAAAACTGGATGGAGTGTTAAAACTCAAGACACTGGATTAGAAATGAAGAGATTTAAAGGGAAAAAAAAAACCAAAAAGAAAAAAAGCTTTGCTTTTCATTTGCCAGTGGTTTTAAAACTGTTCTATGCACTTGGGTCCCATTTTCAAGTGTTTTTTCTGTCCCTCCCTTTGCAAAAAAAGAGATTCTTTGCTATATGCATAAATTTAGGACAATGAAAACATAAATATGGTGAGGCATGGGACAAAATTAGACTGATAGTGCTGATCTGCTAACTCCACACTGGGCTAAGTCATCATCATTTGGATTTGCTGGAGTCCAGAAAAGGCTTAGCTCATGTTTTGAGCAAAGCCAGCAGTCACATCCTGCTTTCTTAATTGCTGTTTGATATGAACCATGATAACTTCTATTATGAAGCCAGTTTTAATTAAGAAAACAAAACCTCTCTGCTCTTCTTTCTGCCCAGCTTCTGAATTGTGACAGTCAGCTTTTGATGTGCTTTTCTTTTCAAACTCAGCATGGTTTAGAAGCTGTAATAAAGCAGAGAGCCATGTGCTTGGACCTAAGCAGTGGCTTTGTGTGATAGAGGCTGTCAGTGCTGGTTGCTGGCTGCCGAGCTGGGTTTTAGCCGTCAGTGGTTGGTAAGCCACTGCATTGTGTGGGGGTCTGTAAGGCAGTATGTAGCTGAACACAGTAATTTAAGGGATCAAAGTGGCTTAAACTAGCAGGGATGTGATTTTTTTCCTGGCTGCTGCAGTTTCTGCCCAAGACCACAAGTCCAGTTGCATTGGAGGGAGAGCCATGAATCCTTGATTATTGCTATATTCTCCTGACAGAGAGTGAGCCAGTCTGGGCCCTAATTGCAGAGGAACAGTTATAACAGGGCACACTATGGCCACAGTCGAGGCCACGACTGGCAGATGTAAATATTAATGGTAAATAAATAGTATAGAACAGATAACTTGATGTTTGACTAAATAATGGCCATGGCAGAGCATGGGCAGGCATGTGACTTACTCACATCTTCCTCCTCTTTGGACTAGCAAGAGAGTTAATGAGACACTTACTCAGGTCTTACTTATGCAGGTCCCTGAGCATGGGCCTAGGAGTCTTAAGATTTGAAAATCTTGTGTAGGACTTTGACCAGTGCTTTGCAGGAGAGTAGAGAGTGTGGTGGTTTCATGAGTGCAGCCTGGGGAACAAGTCTGGATGGATACAGGAAGGGGAAGCTTGAATGTTGTTATATTTTGCTGTAGGTTCTCACTGTATCTGTCTGAGGAAGAGGAAGACAAGTGAGCATTTGCCAAGGGTTGTGTCACAGAATCATAGAATTGTTAGGGTTGGAAGGGACCTCAAGGATCATTTAGTTTCAACCCCCCTGCCATGGGCATGGACACCTGACACTAGATCAGGTTGCTCAGGTGTCCCTTACACTGGCAACTAAAGCAGTACTTTATTATTTATTCATATTAAGGTTGTGGAATCTACACACACACCCACCACCACCCCCCCCAGTTCCCTGAGGGAAAAATTGAGCTAAAGATTAACTTTTAGAGATAATCCCAATTTAACCAGTTGGGATAACCAGTTGTAATAATTCTCAGGTTGAGTCCTCCTTCATCCTTTGAGCTGCTGGATGGTATTTAGCTGTGAGTAGTCTCTCCCCAAAACACTTCTTTATTATCCCTATAATATTAACCGGGTTCCTTCCCATGCTGCTGGTGCTAACCACCACTTTAAATATTAATACTCTTTTACTAATAATATTGGTAATGGCTGGGGCTGCTTAGTTGTGATCCAGCTGTCCTAGTGGAATGAAATACATTTAAGTACCACTCCCCAGTGAGGCTAATTCATAAAAGCAGAGTGGACAGTATGTGGTGCCTGTCTGATATGTTTTAGAGAACGTCTCTGCCGATGACTGTGGGAAGTTGGAAGAACACTTCCCCAGGACATATAAAGTGGCTATTAGGGGACACACAGAAGATGTGTCAGGCTTTTGAGAAATGTAGCAGGAAGAGAAATTAGGTTTATAAAAGCCAGTGCACCGAGGCAGGTAACACCTCTTTTCTGAGGTGTACGACTCGGAGATCTGTTTAAGCATGCATGCAATTTTCAAGCTGCATGTACGGGCTCAGGAGGGATCAAAATAACATTTTCAAGAGGCTGGCAGAACTTGTCTGAAACAATGGTACCTCATTAGCAGATAGCGATCCTATCAGAAAGAAAGTAAATGGTGTCTTTTGCTTCACTGAAGAAAATGCTGCCTTAAACCCTCTCTTCCCCAGCAGGAAGAGAGGAGTCTCTAAGCAGCAGTGATTAAGGGTTGGAGTAGAACAATCCTGCGGGGAAAGAAGGGCTCAGACAAGCCAAGAAGACACTGCAGAATTGTTAATCCTGTTTGATTTATTAATGGACCACATTGCAGGAAGGGGATGTGTTTGAAGGCCGTGCACTCTTCCTTAGCAGTCTGCTTGGGGAGCAAGCTAGAGGACATGTCCGGTACCACATGTGATGTCTTGCTTTTACATAATAGTCCCATGGCCATGAGGGGGTTCCCGTGGAAGAGGGAAGGCAGAGTCACTGCTGTGGAGAGGAATAAGATATAGCCTGTAAAATCACAAGGAGAAAGAACAGGCTGCAGATTTACACCCTGAGTCATGCAAACTAAAGCTTAGATTGGGAAGTTTCTTTGAATTTTAATTTTCCATTTTGCTATATGTTTAGTGCTACCATCAGCACAGTGAGGGGGAACATGCAGATAAAGGAGGATAATTAAAGTGGAAGTCAGGGTCCCAGTCTTTCATTCCACAGGTGCACAGATCAATTCAAGTCCAGGTAGTACAAATTGGCTTTGCTAATAATCCTTCTAGGCAGTTTTTAAAAGAAGGAAAAAGCATCCTCAGCTGTAAGGGTTCTGGCTCTCATTTGCAATGCTGAAGGGCTCAAGGGTGAAGATTGAGGACAATGAGAAATTCTCTGAGCTCTACCTGGGCTATAGAGGAATCTTTTAGCCAATCTCTTTCAACCAAAATGATTCTGTGAATCTTTCCACCGCTAGCAGCCGGCAGGTGGGAAGGAGGAGCCATTATAGCTAAGCAGGTTGTATTAATGATTGCCTGTTGTAGTATGTACCTGTAAGGGGGTTCTGCTTGCATCTTCATTCTCTCTCGTCTGAAAGAGTTTCATTAACATCTAATTGCTGCTTGTTTTCCTCATTCAGAGCATCCAGGTGCTGTACAATGTTCTTAATCAAGTGTGAAAAGACCATTTGTCAAGTAAGCTCCAACTCTTTCAGGAAAGGTACTTCAGAAAACTTTTGGCATTTGCCTGTGGTTATCCAAGGGAAAAATGAGTGGCAAGAATGATGAACTTGACTGAAATCTTGGCTTGATCCTACCAACCTTGTCTTTGTGCTCACCTGTTGCAGTAGCATAGCAATGAAAGCCTCATCTGAAGCAACTAATTTAATGAGGTGATACCAGCGTTGGTCTCTATGTTGGTCTCTTGCTGAGCTGCTCTTGGGACATATAGGTCACTCAAACAGGAGGGCTAGAGATGAGCAATGTGAGATGTTACTAGAAGCCTTAGATACTTTGCAGTATAGCACTAGGGGACTGGCTGTGGAAATGCATTGTTTTGAGATTAGGCAGGGGGGTAGAACTGAGACCAGAAGTGTTATGGGTTCCCTTTGGCTTCATACATCTTGTTTCAGACAAAAAGGATAGTGTGAGAGATGTTCTTGAACTGGCATAGCAAGGAAATAGCTGTTGTTGATGTCAGGTGTCTTGAGCTCAGACTTCTCCTTTATCTTTGCACTGTGATTCTGTTCAGTAGTACATGAGACAATCAGATGATGGCAGTAATCATAGAGTTACCTGAGTTGGAAGACACCTCTAAAAACCATCTAGTCCAAGCCTCCTGCAGTGAGCAGGGACATCCTCAACTAGATCAGGCGACCCAGAGCTCTGTTGAGCTGCATCTCGAGTATCTCCATGGATAGGGTTTCAACCACCTCTCTGGGCAATCTGTTCCAACCAGTGACTGCTCAAGCACTTCTGTGCCCCTCTTATAGTGAGGGGCCCAGAACTGAATACAGTATTTGATGTGTAGCCTCACCAGTGCTGAGTACAGGGGGACTGCTCCACCAGCAGAAACATGCAAGGCTTGAGGACTTGGGTGTGTTTGCCCACACCATAACCAGTAACACTGAAGAGCTCAAAGGATTAGTAAGGTTATGAAGACACCATCCTTTGTGAGAAGGGATGTGTGCTCTCTCCTGTCTGATAGAAAGTGACTGTAGAAAACTGTAAGAGGATTCTTTTTCTGCTCTACCTTACAGAATTAATCCAGTGGAAACAATATGGATTTAAGACAGCATAGTTGAAATCAGAATAAATACCTTGGTTTTCTGGGCTATTAGGATATTTGCTAGCTGTTGGCCAAAATCTCTGCTGGTATGGCTTCACTAAAGTCAGCAAAGCTTGGTTCAGGGTCTCCACTGGCATATTTTTCATCCAGTTCATTAAGCAGCAAGCAGTTGGATCAGATAGGAAACAGAAAGCACGAAACACTTGCTGAGAAAGTAATATCCTTCATTAGTCAACTGGGCTTGCAAAAGAGCAGGGAGAGTTGTACCCACATCATCAAAGTCATGTCAGCCCTCAGTGGGTGTCCTGCCATGTGTCTCCAGCCCATGTGAGAGGTACTGTGGAAGAGCTGTGCAGATGCAGCTGTGCTGATGAGTGGTCTGAGGTGGTATGCAGCTTGCTGAGTTGAAATGGCATAGTGAGGAAAAACTTCTGATGGAATGAGCAGCAAGGGACAAAAAGAACAAAAACAAAGCTGAGAAATTATGTTCATTTCCACAGAAATCCTGTTGATCCCACATTGCTCTCAGGCACTGCTGATGGCAAAGGGGAGTGGTTAGGATGACTTCTGCAGAGCAGCAGCTGCAGCACCCAGCAGTCAGAGTGGGTCCATGAGGAAATGGTTAGGCTAACCAAAAATCTGTGGGTGTTTTTCTTTGGGCAAGTGTGGTTCACAGGAAGTCTCAGCTTCCTTTGGGAGAGGTTGACAGTGAATGTAAGTTTGAGCTAAACATATCTGTGGGCTTGCAGTGAACTGTGGCAAGTGTGCTGGAAAGGGTAGACATCCCACGTGTCCACCCAAGAGCAACATGCCAGTCTCTCTGAGCCCTTCAGCAGGAGCATCCATGACTGTGTGTGACTGTGGAGGAGGAAAGGCAAGGGTGGAGGAGGGAGACCACAGTTCCTCAGAAATGTGGAAAGTAGGATTACACCCACAGCATTTGATACCGGAGAGCAAGGATTACTGCCTGTGTGTGACATTGTGTGGGAGAGACTAAAGTCACCCCAGGCAGGCAAGAATTGTGTGTGAAGCAGGAAAAGAGGGATCAGGCTGGGAGTGGTATAATACAGATGGAAGGAGGAGTGTTCCTCTGGGCAAAACACAGATAGTGTAAGAGGACAAGGCATGGCTGGTGTGGATGGCAAGAATAGAATTAACCAGGTTGGAAGAGACCTTCAAGATCATCCAACCTATCATCCATCACTAGCTAATCAAATAGGCCATGCAACCAAGCACCCCATCCAGTCTCCTCCTAAACACCTCCAGTGATGGTGACTCCACCACCTCCCTGGGCAGCCCATTCCAATGGCAAATCACTCTTTCTATGAAGAACTTCTTCCTAACGTCCAGCCTAAACCTCCCCTGGTGCAGCTTGAGACTGTGTCCTCTTGTTCTGGTGCTGGTTGCCTGGGAGAAGAGACCAGCCCCTAGCTGGCTACAACCTCCCTTCAGGTAGTTGTAGGGAGCAATAAGGTCTCTCCTGAGCCTCCTCTTCTCCAGGCTAAGAAACTCCATCTCCCTCAGCCTCTCCTCATAGGGCTTGTGGGGTTGCAGCAGCGGTACAGGGACTGAAGGATCTGCAGGATGGAGGTGGTTGCACTACCAGACCTCAAACTCCTGGAGAATCCCATCCTTCCATGTCCCTGAGGCTGGTGGGATGAAGCTTAGCAGAACAAGTCTTTGATGTTCAGCTGTTAAGATTGGTGTGATGCAGTGGTCTTCAGAATTAGGCTGAATTATAAAACATCAGGGTTCTCTGATTCTCCAGGAACTGGTTGTTACCCCTAGTGGAGAAGTCAGAGGCTTTCTACATTTAGGGTGGATTCCTGTCTTCCACAGGTATCACTTCTTATCAACTCCACAGAGAGCCTGCTGGCATTCTAGCCTGTTCTCTTCATAGTTAGGATGCCCAGGAATTGCAAACAAAATTAAGTCTCCATTGTGTCATGTGCTACATTCAAATGTAAAAGGGAGAGTTTTCACCCTGGGGAAACTCCCCCCCCCCTTTTTTTTTCCTCTGTGCCAGGAAATGAGAAACAAAGTATGGTATAAACTAGCCCTAAAATAGGGGGATTGCTTGCCTTGTCAGTTCATCATCCTGTGGATGTGGGTTGGATTGGTTGATGGGTTGGACGCGATGATCTTGAAGGTCTCTTCCAACCTGGTGTGGTGTATTGTATTGTAACATCAGCATTTCTGGTACAAGGAAAGCCTGGAAGAGAGCCTGGTGGGATTTGGGCATCTCTGGAGTGCTTTGCAGTGGATGTTTAAGTACAAAAGAACAGAGAAGCCCATCTGTGAAGTGTCAAGAGCTGATGCTCAGATTATGTTGCACTTAGGGTGTCTACCTTGTTTACTTATGTTTTAAAATCCAACCATGAAATTGTACCAGGAGTGGCTGTTAACAATGTTTCCTGCTCCAGGAGCAGACTTTCAAAGCCCACAAGAAGTACTCACTTACAACTGTGTCTGATACAAAGGGAAAAGATCTGTAGCTTTGTAGCCTTAATAATTTGTTCTAACAGCTGTAGATTAATGAAGGTGTTGCTCAAGGCATGTTTCCAGAAATAGCACATAGCTTGGCCTTCTGAAGTCACATTGGGTTAGGAAATGTTTGTGCTTTTAATATGGGGAGGGCACACAGGATGTCATAGAACACTGTAGACACATGGTGTAGCTGGTCAGGTGGCATCAGGAAGAGCTTGAAAACTGTTTCTTTATGGAGTTGCAGCGGCCTTAAGAAACACCCCATGTTTGGTTTCTCATATTGCAGAGGGAATGTCAGCCCCACCCCAGCTAGGGTCCACCAGGTGCTCTGCAGCTGGAGCACTGAGGGCTTGACTATTTTTTCTGTCCCAGGAGTCAGAAAGCAGATTGAAATAATCTATTTGAAACTCCGAGGTTCTGAAAGAATCTAACAAGCTTTTCACTCGGTACTGTTAGATGCAGATTGAGTCTGCATTGTGTTCACCAGGAAAGTGCTTTTCTTTTTGTTGTATATCCCCTCCCACCAGTCCATTGCCAGAATGACAGGGCAGGGCAGAATGACTAGGGACAAGTGGCTATTTGGTAGGAAAGCTGCAGTCGTCCAGCGGAACCAGTTCCCATTCCCATTGTCATCTCTCTCGCATGCAGAGCCACAGGGACCTTGCTCTGTAACGAGCAGTGTGCTCTCCACAGGGTTGCTTTAGCCTGCTGTGTCCCAGCTTCTGACTGAGGAGCTGCAGGAACTGCTCAGGTCTGGCAGTGGCCAACCTACTGTGGTTGTTGTGTGTCACAGTAGTCCTTGGTGCCCCCTGATGGGTCAAAATCAGTCATGTTGTGTACTGGGTCCCTGATCAGGTGGTCTTGTAGTCTTAGAGAAATGCTGTGGGACCACACAGTCCTGTGCAACTCTTCCTGGTGTTGTCCTCGCTCTGCGGAAGGAGAAGTAGAGCACAAAAGGAGCAAACGTTCTTTTTACTCTTGCTGAGATCTGTGGTCCAGTCTTGAGGGTGGGACTGTTCCACTCATGTGAGTCATAGAGATCTCCAGGGCCTTTGGCCATACCTGGTTCAGATGTGAATATGCTTTAGGGTGGGGAAGTGAACCTGGATATTGTTCGTTTGTGTGGCTGCAGGTGGATGATTTCCATTGTCTTGGTTGCAACTGACCACTTTCCCCTTGTCCAGTCTGGGGTAAGTGTGCAAGCAGAGTTAGTGTATTTCAGTAATGTGTTTTTAGGGTCATGTAATGCTTTTGTGATCAGACACCTGTACTGGAGACAGCTGAAGTCAAGTACCTGCTTTGACATGCTGCCACTGTTATCCCTTGGGATTGTTCCTGGCTTTGAGGAGAGGCATGAACTAAGTGCTGAGCTTTGCTGGGAGGTTAGCAAACACTCTGATCCTTCCTCTTATCGTGAGCTGTGGACTCTAAGGTGCTCTATAAAGCACAGGATTGTCCCAAGTGGTATGAATGCAGGGCTAAATAAAATTTTCTCTATTGTGAAGATCTGATGACTCACTGAGTTGTGCCCAAAAGTAGGGCTGGCACACTCTTAAACTCTCCCCATGGTGGTTGTGGCTCATTCCCGCGGTGGAGAGCTGAAGATCTTTTCCTCTCAAGGCTGATACGTTGCCCCCAGTGCTCCCACTTCAATAAAAAGCAGCCACTCTTCTGCAGGAGAAGCAAGAAACCTGCAGGTCCGTGCTGGTGCTGCTGCCCTGCAATAACACACGCTTTTCTTCTCAGACACTCACTTGATTGGGATTTTTCCATTGACGTCTGGCCTGATTTATCTGTTTCAAACATGACCGCAAATAAAAGCGGCGCTCATTGAGCTGATCCAATCTGACCTGACAGGGACAAAATGACTAGAGCTGGATGGAAATTCTCTTCCAACAGAAAATGACAATGGAAGATTGAGGGAGATATGGCTTGGTTGGTATTTTCCAGAGAAATGGTCTACTTCTTTTTTAATTTCTTTTATGAGCCTGAATACAATTTCCATCCCCCTTCCCCCTCCCCTCCCTCTCCCAATGAAAATAACTTTTTTTGGTCAGGGGAGAATTTGGTGAAATTGTTTTATATAGGGAAGAAAAAAAAATTCAAATTGATGGTGCTGGAAGATTTTTTTTTTTTTGACCAGCCTTAAAAAAAGCCCATTTTTGTGATATGAGTCTGTTCTGAGTTCATTGGCTCTTGGTTGTGTATGCCTTAGAGCAGCAGTATTTGTTGAGTGTGGAGGTTTGAATCTATCAGCTGACTCTGCTGCCATAAACCACTGAACCCAAACGCAAGTGGATCTGTGTGACAGGTGTGATGGTGAAGCTTGTGTGTCGCTTTACTGTAAAGCAAAATGGAAGTAGCTCCAGAGCTGCTGAGTTGCCTCCAGATGGGGTGATGTAAGAAAACGCTCAGTGACAGGGAAAGAGGCAGTGGTGTCAGAGAGGCAAAATGCACTCGGGTTGTTGGGAAGAGCTGGCTCCTGAGAAGTGAGAAGATGGTTTCTTTTCTCTGCCTGCCTCTTCATTTCCCTGGGATTTATTGCTGTGAACTGTTCTCGGTAACAGCCTGCCATGGGTCACTATGAAGTCCTTTGTGCATAGGGAGATGTGGCAGCTCTCTGCTGTATTCAGTCTTCAGAAACTCCAAAGGGAAAGATCTCCCAAACTGCACTGAATCCATCACATTTCTTGGAAAATGGCCTTGTTCCCCAAGGACACTGAAAATTGTGGTGTGAGGCTGGTGGTGCTGGAGGGTGCATCTGGGTGGCATGTGGCTGAGGAATAAGAGCACAAAAGGCTCATGGCTTTGCATCTGATTGAAATTAGTCTGGATGTTAGGAAGAAGTTCTATCAATCACTCTGATTGCCCATTGGAATCATCTTCCCGTGGAAGTGGTGGAGTCACCTTCACTGGAGGTGTTCAGGAGGAGACTTGATGGGGTGCTTGGTGCCATGGTTTAGTTGTTTAGGTGGGTTGGATTGGTTGATGGGTTGGACACGATCTTGAAGGTCTCTTTCAACCTGGTGTGTTGTGAAATTGCTGTCCTGTACTCTGAAGTGAATGAAGAGATCAGCCTTTTATGGGGCTCACCATTATTCTGGGGGGGGAAAGCCAATACACTTAAACATCTATTTATTTGTTTTAAATATTTGAAAAGACCCAACCAGACACTAGCTTCAGCCTCTGTGAAATCATCAACAAAATGCATTCTGGGCCTTTTTCAAGGAGTAGCTGCTCTGTGCTGCTTTCTGAGAGATGATGTCTCTTGGGCAAGTGGAGAGGCTCCTGCTACCTTTGAGGACATCACCTGTAGTGCCATTTATATTCTGGTGCCTATGCTCATCTTACAGGCCTCCCTGATCTGTCATCTGGGGGTCACTCTTCACAGAGATTGTGCTGTGTGTGGTGGTGGTGGTTGTTATTGTTATTACTGAGGCTTGGCAGTTAAGGCATGTTGAGAAGTGAAGATGTGCTTTTCAGCTGAAGTCCCCTGTGCTCAGTTTCTCAGTCTAAAACAAAGCTGGTGAAAATCTGCATCCCAGCAGGCTCAGTGCAGCTGGCAGGAGCAAACACTGTAAACCAGCAGGTCTTTGGGATTGCATTCATTGCATGGCAGGATCACACTTCACACACTAATGCAGTTTAGGGCCTGATTCTTGGAGCTGTCTCACATCCTGTGGATGTTCATGCTTGGAGTCTTCTCCAGCGACTTTGTGTCAGTGTCCAGGTAGCTCTGCTATAACCACGGCACTGAAAAAGCAGAAAGAGAGGTTATTAAAAGCCATTCACAAATTGGATAACATCTTCCTTTCAGACAGGTTTATAATTTCCTGCTTGTGTCTGTAGAGAGCTCATCAGCTCTAAGACAGCCTGGTTGGGTTGTGTGACCATTTGGTGCCTTCGTTCCCAACATACCATGCAGGAGCACTCAGTGTTTCCTTGGTGATCACCAGTCATAGAAGGCAGTGCCTCTCTTGGGAGTCCTCCCATCCCTTCCTTCCTCTCTGCTGGCAGCACATTTTGCAAGCCCTGTCCTGCGTGCCTAGCAAGGTGGATGAAGTCACTGTTGTGATCTCCAAGATGAAACCTCTCTACTAGGAAAGCACTGAAATGAGCCTTTGGCAGTGTAAGGCTTTAGTGGTTCTGTTTCTGGGGTCAGCTGGCATCATGCTTCAGCAGAGCTGCCTGTTCTGGTGCTTCTGCTGATTTTCACCCTGAGGGGATCTGATGGCATCATTTGTCTTCTGAATCTTTCCTGCTGTATTCTCGGGCCAGATATTCCCCTTCTTGCCAAGGGCCAGACCTAGGAGATCTCTGGCTATTGGCCCTTCTCCTGGTCTCACAGCTGCTCTCTGGAGCTTGTAAGTTTTTTTTTTGTTTGGCCTATTTATTTATTTATAAAAACCCCCAACAAAAACTATTGGGAAAATACTAATCAGCTCTGTAATACCCTGAAATGTGCTTCTCTCCATTCCTAGTGCTTACCTTCTGATGTTGTAACTACTGTATGACCTGGAAGGGTAGAGGCATGATTCTGGGAGTGCTTTTAGACATATCTGACTCTTTACAGCAGGAGAGGACATTGAACTATACCTACTGGTGCTTAAGGCAAAGCTCATTTGCCTGTGCTGGGGACTGGAAATAGTGACACAGAGTTACTGCTAATAAATTATCCTCTTTAAACAAGTCCTGTGGAGCAAGAAGGCTGGCAGCCACTAAAGCAGTTACTGTGAATTTGGAAGCAGTTAGTGAGCACTGGCTGTCACACCACCAGTGAAGGCAAATGAGGAGTTGTTACTGTGCTAAGGTGCAGCACTGATTTAATGACTTGAGTAATGCCTGTAGAGTGAGGCAGAATTGGAATGAAGAAAAACTCCATACTTTCTCCCTTCATTTAGGTCGTTTTGCCAATAATTGAGCTTGTGGCTGCATGTGGCAGTTTGTCCCTCCACAGAGAGGCCACAACAGCTTAGAAGCTGTGTGTGGCAGCTGATCTTTCCCAAGCAGATGCCTAGAGGATAGCATCTTTGCTTGCTCCCAGCCCAAGGGAAAATGCCTCTTGGTTTCAAGGGCAACGACAACCTCGGTGAGAAGTCTGTATTTCAGGACCAGAAGTATTACAAGATTAATTTTCTTTGCGGATGTAATGCCCAAAGGACTTCCTGGCTTTCGCATGCATAGGTCACCAGGGAAAGGAGGAGGGTGGTGAGGACAAAGAGCTTGCAGCTTGCGTCGCACGTTTGGTTTCGCTTAATGAGCGATTTAATTGCAGGCTCCCTGCTTGCCACTAGATGACAGCCTTACTCTGTGCACCACCGACTTGGGTATCATTATTAGGGGGCAGGGAAACGACACTCAAAGGACGTGTCCTACCTGTCTTGCTTTTGAATTCCTTCTTGCAAGGCAGGGAGCTGGGCACAGAGGAGCTGCTGGGGGAGATACATCTACTGAAGGGAGTACATGGTACCTGAATTTTGGCTGTGCTTCGATGTAGGCACCTTGTAAAAGGAAGAAATGGCATCACTCCCATGAATGAAAGGATGAATTTCTTTCCAGGAGCAGGACCATGCTACTCTTTGGATTTCTTCTGCTAGCCTGACCCGGTGTGGTCTTTAAGCTGGCAAGCACTCTGGGTCCCATTGATGTTCATGGTGAACTTTTCTATGCAGGGACCTGGCAGAACCCCCTCCTGCTCAGCAGAGGGAATGAGACACAAAGGCTCTTCCCTTCAAGCGTATCACCAAGAAAAGTCACATAATCTCTTGTACTCCTTGATTGATTTTCTTCTGTGTTCTCCTTGTCTGTGGTTTAAGCCCTAAATCTTGCAGAGCCCTTTGCTCTTTTCTGTCTTGTACACAGGAGGATGCAGGAATCCAGATGCATGGTGTTATTTTTGGGCAGAGTGGCCTCTCCCCTTCCTTCTGCAGGCTCTCAGGAGCTGAATGCTGCTCAAGTGCTGGGGAGGGGAAATGCAAGTTCCCTAGGTTTGCTGCTTTCTTTTAGATAACATCCTTTGTGATGTCTGGAAGCTCCTGCATGTGAGTTTGAGCCAGTGCAGACTGCAGAACTGACTTTCTGTCTCTCTCTTAGGTGCTGGCTCTTTATCCAATGTAGTGCTGGTTGGAAAGTCTCTATTTCTGCCAGGTGAGCCTGGGTGACTTGTGCCCAACAGTACCACTGCCATTACTGAATTAATGTCCCAGGCTGATTCTCAGTGCTGGGACATGAGCACATGCAAGCTTTTCAGGAGCAAAACTGAGCACCCATAAATTTGCTCTTTATCAGCAACAGCTCAGTGCTGCTTTGGTGCAGGTTGGCTCAGCTCAGAAGGAGGGCAGGGGTAGAAATACTAGAGTGCGTGGAAGAGGGATGGGCCTACAGGCAGCCACTGAGCCAGCTCATCGGTCCCAAAGCCCTGAGATAACACCACCAAGCACCAACTCACCACTGTGCCTCCCTGTAGGCTCGGGTGCAGCCTCCTGCAGCAGAGCCTGCCACAGATGAGATGTGCAAGGAAGAGCTGAAGGACATGTGTAGTTTGTGCGGTGTTACACATGCACTCAGCAGCCATGATCATGCAGTTTGTAGAGCTGCTGGTTCACCCCCTGAAACAGCCTTTTCCTGGGTGTGAGCATTGCTATCTCTCTGTTTTGATTTGGGTCCTAATACATATTTATATTTCACTTCTTTCCTCCTATCAGCTGGAGAAGGGATGTGCTTTACAAGTGCTTACTTTGCTGGTTTTAATGGGCATAACGTATAAATAATAATAATGAGAGAGGAGGAAGGTAATACATGGTGTGGAGCTCATTAATTGCTATTTATTAGTCATCAAGGAGTGAACAAAATACTAATTGAGGTGTATGAGCTTGACTAGCCATGAGTGTTTTTCAGATGGCTGTGAGCAGTCACTGCTTTTCAAAACACAGTTAGCACATGCTGAATTCTAGGAAATATTTTTTCCATCCTTGATCATTGTTGAAGGCTTTCAAGCTCTGGCATTGCAAGAAGAAGGAGGCCTTGAGCACAAGCCCCATGAGGAGAGGCTGAGGGAGCTGGCATTGTTTAGCCTGGAGAAGAGGAGGCTCAGGGGAGACCTTATTGCTCTCTGCAACTACCTGAAGGGAGGTTGTAGCTGGGAGGGGGTTGGTGTCTTCTCCCAGGCAACCAGCACCAGAACAAGAGGACACAGTCTCAAGCTGCACCAGGGGAAGTTTAGGCTGGAGGTGAGGAGAAAGTTCTTCACAGAGAGACTTGTTAGCCATTGGAATGTGCTGCCCAGGGAGGTGGTGGAGTCACCGTCCCTGGAGGTGTTCAGGAGGGGACTGGATGTGGCACTTGGTGCCATGGTTTAGTAGTCAAGAGGTCTGTGGTGACAGGTTGGACTTGATGATCTTTGAGGTCTTTTCCCACCTTGTAGATTCTATGATTCTAAGATAACTGCTAGTAATTTTCAGCAGAACTTCTAGCCCCTGGAAATTTGTTGGAGAGACAGCCTGGTGTTTGAGGTACAGTTTTGTTTTGTATTTATTTTTTGACTCACTAGCTGGAACATGCCTGTCTCAAAAAAAACCCCACCCCAACCACCAAACCCCAAACCAACAACAAACCCACCTTTTTGTGTTCAGCTGAGTGTCAGGTCCCTTCTGGGCCATATTCTGGCTTTATTCCCACCTTCCCATATGTACAAACATATACCTTTATGTTTTCTGACAGAGCTGAGGTTGGGTTCTCTCCCCAGGTGCTCGTGTGAGCTGCTGCCTCCACATGTGTGCAAATGCCTGTCTCTTCACCATGAACAGTGGTTGTAGAAGATGTTTTTGCTGTTTATTTACAGTTTTTACCTGCCTCATTCTGTTTGAGAGAATTGCATGGTAATGCTGACCACAGCTCTGCTTTGTTCTCTGCGCTTAGCATTTCCTCTTCTGTTTTTCGTGTGGTGTTTTGTGTGTATGTGTATTTGTGTTTTTGTTTTGTGCTCCCCCTCCCCCAGCTCCTCATTTTCTTTCTGCTATTTGGATGCTGAATTGGGATTTCTCCTTGCTTGTGAGAGTGACTAGAGTGCTAGATACATGACAGTACATCTTGGAGCACAGGAGACCCACAGGCTTGCCTGCCAGGGCTCTGCTCCCTGCATGAAGGGGCACATAGTGAGATGCTCCCAGCCTCAATGCTCTCCTGCTCTGATGACTCTTGACAGCTGTGATCACAACCAGGAGGAGCTCTGTGCAGGAGCTTGTCTCAGTCCTCTGCTCTCGTTTCTGGCTCTGTTGTGAAGAATGAAGCTTTCCAGCACATTAAAGATCCCTTTAGGAAACACAAACAGAAAGCTCCATCTCCTGCTGCATGTTTGGCTGCAGTGGCCAAGCCTAGGGCAAGCCTTTGCCTTGTGCTGAGGGCTGCTGTGGGGTAGTCACTTGTGAGTGCCCTCAAGCAAAGTGAGTGCTGTGGGAAGTGGTTTTGTTAATCTCAGCAGTGGCTTTTCAGGTCTCTGTGCTGGTGATACAGCATCTATATAGCCTGCCTCCCTGCTTCCACTCAGCCAAAGCATGGTGGCTGTCCTGGTTTTGGACAGTGGTCCTGGCTTTTAAAGGCCTGGTCTTGTGTCTGGGCACTGAGACACTCAGAGCTGTTGCTGAAGAACACAAAGGTGATTGTTGACTGCAGAGCAGTAGAGACAGACACTGGGGATTTATTTGCCCAATGGAGAATAAAGAATTGGATTAAAATCCATGACTGTACCAAAAGAGAGAGACTCAAATCCATGAGTTTCCCCATCCTGCTTTGGTCCCTTGCAGATACTTTGCTGGACAGGCTGATCCTTCTGCCCCTTTTAGTCTGTTTGGGACCATTTCTATCACGAGTGATCCCCTTTATGACTAAGGCTGCTAGACATGCTATCAAAGTCTCAATGTGGTTATATTGCACATGTTTTCCTTTGTCAGTAGAGAAGCAGGAGGATGCAGGTAGCAGGAGCAGATTTCATTGTGTTCAGTGGTGTTCCAAGCCCAACCAGCTGCAGGCAATGAACACAGTAATTTCCACATCGTGCCCATGGCATGGATATGGCAGCTCCTGTCTTTAGCATCAAGCTGCCTCCATTATCCTATTCTGAAGAATTAATATTACATCTGAAAATGTATGTGTTCTCAAAAGCCAAACTTTTAATGTTAACTGTGCTTTCAGTCTTTCACATAATTTCTAAGGATATCTACAACTTAATATATAGAATCAGTAAGGTTGGAGAAGACCTCAGAGATTATCAAGTCCAACCTATTACCTAACACTTCTTGACTAGCTAAAGATGGCTTCAAGTGCCATGTACAATCCTGTTTTTGAACACCTCCAGGGACAGTGACTCCTCCACCTCCCTGGGCAGCACATTCCAATGGCAAATCACTCTTTCTGTGAAGAACTTCTTCCTAACACCCAGCCTAAGCTTTCCCTGGTGCAGCTTGAGAGTGTCCTCTTGTTCTGGTGCTGGTTGCCTGGGAAAAGGGACCAACCTCCACCTGGCTACAACCTCCTTTCAGGTAGCTGTAGGGAGCAATAAGGTGTTCCTGAGCCTCCTCTTCTCCAGGCTAAGCAACCCCAGCTCCCTCAGCCTCTCCTTGTAGGGCTTGTGCTTGAGGCTTCTCCCCAGCCTCATTGCGGTTCTCTGGACATGGGCAAGTGCCTCAATGTACTTAAATTGAGGGGTCCAGAACTGGACACAGTACTCTAGGTGTGGCCTAACCAGTGCTGAGTACAGGGCAGAATGACTTCCCTGTTCCTGCTGGCCACACTATTCCTGATACAGGCCAGGATGCTGTTGGCCGCCTTAGCCACCTGGGCACACTGCTGGCTCATGTTCATCTGGCTGTCAGCCAGTACCTCCAGGTCCCTTTCTGCCTGGCTGCTCTCCTGCCACTCTGACCCTATCTTGTAGCACTGCATGGGGTGGTTTTGACCAAAGTGCAGCACCCAGCACTTGCATTTGTTGAATGCCATCCTGTTGGACTCTGCCCATCTCTCCAGCCTATCAAGGTCCTTCTCCTACCCTCTAACAGATCAACACCTGCTCCCAGCTTGGTGTCATCTGCAAATTTACTGATGATGGACTCGATCCCCTTGTCCAGATCATCAATAAAGATACTGAACAGGTTGGTGCCCAGCACTGACCCCTGGGGAGTCACCACTAGTGACTGGCTGCCAGCTGGATGTGGCACCGTTCACCATCACTTTCTGGGCTCGGCCCTCCAGCCAGTTCCTAACCCAGCACAGAGTGCTGCCGTCCAAGCCATGGGCTGAGAGCTTGGCCAGGAGTTTGCTGTGGGATGGTGTCAAAGGCCTTGCTGAAGTTCAGGTAGACCACAACCCCAGCCCTCCCCACATCCACCAGGCAGGTCCCTTGATCATAGAAGGAGATGAGTTTGGAGAGGCAGGACCTGCCCTTCCGAAGTCTGTGCTGGCTGGGCCTGATCCCTTGGCCATCCTGCAGGTGTGCTGTGATTGCCCCCAAGATGATCTGCTCTATAATCTTGCCTGGCACTGAGGTCAGGCTGACAGGCCTGTAGTTTCCAGGTTCTTCCATCTGGCCCTTCTTCTGGATGGGCATCACATTGGCCAGCTTCCAGTCATCTGGGACCTCTCTAGTGAGCCAGGACTGGTGGAAAATGATGGAGAGAGGTTTGGTGAGCTCATCTGCCAGCTCTCTCAGTACCCTATGATGGATCCCATCTGGTCCCATGGACTTGTGAGTATCTCAGTAGAGGACAGCAGGGAAGATGTGGGAGGGAGAAAGGAAAAAATAATTATAACACAGAAATTATTTTAAGATTTTCCTTTATTTCTTTTTTTCTCCTTTTTTCCCTGCAAAGGTTGCAAAATTCACAGATTTGTTCAGTGTTCACATTTAACAGCAAACTTTTGGCAGCCTGTAGGTCTTGCCTGAATTTGCTAATTGAACAATCCCTTAAAGCTGTTTGCAGTTCATGTTGTGGCAAGTCAGTACATACATCAGCTGGCAATGCTGCACTTTCCCCATGTGTGACCACTGCAGCGTGAATTTGGGACAGGGTATTTGAGCATAATGTTTGCAGATGGGTAGCTGTATGGCTGGAAATTTGTAGCCTGCAAATATTTGAGTGGCTGAGTGAAAAAATGTGCTTTTGCCTGAATGGTTCATACCTGTAAAGCTTAAGCATTAGCAGAACAAGAAGACACGGTCTCAAGCTGCGCCAGGGGAAGTTTGGGCTCGAGGTGTGGAGAAAGTTCTTCACTGACAGTTTGCCATTGGAATGTGCTGCCCAGCTAGGTGGTGGAGTCACCATCCCTGGAGGTGTTCAAGAGGGGATTGGATGTGGCACTTGGTGCCATGGTTTAGTCATGGGGTCTGTGGTGACAGGTTGGACTTGATGATCTTTGAGGTCTCTTCCAACCTTGGTGATTCTGTGTGATTCTGAGACTGGTACTGTGAGAGAGACTTCAGTTTGAAGAAAGGACAGGGAGAAGGGAGAGGGTGGTTCACTTAGACATTGGGAACATCCAGTGCTGAGAGCATTGCTGTGCTTCAAGGCAAGAGGAGAAGAGTGAAGGTTTTGTAGAGGAAATTAGGGTGTGTGGGAAGGGGAAGATGGACTTTAGCCTGATAAGTAGTTGCTGAGGGCTGATCTAGCAGAAGGATCTGTATGTGATGGAGAGGTGTGGGGTTCCTGCCTCACTCCAGCTGGCTGGGTTATTGCTCATGACCCAAAGTGGAAGGTTGTTTTACTCCTGTCTGTGGCAGGTGAGAAAAGTTCATGATATCAGCAGAACCCTGGGAAACTAGTGGCTCTCGACTGTGGTGACTCCATCACTTCTGGTCATGTGAATCATATTGCAGATTGCTGTCTGGATTAGATGAGTGCTGTGGGAACAGCTTGGGTTTAGCCGCTTCAGTAGTGCATGGCTGGAAAGTAGCTGATGGAAGGAAAAGGCTGGAAAGGCCTCAAGGACTGATGCATTTTAAAATGCACCAACTGACCAAGTTAGATCTCTAGCACTTAACTCGGTGATGATTTCCATCCTGTTTGTAAGGATGCTTTCAAGCCATCAGGGATGTCTATGCTACTGTATAGTGAAAGCAGAGCAGGGAAGACATTCTGCTCCTGTACTCGGCACTGGTTAGGCCACACCTTGAGTACTGTGTCCAGTTCTGGGCCCCTCAGTTTAGGAATGATGTTGAGTTGCTGGAATGTGTCTAGAGGAGAACAACAAAGTTGGTGAGGGGTTTGGACCACAAGCCCTATGAGGAGAGGCTGAGCGAGCTGGGGTTGCTTAGCCTGGAGAAGAGGAGGCTCAGGAGACACCTTACTGCCCTCTACAACTACCTGAAGGGAGAGTGTAGCCAGGTGGGGGTTGGTCTCTTCTCCCAGGCAACCAGCACCAGAACAAGAGGACACAGTCTCAAGCTGCGCCAGGGGAGGTTTAGGCTGGAGGTTAGGAAGAAGTTCTTCACAGAAAGAGGGATTTGCCATTAGAATGTGCTGCCCAGGGAGGTGGTGGTGTCACTGTCACTGGAGGTGTTTAGGAGGAGACTGGATGAGGCACTTGGTGCCATAGTTCAGTTGATAAGATGGTGCTGGGTAATAGGTTGGACTTGATAATCTCTAAGGTCTGGTCTATTCTGTTCTGGTCTATTCTATTCCTACCTTCTGGTCCCTTCACCATGTTTGGACAGGTCTGTTAGCCATCCCATGCCTGTGTTTCCCCATGATGGATACAAATCTTGATTCTCCTTTTAGGATGTGTTTTGACATCATCTACCCTAACAGTACAAGACACTTATGAATACAAATAATAAATATTGTCCTGCCAGTATGGGGTCTCTGGAGGGAAGAGGGTGTATGGAGTAGGAGACACAGATACAGGAGCATGTTCGGTCAGAGACAATGCATAAGCAGTAGAACAGAAAGATGAAGAGTAAAAGAGGGAAATGAAAGTATGTGCTTATTTATTCTCCAAACAAATCTCTGCATATTTTTTTTCTTTCCCAGGGCAAGATAAGGTAGAATTAATGTAACAAAATCTGACACATTAACAGAGAGGTGCAAAGGTTTGTGAAGCTGTGGAAGTAATTGCTTTGACTCTTGCTCTGGAGCTTTAGGATAACTGGAGAGATGGATGATGTTTTTTCTGCCTCTGTCATTGTCTCCTTGTTCCTGTGCATCACCTAACACAAAATATCACCCCTGCAGGCTTTGGAAACTATGGCAAATTGTCATCTCGCCATTACTGACTTTTCCTTCAACAGCCAAATTGTTTCCATAGCCTGCAGATGCCATCACAGACTTCCCAAAGAAAAGGAGGAGTTGCTTTTTCTCTTTGCCCATCAATTTCTGTATTATTTTATACCCTTTCCTCCATAGGGGTCTGCGTTTGCTTCCACATCAGGAGAAAGAGCTTGTTAAGAGCTTTGCCACTGCTACTTTGCTGCAGGCAATTGGTGCTGTGCTTTGTGATTTTCCTCTTTTCCCTCCTCTGCTACGGGCTGTCCTTCCACCACACTTAGTTGGATAGCCTCTGGAGGAGACCCCTCCAAGTACTTGACAGCACAGAGTTCCAAAGTCCACGTTCCTAAAGTAGCAAAAGTAGGAGGGGTGACCTTATTGCTCTCTACAGCTACCTGAAGGGAGGTTGTAGAGAGGCAGAGGTTGGTCTCTTCTCTGAACAAGAGGACACAGTCTCAGGCTGTGCCAGGGGAGGTTTAGGCTGGATGTTAGGAAGAAGTTCTATATAGAGAGAGTGATTGCCCATTGGAATGGGCTACCCGTGGAGGTGGTGGAGTCACCTTCATTGGAGGTGTTCAGGAGGAGACTTGATGGGGTGCTTGGTGCCATGGTTTAGTTGTTTAGGTGGGTTGGATTGGTTGATGGGTTGGACGTGATGATCTTGATGGTCTCTTTCAATCTGGTGTATTGTATACAATTATTCTCTTTTTGCAAGGAGGGCGTTGAGACAAGGAGAGGTTCAGTGGCACACTGGAGGTTGTGGAAAAGTTTGTTCAGGCTAAAGAAAGAAAATCCTGATTTTTGGCTGGCCTTTCTTCCCTTCTGTAACAAAAGACTATAAAATTTGACCTTCAATTAAACTTTGCTATCTTGAGAATTTTTGGGTGGTAAACCAGTTGCAGTTCAGGAATTCCCCTGCTCTCAGCTGGGAAAAAGGCCCTGAGGAGGGTGGCCTATGATTAGATGTGAAAACATAGCTCTCCGGCTAAGCCTGCTAAGTCTTGGCTGAAGTGTGCCTAGAAAAGCTGGGCTGAGGTTATAGTATTCAGACTTGAGTAGTTTTTTGACATGTTGTGATTGGTGACACCAAAATATTGCACACACCTTTTGCAAAGTCTCTGCCTTGAGTTTCCTACCTTTGGATGTTCCTGTGCAGTGCCAGCACTCTGAGTTGAAAGCCCCTGTCAAATGAATCTTAACCTCAAGAGGAAGGTCTCTTTGCGTGGCAGATAAAGCTAGAAACCAGGGTGCTAGAGCTGACATGGAGGTTTAAATCTAGCCCTCATCCCCTGAGACTTCAAGTATCACAGTATCGCTAAGGTCGGAAGAGACCTCGAAGATCAAGTCCAACCTGTCACCACAGACCCCATGACTAGACCATGGCACCAAGTACCACGTCCAATCCCCTCTTGAACACCTCCAGGGACGGCGACTCCACCACCTCCCGGGCAGCCCATTCCAATGGCGAATCACTCTCTTGGTGAAGAACTGTCTCCTCACCTCGAGCCTAAACTTCCCCTGTTGCAGCTTGAGACTGTGTCCCCTAGTAGTTCAGATGCAAAGTTTTAATTAGTGTGGCTGCTATGGTCATGTACACTAACAATTTCCATGCATGTGGAGATGTGCCCTTGAGAGAACAAGATAATAGGTCCTGCAGATCCACGACGTGCCGTATCACAACCTGCTGTGACTTATGAAGAGTCATTGCTATTTGCTGCTGGATGGTGTTGGATTTTAACAGCAGAATAACCTGATCCAGAGCTGAGGGACCTTGCATCTCCTTGTCCCTTCTCTGAGTATCCCATCCTCTTCAGAAAGGAGTAAAAGATGGCTTTGCTTTAATAACCACTGTGTTCTTTGAAGATGGATGAAGTATGTCAGCTCTAATCTGTTGTTATTTTTAGCTCTGCCAGGAGGATTTGGTCATTTCGGTTCAATATTACTGATTTTTTTTTTTGTGTGTGACATTCAACCTAAAGCCGTGGAACATCTCTCGTTGCTGACCTCTCAGAACAGCCCTGCAGTGCCACGTGGTGGAGCTGTCTTTGTATGGATGATTGGTTTTGATTCCTGGCGGCCAGGGAGGAAAAGCAGAGTGGAAAACCGATCCTGATTAGCAGTGAAGGATTAGCTAGGGAGATTGTACGCTGCAAATTTGCATTTCCTTTCTTACATAGTCCCAGGAAATGCAGAGAAAAAGGAAGCACAAACATCAACAAGAAAACCAATAGTCTTAGGCTAGTTTTGAACTTCAAAGAAACATCCAGCCAGAGTTTCAGGCAAAATTACAGGCCCTGTTATCCAAGCTCATCAGTGCCATGGGGCTGGTATCTTGGAGCTGTGGAAGAGTAGGTTGGCTTCTCTTTGTTGTATATATCATTAATGCCAAAGCCAGCGGGGTTCTGATTTTATAAAAAACAATTTTCAGCAATGATTCATGAAGCAGAAAGGGACTTGTTTGATTTCTCTTTTTCCCCTCCACTCTGATAATGAGCCTTAGTTTTTTTTTTTTCATGCTGTCAACTCAGGAAAAATTGTGTCAAGACTTTAAATGGAGGAAATAGGTTGAGAGAATCATTAGGAGGGAAAGAAATAAGGAATGTTAAAGCTGGCTGAGTTTGGTTTTAGCTGAACAGTGTTAATATCTTACCAGATGAGGTCAGTACTGGATGGGAGATGCTGTAGCAATTGAAGTGGCAACCATATTGACGCTGATGTGGGTACCAGACTCTTTAACATGGGACTGAACTGGGTTTCAGGAGCACAGAGACTTGTGACCTTGGCCTGAAAATCTGAGAGAGACAACTGCAGGCTAAAGAACATTTGCTGACACTGTGATATCTCCCAGGCCCTTCTGAACTAGTTAAGGGGGTGGTCAGATCTCAAAACAATCCTGAGAGCTGTGTTACTATCTAAGAGAAAATTAACTCTGGAGTAGCAAGGACCCACAGCTTCTGATTGGGCAAATAGCTGGCAAGAGTCACTCAGAACTCACTCATCTAGAAGTAAAGTGCCTGGAAGAACTTCTGAGGTATCAGTTAAGTGCTTGCCATAGGAGACACTATGGCTAGCAATATTTAGCAGCCTTTCCCATAGCCTTCCTGCTGCTGTGAGCAGGAGTCCACAGAAACTAACCTGATGGCATTCTTAGGAGCACAGTGTAGTCAATAGAATGTAAGAGGCCACCAAAAAAATTCAAAATTTCATCTATTATTGGATCATCAGCCACAAAAATGAGAATAGAATAGAATTAACCAGGTTGGAAGAGACCTTTGAGATCACTAAGTCCAACCTATCATCCAACACTATGTAATCAACTGAACCATGGCACCAAGCACCCCATCCAGACTACTCCTAAACACCTCCAGTGATGGTGACTCCACCACCTCGCTGGGCAGCCCATTTCAATGGCCAATCACTGTTTCCATGAAGAACTTCTTCCTAACCTCCAGCCTAAACCTCCCCTGGTGCAGCTGGAGACTGTGTCCTCTTGTTCTGGTTCTGGTTGCCTGGGAGAAGAGACCAGCCCCGACCTGGCTACTACCTCCCTTGAGGTAGTTGTAGACAGCAGCCCAGGTCTCCCCTGAGCCTCCTCTTCTCCAGGCTAAGCAGCCCCAGCTCCCTCAGCCTCTCCTCATAGGGCTTGTGCTCCAAAAGCGTGGCTCCTCTATGCTGTGTAGCCATTAAACTCTGAACACCTTTCACAAAATTTTATTTGCTTAATTTTCTATGGAGGTCATAGCAGAAAAAAAAAAGAACTGAAACTTCATCATTTGGTGCTCCAGTGACAGGCCACAAAAATCAGTGGTGAAGCTCCCCCTGCCTTTGCGTTGTGGTTCATGCTCCTGTCTGTTGTTTATACAGTTCCAAAGAGATTACAAATGTTGATGAATTTGGTCAAATTTGTTTGTTTTGTTTTTTTCACTTGGGAGGCTTTTAATGCAAAAGAATGGTAGGCAGCAGAGAGATCAGTTTATTCTTCTACCACTTCATTAACTTGGTTTAATTTACTATCACTTTACTAGGCAAAGCACGTTTTGGCAGCTGAAAGACCTAACCTACTGGAACAGCGCTTCCTACACCCCATACATTGATTGCCCTTTCAACACTGTCGCTGGGGCTGGGGAACAGGGTGGTAATGCCATGTGAAATGTCAAGCACACAAATGCTCTATTAGTTTGTACAAGCAAAGGGCAGACTGTGCAGAGCACCTTTGCTTAAAGACTAGGCTAAAAGCAAAATCCACAAGGAAATAAGGACAAGGCGTAAACCTACACTGAGAAAGAAGTCCACAGCTGCTGCTGTGGTAGCTATCTCCTTTGCAAAGCTTGTTTCTTTCAGTGGCTGGACATTAAGCTAGCCAGGGAGGCTATCAAGAAAGTTAGGCAGTAGTGGAAGAGTTTGTGACTGCTTCTGCAGTGGTGCCTGTATTTAAGTAGGAAACCCTATGGAATAATTGCTAGGTGAAGCAGCTGAGCTGATGGCGTGATACACTAGAGGAATGGGTGCAGCAATGTGTAGGAGCCCTTAGTGACCCTCCGAGTTCAGAACAGTGGTGGCATAACATGGTTTCTCAGCCTGCAGACCTCTTTGGAGATGATAGATGAACATCTGTGTGTGGGTTGAGATCCACGTTTACTAGCCCACACTTAGAACTGATGCATTTATTCATGGTGGTAGAACCCCAGAGGAGCTTATGCATTTAACATTAGCCAAAATCTAATCTCCACAGACTCCACTGAAGGTCTGACCCATTTTTAACATCAGTCAGGTGTTGTTGACACCTTCCACAACTGCTCTTAGAATTTTGCTTGAAACCAGCAGTTGGTTTGGGGGAAAAGTCACTCTAAGATGAACTCTCATTTAATTTCTTCTGTTTTAACAGTCCTGCTGTTAAGAGCCTGAGTGCAAAGACAGAGCACTTTTATGTGTTAGGACTGGGGGTTTGTGGTTTCTGAACTGGCTGTTTTCCTGGCTGTGAATGTGAAGGGAGGTGTCTTAAGGAGGGTACATTCCCTTTGCATTGAGTAGAGACACTGCAGGAAAATTCTTTGCTGGAATATTCCTGGCTCTGTACCTCAGTGTCTGAAGTGAAATGCTTTGAGGGGAGAAAAGCAAAACAGGAAAAAAGAGTGACCATTTCAGAATGGCTTGGATGGATGTGCTCTGTTTTCAGCCAGAAAGTGGGCAAATGTCTATTCTCCAGCATGGGAGGGCACTGGTTGAAGTTGCTACATTAGCTACAGAGAAGATGTACCAAAGTTCTTGGGTTGGTTATCTGGCTTTTTGCCTCAGTTTTTTAATTTGTGAAATAGACCTGTGACCACTTTACCCTTTCAATAAGTGGACACTCTAGTCACTTTGTACCATCTCTGTACAGCACAAGTGAAGTTCCATCTCCAGGAAAACAAGTATGTGTTGTTTGAGCTAAAATAGCTAGAGAGGGTATATGGTAAAACAAAACCAGAACCAACCAAACAAAACCCCCAAACCATACAAACAAAACCAAACCAACCAACCACCACCAGACTGACAAAATATCTCAAACAAAACCAATCCTGAATTGCTCCACAGGTCTTCCAAGACCACCTGTTAAGTTGCTTAAATTTCTGAAAGAGGTAAAAAACAAACAAACCCAACACAAAACCCCAAAAGGTTTTGGGGTTGCTATTTGGAGCTGGTTGAATGGCTGTCATTCTTTCTTTTGATCTGGACATGTTTTACTGAGGCTGTGATACTTTCTTTCAAGAGATGGTGAAAACACTGGTTATGTCTTCGTAATGATGGACAAATCACTTGCAGAGACAGAAAGGACATGTTTCAGCTCTTCCCTGTAATTGTTCTTTGCTTATCAGTGAAGTGCTGTTCCCAAATGTTTTCAGAGTGCCAGAATGTTAGGGGATGGAAGGCAACTCCAGAGGTCATCAATTCCAACCCCCAAATCAAAGCAGCATCACCTGTGCAGGAACTCATCCAGCAGGGTTTTAAAAGTCTCCAGAGAAGGAAACTCCACCACCTCTCTGAGCAGCCTGTTCCAGTGCGCTGTCACCCTCACTGTGAAGAAGTGTCTCCTTGTGCTGAGGTGGAACCTCCTGCGCTCTATTTTGTAACCATTGTTCCTTGTGTTGTCACTGGGCACCACTGAAAATAGACTGGCACCTTCATCTTGACACCCACCTCCCAGATATTTCTAGATGTTGATATGATCCCCTCTCAGCTTTCTCTGTTTAAGACTAAACAGCCCCAGCTCTCTGTCTGTCTTTATAGGAGAGATGTGGAAGTTTTTGCTGCAAACACTTCGTGGCTGTAAGCTGCTGTGTTCTTCTGGGCACTGGTTAACTTTTAAAGGTGGTTAAAGAGAAGGAGGTTGCCACTTGGGATGACTTCTTTTCTGGCCATCCTGGCTATGTGCCACATGATGAAGAGAGTCCAGAGCTAGTTGCATGCATTCAATGTGTGGTCGATGCCCACTCATGTGCCTCGCTCTTGGTGCCAGTATTGCTTGGTGTAGGTTATTCTGAGGTTTGACTTTTGGTGACTGAGAAGCTCTGAGTATTGAAGAGCCCTGGAAAAGCTTCTCCAAGGGAAATATAATTGCCTTTGTATTGGCTACCACAGACTATTAACATGTGGCAAATGTTCTTTCCTGTTCAGACAGGAAAGGCTACATTGACTCTTGCCCAATACCTGCGCTGTGATGTTTTCAAGGTATGGCTGACCCAAAAAAATCTCAGGAGAAATCCTTTGTTTTTCACCATCCAGGTGCAGCAATAACAGAATTCTGCTGTTTGAGCTCTGCAAGTCTAATTGAACCTCCCATGTCACTTTAACACCCTGATGGTCCCAGATCTTTGAGATGCTGGAGTGCAGGAGCAACACTTCAGCTCCCAACCAGTTCACAGATGTTGCCTGTGCCCTGGGAACCAGCAGAGACATTTTGTGTGCTCTGCTCTTCACAAGATAATATCTTTTTCTCATTTTTGTCTCATAAAATGGGAAGGCTTTCATCTTTCCATCTTTAAGCTTTAAGTCACTGAGAGAGAAGTCTTTACTGTCTGATAGCTCCTCTGTAATACGGGAAGAATAATTTGGTGAGTGTTGGTTTAGTCTACCAGGACAGATGTCTGCATCACAAAAAACCCAATTTGCCATTTGAATATAGAGGTTAAATGGACTGTGAAGACTGTTCTTTTGTCAGCTCTAGAGGCAATGGTGTCTTGTGATTCTGGGATATCAGATGTGAGGCACCTTGATAGGACAGAAAGGCAAAAAGGTTGCACTGCCAGGGCACAACCTGCAGGTACTTTCTGCCCCAAATGCTCTTTTCTTGCTTAGAATAAGCAGAGTGTGCTACCAATACCTGGATACATTTGGGTGTGCACCTAGCCACGCACACCTGTGTACATGAGTATATGCATGAAAGTTTGCACAGTGCATATGAGAAGAGGAGAAGGAAGAATGAGTCAGATCCAAATGTCAACAGATGACAAGAAAATTCCCATTTAGTCGAAACGTCTGAAGAACCTTGGAGAAATAGACAGCTTGACTCTCAGCCTTGAAATGTTCATTGGTGACCTGAAAAATATCATAATGCAGACCTGTATCCCTCTTTATCCCTCTTTTTTACAGGCTTTTATTTGCCTGCCTCATTTTCATGCCCACATCACAGTTCCAATCATTTTAACAAGACTGCCGTGCTTAATCTGACTCCCTGTGCCATGTGTATCTTGTTGATTACAGACCCTTTTAAGATGCTATTATGAGTGGTTCTTTGCATGCCCTCCTGTCAGCAGCTTTTCCCCTCCTTAAGCCTCTTGAATATCTTTGCTCACTGGATTACAGACCTTTCAATAAATACAGTGTGATTACTGAATTAGTGTAAACTTTGCTCTGGGATTGCCAGCCACTTTGTATTTTGAAAGCAACAGAAATCAAGGAAAGCACCTGTAGATGGTCTGTGCTAATTTCTAGTGGAAGCCAGATGACTCTATTTCCATGCAAATCATGAAGAGCTGGTGTTTGGTCTTTACTGATGTCCACTTTCATGCTTCAGATGATTTGGGAATAGGTAGAGCCTTTGGAGGCACAAAGATCCTTCCTGCTCTTCAGTGTGAGCTGGGCAGGGATATGATGAGAAGAGCTGGAGAAGGGGAGAGTGGGCTGGTAGACACCAGAGACAAATAATTCATTAAGGGCTATTACTTTCTTCATATGTTGTTGAGAGCTCAATTCTTGCAAAGCACTGTGCCTGCAACAGCAGCAGTTATCTGGATATGCAGAGGTGTAGTGTTTAAAGAGTTCATAACTGGTGGAAAACCCCTTTTGAACATTCTGAGGCAAGTGGTGTGACTGCTGGCTTTCTGCAGCAACCACAGAAAAGGAAATGAGATGCATCTAAGCAATTTATCCTTTTAATTTTAGACCATGTGGGACAAATTTCTCCTTTCTCCTTGCTTCCAGTTTGTTGGTTTTGATACAGTGACATGAGAGAACATATTTCAGAGCTTCCTCTCTGACTTGCACTCTAAGATGATGGGATTGCTTTGAAAGACTACACCCACATTTTAAGATAAATCCTATGCTGGAATGATTGAGCAGCTTCTAGAAGAACTGTTGAATTCCAAATCTCAGTCTAGGGGTGTGAGCATGGACTGTATGCTGCAGGAGCCTACCCTGGGATGGTTATTAGAAGGGCCCAAAGATTTGTCCTCTCTGCAGATGGAAATATTGATGTGTGCTTTCCCTTTCATGTCAGTGATCCTGGCATGGACAAGTCTTCAGGTACACTTTTTGACTATTATCATGAAGTTAGTATTACTCTGCTTGGAGCCTATATGCAGACAAGTGTTTGCTCTGCCTATGAGCAGTTATTTTTGTGCCTCAGGCACTGATGTGATAAAAGGAACTAGTGCAACAAGAAGTGCACAATTCTGACAGATATTAGCTCTGTGGGAAAGATAATATCAGGATTTTTTAGAGTGGAAACCCTTTGTTTTTAGGAGGCCATTCTGTTGAATAGTGGCTTTTGGAAATTAGAATGGTAATTGTTTCAGAGAAATATACAGCCCTCTCCTTTAACTTGGCATAAAATGGTGAAACTTTTGGGCTTTATTACTGCTCTTCTTCCATGATATAGCAAATACAAACTCCTGAAGCTTTCATTTTAAGTGGGTAGTGAAGAAAAGTGGGCATGGGTGAAGTGTGCCTCCACTTGAGCAAATTTCTTGCTGCTCCTTTGCTGAGCGTTGGCATTGTGATTCCACTTGGGTAGCTTTTGGGGGTGTTATATTGTATGTCTCTGCCAATTATGAACTGAGCTTGACGTATTTCCCCCCTTTCTGGCTGCCTCATGGGAGGTCGTGGTAGACAGTAGGGCAGCTAAGATGATGGAGGGTGTTGGGGTGCTGTTTACTGCAGTGAAATCTTCCAGATCCCACGGGAGGCACTGGCTTGTTTTTGGAATCAGCAATCATCTGACATTTGACTGTGTCTGATTAAATTCTTCAGCTTCACTTACATATCCTATGTAAGTGTAAAGTGAGTACAGTTGTCCAGGCATGCTCTCTGTGCATTGAAGTGATTTTGTTAATGTAGCAAATACTTTCTATTATTTAATACTTTGAAGTGGTGGTGGTTTTTTTTTTTTTTGCTTCCTGTTCTGTATCTTCTGGCATTTCACTGCTCTGTTAAATTGCCCGTGCGTCTCTCCCGGTGCATGTTAATGGCAGATGAATGGGTCTGACAAATGGGTTTTCAAGACTGCAGAGAGCAGCTAAGGTGAGCAGATCCCCATTTTCCTGTCCATCTGCAGTGGCTACAGCCCTGTCTGTATCTTGTACATGCACAAATGTACTCCTGTTTTCAGAGCAAGATGGTGCAGAGCTAAAAATTCCAGCCTTATGCAGACTGGTTTAGTGCAATGTCTCCCTTGAAGTCCCTGTCTGCTGTAGAAATGAGGTGTTCAGACTCCCATGTTGTGGTGCAGGATCTGACTGGTGATTCTCTGTGCAGAATCCCTCAGAGGGATTTTAACTGGGTGCCACAGATTGGGTCCTGTATCTGCAGAAGACTGGTCTGGGATCAAACGATAGCAATTAAGTCTGTTCTTGGTTGGTTTATGCTCCTGTTCCAGGCAGAGGAGACTCTTTTTACAAGCTGTGAGTAACCTGCCTGGTCCCTCCTTCCTGCATGTCCCCTGCTCCCCTTGCTCTTGGTTTTCTTAGAACATGGTGGAGTCACCATCCCTGGAGGTGTTAAGGGGGATTGGACGTGGCACTTGGTGCCATGGTTTAGTCATGAGGTCTGCGTTGACAGGTTGAAGGGAGGTTGTCGACAGGCAAAGGTTGGTCTCTTCTCCCAGGCAGCCAGTACCAGAACAAGAGGACACAGTCTCAGGCTGCACCAGGGCAGGTTTAGGCTGGATGTTAGGAAAAAGTTCTACACAGAGAGAGTGATTGCCCATTGGAATCGGCTGCCCATGGAGGTGGTGGAGGTGTTCAGGAGGAGACTTGATGGGGTGCTTGGTGCCATGGTTGAGTTGTTTAGGTGGGTTGGATTGGTTGATGGGTTGGACGTTGATGGGTTCTTGATCTTGACAATCTCTTTCAACCTGGTGTATTGTATTGTATTTGTGGTCTCTTCCAACCTTGGTGGTTCTGTGATCTTGAGGCTTCCACTAAGCCCAAGCTAAGTCTGTTGATTTGATGTTTCTCCTGTAGTTAAAGGGAATAGCACCACACCTTTGCAGAGGAAAAAAAAGCAATCCTGCTGTGTCAGTAGGAGAAAATTCCTCTTGCTAATTCTTTTCCAAGATCATGTAATGAAACAGTGCATTTGAAATGCTTCCATGAAGCAGAGCTCAGTGGCATCCAGCTTGGCCTGAGCATGGAGCAAGAATGAGATTAAATGCATGGCTGAGCCAGACTGCTTTGCTTCTTCATTTATTGTTTAAAGTCAATATTGCAACAAAATAAGCTGCAGCGTAACTAAGCTATACTTGGAGGAGCCTGGGAGTTAGAATTTATGGTCTAATTCTGCATACCTACACTTTGAACAGACTTTAATGGGACCTGTGTATGCTTGGCACCTGGAAAAAATCAAACCCCATCTGCTAAGTGTCTGTGGGAGCAGATTTTTCCTTCCCTCGAGGCAACTCTGAATTGGACTAGGACCCTGGATAATAGAACCCATTCAGAAGCTACCTGCAAATCAACTGAAGGACAACTCTGTTTCACTAGCATGTATTTTTGTGAAATTTTTTTGTTGTTTTGTTTGTTTGGGTTTTTTTCTCTTTTTTTTTTTGGTCTTAGTTAAAAAAGCTGTGGTTTACTAGCTAGGTTTGGGGAGCTACTTGGATGTCTGGCATTTGTGTTATCTGTTTGTTAGAATAGAATAAAACAGGTTGGAAGAGACCTTCAAGATCATTGTGTCCAACCTGTCATCCAACACCACCTAATCAACTGAACCATGGCACCAAGCACCCCATCCAGTCTACTCCTAAACACCTCCAGTGATGGTGACTCCACCACCTCCCCGGGCAGCCCATTCCAATGGCAAATCACTCTTTCTATGAAGAACTTCTTCCTAACCTCCAGCTTAAATCTCCCCTGGCACAGCTTGAGACTGTGTCCTCTTGTTCTCATGCTGGTTGCCTGGGAGAAGAGACCAACCCCCACCTGGCTACAACCTCCCTTCATGTAGTTGCAGACAGCAGCTCAGGTTTCCCCTGAACCTCCTCTTCTCCAGGCTAAGCAACCCCAGCTCCCTCAGCCTCTCCTCATAGGGCTTGTGCTCCAAAACCCTCACTAGCTTTGTTGCCCTTCCCTGGACACATTCCAGCAAGTCAACATCCTTCCTAAACTGAGGGACCCAGAACTAGACACAGTATGCAAGGTGCGGCCTAACCAGTGCAGTGTACAGGGGGAGAATGACCTCCTTGCTGCTGCTGGCCACACTGTTCCTGGTGCAGGCCAGGATGCCTTTGGCCTTCTTGGCTGCCTGGGCACACTGCAGGCTCATGTTCCACCTACCATCTACCAGTACCCCAGGTCCCTCTCTGCTTGGCTGCTCTCCAGCCACTCTGACCCCAGCCTGTAGCACTGCATGGGGTGGTTGTTGCCAATGTGTAGAACCTGGCGCTTGGATGTGTTAAATCTCATGCCGTTGGATTCTGCCCATCTGTCCAGCCTCTAAGCTCAGTGGTACGAGAAATAGGTTGAAAGAGGTGGGGTCTGTGCTCCCTGTTTGACCCTGGAGTTTCTAGAAGCTTTGATTCAACAAACAGGTTGATGTTTTGGTGATTGTTACTTGCAGGGAACAAGGCAAAAGTTGTAGAACATGGACTGGAGAATTGCAAATAATACATTTCAGTGAGATGTGGAACAGGACCACATCAGTTTTTGTTTTCTTATTGCCAACAAACCGATTATAGTAGTTATGCTTTTATCCTCCTATGGCTTCTGTCTCCTGGGTTCAGCAGGGTCACCAGTCACTAGCCCTGTGAATTGTATGTGGCACTTGGTGACGGGGAAAACCAGCTCTCTCCTTGCAAATGACAGAGGCTCAGCCCAGCAACGGGACGCTCAAGGGACATCATGCAGCTTTAAATGATGGGCTGTGGCATCCTGGCGTAACAGATCTGTTCATTCACACAGTCCGAAGTTGTTCTTTGAGTTCTTTGCCTACCTGTGAGTTTTCAGTGTAATTTATTCCAAAGTGCTCCCATTTCAGCGTTTGATTTGCAAAGTCAGCGCAGAGTTAACGTGCTTCAATCCTTGCGGGGAATTAAAGAGGTGAAAGTAGGCTGAGTTCATGGAAGGACATGAATAGCTGCACACTGCCTGACTTGAAAGACTGCTGCTTTCTTCACTGCTACTGATTTCTGGATGATGACAGATGCTTTCTACTTCAAGGTGAGAAGGAACTGGGGAAGAGATTATTAGCTGTGCAGGGGGTGGGGCAGTGTGTTTCTGCGAGGGGTTTGAGGCCAGAGCGTTCTGGTTCAGCTGTCTGAAATGAAAGACCAGGAATACAAGGAAGAAAACCCAAGCTGGACTGGTACCACAATTTACTCATAGCACTAGTGAGGGCTTTTTCACTGCGGTAGTTGAATACTTTCTCTTTTCTTTAAAACCTGAAGGTAATTGATTTCCCACTTCTTTTTGCTGTCCAACGAGCTGAAATGATTTAAAGACAGTGTTGAAGAAACACTAAGTGTCACTAGCCAGAAATTGAGAGAGATTTAAGAGGAAACGGTGCGTGAAGCCCAGCAGAGCAGAGAGCAGTTAAGGCTGTCTCTTCACCATGGCTGCTGGACTACCTGCTTAGGAAATGCCTTTGGGAATGGAGGATCTAAATACTACAGGATCCAGATATTTTTTACATCCATAATAAACAAGGATTAAATGAAAGGCCCCTGATGTTTGATTCTGTGTTAATGAGCAAGGTTGTAGTTATAAAGGTGCTATTTTATGGATGTTCCCCTGGTGAGGTTTATGTTTGCTGGCGTGGTCGTGGCAGGCACTCTCTGCACTCAGCACACTCCTCATTACAGTTTAAAGGGAGCAGATAGATGATGTCTGCTTTTTTCCATGTACTCTTTGATGTTTTTACTTAGTAATGGCCAAGATGTCTGTGTTCACTAGATGATGATGTCTGCCTTTGTGTGCATTTTTAGAGTGGAACAGTGCTGTTGTAAGCACATACAAAATTAAATTTTCCAGTTAAATTTTGAAGTTGCCTCCAGTTGGTGGCTGCAGGATTCTTCAGTCACATCAGGTCTGGTTTGCAGATGGAAACAAGAACCTTTGGGTGCCCCAAATGTCTCCACAGTGAGTAAGTCAAGGAGGAGCAAGCTCAAAATAGAAGTGAAGTTTAGGAAGGAGCTTTTGGGTTAGGAAAGAACCAAGGCTTTATCAACAGAGGAAGCTGGTTTTCTTTACTGCAGATTCACAAATGGCTGGGTATCCAACCCCACAAGAAAGGCAAGGAACAGATCCATATTTCTCATTGAGGTGGTGTCCCAACATCCTCAGCAGACTGTCTCCTAAAAACATCCAAAGTGGACTGAAGTTAGAGTGGGAGAAGAATAAGTGTGTGCCAGCTTCCAACATGAATTATTCTGAGATTCAGTCTGCACAGAGCCAAGAGACTGTCCCTGCCAAATTCTGAGAGGTCCCTTTTCACCCAGAGACAGCTAAGGGCTAATTAAAATTGTGCCCTCAAAGACATGGATTTAATGATCTGCTCAGTGACAGGAATGAATAAATACCTACATCCCTCCTCCCCCAGCTAGAAAAACCCCAAACAAACAAAACACCACCACACCACTCTCCCCCCAAAATACAAACAGACCCCAAATCAAAGCACACACCTCTCCCCCCTCCCCCCCCAAAAAAAAAAATCCCAACCAAACAACATGCCCAGCAACTGAGTTTTTGCTTTGCCTCCCCAGGGTTTCAGCAGTGAGAATAGAAGAAAATACTACATGTAGCCCCAAAGCATCTCTGTTCTGCACCTGCTCCCCTTAATGTCAAAACTGAAGGTGTCCTCAGTCTTTTCTGGTGTCAGAAGAAAGAAGAATGGTATTCCCTGAGCCTGGGGCAAGCTCGCATCTGCTTTTACATAGAAACCAGATCAGCTTCAGGGTTATGTTTAGCTGCAGGTGAGCAATGCAGCATATCAGTGTTGCAGCTTTCTCTGGGTCCCCTTTCCACAGAATCATTCAGGTTGGAAAAGACTCTCAGGATCACCAAATCCAACTGAGAAACCTACTCTACAAAGTTTACCCCTAAACCATATCCCCAAGCACCACATCCAAACCACCTTTAAACACATCTAGGCTTGGGGACTCCACCACCTCCCTGGGCAGCACATTCCAATGCCTGACCACTCTTCTTGTGAAAATATTTTCCTAAGGGCCAGTCTAAACCTATCCAGTCACAGCTTGAAGCCATTCCCTTTTGCTGTATCACTAATTACCTGTGAGAAGAGATCAGCAATGAGGTCTCCCCTCAGCTTCCTATTTTCCAAATTAAACAGCCCCAGCTCCTTCAGTCACTCTTCATCAGATTTATTCTCCAGGCCCTTTCCCTTTCCCTTTCCCTTTGCCCTTCTCTACACTGGCTCCAGCACCTCCACCTCTCTCTTGTGTTGAGGTGCTCAAAACTGGACACAATACTTGAGGTGTGGCTTTACCAGGGCTGAGTACAAGGGGACAATCACTACCCTACTCCTGCTGGACACATAATTTCTAATCCAAGCAAGGATGCCATTGGCTTTCTTAGCCACCTGGGCACACTGCTGCCTCATATTCAGTTGTTTGTCCACTTCCTCTTCTCACCCTGACTGCAGTGAGGCATCCTGCTTCATCAAAGCAAAGACTTTCTTCTGTGAGGCCAATATGAAATCACCAAAGGCAAAGTCAAAAAAGTGTTTGATGGGATGTGAGGCTCTGGGCTCTCAATTTCTGGAAAGGGGGAGGTGTGGTGCAGTACCACATGTATGGAAGAGCTGCATGGGGACCATGGGCATGATCCCCTCCACTTTGGACTAAGTGTGGCCAGCAGGAGCAGGGAAGTCATTCTGCCCCTGTACTCAGCACTGGTTAGGCCACACCTTGAGTACTGTGTCCAGTTCTGGGCCCCTCACTTTAGGAAAGATGTTGACTTCCTAGAACGTGTCCAGAGAAGGGCAACAAATCTGGGGAGGGGTTTGTAGCACAAGCCCTATGAGGAGAGGCTGAGGGAGCTGGGGTTGCTTAGCCTGGAGAAAAGGAGGCTCAGAAGAGACCTTATTGTTCTCTACAACTACCTGAAGGGAGGTTGTAGCCAGGTGGGGGATTGGTCTCCTGTCCCAGGCAACCAGCACCAGAACAAGAGGACACAGTCTCAAGCTGTGCCAGGGGAGGTTTAGGCTGGAGGTTAGGAAGAAGTTCTTCATAGAAAGAGTGATTTGCCATTGGAATGGGCTGCCCGGGAGGTGGTGGAGTCACCATCACTGGAGGTGTTTGGGAAGAGACTGGATGGGGTGCTTGGTGGTTTAGTTGGTTAGATAGTGTTGGCTGATAGGTTGGATGCGATGATCTTGAAGGTCTCTTCCAACCTGGTTAATTCTATTCTAATTCCGGGCTGGTTTTCCCTAGAGATCTTCCTTTGCACCATGCATTGCATTATGCTTGTGTGTTACGATTGCTTGGAGGGATACAAGTTAAACCTTAATGAATTTCTGTCCAAGAGGCATTGTGAAAGTAAATGCAATTCTGCCTCCTTGCTCTCCTCCCAGTGCTCCAGCTCCCCCCCACCTCACATCAGAGCAATCACATAATCATATGTTGCTGAATAAACAAAGGGGCCTAATGTTCTGAATGGGGTGTAAATAGAGCAGTAATGGCAAATGACACAGACTTTAGTTTCTTTGATAAACAAACATGCTCAGGGAGTTGTCTTGCTTACCCAAATGGACATGGTGGCACTCCTTGTCCCTGTTCTGCCTGGTAGTGGTGTGGATGTTGAAGGACCAAAGCAACAGGATTGGTGGGGTTCAGCTGGCCACACAGCTCTTATACCAGCTGGGTTTTTGCATTAGCATTGCTATCTGCTTTCCTTGGGATTGGGTTTGCCATGGGCTCCTTCCCAGCTGTGCAAAGTCTCTCTCAGCTGCCTTTAATTTCCAGGATGCTTCTTTAATGTTTGTTGCCGGAAGGATGAAGAGGGGCCTGGCAAGCTGCAGCTGTCATGTAAGAGCTGTGGTGGATCAGATAGAAGGGTATTTATTTCATCGTTCTCCTTGCAATTTTTTCCACGATTTCATGGTCCTGGATAGGGGAGCAGGAAAGCTGAATTGTACCTGTCAGTCACAGCATTTGCTGAAGGGCAATCAGGAGTGACAGAGCAAGTGAAAAAGGAGATAAAGTAACAAATCTTCTGGGTTTCAGTGGGATTTTTCATGCTTCCCACACTCTCTTTCCTTGTTTCTGCCATTATTCCATTTTTCTGACCATTCTGCATGGTCTGTAGCTGGCTGAGGACCACAGGAGCATTGACCAAAGATGGGGCAGCTCAGGAGATGGTGCTTGTACTCTCAACCACTCCTCTTACTCTGTTGTAGAGAACCTTTTACTAATCAATTATTCTTTACTTACTGTTGGTAACCAATTCTGCAATACTTGGACTGAGGAATGTTCTGTATTCCTTCTTGGGAAGGCTGGCCCCAGAGGATATGAAACCTCTTGGAATTTTGGATCCTAAGGAATCTGAGGTGAGCTTCAGTTGTGTTGTAGATCTTCATGTTACCACCTCTGGCTCATAGATTAAAATGAGGATACAGGTAGATGCAGCCTAATTATTATAGCTGGATCAAGTGTGGAGGGGCCTGAGATCCAAACAAGACTGAATACCTTAATTTGGCCCTTATCTTCTCACCTTGAAAAGTAACTAAAGTAACTAACAAAGTGGCTTTCCTTCTGCTCTGGTTGTGGGCATTTGAAATTCTTCAGAGGACAAAAGAGTTTGAAAGTCTAAACCTTTTTTCTTTAGTGACAAGCAAGTTTGTCTGGGTAATGCATAAATGCTTGTGCCTTGAATGAACAATAAAGAAATAGAGAATTTGCTTAACTACATAAAGAAATAAACCTCCTAGCACCCCACTGTAAAATGGCAATGAATTGCATGGGTGCCTCCATGCATTGCATAGCTGTAGGGAACCTATATATTATGCTGTCAGGATGAGTAATACTCTGTTTTGGTAGGAACAACAGGAGTCATTCATTACTTCAAGAGCTCTTTTCAAGCTGACAAGGTGGTAGCCTGTGCTTGCAACAGCATCTTCCAAAGCTGAAAATACTTCCCTTGTGCTATCAGAAGAGATTGGGAACTTAAAGAGCTTCTTCCTGCAGAATTGCCATGGGCATTGTTTGTAGGGTGAGCACTTTGCTGGCTCTCCCACAAGTCATTGGTGGAGAAATAGATAGTTTAAGGATTATTGCTGTGTTTGCAACCTCACCACAAATCCTGATTTAAAGGCAGTATTCTCAGAAGTGAATTATGAAACAAATGGCATGGGGTGGCAAAGGGCAGCAAACACCGAAGTTACTTTAGAATTTTAGACATGTTTTATCCTCTGGCTATAAGTGAAAATGTACTTGAGGACCTCACCAGTAATTTAGGAGGGATAAGAACATTTAGCTTGGCAGATGCTTTTTGAAAAGTGCTGCGTTGCAGGGATCAGGTCTTTGGCACATTGAACTGGGAGTCCAGAAAATGGCAGTGCCCAAAGTCAGTGGTGGCTCTTCAATGCTCTCCTCTCCTGCAGACCCACAGGCAGGATGAAGCCACCTGTGCAAGGAGGGGATGCAATAGCAACCCCAACCAAGAAGTGGAATGGTGGAGCTGTTTGAGAGGAGGAGTTGAACTGGTGTACACAAAAGAGAGAGAGACTCTCATCTTCAGTCAGTGCCAATTAGCCCCTTGCTTGCAAGAAATAAATAATGAATTAGCCTCTATTAATATTCTAGGCATGTATTTGCTGAAACCCCCAAGTAGTTTTTTTCTGGCTCTGCTAGCTCTCTAGTGTCAATGCACAAAAGCTTCACAAACATCTTTGCACATTCAGCTTTGCCTGGAACAACAATCCTGATGGCTTCAGTAGTCCTGAATTTGAGTAAGAGGCATGTGGTGTGTCTGTGTCTTTCCTCTGCCCTCACTGGTGCTCTCCAGTGCCTTGTGTCTCTCTAATGTTTGTCTGTGTTTATTATTACCCCTCGAACTGGGAAGATACTTTGAATGATGCTCTTTGAGGCTGTTCACTCAAATGAGGAAAAACTGAGTTCCCTTTTGACTCATCTTCCACCTCTCATTTTTTGGTACTGAAATATTCTCCTGAACTAACTCTCTTCAGTCCGATTTGCTGTCCTTTAATGCCTGAAAATGGGAGTTTAGGTGTTGAATTATTATTTTTCTTCATAAATAATACATTTGGAGTCCTTGACGTGAGTTGCGATTCCTTAGCCTTCAAGCCACAGCCAGTTTGTTTTCAGAGCATTGGTTTTGTTTTGTCGGTAATTGTGAAGTTTGAAAGTGTGGCTTTTGCAAAAGCAAAACCCTGAGATTCTCACATAATTGCTTGCCTCTAGGAACTGCAGATTTAAAAGCGACGCCACGTGCAGTGAGACTTCCAGAAAATCCTAAGGCTTGGCTGCTCTGGGAGTACCTTTAGATTTTTCACCCCTGTACACTGCACTGGTTAGGCCACACCTTGAGTACTGTGTCCAGTTCTGGGCCCCTCAGTTTAGGAAGGATGTTGTCTTGCTGGAGCGTGTCCAGAGGAGGGCAACAAAGCTGGTGAGGGGTTTGGAACACAAGCCCTATGAGGAAAGGCTGAGGGAGCTGGGGTTGCTTAGCCTGGAGAAGAGGAGACTGAGGGGTGACCTTATTGCTCTCTACAACTACCTGAAGGAGGTTGTAGCCAGGCAGAGGTTGGCCTCTTCTCCCAGGCAGCCAGCACCAGAACAAGAGGACACAGTCTCAGGCTGCGCCAGGGCAGGTTTAGGTTGGATGTTAGGAAGAAGTTCTACACGGAGAGAGTGATTGCTCATTGGAATGGGCTACCCGTGGAGGTGGTGGAGTCACCTTCATTGGAGGTGTTCAGGAGGAGACTTGATGGGGTGCTTGGCTGTATGGTTTAGTTGTTGGGTGGGTTGGACTGGTTGATAGGTTAGACACGATGATCTTGAAGGTCTCTTCCAACCTGGTGTATTGTATTGTATTATTGTATTGTTAAGTACTGACAGACTTCCCAGCGGTGCATTGCATCCATCAGGAATGAATTTTAAGAGGCTTCTAGGTTTTTTTTTGTTTGTTTTTAAATAATAATAATAATAAAAAAGAGTGCTAAGGCTTGCAAATATAAACTCTCACGTGGGAAAAGGAGGCTCAGGCGTGACCTCATTGCTCTCTACAACTACCTGAAGGGTGGTTGTGGCCAGGAAGGGGCTGGTCTCTTCTCTCCAGCAACCAGCACCAGAGCAAGGGGACACAGTCTCAAGCTGCGCCAGGGGAAGTTTAGGCTTGAGGTGAGGAGAAAGTTCTTCACTGAGAGAGTGATTCGCCATTGGAATGGGCTGCCCAGGGAGGTGGTGGAGTCACCATCCCTGGAGGTGTTCAAGAGGGGATTAGACGTGGCACTTGGTGCCATGGTCTTGTCATGAGGTCTGCGGTGACAGGTTGGACTCGATCTTTGAGGTCTCTTCCAACCTTAGTGATACTGTGAAAAGCCTGTCCAGTCAGCATCAGAGAAAGAAACAAAGCCAAGCTGGAGAGCGACCTGTGAATTCACTCAGAGCTGGCCTGCACCATCTGAATATTGACAAGCTCCTTGCAATGATTTTCCGTTCCGTGGGCAACTGTTGTTCCGTCTCAGTCAATGCCACGATCCCTTCGGGCATCGCTGGAGCACAGATGTCAGCCTTGACTGCCACCTCTGCATTTGTTATGTAAGAGTGTTCAAGTACTGCAGTCAGGAGCTGTTTTCCTTGATGTTGAACAAAAAATTGAAGAAAGCCCCCTTCTCAGTGGCGTTGTAAAACCAGTTTTTCCTAGATAACTAGATTCAGTCACAAGGTTTCAATAGGGACGACTTGAATACCGAAGGCTGTTTTGCTGGTTTCCCCTCTGCTTGTTTATTTTCAGCTGCCTGATATTAGGTCATTTGTCAGCTGCCTTCATTGCATGTGGCATCACGTTTCTCACGCTGTCATGTACTATCAGAGGTGGCAATGGCTGTGCTAAGAGCAGAACAACAGCCTTGGTGTGTTTGAACTGGACATTTAGTGTGTGAACTGCTGTGGTTTAAGTGAGGATCTCTTCAGCACCTCTGGGAGATCTGAGTATGCTTTGGGATTTGTCCAGGACTTTTGTCCCATCCATGAAATGTGCTGCAGAGCATGGTCCATTGGGTCTTGGCATTTGGATCTATGTAATGGCTTCATCTTGTATGAGCTCTGCTTTCGTTCATTCTAGGCTTAAGAAACTTTTATGAAACTCCTATTCCCAATACATAAAGCAGTTGTTTCTCTTTTATGAAAGACAGTATATAGAAAATAAATCTCCTTGTGTGATGTTCCTGATCATTAATTCTACTGCCCAAAGCATTGAAACGTGCTGTGGACCAGCCCCTTGGGTCATTTCTCAAGACACAGAAGCAGAAAATGTTCTCTGCGGTTTCATTTTTCTTTTTCCTCATGTCTGTGACTAATCCCTTTGCAGGTGTGCAGAGCTGGAGGTCTTCTCTGGATTTTGGATGCAGCAAAAGAAATGCTCATATACTGCAGAGAAATACCTGGGAATAGTTAGTTCAGATGACAAAGAACACACAACCAGTGTGCCATTGTGGAATGTGCTACAAATATTGTGCTGCATTTCTCTATATACTTGTATGTATATTTCTGCCCTGGGGAGAGCAGAACTATTGCTTCTGGGATGCCTGGGAACATACATTCACCTTCAATGGAAATAATCACTCCTGAATCCTTTTAATCCTGTTGAAATCTGAAGTGACTGGGAACCTAAATTCATGCTGGAGGGAAACTTCAACCCACCACAATATGGTAGAGTTGGGAATTTGTGATATTGTCACCTTCCTTCCCAGATGAGATGTGGAGGTAGATACAAACACTTTGCGCTCTGTGCACAGCTCCCCATCAGCCCATCTGTAGAGAGGAAAGAGCTTCTGATGCTGCAGGTTCATTGCACTCCCAGCCCTTGCCACTTAGCTGGCTGAATGTGATGACACATAGCTGTTACTTGTGGTTGGATAAATCAGGGTGCAGAAACTTTGTAATGAGAGAACAGATCTGAAGTTTCAGCTCTTTGTATTTGCATCTGTATGTATGGTGTTAGCTCAGGTTGCTGAGGGGGCAATCCAGTCACCTGAGGAGCTTTCACTGATAACCTGGCTCACAGCTATACCTGAGATGCAGGTGTGGGCTCTTGAGGTGCACAGATTTTGGCTGTACCTGTTAGGAAAATGTGTTTTGCCTTTTGGTACTTAAGCATGCCCTTGTGGTATCATCTGAAGTCATTTAGATGTTGAGACAGCATCTTTTTGAATAATTAAAGTTCTATAAGTCTCTTCTAAGTATCTAGTCCTGCAAACACAGAAACACATAATATTACAGGTTCATAAAATGTTGTACCCATGTAAGATTTTGGAGTTTTTTTATAGACATGACTTGAAGCCAGGTAGGAGAGGAACCTGTAGCATATTTTACAAAGGCCATTAAACAAGTTTTGATTGTGAAAATCTCATTGACACATCAAAGATCAGACTTGCATTTAATACCAAAGTTCTGGTCAGTTCCTGTATTTGTTATGCCTCAACTATACAGTGACTGCTTTCTGTCCTGAAGGTCATGGGTCCAGTGGTGAGTGTCCCTGTGGGTTGCATTGCCTTGTAAAGACACAGGCCTGAGAGAACAGGTCTCTCTCAATTGCTATCGTAGGCATAATTTTTGGGGGGAGGGAAAAAAAAATAAGGCATTTTAAAAATAATGAAGTCTTTGATTTCTTGAGATGTACAGAGAGACTGATCCAGCTGTTTCCTGAGGCATCACAAGATCTGCAGGCTTAAAAAGCATTTATCTGATTTGTAAAGCGAATGTGATCTAACGCATTTGGGCAGTATTCAGTTTTCATCCAAGAGTGTTAGTGTAACGGGTCCTCCTGACGGGACAAGAGAATGTCATGCATGCCTCTGTGAGAGAAGAGAAGGTCACTTTGTATGAAGGATTCAGAACTATCTAACTCTTCCTTTGTACAGAGATAAATCTCTCATCTGGTCATTTGTCTTGAACACATAAAAGAGGGGGAGAGATTTAGGGATTGGTTTTGTGGCTAGTTTTGGTTGTGGTGGGGTTCATTCTTTTTCTCCCTCTCTTTATTCTCTCTCTATTTTCTCTCTCTCTCTCTTTCTGTATTATTTTCTCTCTCTCTCTCTCTCTTTCTGTATTATTTTCTCTCTCTCTCTCTCTCTTTCTGTATTATTTTTCTCTCTCTCTCTCTCTCTTTCTGTATTATTTTCTCTCTCTCTCTCTCTCTTTCTGTATTATTTTTCTCTCTCTCTCTCTCTCTCTTTCTGTATTATTTTCTCTCTCTCTCTCTCTCTCTTTCTGTATTATTTTCTCTCTCTTTCTCTCTCTTTCTGTATTATTTTCTCTCTCTTTCTCTCTCTTTCTGTATTATTTTCTCTCTCTTTCTCTCTCTTTCTGTATTATTTTCTCTCTCTTTCTCTCTCTTTCTGTATTATTTTCTCTCTCTATGTAATTTTTTTCTCTCCCTCTCTCATGCCTGAACTTCAAACTTTATTTTACCAAGGGCAGAAAAGCATCTAGGTATTTGGGTACAACTTTGAGCATTTATGTTTAGTCTTTTTGGTTTGCTTATCAAAATAATTTTTCAGTGGCTTAGTTATGGGATATAACTAAGTACTCCTACCATGGGAAAATACTGGATAGTAAAAGCTCTTGAACTGAGCAGAGAAATGCATGAGAGGAATTAATAGCTGAGAGATAGAGCCTCATGAGTCTATGGCAGAAGAGTGATGAATGTGAACATTTTAAAGAGTAATCTTAAATCATCACTGAGACTAAAGAGGTGAAGAATAGAGTGAGTGGAGTTCCCATGTTTCAGTACCTTCAGATCATGATTGAAAGTCTTTCTGAAAGGTGTGTTCCAGGAAATTATGCGCTGCTAAACTCGCTTTAAAGATAACTGGGCAAAAAGTAATAGTCTGGTAGAAGAGTTGTCACCAGTGACTGAATGATACCTCCTGGCCTTAGCTGTTAGGAGTTGAAGCAGTCGGGGACTTGGTACATGGTGAACTGTGATGTGAAAGACATTTTCTTGTCAAGTTTCCAGGACTTCTGTATGGCTTGAAATTACAGGTGCAAGTTAGCTCTGAAGAGGGGGTGACTTTTTCACATTAAGGAAAAAAAGAAAGAAAAAAAGGGTTGAGTTGGATGAGAGAGAGATTTGGATGGTGCGATGAAGAGGTGATTAATTTATGAATATGAAATATGAATGATATCAATATTGATTTTATCAAAATTATTACTAACAAATGAATCACTATTTCATGTACAAATTCTAGTGCACGATTGTGAAATACATCCCATAAGTGGTTTAGTATTTACAATTTTACCCCAGTTAGAAGATTTACAGAATTCAATTAAAGGAACAACGGCTGCAATTCCACCACTTGTCCACCAGGCGGCGACTCGACAGGACGCTGGCGGCTGCTCAAATATATACAGAGAGTATTGCAGCGAGTCAGGGGCTTGAACTAGAAATGTTACGCTGCTAGGCATGGGTGCTTTGAACTGAATGTTGGTGAGTGGAAAGCACATGGAAGGTATACTGTGTCTTTTGTTTGTAGCGAGGTTAGTTGCTACGCTGCGGCAGAGCAGCTGGTGGGAAACCTTGTTCCTCCCGCGTCAGCTGAAAGGGGGCAGAACATAAGCTAGCCGGTAAGCAGGCTCCCTTCACAGGAGACAGGCAGCTCCCTCTGGACGGCAAGGAGCGGTCCTGCAGGGCCTGCCCAGCAGGGCTCTTTGGGCTGCCTCCTGGATGGCGTTGGCTCTTGTGGCAATAGCCTTTGGGGCCGGTGAGGAGGGCCCCAGTGAAGAGACGTGGCTGTGTGGAGCAGTGGCTTCCCCTTTGCTTGTCTTGAAGGAGCGGGCAGGACCCCCTCAGAGTGGTCCTGGCTTTGGAGCACAGGCACGGATGGTGCTCTGGATTTCCCTGGGGTTCACAGGGCATGGAACGGCTGAGTGGCAGCTCCTCATCTGTCCTGCAATGGTGGGGTCATGCAGGCATGCAGCTAAGTGCTGGTCCTGCTTTCTGAGCTGACACACAGGGTTGTGCAGCTGGTCAGTCTGCTACTTGAGGCTGTAGCAGGTATTTGGACTGCCGGACACAGCTAGTCCCTTCCCCGTCAACTGGGCAGTCTTACCCTCAGAGGCTGCTAGTTGGCTTGCATGTAGGACCGAGAAGACTTACTAGCAATGGCTATGGAGCCATCAAAGGCTTAAGAACAAAAGCAAAGAGCTTGGTAGCTCCAGCAAAGAGAAAAAGGACAACTTGTTTACAAGTTGGGGTAATACTTAGAAGTTTCTCAAGGCCAGATTTGGCTAATGGGCACTCTTGTAAACAACCAGCTTTAGCCTATAGAAAGCGTGAAGCTAGAATTATGCCCATGCTTGGTATTAGCACGAGCATCCCTTGAAAAGGGTGCATGCAGTTGTTTGTTCCACTTAGCGAACTCCTTGGCCTTTGTTCCCCTCAGGAAAGGAGAGGGTTGTATCCACACATGCTGGGACAAGTTTCAATATCTGGGTCACAATTCTGGGCATACGGTGCCTTCACCGCAGATGGAATTCCTGCTTGGCTTGTTCTTCGTTTTAGCTTTAATTCCTTAGTCAGACTTTAGGACTACATGTGACAAGCGAAGAGGAATACTTCAACTTGTCCTTAAGTGTCAGACCTATCATTTCTGCCAATAACACAATAAACCCCCTTGTTGAATGCTTAACATGAAATATGGAGCTAGAGCAAATCTGAGTTGTGAATTAAACCTGATAAGCCTGCAGTAATCACTTATGCTGATGTCACGCTTCAAATCTGAAGTGCATCATTATTTATGACATTTTCTCGAGATCCCCTATTTTACAAATATTAAATGTTAGAATTTTATTCAATACTATAATGATTTGTTGCTTTGCATTGAGATCCTCTAACAGAAAATCTCATATAGGCAGAAGGTGTCGTGAAGGGAAATCCTGCCTGGTAAAAAACAATCTGATCTGCCCACAGCAAGTAGTATCTGTCCCCAGGGATGTGTCAGTGGAAAGATGCAGTGAAAGTAGAAGAAAAAGAACATTAGATGCTTGGCTAGTACCTGAATTTTATGCTTGTACATAAGCGATAGTTTGTTGTGGTTTTGGTTTTGGGTTTTCCCCCCTCCCATTGTTATTTGAAGGACTCTTATTTCACTCTTGCATGGGAGAGTTGCAAATACTCTTTGCCAGGTACACCGGGGTGACATCACCAGTATGAAGAATGAACCCTTTTGTAGGCTAGGAGAGGTTCTTTTGCCACCTCTAAAATGTTTCATGTGCAATTTTAAAGTGGAACACTGAAGTGTCTCTCTTCCTCGTGAGAGCCATCATGTTGAACTCCAGTATGTTTTTCACTGAGATGCTCCCTTGAGGAGCTTCACTGTCAAACTATCAAATCTCTGCAGAGATACTGGCTTTGCTTGCTGTGGTAATCCCTTCTGCCAATTCTTGGGGGACACGTGGATCTGAACATTGTCAGAAAGGACAGTGATATGTATTAGTGGAAAAGGCTTCTGACAGAGCAGCAGGTGTTGCTCAATATAATCTTCCCCATGGAAGTCAAGAAGAGCTTGGTGCCTGCAGAAAATGATGAGATAGCAGTTACTGGTGGAGACCAATGCTGTCCTCCTATCCTAGACATCTATGCAAGTATAGCTCCCTCTTACAGCCTCATAGAGCAGATGTTGATTGAGGTAGATATGTGAATATGTGCTGGGTAGGAGTGACTGGGACTGAAGGCAGGGGTAGAGAGCACTAGTTTCCATATAGATTTATCCAGTTTTCATCTTTGTTATCATACAATGACGTGTGATTGCTGTGTAAAAAGGGATGATGAGCTAAGTCACCCTTTGATTCAGCCTGCTGTGTATTAACCTGCTACATCAACACAATTCCGTTGATCAATTGTTAGCACTGTTGCAGTGAAACTCCTCATCCTTCAGGAGCAAATAATCACTTTTCTCTTCCCCGTGGGTGGTGTTGGCTGCCTGTCACACCATACCTCATTGCTCCTCGTTAGGCCTGCGTTTTAGTGGATTTTGTCTTATGAGACATGGCACCGAGGTATTGCCGTGATGGAAATAGTACAAATCCTTTAGGCAGGTACAGAAGTTCACCTGGGAAGTGATGATACTGAAACCAAGTGAGAAATTTTGTCCCTGGAAAATGAAAAATTGAGAAACTCGAATCTCTACATCCCACACATCTCGTGTGAAGTTGCAGGCACAGGGTCCAGCTTCCTTCTGTCTCTGCACTGTGCAATGGAGGACCACCTTCCCAGTGATTATTTGTACACACAGCCCTGGAGCTAGGTATTTATACCAGTGGGATCCTAATGCTGTATAAATAATTGCTTTATGCAAACACTGCCTGCTGACTGTATGGCACAGCCACACTATATCAATCTGACAATATAACTGCAGCCGTGGAAGACTACTTAAATACAGCTGGCAAAGCAAGCACACCCTTAGGAAGGTATAACTAACTGCACAGATAATGGTATCAGGTAACTATACCCACAGGAGGGCATAAACATACAAATAATAGCCACAATGTAAGTATGGTATAGAAGTCAGAGGGTCTCGATATTGATATAATAGCAGTAGGATGTCTTTACTCAGAGGAGTGACTAACAGCTGCAGCCTACCTCCAGCCACAGGAGAGGGGAGCTCAGAGAGTTACAGTGCGATATATAACCCTCCCAGCAACACAAGATCACCTGTGTGTGGCCAGAGCAGCATTTGAATTTGAAACTTCAAGGAACTGGGACTTGAAGGATAGGCAATTAACTGCAGAGTGGGTCTGCTCCGAGGAAACAGAATGCTGGGGAGAGGGGAGTTGTGTTTTAGCACAGGAGGATGATGGATGGAGTAGATTGGGCATGAAAGTTGCTGTTCTCCTTCTCACCTTCCCAGGAATTCAATCAGAAAGCATAATTTTTAGGTGAAATGCCAATGTCCTCAAAGAGAGAAGTTTCCCAATGTGTGAAATGGTGACGGGCCCATCCAGATGCAAAGCAGCAACATCCTGCTCTGTGTGCTGAGTACAGGGTTAGCAGCTTCTGCCAGAAAGAAGGGGCTGGGAGAGCAGAGAGATTCGAAAGCAGCACTTTGTGCAGTGACAAAGAGCAAACATAAAGGCAAACTGCAAAAATAATATCTCAGCTTGATCTTTCTTTTTCTCCCCCCCAAGCTGGTCTAATTGACCCTCTAAAGGTAGATATCTTTATTTTTCTTTTATTCTCATGCCTCCTAAAACTAAAAAGAGAAATAAAAATCGTTGCCAATTACCCTTTATTTCTGTATAGCTCTACAGCAACAAACCCACCTGAAGAGACAGCAGAAGCAAAATTCTTTCCTGCTGCCTGCCACGTTAGATTGAGCCTAGTGCTGTGTTCTCTGAGCTGTCCTCAGACAGAAATTGGATTGAGTAAAATAATATGAATGCTGTCTCCTCTAGATGTCCACATGGACTTTATATCTTTCATAAGACGTGTGTTTGACAGTGAAAGGGGAGTGACTTAGTTTTAAAATAGAATCAGTTTAATGCTTCCATGCAGTGCTGATCAGTGTACTGTTTAAGACAAGACACTGGGTTTTGGAGTAGGGTTTTGTGATTTATTTATTCATTTTGGTTTTGGAAGATGTGGATTATCAAAACCTACAATTGAGTGCCTAAGCAGCTGCCCAGGCCATAGTGTTTCCAAGGCTGGCAAATCACCTGGCTGATTTCTGAGAAGTTGCTCTGATCAGTTCTGATTTTTAGGAGCAGAGAGCCAAATAAATTCCTTGGTATCTCTTTGGAAATGTAGTATAAATATGTAATGATTAGACTGGTTTTCCTTTGTCCTTGGTGCAGTGAGAGCTGTCTGAATGCTAAGGCAGCTCTGTACGATTTGCTGCCTGGAACAGACAGGTGATCATCTAAGAGAACATTGTACCCCGTGAATGGCTCATTGGAAATCTAAGAATAATCTCCATTATAGAGGTAAGCTGCAGTGTCTGGCCTCTTTACCTTATACTCTGCAAGCAATAGGATCAGGAAACCCTTGAGGCTCAGGAGAGGTAGATTTTTTGCTTGAAGCTTCACTTACAGCAGGATGTGCACTGTTCCCTGAAGAAAGCTTCTTTGGGAGGGTGTCTCATTAGCAATGCATAGTCCCTTTTTAAAAGTTCAACCTGGGAGCCTTTCTTGATTTAAAGTGACTGGAAAGTGATGGGGCATCATGCTGGTGGGTTGGGCATGGGTAGTAAGAAGCCCTACAGGTAGAAGGAAAGGCCATCAAGAAGGGGGGGGGGGGGAGGGGAGTGATGCTGAGCACTGAGAGATGTCAGCTACATTATTCACTGATTTCCTTCAGGCCAGCTGCAAGGCTTGGTTCTGCTCTGCTGCACTCAAAAATCACCGTGGTGAGTGCTCTGCTCCATCTCCCAGCCAATTTAACAATGTCAATGGATAGATTTACCAGATGGTATCAGACTATCAATGTCTGACAGGACCTCATAATCACAGTTTAGATTGGTTGAAACCAAGGTTTCTGGAATGACACAAAGCACTTACGTTTATTGGTTACACAATCTGGTTGGGTCTAGTCCTAATCAGAGTCCTGAACAGGTCAGCACTTGCAGAAATGAGGCAGACTTCAGGACACATCTGTTACAAGAGGCGGCAGAGGACTTTTAGGGGTCCTCTTCCTTGGTGGTACGGACATTTTAACCTTACTTGCAGTCTTGGCCCTTCCTCCAGCAGGAACCATTATTGATGATGGACAAAGACTTTTTGAGAAAACATTAATTGTTTCAGAGCTCTGTGAGAACAGCAATCAAAGCAAGTCTACACTACTCATAAATAATTACCAACCTGTTGGGAGTGTCTCCCAGAGTGGGCAGTTTCTCTTGTTCATTTCAGGATTTTGGGGGCTGTGTTCCTCTGGAATTGCTCTCAGGTTGGCAGAGAGGACTATTGTCCTTTAGAGAGTGATTTAAGACAATGCCTAATTATGGCATTTTGAACCCTCTGACACTTCTCTTGCTCCTCCCAAGGGAGGGTTCGCCTGTAATGAACACAGAAGAGCTAGAGCTGAAGAGAATGTGAACACAAAAGGGGAGCACATGATGAGAAGATGCTTCATTTAGCAAATGGACAGAATAGGACAGAATAGGATATACCAGGTTGTACTTCAACCTTGGTAGGTCTAGGAACCTCTTTTTTTTGGGTTACAGATCAAACACACTCTGCTTGCCAATGAACCCCACGGTGGCCCTTTGGTCACTGATGATGTACAACTGATATTGGCAAGGCTATTCATCAGGGTTTTTGTGGGGATGTCTTCTGTAGCTCACAGCTTCCTGTCAGTGGTGTTTGCTAGCCTGTCTGACAGTCTCAACTGAGTTACAGTAGATTGAGATGGTCATTAGTCCTCTTATTGACAGTCCTAGCAGGCTGTGCATGAAGTACTTTGTGGAGTGTAAACTCCCTTCCTGTACTTGGACAAGGCTCTTCCAGTGTAGGTGAAGGTACAAAGGCAAGCTGCTGCCGTACTGCTGGGGAAACTGTGCTGGCCTGGCTGTGCTCTGCAGATAACCCTATCACCTTTTCCTTGAGAAATGGGCAGAAAATTAATAAAGCAGTTGCTTGGCTTTCTGGCACTAATGAGGTGAGTGCTCCTCTGTGAGTCTGTGGTGTGAAAATAGTGAAATGCATTGATGCACTCTGGTGGTACTTACCATCTGGAGATGTGCTCAGCTGCCCTGCAGTCTGCTGCTGCTGCTGCAGACACCCATTAACCTAGTTCACTGTGGGGCTGTGCATGTGTTCCATATTCTTTCAGTGGCTGATACAGTCCTGAAAAAAGGAAGAGAATAACATAATGATATTTTTGTTTCAGTGACTTCGAAACTGTTCTGAGAAACTGAGATTTTTGGAGGCTTGACCACACTGCAGTGAAGTGCTTCCCTCTTGCTGTGGTGCTACTAAATTGAGTTTTCCCTTTGAATCCCAAAGTAACACAATGGGAAGTGAAAAGTTAGCTTGAATGCTCAATGGTGCTAACAGTGTACCACGAAGATGTAGGTATCTGTGAGCAGGAGTAAGCAGAGCATGCTTGCTCGGTCTGGAGTGCTTGGTAGCAAATATGTAGTTAAGATTGAGGTAGAGGTGGTGTAAGGAAGTCCGGAGAATGCCTTCATGCCTTTCCCCCCTCCCCCCAAGTGGTTAATTTTCAAGCCTATTAAAGTGAGTGGAAGTTCTTAGCATGACCTGTGCCTCCAAGCATTTTGCTACTCCAGTGGTATTTGCTCAGCTCCCCATAGCAGCTGCCGCTGTAGACTTACTGCATATAGTTTGTTGTATTTTGTTTGGATCCAACTGACAAGGTCTGTTGCAGTTTTGTCTTTACTGCACTTATTCTCGGGGATTAAGGAGTTCAATATGCTTTCATTTAGTTAATGACCAGAAATTGTGCATTATAAGGTTTCAGTTCCCAAATTCCATCGGATGATACTTTTTTTCCACAGCAGTCAGCTGCTTTGTGTCAGTTTAACTTTCAAAGAAACGTAATAACAATTTGATGGTAATGGTGAAGCAGTTGTACTTCATTAAATCCAACCATCTCTTCCTTCAGATTTTCAGCATTGCAAATTTTACTTGGCTCTGACTACCCTTTCACAACCACTCCTGCTCAAGGCCATTTCAGAATATCCCACCTCGACCCATACACGGTCTGTGACGGTGATGGCCCAAATTTTACCAACAAAAAGAGGCAGTTAACAGTAAACTTGCGGCTTTCCTTTTTCCAAAGAAGGAAAAATGCTCTCAGTAAGAGGTTTGTATGGAGCTCCACAGACCTTCCCTCCATACACCTTAGAGAAATGCCTGGTAGATGGATATGTTGGTCAAGATCAGGCTGAGGAAAACCCAGAATCCTGAGAGACTGCTTGGGGATGTCATATATGCTTGCTCTGTTCTTGGTCTTCCCTGGAGCTGTGGAGCTTCACTTCAGCTCTTGTGCTGAGGACAGCATGTCAAGCTAGACAGAGCCTTAGTCTGGGTCAGTGTGGCTGACACTACATCACCTTTGTTGCTACTGTGAAGCCTGAGATATTTTTTTCTAGTGATGATTGAGTTTAGGATTTCTTAAATAACTTCTCATTAAAAGAAAAAAAAAATGTTCATTTACTGTTGCTACTGAATAATGATGACCTTCACCTCAGCTGGCCTCTTGGTGGCACTCAGCTACACTTCCCTCTTACTCCTTGTGGTGAGAGGCAACAGTAATGTTCAATTAATCTCAAAGTGCTGGAGATGTGGCGAATTACTCAGTACAGGATTGAGTAGTGCAAAGCCATTGTTTAGATGCTAAATCCTTTGTAGTTGGTAGCAGTTCTTAGGAGGAACCAGGGAAAAAGGGGGAATTTGTGTCAGTCAGTAGCTGTTTTCATCAGCACCTTAAAAAGAAAAACCTACACTAAGCCTACCTGGAAAAAAAAAAAGCAGATGCATTTTTCCCCCCATATAAATTCTGTTCACCCACTTTTGTCTTGGCTTTCTGTTACCAAGTTGGTTTTTGTTATGTTTTCCAGCTGCCCCAAATACAGCCCTGCTTTAGCATTACAGCCTCTTTTTAACTGAGGTCTTCTTAGCACTAATACCCCTGCATTCTTTTCATTGGAAATACTGCTGTTGCCATATGAAATAGCCCTGAAAATTATCCTCTGACTCAGAGGCTGTCCTTTGTGAATGCAAACTGAAAAGCTAAGGATATACCTACACAAGGATGGGAAATCTGCATCATAAATTGCCAATGTTCTAACACAAGAATGTAATTGAACACCGTAATCAGTGTTTCAAGGGATTTGTTGCTGAATTGGTGCTTTCTCAGTCTCAGTCACTAGCTTGTTTGCAAGAAAAGATCCTCACCGTAAGGTGGCTGTTGGGTGGTTTATGTGAAATGCCATGGTGGTCTCCTTTTGTTCTCTCATAGACATACTGATAGGAGAAGCAAAGAACTGAGGGTGAGAAAAATTTTGCTTCTGGAGACCAGTACTGGCTGTGGCAGGTGAGGCATCAAGGCTTTGTCTTCCAGCTGCCTCTGCCACATGTGGTGTAGGGTAAAGTCTGTCTCTCCGTGTTGCCCGCCCAGTGGAGCTCTTGCACACTGAAGTTGATTTTGGTGTTAAAGGGAAGAACTAAGAGCTCTCAAGTGAAGATGTTCTTGTATAACTTAGCATGCTATGGATGAAGGGAAAACACCCTCTCCTGCACTTTGGCTTTGAGAAGAGTGGTGGGAGCCTAGCACTACTGAGGAAGAGCAAAACATAGTGAGGAAAAGCAGAGGGATTTGACTCACTGGTTGGTCTCATTCTTCAGTACTTTCGTGGCCTTTCAGTTAATTTGTCTTGAAGCTCTCTGCCACATGAGGGAAAGTTATCTTGAGAGCCGGGAGAGGTGTCTTGCCTGGGCCCCTCTGGAGAAGGAGTTCACTAGTAATGAAGGTGGCTGTTCCAGCTTGTCACCTTAGTGGATCTCCATGAAGTCAAAGGTCTTGTCCTTTTGCTGGTACTCAGTGATTTGTGTGCCGTGTTACCTGCCTGAAGCCACAGTACATTTTGCTGCATGCAGTTTTATGTAGCACTTCTGAGATGCTGGGAGACAGTGATCCAACCCAGTTTTCCTTCTAATGCTCATTTCTGCACGAAGATAAAAAGTGTTTTCTAGGATTCCCATGAGGACCAATTTAGAGTTTAGTTTTGACTGAATTACTTGGATATATGTAAATAGAATCCAGCACTTAAGAGAAACACAGATGAAAGACACTTTCAGGAGGGCTTGGGGCAGACATTGTCAGTTAGCCTGCAGCAAGCACCTCAGAGCAAATCCTGCACTTCTCCCTTTTATTCTAGTTTATTCCTTTCTCCTTCACATCTCAGTCACTGGTGAATACTGTTGCTGTGAGATGCATCTTTGTTTTGGACACTTGTGTCTTAGATCTACTTTGGGTCTGTGGCTGGCCCCTTTTATGTAGTCTTGGGCCACAGAAAAAAAAGCTTTTGTGCCATCCCTGAATCCCTGGTGTTTGTGAAAAATTGGAGTCATAAATATGGATGTCACAATTTGTTGGCATGAGCAGGAAGGGAGGCAAAGATTAAGGAAAACTGCTTTGATTAGCTGACTCTGTGCTGGGGCATGTGAGCCCCACATGTAGGCAGCACTGAAAAGGGAATGTGGGATGCCTCATTACCCCCTGCTGTGAGCATGTGATTGGTGAAGAGCAGCCACCTGCAAAGCTGGTAGCCCAGGCAGGACATAGTGTGTAGGCAGCAGATGTAAATGGAGCAGGGGCTGTAAGTACAGGTGAGGTTGTAAAGGACTGCATGGTCCTGCATCTCTGTCATACAAGGCAGGAGTTCAGTGTCTGTCAGTCAGTTCACACCTTGGATCAGTAAGCTTGCAGCACCAGGCTCCACTCCAGACACATCTCCTGTGAATGGCGAAGGTGATGTCCAAGGGCTCACCTCTATTCCTTATGCTAGGAGCCCTAATTACAGTCTTCTTGATGGGTAGTTATTCTTCATCTGGGTCATAACATAATTGAATCACTGCTTTTCTATCCAAGCCCACCTACTAACCTTCCTTTGGGAAGCCATGACCTCTGCAAAAATTACCTGCAGGGCTGTAGCTGGAAGGGGTTTGGGACCATTCCAACAAACAGGCAGTGCTTGCTGCCCATGTGGCAGGGTCATGTCCACCTGTATCACCAGAAAACACTTTGCATATCCCACATAGTGAAAAGTAGGGGAAGGAGAGCTGCAGAAACCAAGAGGGCTTTAGGAAACAGAGTCCTGGGGATGCTGACAACAGCTCATGTAGTCCTGTTCCATATGAGTGGAGCAACTGCTGTGCTTGCAGCACAGGTTTGGTGCTATGCAGCCACAGCTTTGGGCTTGCACCAGTGGTAGTGAGAGAGATCTTCTTGCAACACAGACAGTGTGGCTGTGGTTTCTCCCTCATGCAGACAAAAAGCAAATGATGAGTTTAGGGTTCTTCTGGAGAAATAGGTTTTTCTCTCCTTCTAAGCAGCTGCCCTGTTTCCAGGTCTTTTTCACCCTTTCACCCTGTTACAAGGGTGTATAGTGTGTACAAGGAGACTGTTGGTGGTGAAATGAATTAATTGCAATCTTTTTTCCCCGTATTTTTTTTTTTTCCTGTTAGAATTGAGTTTCCTGAGCTTGGATTTCACTGTTTTCCAGATCTGCCTGTGTGTCTTCCCCTATAATTTTCATTTGAGTGTGCCCTGTCCCACTGGGCCAACCCAGGCAGCAATAGAGCTTTTCCTTGCACAGGATCTCCAAGCCCACAGGGAGCAATGTCTTGGGAGGAGGTGAAGGGATAGTGGTGTGTGCACTTATTGTTGTGTTTCTGCAAGTGGAGGAAACTAGACAGCATAGTGGACATCAGCAGGACCTGAGAGAGATTCTTTCACTCTATGGCAGGCACAAGCAGCTGGTATCATGATATTATCATGGAAAGTGCTTACGGCTCGTACGGCTACAGGCTCTTCAGGAGAGACAGGCAAGGAAGAAGGGGTGGAGGGGTGGCCCTGTACATCAGGGAGGCACTGGATGCTGTTGAGATGGAGATCAGGGATGATAGGGTTGAGTGCTTGTGGGTGAGAATTAGAGGGAAGACCAACAGGGCAGACATCCTGGTTGGAGTCTGTTATAGACCACCCAACCAGGAGGAGGATGTCGATGAGGCATTCTATAGGCAGCTTAAGGCTGTCTCAAGATCACCTGACCTCGTTCTCATGGGTGACTTCAACCTGCCTGATATCTGTTGGGATCTCAACACAGCAGAGAGGAGGCAGTCTAGGAGGTTCTTAGAGTGCATGGAGGACAGCTTCTTATCCCAGGTGCTGCGTGAGCCTACCAGGGGTAAGGCTATGCTTGACCTCCTCTTCACCAACAGGGAAGGGCTGGTGGGTGATGTGGTGGTCGGAGGGTGTTTAGGCACCAGTGACCACGACATAATAGAGTTTTCAGTATGCAGCCAAGCCAAGAGGGGCAGCAAGAAGACCTCCACTCTGGACTTCCGGAGGGCAGACTTCAGGCTGCTCAAGGAACTAATTCAGAAGGTTCCTTGGGAATCAGCCCTTAAAAACAAAGGGGTCCAGGAGAGCTGGACCTACTTCAAGGAAGAACTATTGAAGGTGCAAGAACAGGCTGTGCCGGTGTGCCGGAAGATGAGCCGCCGGGGCAGACGGCCAGCCTGGATGGGCAATGAACTTTTAATAGAACTTAGGGAAAAAAAGAGGGTGTATCATCTTTGGAAGAAAGGGGAGGCAACCTACAGAATGTTTAGGGATGTTGCTAGGTTGTGCAGGAAGAAAATTAGGGAGGCAAAAGCCCATTTAGAACTTAGACTGGCCTCTGCTGTGAAGGACAACAAAAAGTCCTTCTATAAATACATCAATAGCAAGAAGAAGGGCAAGGACAACCTCCACTCCTTGGTTGACACGGAGGGGAACGTTGTAACAAAGAATGAGGAAAAGGCAGAGGTACTTAACACCTTCTTTGCCTCAGTCTTCACTAGCAGGGCAGAACGTCTTCCAGACAGCTGGCCTGCAGAGCTGGCAGAAGGAGCCAGAGAGCTGCATAGTTTACCACTGCTCCAAGAGGAAGTTAGAGATCTACTGAGCCGCTTGGACCCCCACAAGGCCATGGGACTGGATGGGATCCATCCTAGGGTGCTGAGATTGCTGACAGATGAGCTGTCCAAGCCACTTTCCATCATTTTTCAGCAGTCCTGGCTCACTGGAGAGGTCCCAGAAGACTGGAAGCTGGCTAACGTGGTGCCCATCCACAAGAAGGGCCGGTTGGATGAGCCAGGGAATTATAGGCCTGTCAGCCTGACCTCAGTGCCAGGCAAGATTATGGAACGGGTCATCTCGAGTGCGATCACACAGCACTTACAGGATGACCAGGGGCTCAGGCCTAGCCAGCATGGATTTAGGAGGGGCAGGTCCTGCCTGACCAACCTGATCTCCTTCTATGATCAGGTGACCCGCCTGGTGGATGTGGGGAGGCCTGTGGATGTGGTCTACCTGGACCTCAGCAAGGCCTTTGACACCGTTCCCCACAGCAAACTCCTGGCCAAGCTGGCAGCCCGTGGCTTGGACAGGAGCACACTGCGTTGGGTTAGGAACTGGCTGGAGGGCCGAGCCCAGAGAGTGATGGTGAATGGTGCCACATCCAGCTGGCGGCCTGTCACTAGTGGTGTGCCCCAGGGATCAGTACTGGGCCCCATGCTCTTCAACATCTTTATTGATGATCTGGATGAGGGCATTGAGTCCATCATCAGTAAATTTGCAGATGACACCAAGCTGGGGGCAGCAGTTGATTTGCTGGAGGGCAGAGAGGCTTTGCAGAGGGACCTCGACAGGCTGGACAGATGGGCAGAGTCCAATGGCATGAGATTTAACACATCCAAGTGCCGGGTTCTGCACATTGGCCACAACAACCCCAGGCAGTGCTACAGGCTGGGGTCAGAGTGGCTGGAGAGTGGCCAGGCAGAGAGGGACCTGGGGGTACTGATTGATTGTAGGCTGAACATGAGCCTGCAGTGTGCCCAGGCAGCCAAGAAGGCTAATGGCATCCTGGCTTGCATCAGGAACAGTGTGGCCAGCAGGAGCAGGGAGGTCATTGTGCCCCTGTACACTGCACTGGTTAGGCCGCACCTTGAGTACTGTGTCCAGTTCTGGGCCCCTCAGTTTAGGAAGGATGTTGACTTGCTGGAACGTGTCCAGAGAAGGGCAACAAAGCTGGTGAGGGGTTTGGAACAGAAGCCCTATGAGGAAAGGCTGAGGGAGCTGGGGTTGCTTAGCCTGGAGAAGAGGAGACTGAGGGGTGACCTTATTGCTCTCTACAACTACCTGAAGGGAGGTTGTAGCCAGGCAGAGGTTGGCCTCTTCTCCCAGGCATCCAGCACCAGAACAAGAGGACACAGTCTCAGGCTGCACCAGGGCAGGTTTAGGCTGGATGTTAGGAAGAAGTTCTACACGGAGAGAGTGATTGCCCATTGGAATCGGCTACGCGTGGAGGTGGTGGAGTCACCTTCACTGGAGGTGTTCAGGAGAAGACTTGATGGGGTGCTTGGCTGTATGGTCTAGTTGTTGGGTGGGTTGGATTGTTTGATGGGTTGGACGCGATGATCTTGAAGGTCTCTTCCAACCTGGTGTATTGTATTGAATGAATAAAATCAGCTTGGATTTGCTCTCTGTTAAAGGTAGTTCCCTTAATATCCCCCCTGCTTAAGATGCCAAAGGTGCTCACCTGTACCTGAGCAGCCTCTGCCATCTTCAGATAGTCCTCACCCACCCGGGTCTTTGGACTCACACCAGGTCTCAGATGTCCTCTCCTGATTGGCTTTAGTGCTTGGAGCATCTTCAGGCCCATCCAGAAACAAACCCAGAGCACTTCACTTTGATGTGTAAAGTCTGAATTAATGAAATCACTGAATTTGTGTGTTGTGCCTCTTGGGGAGGAAGAGAGCGAGGGGAATGTGTTGGCCTATATTTAATCAGAGGGAAAATCTTGTTTAGTTGCATGCACAGAGACAAGATTTCTCAGACTGTAAGGTCTCTGTTGCTCATGTGCAGGGTCTCTGAACTGACCCCTTTCTCTGTGTGGAAGCTTTTGCTGATTTGTAAGCTACTGGCCAGAAAAAGGCAAAACTAGAAGTGGGTAGATTCAGATTGGATGTTAGGAAGAATTTCTTCACCATGAGGGTGGTGAGACACTGGAAGAGGTTGCCCAGGGAGGTGGTAGAGCCCTGAAAATTCTATGATTCTATGAAAAGAAAGCTTTCTTTTTTCCCCCTTGAATCTTGAAATGGGATTTAGACAAAGAAGCATCTCCATTAGCTGTTTGTGGCTGTGTGCAACAGGAGAGCAAGTCCTCAGGTCTGAGCAGTATGTGAAGTTTAATTCCTTAACAGCTGTGGAGAACTTGGCTGCTGCGGTGATTAATGCTATAGGGGAGGCAAGGCCGTGGGGACCATGGGACCCTGGAGTTAGATCAGGCTTTGAGTGGGGTGAGTTGAGCTGGATGCTAAGAGACCCCTGGCTCTGTGGTTTCATCAGCACGTGGAAAGGCTGTCTGTTAGGTTATCACCATTAAACCACTGAAGAGAAAGAAGAGGCTCTCAGTTAAAAATAGGGGATAGCCTATAATTAAAAAAGTGTGCCTTCATATTTCTGCACTCAGTGATTGAATTAAGGCAATAAAACCACTCTTAAACATGCACTTCATGAGGCTTTCATCATGCAGTTTATGGTTTTAATATTCCTGCACTGGGCTCTGTTTTTCTATGTGCTTTTTATGTGCAATCTGTCTGCAGCGGTCAGGGACGAGGCACAGCCAGTGACAGTATTTGCATGCGGCTCTCTGAGCTCAGAGAAGCAGGAGCTGGCAGCCCCAGAGCTGCTTGGGGCCAGCCTGTCTGCCAGCAGATCAGGTTCCCTGTGCCTTGGCACTGTGGTGTTTTGCTAAATTATAAGCTGAGCCCAGTCTACACAAGGCATGTTTTTCCAGCAAGTTGAGCACATCAGTTGTTCAGCTGAATCTCAGCTGGACTCTCTTCACTTCACTGGAGAGGGCAGAGCACTTTACTGTCCTAATTAATCATTAATTAGGGGCGCAAGGTCTTAACACGTGTTGCAGGAGCTGCTCAGTATCCTGCAGGATTATCACCAAATTTATTTGTCCAACTCCAGCATCAAGCAAACTGCAAGTGGGGAGGGAATAGGAAGGTTTAACATTTTTTTTTTTCCCCCTGCCCATATGCCTTCCCCATACAAAACAGCTTTGGGAGAGAACACTGTTCTGCAGTAACATTGATTATTTTTCTGTGGTGCTGTCTCAAAGCAAAAAAAAAAAAAAAAGAAAGAAAAAAAGTGTTGCTGCAGTTGCTGCTCATTGTTTTGGCAGGGTTATTCCTCAAATTATTCCTCCCTGTGGAAGATGTGCTTGGGAGCTGATCCTGAATCACAGGTAAAGGAACAGAGCAGAACCGAGAGGGGCCAGGCAGCAAGTTGTTTTGTGTGTCTGCATCACTTAAGGATGTGGTTTAATGGCCATGGTGGTGTTACCTCAGTGGTGGAACTTGATGATCTTGAAAGTCTTTGCCAGTCAAAACAATTCTATGATTCTATGGAATTTCCTGGATTCTGCCTGGTCCCTTGTACTAGCTTGCTTTATTTGGGTGGAAACCCATTGATATTGTGATCTCAGTGTCTTGTAGGATGACTTGGTGCAGTCTCTTGGGGTTAAATAACAATACTATGGTCTCCAAACCATCTCGGGGATGACAACCTGGCTGTTCTCTTTTGCTACTTGCAATCTATTATGCTGCTGCAGGAGGCTATAAATGCTTTGTTTGCCTTTTTTCTACACAGCTCCTGTAAATCTTTCTTCCCCTGCTCAGGGTGTGACTTATGGCTAGTCAGAGGGTTGGTGAAAATCACTTGAAAGGAAAACACCAATTTGCTGGTCAAATAGCCACTAAGTCACTTGTTTATAAGGACAGGGAGAAACATTCCTGGAAATCACAGCTCCATGCCTCTTAAGAGTTGACCCCATTACTTGTGGCATAGCAGTGGTGTTGACTGTGTATTGCTCTCCTCTGGCATGGGATGGCAGATGGTGTGCCTGCAAAGAGCTGGGCTAGCAAAAGGAGGAGCTTTGAAATCAGTATGGGCAATAGTGCTTCCTTCTTGCATAAAAATAAGCCTGCCCCATGGCTCAGCTTGGTGGCAGTCTTAGAGTGCAATAGTTCACAGAACTGGCAAACCTGCACAGGGCTGATGTCTTCTGATGTTTTCCTATGAGCAGCCTCAGTGAGGCCTTGGACCTGCCAGGTGGGACTTTGCCATGCACAAGTTTGAGGGGGAGATGTTTGCCACAAATTCTCAGTTTTGGAGTGAGAAAGCCTTCAGAAGAGCAGGAGCCTGAGTCTGACTGTGCTGATGTCAGTCTGGATTTAGCTGCATTGAAGGGAATGAGGTTAGTCTAGATTGACACCGGCATGAAAGGAGGGCAGAATTAGGCTTACGGTATCTAAAAAATGTCTTAGGTTCTGATTCATCAAAGGACTTAAGTGTGGCTGAATTCCTCCTAAAGCACATATGTTAGCATTTTGCTGACAGGGGACATTTATTTTTATTCAGAAATATCAGAGAGGACTAAAAGGAGCATTTTTGAAATGGCTTACTTCTGACTGGAAGTATAATTGGCTCCAAATTTAGGGGCAACTGCAAGAAAACGTGTTGTAGGCTGAGAATTTCTTGTGTGCTAAATAGTGTGTTTAATTGCAGAAAGCTTCTAAGGAAAATATTGTGTCAGTTGCAATGACAACATTGCTAGCAGAGTGGTGTAATTATTAGTTTTGATAATGAAAGAATATACTATCATTTGGAGCCCAGAAAGCTATGGATGTGGTTTTTTACACATTTTAACCTATTTCTGTATGATGTTATAATCATGACATCACAATCTCGAGACAATGTAAGCACTTGTTTGCCCTTTCTACACCAAAATACCCCAGACATGCAATTACCTCATGGCTACAACATTTCTGACAAGTCTTATGGCTTAAATACTGCAAGCCCTGAACGCTGATAGCTACAGAAAACATTAAATATTCATTTGCTGATACAGGTATTTATAACCCCCCCATTTCTCTATTGAGTGAGTGGTGGCTTTCAGGTCACCCAATTCAATAGGTGTGGAGATATCCGAGGACTCAGGGATTCTTGCTTATTTCAGGTTCTGTAGTTTTCTCTTGGGCAAAGTCAATGCAGTACACATCCAAGTGTCGGGTTCTGCACATTGGCCACAACTACCCCATGCAGTGCTACAGGCTGGGGTCAGAGTGGCTGGAGAGCGGCCAGGCAGAGGGGGACCTGGGGGTACTGGTTGATAGTAGGCTGAACATGAGCCTGCAGTGTGCCCAGGCAGCCAAGAAGGCCAATGTCATCCTGGCCTGTATCAGGAACAGTGTAGCCAGCAGGAGCAGGGAGGTCATTCTGCCCCTCTACACTGCACTGGTTAGGTCACACCTTGAGTCCTGTGTCCATTTCTGGGCCCCTCAGTTTAGGAAGGATGTCGAGTTGCTGGAACGTGTCCAGAGGAGGGCAAGGAAGTTGGTGAGGGATTTGGAACACAAGCCCTATGAGGAGAGGCTGAGGGAGCTGGGGTTGCTTAGCCTGGAGAAGACTCAGGGGAGACCTTATTGCTCTCTACAACTACATGAAGGGAGGTTGTAGCCAGCTGGGGGCTGGTCTCTTCTCCCAGGCAACCAACTCCAGAACAAGAGGACACAGTCTCAAGCTGTGCCAGGGGAGGTTTAGGCTGGACGTTAGGAAGAAGTTCTATACAGAGAGAGTGATTGGCCATTGGAATGGGCTGCCTGGGGAGGTGGTGGAGTCACCATCACTGGAGGTGTTTAGGAGTAGACTGGATGGGGTGCTTGGTTGCATGGTTTAGTTGATTAGATGGTGTTGGACACAATGATCTTGAAGGTCTCTTCTGGTCTGGGCTATTCTATGCTATTCTATGCTATTCTATGCTATTCTATGCTATTCTATGCTATTCTATGCTATTCTATGCTATTCTATGCTATTCTATGCTATTCTATGCTATTCTTACCATGGTTTGTTCTGCTAATAGTCCCTGTGCGTGAACTGCCCCAGCCTAATTCATATACACCCATACAAATACATAGCACTCTGTGCAGAGCTGCAGCTCCTCTGATTTTTTGCAAGGTGCAGACTGACCTTCCACTCTCCTGGTGCCTCATAGTTAATAGCTGGGAGACAAACAGCCTTGGTTGGACTGCAGGAGGGGAGGCGGTGTGAGGTTTCCATTTAATCTCTTCTCTCTCCCTGAGCTCAGTAAACAAAACTTCATTTTTTTGAATCATTGCAAGGTGCTTGTCTTTTCCAAAGGGTGAACAAATCTCCCACTCCCCCATAAGCAGTGTAATTTATTTGTATTGAAGCAGTCTGTGCCTGCCTAGTCTGTTCTGGCCAAAGCAACCCCTCCTGTTGAACTTGGTTTTGGCTGGCTGGTGTTTGGGAGGCCTCAGATTCAGGAAGAAACATGACTATTACTAGCAGCAAATGTTAGATGGTGCCTCAGCTTTAAAACAAGCAAACTGTTTTGGTCCTGATCTGTATCAGCACAGAATTGTCTGATTTATATTTCAGAGGGTATAGACCCTGTTTATGTGAGCTTGTGGTTTCCAGATTGTATATGTATCAATGCTGTGCCTGCCCCAGGGTCTTTTTGAAGCCTCTGTATGTGTTGCTCTTGTTGCTGGCAGTGCCAGGTTTGCTGCTTTCAAGCTGCTCAGGGTGAGGAAGGAGCTGGGGGTTTCTCTGAGTTGTGCTCTTAAGTTTCACCAGCAAAGAGCAGTGCATAAGTGTCACCTCTGATATCAGTAAATGACCCAGGAAAATTAGACTGAGGGAGCCAGGAGCTCTTCCCAGTGATTACATGGTGGTGAAGAAATGGGCAATAAAGCCACAAGAGGTGCATGTGCCTCCAGGTGCCTCCCTGTTGGTGTGCCCCACTGAAATGATGGATAAAGCCAGGGGGCTCTGTGTTCACAGAATCATAGAACTATTAGGGTTGGAAGGGACCTCAAGGATCATCCAGTTCCAATCCCCCTGCCATGGGCAGGGACACCTCACAGTAGGTCAGGTTGCTCAGAGCCACATCCAGCCTGGCCTTAAAAACCTTCATGGTGCTCCTCAATGACAAATTAGATCTTCCCCTACTAGTTGCCTGAAACCTCACTTACTGGTGTTTTGGACAAGCTGAGCAGTTGTGCAGCTGTTGGTGTTTCTCCAAATGGCCTCAGGCAGTAAGGACTGATTTACTTGAGGGGCAAAGGAACCACATCCAACATACTGCATTTTTAAAGAAAAACCAAAAAAAACCCAACCCAACCAACCAAATATTTATTACCACCTGCCAGGTGGTCAGCACAGCTGGCTTGATGCCTTCCCTCTTGCAATAATAGTCCATACTAGAGGTGTTAGATGAAGAGGGGAGTTTCTCTGTGCCCAAGTAGCCAAACTGCTTCTAGCCTGGAGCTTTGTCTGGTGAAGGAGGAACCTTCGAGCTGAGAAGAGCCTCCTTTGCTATCCTGACAGGGGGTGGAGGGCAGGGACCTGCATTTCCAGGTGTGCTGTGGCTTGGTGCTGGGCTGGTCCTGCTGCAGCGACTGAGAACTGTGTGGGTTTGCAGTACCAGGCTGCAGTACTGCTTTTGGAAGTTGATTTATTTCTATTCTTCTGTAAAGCCTGGTTGTCATCTTGCTGAACTTTCTTTTTTTTTCCCCCCCCCCCCCCCCCCAATAAGTGAGGGGTTGAAATGCCTTCTGTTGCATGTTTTTTATCTGTTCAGCCCTGAGGAAGCCTTTCTGTTCACACCCTCCCTCAGGTACATAGCTATTTAGCTGTTATTTGCAGGAGTGCATCACTTTTATGCTTCATGTACTTAAAAGGAAGTTAAATAAATAACTCCTTCCTTTTAGTTTGTCTTGGACTCTTCACCCCTAAGAAAATGTGCAGCCAAGTGGAATTAGGGAAGGGCTGTACAGCAAACAGTTTGCCCAGGAAATGCATTTGGTTTTAATTGCCTCATTAAGTCAGGTTGTGATGGATTATATGACCTTACCCAATGCAATCTGACATAATGGGATGCTGTCAGAAGCTCTGGAATTGCAGAGTGGTATTCACTTGACTTGGGGTTTTCTTGCTTGTGTTTATAGCCGAGTCGCTCACGTGCGGTGGTTATAGGCATTAGGAACGCCTTGGCATGAGAAAAGGCAAGGTCATTAATGCTTTTTGTCATGATTACTTGATGGGCTTGTTGTTCCACCAGGAATTAATGCCTTGCTGCTAGCACAGGAAGGAGGCGTGGGGCTGTCATGCTGTCGTGCTGTGGGGTGGGTGTTAGGCTCACACATTTCTGATGGTGCCTTCCAGGACTCAGTCCATCAGCTGTTATCAAGGATTGCAGCTGGTAGCAGCACAACTCTTCCTCGCAACCCACAGATTAATTTTCAGCTGAGGATAGCTGAGGTACTTAAAATTCTTTGACTGGTGTTTAATAAACATGCCTTGAGTAGGCCCCTGCACGCTGCACGTGTACAGAGAGGGGTATAGCAAATGGAGGTGGTGTGTCCAAGGCAAAGCAAGCTTGCTTGGCAGCTGGGGCTGGCTTTGCTACTCCAGCCATGAGGGAACAGCAGCCTTCTCATTTCCTGGCTTGTGTTGGTGCTCTTTGTAACAGAGATGTACAATAATATCCTCCTCTTTCTGTGGTAGATGAGTTTTGTAGGTCTCAAACTGTTTAAACGAGACTTTTGGCCACCCTGGAGCTCAAATAGCCTCTCCAAAAAAGGTGGAGGAACCCTCCCACATCCTCAGGTAAGTCATTATGCTGCATTTGTTTTCCAAACCCTGAGAAAAAGAAAAGGGTAATTTTGAGCATAATCCCTCTTGCCTTTTCTGCCTGAGAGCCTCTCAGTTGTTACATTAATTTTTGGATTCAACCCAAGCTTATGAATATTTATTTGGCCCTCTCCATTGATCCATCTCTGCACCCCATCTTTTTCCAGAATAATTTTCAGTGGATGAAGTTTTTTGGAAACAGTGTTTCCACATCCAGGTCTGAGTCAAACAGCACTTCTTTGTTGAAATAAGAGGGTACTGGTGTTTCATACACCATAGGTGGTTATATTTAATAACCAAGAACTGGACCATTGACTTGGATGAAGCCCCAGCATGTATAAATGCTCTTACAAACTTTGATTAGGATGGCAGGTTTTTGACAGCTGAGTCAGCTAGAAGCCTTGAAATATGTCATTTGGGGCTGTTTGTTGGTGATAATGAGTCTCAACTGCCACAGACCTCCCCCCCATGTTTAGAGTTTTCTCCTTCATCAGGACAAGGTCATCCTTCAGAATCTCTTGAAATGGATGCAGCACTGTTTGTTCTCCTGCAGTGGGTCACTGCTGTGGATATTTGTGAAAGCAATAAGTGAGATTTAGGAGGTGCTTACAGATATGGTTATTTTCAGTGAAGCTCACTGAGAAGTTGATTTCCATAATAATTTTTGAGATATGTGGGATGAAAATGAATTCTGAATCACAATATATCTAAACTTTAAAATTTTCCCAGGAAGTGGAGGCACTGCACTCTGTTTTCAGGAGAGTAGGTTGCTGTCTGGAATTTCCGTGGGGCTATGGCTGAACTTGCTGTTATTTTTGTCGGCTTCATTCAAGCTCCTCAGTAGGAGATGGTAGGAGACTGGGAAAATGCATGTCAGGTACAATTTTCAGTTGTTGATGCTGGCAGCCTCTGCAGCTCTGTTGAGCCCTGTGCTTCCAGCCCAGGAATGAGCTTGCAAATGTCAGACAGGGCTGAGCACGCTCTTTAGCCCCACAATTAGTTTGGCCACCACGGCCTGTGCTTGTAGTGTGTGAAGTGAAAACACAGCTGCACATTGTTCTTGTTCAGTCTCCATCTTATCCAGATTCCTTGCACAAACTGATCCTGGAGAAAATTGACTTCATCCCTCTTTTCCCTGTTAATATTGCCCGGACAGAATCCCAAATCAGTTTGCTTCTGCATGTTGCCTGTGTTGTGGCTACTATGGACTTGGAAACCTTAGAGAAGAGCAGCAGAGCTAGGCAGCAGCATGGTTCCCATGGATGCCCCTGAAAATGGAACTACTTCCACCAAACTTTCTTGGAACCCACCAGTGGTTTGGGAAAGCTTACATTTAGTCAGAAACCTTCTTTCTTTCTTTTCTTTCTCCTTTGCTTGTCCACCTCCTCATTCCTATTCCCACTCTTCTCTTTGCCTATTCCAGAAAAGTAGCTTCTGCCCTGAAGTTCTGGTACCGAGTGCTGGTACTGAGCTGCCAGCCCCTTGCTAGAAGCCAGAGCTGGAATACTTTGGGAAAATATAAGCCCATGAAACAACATGGAAGTGTGAACGCTCTTAGGGGGCACAAAGCCATGGAACTAAACCCTGGTCCTGATAAAATCCAAGGAGCTTTTGCTGTAAGGAAGTTCTTTAGCAAGATCAGTTGCTTGTTTGGAGCTGCTGTGCAGTGATTAATTTTTGTTCAGTAAGAGCTTCAACTTCACCTGGGTATATCTGTAGTGATAAGAGGACTGAACCTAGATGTCTGGGGAGAATATGCTAAACTCCACTGCTGGTGGTGACAGGCATTGATAATAGCTACCTCCACAAACCTAGGGGCTTAAATATCTGCTTTATTTGGACTTCCTGCAAATTATACTCACAAGGAGTTTAAGGAAGTGAAATAATCTGTCCTGACAGTGCATGATGTGGAAGTGTCCTTCCTTAACCATCCTGCTGGCTTCAGTGTGGAAGTGTAGGTGGATTGATTGCAGAGAGCAATTGGAAATCACACCAAGGTTTTGGTTTGAGCTGGTGTAGACACTGGAGAAAGAAATGGATAAGGAAAATTTGGTCCAGGAATGTCATTCCTTATATTTCTTAACTGTCCAAGATGGTAGTGAGGTAACTAATTTCCTTGTACCAGAATCACAACTGTGTATTGCTTTGCAGTGCCATTCTCTCAGATTATTGCATTTCAATTCCCATAGTACCCAACTAGGAGACCTGAGCCTCTGAACAGCTGTAATAAGCCTGTGACTTCATTTCTGAATGATGTCTTTTGAGAATATTAAGAAGATTGTGGAATTTAGGAGCAGTGAGCTGGCTGCTGCTCACTGGGGATGGCAGCTTCAGGGGTCAGGAAACACTGTGGTTAATAGGGAATAGTGAGCCAGCTGGGAAGCTCTGGCAAACAAGCTGAGATCTTGGGTGGAAGCTAAGGGAAGAGGGAAAAGGTAGTGAGGCACTTGGGAACAGCCTTCCTCTTGCAGTCCTCATCAGACCTGAGCTCTAGCTACAGGAATCCTTAATTTGAAGGAGCAAATGAAGCTGTTTTTCCTCCTAAATAAGCTGCATTGCTTATTGCAGATCCCTGCATTGCTGCCCTGATCACTGTGCTGGTTGAGTCCTCAGACGTCTTGAATGTATTTTTGCTCTTAGGAGCATCTTAATGGTGGAATGTGGTCTTATTCCTTTTTTTCTGCCTGAACGACCTAGGGTTGAGGCAGAAGTCCTGCTGATTGGAAGAGATTTGCTTGTCATGGCCCATCACAGCTCCAGAACAGATGCTATTCACCTCTTCTATTGGTAAGCCACTGACTTCCCTGCCAAGGGAAGGAAGAGTATTTTGGAGCCAGTTGGCAGCTCTGAGGTCTTTCCATGATCTGGCCAGAGGTCCTTAAAGCCTGAGACATCTGCTGCTTGCAGGAGTCATCCTCTAGCCTCCATTTCTTGCTTTAAAGTAAGGCAGCAAGACCTATTTCACCTTGAATTGCTCAGGAGTGGGCTTTGAGAGGCTGATTATTCACAGTCATGCCTGAAAGTACTGGAGATAGGGTAGGGTTTGTTCCTCTTCAGCTTTCTGATTAGTAAAGTAATAACAACATCTGTCATTGTGAATCCCCTGTGAGGTAGTGAGCTCAGAGCCTGCGCATGAGGTGCAGTTGTAGTCTGTTTGCCTGCAGAACAGATACAGTTTGGGAGGTGGGAGAGCAAACTGTGCCCACCTCATCTCACTGAAACACAATGCTTTCTCAATACATCTTTGGTCCGCTGCAGATTAAATCTCTTCCTAGCTCTTACGAGCAGCTGAATCCCCCACCTCCATCTGAGCTACTCACCACTGTTTGTCAGAAGGGCCACATTTCACCAGCGGTTGGACAGACTCCCACATCTCCTGATCAGATTTCCTGGTGGGTAATGCCTCCTCTGCATGGCACCCTTGGGCTGAAATCAGACCAGCAGGGCGCCTTCCAGTTTCATTCTGCTGATGGTTCTCCAGCCATCCTGTCTAAAAAGCAGTGTGTATAACTTGACTCTTGCTGTTTCTTCCTGAGTGATCCCACTCAGTACTGTTTTTTTTTTTTTTTTTTTGCAGTCCTTTTTTGCAGAGCCTCAGGAATTCAAATGAAAAGAATTTGAGACCCATGTGTTTGCATACTTTTGCTTCTGTGGGGAGGTGTGGAGATCATTTTCCAATAAGAGAATTGCTCTCTACAACTACCTGAAGGGAGGTTGTAGCCAGGAGGGGGTTGGTCTCTTCTCCCAGGCAACCAGCACCAGAACAAGAGGACACAGTCTCAAACTGTGCCATGGGAGGTTTGGGCTTGAGTTGAGGAGAAAGCTCTTCCCAGAGAGAGTTGTTAGCCATTGGAATGTGCTGCCCAGGGAGGTGGTGGAGTCACTATCCCTGGAGGTGTCCAAAAGGGATGGGACATGGCACTTGAAGCCATGGTTTAGTAGTCATGAGATGTTGGGTGACAGGTTGGACTTGAGGTCTTTTCCAACCTTATTGATTCTATGATGCCAGAGTATTTCTTTAACATCAAATTTGATGTTGGTCTCTTTACTTCCTCTTCCCGTAGAAAAGTGTCTACCAACATGTTCCTGGGCTTGTCTGCAACATACATTCTGTCTCTCTAGTAGTCCCAGGGACACCTAGAAGATGTGGCAGTCACCAAACATCATTTTACCTTGCTTTTCCAGGGCTGTGGCTCTCACCTTACCTAGTAAGGCTCGACAAAGACTATTGCTGTTACGATGCTGTTATGATTGCACAGCAACTTTCAGAGGTCAGAAGGGCACTGCAGGTACCAGAAGATCTTATGAACTACTATCAAACAAGTGAAAGAAATGGAAGTTAATTGCAGGATAGGACTTGGGAAAGACAATGTGCAAGTCAGATAAGTTCTTCTTTTACTCGGGAATGTTTAATTTCCCATGATAAATGGCTGCTGTCTGTTCCCTGGTCTCAACATTGTTACAGTGAAAATGCAGTGGCAGGTGTCAGGCATTGAAATTTACGTGGCTGGTACATTTTTTTTTTTTTTGGTTGTATACACAGCAATTACAACCCTTTATTCATCCACAGATATTTTGGAAGAGAGATGTGTTTTCCTGCCCCAGAAAAGCAAGAAGACAACTCTGCACCTGATACTTTTAAAATTAGGATGATTTTTAAAGCCATCTGAGCTCTTTCTTCGCAATTTTAATTCGGAAACCACATTCCCTTGACATAAGCATGAGCTTAGCTTGAATGGTTGGAAAAAGCTGTGTGAATCCTTAATTGCTCTGCCAGGTCTGTGCTCTTCCATTGCCTGAAGATTTTGAAATCCCTGACTTTCATTGCTGTAGCTGCAGTGGAGCTGGTAAGATTCTGTGCACTGGTGGCAAGCCTCCAACATTATCCTCTTTCTCTGTTGCTTAGATTTATTGTCATGTTTGTTGTTTTGTAATAAAGCCAAAACCCCAAACTAATTTGCTTGAAATGCTGCAGTTGCAAGACACCAGGTGGTTGTCTTCTCAAAAGCTTCTCATGGTCTTTGAATCAGCTGGAAAATCTCTAGGGGGATGGAGTTAAATGGCAGGGCATCAGCAGAAACGTGCAGAGGGGATCAGTGCCACAGATTGGTGTTAAACACAGTTGAAGGCTACATGACGTGAAATCTCACAGCAGTGCTGCACGGTGTGATTAGTAGCTGCAGCAGGCAAGATGGTGTTTTGTGCTGTCTCTGGCCTAGCAGAAACTCAGACTTATGCAACAAGCAAAATGTATTTTGGTAGAGAAGAAACAGACAAGGGCTTACCAGTGAAATAGTACCTGGGGTAGGATGCATCCCCTTGTTTTGAGGCATTTGATCAGTGTTGAATGAGCAGACCTGTGTGTTGCATGTGATTGCTGAGACCCGTGCTGCAGCAGTCAGTGATGCCTGTTGGCTTTGGGAACTTTCTTCCATGCATTATGCCTGGAGGATGATGCCCTCGGTTTTGCCTGAGGGCTGCCTGCCTAAAAACAGACCAGAGGTTTGAGTATGTTCAAACCTGTCAGCTGTGGCTTGAGTGGCCTGGTGTAGGCAAACAGGGCTGTGCATTTACGTCACTGACTCCTTAGGGTCTTCCTGCTGAACACCTACCTCTCTTATATGTTTGTCCCAAATGCATCACACCTATTTTTGCTAAAAAACTGAGAGTAATAGCATCAGTGGCCTTCCTGTTCAAAATCACCTGGGATGCTCCAACGCTGAGAAATCCCTAATGACTCTCGCTGGTGAGGGAGCAGCCTCTTCCACAGGGTGTAGGATGGTTCTGTTGTCAGGTGTAGGATGGTTCTGTTGCCAGGTGTAGGATTAAACAGGAGCATGAAGGAGTGGAGGATTGCTGGGCTGAAGTTGAGCAGGAGGCTGTTCTCAGCAGTACCGGGCAAGAGGCAGCCGCCATGTGCTGCTGACTCACGTAATGACCCTTGTGCTAATGCTGTTCCCTGTCATTTAACACAAAAATAAAACTGCTAAATTGAGACCAATTTGAAACATGCGTGGTTTGCTTTGGAAAACAGTTAATAGCTGCTGTACTTTCACTCTAGGGCTGCGACTGGAAAAGGAGAGGGAAGTAAACAGTTTGGCTTAACTTAGTGATATTAAACTGTTATTATTGAACTTTCCTAAGTTCTATCTGAACCTTGGCTCAAATCAAACAGCTTCAGACAATTTGTGAGAAGCAGAAGGTGAAGCTAATTTGGAATAGGACATGGCCGCACCCAAAGAGTGGCTGTCAACGGGTCCATGTCCCAATGGAGGCCAATGACAAGCGGAGTCCCTCAGGGATCAGTCCTGGGACCTGTCTTGTTCAACATCTTTGTGGGTGACATGGACAGTGGCATCAAGTGCACCCTCAGCAAGTTTGCTGATGACACCAAGCTGTGTGGTGCAGTGGACACGCTGGAGGGAAGGGATGCCATCCAGAGGGACCTGGACAGGCTGGAGAGGTGGGCACAAGCCAACCTCATGAGCTTCAACAAGACCAAGTGCAGGGTCCTGCATCTGGGTCGAGGCAATCCCAGGCACAAATACAGGCTGGGCAGTGACTGGCTGGAGAGCAGCCCTGAGGAGAGAGACTTGGGGGTGCTGGTGGACGAGAAGCTCAACATGAGCTCTCAATGTGCGCTTGCAGCCCGGAAAGCCAATCAGATCCTGGGCTGCATCAGGAGAAGTGTGACCAGCAGGTCAAGGGAGGTGCTTCTCCCCCTCTACTCAGCTCTGGTGAGACCCCACCTGGAGTACTGCGTCCAGTTCTGGAGCCCCTATTACAGGAGGGATGTGGACGTGCTGGAGCGTGTCCAGAGAAGGGCCACGAGGATGATCAGAGGGCTGGAGCACCTCTCCTATGAGGACAGACTGAAGGAGTTGGGGCTGTTCAGTCTGGAGAGGAGAAGGCTCTGAGGTGACCTCATTGTGGCCTTCCAGTATCTGAAGGGGGCCTACAGGAAGGCTGGGGAGGGACTTCTCAGGCTATCAGGTAGTGATAGGACTAGGGGGAATGGAATGAAGCTGGAAATGGGGAGATTCAGGCTGGATGTGAGGAAGAAGTTCTTCCCCATGAGAGTGGTGAAGCCCTGGAATGGGTTATCCAGGGAGGTGGTTGAGGCCCCGTCCCTGGAGGTGTTTAAGCCCAGGCTGGACGAGGCTCTGGCCAGCGTGATCTAGTGTAGGGTGTCCCTGCCCATGGCAGGGGTTGGAACTAGATGATCCTTGTGGTCCCTTCCAACCCTGACTGATTCTATGATTCTATGAAACGACTGCGTGATTATCTGAATAGAAACCAAAGTGTTTCCAGTACCCGCAGTAGTTAGCAAGTTGCTTTGAAGGATATTTCGGCCCTTAAATCTTTAGTGCTTTGAGGCAACGATTCTGGCTTTCAAACGAGTGGAGAGCAACTTGCTGCCCCGACTGCAGAATAAATTTTGAAAGCAGTGTTAGTACAAACTACAGGATTAACAGCCAGGCTGGCCAGAAAGCAGAAATCTTTCCAAAACAGATTATTAAGAGATCTCATGATTACTTAGCCATGAAAAAGCAGCCCACAAGGCCTGTGTGGTTCACGGGGGCTTGTCGCCTTTTATAGTGCCCATCCAGACCCTGATTGAAGAATGTGGACGCCAACCTCTCAGCAGCTCTACAGGTGTTTCAGTACCAAGGCAGACAGCGACATTGCATCAAAGACCTTATCCTTATCATGTGCCACATGATGCTGTGGCAGGTATGAAAATGCAGAATGAGCCGAGTTCAAGCGGCATCTGCAGTCACAGGGGATGTGGCAAGTTGCATCTTTGGTTCCTGAGAGCTCATCTCAGCAAAATGCTTTGTTCTTGCTCTATGCTGTCTTGCTTTCCTGCTGCTCACTGTATTGCTGCAGCTCTCTAAAATATTAATTAAATGAGAAGGGGATATCTCTCAGATGACCCACTGCAGCAGTGCTTGCTGAATGGAGAGTCTGGGCTGCAGTACAGCCCCAAATCCATGGATTTTTGTAAGAGAAATGGTAGTGGTGGCTTGGTATGGACAACAACTTGAATTGGTTATGTCAGCTCTAACTAATGATATTGAAGACCAATAAAGTGACTTTTAGCTTGGTCTGGAAGTATTAGTCTTGTTATTAATTATGTAGACGTGACAGCAGCATTAGTGCTAGTATTAACCATCAAAATAACACGGAATTGTACTCATAAATCTCATTGATTAGGAGTAAGTGAAGGATTGCTTCCATCCTCCAAAGGAAAGGAGAGAAAATAGAGTCTGGGGTAGGTGTATAGGATGAAGCTAGGGAAGGATACCAGTATGCTGAAGATTATGCAAAGAGGCACCCTGAGCAAGGAGGAATAGGGATAAAGTCTGCCCCTGCCCTGGGTGCTTAAGGTTGGGCTTTCCTACATGTTAGCAGGAATTATGGACCGAATCACCTTTGAGTCCTGCTGCCTGCTGCTGCCTTTATCTTCTCTGGGAACAACTGCGAGGGGTTTCTGTGCTGCATGAGGCCTCGATGCCTGTGAAGAGCATGATTACAAAGGGCAGAGACCAGTGCAAACTGGAATGAGCATTTGCCAGGAGCAGGCTCTCATTTGGGTGCTGCCCATGGATGGAGTAAAGGGGAACAGGCACATCTGTTCTGCCTCAGAGAAGAGGCAGGGAGATCCTTGCTCAGCAGCAGAGCTGCCTTTGCTCTTGCGTAGCCAAGCCAGCTCTCACCATGGCAAACTGCCGAGATGAGGCAGTACAAATGACCTACTGCCCTGGAGAAAGGTAGAAGAAGAATTCCACCTCAGAGGAATGTGTGGGGATGGCACAGTTTCCTGGGATGGTGCAATTTGCACAGCACTGCTTGTCTGGAGCCATGTCTCATTACATTCTGGGCCTTAATGAGCTGAGAAAACTGCATCTGCCAAAGCTTGCTGCTGATGTCTGCTCTGTGGCAGTGCTGATGTGGTACATCTAAGTTTAAGAGTTCAGGCCTGGAAGGGTTAACTGAGCCTGGCAGAGACTGGTAGTGGTGGGACATGCTCTGCCCTGTGCTGCCCTTCAGATGAGGACAGTGGGCGTGGGTTGCATCTTGCTCAGCGGTGAGAGTGATGACTCTATTTATAATGCCTTAAATGAAGTGCATGATAATTTAATTTGTACATCCATTAATACTCTCTACTGCAGGGTTTGTTCTTAATCATATCGCTCTAAATGGAGTGTTAGGCCTGTTGATGGGCTCTTGGTCCTGCTGCCAGGCACAGCCATGTCCATCCCATACATGGTTGCTTGAAGAAGAACCTTTCTGCTCCACTAACCCCACTGCCCTGGTTGGATAAGGCTCTTCCAAGCTGGCAGTAATTGCCGCCAAATCACCTTTCCTCCCTGAAATGACCAGGAGACATTGATAACAGATATTTCCTTGGCATCAGTGTAGGAGATAGGATGACACTGATTCTCTGCAGGACCCAAGGGCAGAGTGTTCCTGTAGGTCCTATAGCCTCAGGGCCAGGAGCTACCTTAGCTGCCAAAGTTTTCCGTGGGAAGACCATCCTGCAAATAGCAACTGAGCACCAAAATACCTTTAGAGTTTGGCCCAGGGTTGATCTGACTATTAGTGATGTGATTATCTACCTCTGCTGTTGGTTCCCATGTGTATGAGTGGGTTATTAAATGCTTATCTGAAGTCATGTTTCATGATCTGGTTTACAGCTAAGAAGCCAGCAGTAAAAGTGTGTGTGTCATCTGCCTGCCTCCCAGGCAGCCTTTTATTTTTCACTTAGCCTCCTGACTCTAAAAACTGTCATTTACCAAACAAAATTATTCTTTCAAGGAGAGTGCTCTACCTGTGCCTTGGCTTGCAATGCCAGGATGGCAATAGTGGAAGAGACTGAGCTCTCCGTCTTTGGCATTGCCATTGACAGGAGATTGTGTCAGAGCTTCCCACGCAGGGTTCTCGCATACTTCTCTGTGGTTTGGCTGGTGTCTTAGAGCAGCCATGGCCCTGAGTAGACGTGGCAGGTTGCACATTGTAATCTGTAGCCCTTAAAGTTATCAGAAGGTCATTTTAAAACACTTAGAGGCTCTACATTCAGAGCCTAAACTTTTGTAATAGGAAGAGGAGCTATTTGCAGGGATGTGTTCCGCGGTTGTGCTAAAAATGTCTTGACTAACCACTTCACCTTGCAGTGTTTCAGAATCTGCAGGAAACTGGAGATATTATTTGACTCTTTCTAAAGCTGTTGATGAGAAAGTGATTGCTGAAAGGTGCTGGATGAATGTAATTGCACAAGTCCAGGAAAGCCAAGGTCCTTTCCTACAGACCGCACGGTTATTTAGCGTTTCTCACAGACACAGATATTATTTGCTGTCTCTGTTAGCTATTTCTAATCTTTGAAATTAAGCCAAAATTCTTTAAGACTCACTGCTTTTTCTGAGCTGATGCTGGCTCTTTTTGCCTGAGGAGCATTTGAAATCTGCCAGAATGCATGTATTGTCAAAAACAGACATTGAAAGCCCTATACAGGATCTGCTGCCCCTGTGAGTTATGAGCTTTCCCAAATCATCAGCTCTGCTGATGAGCAAGCCTGCTCTCGTTGTCTGCAAGAGCTGTGGATGGACAGAGGCAAAAGAAATCCTTCTCTCTCTTTCCCCCTCCTGCTGCCACCCAAAACTCTCTCTTTGGGTGGAAAGAAGCTTTTGACACAGACACACGCATGCATACACACACAAGCGCTTTCGTGCCTCCCAGTGACCTGCCTGCTTCTAGCTGTCCCTCCTTCCCAGGGAGCTGGAGCTGGTGAGACACACAAGTCAGGGAGATCCTGTCCCCTCTCTGCAGCTTTGAGACCAAATGAATAAAGTGAACAAGGTTTTGAAGATCCTTAAGAAGTCATCGAGGAGGAGGAAGAGATGGAGAGAGGAGCTGAGGGTGGAGGAGGAAGGGGAGAGCCGAGAACTCTGTGACCCAGGTGGTTTGTGCCGCCTGCATCTCTGTACTGGTGGTAAGGAAATAGGAATGCTCCTGCTAGCCCAGAGATAACATGCCTGTGTGATATCCATTGCTTATGTGACAGGAGAGCTTCCTACAGCCAGCCACTGCTGTCCTGCACTTCAGAGGATGAAACACATTGGTGACAGAAGTGGTAAGGGCAGGGAACTGACATGCCTGACTCTCCTTTGTAAACCTTCCCGTGCTTGCAAGGGTGGCATCTTGCATGTGTGCAGAAGGGACATCAGGGAGTCTTTTGTCTGGTGGGATGGTGTTCCTAAAAATGGAGGGAGAGTATGTAGCTCATTGAGATTTATTTTAGTTTGATATGTGTTACTGTGTTTTGTGATACTTAAGCCTGGATGTTTACTATGTATATTTCTGCAGCGCAGGAGCAAGGGTAAATGGACAAATTTAGGTTGCTGCATTTCTGAGGGATGTTTTTGGCTGCAAAAGTGTGCTTTGGCCACAGTTGTTCCGGACCCAGGTCTGTTATATCCATCCTTATGAGCCAAGCACACTATGCAGTGGCTGCAATATCATGGAAATTATTCTAGTTTTAGTCTATCTATAAAAAAAGCCAAATGAGAGAAGCCCAGAATGTATAAAATGGGCATTTACAGTATTCATAGTCGTGTGCCCAGCATGCCTGAAGTCTCTGCCGATGGCTGTGACCTAGCAGAGGAGAACGTGAAGGGCTGTGCGCTTGGCCATCAGGCTCAGCTTCCTTCATTCTGCATTGCCAGTGTCCAAGGGATATGAAGAGCTTATGAAACTGCACTTAAGATGAAGCTATGCTCATGTCTAATGTAGGTCACTGTTTTTTCACTGTCACATTTGGTAGTTTGCAGTAGTGTTGTTGCAGCTTTTGAACATTCTGCAGGCTTGCTCTTATTTTTTCTCACCCAGCTAATTCTGTTGAGCTGCTTTTCTGATCCTATCTGGGAGTTTCTGATGGCTCCATTCTTACAGCACCCTGGGCGTCCGGGTGGCTTCATTACATTTCGAGACCTGGGGCACAGAGTTGTTATTGTACTTGTCCAGGTATATATAGATTGGGGCAGGGCTAGATGTTGGCTTTTGAGCTTGAGGCCTAGCACCCTGGTGACTACCCTGCTCTCGGCTTCACCTTCTATGTGAGAAATGTTCTCCGCTACAAATCTGCATTGTGAAAGTGGTTCAGATCCAGTGGCTGGTAGAAAGTCATCAAATACTAAGGTGAAAGTGGCATGAAAAGCTCAAACTGTTCTATTCTGCTTCCATGTATAATGCCTTCTTTACACTATGGTAATCAGGAGACCATGCCCCAGAACATCTTGCTGTCTCTCTCTAAGACCTGGATCAGGCCGAAACTCCAGTCAGCCTGGAGGGCATTTAAATGGGCTGCCTATAAGCCCAGTGGGATTGTAACAAGAGCAGATTCTCTAGTGATGTCTTTCTTGGGTCACTCTGAGGTGTTTCTGCTTCTTTCAAGGATAAGCTGTGGTGAGGACAGGTTATCCTTCCTAACTGGATCTTCTTTGCTTGTAGGAATTGATTTGATTTCATTTTCACACCTATTAATTCACTCATTCTGCTTCCAGTTGCCCAGATTTTCTCCTGTGGTACCACCTCAGGTAGGTAAGGAGTCTGAGATGTGTTTTGTTACCATTTTTCCAGTGAAATACACTCAAGTATTTTTGTTTAAATTCATCATCATATTTCTTGCATCATCTTTAGTTATATATTGGTTAACAGATAAGAAAGGAAATAAAAACCAGTAAGGCATTTAGGTGTCAGAAAACAAGACAGTGGAGAATGTTGGCTAGCCCTAAATTGACAGTTATTACTGTTGTTAACCCTCTGTGTATTTTACTTTATCTTTTTAATAGGCAGTTGCCAGCTGAGAAAGTTCACACTCAGCCCTGATCTTTCCTGCTGTCTGGGAACATGGTCCCATCAGGGTTGAGTTTTGCATTCAGCCCACATCCTAACCATCTGCCAAGCTTTTGCGTGTTGACTTGAGAGACTGTTTTGTTTCTTTTTCATTTGTTTGGTTATTCTTTTTATCAAAAAGAATAACAAATCTCTTTTAAAGCTGTAGTTGATGCCCTCTTGGGTGGGCAATGCTGTTAGAAAGCCTGAGTCCCTCTCAGCTGGACATATGGAGCAGATCTCTCTGAGCTTTGTGTCCTGGCTGCGTAGCTGGAAAAAAACAGAGGATTTAGTTGTTTTCAACCCAAACTAGACATCTAGAACCTGTGGGAAGAATTCTCTGGAGAGCCTTTTCCTTTCTGTTGACTGTAAGGGAAGTATAAGTGACTGGCTAAATTGAAGATGTCTCTTGTGCTCTTGTGCTATGTGGCTTGTGGGGTAATTGAGAAAGTTTTGGCTTTACTGCCTGAATATGCTTTAGGTGAACAGTCTCTCTCCCACAGTCTCTGCTACTCTGTAACACTTTGCTAGCTTGAGGCTTTGTGGAAAGCTGAACTGCTGGCTTTTTTTCCTGAAATGCAAGATGGGTAGTGGGTTAATGCCCCTTCTGCCATCCAGACAACACTGATAGAGATGGATTGCCAGAAAAAAGGCATTTGTTAAAGCAAATGGGGAGAAAAACAGTGCATTCCTGCAGTCAGGTTCTCTGCTGGCAGTTATTCCAGCCAGTTATGTCTCCACAATAAAATGTAAATGAATGCAATCATTTATTTTGCAGCCTGGAGGCCTGGTGGTATGAAAAGATAAGAGAGCATTTCCCATTGTTTATGTGGTGGAGGTGGCTCTTCTGCGTCTGCTACTGTCTCTCTGATACCTTGGCAGCATCTAAACGTTGCTTTTATTATTAAAAACACATAAATGGGAGTCTAATATCTTAAACAGATTAGCATGATGTTTACAGAGGCGCCAGCCAGCCCCCACTCCCCGCAGGCTCTCCGCACTCATGTGCCTTCTTCAGGAGCAGTGCACAGAAAGCAGAAATGCCTTCAGCTGGCCAAGGACTGCAAAAAGCAGTTTGTGCAAAGACACAAGGCAAGGAGCCATCAGCCTGTAACGTGTGCAGTTGTCACTGGTTGAGAGGTCACACAGGAGGGACTGGGGACTGCTGGCAAGCTGCTCTGCTAGAGGCTGGAGAAGGGAACAAAGGGAAGGTGGAGAACAATAGGATGTGACAGTGGCATTGGGATAATATCTGATTGCATTTAGGCATGTTTAATTGGCCTGTCAGGTTTTCTACATCTCATGCATTTTCATAAGGATTCCTCTTTGCCTCTGGTTTTCTCATCTCATAGCTCCTTGGATTTCCCTCCAGATAGTCTCTCTGGATTACTTTGTTTTGTTCCTTCCCCCCCACCATTCCAAAGCAGTGCTGAGTTGCCTGGCTTTGTGGTGTGTAAGCAGAAAGACAGATTTAGCAAAAGCTGGTTGGGAAGATCTCATGTTATCCTTAGCAGAGGAAGAAAGCTGGGACAGGAGCAGGGAACTGGCAGTGACCTAGAAGGGCATGCCAACTATCAGAGCAGTCTTTTCACTGGACTAGGTCTCTGTATATAGAGTCACATGTACATAAAGTGTAATGCTATGGGAAATCAAAATTGATACTGAAGATTTTTGTTTTCCCTTTGCTCCCTCTGAGAGCTAGGATACATTTATTCTTCTGATTTTTCCACCTAGAATTGGCTACAAGAGCTATGCAGGCTCTAGGATAAATAAAAACAAATATATTCAAAGAGATGTTGCTCAGCCTTTCAGATCATCTGTGTTAAACTCCTACCCTTTTATTGCTAAGTGATGCCAGACCTAGTTGCTTCATCCTCCCACAAGAAATCCCCCAGGCACATAATTAAAACCAAGCCATCCTTGTAAAGCCACTGGCTGAGCTCACCAGAATTGTTTCTGAATTTCTTGTGGCTTTGAAGTTCATGAGTGCTGGGGCTTGGAGGGATGTGAAGACTCACAGAGATGTGGTTCTGCCAAGCAAAGTAGATCATGAGCTGTGGTGATTGCTAATGGGCTCCTCCCAGAGCCAATCTTGTCCCACCTGATCCTTGGGGTGAAGACAAATGTCTTCAAACAGATATCTGCCCTGAGTGAGATCACACTAACCATGAGAGTGGTGAAGCCCTGGAATGGGTTATCCAGGGAGGTGGTTGAGGCCCCGTCCCTGGAGGTGTTTAAGACCAGGCTGGATGAGGCTCTGGCCAGCATGATCTAGTGTAGGGTGTCCCTGCCCATGGCAGGGGTTGGAACTAGATGATCCTTGTGGTCCCTTCCAACCCTGACTGATTCTATGATTCTATGAAAAGAGTCCAAAACTACATTGCCAGGCTGTCCAAAGGGTACCTTTGGGTCTGATGAAATTTGGTAGCCTTTCAAAAATGTCTCATCATCAGGATTTGGGGGCTGGTACTCTGAACATCATGAGGGAAAGCTGACATGAAGCTGTTGGTATGTCCTATATCCCAGGCAGTGAAGGAGATGGGAAAAGCTGCAGGTAATGCTGACTGTGGAAGCCAGGGACAGGAGTGACCCATTTGCTTTGGAAGAAGCACCTGTACTTCATGATAGCAGAAAAGCAGCTGCCATAAGGCCCACTGTGTTTCATCAGTAGGGTTGTTTTCACATGGCTTTTATGTGTTTTCTGATGACAATTGGTTTGCAGCAATTTATTGTCCTGCAGGTTTGTCTCCTCTGTTTACATCCCATGGGACTTGTTGTACAGCAGTAAATCATTGTGAAGCTGATAGTTTAGTTTCTAGCCATAAATTCAGAAGCTGGGAAAAGAGATTTGTGTATTCCTCTGCTTCCAATGTGGCTCTTCATTGTGCTCTGTGTACCCCTGGGTGTGAAGATGTTGTTTGGTAAATGTGACGATAACTAAAATAGTATCTTGAGTAACCTCCAAATAAATGCTTGGGTATTTATGTGGGAAGGAAGGATGTGAAGTGATTTGGACAAGGCTGTACATCAGGGAAGGGGGAAAGATGGGCAAGCGGCAAAGACCCTCTTGGCACAGCATTGGCACAAGTCTGGGTGCACAAGTGCTGCGCTATCTGGTCTTGATCTTGCCCTGGGAATGGCGCTGGAGTGCTTCAGGCAGCTGAGGTTTAACCTGCTTCATGTCCTGGGACGACTCTGAGACCTGGAACTGAGTGTCTTGCTAATGGGAGCAACATTGCTACTGGAAAGGGGAAACCTAACAGCAGGAATTAATGTGCATCTCTGAAGAAGTCAGGGTTAATAGTGTTGAGGCAGGGATGTTTGTAGATTAGAGTCCTGAGAAAGGCAGGAGTCTGGAGACCCTAATAATCCTCTCTCTGCCTGTGCCCTGTGGTAGTGAGTGTACTGTAAATGAAGCAGTTACTAGGAGTTATGCTTGTATCACAACACATAAAGAGGTCTGTTGAGCTAGAAAGAGTTGCCCTTATTCAGCCTTTCAAAATGATTTCCCCTGTGGTGACCAGCAGAAGGAGAAACCTGTATTTCCTACATGAAGCCTGGTGCTCTTCCAAAGCCTCAGCACCTCAGATCTCCTTCTCTGCTATTGGGATCATGAAGCTGCCTTATTTACAGGTCCTCCTGGGCATCCTACTTGCACATCCTGCAGTGGCTGTGGAAAGGGGATCTCTAGTGTACGCTGGAGATTCAAAAGTGCCTAAACCTCATGAAAGGTTATGGGATCTCTAACTTCAAGCAAAGGCAGTTGTAAAGAGGAAGGTTTTGATCAAACAGAACCAATCCATTGCAACCAAACATAAATTTTGCATGAAAATATTCTGTTTCATCATTTTCAGCAATTAAACCCATCTTCGTTTGGACTGTTTGGTGCTGGAAATTAATTAGCTGATAATATCCTCTTTAGAATAAAGACAAATGCTTTTGTGTCGTTGCTGAAGGCTAATATTTGCAAAAAGAAGAAAAGTAGATGAGTTTCTTAAATCTCTGTAATCTTGCCCTGATGAATGTACTTCCTTACTGTAAAGCTTTCCACGAATTTCTGCATGCCTCTTTCTCACCTTTCACATAAAGCTAAGCGTTAGAGAGGGGCTAAATCAAAGGTGCAGGTTTCAGCTTTGGAGGACTGATCACTGTAGTGATCAGATTCAATCCACCTGTTCCATCGTGGGATCAACTGTAATTAGCTCCAAAGAAGTGGGTAAGGGTAAAAATGTTTAATGGGGCAGACAGCCTTTTTCTTCAAGAACAAGCATTTGCATGCTCATATGGTTAGAGATGGCATTTCCCAAACAAGTTTTTAGTCAGTTATAGGTGCACTCGATTCTTGGAAGAGTGGGCACTGGGCCATCTCCATGATGGTGCATGCCTGGGTCTGATAACCATAGGGGCTGGCAAACCTGCACCTACTGTCAAATGGGGCACAAAAATCAAGCCTAGTGTAGATGGAAACATGCTTAAGGTAGGAAAAAACAATGGTGAGTCTTCAGTTGGACATATGCATTTAATGAGGACTGGACTCAATTCCCTACTGTGCTGTTGGCTCCCAGTTCAATACAGGACAAGCCACTGGTGGGCAAGTTTTCTGCCAGAATAAACTGGTGTGGCTGTTTTGCAGACAAGAAATCAGTGCCAGGTATACACGGCAGTGGACGTGGTCATTAGATCTGGTGGTGGACAGGGATAATTTTGCTTGATGTCCTCTAAAAACACAGGCCCAAACCTTCATCTGTGTGTTCCTAGAAACTTGGGCAAGAGCAAGGCAAACCTTCCAGATGGTTTTGTGGAGGGCAGACAGCTGGGGTTGATTTCAGGGGACCAAAACACTGACAGTCTGCTTTTTCCTAAATCATTTGCTCCTGTGAGTGAAACACCTTTACTGCCATTGTTTCAAAAGAGAAACCTGTCTGTAACGGTTTTAAATGAAGGGATTCTATGATTCTTTCATCTCCTCTGCTCAAACCATACTCAGTGTTATGCAGGAGCATTTGAAAAATGCAGGCAAAATGAGCCAGCAGATGAGGTCTACAGAAGCAAGTGTATTGGTGCGGTGCTTAATGGTAATAATGAATTTCAGTTTCATGGGTTCTTATCGCCTCCTGAACACTCTGCTCCTGATTAATAATTGTGCAACTTGGAACTTTTAATCTTTTGATTGCAAAACAAAAGCAGGTTTTCACTGGGTGCTAGACATCAGTAACAGCACGTTTGCTGCTTTAAAAGGTACCTGTATTTCCTAGCAGAAACACCACCGATTCTGCGTGAAGATTTTACATAATACATCTAAAAGGGAGGCTGTTTAATTTTGAAGCTAAGCTGTGTGTTGCAGTGACTGCAGCTTTCCTATCATCCTTTTTGAGGCTGGGAGGAGGGTGCTCTGTAAGTAACAGTTAGAGTTGTGTATTATCTTTCAACTCTCCTTGCAGTAAAAGCCTGCAGCTGGCACTTAAACTATGCAACCAGAACCTGCTTAAAAGGGAAATGACTTTTGGCCTCTGGCATACTAACTGTTTGGAGCTGTACTAGCTAATTGCTTCATTAGCACAATGACTTGTAAAATACAGTGAAAAGTCTGCTGGGAGTGAATCCATGAAAGTTGGGGTGCTCATGTGTAGGCTGGCATCTGCAGTCAGCATTTGCAAGAGGCTTTGGTTCCTCTAAGGAAATTGGCAGTCAGAGCGAGTGGCAACACAGCACATGCAGATAAGACTGTTTTAATTTCTTGCTTCAGGAGACTCAGCTGTCTCCTTGGAAAGACTGATGCCTTGTCCATGGATTTGCAGATTGAACAAACATACTGTACCATTTAATTATTAAAGAACAGCTTCAGCATTTCCTGGCAGAATAAACTGTGGTCAGAGGCCGAATCCCAGCAACAGTGGTCCACCTGCCAGACCATGTGTCCTACCATGGCCAATAGGCAGTGCCACTTTGACCACTGCTCATTGGGGGTAGCACAGCTCTCCTAACCCCAATTCCAAATGTGTACAATATTTTCTTGCTGTTAAATAGCTGCTGTTATTTACTACTATTGCAGCAGCATTTCCAAACAGGGACCTGGCTTCTCTTACACTCCTGTCATGTGCAGAAACAGGAAAATAAAAAATGGGCTGGGCATCAAGCTCCTGAGCCTTTGGTTTGCTGTGGATGCTGATAAAACTGCAGAATCACAACTGAAATACTATCAGGAGGAATATGAGAATACTTCTACACATGAATTCTCAAGATGTTCTTGTCAGCTGATGAAATAATTATAGTGGAAGATGTCTAAGTAATACTGATAGCTTGGAAGCTCAAAAAGGGAACATAGATGTGAATGTTTAAATTAGCTGCTGCCTTAGCTTTGGGACATAATCCAAATGCCATTCACCAACTTGAATTGCAGAAAAGTGCCCATAAAATCCTACACATTCAGCCCTCCTGCCAATCTGGTGTGTGAATTACGGAGAGGACAACTAGGAAGACGTCATCAGCACATAGCTTTCACCTCTAGCCTTCACTCATCTCTAAATCATGTTCTTTGAATTCTACCCTCAGTCTAATCAGATACACAAACCATTAGCCCCTCAGTGGAGCCCCTGTGACTGTTACTTCTGAAACTGTGGGACCATGGTGCTTACATGTGCAACTGTAATGGTGAGAATTGGCCATTTCTCCAAAGACCCTCTTGCTTATTTCTTGCAGCTGGTGATAGAGGGCTGAGGGTCTGGAGAAGTTCTACTTTGGGGAAAAAATTTCATACAGCTGAAAATTAAGCGTGGCATTTCTCATGGCATGGCCTTCTGTGAAGCCTGTGAGCTTGTGAAAAGTTGCATGGGTTGCTCAGAGACTGTGTCAGAGAAGTCATCCATGGAAGCAAAAATAAGAAGGATTTTCAAAATACCGAGGGTGAGGGTTAATGACTGAAGCCTGTTTGTCTACTTAGCTGAGCATGATTTCATGACAGACTGTCACCTTCATAAGTTACTGTCAGGGTAATTAAACCTAATAGTGCCACATCAAACTTTCCCCTCCTCCCTAATGTTGCTCGGTTGGAAGCCGTGGCACTGCACAAGGGAAAGCTGCAGCCATGATAATTAGGACCAGGTACTTGTAAAGCATAATTTAGACCATTTCCTTTTGGAAATTGTCTACTAATTGAGCATGGTTTCAATGAACCCAACCATTGTTCACGCTGTCATTGGGATCCTTTATTAAGGGTAATAAGTTAAAGCAGTACAGGTGTCAGTGTGGGCAGAGCATCTTCCCCCAAACCTTTGTTACTGACAGCATCAATACATAAGAAACAAGTTCAACTTGGCTTTGCCAAGCTTTCAGTTTGACCCCCTACCCTGATCTAACTGCATTTGTTAGGAGCATATTTGATTTAACAGTGACTGAGATGCAATGAATTTGGAGCTTGGGGTCTCTTCAGTCTCCGTGGGGAGGGGGTGAGCAGCTTCTGACAACTCTGGTTTGCTCTGCTTTACTCGGAGGATGTTTCAGTGGGAATTCACACATCAGGCAAGAGAGTTTCATCACTAGCATACTGCATCATATGAGTACACGGGGTATCAGATTTTTTTATGGATAAACTCAGCCTGAGTTTCGTTTGAGGCATTCAAGATATTTGATTTGTTGTTTCAACATTGATCTGACTTGCTTATCCAAGGCAGACTCTTTGTCTCCAAATGCTTTAATGCCACATTTGACACACTGTTTTCTTCTATGCTTCTCAATGAGCTTGCAAAGTCTTAGGGGAATATCTATTGCCAGCTAATGTAGATGTGGTTTGGGGCTAACCTAGCAGTGTTAGGTTAACAGTTATTTGCCATTGGAATGGGCTGCCCAGGGAGCCGGTGGAGTCACCGTCACTGGAGGTGTTTAGGAGGAGACTGGATGAGGCACTTGGTGCCATGGTTTAGTTTATAAGATGGTCTTGGGTGATAGGTTGGACTTGATGACCTTGAAGGTATTTTCCAATCTGGTTAATTCTATTTTTATTTCTTCTTTTCCTATTTATTTCTTTTTTTCCTATTTATTTCTATTTTTTTTTTCCTATTTATTTCTTTTTTTCCTATTTATTTCTTTTTTTTTCCTATTTATTTCTTTTTTTCCTATTTCTTTCTTTTTTTTTCCTATTTCTTTCTTTTTTTTCCTATTTCTTTCTTTTTTTCCCATTTCTTTCTTTTTTTACTTTCTTTTTTTCCTATTTCTTTTTCTTTTTTTCTTTTTTTCTATTTATTTCTTTTTTTCTATTTTTTCTTTTTTTTTCCTATTTATTTCTTTTTTTTTCCTATTTCTTTCTTTTTTTTTTTCTATTTATTTTTTTTTCTATATCTTTATAAAGTTCTTCACACAGAGAGTTGTTAGCCATTGGAATGTGCTGCCCAGGGAGGTGGTGGAGCCACCATCCCTGGAGGTGTTCAAAAAGGGATTGGATGTGGCACTTGAAGCCATGGTTTAGTAGTCATGAGGTCTTGGGTGACAGGTTGGACTTGCTGATCTTTGAGGTCTTTTCCAATCTTATTGATTCTATTACTCTATTCTATTCTATCCTAACAGTTGGCTCCGATGATCTTAAATGTCCCTTACAAAGAAAACAATTTTACAGTTCTAATTGTGGTGGCTCATCTTAATATGCACGATGACATTAATATTTTAAAGTGATACCTTCAGTCTGGTTTTGGCCACTTGTTTGCCATTGGAATGTGCTGCCCAGGAAGGTGGTGGAGTCACCATCCCTGGAGGTGTTCAAGAGGGGATTGGACGTGGCACTTGGTACCATGGTTTAGTCGTGAGGTCTGTGGTGGTGGGTTGGACTTGATGATCTTTGAGGTCTCTTCCAACCTTGGTAATTCTGTGATTCTGTGACAGTTACTCAGCTAAATGTGTTTACCAAGGGCAAGATTTTAGCAAGGTGGAGTAGTAAGAAGGGAGAGTCTTTCACATCTTTTGTTACTGATACCTGAAATTATTCCAAGGAGAAGTTACTCATAAGCTATTTATAGAGCAAAACTGCCTGTAGAGAACTTTGTTTATTTTGCTCTCTTTTTAAATGGAAGACATACACTGGTTAGCCAGTTTAATGTAGTCTAATCTGAAGAGATGATAAAAGTCTGTTAGCCCAGTGTCTGCTAACATTTTTTGTACTTTTTGCAGACAATGTGCAAATAAGAAATGAAAGGAAGGAAGGAAAAGAAACAATAAATCTGCCTTTTCACGCAAATCTGCAGTGTTCTCCCCAGAACCCATTTAATGCGTCTGTCTGCTGACTGTACCTAGAGTCATGCTGAACTGAAGCACGTCTAAAATAAGGCTGGAAAACCCATTAAACTAGAGAAGAGAAGATGAAATTAATCTGAACAAATTCACAAAGGCAGCATTATCAGTATTTGCAACATTAATGCATTCAGCCATAACCATACCTGCTAGTAAGGAAATACTGCTGGTTTAAACCCCCCGTAGTAGAGTGTGTAATTTTCAGGGTATGTATTAGACACGGGGGAATTTTTGCATTATTATTCCTGAGGAAGGACACAAACTGTGTGGCAAGCTCAAGCTAAAACCCAACTAATTTAATGTGAGCTCTGCTTTCAGTATTTTCTGCTCCTTTAGTTTTGTTCTGCTGCGTGTTTTTAAATGTTTGCATTAGCAGAAGGCTGTTTTCTTCTTCACCATTTCTCCACAGTTTGCTCTTACAGAAAAAGTGTAATTATTGCCAGGCAGATAAGCGCAGCAGTACACCCCTGGATTCTGAATGCTGTCTAGTCATTAATCACATGGTGGTGTGCTTTATTTTTCTGAAACATGCTCTATATCTGGTTTCATCATCCTCTTGCACTGTTTGCAACGGATTCGATGGCTCATCAGAACAACTTCAAATACCAGACATGACAAATGGTAATAGATTTCCCACTACACAAAGGCTTTTTTTATCCTCTTAGTTTAATTGCTGCATTTCTCACTCCTCCTATTGTGCACTCTTGATGACCAGTGTCCCCACAGTAATTTCCTTAGCTGAAATGAGGATTAGATTTATATGTGAGAGAGCTGAATACACACTTGCTTCAGTATCAAAGAGGAACAGCTGTTCTTTATTTGCAACTGGAATTTCCTCCAAGTTAAAGCAAATTGTCTTGGGAAATCCAGGCAATCCCCCAAATGAAGAAGCTCCCTGAGCCTCTCAGAGGAGGGTAGACTGGATCTTAATATTCAGGTTTGTTTCCGAACGTGTTTAAATCCCAGTGATGAACTTAGAGCATGAAATGGCACAGGTCCTCTAGACTTATGCATAGGCTGGTACTTCAGTGCCATGAAGCATGCTAAATCTGGCACAAAATGATTGGAAAAAGTGTATAAGTTCCTCTGCTACAGCTACAGTGAAAATATTATAGGTTGGACTCTGAGGTCTTTTCCAGCCTGGTTGATTCGATGATTTCAGGAATAACTGGGAGATCTGTGTGCTCAGCAGAGGTAAAAGAAGCAGCAGCAACCTGGACAGAGCTAGTAACTCTTCATGAGGAGCTGGGGATTTGCTTTCTAGCTGTCTCAGATATTGGATATTTGGAGCTCTGTGTAATCTGCTCAGCCCCCTTGGGCTTTCACAGCCATGGCAGGAGCAGCAGGAGAAGCCTTGCTGCCTGGCCCCATGCCTCAAACCATTGTGAGCCTCACACGTGTGTTTCTTAAAGCCATGCAAACAGGCTCAGGCTTTTCATCTTCTGAATAGGGCTTTAAATGCATACGTTGCATCTAAATTTATCTGTATTTAATATACATGTACACACCTGTCAGTGCTTTCAACTCTGTATTTTAAAGGAGGCAAGATGGAATCAAGAAGAAAATTTCTTGTGCTATTACGTAAAGACTGATCTCTGAAGCATTGAGGGTTGATTGAGTTTTGAGGGTTTATAATTGGAATTCTTTAATTTGAAATTCAGTGTTAGCTCCTCTGGGATTGTCATTTGTGCTGTGCTGCTAACACTGACACGTGTCCAAAGCAGCTCTTTTGCAGCCCTTTCCTTGCTGGAAAGCTTTCTGGGTCAGTCCATGTTACATTTTCCTTTAGTTCCAAAGTTACACCTTTGAGTTTGAATTTACCAAATTGTGTTATGTGTGCTTCCAGACTAAAACGTGGGAGGGTGACCCTGGTAAGTCAGTGCAAAGACTCAGTGACAGAGCACTGATTCTGTGTCACCTCTGTAAGGGGCCTCCTGAAAAGATGCAGCATGTTGCTGGCTGCAGCACTGGGTCTGTGGAAAAAATTCAACAACCTCCTAAGTCATCTTTGGGATCATCAGAAATGCTGGCTAAAGAAGGCACTCAGAGATTTTGTGTTGATAAACTCCCAACGTCCATCTATTGAAAGCCTTTAGCCCTCAAGTATTGATTTAGTAATGGGGCTTTCTTCTATAAATCTGGTGTTTTCCCATGGGTTCCTGGAAGGTGCCTTTGAATTCCTCTAGGACCATGGTAAGAAGTGATATTCAAGGTGCAACCCTCAACTGCTCCAAGGCTGCTCCATCCCTGGAAATGATCTCTAAGATGATCCATCATCCCATCTCTGCAAGTAAGGGGTGGCACTCGTGATACATCCTGCTGTTTGGGGTGCTGATGTTCAACGTCTGGCTTGTGTGTTCCTGGGGTGGTGGCCTCACCCCCACATCTACAGGACATTGTCAATGGTTTCTGCAGATGCAATAAGTTCTACAGCAAAAAACTGTATTATTTTCAGGAGTGCTGCTGGGGCTGTTACCAGCACAGTCTCATGGCACGTGTGCTGGTGCTGGGTGAACTGATTCTGTGAAATTGAGGGCTTTTATCTCCTTTGCTCCAGTAAGCTCCGGATTAGCTTTCTGGTGAAGCACAAGCATGCACCCATATGTGCTAAGGCATAATGTTACTTTGCAAATTAATATGTTAATGTGGTATCAGATTCCCAGCTCTTAACAGCAGGAGACTGGAAATAGGTTTATAAACATCACTAAGTGAATGTATTCATCTCGACAAGATAACAAGGCAAAACAGCCCCACACTGAAAGTACTGGAAAGGGTCTGTGCACCCTCTGGCTCTCTCTGCCATCTTCCCCCAGATCCCTTCCCTCTCGCTCCCTCTGCCACTACATAAAGCACCACTCCATTTCACAGTAATCATAAATGAACTTCGAGCCAGCAACCCCTTGCAGAGCCAGGCAGGGGTGCGGAGGGAGAGCAGCACCGAGCCACATGAGCGGAGCGCTGGAGGCTGCGGGCGGGGAAGATGTTCGCTGTTTCGCTCAAGTGCCGGCTCGGGGTGGTGAGACGGAGGAGTAAAGGTACGGTGAGAGCAGAGCAGCTCACTCCTGCCTGAGAGAGGGACTTGGAGGGGACTCACTTTAATGTTTACTCTTCCTTAGCTGGGCAGGAGGAATAAAACGATGTGGTCTGTGTTTGTCACCCTCGATGTGCTTTGGTGGGGGAGAGTGAGATTATTTTATTTTCTTGCATGTCATTTATTTTACAGAGGCTAGATATTCCTCCCTTCCCCCCACCCCCCCCCCCCCGGATTTTTATGCTGTCCATCTGCGATAGTTATTATTGCAGTAAAGTGGATTTAGGTGTGCCTCAGAGTCTCACTCACAAGGTTTCTCTCCTCCCATGTGGTAGCTGTGTACAGGGAGAAGCACTTGGGTGTTTGCCAGACTCCACCAAACTGTTTGGGAATCCTGATGTCTGTCCCTCCCTGCCCTCCCTCCGTGAGGAGAGTGGGTTGAAAGGATGGGAAACCTGGGAGAACAATGGGGAGAAAATAAACTTTGAGAAGATTTGAGGAACAGAAATATCTCAGAGTAAGATGAGTCTGGACAAGCTTCTAGTCTCACAATCCTGTAGTGATGCATGGGATGAGAAGTGAAGGTTTTTTTGTGCTGGACTGTGATCTGGAGTCCCTCACCCTCAGTCTAGTTGTGTGTTAAACGGTCTCCGAATTTCTGTGGTGGATGTTGATGTGGCTTCAGAGCTCCCTGCAGCACAGTGCTCAGTCCCATGTTTTGCCTTTGATTTTGGAAGGTGTACATCTTATGGGACCTGGAGCCCTCGCGGACTGCCAGGAGCTCTGCTCTTGGGTTCAGCCCTTACTGCCGGCAGCGTTCCCGCAACAGATCAAAGTCCTTTACACCAAAGGAAGACGATCTGCATTTTTATAGGGACCTCTAAAGAATAACAGCTTTGAGAGGCTCACTGTAACTTGGATGTCATTGACTTAGGCTTTACTGAATGTACAGATTCACTTAAAGGGAAAGAAACTTCCTAGCTGGTGCAGGGATCTGTTATATGTGTTACATATATGTTATATATCTGTTATATATGTGTTAACATACGGGAGCTCTTCAAGGGCAGGTCCAAAACTCTGGCCTGAGCACAATGCATGTTTCAAGGCAGGCTAGACCCTCAGTCTGCGGTGCAATTCCTGTGTGTGACTTGTGTAGTACATAAAAAAAGTATCAGATCAAGGCTTCAGCTCTGTGAGACAGACCCAAGCACAGAACAGGAGCCGGAGGTCTGCTGCACTTGATATTGATTACTGGGGGTGCTAAGAGAGCACATGGATATGGGATATGATTGTCTTGCTGTGCTCATTCCTCTGGTGAGTGTGCGAGTAATACCCCTACACAGGAGCATCAGCAGGACATTCTGCTGCACACAAGGGCATGTACACCCTGGGGCTACCATCCTACTCTGGCAGCCCTGGGGCTGGGCTTCTTTCACATCTATACATTTGTATTTGCCATCATTTCTTTTGACAGTTTATGATGACGCTTCTTTGTTTTTTTTTTTTCTCCTTGGTTTGGAGGCTTCTCTCTGCCCTGGAAGGAGCTTTGTGGTTTCAGTCAAACAGGGTGGCACAGGCAGGCTTTCCATCTCCTAGAGTGACTCCTGGAAGTACTTTGATCAAACATAGCTCTGGGGTCTATTTTAGTTGTGTGATGCTGAGAGAAAATTTGGTGCCCTGTTAGTTTTCCCAATTTTTTTCTCTCAAGCAATCTGAAGGAACTGCAGTAATGTTGCAACATAAAGGGTTTTTCTTAGCAGTTTTCCAGGGAAGTTAGGAAAGACTGGGAGAGCGAATGCATTTGTACCTGCAAAACAATGAAATGGTAGCTTGATAGTGTTAACAGAGGTTAAAAGAATGTTATCCTTGTACTACCTGATAAAGTTTCAGTGGCTTTGGTTGAAATATGTAGAACTGACTTAAATCACCTGCATTTCTTAGTGACAGATTTAAATAAGAGAATTGCTAATCCAATGCTAAATTGTACTGCTTTGATCAAGGATTAAACTGAGCTGGAACTGGCTTTTGGGACTAGAGCTTTGAGATGAGCAGCCAGACAGAGATGTTGTTACTTGTCTTCTCTGTTTTGGATTAGCAGATGTTTAAAGTATATCCTCAAAAGACTGAGCAAAAATAAATGATTCCTAGACACTGTTGCTACCAGAATGGGCCAGCAAGCAAGTGTGAATAGCTAGTGAGTAATGAACTCTGCTGCATTTACCCATCTGTAAATGCTCAAAAATGAACTAGCTATTTGTTGCATCCTAGGAGGTGGGCAGGCCTGGGAAAAACATTTATTATTTGTCACTAAAACTCCCCACCACCTTTGTTTCAAAGAGAGAAAGGAAGACATAGTGAAAGGGTCTGTAGAGGAGTGTGTAAGGGAATGGCAGATACCTCAGCCCAGGGTATCTGTCTGTCCTCTGATCTAGGCATTAATGTGACTCTTTGTCCCAAAACACGTGCTCTGTCTGGCTCTGCAGCTGGTGCTTGCAAGGGGAAAGGCCTCTTCTGCTCAAAGCTGATTGCAATTTAATTTTAAGGTAATGTATTCAAATCTCAACTGTGGTGGCTGCTGGTCGGTTTATGTAGTTTTAAGTTTGAACATCCTCACGGAAATGAGGATTGATCTCTCTGCATTAACTGCTGCTTTCTGATTTGTAATAGACCCCTTCCCACAGGCTGCCACTTCTTTGGCAAGCTTTCCCCCAACTCTTTGCTTTCTGTTGGATTTTCTTTGCTTCCCTTAAACTCCGGATGCTCCTTTCCAGCTAATCACCTCACATTAGAGATAAATTCTTGCTGTTGGTCCTCTTGGATTCGTGGTTTCCTTCCTTTGCTGAGCCCTTGAGCTTTTCCTGGCATGGGGAACATTCACACTTAATCCGGCAGGCATTCATTCATTTGGCTGGCTGGGAGCAGGCAGCACTTCCCTGCCTGCAGCTCAGCAGCTGCCTTTGGCCAGCACCAGCTCATACAGCTGTAGGGCTCCTCTTCAAAATCCCTTGATCCTCTGCAGAAGGTGCTGTTGAAAACCCCAAGGACAAACAGTTGCTTGTCCAATACAGTAATTAATCTTTTTCTCAATATTAGTGGGCTTTTCTACTGGAAAAGCTAAAAGCCATTAGCAAATATTCTGGATGTTGTATGGCAAATGTCTACTTGAAGAATGGTTGCCCCCATGCCTGTGTTAGTGCCATGTGTCCTGCTGTGGTGGTTTCTATATAGCCATGCCTGATGTTCAGCTGAGCTCAAATTGGACTCTTTGGAGAGTGGTAGTTGGTGGTTTGCTTCCCTGCTAGCCCCAATTACTGCAGCAAATCATCTGTGTTTTATAAACAAGTAAACAGAAGTGGTGGTGATCCTAATTCATTGACCACATACACCTGTCAACCTGGAAAGGTGCAAATGAGGCAATTTAAATGTGCCCTCACTGTTCCTTCTGCCTCCCAAAGCCTGCAATGCAAGGAAAGGGATGCTTTTCAGGACCTGGTGAGACCATTTACTGCCTCAGCCAGCAGCAGCACACACCAAAGGGCCTGAACCTTACCACTCTGACAGAAGAAAAGAACTAGGTTATTTGGTTTGAGATGCTAAAGCTTAAATCATTCTAATTTTTATCAGTCTGTGGTGTGAATGAATTTAGACTAACAAAAGTAATTTTTGTGTTCCTTTGCCAAAAAAAGTCTCATTTGAAGTGTGCCAGGCGTCAAAATTTGTAAAAGAAAGTGTATGTTCTGCTTTTCTTTTACTTATGGCTGCCTTTTCCAGCCTTTTAACCTTCACTGAATCATGTTTGCTAACTTTTACCCTTTTCTTTCTTTTTTTTTTTTTTCTTTCTTTCTTTTTTTAGTTCTGGCCCCCTCAGTTTAGAAAAGATGTTGACTTGCTGGAATGTGTCCAGAGGAGGGCAACAAAGCTGGGGAGAGGTTTGGAGCACAAGTCCTGTGAGGAGAGGCTGAGGGAGCTGGGGTTGCTTAGCCTGGAGAAGAGGAGACTCGGGGAGACCTTATTGCTGTCTACAACTATCTGAAAGGAGGTTGTAGCCAGCTGGGGGCTGGTCTCTTCTCCCAGGCAACCAGCACCAGAACAAGAGGGCGCAGTCTCAAGCTGTGCCAGGGGAGGTTTAGGCTGGATGCTAGGAAGAAATTCTTCATAGAGAGAGAGTGATTTGCCATTGGAATGTGCTGCCCATGGAGGTGGTGGAGTCATCATCACTGGAGGTGTTTAGGAGGAGACTGGATGGGGCACTCGGTGCCATGGTTTAGTTGGTTAAATGGTGTTGGATGATGGGTTGGACACGATGATCTCAAAGGTCTTTTCCAACCTGGTCTGGTCTATTCTATTCTTTTTTTCACTAGGTCCTTCCTTTTACTTTTTGGTGTTCCTCTCTTGTGTTTCAATGGGAGCTGAGAAAATAAGTAGGCGAGAGAAACCCCTTGAGAACCCCAGGAACGAACTGGAAGAATGTCTTCAGGAGGACTGTCAAATAGTGTGGGACCTGCAATAAAATCATCAGTTTTAGCACAGCAACTCTTATACAGAGATCCAGATTTTCAAAGATAGTTACATGCATGTAGGCATCCTGACTTGTCCCTTAGACAGAAATTACTGCCTTCTGTTTGGTGTAGAAAGACATTTGCTTTTATTTCCATGTTTTTGTTCTGAACAGCGTCATGGAAGTGAGTCCCAGTGCCAGGTCCAGGGCACCACAAAGTGAATTGTTAGGGTGAAATCTGTTATTGCAGCAGTTGTTACTGTTGCATTTATCCTCCAGGCCTGGAGTGGCCAGTAAAACAAAGCAGTTTTTATTTAGCAGATGGGCAACCAACACACACAGAAGCCAGACTTTCTCCCAAAACCACAGCTGTTGTGTGAAGGTTGAGCCCATGCTCTCAGAAAGCTAAGGCTGAGTGCAATGCTAGAGCCCTTGCTTGACCAAGTTTTCTTTGGGTTGCTCCCTGCCTGCTAGGATTTATCCTCACCCACATATTTCACAGTGAAAAACATCTCAGAGGCTGCTGCAGTGAATATGTATGGAGTTGCTCCTTCTGCAGCAATGAAAGCCAGGTAGTGGTGAACACAGGAATGCTCCCTAAGCCCAAACCACCAAGCTGGCAGTGGTTGTGATTCCTCTTCTGCCAGTGTGACTACACTTCAGCCCTTTCCATATCTCATTAATAACTCATGATGAGTCATGTTTTATTTATGTCTCCTAATGAAGCCCCTTTTTCAGACTGATGCCATAGCATCCCAGGTGACTCACCTGCTCTGAGTGCTGCAAGGCTCCTTCAGCCCCAGTTCATCCCTCATCTTCCTCCAGGCTCCAGCAGCAGAAAAGGTATTGGTCTCTTGTGGGGGTGAATGAAAGAAAAAAGGGCCTTTGCAGCCCAGAGGCAGGTGATAAATTCTTGCAGAGAAGCCAATCCGCAAGACAGTGTGCCCAAGGTGGCATTTACCATTCCGGCCGGATAGGTACAGCATGTGCTGATATTCTACCCAGATCCCAGATGTGTTCTTTGTATCCAAAAGGAATGAAATCCCACCCTGCCTTGTTGTGGCTACGTTAGGTACAGTTGTGCTGGCATGTGTGACAGGCACGGTGTCCCTTCACTGCGATGCACAGTGAGTCCTGGGCTGTTTCTGGAGTGGTTTGGAAAATTTGGGCTGCTTTGTCCCTAGCTGTAAAGTACTGCCAAAAAGGGGATGATTTCTTTGTGCTGCTTGTGCATGCCCATGCAGCCTTTCTGTTTTGCATATAAAACCATGTGGGCTTTTTGGGGGGGGTGTGTGTTATTTAAAGCTAGAAGCAGAGGTTGGGAACTCTTCATTCCGTGCCTAATGTTTCTGTTATTGTGGTTAACAGTTTGTGTGTGCTGGGGGGGGTTGAAGGGCATTTATGTTCTCAGTAGCAACCACTCCAGCTGTCCTAGTTCAGACTCTCAGAAAAAGCCCTGGATGGCAAGAGCAAGCGCTGGGGCACATCAGGGCCAATGCACGCTGGCAGCAGCGCTTGAGAGGGCCCTCGCATGGGAACAATGAGGGGACACTGCAGGTCAGTGTTGGAGCAGCACTGGCAGAGCCATAGCTTTTGAGACTGACCTGATTCCTCTCTTTATGGTAGGGCTAGAATCTTCCAAATGGTGGCTGGTATTTAGTTGGCTGAAAGTGCAGAACCACTGCTTATTGGAAAAAAACCACCTGAACAAACACCCCACTCCCTGCCCCTTAACAAACAAACAAACCAACCCCCCCCCCCCAGAAAAAAAGTAATACCCGAGCTCCCTAAATATTTTCATTGCCTAATCCCTTTCAATTTCACAGCCTCTTGGAAAGATAAGTGGATTTGCAGCCCAAAGAAGCAGGTGGTGCTGTTTCCAACAAGGCTGTATGAAGTTGGTGGAGGGGCTTCTATGCCCCTTCTATTTCCCACCATGTCCTGACGACCAGCAACAAGAACTGTGAGTGAGGTTTCTAAAAGCAACTAGGAATTAACACTTCCTTAATTCCAGTAGAAGATAGGAGCCTAGACAGACTTGGAAAGCAGTCCCTTGTTGCCTAAGACAACATCCCTTTCCTATATCCCCGTTTTTAAAAGCATGGAATCATAGATTTGTTAGGGTTGGAAGGGACCTCAAGGATCACCTAGTTCCAGCCCCCTGCTATGGGCAGGGACACCTCACACTAGATCAGGTTGCTCAGAGCCACATCCAGCCTGGCCTTAAAAAACTCCAGGGTTGAGTCTTCCACCACTTCCCTGGACAACCTGTTCCAGCATCTCACCACCCTCATGGGGAAGAACTTCTTCCTAACATCCAGTCTGAATCTCACTAAATAGAAAAATTGAATTATTTAGCTCTCTCTCTGCCCCCCCCCTTTTTTTTTTTTTTTTTCCCCCAACCAAGAACTTTTTGGTTAAACTTCTTTTCTCAACAGCTTCTGTTTTTCAGTCAAGATGTGTCTTCACTAGAAACAGTTTTCATAATCAGAAAAAAGGCAGTTTCTGCTTTCCCCAGGGAATACAGAGATAATGAATTTTTGTTTATATATGTAAAAGTAGTGTTGGGGTTTTGATGTTCTTTCTAGTATTTGTGAGCTGGGTGAGTGATCTGCACAGGCTCTTGCTGTGGTGAGGAAATGGAACTGAGGAGTGGCAAGGACTGACCTATGATATTTTCATCTCTTTTGGCAGCAAAGAGGAAATTTGAAAGCAAGGTTTTTCCAGCTCCAAAAGCTTGTCTTACACAAGCAGGCTGTGATTTAATGCTAATCTAAAGATGGGAAGGAGAGCAGGAAGAACCTGACTCCTCCTGGGCACCGTCTACTTCATACTCCTCTTCACCTTATCTCCTTCATATCTCTTATAAATCACTTCCAGGCACATCCTCCCTCTGTCCTTGGGCAATGGGGTTTTTATTGATCCTGGATACTGCACTATTGGCAGCCTTGTAAATTAAAGGCAGAACCTGAGGACAAGGAGTGGGTGGAGGCCATGCTGATACCATTGAGACCATTTGCCATGGTTCCAGTCAATGAATGCCCTGTGAAAGGAGGCAATGCACAGCAGCAGGCAGCTTGGATGGTAGAATTAAACCCTCCAAAAGCACTCTTGAGGAGTCATCTTAATAGTACTGACTGCAGCCTGGATGTAAATTGGTTATTATGCTTCCGTTTTTGCTGACTTAGTAATATGAATGGGGCATGGTGTACAGGAAATCATTCGCTTCTGTATTGCTGGGAGGTCTTGAAATGTGTTGATCCTGTTATTGATCAAGGCTTACTTCAGTGAATGGATTTGTCTGTTGGATGGATTCAGGGCCTTGAACAACATGTGTCCTGTGGCACAAGGGCATGTCATGGTGAGACGTGGGCAGCTTCTGAGACTCTGAGGTGCTGCTGATTTGTATCTCCATCTTGAAGCTCAGCCAGCTGTTTCTGGAGAATGAAGGAAAACTTCCTTGACTCAGCTGTAAAATGTCCATGAGGGCACCCCTGGCCAATGTGCAGAGTGTGCAAGAGAAAGAAATGCAAATTCAGGTGATAGTGTGGTTTGATAATTGCCATTTAACTGCTGGTAAAACAAAACCCAAATTTGCCAAAGTCTGTAAGGTGCAGTGAGCTCAGGAGCAATAGAAACAATCTTTCCAAAATATTACTTCAGAATTAGCATCTTTCTGCTGTTAAGGTGTGTCTGAATTTGCTGATTCCATCATATGCATGTCACCAGAGAGACTTTGGATTTTATAACTGTGGATATAAAGAAAGTTGTTTTCCCTGTTTAGCAACTGAGATACTTTTCTCCTGACTCCACTCCTTACATACAGCTATATGAGATCATAGAATGGTTTGGGTTGAAAGGAACCTGCAAAGGCCATCTAGTCCAACCTCCTGCAGTAAGCAGGGACATCCTCCATTAGATCAGATTGCCCAGAGCCCTGTTGAGCACGACATTGGATATCTCCAAGGATGGAGCTCAACTACCTCCTTGGGCAACCTGTTCCAGCATTTCACTATCCTGACAGTAAAGAACTTCCTCCTAACATCCAACTTAAATCTACTCCTCTAATTTCAAACCATTGCCCCTTGTCCTATCGCTACAGGCCTTTGTAAGCAGCTCCTTTCCAGCCTTCAGGTACTGGAAGACTGCTCTAGGGTCTCCCTGGAGTCTTCTCTTCTCCAGGCTGAATGACCCCAACACCCTCAGACTATCCTTGTAGGACAGATGTTCCAGCCTCCTGATCATTTTCATGGCCCTCCTCTGGACCCACTCCATCAGGTTCATGTCCTCCTCCATCAGGTTCAAGTCCTTCTTCTGTTGTGGGCACCAGAACTGGATGCAGTACTACAGGTGAGATCTTACCAGAACCACCTCTCTCAATCTGCTGGCCATGCTTTGTCCACTCGATCTTTGTCCACTTCTTCTCACTCAGTGAATAACACCAAGCCAGCATCTCAAGTGGATGAGGAAGTGCTTGATTTTCTTTGCCTGCAGAGCTTTTTATCTGTGGCATCTGACTTTGCATACTCACAAGGATGTGCCAAATCACACTCCTTCATTTGTTTTGGATCCGACAGGGGATCTGCAGTAGGTCTGTCTGGAGGCCAATCTGCTCCTGTGCTCCAGGGCTATGGCAAGGAAATTCTTGGGGTTTTTAACTCTATTAGTTCCTCGTTTTGTCTGCTCTCTGTGGCACACAAATTACTTTTGTTTTAATCACAAAAACCCACCCAAATTTGGTGGAATCAAAAATCTAAAATCACCCCATGGGCACCCCATGGAAATTTTGTATAATGCTGTGCTCACTCCTTATTAAAGTCTTAAAATGTAGGGCTCCTACCAGCCTGCTCTGTGCCTCCAGTGTGACATCTGAAGCAACTAGACAAAATCATATCCCCATGCCAGCAAAAATTATTTTTTTCTGCTTAACTTCTGTCTGCTATATTCACCTACAAAATAAAAATATAAGGATAAAAAAAATCAAATGCTACAAAGGCAGGAAACAAGTTATCTATAGACTGATGTTACCAGGATGTTTCATGATGTACATGATGTTTCATAGCCTCTCTGACAGAGCTAGGCCTTCTGTCCTGTTTCAGTGTAAGATAAGGAACTAGGTTTTCATTTAATACTTTGGAATTACTTTGAATGGTTATGGGTAAAATGAAATGGGGGGGTGGTGGAGTCACTGGAGGTGTTTAGGAAGAGACTGGATGGGGTGCTTGGTGCCATGGTTTAGTTGATTGGTGTTGGATGATAGGTTGGACTCGATGATCTCAAAAGTCTCTTCCAACCTGGTCTGTTCTGTTCCACTCCATCCTGTTCCACTCCATCCTGTTCCACTCCATCCTGTTCCACTCCATCCTGTTCCACTCCATCCTGTTCCACTCCATCCTGTTCCACTCCATCCTGTTCCACTCCATCCTGTTCCACTCCATCCTGTTCCACTCCATCCTGTTCCACTCCATCCTGTTCCACTCCATCCTGTTCCACTCCATCCTGTTCCACTCCTCCCATTCTATTAACTAACACAATATTTTAAGAATGAATTGCAGAAGAGTAAGAGGACAAAAATAATGTGAATTGAGGTTTCAGCATTCTGGCTCTGGTAGAGCCCTGAGATGATAATAAGGCTACATATTAGCAAGGTATAAAGGTCTGTATTTTAATTTTTTATTTATTTTCTTTGTAATCTAGCACACACACACACAAAAAAAGAAGAGATGGTTTTATGAGCTACAGATACCAACAGAAAGCTAAACCATATTGGCTTTTGCTGTAGACTAAAATTAGGGTCATTTTTCAATTAGTTCCCACAACTGTGGTGGTCACCAGCTGCTTTCATAATGCAACAGTTAGCTACTGAAAAAAAGTGCTTCTCTAGCTTTTTGCTCCCTCCCTGGTACATGATGCTGGCTCATTTAGCTTGTGCACAAGGAGCAGCCTGTCTCCTTGCAGAGCATGTCTAGATCTGGACAGGATCCCTCCACTCGCTTTGGTCTCCTTTTTTATGAGGTGTTTGCATCCCAGCATACTCAGGGGAAGGAAAACAGCACCACGTGCCTCATCCTCACATCTAAGTCCTTGGCAAAAAATTACTTCCATGGTTTTCTTTCAATAAGGCTTTACAAAAACTTTAACTGTGCAGTGTTGTGCATTTGAGGCTCAGTGGGCCCAATGCACTGAAGTCAGGGTTGTGTCCTTGCCCAGGCTGGCAGCCCCGTGCTGAACATTTTTTCCCTCTTCTTGATTTCACTCAGATCCTGAGGGGTTTTGTAACCTAGTTTTTGATAAGCGATTTCCTTCACTCCCTCTCTTTCTTTCTCTCGTTGCTTTACAGAGTATAGCCAGATTAATCACACAAAGCTGTGGGAATCAACAGCACTGCCTTATTCAGGGCTCAATAATTTCTAGTGGGAGGGGACAGGGGAAAGGTTGGGCTCCTTAGAATATCACCAAACCATTCGTCAATCCCCAAGACATCTATCTGTCTGCATTTCCCCTTTTGCAATCTAGTTCAGGATACACAACGCCAAGAGGAAACTCACTGCCTTTTCAAACAAATGGTTTATCTTCACAGCCAGTGTGCCCCTTCTCATCTGAGTGCATTGGACTGTAGAGGAACAGTCATGAGAGAATGTTTTCTCCTCATACACACTCTTTCTTTCTCCCACTGAAAAAACATGCCTGAGCAGAAACTGAGTGCTTTGGACATTTGTCCAGAATCTTGCAGCAGTTTGTTTCATGCTATTGCTTTTGTTGCTACCGTGCTGCCTCTGATAGATGAGCATCCATTGCACCAGGGCCAAGCACCAAGTGATCAAAAACCAGCACTTGCTGACATATCTCTGTGTGAGGATACTTTTCACCAAGGTGCCTCAGCCTAAATGTGAAGTTACCAGAAACTCAGATATTTTTCTAAGAGAAGATGTAGCCTGCTCTTTGCTGACTGGGATGTTATCAAGAGGAAATATCATCCTTTTTCTGTCAAAGGCTTTTCACTTATTTCTTGAGGTGTCTCCCCATTTCCCACTTTCTGCTTGCTTATTCTTGTTTTGCTTAAAACATTTGCACATCTTTAAAAGTTTTGGGAAACCAGGACTGTAACTGATACACCTGCCAGTGAGAAAGGTAAGAAAGAAAGGTCTTTTCCTCATCTAATTTCTTCCCACGTTGGTTGCAACCTGTATGAGTAGTCCAAGAAATGGAGGTAGTTGGTAGTCTTTTATTTAGAAGGCAGAATCAGAACCCAGAGATCCACAGGATCTGTAGAGTTTTGATGTACCTGACATGAGAAACTCCTTTCTGAGTTCAAGCTGAGTTTCTATCCACAGTCAGACGGAAAACATACATTTCTCTGAGAAACAGGCAATGACTGCATGGTCAGGACATTCAGTTGAGCAGAGAGATCCCAGCTGAGATCCCTGGTGTGCCTGATTTAGATCTGGAGCTGGAATTGACATCTCAAGTTGCTTTAGGATATCATCTATGATATGTACAGCCTCTGTATCATCACAGGAAAAAAAAAAAACCAGTTCAGATTTTGCAAGACAAAATTTACTTCCCTGCTCAGATCTGTTGCCTGTGCAGCACAGAGATATGAATCCGATAGCACAGGTCTCGCTTCCTGAAGTAATTCTTTCTCTGCTTCTAAGTGAAGCCTCCAAGGCTGAGCATTTCTTTATTCGGCATCTGTTCAGTGATCCCGGCTGGAAAGTAAAATAGTGGCCAGTTAATTTCCTTACCAGCCACTGTGGTCTTGTATCCTGGAGATATTACAAGGTATTTTCTTCGACGAAATCATCCCAGGCTGGTAAAGCAGGAAGCAATAAATCCCTTATGTTCCTATGATATGTAGCTGAGCATTCATAAAAAGGAGACATTTTCAGAAAGCAAGACATTTAAATTGTAATAATACAGTGTCTGTGTTCCTCCCATAAAGCAAACATTGCTTCCCTGAGCAGTTCATTTCTTATTCATTTTCTTTCTCTGAATCTGTTCTCATGTTTTCTGATGAACTTCCTTCCTGCCCTGGAAAGAGCTATTGCTGAAGTTTGGTCTTCAGCAATAATCATAATAATAGATATTAGAATGACTCAAAAAACTGGGCTACTAGAGCACCTGCATTGATGCATTCGTTTCTGGGAAGAAATAGAGAGAGGGGATGAAACAGGTTTTGTCTGTGTGTCTCTCTAGCTAATGTGGTATCATTTGGCACAGTGGAGTAGGCTGGTTTCCAGTTGCAAGCAGCACAGGAAATGTGCCAGGTCCAGCCTGATTTTGGGCACCTCAGGGTGTGAGGCAAGCCCTGCACAGCTCCTGACCCTGCAGCATATCCATATTACTGCTGGTAAAAGCCTATGGATTACCTGCAGTCTTGGGTTTGTGCTCCCTGTATTGCATAGGACGTACCCAGTGACAGAACAAGGGCTTGGTCCCTTTTCCACTTCAAGGCATCAGATGAAGTTTGACCCAAGAACTGAATCTTATCAGCTTTTAAAAACTGTTTGGTCTGCATGTGAATGGACCTGACGATGTTACCAGTGGAAAGCGAAGCCCATTGCTGTGGAGCTGTCATGACATACAGTCTTGCTTTGTGCAGAGTGGGTGTGTTGAGGGGCTGCTTTCTGGGCAGAGTGTATATGGCTCGTGTCTGTGGAGGCAGGAGCCAGATGCCTTGGGGTGAAGCACTTGGATCCAAGAAGTCTGAGATGAACAAAACTGGGAAGCGGATGGAGGCATAAAATAATCAGGGAGCTAGTGTGAACTTGTGTCACGGTACTGAATTCAAGGACACTCTGGGATTTGCTCCAAGACCTCTTTTGTTTTGGGACTTCGTTACAAACTGTATTGGATACCCACAATTTGTCTTGGGCCTTTTGAAGCCTTAAATTATTGAGCTGGGTCTAAGTGAGATTGTCCATCCAATGCTGCCTTTCCCCTAAGGGGAGCTCTGAAACCCTGTTGAAGCTGAAGATCTCCTGAGGCAGCCTTGGGTCATAGGAGGAAGTTTGTTCATGCATGTCCCATTGTGGTGGTGAGAGAAAGTTCAGTTCTCCCCCCCCACCCAAAGAAACCACAGCTAGCTCCGTCAGAGGAGCAAAAAAATGGATAAGCTATATTTACAAGCAGGATGAAGTGCAGATGAATATATACACAACATACAGTATTTACAATACATCCAGAAATGTACAGCAAAGAAGGTAACAGAGAAAACCTTCCCCTCCTCCAAGGAGAGGGGTGTGTCGTCCCCCCAACTATAACCCCTTCTCTCCCTTCCTCCCTTTTTTCCCCAAAAAGGGTTAGAGAGAGAAAAGGTAATTATTAAGGAGGAAATTCTGTTAGCTCAAAGTGTATGCAAGAATTAGTTTCTTATCTGGTTAGCTCAGTTAGTTCAAGGTCAACTCTGTCCAGCACAGAGGAAAGGCAGCAGCTGCTCATGCAGACTGGAACAGAGAGAACTGACTGAGATTCAAACTGAACTAAAGCTAAAATTTAAACTTGCATTCTACCAATCTACCAATGAAATTAGTTTAGACTTATCTTTGTTTTCATTTCCACACCAAAACATTCAGCCAGAGTGTTCCAGTAACTGTCCCTTTCTTAAAGGCACAGCCTAAAACTGTCACACCCATCCGCAGATAATTTGGAGCCTGGATCCTGAGTAGTCTTTCAGGTCCATGCTGAATGTCTTCCCACCACTGCCACTAGGAACGTGCCTTAGAGCTGTGGTACCTGGAGGGAGGCCAGCATGACCACTCTGACTAATTGGTTAGTGTGTAGGGACCAGTGGAACAATCTCCACTGCTGGCTTTAGCCATGTTCTTGGGAGCTGTTGGAGTTGCCAGAACACTGCTGCACCTGGAACATCTGCCACCCCTGCTTCTCTGCCACTCCTGCTGTAGCCTGGGGTAACTTGATATTTCCCTAACAGTTGCACCACTCTTTTCCCCTGCACATAAGCATCAAATGCAGTTTGCTGAATATTTTGCTTGTTCTTATTTGGGCTGAAGGTTTCTGTTACCACTGGCCCTTAGGGGACCAATTTAGCTGCACTGAACCAGTCTTGGTGTTCAATTCCTTCTTTTCAAAGAGCTGCATTTCCACATCAGTTGAACCCTTCGTTTGCTGGCATCTTCCACACTTCCAGCTCAATGAATGTTTAAAAAAGGATATTTCTTCTCCCTGTCTATGCTCACACAGACATATGCCTCTGCTGTCTACATGGTGGGGGGACATGAAAGTACGGCGAGGAGCGTGGGAGCTTTCAATGTAAATGACATACCACAAGGGACACAACCTCATTCTGGCTGCACAGAAATGCAAAGTGTTCTGCCCAAGTATCATTCAAGTGTTGCAGCAAAGCCTCTCCTAACCACCAAGTGCCTAATTCTGAATTGCTGACCGTATCCCAGCTCTCTGCCCCAGTCTGTGCTATGATATCATCTTCTGCAATTGCAGACACATCCTGCAGCATCCCTTTGTTTGCAGGGTTCTTGTCCTGAGTAAACCTTCACCCTGTTGGTGTCTCATGGCTTTCATATCTTGGTGTGGAAGAATAGAATGGAATGGAATGGAAAAGGAATGGAATGGAAAAGGAATGGAATGGAAAAGGAATGGAATGGAAAAGGAATGGAATGGAAAAGGAATGGAATGGAATGGAATGGAATGGAATGGAATGGAATGGAATGGAATGGAATGGAATGGAATGGAATGGAATGGAATGGAAAGGAATGGAATGGAAAAGGAATGGGAATGGAATGGAATGGAATGGAATGGGAATGGAATGGAATGGAATGGAATGGAAAAGGAATGGAATGGAATGGAAAAGGAATGGAATGGAAAAGAATTAACCAGGTTGGAAAAGACCTTTGAGATCACTGAGTCCAACCTATCATCCAACACTATCTAATCAACTAAACCATGACACCAAGCACCCCATTCAGTCTCTTCCTAAACACCTCTGGACAGATGGGCAGAGTCTAACGGCATGAGATTTAACACATCTAAGTGTTGGGTTCTACACATTGGCCACAACAACCCCATGCAGTGCTACAGGCTGGGGTCAGAGTGGCTGGAGAGTGGCCAGGCAGAAAGGGACGTGGGGGTTCTGGTTGATAGTAGGCTGAACATGAGCCAGCAATGTGCCCAAGTGGCCAAGAAGGCCAATGGCATCCTGGCCTGTATCAGGAACAGTGTGGCCAGCAGGAGCAGGGAGGTCATTCTGCCACTGCCTGCAAAACTCACTTTGGTCTCTTCCAGTCTCAGTAAGAGAAGTAGGCAGAGGAGGCCATTGCATAGTCTTGTTTTTCTCATAAAAGACACAGGATTAAAGAGAATATGAGTGTTTTGATGACCACCATAGTGTTATGAAATAATGCTTAGAGATTGGAAATGCAATAAATGTGAGTATTGGTTTAGGTCACAACTTTCCTTAATTCTACCAAAGTTTTTGATGTTGTTGTCATGGTAAATTTGAGGGGTCTTTGTGTTTGATTGCAGGGAATTTTCAGAAGCCTCATTCTGTGGATCTTTTAACAATTTCAGTGCCCCTGCACGGATGGTTTAGAAAAGCCAATCTCACCGTCTTATTTGAGTTATCTTCCCATACTCAGCTGCATAGGACTCAGCCTATTCAGACTTTACAGGGTAAACTAGAGCCAGAACAAACTCCTGTAGAGGATCCCAGAAAGGTGTGTGTGTGTATCCTGCACAGAGTGTGTGAATACCCCTGAATCTTATATAATCCTTCTGGGCCATGAAGCAGCATTCATATTTCCTTTCAAACTGTAGCGCCTGAATGATGGATTGCGGGACTCTGCCTTGTTGCTTGTCCATCAGTGTACCTTCTCAAAACCCTTTTTGGAAGCCATGGTGCTGTGTAAGCAGAAGGTGCTATTATAATAGTTTAGAGCTGTGGGTTTTGTTGTGATGTTTTTTTCCTGTGGCTACTGGCACCCTACTTGGCACAACCCTTTGTCACTGTAGGAAGGAAAAAAGCCTGATGAAAATAAGTCAAGCAATGGTGATGTCAGTGTTAGTACTTCAGATCTCCATCACAAGCTGATGCAAAACAGCATCTTTGCTGGGTTGGCTGGGTCTGGTGTGTGGTGTGCTGGGGAGCTACATATTTTAATGCTGGTACTGTGTAAATTGTATTACACCACTTGTGTGTTACAGCCCTGTTGCCTGCACAGGGATATGCCATGTGCAGAGTAATACAAAATCTGAATGACTGAAATCTCTGTCCTCAGCATGACTGACATGACAGGGCATTCAAGAGAGGCATCAGACATTTTCATCTATTTGCCTTCCCATCTTGGGTGCAGGCTCTTACCCCTGCCAGCTCCTGCTTACTGGATGCTGCTGCTCAATTCTGCGTAGTCAGACTCTGCTATTTAGGGCTGGCACCACAGCAGCATTGTTTGTTTGCCTTTCCCCTTACATCAGGGAGCTGGGATTGTTTAGCCTGGAGAAGAGGGGGCTTAGGGAGACCTTATTGCTGTCTACAACTACCTGAAGGGAGGTTGTAGCCAGGAGAGGGTTGGTCTCTTTTCCCAGGCAACCAGCACCAGAACAAGAGGACACAGTCTCAAGCTGCACCAGGGGAAGTTTAGGCTGGAGGTGAGGAGAAAGTTCTTCACAGAGAGTGTTGTTAGCCATTGGCATGTACTGCCCAGGGAGGCGGTGGAATCACTGTCCCTGGAAGTGTTCAAGAGGGGATTGGATGTGGCACTTGTTGCCATGGTTTAGTTGTCATGAGGTCTGTGGTGACAGGTTGGACTTGATGATCTTTGAGGTCTTTTCCAACCTTGTTGATTCTATGATACCTATCCCCCCTTCCCTTAAAGCCACAAAGAGTACAGGCCAACACTTGCAGATGACCCTTGCCTGCACGCTTGGGCATACAATGACAACCCCAAGCCCAGAACACATTGCTCTTCTAGTTCTCCCCTGTGCAGAACACTGCTCTGAACTGATTCTATGCTTGGTGGCAAAGGAGAAGTCCAGCCAATCCCCAGCACATGCCCAAGTCAATCCCCAGCCCAAGCCATTGAAGTCTGGTATCCATTTATTTATTTGTGGTGTATCTTCTCAGTTCTGGTAGTTGAGTTATTAAAATGAGGCTTGTCAGCACACTGAAGAGGGCTGGGCAGGGAGGGCTTTGCATCTTTCATGCGGTTTGATCCTGCTCAGCTTGTTAACACTCAGTTGCTTTTGTGATTAATTATTTAGTCTTCTCCCTTGGTACTGGGGTATAAGAGCACAACCCCCATTTCTGCTGAGATTCACAGTTCTTTGCTTTTTCCTGCAAGCCCTTTTTGCCACCTCAAAGTGCAAAGTGAGAAGGTCCAGGCTGTGGTGCTTAAAGACTTCATCAGCCACCCTAGCTGCTGCTTGCCCTGTGGCACTGCTGTGGCAACCAGGGAAGGACCAGGGCTCTGCCTGTAGGCAGCTGTCAGTCCTGACTAGTGCACGGACCAAAGTCAGTGAGAAGCTGTGAGGAGAGCTGTCCTTGAGTGCCCTGTCCCTCCAAACATAGCCTCACTCCAGTGGGTACTTGTATGAAGAGGAGACATGAAACAGGACTGGCTGGCATCGACTCCAGGTGCAGTCAAACACAAGAATCTCAAATTGGAGGCGAACTTGTCAGTAGAGAGACTTTATTTTGGGAGTCAGGCTTGGCAGCCCTCTTCCATTTCTCTTTTAGATGCTTTTTGAACAGCTTTCAGTTCAATTTTTTGTAATCACTCGAGCATAGCTTCTTCAGCTCTTTGTTTTTGGGGATGTTTCTTGTTGTTTTGATTCACTCTTTAAATCCATATGTGCAAAGAAGTTTGATAGTTCCCTGCACCCTGTGCTCAGGCACCAGTTTGCAGACACAGGGGCTTTTGCCTGTAGTGGGGCAGGTGTGGGGTGCCCCTTGAATGTGCTGCTGCAGTGAGGTGCTGGTGTGTGTTCACAGACTGCATGTGTGTGGATAAGTGTAGAGTGAATTTGTGCCCAGTAGGTGCTGTGGTTGGTGTAACTGAGGTTGTGTTTCAAAACGAGTGAGCTGAGTGCTTGTAGTATCTGAAGCATTGCCTGTCCTTTGTGGCTGCAGGGCTCATGGACCACTTGCAACCGGTGGCTATGGAGGGCTGGTGGGTCCTTCTGGTTCTGGAAGGCAACTTCCTCCCTCCCCAAGCATTCTCAGCTGTGCTTCCTGCTTAAAACCCCAACTGATGGATAAGGGGAGGCCTGAGGTCTGAATAATTAGCAAGGAATTAGCAGTGTTTTCTTTAAGACACAGTCTTCCTGGCTTCTCTGATGTTTGCATCCCTCTCCTTTCATCTCTTGCCTCCGTGGCAGCCACCCTGCACAGCCGTGGGACGTGTGGGAGGCTCTGCCGAGGGGCAGGCAGGGCACATCCCAGTGTAGCAGGGTCGGGATCTGGTGCTCCTGTCCCAACCCTGCAAATGTGACTCAGAGGGTGTGAGTCTGTCCTTCACCCTGCTGCAAACTCCCTGGATGAGCCACCCTTTCTTCAGCTCTGTAAAATAGGAAAGTGTCAACTCCCCTCCCCACCAAAGGTGCTTACTGCATGCTTAGGAGGCTGGTGAGGCATTAGGCTGTGGCTTTCTTTATGTTTTATTGGGGGGTCCATAAATTACACGGAAATTCACAATGATGAGGAAAGGAGCCAGGGAGAGCAGTTATCTGTCGGGAAGACATGACTAATGGTTTTGCTACACATTAATTGAAAGTGTTGGAAGTTGTAGTGAAGTAACACTGGAAGGCAGCTGCTACAGAATGTATACAGCAGACTACAACAGGCTGCATCACTCACTCTCTATTTAGGAAGCTCAGTAGTAGCCAAGAGGTGTTAATCAAATAACATCTTTAAGACTTCAATCAAATCACAGAGCCACAAAGCCCCAGTCCTCTGAACAGACCCATATCTCTGTTTGTAAAGTTCAGGCCCCTGCCTTCAGACCAGTTTACTGTCTCCAAATGTTGTCTGTGCTGCAGTTCCCCCATTGGTTATAATTCTTGAATGGTTCATCCCGAATGGATCCATTTGGGATGTTTTGTTTGACCTCCCAGGGCTGCACTTTTGTGTGTGTTTGTGCAAAACCTGCTTTAGGGCTCACTACGCAGACACAGAGTGCAGAGTTATGTGTGCTTGTGGCCTCTACCCACACACCCTCACCATAAAACTTTCAACAGGCAGATCCAAGATCTCATACACCTCCCAGGTATGAGAGGTGTACAGTATTGGGTCCTTGAGAGGCAGGTGGTATTGGGTCCTTGTGAGCCCTGGCTGCCCACAACAGCATAATGGGAGTTGTCGCTACCATGGTACGGAGAATTGCTGAGGGCCTCCCTGTCCCTGGGGCCAGATCTGCCTTTCAGGAATGTTTCCAACGGGAAAATCACAGTGAATGTATCCACCTCCAGCATCCATTAATAGCACATAAATAACCCACTTGTGTCAGAGATGCTGAGAGTAGTATGTAACAAGGAAAGAATCCAGAGTGGAGGCTGGACTCACTGCCCTGGCCATTAGATCATAGTAAATGTAAAACACAAGCACCTAATGCCCTTTCCTTTTTCAAACCCAGGCAATTCTAGAAATTACATTGGGCCACCCTGTAACTGCAGGTACCCCATGTGTAGTTCTTTCACAACAACAACAAAAGGTATTTAAAGACCCCAATATCATAGAATCATAGAATCAATGAGGTTGGAAAAGACCTCAAAGATCATCAAGTCCAGCCTGTCACCCAACACCTCATGACTACTAAACCATGGCTTTCATAACCATTGAGCCACATTGGTCATATTAACAGTTATGAATAGAATAGAATAGAATAGACCAGACCAGGTTGGAAGAGACCTTCATGATCATTGCGTCCAACCCATCAACCAATCCAACCCACCTAACCAACTCAACCATGGCACCAAGCACCCCATGAAGTCTCCTCCTGAACACCTCCAATGATGGTGACTCCGCCACCTCCCTGGGCAACCCATTCCAATGGGCAATCACTCTCTCTGTGTAGAACTTCTTCCTAACATCCAGCCTAAACCTCCCCTGGCACAGCCTGAGACTGTGTTCTCTTGTTTTGGTGCTGGCTGTCTGGGAGAAGAGACCAACCTCCACCTGTCTACAACCTCCCTTAAGGTAGTTGTAGAGAGCAATAAGGTCACCCCTGAGTCTCCTCTTCTCCAGGCTAAGCAACCCCAGCTCCCTCAGCCTCTCCTCATAGGGCTTGTGTTCCAAACCCCTCACCAACTTTGTTGCCCTTCTCTGGACACGTTCCAGCAAGTCAACATCCTTCCTAAACTGAGGGGCCCAGAACTGGACACAGGACTCAAGGTGTCACCTAACCAGTGCAGTGTACAGGGGGAGAATGACCTCCTTGCTCCTGCTGGCCACACTGTTCCTGATGCAGGCCAGGATGCCATTGGCCCTCTTGGCCGCCTGGGCACAGTGCAGGCTCATGTTCAGCCTACCATCGACCAGTACCCCCAGGTCCCTCTCTGCCTGGCCGCTCTCCAGCCACTCTGACCCTAGCCTGTAGCACTGCATGGGGTAGTTGTGGCCAACCATTACCATTAACAATTAACATTTCAATAGTATAAAGCTTCACCCTATACTGTTGCTCATTTACTTAATGCTTGTGGAACCATTCACATTACAGAGAAACTAACAAACATAATGGCTTGCGGGATTCAGAGTGTCTATATGAATATGTTCACCTTCTCATTTTCCAAGAAATTTTAGAACACTTAAAGATAGTTCTGCACTAAAAGAGCATATGAAGTCAGGAAGTTTAAAATACACATCATACACATCTTAGGAAAGTCTCCCTCATGAAATTGTTAGAGCTCTCAAATAATTGTCTAAATAAATATTTTATTGCAGTTTCATGTGCTTTATTAGATTGCACTGTGCCCTGAGCACCTTGACTTCATAAATGAAAGAATTATTAAGTGGAGTCTTTGCAATATGAAAATGAGTGCTTACATGTGTGGTGACTTATAAAAGTTTCAGTGTGTTTCCCGAGGCTAGTGGTAAGGGTTCACAAACATGCTAATTACTCCACTCTTAAATGTTTCAGGTCAGTGGAGCACAAGAAGAGATGTTCACAAAACCTGTGCTTTCAGTAAAACACTGGAGTGTTTTGGGTATGCAGGGCAGCATACCCAACTGCTACATTGCAGCACTCTCACAGCATCTCTGGGCACTGTGTTAGGAAGAAGTTCTTCATATAAAGAGTGATTGACCATTGGAATGGGCTGCCCAGGGAGGTGGTGGAGTCACCATCACTGGAGGTGTTTGGGAAGAGACTTGATGGGGTGCTTGGTGCCATGGTTTAGTTGATTAGATGGTGTTGGATGATAGGTTGGACTTGATGATCTCAAAGGTCTGTTCCAACCTGGCTAATCCTTCCCTTCCCTTCCCTTCCCTTCCCTTCCCTTCCCTTCCCTTCCCTTCCCTTCCTTCTTCCCCCTTCCCTTCCCCCTTCCCTTCCCCTCCCTTCCCTTCCCTTCCCTTCCCTTCCCTTCCCTTCCCTTCCCTTCCCTTCCCTTCCCTTCCTTCCCTTCCCTTCCCTTCCCTTCCCTTCCCTTCCCTTCCCTTCCCTTCCCTTCCCTTCCCTTCCCTTCCCTTCCCTTCCCTTCCCTTCCCTTCCCTTCCTTCCCTTCCCTTCCCTTCCCTTCCCTTCCCTTCCCTTCCCTTCCCTTCCCTTCCCTTCCCTTCCTTCCCTTCCCTTCCCTTCCCTTCCCTTCCCTTCCCTTCCCTTCCCTTCCCTTCCCTTCCCTTCCCTTCCCTTCCCTTCCCTTCCCTTCCCTTCCCTTCCCTTCCTTCCCTTCCCTTCCCTTCCCCTTCCCTTCCCTTCCCTTCCCTTCCCTTCCCTTCCCCCTATTCCTTACCCTATCCAGTCCCATCCCATTCTATGCTATTCTATTCTAACATGACAAGGTTTGGTAATACCTCCTTCAGTCAGTTTTTCTGGTAACAGGAAGACAACATGTTCTGTGAAGACGACATGTTCTAGGAACCACCTAGTCCCTAGCCCCCTTTCAGTGCCTCAGGAAACTTGGGACATTTATTGCAGAGGACCACCACTCGTTGTTTTAGTCTGTGAACTCACTTTAACTCTTTATAGGAGTGGTGCATGTGGTGTGGTTTTTTTCTTGGAAAGAACTGAGAGCAGGACACGTGTGTCTGTCCCACCTGCTTGCCAAGAGAGGCGAGGAAGGGGACAAAGCCAGTCTGATGCAAAGGCACATTAAACATGCTAACCCCAGCTTCCCTTTTGACTTGGTCTCGGGGTCCTCACCTCTGTTATTTATGTTTTTCCCATACCTTTGTGACCTGGGCATGAGACAGGAAGAAAGCTCTGGGCTAGAAGCAATTTTGTGCTTGGTATATGGTAGGAGCCAGTTGCAGGGTGGGCATTGATACCCTCTCCAGCCTGAGGCAGTTCTCCTGAGCCCCGGGCAGGGTTGGTGGTAGTAACCGTCCTGCTGGGGTGGCTCTGCATTATGCACAGGAGAATCTAGACGTCACCACCTGCTTCCTGGCAGAAGAATGTATCCAAATTTCTCAGTGGCTAATGACTCCTCATGGGGTAATGTTGCAAGCGGTCTCTGGATGGACAAACCTTTGCCAGTTAAGCACACAATAGGGAAACCGAGGGTTCTTTTCCTCTGGTGTAAATTTCCACATCTAATGACTGCTTGGGTAGCAGACACATAAAATTGGGTTGGATGAAGAAGTTTCCAAAAAGATGCTACTTGACCTCTGCCATCCGCTCACTACCAAGGGTAGCCAGAAGGTGTCCCAGAAGAAAATAATTAGGCTTGTGCTATTTCAGTCTCCTCTGATCCCAAAGAAAGAGTTAATTACAGTATTTTCCCTCTTGCTCAAAGGTGGCTGGGTATTATTATCAGAGCTGTAATTGTTCATGCTAATTGCTTATTTGGGGAGGGAGTGAGAAGGAGGGAGAGAAACCCCAGACTCCACATCAGTGATTAGCGGAGCAGAGCAGGTGGACTTCGTTAGGCTGGACCGAGGCAGTACTTGGGGGTGGAGGGAGAGGGGGAATGCTGGAGTGTTTGTGAGCAAGTGGTAGAGCAGCCACGGTCCTGCTAATGCTGCCACCTCCTCCAGGACTGAGGAAAAAAAGCATGCACTTCTTGCAGACCTTCCTCCGGTGGAGGGCACTCCGAGGTAATTGTACTGCTGACTGGACTCTGCATTTGTTTTGTGGCTTCATTAACCTTTCATCTTGTTTTGTTTTGTTTTAAGTCTGCCTGTGAGGGAGCAGGATGGGTTGGGAGTTGCATGTCTGAGGTTTGTGTTTAAGCTTCTCTGTAGATGGTATTTCATTACCTGAACAAAAACTTCTGTGATCTTCTGACTGCTTCAGTGTTGATGTTTTTGAGTTGGAAAGAGGAAAAAGGAGATCATGTCTGTTCTTTTCCCTAGTTACAGGCTTTTGATAATAAGGCTGATTTCTGTTCAAGGCTTATTCCTGTAGCCAGATCTGGGGGTTCCCTGTTCATAGCAAGGGATTTAAGCTTTATTTGTTCATGGCTAAGGGTATCTGATTAGTATCTGATGGTCCTGATTAGATGTTTTGAAAGCAGCAGCAGCACAGTAAAATGTGTCATGCTGCAGAAGCAGGGACTTGGTGGCAAAACACTGTGGGAAACAATCTCCTTGAACATACCTGGGGATGATGGTGTGTGGTGAGTGTGATGGCACATGCTACTTTCTTCTGAAATAAATGGACTCTTGGTGAGGTGGGAGCTTATTGTGAAGACTTGAGTCATCCCTAAGAAGTAATTATTCTATTTCACTCTATTTACTTCCTGAAACAGCAGGACCTGTCCTCCTTGACAAGGCTTGCAAACTGCTCCTGGTATCTAATCTTTGCATGAGTCAGTGCAGTGGTGAGCAGTCCACTGTGGCGTGGGTTGTTTTCTGTTGATCCTTCTGTTTTCTCTTAAGCATTTGATTCCTGGTGTTCTCAAGGCTGAGAAAAACAACCTTAAGAATTACATTTATAGGTAACATGAACCGTGCAGCTCTTAACAAAATAACTGGAAGGAGCTGCCCGCTGCCAAACACCTTTAAATGTTGCTCTGTCCTTTTTGCTGAAAGCCAAACTGGTGTCTCTCTTCTGGAGATCTAACAATGATTATCCTAGTACTTTAACTTCCTAGCTGACCATAATTGTGTTTTAATGTACTGAATAATAATGTCATCTAGATGTTTTACTACTTAAATTATGCAGGCTTTCCATGTTCATATCATCTTCCTGGAGGAGAAATTAGCTCAAGTAGAGTGCAGTGGGAACCGAGGGCTGTGGCTGCAGAGGCTGCAGTTTCCCCATCTTCTGGGGTGGGATGGGGGCAGATATGGAGAGATGTTTCCATGTATTGGAGATATTTGGATTTGGAGAGAGGTCAGCAGCTTGGGTCACTATTCTAACAGGTGTTGCCTTGCTGAACCTGAGCTAAATGTTTATTTGTAGCTTCCTAAGCTTTTTGTGTTCTCATTATTGGTAACTCTGGATACCTTCAAGAAAGTGAGGATTCCACATTTACAGCAATAAATAGGAATAGTCTTTAGTAAACCCAGTCCATCAAACCCTTGATCCCCTAAAGAGCAAATTTATCTTGACATTTGTAGGAATTTAATTCCTGAAGTATTTGGTCAAAATGTGGTGATTTTTTTTTTCTTGCTTTTCCCCCCTTTCTGTATTTTCTGACCACTTCATCATTTGCTGTTCTCTTCCCAAGCTGTGTGTAAGCACACATTATTGAGCTCATTACTACTGCTTTTCTAAAGACCTTAGATCTCACTAACACCTCCTAAATAGCTGCTGTTGCAGAACACTAATACTCCTTTGCTTGCTCTTATAGTGAGTGTCCTGTGTGTTGCCAGCATCATTTGCTTCCTCTCTGCCTGAGGTTAATTCTTCATGGGGGGGGGGTGGGGGTGGGATTATAAATGGGTGACGACCTTCTGCAGCCTGTGTTACTCAGTAGTTCAACTGCCTGGGGATGTCAGAAATCTTTGGGCTGTACACCTGATCTTTGCTTTTAAAGGGGTTTAAATGGGGTATACTGTTGCCATCAAGGACAGCAGTGCCTCAGAGGAATGTACTCTGAAGGCTGTTAAAGCCCATAGGAGACTGCAGCCTCTCTAAGGAGAGGAACGCCTCCCTCCATGGAGGAACTACCTATGACACACAGTGCACAACTCTTATTGAGATTCCCTGATGCTGCAGAAGCAGAATTTACTTTGACAATCTTTACAGCTTTTGTCCTTTTCATGTCACAAATAGATTCCTTGATGGATTTTTTTCTTTTTGGTCCCCTATTTCTGTATGTGTATCTGAGTTAGAGGATGTAGGATGGGGAAAACTGTTGGATTTTTCTACTGAGCCATTGTTGGTAGTGAAAAGGCTGTGGTCAGAACATCTCTGTTGATATAGCTTTATGCTGGCTCTGAACAGACTGGTGCTAAGCTATTGCACTGCCATGATGTTTGGGTGTTGGGAGCTGAAGCTGTTTTGTGTGTTCAGTGACTAGAGAGTGAGCAATGTGCATGCTAGGGATGTTAACCATTGTTTTGGTAATAACAAATAAATAAATGTGAAAGTAATAGCTTAAGTGATTGGGAGTGCCTTGTGCAACTGGCTGTCCTTGTACACCACAGGAAAAAGCATGTAGGATGTTTAACATGGGGCAGTCCTGAGCAGAGATGACACCATTGCCCTTGACCTGTTGCTATCCACATTTTTGGGGTGCAAGTAAAGAGGCTTGGAGCAAGGCAGCTGTGAGTACGGGACTGGGTAAGAAGCTAGACAGTGAAGCCTGCAGCAGTTTGTTGTGTTTGCCTTTCATGTGCTGTTGGTCCGTGTTGGACTTGGAGCTAATCAAGAGATACACATACAAGCCTTTTGGGAAGCAGACATGTCTAAGCAGACTTAGTTGTGCTTTGATCTGAAAGGTTCTCCTGTAAGCATCACCCAACCTTTCAACTGATTGTTATGGGAGGGAGGGTTTGAAGGAGTGAGATGGCACAGCTGGGTTTACTGCATTTTTAATTCCAGTAGCTGAAAATGGAAAATGTAGAGGAAAGGGTTTGCAAGAGTTTAGCTCTGAATGTGGGGGGACCAGGGAAGCCGCCTCTTCAGTCTGCATCAACTATTGCAGTAGTTTGATCAATGTTATAATTTTCCTTGGTTTTTCCTGACAAAAATCTATTCATTAAAGGGCTGCATCAATCAGCCCTCATTGAGTTTGACAGATCTGAGATTCACTGCTAAGTCATAGAGCTACTTTGCATGGCTTGTGTGTGTGTGTGTGTGCGTGTCTTCAGGAGCTAGGGCAGCCAGCAAGTTGTCATCTGTCAACCTGAGGTCTTGCTCCATATCCTCCCAGTATATATGGGTGGGAGGAAATCACCGTCTGTTAGTCTGAGGTCTTGCTCCATCTCTCCCCACTATGTCTGGGTGGGAGGAAAACTTTACAAAACTCATCCATATCAGTGAATATCCCAGGGAAAAAACAAACATCTGTGCAATAGCTATCAGAACAGCAGAGCTGAGAAAAAGTGTTTGACCAATGACCAAATTGCACCTCCCAGACTCTGAGCTGGGCCTGGAGACCGTGGGACTGTGCAGCTGTTAGGAGAGTGTTTCTACTAATTAGTTCTGTGAAATATCCCAGATAGAAGTCATTGCCTCCCTCAAGTGTAACCCCTGCAGAAGGTCATGTCTCTTGGGCTGGGTTTTTCAGACAGTTTCTCTAACCACATTGTGAGGTGCTAGAGCTGATTCTTAAGTTTTTAAGTTTTTTTGTGGGTGGGGGGTGCTTTGTTTTTATTTTGCTTTCCCCTCACAACACTGATGAGTGCATTCCCCTGTTATCCTCACCCCTGGCTTTTAAACCTTTGCTTTTGTTGACAGAACAAGAGGAAATGACCTCAAGTTGCACCAGGGGAGATTTAAATTGGGTGTTAGGAAAAATTTCTTTATTGAAAGTGTGGTCAGGCATTGGAATAGGCTGCCTAGGGAGGTGATGGAGTTACCATCCCTAGAAGTGCTCATGTGTAGCTGTGACACTTTGGGACATGGTTTAATGGCCATGGTGGTGTCAGGTTGATGGCTGGACTCGATCTTAGAGGTCTTTCCCAACCAAAACAATTCTGTGATTCTATGAATCTTTGTCATTTTGTCTAAACAGTAACATGCAGTGGTGACACAATGTGGTGGAAACATGTAACAGGCTTCTGTGGAGAGATGTGTAGGGATAAATATATATATGTGTGTGTGTGTATTTATATGTATATAAAATTAACTGGCATGTAAATATATTACATGTGGATTTCTCCTACTTCCCTGCCCTGGTGCAGCAACCTGTGGCAAAGATTTCATGGGCAGGTGCATTGAAGCTTTCTTCTATGTTCCCCTTTTCCTGCTCAGCCACAGTTACAAGGCCCTTTACAAAGCAGTGGTTATTTTTCTTTTCCAACATAAACCAACTAAATACTCTTGATGTTGTTATCTTAAGAGCAAATAACCCATGCTGGTCTTGCTTTGTATCATTATTCTCTCACTATCTGTTGCATTGTACACATCCCAATAGACAAGCCCACTATGATATTTTCCACTGAGGTCCTCACCTGCTGCCATGGCGTGAGAGCCTTTGGTGTTTTCATCATCAGGAAGCAAATGGGCAGTAGTAGTGATATGGAGGTGCAGTCCTGGGTGTGAGACTCAGCTGGAAGTAATGCCATGTAATCTTCATCCTAACATAATCTGTAGCATGGTGCAGGAAGCTCATGTGTGAACTGTCTTAACCCCCTTCCCATCTCTTTCTAGTTGGCTGCTCTGTGCCTGCGAAAAGGCCTGACTTCAGGGGCTGATGTATATTATTTTTTTTACTTTCTTTACTCTTTCTAAGACTAAATTCAAGTTAGGACTTGGATTTTGTGGTTTGCTGAGTGGAGCAGCAAAGGCAAATATTGAAACAGGATCTTAGTTCCTGTCAGAAGGCTGGGAAAGAAGAAGATAAGATGTATCCAGTGCTTCTATTGGACTAATTTGAAACATCAGCAAATTATTACAATGGCCAAGTCAGCCACTCCTGGCCTCAATACCTGTCTTGTGACTCCTGCAAAGGCTGATTCTCCCAGACACCTGACTGTCTTGGAGATTTGGCTTGGTTTTGGGGTGGTGTTTTCTTGGGTGGTATTTTAGGTGGGGTATTTTTTGTTTGGGTTTGTTTGTTTGTTGTTAAACTGTCCAGCAGTTATGTGCTCTGGTAGGCCAGCTTGTGTGGCCGCCAAAACAAGAAATAATCAATGGTGCATGGCAGCAGCACCTTCTTTCTTACATGGTGACGTTTTGACCCTGTATCTCTGCGTGTGAGAATAAAACTAACGACCTGCATCCCTTTCTGTCCTTCCTGCGGCTCTGGTCGCGGTTTCCAGCGCAGCGGTGGAGCCAGCGCCAGCCGCAGGACCATGCTGCTCCCTCGTGGAGCTCTGCGCATTGCAGGCGCGGCCGGGACCGCGCTGCTGCTCTCCTTCCAGCACTTGTCAAGTGTCTGGACGGACAGGACTTGGGCTAGCAGTCTCTGAAACAAGCGATGCTCCTTTTATGGAAGGAAAATGGGGCAGGAGTTGCAGGCGATTAAAAGAGGGGCTTTTCCTATCCTTATTTTCAAGCCAGCTCCTGCCTTGGGATGGAATATCTGGGAATAGCTCTTGGATTTGGCTTGGCCTTGGAGGGTAGGTGAATAAGGGAGAATGAGGATGTGGTGATGGGGAGAGGTTTCTCCAGCCTTTTTCAGAGATAAGTTGACCTGAGGAGCCTGAATGTGTGGGTCTTAGAGGCCTGCCTGCATGTCCAGGCAGCTCCCTGCAGGCAGCCCCACGTTCGCAGTGCCGCAGCCTAAGGCAAAGACAAAGTGCTGGGCACTGGCAAACATGGGGCTAAATCCCTCTCACAGGCTATGGGGCCAATCTGACGTCTGGGCTGTTACCAGAGAGGAGCAGGAATTGCCCTGAGTGCTCCTGCTCTGCTGAAGAATCTGCTGAATCCTACTGTCACCCAGCAGGTACTGACTCTTGGAGAGATCAATAAATAAATGGTCCTTCTCATGTCTGCTGGAAGTAGGTGAGGGTTTTTTTGGAGAGAAGCCCTCTTTTCTCTTCTGATGCACAGGAACAGGGAAGAAGTTTGAGGTCTAACTGTAATCACAAGAGGGCAGAGTTGGCTCATGGCGTCTGTGCTGCCTCAGCTCATGGACCCGCCGAGGGGCAGTGGGAGCTGGCCTTGCCCTTGGCGCTGGTGGCAGCCAGAGCTGCAGCACTTACTGAGCTGTTGGCAAAAACGTGACCTCATCCCTCTGTCTGTGCCCTTCAGCTCCAATATTACCTGGGAGGCATATATAAATAAGAAGAATATCTCTTGTGACTCCTCTAGTTGCTTTGAAAGGTCGGCTGTACTCCTGCTGTACTTGCCAGTGCTTCGCTATGGTATTAATAAAAGCTTCATGTTAATATTGATGTTAGAACTGAAAACATAAATTGATTGTTAATTAGCAGCTGAACAGTGGCTCAAGCAGTGGGGGTAATGATGCATGGGGGCTGGCTTCCCAAGCAGTGCCTGCTCAAAACTCTGCCGATGACACAAGTGCAGATTAGAGGTTCTGTTTGCATTAGTAGCAGCAGAGGTGTCCTTGCTGATGAACACATCTTCTCAGCAGGCCACTTGTACTGGCACATTCTGAGAGTATCTTTTGTGACATTGCCCAGAAGGAGCTGGAATGACCACAGTGAGAGACTGCCTCCTGGTCACCTGCTGGTTGTTGCTCTTGACACTTTCAGGTAATGAAAAAATGAAGAGTTTAAAACTTCTAAAACAAATTTCAGAGTTAGAATGCTGGGAGGAGACAGTCTTGAATTGTCTCTTTCAATTCCAGAGGAAAGCAATTGCTTGGATTAGTTCAGCTGCTGCTTCTGGGAACCTGCCTGGAGACTGAAGTGTAATGCATTGCAGGTACTTTTTGGAAGTCCTCCTTGATGAGAAATAAGCTTCTTGCCCTTTATCAATTGGACTTGAGGATCTTGGAGATCTCTTCCAACCTGGTTGATTCTGTCAGTCCACTGTCCCTGGAGGTGCTCAAAAAGGGACTGGATGTGGCACTTGAAGCCATGGTTTAGTAGTCATGAAGTCTTGGGTGACAGGTTGGACTTGATAATCTTTGAGGTCTTTTCCAACCTTATTGATTCTGTGATTCCCTTAGAGGTGCTCAGCTCCCTGTAGAGTATCTTGGGGTAAAGGAGAGTTGTTCTTTAACTTCAGCAGGTCAAGAGCATATCTGCTAATACATCTGAACCCACACATGAAACACTGAAGTCCTTGAGTTGTGGCCACTTGGATCCTAGACTGGAGACAAAGCTAGTGCTGAGTATCTGGGCTGCAAACACAGGCTGGACACTGGAGCCAGTTCTTCAGAGAGATAAAATAATTGGAAAGAGAAAATTTGAAATAGCCTGAGGCTACATGACATCTCTGAGCATGGACAGTGTTATGTGGCTGAAGAAAAGCCCTGGGCCATCTCTCCCCACCTACACTGCTGGCTCTCTCGGCCTGTGTGTATGGATGTCTGTCCCATGGACTGGCATCCTAGGCTGCTGTGCTCTCAAGTGCTTCCCAGGAGGGGAGTTGTTGAAGGCAAGAGATACCATACAAGCTGTCTGCTGGTATCAGCCTCAAGATGAGGAAATCTGTAGGCTGTCCCCAGAATACTTCTGCTGGTTTTCACTTTGCCCATGGAAACCTGTCAGAGGAAAGGTATGGCTGGCCAGTGGTCTCTGGGCTGTGCAGCACTGTGGTGGAAGATTATCTCCATTTCCCGTGCCATGAGTCCAATTAAATCAAAGTTTTAAAAGATGACTGATGCACAGCAGAAACATCTTGTCCCTGGGAGCTTAGTGACTGAGTCATGCTGCCTGTGCCCCCTCTAGCTTGTGAACTTCTCTTCCTCATGGGCTTTTTCTTTTCTTTTTTTTTCTTTAAATGGGAAGGATTTTCTTTGCAGCTACATGGCAGAAAAACAACTGGTGAGGCTGGATTGCTGTACTTCAGCTCTCCTCCCAGCTGCAAGTTACAATCCAAAGATAATTTCCTTGTTGTCAACAGATTTTTCTCTTGGCTGTTTTAGTCTCTATGCCCAGGAAACAGGGGTTTCTCAGTCACATCTTACTGGGAAATAACTAGTGACAGCTTGTCAGGCTTGCTAGGGGTTGGAGCTTTTGCTTCACGTGGTTTGGTTTTTTTCCCCTTCTTTTTTCTTCCTAAGTTTTGAAGACAGTTGTCTGAAAATAATGATGCCCTCCTGAAATGTAACTGAACTGTAGTGTATTCACAGAAATGGTGCTTGGTGTGTTGGAGTAGAGGGTTTGCTTTCCCTTGTGCTTGATGTTCTGCATGAGGAGTTGTCAGGAGGACAGCTTTAATAGGTGGTGTTGAGGCTGGTTTGCATCAAAGTAGAAATCCATTGCACAAGTCTGAACAGTCTGAAATACAGAAATCAATGCAAGTGTAACCTATGTGATTTTTAGGGAAGACCATGTATAACCTTCACTAGGGATTTCTGGGTCTCATTGCTATCATCAATGCAGCAGTAATCTTGAATGGACAGCTCTACATTCTGTGGGGTTTTTCCTGAGATGGAGGGATAGAGTGGCATTTGTGTCCCACTCATCCAACAAAGTTTCCTGGAAAGAAAAATTGTAGTTGTAAACCTGAAGACAGAGCCATGCCAGCATCCAAGGCATGCTGACTCCCCTCATGTCCCTCCACCTGCTGTGAATGGGGTTGAAGAACAGCTTTCCTGAGTAGCTTCATTAGGGTTCATAGTTAGCTCTGCCGTATGTCAATCTATTGAGCATCTCAAGTGTGACTCTGTGCTAATCAGGGGCAATACTGGTGTCCCTGTTATGGATCCTCCTCTAATGAGGTGATAGTAGGTAGCATATACCATTAACCTTCCAGGCTGCTATAATTACTCAGTTTCTGATCAAACACAGCTTGTGTTAGTATGTGGTGACTAAAAATCAGTTGGAGTGTCACAGGCTTCACTCTTGAGCAGACTCCTCGCTTCACTTACCTCTCCCCCAGCTCCATGCATAAAGAAAGTAAGACTGAAGAAGAGACTTGTCAGAAGAGACAGAGGAGGAGATCCAGGCCAAAAAAAGAGCACAAAACACAAAAGCAAACTGCAAGACTCTCCCATTTTTCTGTCTGTTTGCACGTTGGCATTTTCTACCTTTCATAGTATCAGTATCATAGTATCAGTCAGGGTTGGAAGGGACCACAAGGATCATCTAGTTCCAACCCCCCTGCCATGGGCAGGGACACCCCACATTAGACCAGGCTGGCCAGAGCCTCATCCAGCCTGGTCTTAAACACTTCCAGGGATGGGGCCCAAACCACCTCCCTGGATAACCCATTCCAGGGCTTCACCACTCTCATGGGGAAGAACCTCCTCCTCATGTCCAGCCTGAATCTCCCCACCTCCAGCTTCATTCCATTCCCCCTAGTCCTATCACTACCTGATATCCTGAGAAGTCCCTCCCCAGCCTTTCTGTAGGCCCCCTTCAGATACTGGAAGGTCACAATGAGGTCACCTCGGAGCCTTCTCTTCTCCAGACTGAACAGACTTTCTTCTTAGTCTTCATACTTTTCACCTAATTCTTACTTTCTCAGTCTTGGCAGTTGCTTTGAAATGAGACTTCCTAATTTACACCCCTACCCCTCACTCTTTTTAAATTCAAGCACTACTTTAATCCTCTTCTGGGTTCCATATTTTCACAGGAAAGAAGCCTTTTGTTCCTGGTTAGTTAGGTTTGCTCTCCAGCTTGCTGATTGGGTGACTAACTCCTTGGTTTGGCAATCCTTAAAGTGGTTGTGTCTGGTTGTGCACAGAAGCAGTGATTAGGGTAGGCTGTGCTAGTGCAGGCATGCAAAATGTCTCTCAATAGCTCCTGGAGAAGAGCCAGCTCCCAACAGCACCATCTGGGGCCAAGGGTGATGGGATGTGCTTGTCTAAACAAGAAAATGCTCTCCTCCAGAGCTGATGGGTGCTTATGGTGATGTAGGAGGCACCAGTGGTGGGGCTGCCAGCCATAGGCTCCAAGCCAGGGCAGCACAAGAGGGATCCCAGACCCTGAGTACTGGGGTAGCTCTTCAGGATGCTGTGCAGAAGCAGTGCTAACTTCTGTCAATTCAACTTCCATTGTAAAAGCTTGAGGAGAGATTTCCCAAGGTACCACAGATGGGATGATGAGAAGGCACAGAAATAAAATGACTTCCTAAAGTGAAGTAGGTGCAGTGGGAGGTATTCAATTAGCAAGAGACCTGGTGGTAAATATTACCCTTGTCTTGATGGGAATGTATAGGGAACATATGCGTTTTCGTGCTTGGCTTGATGTGACCGAAGAGCCTTGTCTAAGATGCAGAGTAATGCATTTGAAGTTGTTTAGATCTGAACTTGTCCTTAGGCTATGACATTTGCCTCAATGAAGACTCATCTTGTTCTGTGTGTTCATTATAGCTGAATTCTTTTAAAGATGCTCATGGCAGAGCATCCCATAAAATAAAATCAATTATGCTTCAGCCATCTTATCTCTACCAAGTGTAAAATGGGGATTGATTGTGCCTCTGAGAAGAAAATGCCATGTAACACTTCTCATTTGTGTCTAAATGTGTTCCTGGTAGACCAAAAGTACTTAGAAACAGCTGCAGCAAGAGAAAGATACTGGGTCTGGATGGGAGCTGGTGCTGTCTTGTCTTATCCTCAAAGATGATAGAGGAAGAGCCCTGTATTGCTTTAATAAGCATCCCTTTTGCAAATGCACTTGAACAACAGTCTTGGGAACAGGCCCAAATGTAATACCTGATCAAATCGTGCTCTTAGTGTGTCAGATTAGCTGTAGATGCAATGCTAAAGCAGTCTTGTTTAACAGACTTTTATCTTCTGTACCAGTGGATTCAAAGGGATAAAAAAGATCCGGAGTGCTGGGCCGCAGTGTGTGGGAGGAAAGCAGCTTCTGAGTCACTGGTGGTTATTATATGACATCAGAATTTAAATGCCTCGAAAGCCCCAACCGTGCACTCGTGTAGGCTGCTAATTATTGATGGTCTGCAAAGGCAAAGCCTTGACCAAACTTCCAAGAGAACCCAGTTTAGGTCCCTAAAGAGGAGTAAAATGAACTTTTCGTCGGCCTCTTGGCTAAACTATGAGAGCACGTATGACGCAGAAGGCATGGCCTCCACTGGGGCTGCCAGCTCAGATGGGATGGCATCACTGCCCTGGGCCTCCAAAGGCATCTCCCTCTGCCTCTCGTGAAGCACCAAGCATAGACCAGCATGTGGCTGCCTGGGTTGTCTGCAGCATCATGGTTCATGGGGGCCCCTGTAGATGTAAGAGCTAGGGTGCAAAGGATTGATGACCCCCTTTTATTCTGGGGGGAATGGGTCCCATGGAGTGATGCTGGAGGGTCAAAAGACTGCTGGATGCAGAACTGCTCCTGCTAGTGCTGAGAACCCCTTTTTTTCCCCAAAAGGTGTACAAGGACTCTTCTAGGATATAAAGCCTGATTGAGATCTGTCTTCTCCATCCTGGTGTTCCCTTATTCACCAGGTCTCTTGCTTGTGCCTGGGTTGCTTTTAATTGCCTTGAGGCTGCGACAGAAAACTTTCTGGTCAAGGCTGACAAACATCAGATTTAACTGGAATGAGATATATTTTTACCAGGTAACAGCTCTTGGAGGATTTTGTTGGAAAGTTTCCTTAACCTGTTCATTTCTCCTACTAGTCAGGTGCCATGAGTCCAGAAGGACTCAAACACTCATAGGTCTGTGAGTCATTCCTGGGCTGGCATTGATGGCCTTGGAGACCCAATGGAGAGGAGCTGAGTTGTGGAGGTGGCATGCAGGGCACTGCTTTACTGCAGTGTACTGTCACCAGCTCCCCCAACAAAAACAGCTGTGCATGCCTCTGCTTGAGGCACTGTATAATGCAAGCTTGAGAACATACAAATCAGACACCGTATAATGCAAGAGGAGAACATACAAATTAGGAGCTTACAGCTCACTTCAAAGTCAGAAGAAGGACCATCTTGATCCTCCCTGCTGACAGCCCTGAGAGATCAAGACTCTCACATCTGTGGTTTAGCATGACTTTTTTTGCCTCTAAACCTGCTGCTGCCTAATTCAGCAAAAAGACACATCAGAGCTGTAGCTCAGTGCCTGGGGAGACGTTGGAGGTACTAGTAGGTCATTGGTTAAAGCTGTGTAAAACTTGCCAGGACTTAGTTTGAGGTCAGAGCCTTGTCCCCAGGTGCAAGACCCACTCACTGGTGGGGGGCTCAGACGCAAATACGTATCTGCCTGCTGGATCTTTCCTTGCTGTCCTCGTCGTCTTGTTTGTCTGCAAGAAAACACAATGCTTTCCTAAATTTAGCTGCATAAGTACTGTGGGTGTTGTCTCTTCTCCCCCTTTCCCAGTTTCCAAAGCCATCTTAAAAACTGCACAACGATTTAAATGGCAGCTTGATGGGAATCCATAGCAAATGACTCTGCAATTAGTAAATCTCTCCTATTGTGACAGCTCTATTATTAAACTGCCATAAATGCCAGGCTATTAATCTGCTGTCTCCTCGATCCCCATGCTTCCCATTACTTGCCTGTCCTTTTCACCACTGGATTTTTATTTTATGTTTGTAAGTTTCAGCTGCTTTTCCAGCAAGTGTTTGCAGGGAGGGGGTGTGAGGTGGCCAGGGGAAGGAGGTTTTGTTGCCTTGTCCCTTAATCTCCAAGGCAGGTGAGAGAATGCCCTGAACAGTCACTTCTCCCTTGCTTTGAAACTTTTTCTGCTTCAAACCCAAAGAATGTGTAACTCCTCATTTGCAAAAGTCAAAGTTTAGTTAGCCCTTAAGGAAGGCCTCTTCTGCAGCAAGGCAAAGGGGCAGAGAGAGAAGCCGTGGTATTAGATAAGCACCAGCACTGACTTAGGAAAAGTCATAATTATCCTGATGACAGGGTGAAGTTTGCAACTGCCATTTCCTCCATCCTGTGATATAGGTGTGCATCTCATTTTTTAGCCTACCAAGCTGCACTGACACCCCAGGGCTGGGGGACAGGTGATGCTGTAGACAGTGTGGTGGGGCTGCAAATAGTGATGAAAGCAGAACTCAGATTTCATCCCAGCAGTGCCTCCATAGTGCACTTGTGTGTTTGCAGCACACACTTGCACTCACTCATTCCTCCTGGAAAAGCAAAGGCTGGCTAACTGAGGGTAGAGGGAGTGATAATGTGTGGAGGAGTGTAGAACTGGTGTGGTGGGAAGGATTTTGTCTGTAATCCGAGCATTGAGGTTGGCCTATTAAAGAGTCAGTGCTGCTACCCCAGCCCTGGGATTTATGCTAGGGAAGGAAATTGTGTCCCCCTTGCAGTGGTGTGAGGATGAGCTTATTACAGAGAGGTGTCTGCTGGCTGGCAACCTCCCCCACCCCCCCATTTGGTCCCCATCAGCCTTACATCTGTGACCTCTTGGCTTACAGCTGCTACTTGGGATGGTGCTGGTCACAGTGGAGAGGTCTGTCACCTCTGCAGCTCCCCTGGCACCGTAGTGCCCTGTGGAGGAAGAGCTGATGATCATACCGGCTGCTGCTGTCTGGCAGCCTTGCAGAGGGTCTGGATGTGAATTTAGAGAACATGCATGTGAGCTGTCCTGTTCTCTACTTCAGTGGAGGTACTGCCCTGTAACCACTGTACTTTCACCTGTTGCCTGCAGAAGAGGTCTTTCTGAAAGCTTGGGAATTTGGGATTCTATGGGCTCTGAACAGCTGGAGTGTAAAGAAAGCATCTGCCCTGCTCCTTGGCAGAGATAAGAGGACAGTGATTTATCAGCCTAAAATGGGAGACTTAAAAACTGTTATGGTGGTGAAGTTGAGAACTGTAAAACTCCTTGCAGCTTATTTTTTCAGACTTCCCTTTCAGCCTCAATGACTTAAACATAACCACAGTGGTTTAAATCAGCTGCTCCACGTGAGCACCTAAATTCTCCTTGCATCCCGTTGCTATGGAAACTCCCCCAAAGCCTGGGTACCTTCACTTAGCTGCTCTGGGAACATCTGTTGTCTCTGAGCCAGGGCATCTGGTTGTGAGGAGATCTGCTGTGGACTTGGTCCACTCTGGGAAGGGCTTTTATCTGCTGCTGTTTTTGGCTGCGGAGGAATTAAAGAAAATGAAGATCTGCTTCCGCTCAGTGCCAGCTTTAGTCTCTTGTGACAGGAGATGGGCTTCCACTGAGTGCACTGCCCTCTGTTAACTGTGGGTATTTAGGAGGCTATTAAAAACAGCATTATACTCCTAATTATGCAGAAATCCTTCAGTCTGGCCTGTTTCATCTGGAATTATACTCAACTGTCAAATCCTGCCAAATACCCTCTTCTTAGAGCAAGGGAGGCTGGTACACTTGGATTGCCCTCTGCAGAGAGGTAAATCCTGGTCAGGAGGCCAGCTTTTCTGGTCCCAGGTGAGATGGGCAGATGCTAATGTGGATGTGCCCACCTCCCTTCTCACAGTGGGGAGCAGATATGGCCATGGGCACCCACCTCCCCAGCCCTTCACCTTGTGTGGTCCCAGTAAATGCTTACGTTGTCAAATATTTCCCAAGTAAGTGGAGTATTTTTGTCTGTGTCCATGGGTTTCCTTCATGGCAGCACTTCCAGAGGAGGCTTTCACCAGAGATGATGAGAGAGAGGAGAGAGTGGCTTTGGGAGAGGACTGACGTGGCATCTACAGGAATGACTTGTGAAGAGCATTTGCACCCCTCTCCTCTGACTAAGTCACTTTGCACCAGGAATGAGTCATTCTGGGGATAACTAAGGCTACATGATGCTTTGTATATTTAATAGCATATTTAACAGGGCTGCAATTCAGATCACAAACATCCTTTGCAGTGATGCAACTGCTGCCTGGAAAACCACCTTGACAGGCTTGAGGCAAATGCTGTTTTAAAAGGAATTCAGTTCTTAATTACCTTAGAAAATCACAGAAAATGTGGGTAGTTGTTACTTACAGCTGGGCCACCATCTGCCTAGCACGTGATGCTCTCCAGGAGTATGCAGTGAGTGCAGGGGTGCACCTGAAATCACAGAATCACTGAACGTTAGGGGCTGGAAGGGATCTCAAAAGATCTAGTTCAACCCCCCTGCCAGAGCAGGATCACCTCTGCCAGATCACACAGGACCACATCCAGACAGAGCTCAAATGTCTTCAGAGAGGAAGCGTTAGTGCCCCCTTTGTGATGCAACCCTCAGGCATTGCTTGTTAGTTCAGGCACCTGTAAGCTTCACTGCTCTGTCTGATCATTTTGATCAACACCTATTTTCTTCTTGTCTCCCTCCCACCCAAAGTACATGCATCAGTTCTCAGCTATGTAGAGAGCAATACCACACCTTTCACTCACATCTCCACATCCTATTAAGCCCTCTGCAGCTTCTTAGCAACGAATTAATAGTTGGGTGGAAGGGGTTTGTAGTACAATATGTTTTAGAGCATAAAGATTCTCAAATTGCCATTCTGTAAGTAATTGAATAGTTCTGTTCCAAAAAAAACCCTTTTTCTGGGGAACTCTTTTAAACCAGTGATGCTAGTTCCTCTTCTGCAGTAGGTCTGGTTATGACTGTGTGCCAGGGATGTCAGCTAATATGAAGGTGGGAGATAGGAAAATGAGGTGGGTTTTTTTTTTGTGGCTGCTCTTACAGCTTTCAGAAAATAATTTTCTCTCTGGGTGCCTTTATTTATTTATTTGTTTGTTTAGGTGTGTGTTAAAAAAAGGGTTCTAGTCCAAGCATCTTTTTCCAAGTGTACAGATTCAAAACTTGGTTTTCTTGGAAAGAATTCATCCAGTGTTGATTCTGATCTGGGTCCTGTGTGCTCATCTTTGTCTAGTAATATGGTTTGCAGCCAGGAGCCTTTCAGTATTGTCCTCTGTGGTCCTTGCACAGAAATACACTCTTGGAGTAGGAGCTCTGGAGAGTGAACTTGTGCACTAGTTCCTGGACTTTTGAATAGCAGAAACAATGCCTAGGGAAAGCACAGGCAAGCAAAATATTGAGGGACCAGCTCTGCTTTAAATATTGCTCTAAACTTCAGGGGAAAAAAATGAACAAATCTCAATATTTTCACAGCCAGGTACTGTGTTTCAGCATGCAAATAACTGCTGAGGTAGCAGAGTGTACACATGCTGCCTCTTCTCATGTGTGATCAGAAGGTACAAATGAGAAGATGTCTTTCTCATAAACTGGGTCACTGGGTTAATAGAGTTTTGAAAAGATTCCCTCCTATCCCATGCTGTTAATATCTCAGCATCCATCTAGATTTTGATACTGTCTTGTGCCCATGCTATGTGTGTCTGTCATCTGCTTGCTCTAAAGGTGTTTCTGCCTTAGTCAAGAAAATACTCTGCATGATAGAGAGAGCTGCTGAGCACAGAATGATGCTTTGACTGGCAGCAGTTCATCTTCATTTGAACACTAAATATTTCATTTCTCTAGCTAGTGAAAGGCCAGATTTAGGATAGCAGCTTAGTGCCTATTTCAGGCAAGGGTTTCAAAAGGCAATATTCAGCTAACTTTACACAAATGTGGTTTTTAAAAACTAGTTGAGCTTTTGATGTTTCTGTGTCTGGGACCTGTTCCCTGGACTCCTGTCTTCTGCTGCCGTGAGTTCAACAAAGATGCTCTTGTATGGGTGGTGTTTGCACTGCTTTCCTTCTATGTTCCCTTTGATAATGATTCAGCAGGAAATTCTAGGTTTGAGGAGGAGGGATAGGCAAAGCAGTTAATGAGCTGTATTTGCTGTTCTGTCAAAAGGAATGACTCCTCTCTAGCTTACAAATTGCTGAAGTTAGGAGCTTAATCCCAGGGATTTGAGATGAACTGGTCTCTTGGAAAAGTTGTTTTTCTCTTTGGCCATCCTAGAGGAAGCTCAGGTGATTCTCTTCTATTAGGTTTTATGACATAGGACATTTTCTTTGCTTTCTTATCGAGTCATATGCTAAATGCTTCAGCCTTCCCCCACACCTTTTGGGCCCAGGTGCTCTGCTGCTTTTCTCAGCTACAGTTTGGGTAGAGTGAGTTGGCACAATGGTGTGCCCTTCCCCAGTGTGATGACAAGAACATGAAGAAATGCTTTGCTGATGGGTGTGTTACCCATTCTGGCTCAGTAGTCAGGATCTTGCGAGGAGGTGCCAGATGTCTGGTGTTCTGAGCAGCTGGGGATCTTGTCAACATCTATAAATATCTGAGGGGTGGGTGTCAAGATGAAGGTGCCAGTCTCTTCAGTGGTGCCCAGTGACAGGACAAGGAACAAGAACAGGCTAGAACACAGGAAGTTCTGCCTCAGCACAAGGAGACACTTCACACTGAAGGTTACAGAGCACTGGAACAGGCTGCCCAGATAGGTTGTGTAGTCTCCTTCTCTGGAGACTGCCAAAGCCTACCAGGATGTGTTCCTGTGTGGTCTGCCCTAGGTGATCCTGCTTTGGCTTGGGAGTTAGACTTGATCTCTGGAGATGCCTTCCATCTCCTCACATTCTGTGCTTTCATGTGAAGGAGCACTCAGTTCTCCTTGCCATGTAGCAGCAAGAGCTGAATAACTGCAACCTGATTTTGTTCATTTTCAGATACCTTTGAATGCATTTTTTCCTCCCCCTTTTCTCTTTCTGAGAATTAGGGATCACTCTGCTTTTGCTGTCAGGGATCCTCCTCTCCTTCTTTAAGAGCATCTCTCCCAACATGATCACACAATCAAGCCAAGCCCTTTTTCTCATGTAATGCAAATCCCATCTATTCCAGGCGGTCAAGATTACCAACTAACTTTGCTTGCAGCCTGTGAGAGCTATAAGATATAGTTGCCATGCTGGTTTGCAAAAGGAAAGCAATTTTTTTCCCATTAAATAGAAAGCATTTTTTCTCCCCATCAGTTCCTTCAAACCTTCCCCCAGCCTAGAGCTCAACGGCCAGGTCCTGGCAACCCTTAAATTTGTGGGATTGTGCTGTGACTTCCCTGGGTTAATGACTTTTGTGACGCTGGTGACCAGTTACAAAAGCAGAGTGGTAAACTCATCTGTTAGCTGCTCTCTGTCCTGCAAGACTTACTTCCATTAGGGATTTTTGTAGGCCAGTGATGTGTCTTTCATGATGAGGCTGTGTGGTGGAGGAAATTTAGAGTTCCCTTCCCGCTGCATTTAATTTCAGAGCAACCACTTTATGTGCAAGAAAGTGATTTCATTATGCCACTGGACAGCACTGGGAGCATCTGTGGCAGTGGAGGGATTTGGGTTAAAGAGAGTAAAGGCTGCACATCTGCTGCCCTCCACCCCTATTCACAGAACAGCGTGTTAATCCTAAAGAAAAGAGAGCAATTAGCTTGTAAACCCTTCCTGAACTCACTGGAAGATTAGCCATTTTCAATTAAAGCTTTTCAGCTGGAAAGATAATGGGCTAAAATTTCCAGCTTTTAAAAAAACCAACTGTTTTTGACAATGTGGGTTTATTTCTGTCGATTTACATCCTTTATAATTAGCTACCCTGGGATAATTAGGACTGCCTTGCGCCATACTCTGTTCCCCACTCTTTCCCTTTATAGTGCCAATGGCAAACTGGCTTTGTGGTCTGTCTTCTGACCTGTTGAAACTAGCACAGAACCACTCCTGTTGTTTGGACCCATGCTAGAGATGAGCCATAAGCTGCATGTTTACAGGTGGCTGGAACTCACAGGTAAAAGGATAAACCTTTACATATGGCTGTGAGCATGCTGTAACTGCTCCTGGAGAGCCCGTGTGAGAGAGGGGAGACTGATTCCCATCTTGCAAGCCTGCAATAACAAGCAGGTTGCAGACCCTCAGGGAGCTCCATGTGCTCTAAAGCCAAAATACTTTATACATCACTAGTCCCAGCACTCTGGGGGAAACTGTGTGTGGCTCTGCTTTGTCCCAGCTTGGGAGGTAAAACTTGACAAGCTGGAGCTGGAGCCAAACCAGCAGATGGAAATGCCTCACCCCAAAACACATCTGATTTGACTCTGGCCAAAGGTGTCTTTGTGTTCAAGAATTTCTGAAAGCCACACCACTCCTTGGGGCATCTGGGTAGAGCTGGAAGCCTTCCTGCAGCAGCAGGGGAATCTGACCTGGTTTCACCTCTTGCTGGAAAGCAGCACCGCAGACAGCTGTGGTGTTGCAGTGCCTTTTGGGTCATCTCTGTGCTCACTGTGATCCGCTTCCCCTGTGTTTCCTGCACCTACCTCATGAGCACAGAGCTGGAGTCACTCCGTGTGGTCTGTGCTATGGTCCCAGAGTGAGTAATGGGCTGGGGCTAGAGGCTGCAACAAGCTTGTGGCCTCATCCAGCACAGGCCACTGAGGTGTTCTCCCTCAGCTGGGTGTCCCTGTCTGCACTGCACATGCAATGTTGCATCCCATACTACTGCAAGTTAACACGATTGACTGTTTTGGGGCACTTGTGGCTTTGGTCACTATGTGTGACTCTGAAACACAGCTGTGCCTGGGCTGCTGTTAGCATCTGTGCTAAGCAGGAAAAGAGAAGAAAGGTTGATCTCTCAGGGAACTGCTCAGCTATGTAGGCTGAGGTACCTAACAGGGAAATTAGCCTGGCCAAGGACTTCTGGATGAGGTAAGCAAAATGAGTTATCTGCATGCAAAACCATCCAGAGCTCTGACTCCTGGGTCCAACGTGGGCTGTGCTTTTTCTGAGTCACCAAAATTATTGGTATCACTCCTGCTTCTTGGCTGTCTCCTACAAAGACCTTGGCCAGGTCCCACTTAGCTTTGTCTTGTCTCCTCTAGAAGAGTTGCGCAGTGTAGACTCTGCTTGGCAGTGTGTAAGGGCAGATACAAAAACCATTAAAGCTTTTTATGTTTAAGCAATATAGCTTGGTGCTCTTGGGATCTTGCTGGCCTTACCGTGCTACTGATACTACTAGCATTGTCTTTTTGAAGTCAGATTCTTTTGCTCCTATTTCTTTGTCAAAATGCATATGAAAATATGCCTTGGAAAATATTTTACATCCAAACTAGTTAATACAGCACCTTGGAGAGAAGGTGTCTGATGCAACAGAGTACAAATGAAGCCTCATTAAGCAGGAATTCAATGATTCTGCTGAATGCCCCAGCAATTAAATTTCATCTCGATTCATATGCAGGTCAGGAGAGTTTGGAAGGAGAATAGAGGAAGCAAAGCACAGTGGCTCAGTACTATGCAAATTAGTGTTAACACGGCATTTCATTTATTGTTAATGCATTGTTACACTGCTACTCATTGAAAAGAAACTGTGTGACAACTGCTAAGACTGATGACCCACTTGCTTATTTTTCCATCTGTGTTGGCAGCATTGCCTCTGAAAAGACCAGTGCCAAGGTAAATCGTTTAAAGGGAAGATCCAGAGGTTTTTCTTACCACAGAGAGGAGTGGAATTGGATGCTGATTAAATGTTAATACCTGTCCTTCAGGCTGCAGTAAGCTGTAACATTGCCCTTCCCTCCCCTTTTGGAGTGAGATGCTGCATGGCCCACATTCCTGATACTGGATGCATCCTTTGTCTGGGCTCAAGCTCTGGGTCCTTTTGGAAGAGGAGTAAGTCCTCAGTCCCTACTATTACAAAGACCTGAGCTCTTCTGGCATGTAATGTAGTAAGGGGTTCAGGGCTGCTGATATGCTTTGTAGCCCCATGTTCACCTCCCTGCTCCCCTGGAGCAGCTCCCTGCTGTCTCCTGGGCTGATTGAGCTGTGGGGCTGCTGTCCTGTTTTTGGGGGCCAGAAGTGCCAGTTCCCCATTTTCTCTCTGTATCTGAGGCTCTACAGCAGGGTATGCTTCCCCCATTCTGGTTTTATTAGCATGGTCTATGTTATGGATCTTTTTTTCATCTAAACTGTCTACCCATAGTGAAGAAGGAGAGTGGGTACTGGCCAGCTGCTAATACAGACCCATCACTATTTTCATTGTTGGTGATGTTAATAAATTATAACCTCTTGATTTCTACTGAAGAGGACAGATCATAAACAGGCCCTGCCAGGGCAGTACTGATGTGGCTGCTGAAGTACCAGGTGCAGCTACCATGTACTCACTGTAAACTGGAGTGGTTTAAAGACCTTAAAACTAGGAACCAGTCCTGTCCCTGAAGAGCTTGGATATGTGTTTTCCCTCCTGTTTTTTAGCTGTGCTCAAAATGCTAACATTCTGGTGCACTGATCACTAAAAGTCAAGAAGGTTGGAGCTATTAGGCATTTTGTTTTCTCCCATTTGGTTCTTGGTCTTCATTTCTATTTGGTTCCTCCATTCACATGTAGGTCTTTGCTGAGCTGTTTCCCTGTGTGCTCAAGAGCAGTTTACTCATGTCCCAAAGCTGTTTGTTATCTGCTAGCTATGTTGCTGTGAAAGATTTGAAGGGGGGAGGGGAGGAATTAAAACCAGTTAGGAGCATTCACAAATGGAGGTGTTTTGCCCAGTAGAAGTGCATGTTCTCTACAGTACAGCCACAGAGGTAAAGATGAATATGCTCTGTCTCCCTGAAGCTGATGGACCTGCTTCCAGATGCTGTGCATGCAGCTTCCAAAGCTCTACTTCTTTTGGACCAGGTCATAATCTCCCACCTTGCCCTGGCATGGCTGGTGCTTGCTGATAGATCATTAACCTCCTGCTGCATTGCTGATTGCTGTGTCTTGTCAAGCTCATCTTCATTTGGCTTAAAAAACCATCAGAAGGCTGAGATTCAATTTTGTTGAGATGACCTCTGCTAACAAGGTCCCTGAACAAGCTCTTTTGTATCATTAGAGCTGGCTGGGGAATAAAGGATCTTGTACTTTGCTGCAGCCTATTTGTCTTCCACTGTTTCTCTTATCAGCCCTGGAGTCCCCAGCCCTTTAGTGTCCTGCTCTGATTTCCCAGATCCAGAAATCCAGCTTGTGGTAAATGGTGGAATTTCTCCTAATGCTTAGTGACTCAGAAAAGAAATGGCATAACACATACAGAGAGTTAAGAGAGAAAGACACGGTCTGTGCTGCCCTGAGGATGAAATCTTTATCGGTCTCACTAGGGCAATGGGACTGGGACTGCTTTTTATGTAACCTGAAGTATAACTGAATGATCCATAAACACAGTTTCTCCCCAGAGTTCACAGAACTTTCTTCTTCCCATGCAGATGGAGTACTACAAGTCTTTTCACCAAGGTTTTGGGCCCCTTTTCACAACTTTGCAAAAAGGGTGTAGTAAGGAGGAGCTGCCTGGAGGGTCTGGGTTAACCACTGAGGTTAAACCCAGAAATGTTGGAAAATGCTTTGAAGTGGTGTGAGACTGTACCTTGGTGGGGGTATAGCTTGCAGGCATGACTCTGGTGATTGTGCCTGTTAATTCTGGCTCTTGATTCCTAATTAAAATATCTGTTTCACCCAGTGGTGTATTGTCCTCTGGTTGCAGAAACCACATACCTGACTCTATGCTATGCTCAGAAAAGCCTGAGTAGCGAGCCAGACTGTGAAGGAATGAAGGCCAGAAGAAGGATGAGAGATGTACATGAAGTCAGAATGAAAACCATGGTCATGAATACTTTAGTGCATCTGAAATTTTATTGTACCTAAAATTGTTAAGAAACCTCTGTGAATCATAGAATCAGTAAGGTTGGAAAAGACCTCAGAGATCGTCAAGTCCAACCTGTCACCCAAGACCTCATGACTACTAAACCATGGCACCAAGTGCCACGTTCAATCCTTTTTGGAACACCTCCAGGGATGGTGACTCCACCACCTCCCTGGACAGCACATTCCAATGGCTAACAACTCTCTCTGTGAAGAACTTTCTCCTCACCTCGAGCCTAAACCTCCCCTGGTGCAACTCGAGACTGTGTCCTCTTGTTCTGGTGCTGGTTGCCTGAGAGAAGAGACCAACCTCCTCCTGGCTACAGCCACCCTTCAGGTAGTTGCAAACTGTGACTACTGAAATGGCAGCATACTCTTCTCAGGTGGCTTTTGGGTTAGAGTTTTTTAACTCTCAAACCTGTGTGGCTGTGTCTTTTCTTTGACAGTCCCCCTCATGTGAGCCAGACCCTTAAATGTGCTGCTGTTAACAATGATGCTGGTTCATCCCATCTCATTTCTTAGCTCAGTAATTTGACTTGAGTTTTACACCTGGGTGTGTGCATTTATTCCTTTTGTTCCACCAAATGGTTTTTGCCAGGAATACACATGGCAAAACCAAATCTAAAGCATCAGTGAACCTGCATTTGCAAGGTGAACAACATACACACCTTTAAAGTTAAGAGGATTTGTGTGCTCTGTCATCTGGCTGAGACCAGCCAGTGGAGTTTTTCAAGGTAGTTAAATGTAGTTTTGTTGTTCATTTTGGTGGAGTATGGTGACCTCTTTCTATATGAAGTCAAGACGGGAAGTTTTCACTCCTTCATTCAGCTAAAAATCTTCTAGGTAACTCACCCAGCTTTTTGTTGCCCATGAAATGAAAGGGCAGCACCACAGGAGGTCTGTAATTTCTGGCCAGGGATCCAGCTGAGGAGACTAGATTGACTTGGAGAGGAAGGACCAGTGCTGTCCCAACACAGACTCACTGACTTGTTTGTAAATTTTGCAAGGGAAATTTCAAGTGCCTGGGCTTCAACTACACGGAGTAGGGAAGGAAATATTCCCTGCTGTTGGGAGAAGATCTGAAGTTAGCTAGGGAATGTTGGTCACTGAGAACAGGCCAGATGCTTCAATTGTCAACTGGAACTTCAAGTAGCAATGGTTTTGAGGTTTGTTTCTTTCCTGAGCCAAAAGCCTCTTCCTTTGGTGTGTGTTTCAGCCTAGTTAAGGATGCTGGTGCACAGGCAAAATGCATAATGGGGGAATGCTGAAGCACCAGTGTCACATGGAGACGGGGTCACAGCAGGGCTTCCTTCTTCCCATTAATCACAGATCCGAGAGGCATCCTGCATTCCCCACCCGCACCTTCCCCTCCATGCCCCGCAGTGCTGCAGGCAGTGACAGATGTGGATTTCTCTTTCTGAAATGGCTAAGCAGAACAATGCACAGAGACTGTTCTGTTGTGTGCTGGTGGTGGAGGGAATGGATGAGGGTCTTGGAAGCACCTCCAGCAGCGCTCTCTGTCTTGGTACTCTGCATGTGTGCGTGCAGCAAGGGCTCTAATTGCCTACTGGGTGGGTCAATTTATCTTTCAGTGTTCATTACGTGTAATGAAGTAATGTTTAGGACTGGCTGGTGGAATTTACACTTAAAGGAAAGAATAATCAAGGACTTCTTCCTTCGAGTCCATTATTAAACTGTTTAAATACCCTTCCCTTTATTTTATTTTATTTTTTTTTAAAGTCCTTTCTCCCTTTCCAGTAAAAATATATCAGTAAAATAGTGAGTTGCATTTTGGGTCTGTCTGTGAAAACCAGGGCATCTGCTTAGACCAAAGCTGAGCCCTGCTGCAGGCCTCAGGCTGACATGCAGTTGTCTGGGGTTTCTAAATAAGCACAGCTACGTAAAACTGGAGCAGATGAAATGGAGCAAATATGCAGCCAGTGGATAACTGGGTAATCAGCTGTGAAGTCTCTTCCACCAAGAGAGTGATGGGTTTTCCTCTTGTCCCTCCTCTCCTCCCTCTTCACTGAAACCAAATCCAGTCAGGTAAAGTATAAACTCTCCAAACTTCTCGATTTTGTATGGAGATGGGTTGGAGTTCCCAGTAGAAACTGGCTCTCCAGTAAAGCATCTGGCAGCATTGGGTCTGCTGTTCCAGAAGCAAGCACTGACAGGATGGATGAGCAGGGAGAGGAGTCCTCAGCCCCAGGCAGACCCCCGATGTGTGGGCACGTGTTTTTAAATTGAAGCAAGATGAGGAGAAGGAGATGGCAACACAAAAATCTGAATTTAAGATCTGAATCTAAAAGAAATAGAAAGCATCTACGTCAGTCTCTTCTGAACCTTCCCTAACCCAAAGCAATTTCTCTTGCTGTTAATATGATTTTTTATGCGGTTAGAACTTTGGTGTTTCTCTGCGCGCTGTAAGTGTGTGTGTGTGGTTGGCTGGTTTTCCTCGTCATTTTTCTGTGGCTGACTGTTCATCGTGTTCATTCAGCTGTCAGAGTGTCTCCTGAGACTTTCCTAATGTGGAGTGATGTAAGATCCTCTCCATATTCTCCCGGGCTCAGAGCATGTTCAACACTAAATGGTCCATTTCAGGATCGTGGTGGAGTGTTCCACAGCCCTGTGGCTTCTGACAAGGATGCTTCTGGATGTGGTTAAGTAAGCAATGGTTTAAATCACAGGAACAAATACTTGTCAAGCAGTGGACTAAATCATTGATACTCTGAATAGCCTGGGATCTTCCCTCTGTTGTTCTCCCTGTCTTATTTGCATAAAAGTATACTCTGTAAATGTCATGCCAACCAATTCAGGCCATGTAAGGTTTGTAGCTTCACTCCCACCAAGATTATGGCAAGGTATGTAAGTTGGCTCTGAGAAAAGATACTGAGTCAAGAGCAGGACAGTATGTGTTTGGTCCAAGGAATGATGCACCAGGCATTAGCGTGTGTGTGTGTGTATGTAAAACAGCATGCACGTCCAACAGATGTGCCCCAAGAACAATAGAACAGAATAAACCAGGTTGGAAGAGACCTTTGAGATCATTGAGTCCAACCCACCATCCAACACCATCTAATCAACTAAACCATGGCACCAAGCACCCCATCAAGTCTCTTGCTAAACACCTCCAGTGATGGCGACTCCACCACCTCCCTGGGCAGCCCATTCCAATGGGCAAACTAAATGCCCTTTTCTCTACACTGGTGGCCTATTGGCAAGTATCACCTCTTTAGTTGTGAGGATGAGAGGCAAGAGCCTGTGGAGATGGGTGTTTCTACATGGGACCACCCAGAACCTGGACTGTGCTCAGCCTGTGCTGTCCTTTAGCTCAGCATTTTATACCAAAGTGGAGGCCCAAGGAAGCCTTCCCCACACCCTCTTTAGTCATAAGATGGTAGTAGGAGATCTCTATATGCCAAGAAAGCAGAATCAAGGCTGCTTTGCTGTTGTTTTTTTTTGGTTGGTTTTGTTTGTTTGTCTGTTTGTAGTGTCCCCCACCCCCTGAAAGACATTTTTAACATCTTCCCTCTCCCCCTCAAATTAACTTCTTTTTCCAATGGGCACAGTGTGCAGGTAAAACCCAGATGCTCTTGGGTGAAGTTTGTATGTAGTTGATATTGCCAGAGCATTTTTGGATAGCTGCTAATTCTGAGCACACAAACACAAATTTGGGTAATGCCAAGAGGTAGAGGAGGATTTTCACAGCAAATCAAAGCTCTATGTACTGCTCCTTGAGTTTATCAAGCCACAGTTTAGGTTGATGCCTCATGCTTTGTTGTGACACCTACACAACATATCTTTTTGGGCTGCCTGATTTTGTTGATGTGTGCAGTGTACCCATTTCCTTCCACATTAGGAACTCAAGCTGTTCATTTCAACTGGTTTTAACGGGGTGCCACCTGAAACATGCAGGAAGTGTATTTATGAGATTTGGTCAAAACCAAAGAAGTAAACCTCTTCATCCTCTTCAGGCTCCTGGTGTGCTGGCCAGCCAGTCAGCTCAGTGACTGTCACATGCAGTTCTGGGTTCGAAAAGCCAAGATGCTGCCTCTTTCTGCACCACCAGCAGAGGGACAGGGCAGCTCCATCCAGTTTTCACCCATAAAACAAGCAGCTTCAACTAGGTAATAGACTAACCCTCTCCTAACCTTTCTTAATGCAGCCAATATTCTGGGAAGAATTTTATAGAGGTATAAACACAAACAATTATTTTTAGCTTTTCTCTCACATACCTCATTGGAGATGTCCATTTCATGGCATCCAAAGCAATGGGTTCTTCTCAAAATAGCAGCTTCTTATTGTATTTGTGGTGCAACTGTTGGTTTTTTTTGGGTTTTTTATTTTCTTTATGATGAAATTTTTCTGCAGCAAAAGCATTAATAGCTGTGTGAAAAGATTTCTAATTATAAATTTTGGCTCCATTACCAATTAAGCCTATTGTCAGACCGAACAACTTCTTAAAAACAAATTATGGACCAAAATACCTCTTTTGTAAGTAGTTTTTTTCTCACTTAGTAATTTCACTGCTTTTGTATAAGTTGTCTGTGTGTGAAACAGCTGAGTTTGAACCAAAACAGACACGTTACCGCATTTCAATCCAAGCAAGAACTCTGTTGTTAGGCTGAAACCCAGTTCTTCTCCTTCATATGGGCCACACAGAGCTAGGGTCTCCAAGTCTGCAAAATTTCTTGCTGGCACACATAGATGAGTTCAGGCCCATTTGGTTTATCCTGATTTGTTTCCTAAGTAAACAAGACTTAACCTTATTGCCTCTCTATGAGCTTCCTTTTAAACTTGTGACCTCTTGACCATTTTCAGCCAGATCTAGTGGAAGTCTCAAACGCGACTGGACCCTCAGACAAAAATGTCTGTGGGTTTTGTGCCTTTGTGTCATGGACCATGTTTGTCTTGCCCTCCACCATTTGTGGATGTAATCTCATTATTGATGACACCAGTTCACAAGGGAATAGAGTGACTTTTGGATATAAACCATGGGCTAGTTGGTACAAACAGAGTTTGCATCTCACAGCTTAACTGAAATGGGGTCTTGCAGGTGGGATATGAGCACAGACCACACTGATACCTCCCTGGCTTTGTATCCCATAGCCAGCACAATAGCTGCATGAGCTGTACCTCCAACACAAGTCGGTCTACTTTGTCATTTTAATAGCAGGCAGTGGTTTATTACAATTTATATTTTCCCTAGTACCCTATCTCCACCCACAGTGCAGGACTAGCTGGTTGAGAGGAAGCCATGAAGCATCCTCTGCTGGAGGGCAGGACTCTCTGATCCAGCTGGAGATCAGCATTTCTCCTGAAACCTCCCCTCACTGTGTTCCATTGCTTGGTCAAATCCTAGCAGAGGACTTGCACCTATTTTGCTTGCCAGAGCTGGTTCCTCTGCCCTTCCTAAGAAAGGGTTAAACAGAGTTTTCACAAAACGCTGGAGGCAGGGCACAAGACTGCAGCCTCTTACTCCCTTACAAGCACCCTCTGTGTGTGTGTGTGTGTGTGTGTGTTTGGGAGGCAGTGTAGTGCTTTGACAGCAGCTTGACATTGCCTTGAAAGGTGCTGGAGGCTCTGCAAGCACTTGCCAAGAGGGGGTGGGGGAGAGGAAAGTGTGTCAGGCAATACTGCAGTCGCAGCCTCCTGCGCTCAGCCCCATTGCTGCTGCTTCTGCTGCAACTTGGAGGTTTGTGGAGGCTCCGCTGCTCGACAACTTCTGCAGCTGGCTGCGAGCGCTGGCAGAGGGCAGCCCTATCTCCGCCGCAGCACCCCCTGCCCGTCTGTCTTTTAGTCCTTCCTTTTATTATTATTATTAATTTTCCCCTGCCTGTAATCCCCATGAAAGCCACAGAAGGGTTCGGGCAGGAAAGGGCCAGTACATCTCCATGGGATGATGTCCGCTTTCGACCGGCAAGGCGCGAGGTGGAATTCCGCTGGGAATGAAGTGCACGCTCGACATTTGCTGCATCTGCTGGAGAGTCAGGGTTCAGTGCCTGCCTCTCCTTCAACCAGCTGTTCTGTTTAATCACCGTGCTTCTAACTTTTGCTTTGCAATGCCTGATGGCCAGCGGAGCCGAGAGAACTAGCGCGGGATTTTCAGGACCAGCTAAAAAAAAAATCCCGATACCCTTCATTTTCCAATTTCTGCGCAGGACTGGGGAGTCACACGCTAAAGAGCCATGTGAAAACATGTCTTTCTAAAGGGTTGCCACGGATTTGATTCCTCGCCGTCTGGAGTGCCCGGGACAATTTCTTTTGTATTTTCCTGCCGCGAAGTGAGGAGCAGCAGCGTGTGCCTTCAGCCCTGCTTGGCTGTAGGAGGCAGCCTGAAAGTGAGCCTGCCTCCAGTGCAGGCAGGGAGAGAGAAAGGAGCGGCTGTTGCAATTAGTTGAATGATTTGATAGATAACAGCAGACATGCTTTGTGGACTGAAAAAGGATTTGCAGTCAGACTTTGGTGAGTGAACCTCTCTCTATATCTTCCCCCCCCCCGTAGTTTACTTTTGTTTACACTCTGCTTTTAACCACCATAAATATCATTTACAATGTCATGTGCTACTTTGAAGGGGATTTCACAAAGCCACGCCATTGCAACTAAACTGTGACTTAATTACTTTGTTTTGTGAAATATCTCTCTGTTTCTCCGGGGACAATTTCTCCCTGTGATCACTGGAGAGTACCCCTCAGGCTGCCTCCCTCCTTGCCCTTCTCCAGCTAAGAAGAGTGACAAACAGGGGCTGTTCTTAAGGCACCCCAGATATTGCAGAGCCTTTACAGCTGCTTAGTTTAAGCAAACAAACAAAACCCAAACCACAATCTAAGTGTAGCTCTTTAATTTTTCCGGATGAGCGTGTGAAGGGGCTGGGCATTCAGCAATGGTGAATAGGGGGCTGGAGGGGAAGACAGGAGTAAGGGACTCTGCTGAATGTGGTGAAATCACTGCCATCACCTCTGCCTCCAGTGTAATCTGCGCCTGCCTTGTCTAATAAATTGAATATTTCACCTCCTGCCAGAAATCTGCCATTTCAATGAGTTGCTAACCCCTGTTTTGGAAAGCTGGGGTGAGCAATGCACTGTTGCTGTGGAGTATAAAAGAATCTATTTCATTTCTGCAAAAGCTTGGGTAGGTGAGTGTAGAAGGGCACCTTTAGAAAGGGTGCAGTCACCAAATCCTGGTCCCCAGTTTTTCCAGGGTAGACCAGCTCTGCTATTTCTAACTGGGTGCAGTATTCAGGTACTTTGTTGCATGCTGTAGCTCTGCTTGGTGCAGCTAAATATGCTGCATGGAGCTTGCTCCTCTGCTCTGATGTTTCCTTTCTGAAAGCAGACATTGGTGTTGGAAGTACAAAGGTAATTTACGATTTCTGAATCATTTTATATTGCCTGAAGTGATGTAGTGGGACTGACTTTGTCCTCTCTTTGGCCTCAAGGTGCCCTAAAGTGTGAACCTAACTTCAGAAATTGGTTTTCCCTCCCTGAATCTGAGTGGTAAACTAAACTAGGTATAAGGCAGCTTAACTTGTCTGTGCTGGCTAATTCCATAGATGGTGCAATGTCCATTTACTGTGACAGCACACCAAGGAGTGGTTTGTGGGCTGGGGCTTATTTTGAAGCTGCCTGAGATATCCTGGTAGGCAGAGGGAGTCTGGGCGCGTGATTTAACACGGCAGGAATGCAGCTGCTCCATGAAAAGATCAAAAGACAGCTTGGCAGGAGCTCCCATCCCCCTTGGGGCTGAGCCATAAGCTGGGCCCCTAGCTCAGAGGTAGCTGACACCAGCTGTGCTGAGGGATTCTCCTGGATACCACCAACCACAGTGGTATCATCCAGTTCCTCCAGCATGTCACCAGAGGCATCTGGTGCTTCACGCATCCAAATCCCTGTGACAGCAGTGTGGCTGAAAATGGTGATTTTGTTTGAGGGTTGGGTGATCAAATGAGAAATGTTCCTCATCTCAGCCCCAAACCTTTACTGGGGAATTTTAGGTCAATAGTGTGCATAGCTCTGTCACATACAAGGGCATGGTGGAGTCACTGAGGTGGAAAGGAAGCCTTTTTCATCCTGGTTTCACACCCATACAGCTTGTGCTGGTGGTGCTCCTGAGGACCAAACCCAGGCTTTCATTACACAGTAGGTGCTGTTCTTCTCAGCAACCTACATATGATGCTATCCTTTGCACCAGCAACAAAGCAAAACCAGAGAGAAGGATAATCAACCATCTCATTTCATGTCTACCATTCCTTTTCTTCTTAGTTGTTTTAGTGCACAGAAAAAAGCTTTGAGAGGGATTGATTGTAATCAATAGTAGGGGACTTTGACTTTGCTGACGCGTCAGGGAGGTCTCTTTTGGTCACTCAGCTGTGAATTGCCATCCTATCACTCATTTTAGCATTTTAAGTGTGATAAGCAAAACCAGAAACCAGATGGATTGTTTCAAAGAGGCACCTGAATACTCCAGAAGTGCTTCTTGGGTTCACCACTACTGGGGTCCTGTCATATCTTCCCTTTCGTCCAGCCTCTCTTGAAAGTTTTCTGAAGGGACATTTTAGTAGCACAGAGCTTTTGTCTGTTTGTCAGAGTAGAATGGTCAAAAAATGCAAACTAGTGGTGATTTATGTATTTATTAATGAAAGAAGCTTTTCTCTTGTGGTTAGTCAGAGTAAGCTTGTCTGTGGCTCTGCTGCTACCAGTGTGGTAGTGCATTTCCAGGCAAGACCTTGCACTCTTGCAATTGGAGGGCTTATCTGAGATGTTTTGTGGCCTTTCTGAAGTCCAGGAAGATCCTGTATGTTTTGCTGTAGGAAACTTTGTGTTCCCTCAGACCTTCCTGCAGGATCACTGCAGGAGTGAGCAGAACAACAGAGCTTATTGAATCTCCTTCATGCTGTTGCAGGTGACCAGATGAGGATCCCATCACAAACCAGCTCAAATGAAACAGCTTAATTTACTACAGCACAGGCAACTTTACAAGACCCTTTGTGTTTCATACATATACATTTGAGTGTCTTCATTGTATTTTTAGTTTTAAAATGTGGCCTGCATAGAAGGCAAAATTAAAATAAGGGTAGTAGGTGAGGATGGTCAGTGTTTGTCTCTTCAGGTTTGTTCGTTGGTTTTAGTTTGTTTGGGTTTTTGCTGCCATTACAATCCATGCTTTTAGCATAAGTAAGATAGCCTCTGCAGATCAGGAGAGCATAGCTAATTTCTAGTACCTTTTTCCTGACCTGCAAGCTGCACTCTGTATTTGCAGGATGGGAATGGCCAGGAAAAGAGACTTGTTTATAGATCTCTGTTCTTCCCTGCCTGGTGATTTTCAGGGGATCAGCTCCTCTGTACTGTGCTCTGCTGTGTGCAATAGCCTCAGATCTTCCCTATTTGCTGTATAAACAGGGGGAGAAATAGGGGGGAAAAATAGCTGAAAGGGTTAGGAAACTAATGTGAGGAGCTAGAATAAGACAGGAGGAAATCATAGCTAAATCTCCTAGGAAGAAAGATTTTATCTATCTTATTGAAGAATTTATCACAATAGTGCTATTTAATATAACTCCTGCTCATCAAGCTGCTTATGTCACTTGTCAGCTTTGCCTGAGTTGGAGCAAAATGAAAGATTAAAAGAAACCAGGATGAGTGTACCAAGACAAACATCCCTGGGTCTGGAGCTGAATCACAGCAATCTTAATTTCCTTTAACCAAAACTGGGCAGAGTTTGTCTGGGCCGTTCTTTTGCCCTGAGCTGGTATTTGCTGTACCTATGTTATCATCCCTCCACCTTGCATTTGAATACAGCCGTGCTGGAAACACCACATCAGCTCCAATTCATTCACTAGACTTTAGCATTAAAGGAAAAGCTTTCTGCATCTATGGTTTTGGTGCCATTGTTTCCTGTCCTAGCACAGACAACAGATTATTCCTTCCCTCTGTGCATCACACTTCAGGATGTCTGAAGGCAGCAATGACACTTTCTCTCTCTTCCCTCTCTTCTCTTTAGCATAGACAACTCATTCTTCCTCTCAGTCTCAGAAGTTTTGGTCTTCTAGATGTCAGACCAGACTGTGCTGATTCTGTCTGAATGAACTCCATCTGGACAAGATCTTTCTTGAACTGTGGCACTCAAACCTGAGCACTGCATTTGAGATGAATGATCAGTGCTGAGTTAAATGAAGGGATGATATCACGGATCCTGCAGATTATAGTCACATTTATATATACCAGGGTGTTAAATTTTCTTGCAGATGACATTGGCACTGTGGAATTACAATTGGTTTGCAGTCCACTGTATCTGGACAGTCCTTCCTGAACTGTTACACAGCTGGATTTTCCCCATCATTTATTCATTCGATTATCCCTGCCCAGGTTTGGTAGCTTACATGCACCTCCACTGAGGGTATACTTGGATTTTCAAACATGTATGAATCATTATGGATTCAAAATTTATTTCCTAGTCTGCCTCCACTCCCTCATCACTGGTGGCTGTCTATAAAGTTAGTAAGAGCAATCTCTCTGCGATTGTCTAGGTCATTTAATGAAAACCTGGAGTCTCTCCAGACTGAGAACAGCCCGACACAGGACCTTAATACATCCATCCCTTCTGATGGTGAACAACTGATTCATTTTCTCAGTGTGTAGTTTTCCAATCAGTTTTGCAGACACTTCATAATCATCTGTATTCTGCTTCTCAAACATACTCATAAGGATAGAATCCTAGAATCAATAAGGTTGGAAAAGATCTCAAAGATCATCAAGTCCAACCTGTCACCCAACATCTCATGACTACAAAATCATGGTGCCAAGCACCATGTCCAGTCCCCTCTTGAACACCTCCAGGGATGGTGATTCCACCACCTCCCTGGGCAGCCCATTCCAATGGCTAACAACTCTTTGTGAAGAACTTTCTCCTCATCTCAAACCTAAGCCTCCCCTGGTGCAGCTTGAGACTGTGTCCTCTTGTTCTGGTGCTGGTTGCCTGGGAGAAGAGACCAACCCCTTCTGGCTACAACCTCCTTTCAGGTAGTTGTAGACAGCAATAAGGTCTCCCCTGAGCCTCCTCTTCTCCAGGCTAAGCAATGCCAGCTCCCTCAGCCTCTCCTCATAGGGCTTGTGCTCAAGGCCTCTCCCCAGCCTTGTTGCCCTTCTCTGGACACATTCAAGTGTCTCAATGTCCTTCTTAAATTGAGGGGTTCAGAACTGGACACAGTACTCAAGGTGTGGCCTAACCAGTGCTGAGTACAGGGGCAGAACAACTTCCCTGCTCCTGCTGGCCACACTATTTCTGATGCAGGCCAGGATGCCATTGGCCTTCTTTGCCACCTGGGCACACTGCTGGCTCATGTTCAGCGGCTGTCAATCAGTATCTACAAGGTCCCCTTCTGTTTGGCTGCTCTCCAGCCACTCCAACCCTAGCCTGTAGCACTGCATGGGGTTGTTGTGACCAAAGTGCAGCACCTGGCACTTGGACTTGTTGAATGCCATCCTATTGGACTCTGCCCATCTGTCCAGCCTGTCAAGGTCCCACTGCAGAGTCCTTCTACCTTCTAACAGATCAACATCCACTCCCAACTTGGTGTCATCTGCAAATTTACTGATGACTGACTCAATCCCCTCATCCAGATCATCTGTAAACATAGCATGTGAAACAGTATCACAAATATTTCTAAAACTGAGATGTTACAACTTCATCTTCCAGTTCCCCAGAACTATTGCTCTGGCATAGACAGGAACTGAATGGTCATGATTTATTTGTGGTAGATCCAGGTTTCTGGTTAGTTCTGCTTGTCTTCCTGTAGCAGCTCACACACAGATGGTCACCTCCACTCTGGCTTTACTTGTCTTTGTTTTGGTTGGTGGTTTTTTACCCCTCAAGTTGAATATTGCATTCTGCTCTTTGGCAGCCTTGTTTGGCAGCCTTGTGATGTCTTACCCATCCTCCATAAGATCTTAAAGATACTTGGTGATGGCTTTAAGACTTCAGTGGCCAGATCTCTAAAGCTGTGTTAAGAATAAAAAAGATGATCTATGCAGTGCAAATAAGTTCTGTCTCTTTTCTAAAGATGACCTATTCCACTAAAATTGGGTTTATAGCAGAAAAAAAAAAAAAAAGAATTAGAATAGAATAAACCAGGTTGGAAGAAACCTTCAAGATCATTGTGTCCAACCCATTGTCCGACACCACATGATCAACTAAACCATGCAACCAAGCACCCTAAAGACTAAAGTAGTTTCCTACAGCTTTTCATGGCCTATAGAAATGAGTTGTCTTTTCACTGCATTTTTCCCTCACACAAGGAGATTACAGAAGTTTTCCTCTTAAAAGGTTGTGCTGATACACCTCTCACTAGGACGCAGTTATTAGCAGCATCATGTTTTTCAATGCAAAGGCCAGGCAGAAGTAATGCAAATGTCACTCCGTATTGTCTAGAGGCTTTCTCTCCTTCACTATCTGTTGGAGTCCAGTTTCCAGCCCAGACATTTACCTCCCTGCCAGCCTGCTTAAGAAAACCTCATTACCACTGGGAGAAGTGCACTCTGGCTTTGAGTAACCCATAGTAGGGGACTGAATGTTTTTGTGGTATGTGGAATCTTGGGTTTGGCTTTATGTCCAGGTTCATTTTACTCGATAATATTATTTTCTTTTGTTAATCCATGTAAGCCCAAGATAACCACACTGCTGAAGTGCTTGCATAGGTTAGGGCATGTAGGATTTTATTTCTTTTGAAAATGGACTGTTGAATTTGATGCCTGTATGTGCATGCCAATGTTTATTGCTCATGATGGTATCTGCTTAACTCGGAGATGGAAATCGTATGCAATTGTACCCAGAAGGTCAGAAAAAGGTGTTGAGCAACTTGCAGGGAGGGGTGCCTATGCTTTTGTGTTTAGGCATGAGTAGGTGTTGCAAACAAAAGAAACTATTAAAGCTAACAAGTAATAACCAGAGAGAGGTGCTGGCTCAGAACTGGAGGAGAGAAAGTAGAGCAAAAATAACTATTTAGCAGTGTTCATTGGTTGACAACTGAGTGCTACCAGGCCTAAGAACATTTAAGGCTCTTTTCAGCTGTCAGTTCAGCTACTGCATAATTTTTAGCATGTGAGTAATCCCATCAGGGTATGCATGGTCTTAAGCCTTGATAGGATAGGACCCCCAGGTCATTGTATGGCTGTCTATTCAAGGTGGCAGAATACTGTTACAAGACAAGCGTGCTCTAAGTGGGAGTTAGCAAATTCTGCTTCTGTGACAGTCTGTCTGCCAGCCTGCTTCTGATTTCTTAAAAATATTATTATTACTCTCTTCATAACAGGGAAAAAAAAACCAACAAGACAAAACCAAACCAAAAACATTTACTTACCAAGCCTGATGTTCTCAGCTGCCACATGTATTACTCTGTGGATATACAAATCAGTCTGGTAATTTAAGAGGCCCGCAAAATCACAGGGGATGAGGAATTTTTCTCCTTCCATTCCCAACAATTGCCAGCCCCACATTATTTTTTTATTCCAGTGAAAGTAGGGGTTTTTGTGTTGGTTTCCCCCCCCCCCCTTTGACCATGTGTTTTTGTTCAAGGATCTGATAATTACATGCTTGGAGATGATGGCTTTTCAAAAGCATCTTTCCCAGCAATTTTCAACTGGAGATGTGGATAAAAATATCTCTTCCCTCTTCCCTCCCCCCCTTTTTTTTTTTTTTTATCAGAAATGTTTTCAGTAATGTGCAATTATGAGCTCTGCCTTCATTCAATTCATCCTGGAAGAATTTGCTTCACAGGGAAATTCGTTTCCTAGCTGTTGTAGATGCCAGCATAGCTGGCAGCTGCAGGTTTTTGTGGGGAGGGGGGTGGGGTGGGTGGGGAAAGGCCCAGAAATTAAAATTGCTACAAAGTAAATTGGTCCCAACACCTGGAAACCATGAAAGGATAGCATATCATCCTTTTTTGTTAAGTCATTGCTGAGCTGCTTTGCATGTCAGTCCCCAAATGGCCTTGTAAATTATTTAGTACAGCTGAGAGATGAGGAGATGATCCCACTTAATTGTGTCTCACAACTTTATCTGCTTTTTATTGCCCATGTTCATGTTAGGTGGAAGGGTTGTGGGTTTTCTTCTCAGCAGCACTCTAGCTTCCAATCTCAACATTTAATTAACACTAGCATGGTATATCCTAATGAAGCTGTAAGTTAGGAGCTGGCTCAGGTTTGGGGAGAACAATGCTGGCATTAAGGTAAGAGGGGTGTGGAACAGTTACAAAGAGAATAAATATGTTTTTGTCCTGAGAGGCAGGAATTTGTGCTGGTGAGAGGAAGCTCTGGCTCCCTGCTGCCCTGCCGTATGGATGAAAATTGAACTTGCAGCATCCTTCTGCTTCATTGCATCCTCTCCTTTTCCCAAAGGAGGGAGGTAGGTCCCTGATCTGGTGTCCTCTGTTGTTTTGGAGGTCATGTGCCAAATTGCAGCTATTGAGCAAAATGACTTGCTTTATATCCCAAATAACTCTGCTAGCTTCTGTTTACTCCTCCAAGCCCTCTTGGTGCCCAGGGAGCCAACAGGTCCAACATACCCATCCCTTGGCCTGTGGGAGCTCTCACTGCAGCAAGAGTGGAATGGCACAGCTCCAGGCAGCTGCTTTTCCTAGCCAAACAACTGAGCTAAGTTATGGATCTGCTTTGCTGTCTTTGAGCAACCATGTGCACAGTGATGGAGTTCTGTACATATGATGGTCTGGGTCAAACCTCTAACAGGTCCCAACTGCTGTACTGCCAGCCTTGGTAGCGCTGTCCCAGCAATAAATCTGCTTCTCCATGAGGTCTCAGTGGAGAATCCCACTCATCCCTTCTGTCAGCACAGTGGCTGGTCTGTATGGGGTTGTTACTGCAGTGGATGGCTCAGCCTGAAGTGTGAGGGATGTGGCTTGCTCCTGCCCAAGTGATTTATAGAGGATAATTTCTCGGTGGAATGCAGTGCTGTTTGGGTAGGATTAAACTCCTGGCATAAGATGAATGCACGTGTTTTGCTAAAGTGTGGTGTTCCCCCCCCCCCCCCCCCCAATACTCTAATGCATTTCCCATATAACCTGCACTGTAAACAGATCATGTTCCTTCTTGCCATGAAATGCTGCTTGTGCCTCCAACCTGCAGCCCAACAGGCCCCTGGGGGTGTGAGATCTCCAGGCAAATTCTCTACAGGTTCAGCCTCAGCTAACTCCTTTGCAGCTGCAATGAAGCTATGCATGGGGATCAAGTATGTGTATGTGTGAGGTAGGAAGGAACTAGATCCTGGGATACAGCCACAGGAATATGCCTGAAATCCAAGAGAGTGATTCGTCATTGGAATGGGCTGCCCGGGGAGGTGGTTGAGTCGCTGTCCCTGGAGGCATTCAAGAGGGGACTGGATGTGGCACTTGGTGCCATGGTCTAGTCGTGAGGTTTGTGGTTACAGGTTGGACTCGATGATCTTCGAGGTCTCTTCCAACCTTGGTAATACTGTGATACTGTGATCCAGGGAAATTAGTGGGAAGATACTCAGATACATACAGCCCAGGTGACTTGCAAACCTTGTGCCTGGGTAGTTAAAATCAGGGTGAAGTTGGAAGAGCTCTGAGGCAGAGAGTACATCACTCATCGCTCTCTGCTCTGCTCCAAACCCCAGTTTTCACTCTGGGACCTGTGGCTGTCTTGCCTGCCCCCATAGAGAGGGAATAAGCATTGACCTTGCAGGAACTGGAAATGAAAATGTTTTGGAAGCTGCGGCAGAGGTGAGAGAGCAAAGCTCCCCTGGCTTTCTCTCCTTTCTAAAAGTCCCTTTATCATTCAGCAGCTGACTGAAGCAGCACCGTGAGCTATAATAGGCAATTAGCTCCTAGCAGATTTATGTGACACTGCGTTTTATAAGCAAACAATCATCTGTGTTTAATCATTAAATGGATCTGCTGTGTCTACCATTCATGCAGCTGACCTCTCCTCTCTTGCCTCCCTGTGCACCCACACAGCTCTCTTGCACCAGTACAGAGCCATAGACCTTCATGCTTGTGCAAAACTGGTAGAAATGTATTACTTGGCAGCTGCCTTTGGTTCTGGCAGGCAGTAGCAAGAGGTAAGTACTTGGCAATATCTGCTCTCAGAAACATCCAGACTCCATCTAGAGGTTAGCATGGTGGGAAGGCGAGATGCCTGGTGCAGGGGTGTTCTCCCTCCCCTAACCTGAAGGAGTCTTGGTGTGGTAAGGAGCTGGCCAGGTACCTGAACGGCAGCCTGCCAAGTGCATGCATGCATGCATCCAGTGGCTGCAGTGTTCTCCAGGCTCGATGAGGTTTGGAAAGTAGTCAGTTTCAGTGTTTGTAGTTAATTTTAGATATACCTGCACACACTGCTCTTCCACACATCTATTACACACTCAACAGACCCTGCTGGGTTTAATTTTTATTAGCACAAGTGCCTTGTTGAATCAAAATTAAGTGGATATTTGGGAGGCATAATGTGAAGCATTGCACTTAATGGTCTGTGCTCCTCGGTGGAGAAAAGCTATCAGATGAGTCTCTGGTCTTCAGCTACACCTGAATCCTCTGAGTTCATGGCTACTTCCTATCCTCTGTGTGCTGTAAAACTCCCAGCTACATCCTTTCTTGTGTGTGTTGCATCTTTTCAGACACATGCCCTTGCTCAGATACAAACATGTTGGCCCTCAGGTTGCAGTGTGTGGGGAGAAGGCAGGTCTGTGGAGTGCAGTTGGAGCTGCTCAGCTGAGGCCTTTTGGCCTCTGTCCTGTCTCATCCAGGCTGAACTCGAGCCCCCTCCCTTGTTCAAAGGAGGAGCAGGTGTCTGCCCAGGGCAATGCAAAAGTGTTTTTTCCCCTGTCCTGGACATGGGTTGGCCATGAACCCAGTCCCTCTGGCTTTTTGTGATGCTCAGTAGAGCTCAGGCTCTCACCAAATAGCGAGTGCTGTTTTAACCAATGTCCCTGTTCCCCAGCCTGTGGCTTCTGCAGCTGCTACCACCTCCTGGCTAATCCTTGGGCTGGGATGATTTTGGATTTTAAATCCAAAGGGTTTCAGCTGGTGGCAAAGCCCTGCTTGTGGCAATTTTTCTGATTTTCACCAGGAGTTTCCATGCCCTTTGGAGATTCCTGTGCTGGCTGTAGCTGAGACTGGGTTCTTCGGCCTGCTTTGTATCACCCGTGCAATGTGCAGCAACTGGAAGCCAGCACAATGATTTGCATGAAGGCAGCTACATAAACCAGCTGGAGTGCATTAATAACTCTGCTGGAGTAGGGTCTTATCCATCTTTCATACTAAACAGATGTTTACTTTCATCACTCTGGTGCTGTGCTGATTTTTGCACACCAGCCTGTTTGGATGATGGGATGTTGGCAGAGCCTGAAGCCAAGGCAAGGCTTGACGGGAAGCAAGAAGCGGGGCAAATCCAAAAGCAAGGCTTGTTGGGAGCAAGATTTAATGGACAATTTGGGTAAATTTTTACCAGCTGGTTTGATGTGCTCAGACTGCACCAGTTCCAACATCAAATAACTTCAAGCTTTGAAACTTTCTTATTTCATCTTGTTGTCCAGTTAAATCTGATATTCCCTGGCTCTTTGATTTCTCTCCTTCTCCCTCCCTCCTTTCATTTTAGGTGAGGCTCTTAAACTTTCTTTAGTCTTTTAACTATAAGCTAATTCTGTTTCTCACACAGCTCTTGTGAATCTTCCTGACACAGTCAAGGATAAAAGCAGCCCAGCCATGTACATGGGCCATTGCATAACAGATGGTTTGTGTGTCAGAGTGTAAAATATACATATGTTTAGATCAGGCATGGAGTAGGAATATCTGTATACATTCATGTATGAAGACTTCTACCACATGAATGAATAATCCAACTCCCATAATTCGGTATTCCCTTTTTTTTTTTGAAGCATTGCTACTTAGCTAACACTGGGCAGAGAATCACATTTGTGGGAATTAAGTCTTAGTATGTTTAGCAGAGCTTCATGGATAAGCTGGAAACAAGTCTAAATGGGGTGTTGGGAATCTTTCTGTTAAAATAGTTAATGCTGTCTGGAACTTTTTCTTTAGTTCTTGCCTCCCACTGTTTTTTTAAGCACTTTGCATCAGAACGCAGTGTAAGTTCAGGAGGAGGCACCTAATTTGCAACCTGCTGCATTGAATGTCTTCTCATATAGTGCCATCTTCCAGCAGTTCAAGCTGTCTTCACAGAACTCCTAAAAGGGGTTCCCAGACTTTGAGGGGGCTGCTTTGTGAGCTGGAGACATCCAGCCGGGGGATCGGATCACTGGCAAACCTTTGTGCATTGGCCCATGGGATGATGGAGAACGCAAGTGAATGTATAGCTCTGTGCTTACTGGAAGGCTGGGGACTTGCTATACCTGCTCTCTGCTGAACAGTTTGGTTTAGTCTCTCCACTCAGTCAGCAAAACCTCTGAGCATTGTGCCAGCCCTGCCCTTGCTGTGGCTGAGCCCACACCTGGCTGCAAGCTATGGTTAGCCAGGGCTTCCCTGCTTCACCACACTGCTCTGATTTTTTCATAGCTCCTCTTGAAGTTGTAGCCTCGTTGGGATGGTAAGATCAGTGCAGTAGCAAATGAGGTCATGGACAGCTTTGATATTTCTTTCTTGTAGTTTATTTGACTTCTTTATGGTAGTGCTGATGGCATCCTTTAGGTTTCATATAAATCTATTTTCTTATTTCACCCCTTGATCCCTGGCTCCTGCTTTTATTAAATGTTAGTGCATTGAAGTGCATCTCTTCTGTTGCCTGATTTGCCTGGGGTTTTTTTTGTTTCATTGGTTTTGTTTTCTCGCAGTTTGCATGGATTTTCTTATTGCTGGTGGCACTGAGATTGATTTACCCCACACATGAGCCTGTATCAGTTTCAGCCACCTCTTGAACTGGCACAGCAAGTCTTCCAGATTTGATTTCCCATTTAATTTTCCAGGCAGTTTAGCTGAGGAAGAGCAGGCTTGTAATTGGGAGCAGAGAGAAGGCACTAACCTGGACAAGTGGCAGGGTGACCTTCCTTGCAGCAGCCCTGCTGGGCTTCCCCTGACTAGTCCCTGTTAAATCGTGCTGGGGTAGGGGTTGCTCCTGTCAAACCGATGTTGCTTCTGGAGATCAGCAGGGAGGCAGGATGTAATTCACTGTAGGAAGAGGTTCCCTCTAACTCCTCCTCTAAGGAGTTATCTTTTCCAGAAGGTTTCTTTAGGATTGGCTTATCACTCCTGGTTGCTCTCCACATTGCATGCTGTACATTTGGAACAGGTACTAAGATTTTGTGTATGCTCTTGGGAGCACCTAAATTACTTGTGTAACATGGGCTTTCCTGGAAGGGGTATAGTAGTAAGACAAACAAGAAAGGGTATTACACCTGTGGTGAGTCTCTGTTCAAAAAGGATTACCAGGCTGAACAGTGGCATGGTGTCTTGTTGCCACCTTGTTGCCACCTTGTCTTCCATCTCTGCTGACTCCAAAGGGTTTTTCTCTTCCCTGCCTGCTACAAGAGACTTGCTCTTGGCTATTTCCCCCTGAACTGGCAGAATTTACCCAGCTATGTCAAGGCCCAGAAGGAAAAACAGTTGTCTCAGTGCACTAATTTATAAACTCAGGGATATCCAAGGATAGTTTTTGTTACTCCCACTTTTATTTCAAAGCTCATGCCCTGTCTTTTTACTTCCCATTAGTGTATGGAGGAGAGGCTGAGGGAGCTGGGGTTGCATAGCCTGGAGAAGAGCAGGCTCAGGGGAGACCTTGTTGCTCTCAACAACTACCTGAAGGGAGGTTGTAGACAGTTGGAGGTTGGTCTCTTCTCCCAGGCAGCCAGCACCACAACAAGAGGACACAGTCTCAAGCTGCACCAGGGGAGGTTCAGACTGGATGTTAGGAGGAAATTCTACACAGAGGGAGTGATTGTCCATTGGAATGGGCTGCCCAGGGAGGTGGTGGAGTCACCATCATTGGAGGTGTTCAGGAGGAGACTGGATGGGGTGCTTGGTTACATGGTTTAGTTGATTAGGTGGTTTTGGATGATAGGTTGGATATGATGATCTTGAAGGTCTCTTCCAACCTGGTCTAGTCTAATCTATTCTATTCTATGTGTTGGGCAGTGTGTATCCCTCTGTTTGAAGCTGAGCACCTCGCAGCAGAAAAAGACAGCTCCGAGAACCTGGGCACACATTGCTTTTTGGCTCTGGTGCAGGAATATTGATGTATCCTTCTGCTTCATTTCAGGTGGGATCTCAGGCTTTGAGCTGGCCAGAATCACTGAAGAGGCTTCTTATGGACAAAAATGATCTTTTCACTGAGCTGTGATTTTATTTATGTATTAATTTATTTATTATTTTTTCCCCCAGCCAGCTTCAGCCCAAAGGGTTCCTTCACTTTTTGTTTGTTTGTTTGTTTAAAGCCTGGGTTGTTTTCAACCCAAAGGAGCCATTCAAAATCAGGTCTCATGTCCTGCATAATATGAGTCAAAATGCTTAGCCCAGTTACTGTGAACCATGCTCTAAATCCCCTAAGGTATACTGAATGAGTTTGAGAAAGATGCCCATCCGTGGTGCCAAGGCACCCTGTAACACAGTGTCTGGGAGGTTAGTTCCTCTCATTCCATGGAAAAAGAGGACATGTACACATTCCAACATATAGGATGAATCTCTGTGTCTTTCTTTCCCAAGTCTTGGTACTCCACCTCGCCACTGAAGGGCTATGTCCTCACCTGCCATGCTTGTGCAGCAGGGCAGATTGCTTTTTTCCCTTGCCTTCAACACAGCACTGCATTGTGCTTCTTAAGCTCATCCCTGGGAAAGTGAAAGCCTCTTGATTTGACAATTCTCTTATTAGATCTTGGAAGAGGTGCCAGGTTTAAAGCAAAGATAATGGGGACCAAAGTGGAGTTTGTAAAAAGCAAAATATGTCAAAGAATTTACTAGCACTGCAGCAAACTGATCCTGGGAAGTTCTGAATTCCACTTGTTCTGCTGTCCCCAAGCTGTTGATTGTGCTGTGTGTTCACAGCCAGGTAGTGCACAAAGGTGCTCATTTTTTTGCATGGCCAGTGGCTCCCGAGTCCTGTCTCTCAAACTTCTCCTCCCAGGTCCTTCTGTGAGTCCAAAAACAAACCAAAAAAGACAAAATATTTGGTAATATCCATTCCTGGGGATGTTCAAGAGGGGATTGGACGTGGCACTTGGTGCTATAGGTTAATAGTCATGAGGTCTTGGGTGACAGGTTGGACTTGATAATCTTTGAGATCTTTTCCAACCTTACCGATTCTATGACTCTTTTTTTTGTTCTTGCTTCTCTCTACTGATATTGCAAAACTAAAAGCTTTAGCCTGCTTGTGTGTACCTATTGACAAACCTTCCCAGCAGGGAGGCAGCTTAGTGATAAACCCTGTGCAGTGAAAGCAGTCATAATGGTTTTTGCTAAAACTAAACTTGGCTTTGCTTTTTGACTAGCTCCAGTGCTTTTCAACAAGCAGGCAAGAGTGACTGCTAGGCTTAGGTGGCACCAGTTGAGAGTTAAGTCTAATAAAGTGACAATAATGAATTTTATTTGATTGAAAGACCACAATAGAGCTGTCCTTTATTATTGTTATTTGATTTCACTCCACAGCCACTTAGCTTGGCATTGGAGCTTGAAAAAGAAGGAAAGTCCCCAGGGTGAGGAATCAGCAGGCTGTGTTCCTTATCCATCTTCATATGCAAGAAAAAGTTTGGAAGCTTACATGGAGTTAATCAGGGGAATTGTACTCCCTTGCCAGCTAAGATTTACTGCTGCCTGCTGCATAAATTAATAAACCTAGTTATCTCTGGAGATGCACTCTTCCCTAGGATTGTGTTGGACTTTTTTTTTGGTCATTTCTCATGATATTACAATTGCATGCTTGAATAACTTTCATGAAGGATCAGTTTGAAAATGTATCTTATTCCTCTTTAATTTTTACTCTTGAAAGGTAGTTTCTTTAGCTAACACAATCAGTATAGTAACAATATTTCATCTTCCTAGCTTATTGTTGGACTTTGCCCCGTACAGTCTAACTGCTTAATAAGAGAAATTGCCAGATTGACTGGAAAATGTAACTTTAATTACATCATTTCAGGCACTAGAACCATTGAGAAATAATAATCTAATTGAGCTGGTTTCTGCACTATTCTTGTCCTCCCTGCACAGAATTGCCACATATAATGGGCGTGTGTGACTCTGTGGAAATGTGACCTGAGAGGGGGTCAGGAGCTGCATCAGTTCCCCTGCCACTGGGTCATTCATAAATCCAAACTGATGAAGCTGTCTGAAAGTGCCTGGGAGGGAGAGGGTCTGGGGGGAAGGGAATCTTTTCTCCCTTTCTCTACTTTTTTTTTTCTTTAGAAATTCATGTCTTGATGTGAAATGCTTAAGAAATGCAAACTAGAGGGGGGAACAAAGCTGGTGAGGGGTTTGGAGCACAAGCCCTGTGAGGAGAAGCTGAGGGAGCTGGGGTTGCTTAGCCTGGAGAAGAGAAGGCTCAGGGGAGACCTTATTGCTCTCTACAACTACCTGAAGGAGGTCGTAGGCAGGCAGGGGCTGGTCTCTTCTCCCAGGCAGCCAGCACCAGAACAAGAGGACACAGTCTCAAGCTGTGCCAGGGAGATTTAGACTGCATGTTAGGAAGAAATTCTTCACAGAGAGAGTGATTGCTCATTGGAATGGGCTGCCCAGGGAGGTGGTGGAGTCACCATCACTGGTGGTGTTTAGGAGGAGACTTGATGGGGCGCTTGGTGCCATGGTTTAGTTGATTAGATGGTGTTGGATGGTGGGTTGGACATGATGATCTCAAAGGTCTTTTCCAACCTGGTCTGCTCTATTCTATTCTACTCTATGGACCTTTTTGGTAGGTATTTTTTTTAGAGGATTCTTTGGAAGAAGTGGATAAAAATGAATATGTTTGTGTTTTGTTTGTGACAAAACTATACGTGCGAGGGACCCAGCCTGTGCCTTCAAGAAGCTCTTAACAAGACCAACAACGCACAAAACATGTCCTCACCAGAATGGAGAAAAAGTTCTTCTGGATATTTTTCAATTAAATAAAGAAAAGAAATCACAGACTGCTTCAAAAGGACAACATAAGCTCCTCTGTGAGCAAAAGAACACTTGTTTTCAACAGTTTTGCATCAAGTATCCCTTGTTCTCGTCCCTGCCACGCAGAGGAAAATGAATGGTGAAGCTGGTCTAGAGCTGGTTTGTGCAGTAACACTTTGCTTTGCTGAGAGCAATGATTTGAGACTTTTCTACTCAAAACACAATTTTAATGAAAGTTCCAGGACTACCATTCTCCTTCAGGCTGCTCTCTCTCTCTCCCCTGTGTTGATGGATATTGGCCATAGGGTTCCAGAGGTGTGAAAGGACAGGAGATGGATAGATACCCAGATCACATGTGAAGTTGATTTTCATTGAAAACCAAGCAAAAAGAAAATGATGCTGGGTTTAAGAAAAAAATTACAGTAACTTTTCCAAGTATTTTTCTTCCATCTCTCAGTACAGCTTGAGTGGAAATTAAGAACTTCTTCCAGATCATATATCACACACTCCCCCAGATGCACTGATTAGATAAAGTTACTCTGCCCTGGCTTCCAAAGCAATGGCAGGTGACAGACAAAGCACTGTAGCAGTGTGTGAAGACAACCCCCATCTCTGGTGTGTAAACCCCATGACTTCAACGGCAGGTTCACTGCAGGTTGTTAAATACTGTCCTCTTTATGGTTTCTTCTCCCTTTATGCTTTTTTAATGGAATGCTGTGTACTTAAAGAAAGCACAAGGAGTACCTGAGTTTGGCATTGTAAGCTGAGCCCAGCATTCATACTTATCAGATGGGACTTGGATCAGTCCTTGGGAGGTGTTTAATATCCTGTGGTAGTTGATGTGAGTGAAATCTTTCCAAAGCTTGGCTTGTCCGCAGATCCAACTTAAATGAGCTTTGTGCACACACATGAAAGTGTATCATCTACTTGTTTGCTAACTGCTGAAACTCTCCTCACTTCTCTATGAAAAGCAGGAGGCCTTTTTTTTTCCATCAGTGTTACAGATCTGCTGAAGGTTTGCAGGGGGAAGAAATATGCTCTGGTATCCCTTGGAAGCCCACCTGCTTGGTAACAGAGACATATTCTGGCTCATGTCTCAGTCTCATAAAGGTTACTGCTATGCAAATAACTATCTACATAATTTCTGGCTGAAATGATGGTTGCTTGAAACATATTGTTCCTTTAAAAAGTAATTTTGTTTTCTTATTAAAAAGAAAAAAGTAGAAGAACAAAGCATGGAGTTTTCTGCTGAACAATAGGCTATTTTATCTTTTATAGATCTGTTTCCTGTGAATAAAGCAGCAGGTGGTTATGAAATTATCATGTCTTACAAGGGTTAGTAGATAAATGAATACAGGCTTTAAAAGAAAAGAAGGGGAGACATGGAGGGTGTGGGGAGACAAATTTCATGCTGTGTGTTTCAGTGAGAGGAAATAAAGAAGTAGAACTTCCTTTTGGAATAGCCTTGACATTTGGACAAGTTCTTGATAGCTCATATGCCAGGACCAATGACTGCACAGATTGGTGGAGGAGATACCACACAACATCTGACATCACAAGACGCTGCAGCTGGGTGGAACATGTTCCCAGCCTGGGGAAGGAGTGCAGCATCCTTGCAGTGGGCTGGCACAGGTACTGGCAGCAGGTTGATAATGCTCCTGGAATGTTACTATCTTTTTTCCTCGGCAGAAGTAGCTGAGAAAATGGGAGAAAGATCAGTTGTTGTCTTTAGGGCAAGGACTTTGTTCCAGCGAGTGCAGTTATTGTGCAGCATGGCCGTCCTCTCTGGCTGTGCTCTCAGAAAATTCGTGTTAGGAGAAGCTGAAGAGAAATAATTTCCCCAAGCCCTCAACTGTCTTCTGTGTAACTCATAAATATGTGCTGTGAGGGGGAGGGTTGTTGCCTGTAAAGCGAAAACTGTGAGGCTCTTCTTTGCAACAAGTATTTGTACCACAGATTTGTTGGTAGCTGAATGTATGAGATTAAGGAGGGGCTGCTCTCAAAATAACTTGGGCAATTCCAGTCTGAGTTTACTGGTAAGGGGAAATTATCTTCTAAAAATCTGAAGGGAAGGGAAAGGGAAAGGGAAAGGGAAAGGGAAAGGGGAAGGGAAGGGAAGGGAAGGGAAGGGAAGGAAGGGAAGGGAAGGGAAGGGAAGGGAAGGGAAGGGAAGGGAAGGGAAGGGAAGGGAAGGAAGGGAAGGGAAGGGAAGGGAAGGGAAGGGAAGCATTTCAAAGCTGTGCCTGTGTCTGAGTGGCTCCTGTGAGAGTGAGAGAGAATCCTCTTGAGGGTGCCCTGTGCTGACAGAGGAGTTGTGATGAGATCTGTGATGGCCTCTTGGTTTTTCACCCACATGCTTGCAAATCTGCCCCCTCATCACCTGGAGGATAGGACAGAAAACACTGTGCCTTCTAAAGGTTTTGTTTTGGTTTTGGTTTTTATTTGCCTTGGTTTTTGGGTGTTTTTTTGGGTTTTTGTTTTTTGATGCAGTAAGCAAAGCAGTTGGTGTCATGACAATGGAATTGTGCTGCAGAATCCCATAGCAAAAGTAACATTTTTCTTCCTGTTTTTAAGCCCTTCACAGGAGCATGGGCTGTCTTGCCTAAGGATTTAGTGTATTTGTTGCTGTGTGCTTGGGCCAGTTTTATGTAAGGCAGGATCATGAACTCTCTAGCTTAACTTTTTGCAGTGTTCTGTGAAAAACAGCCTGCAGAATTATTAGCACATGCTTTCCATCTGTTTATTTATTTTCTTTCACTGTTTTGATAGAGAGATGGAGCAATGCATTTCTGGAGATGGGAAAAGAACAGAACAGCTGTATTTGGCTTAAGAAACTCATGTACAAATTTTCCAAGGGCCTAAGGAGCTCTGGATTTAGTTGAGAAGAATAAAATTCAAGTATCCTGCTGATGAAGGCTTTGGGAAGGTGGGATCATTCATGAAAACAGTCTCTGGCCTGAAGTGGTGATGGAGGAGGAGCTCCTGAGCCATGGTGGGCTCTGTAATTAAATAGTTCCAGGAAATCATGCAATCTGTTTGTAACAGTATTCAGAATGGGCTGTCCTAGCCTATCTAGATCTTCTTGTCTCTTGTGTCAAAGGCTAAGTGCTTTGAAGATGGGAGATGACAACTGTGCTGCTCTCATGTTGAGCTGACCTCATCTCTGACCTGCTGCAGAGATGCTAAAATAACCCAGGCTGCCCTTTGGGGGATGTCCTGGCGGTTTGGTTGTGTACGGCCTCACAATTAAACCCATACCTGTTACTGGGGCATAAGATGCCACAGGGTGTGATGCTGTGAGGAGTGTCAGCCTGAGCAGAGGTGAGAAGGATTGTGTTCCTCTCCTCTAGCAGTGTTACAGCCCCTGGCCAGGCTCTAGTGGAGGCTGTGTAATTTGTGAGCTAAATAACACTTTGAAATTCAGAATGGGTATGTGTGGCTGTATCTTTTTCTCTCCCTTCCTTCTAGCAATATGACAGCTTTTTTAAGGTGATGAGATACCTCCAGATACCAATAGATGATTACAGTCAGTTTCTGAAGTACATGTCTGCATCTTCAGGTACTCAGATATCTTTAAAATCCTGGGCCTTGAAGACAATCTCCCAGGCAGCTGCATCTGGGATCATCACTAGCTGCGTGACCCATTCAGGTACCCCTGAGTGCTCTTTACCTGACTGCAGATAAATGACTCCCTCGACTTACAGAAATAATTCTCCTCAAAATGGATCATATCACACTTAAGTTTTAGTCATTTGGGTTCCTGCTTCCAACCTTGTGCTTTTATTCCAGCAAAAAATACTGGCTTGTGTTATCACGAACAGCTTTTGGTTCTTAACTCTGTTTCCAGTGTTCATTTCTCTAAACAAGGAGTGCAATTACCCTGTGGCAAAGTAACTGTCTCCAACTGCCTTTTTTCCATTAAACAAATGGGAGGTTTTACCTCTTGGTCTTCCCACAAGATTAATGCACTTTGTCTGCGGGAGCTGTCTTAAAGCAATCCAGGAATCTGAACAACTTGCCGACTGCAAGCCTAATTGTCACAGAATGTTATTTAGCCAATGATGATTTTCATTAAGAGGTGATCTCTGTTAATAACATAGACTAATAACTCTTCTAAATGTAGAAAACCTTCCCTTTCCCCCTGCAGGCAGGATAATGAACTCCTAAATCAGTGCTCTTCCTGAGAAAGCTTTTTTTTTTTTTCCCCCTTCCCCCATTTTAAGAGAGGTTGGTTTGAGACCTAACTGTTGTCAGGAATCCTGTTCTCACATCACATTAGGAATGTTAGCTGTGCAAAGCTGTGGTGTTATTGGTTTTGTGGCTGGCTGCTACAGAGATAAATTTTGGCCCAGGATATCTCCACTTGCTTTGTGAAAGTGTGAGGCTGATGGGGTTATGTCAGAAAGACAGAAAATCAGCCTTGATGAGGGGTCACTGACTCAGCTGACAGATAGGTCTAACTATTCTGGAAGCCCGGGGTCCCTGTCTTAGAGAATCTATGGTTGTCCTAGGAGTTAGGGCTGATTTATGCTGACCTCTGAAAATCAGCCAGCTGGCTGCTAGATAGTTAATGGGCAAGCAAGCATCTTGGTTAGAGGAGAGACTCCTGTTTGTACCTTCAATCAGAAAGCAAAAGTGAGGAGGCAAAATTCAACCTTACTATTAGATGTTAGAGAATCCACATCAGATACAGACATGGAAAACTGGGGAATCAAGTTCTACTGCTCATGGAGCAACTTGTGTTTTCCATCAGTGCCCTAGATCTATATCCAAAACCCCAACATAACTCAGTGCAAAAATGCAAATTGAGTTGGTGGCTGTTAGGGCAGCCCCTAGGGCCTGGTAGGCAGGGAGGCCATTGCACAGATCCATTTCTCCCCATGCTCCCAGTTAATTTGGTTAATTCCTTTTCTCTTTATTCCCCTCTCGTTACTTGTCTTCCCTAAAGCAGTAGGTAGAAGTAGATAATCCCCTGAATACTGTGGTGAAGAAACCAGGAGAAGTGGTGGTGCTGGTGTCAGAGCAGGTGACAGGATGTTTTTATGTCCCTGTGGCCAGTGCTGGAGCTGAGGTGCCAAATGGGATATGTGAAGCAAGTAGCAGAGCTCCAGCTGTACAGTCCCATGCTAATTAATCGCCGAGAGACTCATCTCTGGGCAGCTCTTCCTCTGCCTGCTGCTGCCGGCGCCTCTCCAGTACCTCTCAGTTATGATCTGGGAGGGGGGGGTAGAGTGGCTGCACCTTGCATCTGGGGAGCCTTGGTTTCCCTGGTGATGCATTCAGTGAAAGGTGCTGGAAAACACCACATTTTGCTGACCTCTTACCCCATCTCATCCTCCTTGGGAAAACTACTTTCCATGCTGCCTGTTAGGGAGATGGTGCCACTAATGGCAGTCTTTAATTCCTGGATTGTCATGCCTGGAAACATGGATGCTATGGCACAGTCTTAAACAGGGACAGCATAAAACATTGCAGTGCACTGGCTGGAGGTGACACATTGTGCTAGAGTTACCCAAGTGCCCTTGACTGTGGGCCCTGCTGAGAGCTGCCATTAACAGTCAGCAAGGTGGGATACAGGAGTTTGCCCTGAACTTCCCTTCTTCCTGTTCCTGGTAATTTATCTAAAGAAAAGGAGATCTTTTCCCTACTCCTTCATATCTCCAGTTTGGTTTTGAGGGAATGAAATGGGATTGTCTTCTCTGTTGTCACTGCATGAGATGTGTACTACTGTAAAACACTGTTGCTGCACAGAAGGAGGCCTCAGTGGGAGGGGAGATGGAGCTCTTCTCCCTGAAGTGTTAGTAAGACATTGAAGTAGCAAAAACTTACAGAGCTTTTCTACAGCCATAGGTTCCCATGGGCTTAATATATGGAAAGTTTTGTGCTCTTGGTTTTATTGAGGGTCCTGTGTACTTAGTGAGATTTTCTGAAAGATCTAGTCCCAGCATTAAACCCACTGCTTGAAAGTCACCAGTTACACAATTATTTTCTTTTGAGCCTGTTGGTGCCAGAGAAAAACCTTCAAAAACGCCCCTCTAAAGGCTTCAACAACTGATTGCTTGGGAAAAAAATAGAAATAATAAAAAAAGTTATTTTCCTAATTTTAGGGTGGAGAGATTCATGAATTTTCAGTGCTTGGGCCAACTGAGCAACCCAGCTCGCCTCTGAATTGGTGCTGTGCTAGGCAGGGGAAGTGACTAAGAGCACAAAGACAAAGAAAGAATAGAATAGAATAGAATAGAATAGAATAGAATAGAATAGAATAGAATAAAATAGAATAGAATAAACCAGGTTGGAAGAGACCTTCAAGATCATTGTGTCCAACCTTATTATCCAAAACCACCTAATCAACTAAACCATGCAACCAAGCACCCTATCAAGTCTCCTCCTGAACACCTCCAATGATGGTGACTCCACCACCTCCCCAGGCAGCCCATTCCAATGGGCAATCACTCTCTCTGTATAGAACTTCTTCCTAACCTCCAGCCTAAACCTCCCCTGGCGCAGCTTGAGACTGTGTCCTCTTGTTCTGGTGCTGGTTGCCTGGGAGAAGAGACCAACCTCCACCTGTCTACAACCTCCCTTGAGGTAGTCGTAAAGAGCAATAAGGTCTTCCCTGAGCCTCCTCTTCTCCAGGCTAAGCAACCCCAGCTCCCTCAGCCTCTCCTCATAGGGCTTGTGTTCCAAACCCCTCACCAACTTTGTTGCCCTTCTCTGGACACGTTCCAGCAAGTCAACATCCTTCCTAAACTGAGGGACCCAGAACTGGACACAGCAACCAAAAAAAAACCCAAACCCAACAACCCACAGAGCACCTGCATGTCCGTGCCACGCCCTCCCCCCAAATAAGAAAACAGCTCAGAAAAAGTGACTCCATTAATACCAGCTTGAGTGGCAGAGCTGGGAATGGGCTGCAAATGAACAAAGAGCGGCGCGGCAGGGGTGCTAATGCAAGCAAATGCCAATTCACACATCGGCAGGCGGCGGGCGGCAGTTTCCTTCCTTCTTCAAACATTTTAGCCAGATAATGAGCAAAAAAAAAAAAAAAAAACAACCCAACAACCCCAAACAATTTTTTTTATTATTATTTGCATAATCAAGCAGGTTTGGAAAGGAGCAGCAATAGAGGAAGGAGAGCTGCGATGCTAATTAGTTGCTGGCTGATAAGGCTGTTGTTGGAGCAGCGGGGAGGAGGGGTCCGCATGGCTAATTGCCGGCAGCGGCTGGAACTTGGGTCGCTGCTCTTGGACACCTGGCTGGTGGTGGAAGCTGTTGTTAATGCATGGGCGACCTGGTTGCTTTCTGAAATGGAAGCCAAGGCACTTTTGCAACAGCTGTTGAGATAGGGAGGGTAACTGTTAGCAGATTGGGGTTTCATATCTGTAATGATTGGGGTTGCGGTGGGGAAATGAAGCACAGAAGGGTGCTGGTGGCTGTCTGGTCCAGGGCAGTGTGTTTATATGAAGCAGATGGTTGACTGCTTCACTTTGCCAGCAGATTATGGAGTTGGCTTCAAGCCATCTTATGTGGTTTCCCAGGAATGCAGGGATACCGTCTGCAGCAGAATGTTGCTGCCTTGAGCATGTTACCTGGAATCTGAGCTGGTGGTAAACTTCATGTGGAAAGCAGCTGCATGCTGGGGTGGTCCTCACGATCTGCAGTGTCCAGTGTGACTGAAGGCACGTTGATGTTCCAGCGGCAGTGAGAGAGGCTCTGGCCCTGGACGTCCCAGCATGCCTTTGGCAGGCTTCCCTCCGGTACTGAAAATGCAATCTTAGTATATACCGAGTATCCCGTGCTGCCGTTTTGGGGTTCCCTTTCCAACATGTTGCTCCATTTGAGAGCAACAAAGGGAAGTTGTGGCTGCTGGGGCAGGGGGTAGATGGATTGGCACTGTCTTGCTGCTCCTCTGGGAAACACCACCTTGATTTATACTCCCAAACCATCCATGGAGTGACAGGATATTAGGAAAAGCCTGCTGGAGAGAGAAATTAAGACAAACATGGCCAACAGTGGCAGAGATTGAAAGCTCTGAGTCTTTCTCACTATCCAGCAGCTACTGAAGAAAAGATGGCATGGGGCATTCCTGCTTTTACTTTATTTTTTTGAATTGGATGCTGGTGCTAAACTGACCCAAGTAAATTAAGCTTTTTTTTCTCCTGGAGTCATTAAGCCCAGATTAATTTTGACTGTGGCCTCTCCATCACCTAAAGAACTATTGCTATTAAAAGTGCAAATTTAATTTCCAAGTCTTCTTCTCTTAGAGATGATGCCAGGCTGTGCCAGCACCTATCTGAATTCAGCGGCTTGCCTTGGTGCTTGTTATAGTTCTTTAGCCAAGTGCTACTCCCTTCATGGCCAGTATTAGAATCATAGAATCAACAAGGTTGGAAAAGACCTCAAAGATCATCAAGTCCAACCTGTCACCACAGACCTCATGACAACTAAACCATGGCAACAAGTGCCACATCCAATCCCCTCTTGAACACCTCCAGGGATGGTGACTCCACCACCTCCCTGGGCAGCACATTCCAATGGCTAACAACTCTCTCTGTGAAGAACTTTCTCGTCACCTCCAGCCTAAACTTCCCCTGGTGCAGCTTGAGACTGTGTCCTCTTGTTCTGGTGCTGGTTGCCTGGGAGAAGAGACCAACCCTGCTCCTGGCTGCAATCAGGTAGTTGTGGAGAGCAATAAGGTCTCCCTGAGCCTTCTTTTCTCCAGGCTAAACAATCCCAGCTCCTTCAGGTGGGATTTGAGTAGTGTTGCAAGATCTCCATGGTCAGGGCAGTGCTGTTTTGTTCTTTTTGTCCTTTCCTTAATTTTTGAAAGCCAGAATTTCATTCCTCTGCTTCACAAACCAATGGTTTTGATTTCTCTGGGTACAAACCACTGTCTGGAATGGGGCTGAACAAAAGTTGTATGCAGTGAATGTAACTTAGAAGTCACTTTAGGGGTACAGACAGGAATAAATGGGTAAGGTTTTCAGTAACCCATACTTAGAATTCATCTACAACATCTAAACCTTCCCAGCTATTGAAAAATTGGGATGAGTGGTCCAGGAACGGGGTTGCTGAGAATGGGATTTGTTTGCTACTATGTGGTTACTGGAAATTATTTATTGGAAAAACTGCCAGATTTTTAGGAAATGCCATAAAAAGTAGACAGCTCAGATGGATGGCAATGAAATCTGCAGAAGCATGCTCCCTTCTCTGCAGAAAACCTCTGTGCCGTTCATAGGGATCTCCCAAGATGTTTAAGTACTTGAAATTCAAATTCCCACCGACGCAGGATGGTGCACTTAGGGTGCATAACACTATTTCTTTCCTCTGCCTTCTTTTTTTTTTTTTTTTTTTTTTTTGCAATCACTTAAGAGAAGGTGCTCTCTGTGTAGTACAGAGGCTGAAACAGCAGTGGAAAAATGTGTCTTGGAAATAATGGGATCTATAAGAATAGGCAATTTCATTCAAGTACAGTGATTTAGTGCCCTGTTAGTGTCCTGAGGTACAACTCCATTTCCGAAGACTGTAAGTTTCTTCACGAGCATAATGACAGACTTAAGGCTTGTGTGACTAATGCCACAGCTTTCTCTGTCCTCAGCTGTTCCACATAATTACAGGAGTAAGGGAATTTTGTTCTCTTCAAGCGGATTAACTGCAAGAGGAATAAATCAGATAATGCCATTGCCTTCTTGCTTCTTTTCCTCCCTCTGAAAAGCAAGACAGCCCACATTGCTATGTGCCAAGTCAGGGCTGGCTGCTTTTTTGTCTGCAGTTGATGATCCCAATTCCAGCGTCACCAGGACAAACTTTTTCAAGGGTTCTAGTTCTCTTGTTTGTTGCTTTCAGCACTAATTTCAGCTTCTGTGTTTGCTCTGCTCACAGATGATGGCCCTTACTCGAAGGGGAGCAAGGACTCCAGTGGGATGGACTCAGCCCTGGTCTCCAGGAGGCAAAGCATCCCAGGTAAAGGAAGAGGTCAGCTTCTGCTCCAGAGCATTGGGGCATTCATTACAGTTTACCTGGCTACCCTTAAAATCAATAACCACCCCCCACCCCCCAAAAAAACCCCAAACCCAAACAAACAAAAAAACCCCACTACACCAGTTTTGGTGCATCTATCAACAAGGCTTTTGCTGGAGGACAGAAATGGATGGTAGTTTCACAGAATCAACCAGATTGGGAAAGACCTCAGAGATCATCAAGTCCAACCTAATACCTAACACCTCCTGACAACTAAACCATGGCTCCAAATACCACATTCAGTCATTTTTTTTAACACTTCCAGGGATGGTGACTCCACCACCTCCCTGGGCAGCACATTCCAATGGCCAATTATTCTTTCTGTGAAGAACTTTCTTCTCACCTTCAGCCTAAACCTCCCCTGGTGCAGCATGAGACTGTGTCCTCATATTCTGCCACTGCTTGCCTAGGAGAAGAGACCAACCCCCACCTGGCTACAACCTCCTTCCCTGAGCCTCCTCTTCTCTAGGCTAAACAACCCCAGCTACCTCAACCTGTCCTCATAGGGCTTGTGCTCGAGGCCTCTCACCAGCCTCGTTGCCCTTCTCTGGACATGTTCAAGAGTCTCAATGTCCTTCTTAAATTGAGTGGCCCAGAACTTTGACACAGTACTCAAGGTGTGGTCTAACCAGTGCTGAGTACAAGGGCAGAATGACTTCCCTGCTCCTGCTAGCCACACTGTTTCTGATGCAGGCCAAGATGCCATTGGCCTTCTTTGCCACCTGGGCACACTGCCTGGTGCCATTCTTATCAAGCTCATCACTGCCAGCTTGGATTACCGGCAATGGGTAATATGCAGAGGGCTGGATTAGCTTGAGTAGTAACTGGACTCAGTGAGTGGTATGTTACTGGCCCGGTGACAGTCTGGCATGGAGATGATGGTGGTGGTGGTTACAGGAAACTAAGGAAGGACTGGTTCCTGTACTTGGTCTGACACCTGCAAAGCAGAAAATAGCATCAAAGGAGAGAAGGAAGAAGCACTGATACATCTGATCTCACCAGGCTGGAAGGAAGACTGGCAGTGTCTGGCAAGCTTCATATTTCCCACATGTGACTAAGTTTGTTTAGCTATTTAGTCAGTCACAGCAGACTTTTGCATAAGATAAATCTTCCTGTGCAGAAACACCTCCAGGGGCTGAAGAAGGGTTGGAGAAATGGTAATACATTTGCCTCTGTTGGTGCAGGGCTTTGTCTGCCAGTGGCATGGCAACAAATTTGGATGGGCTGCTCTGGACAAATCGTCTTCCTAATGAAGCCTGGGGCTTAATTTTGACTTGTGACTGTTGATGATCCAGTTGCAGGTTTGTTTTAGTGTAATGTAGGGGATGGGGAGGAATTGGGACCCTCTTGCTATTGCTTCCTTATTCACCAATTTTTCCAGGGAATATTCTGCATCCTCTGGGGATTCTGCAATGCATTGCCTCTGTTCTGCAGCCCTGATGGAGAGAGGCTGGCTCACCGGAGCAAATATGTCCAACAACCCCAGCTCAAGACATCTCAGTGGGGAGGGCAGAATTCATGTGGGCTCTTTGTGCCCTGGGATGCTTTGAGCAGCAAAATCTAAGCATAGATGCAAACAGAAGAAATCTACATCTACTCTCACATGACACTTAAAGACTATGTCCTGAAAGATCAGATCCTGCTTAATCAGCTCACTTTTACATCCACTTGTGTTTGTGATAGTGCCAGTGGATTTATAGAGACATTGCTCAAAATCCCTTATTGCTTACCTTGATAGATTGATGTTGGGGACTTGTCTTTTTTTTTTTCCATTTTTGGAGCAGTGGTTTCTCCTTGAACCCATCACAATGGGCAATTGCACTCTGGGAGTTCTCATTTGAAGCACTTACCAAGGATCAAAATTAGACCCATTTGAAGAGCTAATGGTCTCCCCTTGTGGCACCATCTGTGTTGATCAGTCCTGTCTGTAGTTGAGAGGAAATCTGCAGAATGGTGCTGGATGCTGTTCTTTGTAGCATGGGTGGGGAGCCCCTACAAAGTTTCTGGCAGCCCCTTGTAACTAGAGTTGGTGAGCTGAAAACTAAGTTGCTGCAGTCGGCAAGGGATCAAAACTGAGTTTAAAGAGCAGAAGCAATATGGGCCTGATGTCTTACAACGAGCTGCCAGTGCCATGCTAAATGGGTGCCCAACAGTGCCTAAATGCCTTCCAGACTGGCACTAGATTACAAAGAGGTTCCCCACTTGTCTTAATCAAGCACACAGATTGCTCTTGGAAGTACTTTACAAAACAGGTAGTGCATGGCAGGACTCAGTGAGGTGCAATTTCTGGTGTCATCATGGCATTACACAATTACACAAGGAACAAAGTGCAGGTGATGAGGCACCACAGTGCCAAATGTCATCATATTTTCCTCCCAGTGAAGGAGGATGGAGCAGGAAGCTCTGTACCAGCATGGATCTTGTGTGTCAATATATTATTTAAGACACCCTGTTTTGCTCTGGGCATTATCATGTGTAAGAGGTTTCAAATGTTCCCTCTCCCAGTGAAGCATCTTGTTTAAGCCTGGTGGGGTTTGCTGTGCAAACAAACTCCTGAGCCATTTGTGGTGTGGGCTTTAGTCCCCAGCTGTGGGACTGCTCTTTCTCATGTACTGCCAATGCCCATTACCACCTTCTCCTGCACGACCCTGGAGAAAGGTACTCTGTGTGAGGGAGGCTGCTTTTCCTTCAGTAAAATTGTGGGATAATTTGGCACACATGAGATAGTAGAGGTGGATGGATCATGTTGTCAACAAATTCTACCATAAACTTCTAAAAGGAGGCACTGGCAACACTGAAAGTCATCTGGTTTGCCCCAGGGCTAGTCCTCCTTTGAGCAAAGAGGGTGAGTGCTGTCACATGGAGTAATGTGGAGCTGCCTGTTGTGAAGTCCATAGGGCTGTTGCTGGCTCTCCAGCTAACTTACTCCCCTCCTCCATGCCAAATACCGAGTTGGAATAGTTTAGGGACCTTGTTTTTGTTAGACCCAGAAGTGAGCTCTAATGGGATCAAAGCTGTCACATAAGCTCAGGCATATATATAGGGGCTGGGCAAGAGTGTTGCCCTTGTAAGATGTACCTGGCCTGCAGTAAACTGATACAAAAGTATTGCTGTGGGGTATGCACCCTTTAAACCTGGCTCTGCCATACATATTATGGCTGACAGTGCCTGTGGAACCAGTTATGATGTAAAAATAACTTTCTTCTTCAGTTCCAGCTGTAGATGAGGTGGGTAATATGGAGGAAGTTTGACCTGGACCAGGTGCAGATGGGTAGGGTAACTGCTGTGAATGAATGAATGCCATTCCTCTCCCCACTTCTCGTATTGATGGAAGGATCTCAGCCTCTCCATATAATGTTCTTCATGTCCCAACTGTATTTATGTCTTGTGGTATTTTTTTAGTCACAATATTTTAAAAGCCACCCTGTTATGTCCATCCAGGCAGCTACTGCAGGTACACAGCATCCTCCTACCTGATAACTGTGACTGTCTGATTTGCGGCCCTTCTTACACTCTTCCTGCTCCATATCAAACATAATACCTGAGGTAGTGTCCCTAGACCATTGTCTGGATCCCATCATCCTGGTTTTTTGAGTCCTTCTACTGCTTCCAGCTTCAGCACATTGAAACACAGTTTTTGTCCTCACACAAGCCCTCATTTCTCTGCCTTGTCCTGCTTGGTCTTGCCTGAAAGACCTGCATGCAAACACTTCCTTTCCACTGCTGTGGATCCACCAGGACACACTTCTGTTTCACAATTTCATTTTAAATAAATAGAAGCTAATTATATGAATCATTCCAGATGTGCTCTCCCACCACTGTAGGAAAAGGATGTACTTGGGATTGTGGGGAATGTGCCTTCTGATGAGATGTTTGCCTTTATTCCTGATCTTTCAGAGGAGTTCAGAGGGGTCACCATTGTGGAGCTGATTAAGAAGGAAGGAAGCACCCTTGGGTTAACCATTTCAGGTGGCACAGACAAAGATGGAAAGCCAAGAGTCTCCAATCTGAGGCCAGGAGGACTAGCTGCAAGGTGAGAAAATGAAATAGGATGCAGAGAGCACAGTGAAACTGGAGGTAAATAGCTGCATGTTCTAGCTATTGAGTGAATATGGTTGTAATTAAAATAGCTGGCACCCAACTCCCTTATTTCAAGTGCCCCGGAATGTAAAGTTGCTGCTTCAGTAAGTAGAATGTCTTCTATTTTGAGTTGTTTCCCATGCTTTCTGCAATTATGCTCTGTGTAGGAATACTTGGGATTCCGTGAAATTAGGCAGCCTGGTCAGGAGAGCTTCATGGTACAATACATCTTGATCAAGCTAAGTGCTTTAATACTGTATCTGCTCTGAATACTGAGCGTGTAAGTAACATTATTGGCTCAGAAAAGGAATGGGAGAACAAAGGCTCCAAGAAGCAGAGAAAGGGAAGGAGTAATTGAACAATCTTGGAGAAAACAGGCAAAAGGAAAGATATTTTCTATTCCCCTGCTGGAATTTTTTTATGTTGGTTTTTTTTCCTCCCCAGACACCTCTTGGTGTGCTTCAATTTGACTGATTGCTCTGCATGAATGGGAACTGAGCAACAAAGAGAGGTTGTGAACACGTAGATTGTGATTGTTGCTGGATGTACAGATCTGAACACTCACTACCACAAAAGATGAAGGGATTTGGGTTTAACCCTTCCCTCTGACAGCCGGCAGGTGCAGGCAGACAGCTAAGATCAGCGCAGCACTGGTGGCTTGTTTAGAAAGTCCCCCAGTTACAAAAGGCTCACTAGGCACTTCCAGGCTGAGCCTAGCAGAGACTTTGTGCTACCACTGCTTTTCTTTGTTTGTTTTGTTTTGTTGTTTTCTTTTCTTTCTCCTCTCTCCAGAAGTGACCAGCTGAATGTCGGGGATTACATCAAGTCTGTGAATGGCATTAACCTGACCAAGCTGCGGCACGATGAGATCATAAGCCTGCTGAAAAACGTGGGCGAAAGGGTAGTGCTGGAAGTAGAATATGAGCTTCCGCCAGCCGGTGGGTGCCTCTCTGGTAACGCCGCTCGCTTTTCTTGCCTGCTTTTCGTCCTGGGGTACAGATGGGCTGGCTCGTGGGTTGGCCACCACGGCCAAGGCAGTGTCCAGAGGTGTTTTGACGTTTTGCCTTCATCCGCTGGCAGCGCGCAGTGGCTGCTGCGGAGCTGTGTGGGGTCGGAGCAGAGAGCTTTTTCCAGCGCAGTGGGTGTCTGCTCACACACACTGGCAGGAGATGGCTGATTAGGTGTCTCTTGCCTTGGAGTGACTCGGTAGCTCGGGCCAATCTGCCTCCTGATGCTGCTTCAGCTTTGGTTTTCTTTTTCCTTTTTGGAGCGTGGCTCTGAGTGGTTTTATTCAGTCTTAAGCGTGGATTGCCGGATCCGCTTTTCTGAGCTGTGGCAAGTGCTGTTATTCCTCGAGATGCTTTGAAATGGGATGTGTTTTCAGAAGGGAAACTGACAGGGCTTTAAACTAGCTTCGAAGGGGGAGGGTCGGAAACCAGTGCCCTCAGGCAGGAGTCTGGAGGTGATAAGCTAGACCCAGCTAGGCCCAGCTGCAGTGCATGTACACTAATGCACGAAGCATGGGTAACAAACAAGAGGAGCTGGAAGCCTTGTTGTAGCAAGAAAGTTATGATGTAGTTGCCATCACAGAGACGTGGTGGGACGACTCGCATGACTGGAGCGCTGCAATTGACGGCTACAGGCTCTTCAGGAGAGACAGGCAAGGAAGAAGGGGTGGAGGGGTGGCCCTGTACATCAGGGAGGCACTGGATGCTGTTGAGATGGAGATCAGGGATGATAGGGTTGAGTGCTTGTGGGTGAGAATTAGAGGGAAGACCAACAGGGCAGACATCCTGGTTGGAGTCTGTTATAGACCACCCAACCAGGAGGAGGATGTTGATGAGGCATTCTATAGGCAGCTTAAGGCTGTCTCAAGATCGCCTGACCTCGTTCTCATGGGTGACTTCAACCTGCCTGATATCTTCTGGGATCTCAACACAGCAGAGAGGAGGCAGTCTAGGAGGTTCTTAGAGTGCATGGAGGACAGCTTCTTATCCCAGGTGCTGCGCGAGCCTACCAGGGGTGAGGCTATGCTTGACCTCCTCTTCACCAACAGGGAAGGGCTGGTGGGTGATGTGGTGGTCGGAGGGTGTTTAGGCACCAGTGACCATGACATAATAGAGTTTTCGGTATGCAGCCAATCCAAGAGGGGGAGCAAGAAGACCTCCACTCTGGACTTCAGGAGGGCAGACTTCAGGCTACTCAAGGAACTAATTCAGAAGGTTCCTTGGGAATCAGCCCTTAAAAACAAAGGGGTCCAGGAGAGCTGGACCTACTTCAAGGAAGAACTATTGAAGGTGCAAGAACAGGCTGTGCCGGTGTGCCGGAAGATGAGCCGCCGGGGCAGACGGCCAGCCTGGATGGGTAATGAACTTGTAATAGAACTAAGGGAAAAAAAGAGGGTGTATCATCTTTGGAAGAAAGGGGGAGGCAATCTACGGAATGTTTAGGGATGTTGCTAGGACATGCAGGAAGAAAATTAGGGAGGCAAAAGCCCATTTAGAACTTAGACTGGCCTCTGCTGTGAAGGACAACAAAAAGTCCTTCTATAAATACATCAATAGCAAGAAGAAGGGCAAGGACAACCTCCACTCCTTGGTTGACACGGAGGGGAACGTTGTAACAAAGAATGAGGAAAAGGCAGAGGTACTTAACACCTTCTTTGCCTCAGTCTTCACTAGCAGGGCAGAACGTCTTCCAGACAGCTGGCCTGCAGAGCTGGCAGAAGGAGCCAGAGAGCTGCATAGTTTCCCGCTGCTCCAAGAGGAAGTCAGAGATCTACTGAGCCGCTTAGACCCCCACAAGGCCATGGGACCGGATGGGATCCATCCTAGGGTGCTGAGGGAGCTGGCGGATGAGCTGTCCAGGCCACTTTCCATCATTTTTCAGCAGTCCTGGCTCACTGGAGTGGTCCCAGAAGACTGGAAGCTGGCTAACGTGGTGCCCATCCACAAGAAGGGCCGGTTGGATGAGCCAGGGAATTATAGGCCTGTCAGCCTGACCTCAGTGCCAGGCAAGATTATGGAGCAGGTCATCTTGTGTGCGATCACACAGCACTTACAGGATGGCCAGGGGCTCAGGCCTAGGCAGCATGGATTTAGGAGGGGCAGGTCCTGCCTGACCAACCTGATCTCCTTCTATGATCAGGTGACCCGCCTGGTGGATGTGGGGAGGCCTGTGGATGTGGTCTACCTGGACCTCAGCAAGGCCTTTGACACCGTTCCCCACAGCAAACTCCTGGCCAAGCTGGCAGCCCATGGCTTGGACAGGAGCACACTGCGTTGGGTTAGGAACTGGCTGGAGGGCCGAGCCCAGAGAGTGATGGTGAATGGTGCCACATCCAGCTGGCGGCCTGTCACTAGTGGTGTGCCCCAGGGATCAGTACTGGGCCCCATGCTCTTCAACATCTTTATTGATGATCTGGATGAGGGCATTGAGTCCATCATCAGTAAATTTGCAGATGACACCAAGCTGGGGGCAGCAGTTGATTTGCTGGAGGGCAGAGAGGCTTTGCAGAGGGACCTCGACAGGCTGGACAGATGGGCAGAGTCCAATGGCATGAGATTTAACACATCCAAGTGCCGGGTTCTGCACATTGGCCACAACAACCCCAGGCAGTGCTACAGGCTGGGGTCAGAGTGGCTGGAGAGTGGCCAGGCAGAGAGGGACCTGGGGGTACTTGTTGATTGTAGGCTGAACATGAGCCTGCAGTGTGCCCAGGCAGCCAAGAAGGCCAATGGCATCCTGGCTTGCATCAGGAACAGTGTGGCCAGCAGGAGCAGGGAGGTCATTGTGCCCCTGTACACTGCACTGGTTAGGCCACACCTTGAGTCCTGTGTCCAGTTCTGGGCCCCTCAGTTTAGGAAGGATGTTGACTTGCTGGAACGTGTCCAGAGAAGGGCAACAAAGCTGGTGAGGGGGTTTGGAACACAAGCCCTATGAGGAAAGGCTGAGGGAGCTGGGGTTGCTTAGCCTGGAGAAAAGGAGACTGAGGGGTGACCTTATTGCTCTTTACAACTACCTGAAGGGAATTTGTAGCCAGGCAGAGGTTGGTCTCTTCTCCCAGGCAGCCAGCACCAGAACAAGAGGACACAGTCTCAGGCTGCACCAGGGCAGGTTTAGGCTGGATGTTAGGAAGAAGTTCTACACGGAGAGAGTGATTGCCCATTGGAATCGGCTACCCGTGGAGGTGGTGGAGTCACCTTCACTGGAGGTGTTCAGGAGAAGACTTGATGGGGTGCTTGGCTGTATGGTCTAGTTGTTGGGTGGGTTGGACTGTTTGATGGGTTGGACGCGATGATCTTGGAGGTCTCTTCCAACCTGGTGTATTGTATTGTATTGTATTGTATTGTATTGTATTGTATTGTATTTGTATTGTATTGTATTGAAACGGTCTGCTTTCCAGCTAAGGGGCCCTGGCAGAATCTGGCAAGCCCAGCTTGTGTTAACAGGGCTTGTGCCCTGATGTGGGAGACTGTGCTCTTGCCCTCATTTGTTTGTTCTGATTAAAACCAATTCCTCGATGCAGTATCTCATCACAGTCTTTCCATTGTGAAAACAGTCTTCCCATTTATTACTCATTCAGTTACCCAGATCAATCAGAGGATGACTGGGCAGAAGAAATAGAACAACTAAAAATAAAATGACAGGAAAAACACAACTAATGAAATCTAAACATTTTGCCCCAGATAGGAAGCTATCTTGCATTCCGTAGCCTTGCTATAGCTGCTGCCTTTACAGGAAAAGTATTCAATATATAAATGAACATATAGAGCCCTAAGAAACAAAAATATGTAATCTGAATTAGTTGATTCTCTATGCACCACGACCCTCTCTTCTGCTGTTAGTAGTTTTTACCTTTTGCATACAACAACCCTGGCAAAAAACCTGCATCACAAGTTTTCCATGTTCTCCTGCTCACTGGACATGACAACTCTTAATCTTTCTCCTCAGCTGTCAGCCTGGCTATCAGGGATCTGATAAGCTGTACTTACCATCTAAGGAGCAGTGCCAATACAGCCTGGCTCAATCAATAACAGTGAGGCAAAATGTCCCTACCTCTGAATGAGCAGGAAGTGCTCACTGAAATAGTAATTTCTCTCCAATGAGATTATTGATGCCATTTATGACTAATCCAAACAAAGAGGCACAGCAAAATGCAGGGAATTGTCAGTTATTATCTTGCTTCAGTTCATTGTGGGCTTTTATCCGCAGTCAGGGTTTGTTATTGCTGTGTGCACTCTCTCATTTCTCTCGTTCCCTGGGCAAAGAGCAAAAATACAGTGCAATTCAATAACTTGTGCTTGTAGGTTTGACTTTTTCTCCCCACTTTATAACTTCATGCTTTAGAGGAGACTTTGCAAGTCCAAGTCTAGTTCTCAGGCCACTGCGTCGTATTAGCTCTTTCATAAATAAACCAAGCCCTGTTTTGACACTAGTTTAGGTTTCCCTTCCCGCTGATCTTACCAAAAATTGTTGCAGAACTTCATGCTTGGGTGCTTAGGACAGAGATTGGATGGGTTGCAAACTCAATTGTGGATGCTTTATAGCCTTTTCTTGGTATGTGAGTATCACCACTTAGTTAGGAGCCTTCCTATGTCCTGAACCTTTCCCTTCTGGAATATTCCTAGGCTGTGTCCCTATTAGCAGTCTGTGCCCAGCAAAGGGGCTGCATGTGAGACAGTATTTTGCGGGGGTGACAGTGTTTTGGGGTTTGTTTGGCTTGCTGTAACTGGGCTGTTTGCCTGCAAGGCAGTCCCATACCTTCACTGTATATCTTTGGGTTACATTAAGGGTTAGTGTGACCCTAATTTGGGTGTAGGCTGCAAGCTCTCAGAGCACTTAGCAGTGAGGACCCAATGTGGTTAGTGAATAGAATAGAATAGAATAGAATAGAATAGAATAGAATAGAATAGAATAGAATAGAATAGACCAGACCAGACCAGACCAGACCAGACCAGACCAGACTGGAAGAGACCTTCAAGATCATCATGTCCAACCTATCATCCAACACCACCTAATCAACTAAACCATTCAACCAAGCACCCTATCAAGTCTCTGCCTGAACAACTCCAGTGACAGCAACTCCACCACCTCCCCAGGCAGCCCATTACAATGGCCAATCACTCTCTCTGTGTAAAACTTCCTCCTAACCTCCAGCCTAAACCTTCCCTGGTGCAGCCTGAGACTGTGTCCTCTTGTTCTGGTGCTGGTTGCCTAGGAAAAGAGACCTACCTCCCTTCAGGTAGTTGTAGAGAGCAATAAGGTCACCCCTGAGTCTCCTCCTCTCCAGGCTAAGCAACCCCAGCTCCCTCAGTCTCTCCTCATAGGGCTTGTGTTCCAAGCCCCTCACCAACTTTGTTGCCCTTCTCTGGACACGTTCCAGCAAGTCAACATCCTTCCTAAACTGAGGGGCCCAGAACTGGACACAGTACACGAGGTGTGGCCTAACCAGTGCAGTGTACAGGGGGAGAATGACCTCCCTGCTCCTGCTGGCCACACTGTTCCTGATGCAGGCCAGGATGCCACTGGCCCTCCTGGCTGCCTGGGCACACTGCAGGCTCATGTTCAGCCTCCCATCAACCAGCATCCCCAGGTCCCTCTCTGCCTGGCCGCTCTCCAGCAGAGGAGTGAGGACAGTAGGGGGATTTGCTTCAAAACCTTCTCCTAAGCCAAGGGGAAGTGCTAGTGTGGACGTGCCCTGGGGACTCTTCAGCTCCAGTTTGTCAGGCTGAAGTCAAGCTCTTAGTCTTTTTTCTGATTATCCTTGTAGCCATTCATCACACTTGGTTTGAAGATTAGGAATCGATCTTTTCAGAGTGGACTAGACTGAAATGCCACATGCAGTTGGGGATGGAGAAGTCTGGGAAATTGTCCCATATTCGCTGCAGTAGTTCAATAAATCATTAAATAGCAGGGGACGGTGAGGGATGGAAACAGTTTATTTCTTTTTCTCTTTGCCTTTGTACAATAAATAGCACTGTGTGTTTAACATAAAATTACTGAATTGCCCCTAGGATCAGTTTAAAGGATTCACTTAATCTTTTTTTTTTTTTTTTTAAAGTCAAAATATGAGAGGTAAGGAAAAAAACCCAACCTTTTGCGCTGAGGATTTGGGATTTTCATTTTCTTTAAGGTCAGACAGTGACTTGATTCCTCATGCTGCAGTGTTGGTTTTTTTTATTAAGTTTCCATCTGTGGCAGCGGCTTCTGGCTTTGGAGTAATGCTGAATGTTAAAGCCAGTTGATAAATGGGACAATATAACTTGAATGTCAGAGTATTAGCCAAGACCAAAGTGAAACGAGGTGCACAACACTGGTGCTGGTGAAATCATCCTAAAACATGCTGGTTGGCTCTGACAAAGTTATACACATCTGGGTTGGGTTCTTCTTGCCTTCAGACAAAGAAGATACAACGTGGGTATTGAACTGGACTTTCCTGTCAGTGCTGTTGGGATGAGTTTTGGTATTATATTGCAGGGTGGTGTGAAAAGGTTTATTTGGGGGTAACTGTGTCTTCCTCTCTTCATTTAGTGCCAGAGAGCAGTGCTGGTATTATTCCCAAGACCATTGAGGTGTCCCTCTACAAGGAAGGCAACAGCTTTGGTTTTGTTCTGAGAGGTTAGTAGCTACTCCAGTGGGGACAAGCACTGGCAGAGGTGATTTGGGAAAAGTAAGATGAATGTAATAAGCAGAGAAGCGAAAGCATGTCCTGGAGAGCATCCCGTTCAGCCTTCAAGGACTGCTGGCTGCCTAATCCAGGGCAGCCTTTTTGCTTTCAGGCTGTGTCAGCTGTTATGTGATAAATGTCTCTCCTTTCTCAGCACTCTCATTCAGGTTTTCAAACCTCCAGTGACTTACGGCTCTCCCGGTTTGATTGCAGGGGGAGCCCATGAAGACTGGCACAAATCCAGACCACTGGTGCTCACCTATGTGAGGCCAGGTGGCCCAGCAGACAGGTAATGCTTGTGTTTCACCTCCAACATTTGCTTTCAGAAGGCAGACCAGCAGCTCTCACCACATTGTTAGGTATTTGCCCTTGTTTTCCTTGTTGGTGCTTCCCCAAGGCTTCTCATGCAGGTGAGGTGAAAAGACACAGGTGGCATGTGAGGAGGATGGATCCAGTACTCATAGGCTGATCCATGTGTAGATGTTCTAAGCAGAAAATCCTCTTGCAGAGGCAGTTGTTTAATTAACCCTGTGAAGCTGAAGAGCTGATGCTTGGTTAGAAAGCAGGAGGCAGTCTATCTGTTCTCATGCTGCTAATTTAATACGATGGGCCTGGGCCCAAGAAGTGTTGACTTCCTACAGGATCAAAGTAATTGACCTTTTATTATAGATATTAAATATAAATAGAAAATATTTGTTCTTGGTTTCCTACAGGGAAGGGTCCTTAAAAATTGGAGACAGGCTGCTGAGTGTTGATGGGATCCCTCTGCACAGCATGACCCACGCTGATGCCCTCAACATCCTGCGGCAGTGCAGCCAGGAGGCACTCTTCCAGATCGAGTATGATGTGACCATCATGGGTAAGGCCAAGATGGTTATGGTGGCATTTTCTCTGACTGCCTGGAAAGTATGTGAGACTAGACACAGTAACTGGGACACTCAGCTTCAGTGGAAAAATCAGTGAGCAATGTGCTGCCAACATGGGTTTAGAGCATAGAGTTCAAAGATGGCTTAGTTAAATGTGTTTGAAATGCCCTTATCCAGTGATGTGTTCTGGTAGGAATGATAACTGGTGTTAGAGAAGGAGGGAAAAATGAAAGTGAAGAGAATATAGGAGAAGTCAGACTTGAAGGAGGCTGGAGTGCTCTGCCTGCTCTACAACACCACTATGAAATGTGTTCAGGGAATTGAGCTGCAAGCAGGTAGAGACTTGATGTGGCTGTGCCTTTGGTTCTGTATTTTGACCCTGCTTCGTTCTGGAGCCATTCCCTTTCTTAGAAATGTTAGTTCAGGTCTGCTTCTGAACCGAACGAGGGGTGATCACTGACTGACCTCAAATGAGACAGAATTTCCTGGATGGCAGAACATGGGTATTTCTAAAAAGTGTTCTGCACAGTAGATATTAAGTTTGAGGGTTTGTGGTTTGTTGGTTGTTCCTTTCTTTTTTTGTGTTCAGTTTCAAGCCACGGGAAAGGGTTTATTATTAGCTACTGTAAAGTCATTTTGAGCTGGCTTTGTGGCACACAGCTGTTACTGCAGGGAGTGTCAGTAACGAGTTTAAGGTTACCACAGAGTCCGAAGCTGTGTTGGGTCTGGAAGCTGGTTGAACTCTGCATCAGATGTTGCACAGAAGTCTCCCGAGGGGTTTCTGACTCCATGGGAGTAGCAAGCTGCATTAGGTTGGAGTCTTTTCTGCGAACAGGACATTGGAGTTTAGAATCCAGTGAGGAGCAGGAGTCTGTGATATCAGATTGTTTTCTGTTTTGTCAGTGAGGACGTCTGCAAATGAAAAAGAGCTGAGAATTCCAGAACTCATTCCATGTGCAAGAGGGTTGTACCAGGATAAGGGAGCTCTTTGTGCCACCCCTGAGGGTTTTCTCCTTCCTTTAAGTCTCCTCCTCTCAAGATTTCCACTTTCTTTCAGTGGAAACTCCACAAACAGGGCCATGTTGGGTCTCCCCTTAGGGAGGAAGCTGCCAGGACCTGGGCAGCCATATGCCATGTAGACAACTACTCTGCTGTGAGAGCTGGAAGGAAAATCCTGATCTCTCAGCAGTTGTCTGCACATACCCTGGCTTCTGTCATGCTATAGAAACATCTTCTCTTTAGAAGTTGGCTGGCATTCATGAAAAAGGGGAAACTCATGGAAAACAGAAATTACCCAATCTCTCTTTTCTCCTCTTCTATGTGATTGTGATCATGGTCACTCTGAAGCAGTCAGTAAAGGATGTCCATTCCTCTTCTCACAGGCTGGCAGCCCTGCCAGGGGAGGAGGCAGCTGTGCTTAAAGATGGATTTTGCCCAGAGCTGTCAAGTCTGAACAGTAGCAAGCAATTAATGGGGCATGAGAAATGGGTTTTTCTGGGGTGTTGTTTCTTGTATGGTCCCCTGGTGCCTATGTTGCAGAAAGCTGACTGTTTTAAAACCTGACATGGCGCAAAAATAGCCTTAAAGATGCCTTGGTGTTTCTTCTTGAGTAACTTGCTCACCTAAAACAGAGTGATGGCAGGGTTTTATGCAGTGTTTCTCGGTCTTGTGTTTCCCTGCAGTGGACCACAGCTGGATCCTTCCCAAGATGTCAAAACAACCCCTTTCAAAGATACTTTCTGCCTAGACAGTTCTTCTCCCCAGCCCTGTAAAGGGATGTACTTGCCCTGCTTTCTTTTAAGGCAAGATGATGCAGAATGTGCAGCTTAAAACAATCTCTGCAGACAGCTTTGCCAGGCAACAGCTAATAACTGCAGTGGGAGAGGAGTGCATCATCCCCACATCACAACTATTACAGACATTCTCTTTAAAGGGAAGGGAAGAGCGGGTGCTGAAGGTAATATGGGGATGTTAGCAGCCTGAAGGGAGCACTCCATTTTGAAAACTTGGTGAAAGAGCTGGGGGGACACATGGACACACAGTTCACTTGATTTATTATAAGAGCTGGTGACACCACCATGAAGTTGTGCTTGACCTGTTCATCTCCAGGGCAAATGGAGCTTTTTACATCACGCTTACTCTCTGCTGCAACCCTAAGGACTAGGGTGGTGGGGCCTGACCCTTGAGGAGGGAAAGTTGTTTTTCTGCATCTGTCCTTGGTGAGTGACCAGGGCTGCTGTGGAGGAGTGTTGAATCGTGGTGTTCCCCAGCTGGCTTTGCGGTTTCCCCAGCCAAAATTGTGTACTGAGGTTGAGCTACATCAGGCCAGCCCCACTCTCAGTGCGAGGGATGTGGCAGCTGCTTGCCTTCACCACTGAGCATGCCTGGCTGTCAGGCTTCCACGGGGCAGGGGCAGCACAGGATGGGGTCACAGCAGGCTTTTAATCAAATTGCCTGAGATTTCTCCAGGCCACTGGAAGAATTAAATTAATCTGCCATTTCCATTTAAAAGGAGTGCAAACTGGGCACGCGCCTCCGTTGGGCACCGGGAAGATCTCTGCCCTTTGCTGATGCCAGATAAGCTCTGCAATGAACAGATGCTTTCCCGTGGTAGCACTCCATCTTAGGGGCCTTTTTGAGAAAAGGGAGTGGGGGAAGGAAAAAACACCAAACAAATACACTGGTCATCCAGAAACTGGTGGCATTTGAGTAGTTACTCTGTAAATTTGCTGTGTGCCATGACATGAGGCACTGGGCTGCAAGTTTTTAGGGTTGTGACTCATGGAGCGGGGAAGCTTTCTGCCAGAGATGACAAATGAACGGTGATTTGCTGTGTCCTTCTTCTCCCCCATTCCCCTGGCTGCCCCCTCTGCCCATTCATTTCTCAGATGAAGATCTTTAAGCCTGCAGGGCTCTTCTGCTGATGGAATTGTAGGGCTGGCAGTGTCCCACAAAGGGGTGACCCCTTGGTGTCTGTGGGGTGTGTGGGGGGTAGGGCCTGAAGAGGGGCCTATGAAGTCAGATTAATCTGTGTGCCCATGAAGATAGGAGGATCATGAGCTGCTGGGCTATGTCAGAAAGGGGACAGCTCCCTGGTTTGGTTCTTCTAGAAGGTTTTCCTTTTTCCTTCTCTCCTGAGAAATGCATTACAACAGGGAAAAGATCATCCCTGCTGGGACACCTCACTTATTCCTCAGGAAAGTGCTCATGATACTTTCCAGCTTAGTTACAAGACCCATCCCTCCTTTGGGAGGTGAGCCAAGCCAAGTAGAGCTCAAGGGAGAAAATCAAAGAAGGAAAAAAAGTCCCTCAATATTTTCTCCAAAATAAGCTACTGTGAGGAGGATCATAGGATCATAGGATCATAGGATCATAGGATCATAGTATCATCAGTCAGGGTTGGAAGGAACCACAAGGATCATCTAGTTCTAACCCCTGCCATGGGCAGGGACACCCCAGACTAGATCAGGCTGGCCAGAGCCTCATCCAGCCTGGTCTTTTAGAAAACATCTGCTAGCCCTCATCTCTGAGTGGTGGGGTAGCCACCTCTCCTGTATCTTCTACACTGGGGTGTCTGACTGCCCAGAGCAGACTTCCTTTGTATTCCTCACGATATTGGTGCGTACCCACCAAGTGTATGGGTGTGAGCAGGTTTTGCAGAGGCCTTTGCATCGTCCTTGGTTCAGACATGTGTACAGAATGGTGGGATTTGTAGTACTTGAGCAAATTTTGGTAGGCTTTCCTCTTTCTGTTGTTGGAAAAGGTTACAGGGTTGATTAGACCTCGAATGAGTCACCTGGTGGCTGCTCATTGAACATTTGGGAATGGCTGGAATTTGGGTGTGGGGAGAAAATAACGCAGGCAAGATTTCAGGGCAGATGTTAACTGATCCAGGCCAGAGTTGCTGATACTGTATGCACATTTATCCTATGCCACCTAAAAAGAGCAGATGCCTTCAAAAAGATAGAGGGCTTAAGGGTTTATTTGGTTACTAAAACTATTGTTTCTGAGGATGGTTGAAGATAGCATGCATGCTTTGCCCCAAGCAATGTCAGGAGGTGTAACACTATTCATCCAGCAAAAGAGAATGATCTTCTGGACCCTGATTAGCCACTAGAGAAGCATGTGTCTTATTTGGCAAGTTATGTGTCAGCTCTGCCTCAGTTTCCCAGTTTCTAAAATGGTACCATCCTCCTCTGGGAGGCAGGATCCATTGCTTGCAAAATACTTTTAAACCCCTACATGAAAATCTGCAGGGCCATGCAAGGCAGTGTATGTATACGTGGGATTTCTGTTCCTTGGTAACAACAGCCTAGAGAAATGATGCAAGCTGCTGTATCTGTAGTGAACTCACTGTCACTGCCCTCAGCTGTGCTGCTTCTGCAGAAGTATCAGTTTTGGCCCTCAGTGCATGCTGAGCAGCATTATAGTTGAGTATCTCATGAATGCTGAGCCTCCAGAACAACTGGTTAGACTCTCTTGGCATGCATGAAAGGATCTTGCTCCAAGTAAGGTGAGATTTGTTGTGAAAGGCAGGAGAGCTGTGGGTGCCTTTTCCACAGATGCTGGGCATGATGGTACAGAAACATCTCATGGTGCCAAAGCAGCAGGACCTGTTGCCTCCCTTCAGTAAGGTTGTTCCATGGCCTGCCTTGGCCTCTCCATGTTTCTTTTTAAATTAGCTGCAGTGTAATAGCCTGGTGCTAATCATGCCTCACAGATACTGCTAAATAGCAGACCCCTGACCTCTGACTGGAGCCAAATCTTTTCCTAGATTAATTAAGAGAGGCTTGGCTGGTATTTCCTGAACAAACACCTCTACAAAATGCATTTGGAGCAATTTTCATCTATGCCAGTGGAGATGGGAATTAAAAGGGGTGATGGGGTGGCCTGCTCTGTGTGCAATGGGAGGAGGGACTGTGGGCTCGAAGCAGGACTGTGTTTTGTTACAGTGTTGTTGATAACTCAGGTCCTGACATGGAATTACATACCTAAAGCTTTCTTCTCACCCGCATGCTGAGGCCTTCCTGGGAAACACTTGGCAAAGCCAAGAAGCTGCATAAAAACTGAGAGGAGTAGGTATTTTCCTGGCAAAGAAAGATCTACCCTTCCAGCAAGGTTTCTCATGGTTGTATTTTCCTCTGTCCTTACCCTCAGGAGGACTACCTTATTGCTGTCTACAGCTACCTGAAGGGAGGCTGTAGACAGGTGAGAGTTAGTCTCTTCTCCCAGGAAACCACCAACAGAACAAGAGGACACAGTCTCAAGCTGCACCAGGGGAGGTTTAGGCTGCATGTTAGGAAGAAGTTCTTCATAGAAGGAGTGATTTGCCATTGGAATGGGCTGCCCGGGAGGTGGTGGAGTCACTATCACTGGAGGTGTTTAGGAGGAGACTGGATGGGATGCTTGGTGCCATGGTTTAGTTGATTAGATGGTGTTGGATGATAGGTTGGACTTGATGATCCCAAAGGTCTTTTCCAGCCTGGTCTGGTCTGCTCTGGTCTGGTCTATTCTATTCTATTCTATTCTATTCTATTCTATTCTATTCTATTCTAATATGAGTCTGTGTCCCCCTTCAGAGGATATGTGCTGGATACACACAGGCTGCAAAACCGACATATCGCTGGTGCTTGCTGTTGGAAGAGGTCCTCAGTCTCTTGGTGCTAACAAAGGCTTAAGTGCACCTTCCTCAGGCTTTAGCTGGCCGCTTTGTGCATCTTTTGATTGAACTTGGGCTTACAGATCTCCACAGTGGTCCTTTTCAACAGAGAATAAACAATGTTTTATTTTATGTTTTATTTGAAGCCTACATACCTCAGCACAGTTCACTCCTCTTCCTTCCTTCTCCAGGAAAATGGGCACTGGGAATAGACCAGAGCCTGAACATCTCTTGGCTGATGCCCAGGGGAAATTTCCAAGGGAAATTTCTGTCTTCAGAGACTCAACATCTTCAACAAATCTCAGGAAAGACCTTGCTGAGGCTTAGTTTCTGACATTTGCATTAATACTCCTGTTTATCAGAGAGCAAGAATGAGCTGTGCATGAAGTTCTGGAGCCAAGTAACATCAGCATTTTTAGTGAAGCATAGCTTTGGAAAAGAAAAGCCTTGCTATGAATAATTAAGGGCTGAGGAGGCATCAAACTCTCAGAGGGCTCTGTTGGCCTTTCCTTCAAAGCAGATGGTTGGGTTTCCATAAAGTGCTTTTGTAAGGGGGTCAAACTACACATGGGGTGCTGGTTGTGGGATATCTGTTAGTGATAATAAGTTCATTAATCCAGCCTCTTTATCATGGCTTTAGGTAAACTAGAAGCAAATCTAGGGGTGGAGGGAATTTCCGTGTCATCAGCCAGAGACACAGGCTTGCTTTTTCTTCTCCCTTTCTCAGGAGAGATGATTAGGGATGGTGCAGGCTTATGCTAGCAGGTGCAATTTTGTAAGAATTTCATAGCCTCTACTTACGGCATCTATTAAACAAAAATGCATCTCTTAAGCATAAGTTACCCTGGTGTTGTCTGTTGGGAGAGAGGAGGCTTTTGTAAGCCTGTGGACAGGTAGTGCTGTGTCTCTGCTCCCACTGCTGCAGTGTGGGAGCTGAAACAAGGGGTGAGGGTGGCATTTCAAAGATGGTGCTGAAGCACACCGGAGATGGCTGACTTGTGGGCTGGTCTTCAGCACACAAGACTCCTGAATACTTCAGAAACTGGGATTTTTGTTTCTTTGTGCCTTTTAATGTTTGCTTGTTTAGGAGGAAGCCTATAGCAGCGATATCCTACTGAGCTTCCTTTTTTCCCTGCTTTTACTGCTGTTGATGTGACTGCTGCACAGCCTTTGAGCAAACTCTTCCTCAGGCTTGCTATTTAACCCCAAGAAAAGCTGCAGGGAGGTTGTTTCTTTGAGTGAATGGTCGTAGTATCTCTGCACTTCATCGTCATGTATATTTTGTGCAGATGCAGTTTTGCTTTGTGAGTTTGTTTTGCTTTTAGGTTACCACATGATAGAGTTTTAGGGTGTCCAAACTGCAGGGCTGCTGATGCGCACGGCAAGTCAGTACTGCTGGCCGACCCCTGCGTTTAGAAATGGGAAAGGATGTGTGGCAAGTTCCTTCAGACGCTCTCTTTGTTTTGCAGATACTGTAGCAAATGCTTCAGGTCCTTTACTAGTTGAAATAGCAAAGACTCCAGGGTCTACACTAGGAATCACACTGACGACAACCACACACCGGAACAAGCAGGTCATTGTCATTGATAAGATCAAGCCGGCCAGCGTGGTGGACAGGTACAGATCTGAACAGGCTGCTTCTAGGTCTGCTTTTCCTTCCTCCACTTCCCTTTATTTTTGCCCCTTTTTTTTTGGTGGTGGTGGTGGGGAAGCATTGTTAGTTATATACCATTCTTCTCTGCCTTTCCTACCTGCATGTTCACAGCACTCTAAAAATATCTGACCCAAAGCCAGTGGACATTCGCGAGCGGGAATGAATGTAACTCAGGGCCTGCGAAAGCTGAGCTCTGCTTTTAAAACCTCAGATCTGACTGCCCTGGAGCTGTGGAACAACAAAAACCTGTTCTGGAAGCTTCTGGCTAGAGCCTTTTCCTGATGGGCAAGTCAGCTAGTCGTCCTTTACTTGGGGCTGCAGGAAGATAGACCGTCGTGCAGGCCTTGCTGTGGTTAGTCATGCTGCTGAGCTGAACTTCTGGCTTGTCAGGCTTAACTGCACTGCTGGGTGAGCCCTCAGCTATCCAGACTAGCTATGAGTGGTTACTATAAAAAAACTTCAAAGATCTTTCCCAAGCCACCAGCAGCACTGACTCAGGCATGAACCTAAGGTTCAGATTAGAAGGGAAAAAAAAATGAGTTATGAAAAAAAAAAAAAAAAAATCATGTGAATTCACACAATAATTCACAGCTAGATTTTGTGTGTGTCTGCTCCCAGCTGTAAGGACATGGATTTGGGCTATGTGTATAATTAGCTCTCTTGCTGTTTCCTTTGCAGATGTGGTGCATTGCGAGTTGGTGACCACATTCTCGCCATCGATGGCACAAGCACAGAGCACTGCTCCTTGTTAGAGGCCACTCAGCTTTTAGCAGCCACTTCAGAAAATGTCAAGCTAGAAATATTACCTGTTCACCAAAGCAGGCTGCCTTTGAAGCCTCCAGAAACAGGTTTGTCCCCTATGCAAACACTACTGGTTGCCCTCAAAACTCACTTGAGGACTCTGCTGAAGTTCTTGCTGCTTTTGAATGCTGGCAATAGACTCCAAAAAGAGACATCTGTGGAGGGGGGGAAAAAGTTTTAAAAAAAAAAAATGTTTTGATGAAATACATGTGATTGGATGACATTCTTCAAGGATGTGAATAGGAAAGAAGGTAACATCTGTGTTTGAATGAGGAAATGAGAGCTGGGAATCCCAGCGGTTTTCAGTGTTGAGTGCTGTGCAAGCCACTTCCTCAGTACCTCAGATAAGAGACTTTAATGGAGAGGAGGAAAACAACCTTGGTGCTGACAAATGTTTTTGTTTGCTGATGCCTGGTAGGGCTCTGTAAAGGACATGTCAGTAGCTAGGAAGGGTCCTACTGAACTTCTTTAGGAAACAAATCTGTAACACGAGTGTTCATCTTCCAGGATGTTTGAAAGGCAGCTGTGTTTGAGCAGGCAAGGTTAGAGTGAATACATCTGTAGCTGCTGCTGCTTTCTACCACCTCTGCCTAAGAAATACTGGGGGGAAAAATTCTGTCTTCAGTGAAACCAAGTCCAAAATGCTTCTAAATATCATTAGGAATTCAATCTGGTGAGCATCCCCATTGCTCACCTTTAGTTTCTCCTTCCACATGGGAGGCTGACTCAAGCTGTCATATAAACTTCATTGTGAACACAGTCTCAGTACTAGGTGATTTGTTGCAACTCTCGGCTGCAGTTTTGTTACAGTCGGTACTGGTGGTCTCATAATTCAGATGTTTCAAGTGTGACTGCTCAGTACCAGCCCATTTTGCAGCCATTTTCAATCACTTGTCTCTTGGGGACATACTTTTTCATGGCGATGCTCAGTAGCCCTGGGCACAGTTCTTCTTTGCATTCTCTTCTAGGGTGATTTGGGGAAAGGAGGAAAATATCTATGTTGTTTCCTTAATGTGATGCAGTGAAACATAAAATATAATAACATCTCCATGTCTAGTCCAATTTGTGCAGAATTAAAGCAGTTTAACAAAGAGGATAGATGACTTGACCTTTGTGCCCAAGAAAAAAATGGAAAGCTATAATCCTTTTTCAATGGCTGTAAAAAGGAACTATTCTACTCCTTCCATTAGTGCCCTGGTCCTAATCTTCTTTTAGAATGTATGCATTCAGCAGCAGCTCAGGAGAAAGAGGATCTATGAAAGGACAGTTTGATGTGTTCACAGCTTTTTTACCCAAACTTCCATATATCAGATCACTTTGCTATGGCAGAACTATAGAACACAAACTTGGGAGAATAATTGCAACATATGAAAAACAAGGGCTGTAACACTTGACCCTGCTTTTGGTTAAATTCTTTGCCATGTGAAGGATCACAGGGAAGGATGCCAAATGGCTGTTAGAAGCCAGAGGTGTGTGGCTGGAGAGCAGTGCTTGGGCTCAAACCTTCACCAGTATCACACAGTATCACCAAGGTTGGAAGAGACCTCAAAGATCATTGAGTCCAGTGCTGACAGGGGTTATGGGTACAGGAAGGAGAGAGAGATTCTTAAGTCTAGGGAGGTTCTCCTCTACTCTGGCCTGGTGAAGCTGCATCTGGAATATTGTGTCCAGTTCTGGGCCCCTCAGTTCAAGGACAGGGAACTGATGGAGATAATTCAGTGCAGAGCCACAAAGATGATTAAGGGAGTGGAACATCTCTGTTATGAAGAAGGTCTGAGGGAGCTGGGTCTCTATAGCTAGATGAGAAGACTGAGAGGTGACCTCATTCGTGTTTATAAATATATGAAGAGTGAGTATCAGGATGTCCAGTGATAGGACAAGGGGCAATGGGTGCAAGCTGGAGCATAGGAGGTTCTGTGTGATCATGTGGAAAAGCTTCTTCTCTGTATGAGGGTGTCAGAGCACTGGAACAGGCTACCCAGAGAGGTTGTGGAGTCTCTTTCACTGGAGACATTCAAAACCTGCCTGGACGCATTCCTGTGTGACCTACTCTAGCTGATCCTGCTCTGGCAGGGAGGTTGGACTAGATGGTCTTTTGAGGTCCCTTCCAACCCCTAACATTCTGTGGTTCTGTGAAGGAGAGCTCTTTGGGCAAGGAAGACCAGCTCACCAAGCAGTGCTCATTGGTGGTGTAACCAGACACAGCACCATGCAGCCCATAGTGAGCAGCCCAGGAACTGCACCAAAGTTGACAGACTGCATTTGGACCTGGGAGGGACACTGTCTTCTGCTCCAGATAGTGAGTGCCAACTCCACAGGCTGCTTTTTGAGAGTTTAGGGAAACAAGCAATGGGGTAAAGAAAAATGGGCCACGGAAAACCAAACTGTTGTGGTTGGCAAGAGAGGAGAGCCTGGGGAAAGCAGCTGAGATGAGATCATGCAGACACATCCCTTCAGCACTTGCATTACTGAGTCCTTCCGAAGTGTGCCTGCATGGGGCTCGTCATTATATGTATTTTTTTAAAGTGGGTTCATGTGCAGTCAAAATCTGATTATTGAGGAGCTGGAGAAGGATCTGAAGCTGCAGCAGCCATGTAAAAATGTAGTCTGATGCGGAAGCATGGGATTTGTCAAACTGACTTTGCTTTCTCTGTGTCTCTGGGGGCGTTTGGAGAGTTTGTTGGGAGGATTATGCCCTGCTCATGAAATCAATGGGAGTGGATGGTGCCCAGGAGCAGTGCTGAGATGGATGGCTTTCCTCAGGCAGGGATGATGTGTGAAAGCTTGAGGAAGGCTGTTGTAGGTTTTTATCACAGAACTGGCCAAAATCTCTTCTCTTCTCCAGTGCTCTGACAGCGGAGTTTCAAAGGCACATTTTTTTCTGTTGTCAGATAGGAGCTATGAATGTATAAACAAATGGGAGAGTTTTAATTACTATAAATGGATTAAATTACTTTATGTATATGCCCATAAGTTCTGTCCCTCATGTTCAAAGTGCTTAATTTTATTAACAACTTTCCTTTTTGTCTTGATATAGCTCCATTTATTACTTTGATTTTTGGTTTTAAAGACTGCCTGGCTCTGACTTTATTTTTAAATCCACAAAATAGAAGCCCCAGAGCTGGAAGTGTATTTTTCAAGAGCTTGGTAGACTAAGTGCTAACCTCACTGTATGTTTAGCAAAGACTGAATATAGTCACTATACTGGTTGGCAAAGCTGACCTAAATGATTCCATGCCTGTGATGTACACACACAAAATGGATTTCCACTATTAAAGGAAATCAGGTGACCTTTAGATGACATCTCTGGATGGACTCACTAAAAAAAACCTGAGTCCCTGTCCCACCTTTGCACCCCTGGAAAGCTTTTGTAGTATCAGTGCTGTTAGCATTTCTGCCCTCTTTGAGGGTGCAGAGTCTGGAGGAGATCTCATCCTAGGAGAGTGGTTGCCAGTCAGTGCGAGCGGTTGTGAGATAAGGAGCTCTGGAATAACTTGTGGTGCCATGATGCTTTGCTGTGAGATACCATTCATGCTTAGCTGAATAAAAGAGATACTTGCAGTCTTGTTCATTAGCTAGCAATTCTTCTTGAAATAAACCAGATTCAGACAGCATGGTGAAGAGATTCAAGAGGGAAAATGCAATGCTGCTGGACAAGGAAAACCAAACTCACCCTGCACTACCCAGGGGTAAAAGGCATGTCAGAGCAGACAAGCAGCCTGTGCCTGGGAGGGCATTTGAGGCACTTCAGAGAAGACTTGTGGCACTGTGGCTTGCTGTCCCAAAGCCACAGCTCCTGGGATAAAGGATTTTTAGTTGATGGATGTCACATAGCAACAGATTTCTGCCACCATTTGCTGGGCTGGGGTTAGGGTTGAAGTCAAAGCAGTTTTGTGCCCATGAACAGAGTCTGCCATGTTTTGACTTAATTTAATAATGCTTGCCACCCCATTGGCATCTTATCCTGTGTCAGTGGCCCTCTGTAATTGCTTTTAGGCAGGAGTGTATGAAATCCCTTAAGTTTTGGTGAGCTGGAGGTGGACCTCCACTACTCCTCTCTTTTCACCCACCTGTGTGTGGCCAAGAGCAGCCACTAAACAACCAACAGTGAAGCCAAGTAAAGTGCTCAAAGCAGTCCTTGGCATGTGCAGAAGACATTTTGCCTTGTCCCTGGAAGGGCAGCTCCATTAGCTGGAAAATAGCACGAGGAGGTTTTGCCGGTGCTGTTAGATAACACTGATGGCCTCTGTGGGAAACTTGTGGCTGGAGGGAGCTTCTGCATGTTGCACAACAGACTGCAAATGGTAATGACATCTGTATGCTGTCAGCATGGCTTAGTCAAACTGTTGACTCAGGATGTGAAGCTTTTATGGGGAAGGGGTGGATTTCTGCCGCTTTGCATCAAGTGTCATGAGGTTACGTGGGGATGCGTTTTCACTGCTGGTGCTTGACACACTGTGGTTGGGTCCTGATTCGTTTAAAGCCGGTGAGAGGCTCTTCTGTACAATTTCCTGGCTTAGGCTTCTTACCTTCTCTTTTTCTCACTTCTTCTTCCTGCCTGTGGTGAATTCTGCTCTCCTGGATGCCGTCAGTCAAAGTGCAGAAGAGTGACCACCACCACTGCTGGGATCCCTGTGTCAATTACTGTCACACCCATCACCCCGGGCACTGCAAGACTCCCACTTGGAGCCAGGCGTCTGGACAGGATTACTGCAAATGTAACCTGAGCTCATGGGGGTGCCATCCCCATCCTTGCACATGTGCACTCATCTTGTGCCCCTTCATTTCCTCAATACCCAATTCCGTAGCCTGACTTGTCACTGGTGTCCTCCTTGGTCACCTGGAGGTTTGTTTCCATGGGTCCAGTGCTGAGATACAAAGTCAGTATCTGCAGCTTAACACACACACATCTGATAACTGAAACAAGGGTGGTGTGCTGTAGACTCATGGTCCCACCCATTCTCTAACTCCACACCCCAGTGCCTTGCTTCTTACAGCAAAAATGAGTTGCTGTGGGACACCTCTGTTGGTGTGTGGAAATTTGATATGACAATGCATCCAACTCAGCCATGGTGCCACACAGCATGTTAGCTGCTGGATTATGGCTGCTTCAAAATCTGTAAATCCTCCTCCTGCAGGAAGCAAGGTCTGTGCAGCCTCATATTTCTTATGGCAGTAAGATAGGGAGGAGGAAACATTGTCCTGTCTGAACTGTGGAAAGTAAACAAGGTAGTCTCATTGCCCAGCAACTCAAGTTTCTCTTTCTATGTATTTAAGGGTCATTAATGCCATTGTACCAACCCAGCGTTGGTTGTGCTGCATCCATGATGCATTTCTTGTGGCCTAGGTGCTGCAGTAACATGCAGCCCAGGCACTGGAGTCACTGCACACCAGAGAGCAATCTCCATCTGGAGTCCAGGCCTAGTCAGCTGTCCTGTAGCTGCGAGCCCAGGACAAGATTCTCACCTTGTCTTGAGCCCTGGAGCTTGGAAGATGGAGCTAGTCAGAATGCATTAGGTGTTTGATGATCTCATTAGGTGTATCCACTGCTGCAGTTCTCTGTGCACATCTTTAACATGCTCTGTATTCCCCCAGCTCTGATGGCTGCCAACTTCTCGTCTCCCACCATGAATGCGCAGGGCTTCCCCTGCCAGAACTCGAACACTCTACCTCGCAGCTCCCACCCCATGAGCCCCCGCACCACCATGCTGAGGAGGAGGCAGAAGAAGAAGGAGCACAAAAGCTCATGTAAGAGAGGCTGGTTCTGGGCTGGATGTGGCTTGCATGCTTGCCTTGCTGCCCTTGTTGTCCTTTCCACTGACTGCTAGCTGGGAGAGGAGCACTTAGCCCTGTCGGTGCTTCCCCACCACTGCTAGAGTGAGGTCTGTGACCAAGTCTATGCTGACCATGGCTACCCTGACCTTCTGCATCTCTCCTCTTAGTGTCACTGGCCTCCAGCACGGTGGGTCCTGGTGGGCAGATAGTCCACACGGAGACAACAGAGGTGGTGCTCAGGGGAGATCCTTTGAATGGCTTCGGACTTCAGCTCCAGGGAGGCATCTTTGCTACCGAAACCCTCTCTTCCCCACCTTTGGTCCGTTTTATCGAACCTGACAGCCCGGCAGAGAGGTTAGAGACCTTGCCCTTGGATGCTGATGGTGCTGCTGCTGAACATTTCATGGTTTGGTTTGTTTTCTCTCCTCAGAGGCTCATTTAGATATTTACTATCATCCTTGTAATATCTCCCATTCTTCACTGGGCATGGTTTACTGTCACTGCCATTTCTGCACTCGTCGGCTGACCGCGGCCTCCCTCGCATCCCAGGTGAACGTCTTGGCACCGGGCTGCGGCTGTTCTGGGAGGAGGAGGAGGAAGGGAGTGTGTGTCTGTGTGAGAGTGCCATTCCCATTCCTTTTTGGTTTGGTTTGTTTCTGTCTGCTGAAAGATAAAGCTTTTGTCTGGGTGAAGAAAGGGGAAAGATCTAAACAAGTGGCCCCAGCAAACAGTTTTCTGCCTGGTTTTGTTGTGGCAGAGCCCAGCTACGTGAACCGGCCTTAAAGCCAAGATTTTGAAGCTCAGAGCGGGGCTTTGGTTGAGGAGCAAGTAGGTGTTGCATTTAAGCTCTCTTGCTATTTGCTTTATAATGCTGGGAAAAGAGCAGAAAAGAAGAGGGGCATTAACTGCTGTATGTTACCCTGGGTGCACTGGGAGCAACGACTCCTCTGACAGCTGAGCCACAGCTCAGGAGCTATGGCTAAACTTTTTCCAATACCCTTGCTGGCTGAATTTAAATTCTGCTCAAGTGTCTGTGCACTACAATGTAGGTGCTCTCTAGCAAGGCTTTTCTTCCTAAATGGACTAAGTCCCAGCATGTCTTGAGCATTTGCAGGGTGCAAAGGAGAGTTGGTTTTGGTAGTTAAATTAAAAATTGAGGGCTGAATGAGCTGGAACTTATGCCTCTGTGCTGGTTTTCTTTCACTGCAGACCCTTCCTTGGGAGAAGTCTCTAAGGGCCTCTTCAACATGCACTGATGGTTTAGTGTCCCCAGGCCAGCCTGGAAAATAAGTACATGAGGGAGTCATATGGCAGGGAAAGCATTTCCAAAAGGCAATACAAATCCTTGCTGTGTAGATCGATTTCTGTCTGGTAGCTTCTCCAGGCAACCCATGCAGGGGCAGGAAGGAGCATGGGTTCCTGGGGCTTGTGTCTGTGGGAGGTCAGGGACAAGGGTCTGGAACAGGAAAAAGTGTTGTCCTGAGTGATACAGGTTACAAGAGATTTCAAAAGCCCTTTTTGCCTTTTGTTTGTTTGTTTCCAAACAGAGTTTAAAAAGGGAAGTGGTGATGTTTGTTTGGTTGGGCTTTTTTATCCTCTGTTACTGGGGTGAATTTGGCTCACATTGCAAAGCACCAAACTCCTTTTATAAATCAGGCAACAACAAAGCCTGTTGTCCCAGTGGAGGAGAAAGATGTATTGAAATCTGCCTGGCTTTGCTTTATCCTCTTGCCAAGCCTGGAGCAAAAGCAGAGACTTGTGGTATAGTCTTGCTTGGCTCTAAATTGTCCACACATTGCTCTCCCTCTTGGCTGCTCACCCAGCAGGATTCATGCTCTTCTGGCTGCTGCCTTCTGCTTTCTGGGGGCAGGGAGCAATCCTCTCTGCTAGATTTGATTTTGGGGATTAAATCTGTGGTATGTTTCTACCTTTCCTAGACTATGCTGCCCTTCCTAGCTAGCAGGAAAACGCTGATTTTTCTCCCCATCTTGAAGGGATAAGTGCGCTGGGCTTGCCGCAAGGTGGAAAAGGCAATTTTATGTTTTCCTTTCACTTTCTGGTTCTTGCTATCCTACAGGGCTTGTTTTTCCCATCCTTCTGATATACCTTATTCCCTGCTCTTGAGAGGTTCTCCTGTAACTGCAGCCATTAGAACCATTTTTCTCCCCTTTACTAAGCTGGGCTCTCATCCAAACCTGGACTATGCTTTTTCTTGTGCTGCTGTTACTGCATTTTGCAGGAAAGGGTGAGGAGTGTGGAGAGGGTGGAGAGTGAGGATGCCAGGGACCAGGCTTAGCATCCTGGGTCTGTCCTGCATGTTTACATACTTCTGTGACAGACCTGTGAATCTGAATGTGCTGCTGCACAAGAGCATGAACCAAAATCACTTTGTCAATCTGGCTCGCTGTGGAGGAGCTGCTTCTTGGGCATCTAGCAAATGTGAGTATTACCAGGGAGGAGGGCAACATCAGCCTCTTTTCAGGGAGGCTGGTCTGCCTCACATTGATTATCTGCTTCCTCCTAGCTTGTGACAGGCTGTTTGAAGCAAAAGCTCTCACCTTCTTGACTTGTGATATGCTTCACAGCCAATAGTTGGTAGCAGACCTCCCTCCCCCTGTTTTGTTTCCTGGGTGCAAGATGAAGCCTTCAAATGAGGCAGTGATTCAGCCCCTGTTATCAGCAGGTAGAATGGAATAGGAAGATGCCTGACATCTCTTGGCTGCCTTGAAACACATAGCTTTTGTGTCCTTCCTCCCCCAGCTGTCATTGACAGGAGTGAGAGAGTATCTGGCTTCTCCATCCTGGTATCCAAAATCAATGCTTCCTGCTGAGTTACATGTTTCCTAGCTCTGTTTAGACACAGTTGTTTGATCATTGTGTTTCTGGCTTTTGGATATGAATAGTTTGCAAAAGCAAAATTTAGCAACTGGGTGAAGCTGTCAGCAAAGCTTTGATCTTTGGGGTCTGGGACCTGCCCACCAACATGCACCCATGCAGTTGTACTTGCACACACAGATGTGCATGCTGACCTGTACCCACCAGCTCAGGGGCATGTAAGGGCACAATGGGTCAGTTTCTGAAGCCAGCAATGTGGAATTGGTCACAGCTACTGCTGCTCACCCTATAGCTGGAGTGACCACACAGATGCCGATGATGCTGAGCAAGATCTTTAGCTCATATCCTGCCCAGGGGTTACATAGGCACTGCTCTGTGCCTACCAAGACACCTATACTGCTCAGTTGCTGTGTTTGAGCCCAAGGAATGAGTCATGACAAAATGGAAATCTCTGCAACCCCTGGGAGACCTTCCTATCATGGACTCAAGCACATCCATAGGGCTGGTTTTCACTCCAGGAGATGCTGGTAATCTTTTTACCCCCTGACTTTAAAGCACTTCTCCTCCCATGATCTCAAAGCACTTTGTGAGCAATGGTGTTAAGAGTGCACATCTCTCAGACAAATGCTGCCTCCTGAGAAAGCCATGCAAAAGGTTTGTGTAGGTGCCCACAGCAGAGCAAAGGAGATGTCTGCAGGAGCCTTGCTCCCTAGGCTCTGCTCCTAACACAAGGACAGATGACAGCTGGAAACTGGTGTCTCTAAAATTATTCTGAAGGGTTAACAAGGCACCTCAGGTCTCCTTCCACTTGTGAAGGGATCCAGAGGGTTGTGGCTGCGCTCCACAGACATTTATGAAGCTACAAGACCGAGGCTTAAACAACTGTGATTGACAGTAAAAGAAATAAAATACTTCTGACTTAACAGAGCTATTGGGCTGTAAAATACCCAGGCAAATCTGCCCTGAGTGAAGAGACACAAGAAATTATTGCTTTGTGAGAAGGCAGCTCCGGTGGAAAGGTGGCAAATGTTTGCTTTGATGCCACTTTAAATCATCCTGTGATCACCCAGCCCCCGTGGCCCAAACAGTGATGACAACACTGATTGTGTCCTTGTGTGACCTTGAAATGACAGTGATAGCTGTGTGACACTGATACTGATTCCTCCTTTACAAAACGTGCATTGTGGCCATAGCAAAAGAGCTCTCAGTGCTGGAGGAGGCATCTCTGTTGTACTCCTTGCCAGCTTCATACTTGTAAGCTGCTTTTCCCACGTGCATCTGTGTGGCTGCACAGCCACAAGTCCAGGGAAGGACTGTAATAAAACTTTATGTAATTCACTCTCAAGGGTGGATTCATTTATACACCATGGAGTTGTCTGCCCTCATCCAAGTCTCCTTGAACAAACAGTTCTGTGTGTACCTCCCACAGAACAGCCAGCGTCTTTTCATGGATGGCATGAACTCAGGCAGCAGCAGGAATATCCAATACAATACAATACACCAGGTTGAAAGAGACCTTCAAGATCGTCGCGTCCAACCCATCAACCAATCCAACCCACCTAAACAACTAAACCATGGCACCAAGCACCCCATCAAGTCTCCTCCTGAGCACCTCCAATGAAGGTGACTCCACCACCTCCACGGGTAGCCGATTCCAATGGGCAATCACTCTCTCCGTGTAGAACTTCTTCCTAACATCCAGCCTAAACCTGCCCTGGCGCAGCCTGAGATTGTGTCCTCTTGTTCTGGTAGGTTCACAGGATGTTGGGGGTTGGAAGGGCCCTCTGGAGGTCGAGTCCAACCCCCCTGCAGGGCAGGACCACATAACCATAGAATCTAGTGCAGGTCACACAGGAATGCATCCAGACGGGTCTTGAAAGTCTCCAGAGAAGGAGACTTCACAACCTCTCTGGGGAGCCTGTTCCAGTGCTCCATGACCTTTACAGTGAAGAAGTCCCTCCTCATGTGGTGGAACCTCCTGTGCTGTAGTTTATACCCATTGCCCCTTGTCCTTGTTTAATGCCTTCCTTTCAGTAAAACCACTTCCCAAGGCTCTCTCCAAACCTGCTCATATTTCAGCTTTTGATGGGCCAGCTGCAAAAGCTGTTGTGCATTTTCCTGGCTTTTCATACGTGTCCTGTTGTTTGGAGGTGAATAATACAGCCTGTGTGCATTGCCTTTGATGGGCTCTTCGTGTGCCTGGAAGCTGTGGTACCATGTTTTCTTACAACTGAATCAGATGTGAGTGACAAAGAGTGGCTGGAAGGTTTAGTAAAAAGCAAGCTGTCTTCTGTGAGATGTCAGAAGAAGCTGACATCTAGAAAGGAGAGGGCAAAGGATGTGCTTGATTACTAAGCAGGAGAGGAATAAAGATTCTCTGGAGAAGGCTCAAAACAGGATAAGTGGTGCCTTCTGGGAAATCTAGGTGGTATAATAACTCAAAATGTTGAGGTGAACCTTAGACTTGTTCCCATAATGCTCAATCTCTTTCGGAGACCACTCTGTAACCTGTGTTAATGATGATGGATGAGGAATGATTTCCCAAGGTTTGCTCAAGTGGGCAGACTTATAAGGCATTTGAGGATTGAAGAATTGGAAAAGATATGATGGTAAGGGCAAACTGATGAAATGGTATGGAGCAGGAGGAGGAACACTGCACTCCTTATTTTGTAGAGGCACGAGCCAGATTAGCTGCAGGAGGATTGTCTTGCTGGTATTGCAGTGTAGTTTAAAACTGAAGGGACGTGCATATGTGTCAACTGTGACGTGGTTCATGTGTGGAAACTACCTTTGCTTGTGTAAATACAGTGGGGTCCCAAGAAACAAAACATGTGGTAGCAATGCATCTCCAGCACAGCCTTGTCATCACTGTTTTTATTTCTGAAGTAAAAGACCTGATGATCTCTGTTCCTGGAGAAAGTGGGTCTGAACCAGAAGCCCCAAAGGACCAGTTGTGGTTATAGTGGCAAGTTACTGCATCAGAATAATATTGGTCTTTCAAGGCTGTATCAATGCACATTTGGCTTCCAGGAATGCAATTACAAGGGATAAATGATTATCCAATCTGCTGAGGCATTTCAGTGAGTTCTTTGGTTTGGAGCTTCGGTGTTAGCCATGTATTAAGCAGAGGAATCTGTGCAATTTTTGATGCCATTAGTTTGGAGTGCAGAGGGTGCAAGCACATGGAAAGAGCTGTGTACTGTTAGATGTGGTAGGAGAGCGCATGCCCTTTCACGTATCACTCTCATCTCTTGGCCATGATGCTGGCTTTTGAGAAGGTGAGGGTTGCCTTTCTTTTTCCTGGATATTGCAGGAAATGTGACCAAAAGTATTTTTTGAACAGCAAAGTATATGTGAATTTAAGCAAGGCACAATGATTTGCTGCCTTGTGACCTTCCAGGGTCTCTCTGCACCGTGACATCTGTTGCAGAAATTACCAAAGTGGCTCTTTGGGGCCACTTCTGCAAGGTTTGTCACTACTGTGTGTCTTGTAGCAGATTTGCCTGGCTAAAGGAACCAATGGCTGGTTGTGAATTTATTTTGTTTTGTTTTGCTTTTCCTCCTTTCCTCTTTTTCCCTGCCTCCTTGCTCCTTTACCCTCTTTTCCCAATGTGGACTGCAGATGTGGGCTGCTACAAGTAGGAGACAGAGTCCTTTCTATCAATGGCATTGCGACTGAGGATGGGACTATGGAGGAAGCTAATCAACTTTTGCGTGATGCTGCACTCACAAACAAAGTGGTGCTTGAGATTGAATTTGATGTTGCAGGTAAGTTGCCAAAGAAATTGCTGCTCCTCACTACCAGAAGAACTCTGTCAGTGCACTTGCTAACCCACAGGAGGGAGTGTATTCACACAAATATGTGAGGTTTCAGCTAGAGTTCCAAGAGTGAGAAGATCCTGTGAGGACCTTTACCAGTTCTTGCTGTTCTCTAGTAGCCACTGAGGTGGAAGGGCCCTTCTTCTGATTCCTTTATGAATTGCCTTGGAGTCACCACTTGGCTGAGATAAGCTCAAGGAGCAGATGAAGAAGCCATCTACATTTTAAATATTTGCACATTATTGTGAATAATGTCTATATTAGTTTGAGGCCTTGAAGCAAGGATGGACCCAGAGCTATTGGACAGATCTAAAATGCAGCTTTCTATTACAAACCACAACACCACCAACAAAGTTTTCCTTTTACATTGATAGAGCTGCCTCAGTCTTGAAGTACAGTGTGATGTGAGCACTTCAGTTGGTGTTGAGAGCATGTATTTTTAATGAGAATCCAAATCCTTGTTTGAACCAATACAGCTGAGTTTTATGGGCTTGTTTTTCTTAGCTCCAAAGAAACCATCCATGCAGCTGAAAACTCTGGGTTTTTTTTTTTTTTTTTTAATCCTGTTTTCTTTCTTGTCTCTTTGTGGTTTTATAGAGTCTGTCATACCCAGCAGCGGTACTTTCCACGTTAAATTGCCCAAGAAAAGAGGTGTAGAGCTTGGAATTACAATCAGCTGTAAGTATTGCTCAGACTTGCACTAGTGGTTGCAAGAGCTTCTGTTTTCCACCTTGGCACACCAGAGGGTACCGCGACTGAGAGATGGAGACAAAGCTTGATGCAAGCAAAGTGTCTACTTTATTGTACAAAGTCTTTTCTTTCTATAGGCTAACATAATCAAAAGCAACTCGTGATTGGTAATTAGATGTGTCCCTGCAGTTACAGATTCGTGATTGGCTGCCGAGAAAATGCCAGGGAACACACATCCCTTGGCAAGGCTCAGACAGGTGCTAGGCAAAAGGCAAACGATCACACATCTCTTATCTAAGTTCAGAGAGAAGACAAAAGACTCTATTGCAATGTTTGCCAGCTCTAATTCTCAGGTCGTTGTGTGGCTTCCCTGAGTCACAATGGTCGTTGGTAATTAGCTGAATACTTTTCTCTCTACACAGCTGCAGTTTGCTCCCAAGGTTTGTGGCCCACAAGAGCTAAAACATTTCCTTCTATCAGCTGAGCATTGCTTGAGGTTCTACTCCCTGAATTCATTCCGTCAAGAGGGGCCCAACAGAGAGAGAGACAGGGTTACGTGGGGCTTCCTGGTAGCACTCACAATGCTCATTATCTATCCCAAACTGAATTAGATGTGTGGTTTCTGCCTTCATGAGCTGGTGGCTGCAGGGAAAAGCACCTGCATGAGGGGTTGGGGTAAAGGAAGTGTCTCAGATGAGTCTGTGCTGCAGATTAGTATCATTTTATTACTGATAGTATTCTTTTTATTTCCTTGCTCACAGTCGTATTATGTTCCTTTTAAAAAAGAGTTGCTGGATCTGGTGGAGAGGTGGAGGGAGGAGAGCAAGTGTGGGATGAATCCACAGATTGAAGAACAGAGGGGGAAAACTGCCAAGAGGAGGAGGATGATGAAGCAGGTGGCAGACCTGGGAGATAGGGGAAGGAACTTTAGGGGTGGGAGAGTTCTGGGCAGGGCTTGGTGGGAGTTGTTGCACTGACTGACCCCAGCCACAGAGGTGGACATCCACATGCCAGCACCTGGTGGACACTGAGAGAAGGAGACATAAAGTTCTCCTTTCTTTTTCTCTCTTCTCTGCTCACTCAATTATCTTTGTTTCTCTTCTGAAGCATATTTTTCATTTAAAAAATTTGTGGCCTCTTTGGAGAAGATGCTGTAAGGGGATGATCTAGAGAGATCCATCCCAAATTTCTGGCTAACCTGGGGTCTTGTTATGCCTTGCATCTGTGAATTTTTCCCTTATGGTACATGTGAGAAGAACTCGGTTACTCACCCATTTTCACTGCTGGGTAAATTGAGTTGCATCGTCTCACGCCCAGAGGCTGCCACCACCTCCCATCTGAAACAAAGCAGCTTCTGAGACTGCAGTAAATGGGGTCTTGCATCTAAGGCCTCAGGAGTGTGGCCCCAGCTATGTCTATCTGGGGAATGGAGTCTCTAAGGACACTTTAAACCTAGTTTTCATTAAAATAGATAAGCTCTTTGCAATTACATCTTGGCATTTACAGCATTACTTAGTGAGTTAATTGAAGGTGTTCTGGTCTAAGTGGGGTGAATCTCAGGAGTGACTTCAACATCAGCAGGAGGATGGCTTTGCACCCAGTGTTATTTTTTCTCCTTCTTCCCAGCTTCCCCTATTTGTGCCAGAAGGATAACCCTGAGAAATAACAGCAGAGTATTTAACATTTGACTTGGTAGCAATTACTGTCTGAAGACATCAAAGTGGTTTCCAAGAGCAGCAGGGTACCTGTAATGACATTTCACTGGTGGGGGAGCATAGCAGAGTGCAACAGCTCAGCTTGTGCTCCACTCCTGGCCTGCTGCCCTGCCACTACCTTGGCTTTATAGTCTTGGGTAGCAACCCAGGACAATGGATATGGGAGCAAAAAAACTTCTGGCTTGGGCATGGCCAGGGTTTCACCCCACTTAAGCTTCAAAGCTTAGACTGTGTCTGGAGATGGAGAGCAAAATGAACTCAGGAGTTGCTGGCAAGAATATCAGCTTTTACTGATGGAGTCCTATTTGAATGGGGTTTGCTTCAGATGTTCATTTACACTTCAAACGTGGTTTTATGTTAAAGATGTTTTCAGTTTCAGTTTGTTTAGAACATGGATTTCACACATTGTTTTGAAATCACCACTAAATAATAAGAAACTGACCCCTGGGTTTTAAACAGTTAGATAGCCATTATCCAACTCCAAAGCAGTTTTTAAGCAATATAATAGATTCAGTCTTTTTGATTGTTGAACATGTTTGCAGGAGATAGTTTAAGTAATGCATGCACATAAACTTGAAGTATATTTCAGTCCTCTGCTGAGTCAAAGGCAAAATTATATTTACAAATGCAGCAAAAGACAGCAATCCAGAGAATGCAGTGGCAAGGATGAGATGGTAGTTGAATCCTAATTCTGTTTTCAGGTGTTATTCTGCATAAGCCAATGTCCACATGAGCCTTAGCAAATTAGATCATCATTCTGTAACTCTGCCTCTGACTGGGCAGATAAACACACTAGTTTCAGACATTAGAACCAAAGAAAGCAGCCTTATGGTAAGTATCTTCTGCAGAGACCTGATGTGCATGCAGGAGTGTGATGCAAGCAGCAAGAGAAAAGTAAAAATATTTCTCTCAGTTCTCTCAGTTCCTCCTAGTTCTGCTGATTTGAATGTTTCTATAGGTCTAGAAACATCTTTTACACCTTTCCTTCTGAGAAGGAAAGGCTAATAACTACTGTTGTAAAGTAGGGGTCTTGGCTTATTGCCCTCACATGTTGGATTCCTGTCCCCTACTCTGTAAAACAAGATGACAAACTGGAGGGGTCAGTAGAAGATGCCCTGCACTCTTGTGGTCACAGGATTGGGTTAGCTCATAACATTTGTGGTCCAGCTACATTGTAGGTGAAAGGAGAGTTGCTTTCATTGAGTTTTACCTCTCAGCTTCAGCGGGCTCATCTGGGTTAATGCCTCAGGCTAGGAAGGTTTGCTGCTGCCTTCTTACAAGGGCAGAAAGTGTTAGGGCCTCATCAGAGGAGCACTACAGAAATAAAAGTGATCAAGTTCTTGCTGTGCTGTGGCTCTCAGAGCTAATTGGGAGATGAGCTAAGTAACAGGAGGGAGAGCAGGGTTCTTGATGGATGTGTTGGAAGAATTCATGTAATGGAGCTGGCTGCAGGAGGAACCATAAATCTGCTGGAAAGCCTCGTAAGAGTGAAAAACCCAGGAGGCTTTTGTATGAGGAGGGCAGGCACTGCTGGTTCTGGGATGAACATACAGAGAGGGTTTTTACTTGCTCCTGGTGAGGGGCAGATGTTTGCTGAGAGCATTTAATCTTTTCCAAGGTCTCGGGGTTTTCCAGAATGAGCAGCCTTGGACTGGGCAAGACCCCGGTTGTGATCTGTGCGCACAGCTGGGTTTCTTCCCCCTGTTCAAACACAGCGTGGTGAGGGGATGCAGTAAATCAAGACTTGTGATGCAAATACATGCATAGAGCATTATTTCCCCTTCCATCCCCCAAAGGATGAATAGGAAATCCAGGGGGTGAGGCTGTCACTGACTGTACTTTGCATTTCTGTGGCACCTCTGTGCCCTCAAGCCTCACTTCAGTGTCCTACACTTGCTAAATGAAAATTAGCAAAGCAAAACACTGAAGCTGCCACATGTGCAATTCTTTCAGGAGTGAAGGGACAAGAAGCCAGCAAAATCCTTCTCATGCTGTCCATGCTTGAGTGGCTCAGTTTCTGTCCCAGGGAGAAAGCTGCATTCGTTTGGAAGCCAGCCGCTTTGGTTGAAGGGTAGTGCTCACTTCCTTCTGCCCTGCGTGGCTCAAAGCACTGTGTGGGCTGCAAAGCTCCCTTGTGTGCAGGAACTTCTGAGGTGCTCTATATGGTGGGGATGCAAAGATGTGCAAAGTGAGATTTTTTGACACAGAGGTGTGAAGACTTGGCTTTTGGAAGCCTGAGCTACTCATCTCCATTAGCAGGAGGCATGCCTTAAGTGCTCTGATCTCACTGTCTGCATTCAGTTCTAATGACACAGTTATGGCTTTTTAGGTTTTTGGTAAACCTCTCATAAATTATTATCTCCAACTGTGAGAAGCTAATAGCAGTGCATTCTTGTCTGTTCGATACCTGACCTCTTAAAATAAGATATGGATTCATTATTGGCCTGTAGGAAATGATAGTTGATTACACTAAAGATTGCCTTTTTTGTGGTTTGTTCTTTTGTTGGTTTCTGGTTTGGTTTTTTGGTGTGGGTTGTGTTTTTTTTAACAACTCTCTCAGTGAAGAACTTTCTCCTCACCTCGAGCCTAAGCTTCCCCTGGCGCAGCTTGAGGGCTGGTTGCAAAATCTGCTGCAGGGTACAGCAAGCGGTGTTATTGTTGCTGTTGGAACAGATAGGGAAATTACCTTCCATTTTAGATATGCATTAATGCTTTATATAGCATGTTTACCAAATTACCTGTATATATCTTAACAAATCAATTCCTGTGCCCTTGGCGTGAAGCACAGCAGATAAGGAGCAGGCAGCATATCTGCTTGCTGGTGATAAAACCGGAATTTGAGTAGATGTATAGCTGCGATTAAGTCGCTTAAGCAGCGTAATCACTGTCCTAGTGAGAAGATGGATCAGTGAGCTGAGCAAATCTAGCTTTGCTGCTCCTGGATTAACCTGGGACCTGCCACAAGCCAGGCAGAGTGTGGCTGTGACCGGCGGCGTGCCTGGCAGCTCCTGTCCTACCCCTTTGCTAACACTGCAGCTTCAATTGAGATTTGCAGCTGGTTCACTCTGGTGCCAATACCAAGGTGGGATATTATGTCCAGGTTTCGCTACCTGGAGATTTTGAAAGGAAATAGATTTGCAGTAGGGCAAATAGCCTACTGAAGGCACTAATAATATATGCACCTGCTGCTAAAACTAATGAATTATTAGAGGGAAAAGTTTGGTACTTGGGGTTTTGATTTTTTTTTCACTGCTGCTTTTTGTAACTGACTCTGGTTTGCTTTGATTCCTCTTCTCATTTGTTAGCTATCTTGAGATTATTTGGTTTCTGGTTCTGTTTGTTTGTTCCTGTTTATAAATGCTTGCTTTCTTAAATGTATCCTCATGGCATTGTTACAATTTCTTTAATTACACTTAGGCAGAGTGCTGCTTTGGCTTGGTCTCTGGCAAAGGGCATTTATAATGGTCTGATGCATGTGATATGTGCTTGTGCTCCTTGGAGGGGAATAATTTACCAACATCAGTCATTAAGCATTCTATTAAAAAAACCAAACTGGACATGTGTTCCTGGCCTTGTCATCCATCACAGAGTAAACACTAAGCCAGCCAGAATCCCAGCAGAGGTGGTGAGAGACTGAAAGCAATTTATAAAAAGTAAATAACAGTATTGATCAATTCACCTTTTTATCACTGCCCTGTCACCACCACCACCAAGCAGTGGTTTGGTTTTGAGTTTCTGCCCTGCCCCACGCTTCTGCTTCCACCAGCTGTTGATTTATGGAGCATTCTCTGGGCCACTGGAGCAGATTTAAACTACCTTTTATACTGGTAAACCTGCCAAAAATACAAAGGTATCTGAAAAAAGGCTTACTTTCACCTGAGGTGGTTTGCTCTGGCAGATGGAGGCCACAAGCAGAACACCTGCCAAGAAAGAGCATGATTTTCTTCACTGCAGCTTCTGCCTCTTTGCCTCCATCCATCTCTGCTCTTGACTCCCTTTCCTGCCATCTCTGTTTTTAAAGACAGGAAGAAAAGACCTGGAGGCAAGGCTGGGTGTCCAAACCCTGCAGCAAACAGAATTACTAAGGCAGTGTCCTTTGAAGAGAAATTACCACATTGTCATCAGAAACAAGGGGATAGAATAGCATAGACTAGAATAGCATAGAATTAACCAGGTTGGAAGAGACCTTTGAGATCATTGTGTCCAACCTGTCATCCAACACTATCTAATCAACTAAACCATGGCACCAAGCACCCCATCAAGCCTCTTCCTAAACACCTCCAGTGATGGTGACTCCACCACCTCCCTGGGCAGCCCATTCCAATGGCCAATCACTCTTTCTATAAAGATCTTCTTCCTAACATCCAGCCTAAACTTCCCCTGGTGCAGCTTGAGAGTGTGTCCTCTTGTTCTGGTGCTGGTTGCCTGGGAGAAAAGACCAACCCCCACCTGGCTACAACCTCCCTTCAGGTAGTTGTAGACAGCAATAAGGTCTCCTCTGAGCTAAAGAGGCTTTACTCATCTGTGCAAGTGTCTTAACTCCAAATACCACAGCCCTAATAAAATAATAATGTACTTGAAGCTTTTATTTATTTTTAAATTGCAGGCAAATTGGAACCCAAAATCTCACCAGGGATCTAATATCTAATGCTGCTGACCTAAACTGAGCCACCACTTCAATGAAATTGCAGCTCTCTCACCTGCAGACAGGCAGCTGTCACACAGAGGCATGTTGTTATCCTGTGTGAATGGCCCAGGACTGTTAACAAACATGTGCCAGAGTGCCAGTGGTAGTTGGGGGCAGCCTAGTCCCAGATGATGATGGGCTGTAAAGCCTGGATGAACTCCCTGCTGTGGCACTGGGAAAGGCATTGGGATGCCAAATGGAGTTAGTACCTGCTAGTTTTCAGAAAGAAGAGCAAGTGACTGTTCTGTGGTTTGAGATTTCATTATCTTAACTTTGTATGTTATGCTTCTTGAGAGAGAATGATCATTCATTAAGGTGTGTTAATGTACCCTAAAGATTTGTATGTGCTGACTAATAATGATGGTTTGTTTTATAAAGCTTTTCCATTTTATACTAAGTGATTATTTAAACCAGAGGGCTACCATTTCATGAAGTTTGGATGCTCTCATGGTAGGGACAATTGTTTGCAGCTGGACATGGCTCTTCCATTTCAAGAAAATCTGTTTGGAAAGTACAGCTCCCCAAAACCCTACAAACAAACCCCAGAAATTATTTTCCTTGATTTGTTTTCTAATGGGCAAAGCTCTTGGTTTGCACTTCTCCTTCTGATACAGGAAGCTTGTGCTGCGTTCAGCGCTCACAGCAATTGTGGAGCTGGAGAAGGATGGGATCTTAGAGATTGACCGTGGGCCAGATCCTCCCACATGTCTCAGGGCTTGTAAGGCAGACACTGAGCTGACACAGACGTTTCTGCAGAGCTTGAGGCATGTTGCTGTCTACACATTCCCCTCCCCCCCCCCCCCCCCTTTTTCACCCATTCTTTGCTTTGTTGAGAGTTCACAGTTTCCAGAGATGTCATACCAGCTGTGCCTGGGTCAGTTTTAGGGATGACCATCCCCACTGTGGAAATCCCCTCTAACCCCTTTCTGTCATACTGCCTCTGCTTTGAAACTGGTAAAAACAAACCTTGCAATGAAAAGTATTTTTGCTAACCTGGATCACTTTGACAGAACCAGGCTAGGGAGTTATTAAACATGCAGCAAAGCCAGCCTGACCTAGGGCTCAGGGTGTGCTAACAGAGTCTGCCATCGCCACTGCTCACACCACCACATTGTACACCTCTCAGCAGCAACTACATCTCCTATACTGAAAAAGAGAACAGCAATAGTAATAGCAGGGTGATTGATTTCTGTCCCCTGTCCTGTTAGTCCCTGATGCATGGCCTTCTTAATCAGGGGAGGAATTTCATTGATTATAACTGCTGCACCTCCTCCCTCCCTCCCACCACTTGGCTTGGCCTGGTGAGTGTCAGTCTCTCTGCTGGTTGGTCCATGCTATGGATAGGTTGAATCTAGCCATAAACCCTCAGTCAGTCTCTACAACCCATCTGCTTCTTTTTGACCCCTGGCTACAAGCTGAACATGAGCGTCCAGACCAAAGTTGCCTGGCACCAAAATCCTGTTAAGACACGGGGAAAATCATTTTCCCAGTCTCTTATCATTCAGCAGTCACATTACTGTGACTATTATAAAATCAGTCAGGGTCTGCTCTTTACTGTCTGACCTAACTTTCGTACTCAGCCCTGCTATGACTGGGATTGGCTGTCTTTCTGCTCTGTTCGGTACAGAAGGTTTAGTTGTATCAGAGTGGGTGATGGGTTAACACAAGTTTGAAAATCTCTTGTAATGTAACCAACAGAAAGATCTAGGGCAAAGAGCTTGGTAAGAGGAAGTGCTTGTTCCTTTCTCTCTGACTTTCTGGGGTGTTCTTTGGCTGCCGTTCAGGCAGGTGGATCTGTGTGGTTGATGCCACGTGCCTCACAGATATTTTAATCTCTGACCTGCATCTGATATGTTCAGATGCTGAGAGTTTCATCCTTCCCACGCAGTCTTTGCTGGGAAGCTCTGTCAGCTCTAAATGAGACAATGCAATTCCCATAGCAAGACGGGAGGGAATGACACATGCTGAAAAGGATGCTCTCGGCATATGTTTGGTGTACGGATGGCAGAGAGGTCGGGAGAGGTTTGAATCATAAGGCTCTTGGATTTCTCAAGAGGGCAGCAGGTCTTGCAGGCAAATTTGAAAATGCAGATGCTCCCAGAGATGTGTGCTCACATCTCTCATGGGCTGAAAAAGTTATGAAGGTCAGGCAGAAGAGAGGAACTGGAAACCATTCCTTCCAGCTCTACCACTGAGACCAGCCCTGATTTATCTGCTTGTTTGGTGAAGTGGCCTGGTGAGCTGGAGCAGCTAGAAAACAATGTTTTATCTGATTTTTCCCAGATTCTTTGCCACCTGGAAAATTTCCCAACCCACTTTGCCTCAAGAGCACAAAAATGTTTATACTAACCAGAGTGCTAGTATAAGAGGTGTGGGTGAGTGGATGTTGAGCAATGCTGGGATCAGGCAATCCCACCTCCTGCTGCTGGACACCACATGTCCTCCCCTTCAGAGGGAGTCTGACGAACACAGCTAGCCAACTTGGGCAAATGGCAACCAGCAAACTTTTGGGATTTATTTCTCTCTTTTCGTGGTCTGGCTTCCAGAGTTCAAGTGTAAAGCATCATTTTGTCAAGGGGATATAAATTCCATTTCCTTATGACTCCTCCTCCCCATTAACTATCTCCATCCTAGATAGTAGACTCAATACCATTCTTTGTACCCATGTGTGTCTCTTGCAGCGGCAAGCAGAAAGCCTGGGGAGCCTTTGATCATCTCTGACATCAAGAAGGGGAGCGTAGCACATAGGTGAGCACAGAGTTTTCCATCTGCAAAACCCATTGCAAATGTCCAGCCCAGTAAATGAGAGCTAGAATGACACCCAAGCACTCGAACTTGGGTCTGGATTTTGTCTCAGCCCTAGAGGTTTGTCTTAGACCACAGTAGGATTTGTAAGCAAAACGGTCTGTATTGAAGCAAGAGGAGCTGAGCTAATGGAGAGTGTGGTTCAGAACACTGATTCAAATGTCTGCTGACTCAATAGGAGATGGATATTTAGCATTTAGGAGCATGTGGTAAAAGGCTTCATATGTTCTCTAAGGTGCTATGGCTCAGCAGGTAGTTTACCATATCTCAGCTCCTGCTCAGGTGAACAGAGTGGAGTGAATTGTGGGCATTGGTGGAGAACTGTGCAGATAACTCAGCATTTATTGACTTAACCTCTGATCCCAAGACCCCACTGGAAAGCTTTCACAGGAATTTAATGCTGGAGTGCTTGTTTCTAAGAGTGCTCATGCAGGAGTTTCCATAAAAGGTAGAGCATCTGTCAGTTAAACATCAGGCATTTCTCAGTGCTGTAGGTTACCCAGGCTGTACACCTAATCTTCCTGCCTTGTTCTGTATTGATGCACACTCTGCTCAACCTTCCTCTCTTTAAGTTGCAGTTGTCCCAGACTCCATTCATTGTTGTTTCCCAGAAAAGATCAAGGACAGCAAAAAGTTAATATTGCCATTGCCACTGCAGGACTGAATGTGTCATGGGATCTGAAAGGCAAATACAAATGTACTTTTAGTTTTCTTTTCCTTTCCACATAGAACTGGCACCTTGGAGCCGGGAGACAAGCTGTTAGCCATTGATAACATCCGACTCGACAATTGCTCAATGGAGGATGCTGTGCAGATTTTAAGGCAGTGTGAAGACCTGGTCAAATTGAAGATTAGGAAGGATGAAGATAACTCGGGTACAGAAATGATGCAAACTGGTGCCTGTCCACTGTAATGACATTTCCCAGTTGGTAGTGCAAACTGGAAAAGATAAGGGCTGCTGCCTGCCCGGTCACCACTTTCCAATTGATTATAGTCTATTTTTGTTATTCTGACCTTAAATGGAGTCTGGAAGGTTAAAATCTTATTTGGTATGAGCATGGCTGAAGACCTCAGATTTTTTTGCTTCTAACTGTTGCAAGTCTTTCCTCTGACCTTCTTCGTGTGGCTAATTAAAAACCTCGTCTTTCCTGTTTTCTCTTTCAGACGAGCAGGAGACAACTGGTGCTATTATCTACACAGTGGAACTGAAACGATATGGTGGCCCCTTGGGAATAACCATCTCTGGAACAGAGGAACCTTTTGATCCTATCGTCATTTCAGGCCTGACTAAGCGAGGGCTGGCAGAAAGGTGAGATTTGGGGGCAGAGGGATTCAATTGATGTGGACTGGGATCTCGAACTTTTCCAAGTTTCCTCTGCTGTCACAAGCTTGTGTTAGAGGTTTTAGCCTGCTGACACAGTCTCAAGCTGCGCCAGGGGAAGTTTAGGCTCGAGGCGAGGAGAAAGTTCTTCACTGAGAGAGCTGTTAGCTATTGGAATGGGCTGCCCAGGGAGGTGGTGGAGTCACCATCCCTGGAGGTGTTCAAGAGGGGATTGGACGTGGCACTTGGTGCCATGGTTTAGTAGTCATGAGGTGTTGGGTGATGGGTTGGACTTGATGATCTTTGAGGTCTTTTCCAACCTTGTTGATTCTACGATTCTATGAAATGAAAAGATGCAATGAACGTATGAAGCACTGTGAAGCACAGTGTTTGGGTCTGTGCAGTTAGGGCAATGAGAGAGGTTCAAAGCACTTCTGGAAAAGTTAGATCCAGCATGTCAGTTGAATGCAGCAGCTGGGAACATGTATTTATCTGCCCCTCTTCCACAGAGGTGCTCTCTGGTCTGTGATTTCCCATGCACATCTTGCGTGGGTGAGTGCCCACCCTACCCAGAAAACCATCATAGCCTGCTATCCTCAACTCTCCTATGGATAAACTATGGCTTACAGCCATGACTGTGGCATGTCCTGCTGAAACCATAGATCTCAGGAGTCTTCTGACCCATTGGTGCTGATTGCCAAGTCTTTTATGTGTGGCTATATCTCAGTGCAGAGCTGGCTTGCCTCAAGCAGCAGACTTTTATACAGCATAAATGTTGTTGTATATTTACCTTCATCAACCAGGGAGGTTGACTGCGTGTGTGCTAGTATTGGAATATATGTGCATACGTGGGATTGAAAGGATTGGGAATTGCTGAGAATTTAAGGTGGAACTGAGTCATACACTGTATCTTAATGAAGCTGTCTGTTCTGGTAGCTGTGACTTGTCAATAGATCATTTTGGCAGTCCTGACTCACACTTCTCATAGGGTTGCTTTACTCTGTGCTGCCTGACAGAACAGCAGCAAAAAAAAACCAACCCTGAACAAATAGGTGTAAAGTGCCTCAGAGAGGTTTGACTGCAAATCTAGCCTTTTGGTTCATTTTGTTTCAAGGCCACATTCTCTCTTAGCTGGGCTTGTAAAACAGCTCTGTGCCTCTTTCTGCATTGGGTTCCTCGAGCTCTCAGTGTCTGTGCTGCTGTGCATTTCTATTGCTTTCCTTTGGTACAGAAAGCAAAACATCAGTGCCTGTCGAGAAGCAAGGTGGAGGGATGAACTTAGTCATTAGTGGTTTGCCTCTCTGGGGATTTTATATCACTGCCTACTAGTGTAGGATTCAGTCTTTTTCCCTAGAAAATAATAGCTTATCTGAGGCTTTTCTGCATAGCAGTTCTTCACCACATCTGCAGCCCAGCATGAGAGAGGTGAGGAGCAGAAAGCCCACTGTCAGGTGTCAGAAGACAGTCTCATACCCTTGTTGCTTCAAGTTCCTTTTGCAATGTCTTTGAACTTGGACACACGTCAGTAACTACTGCTCCACGGAGAAGCACAGTGCAGGCAAGTGCTGTAGTACTGCTGAATTTTGATCAAGAGCTGGCGGGCAGCAAGGAATGAAAAGCCTTTTGAGAGGAGGGATGGAGGCGTTCAGCATGTTCAGCACAGCTGACTGACAAACAGTGGCGGTGTGCAGAGGAGCGCCATGGGCACGGAGCCCCACAGGGATTTCTCTGCGTAACCTTGGCTCCCTGAGGGGAGGGTGAGGAAGGAGTGCTGGGATGGAGGCTGCCTGAAGGAAAGGTGCATTTCTCTTTCCTGGGAGTACCAGAAAGGAGTGGCTCAGTCTTGTCAAGGAAAGGGGGTTAGTCCTAGTGTTACCCTAAATTGTCCCTGTCCTCCTGTCACTACCCTTTTTGTGCGCCACAGGTGTCCTTAGCCAGGCTTTGAAGATTGGGACAGGTCTCTGAAGGACAGGGATTTAAAGCTGACTCTGTGCCTGGCTTTTGCTGGAGCACAGGACATGTTTCAGCAGTGCTGGCATGGGTGGACAGATCCCAGAGTCTGATAATAGGAACGTGCTGGCTGCTCTTGTTGAGGCACGAGTGAAGGTCTGCACTGCGGCTTGTGCTGCTTGCTTGGTGATGGGGAAAGCAAGGGTGTCCTCTAGGATCTGTCACATGTCTGTCACAGCTGGTGACAGGCTGTCTAAGCTGAAAAGGCTCCAGATTCTTACAACTTGGGTTTTATCTTGACCTTGAATGTTGTTCTTGTATTTGTCTGATCTTACAGAAACCTAGTGGCTACTCAGGCTGTTGGGTTGGTATCGAGCAGTGGCACTCTCCCATTTTAATTTCCATTTCCCCTCTGTCAGTGCCTCAAGGTGGCTTTAGCATGGTCCACAGAACTTGTTCTCCTTCTTGGGGAATGAAGTGTGTCTTAACAGTACTGTTCAGTTCTAACCAAGGTGCAGTGGTTCTCCCAGAGCCATTTTTTGGCTGTCACTGGCATTTAAAAATGCATGACCAGCCTCCTCCAGTGCCAACTGGTCAAGTAGATGGGGGTAGCTTTAGCCATGACTGCTCAGCATCAGCCCATACTGCAAGAGGGAAAAGGGATAGTGGTCCTGCCCCTTTGCCAAGTAAATTCCTGCCACAAGCTGAATTATAAGGACTGCTGGTAATGATGGAAAGGCATAAAGGTAAAGGCACAAGCTAGAAACAGCTTTCCCTGTTGCTTCTACTTCTGTCTCCTTGTCCTCACAGGGGTGCCCAGAGATGGACAGATGGGAGGACTGGACTTTGATTTACGTTTTTCCTCTTGAAGAAAAACACCTGGCTACACATGACCCTCTTTAATTGTTTTTTTATTTTTACCTTCTGAGGGACTTTCACAGTTTCTGCAGGGCAGTGGTGTTGTCCGGAGGCAGTGCTTGGGCTGGTGTCTTGGGTTGGAGATGCATCTCCGTGCTGTACTCAGGGCTACAGCAGGAGACCCTCAAACGCTGAACCACTGCAGTGTGCAAAGGATCACCTTTAAACTGCCAGCAGTTAAGCTGGATTTTTTTTGACTACGTATATGAAACTTTTAAGACAAATACTCTGGTTCCAGTTTGATCTGTAATTTATTTGAATGAACAAGTTTTCCCTGAGGGCTTTCACAGGCTGATTTGATAGGACAAGACGGACATCTAGTGGCTGGCTGGGACTGATGTGGCACCATCCATCTCAGTAGCAGCAGACTGAACAGTCCTGCCTGCTTTTCCAATTTGATGTGCCCATAGTAGACCTTCCACAGCAGTATGTCTGCAAAACTTTCATGTTTGGGGGTAAGACAAACAGCTGTTTTGCCTGCAGCAGTATATTAAATCCCAGTTCTGCAGGAGCACTAGTCCAGTTTGGAGGTAAAACCTAGAGGCACATTGCCATGGACCAAACAATATCACAGCCCATCTCTCAGGTTCCTGATAGCTAAGCCTCATGTCACTGCTGGAACAGGTTAGGATTGCTGCTTCTGCTTTCTGGAGCATGAGTGTGGTCAGTTTGGTCCAGCCAGCAGCGAGCACGAGCTCCTGCCTTGGCAGCCAGCCTGGCAATGGACATATCCTGTCCTGTCTGCTTTTCCCAGAGCTGCAGCAAACATGAGAGGGAAAGTGAGACTCTGTGGGCAGACACAGAGGGAAAGAGGGATGTGAAAAGGGGAGAACTGCCATTGACTTGTTAGTTTGTTCCTGGCTGCTGAAGCCTGAGGATTTATTTAGCTGCGAGCAGGAGCCACTGATGGCATGTAGCTGTGCAATAAAACTCAGTAGCCTCCTCCAGAGTGCTGGTCCTGATGGAGAAAGTCAAAGTGATGTAGCTGTATAGGGGTGAGCTTTAAACACATCATGAATTGATCTGCAGCTAGTTCAGCTCATGCTCACACGTGCAGTCTCTGTGTGGGGCCGTTTCAACTTTTTGTTATTTTCAAGGAGTTTCTAAGTTTGTCTTATTTCTTTCCATCAGTGTGAACACATCCTTCAGTTCCTTGTGTGACAGCCAGTGGATATCACAGACTGAAAAGGCTTGTGTTTTCTTAGCACGTGGACCCCCTTGCTCTGAGGAGTTTTGACTGTAAGGGGTCTGCAGTCCCAGTTCCTGAGGGGCCTGGGATCTGAGGAGCAAGTATGTTCCTGTGTGTATTCACATGGATATGCACAGGTGTACAGTGGGGGGATAGGGTAGTGGTGATGACATCATTGGTTATACAGCATACCAAGGGGAAACCAAGAGACCTTATTGCTGTCTACAACTACCTGAAGGGAGGTTGTAACCAGGTGGGGGTTGGTCTCTTCTCCCAGGCAGCCAGCACTAGAACAAGAGGAGACAGTCTCAAGCTGCACCAGGGGAGGTTTAGACTGGATGTTAGGAAGAAGTTCTTCATATAAAGAGTGATTGGCCATTGGAATGGGCTACCCAGGGAGGTGGTGGAGTCACCATCACTGGAGGTGTTTAGGAAGAGACTAGATGTGGTGCTTTTGCCATGGTTTAGTTGATGAGATAGTGTTGGATGATAGGTTGGACCCGATGATCTCAAAGATCTCTTACAACCTGGTTAATTCTATTTCTATAATGAAAGAACATACATATTTGGAAGCGCTGTTGCTTTAAGTGCCAGCATGATGGCTTGTCTCACAGGGGTGAAGTGCTGCTCTGAAATTTCTAACGGTGCCTCTTCTCTCCAGAACCGGAGCCATCCATATCGGCGATCGAATATTAGCGATTAACAACGTGAGCCTCAAGGGCAAACCTCTGAGCGAAGCTATTCACCTGCTGCAGATGGCAGGAGAGACAGTCACACTGAAGATCAAGAAGCAAACAGAGAGTGAGTTGGGGAGCCTGGTGTGAGGTGGGAGGGTTTAGGTGAACCCCAGCAGGGAACCCGGGTGACTTCCGTCATGCGTTGTGGAAGGCGAGAGGAGGCGATGTGGTCAGGGGCATGGCTGGGAACAGATGGAAAGGGTGGGGGATTGTTGAACTGCTGACTCACAGATGAAAAAGCAAGGCAGCCCAGGGGCTGTCTGTGCTACTGGGAAGAGTTGAGACAGATTTTTATGTATGAATGTATGTAGGTATGTATGTATTTATTTTCAGCAGTTGTCAGTACAACTTGGTGCCATTCCCTGTCTGAGTGTTTTCACACAGAAATAAAGCAGAAGTTGCTTTCACAAGTTGAAGAGTGCAGGGTGTTGTTTTTTTCAGATACAACCCCTAAAATGGGCAAAGGGGACTTTGAGCTGGTAGAATCCATGAAAGAGAAAAAAATAAACCAGTACCTTTAATTCAACTTTTTGAAAGTGATTGTCAACAAATCTATTATAGCCCTTTTCCGGGCTTGGGGACCTAAGATCATCTTTCAAAGCATCTACCTTCATTCTAGAAATCCCCTTCTCATTTCTCTGCCATGCTCCCTGTGGCTTTGAAGCTGTTCTTGACCCAGTATGAAGAGAGGGGCATACTTAGTACAGGCAGGCCCCTTTGGAGGCGGGGGTGGGGTGGGGGAGTTGGCAAAACCTGGGAACATGGAGACTCTTCGACTGCATAACCACAGCCAAATAGAGGCTTTTTTTTTGCCAAGTTTGGAAAGTAGTAGCTGCATTCTGGCTACATTTCTGTCTCTCCCCACACCCAGTATTTTCTGCACCCTCTACATTTAACTGGACATACCCAGCTAGCATCCCACAATACTGCAGGAATTAGAGGAGATCAATACTCTTCCAAGCAAGCATGGCTTATGGCATCTCTGTCCTGCAATCTAAAAAAGCAGCATCACTCTTAAGCACAGCACTTCTGTAAACCTCAAAGCAGTTTGCAGATGTGTGGCAGTGCCTCTATCTTACAAATGCAGGATGCCCAGGCAAGGTGTGGGGGTTTAGCAAGTAGAGGTGGAATGGGGGAATTGATTCCTCTTCAAGAAGCTTCAGACTCTCTCCCTCAGACTATAGCCACATGTCTTGATGCTTGGTCAGAAATACCTTTTTTACTCCCTGCTGATACTTAGCATTGTCACAGCCACTCACTGAAATAATTGACATGCAAGTGCCAGCTGGAGACTCATTAATAGTTCTGAGACTGCAGCATGTGTAATTGAAATTTCAAGGTAATCTTGAGTTAATCACGATGAGCAATCTTCTGGGTGCTTGGAAAATAGGGACTTTCAGGACACTGGACTTTGTTTGGTGAAATAATCCATGCTCACTGACAAATGCAGACTTTCAGAGGGCTTTTTATCCCAGCTTTTGCAAGTCACAGATCCAGGGTGTAGATGGCTAACAGCATATGTAATCAACAAGGACTTTAAAATATTCAGTACCAAGAAACACCTGTGCTGAGAAATCATTCCTTGCATAGCTTTTGCCTGAGAGGGAATTTGATATAATGAGGGTCTATTATTACTAAAATAATGAAAAGGAAGGTCTGAGCTTCATCATCCACATTCAGCTTCCCATTCTCCAATCACTAATCAGGGGAAATTCAGCCCAAAAATACCAGGCCCAGGAATTACACCATTGTCTTGAGACTGCATGGGAGATTCTGGAGAGGTGGTGATTAGCCTTGTATTGAAATGAGGTTGTACAATCTTGGAAGGGAGCTATAACTTCAGCTTCAGCAGTAGTTTGGGAGCAAGTTGCACTGTTGTTAGAATCTCATCAAAACATATGCTTGTGACAAAGTTTGCAGCCGTCACCCTGACTAGGTGCTGCTTGGAGTGAAAAGGAGGCTGGCTGAGCACAGAGAGGCTAGGGGCTGTTGGCTGCAGAGGCCAGCACTTCTCTGGACAGGGCTGTCGGGAGGAAACGTTCAAAGACACAAGACGATGTGCTAGTGAATTGAGATGAGGTCTGAACTCTCTCATGCTTGGGAATCCTCGAATGCCCATGGTTGCTCCTTCTCTTTCAATGTGCTAAAACTCAGAAAATATTTTTTCTTGATTCAACTTGAGATAAGAGTACTGTATTAAATCCTTTTGACTGCATTGCACATGCCTTTCTCAGCTACTTCAGAAGAGCTACAGAGGTACTTCAAAAGACTTAAAGGACCTCATTGTGGCCTTCCAGTATCTGAAGGGGGCTACAAGAAGGCTGGGGAGGGACTTCTCAGGATATCAGGTAGTGATAGGACTAGGGGGAATGGAATGAAGCTGGAGGTGGGGAGATTCAGGCTAGATGTGAGGGGGAAGTTCTTCCCCATGAGAGTGGTGAAGCCCTGGAATGGGTTGTCCAGGGAGGTGGTTGAGGCCCCGTCCCTGGAGGTGTTTAAGCCCAGGCTGGATGAGGCTCTGGCCAGCCTGATCTAGTGTAGGGTGTCCCTGCCCATGGCAGGGGTTGGAACTAGATGATCCTTGTGGTCCCTTCCAACCCTGACTGATACTACGATACTATGATACCTGGGCTGGCTCCCATGTCAGCACAGGCTCTTCCCTGAGGCTTGCTCTTCCTGCTTGCTAAAGAAGCATCTTCTGGTTTCAGAATCTTATCCCAAGAAGTCGGGGAGCATAAATGAAGTGAGTGACCCAGAAGATGAACTGACAGACTCCCAGAAAACTAGCAAGCTGTCTGAGATATACTCTACCACAATTCCTAGCGTGGACAGTGCTATGGAATCCTGGGATGGCTCTGGAATTGATGCCGGGTATGGAAGCCAAGGTAAGCCAGAGTTGTCATTTCTTAGCGGTCTGTTGCTCAAGATTAAGATAGGCAGAGCCTCTGAACCTGTCTGGAGACTGAACATGAGCTGAAGCCTGTGGTCTGACCACATTTGCATGGCTTCTTGCTTCTGCCAGGACCAAAATGTATTTTAAAATGCACTCGTGATGCTCTGAGTTGACGTATCTGGTTTAGGGTTTTATTGGCACATTTCTTCTGGCTTATGTGGCATCATAATGCTAACAGCATTTTGAAACCATTACAGCACTTTATAATTCACATAATCGGGGGAAGTATTCACTGGCCATATGTCTTACAGAGTATTTGGTCCATAGCTCACTTTTAATTCTCCAGAGAGCCCATGTGGGACATATTAATCCTCTTCAGGATGTTTTAAAATCCACAAGAATGTCTTGTGACTAGAAGCACTCACTTAACAAAATAATTAAGGTAATACTACAAGAAAATATCCCTTAATTCTCTAGTGAGTGATCAGATGAACATGTCTCTGAGGCCAGGTTTATTCAGCTGTGGCTTCTGGCAGACATATGGAATTAGGATGGAGAAAGCTCTAGTCATGGCAATAGATTTTTACTTGGAGAAAAGCACTGGAAAATAGTTATTCCAGTGCAGATTCGGTGATGTAAGCTAGTATTAGCCTGTGCTGAAATCAAACCATATCCTGAATCACCTCTGCAAGAGGAAACTGGTGAAAAGATGCTGTCCTGAACAGAATGTGAAACCGAGGAAGGATGCTGCAGGACCACTGTTGCAAAGCATCTTCCATGTGCTGAGCAAGGTGTGTGCCTGCGCTTGCTGCGCTCTGACTTCAGCGCTGTGCGGGTGTCTCTTCCACCATGCCTGCATCTTCCTTCAGCCTTGGTTGATGTGAAGTCTTAATTTGGGAGCAGAGTTGGGACTGGAGGCTTCATTAAGGAGGAATCCCCTGGCCTTCAGAATGCTGCAATCCTTCTCCATCTAATTGAATGTTAACACAAGTTGGACACTGGATTTAGAGAAGCGATTGCTTTTACCGGTAAATTGAGAAGGAATAATTGAGCACAGAGCCCTGGGGAGTGGGGCTGGTGCCAAGTTGCCCAACATCCACAGACTGCAGCTTTGCTTCAAGGGCTTTCATGTCTTCCTTAGTAATTGCATGTGGCTGCATGGTGGTGTGCTGCTGCTGGCTGGGATGCTGAAGAGGGATGCTGAAGGGTAGGGAGAAGCCCCTGCAGGGTTGCCCATGAGATGTGCTGGCAAGGGACGATACAAGGTGACCTGGGAAGCACAGAGCCTGGAGATTGGGATTTACACTCCAAGAGAAGAACTCTATCTAGATTGGGCTCTGCAGCCTCCTTCGTTTTAGGTTCAGCCACACCATAAGGAAGGGTTTGGGCAAGGGAGCTGTGCTGGGCCTGGTGGGAACACGCCACCAGGTGGCCCTGAATCCCAGGGATCCAGCCTGTCTGCCTGAAGGAGAAGGTGAAGTTGGTGGCACCCGTGACAGCTCTGTACGTACAGCCTTGTGGTCTCTGTCCCTCTGCACCAAGCCCAAGCCTCCTGCTCTCACCCACTGCAGGGACCTGCATCCAGGGACCTTGTTCTTCTCTGGCAGGCAGAGAACACTCCTGAATGCTGTAAGATGTTGGTAAGCACTTCCCTGGGGCTCTCTCCAGAGCAGTCTAACCTTTAAAAACACACAAAGGAAACACTCAGTAAGTGAAATAACAGACCTTGGCATTTTCAGAGAAAGTGCTGGCGTTGTCTTTGGTTATTTCCAGTGCTCTTAGTGTTTTGGGAGGTCAAGTCTCCCTTAATTATGTGTTTCTCTGTTACCTCTTCCTGTTTGCTTGGCACAGTGTGTGATGGAACCGTACAATGTTTCTTAGAAAGGCTGAGAGACTTCTCTGAAACACTCAATGGGCAGCAGGAGATGGGCAGGGAACTCGGGAGATTTATTTCCACTGCAGATGGCACTAACACTACTGAGGAATGCTCTGTTTTGGAAGTTTTCTGTACAGGCAGCTTCTCCTGAGACCTGGGGATCTTGTGACTTAGTAGTAATGGATTTGTATCTCTGAAGGAAGACACTGAAAAATGGAAAAGTCCATGCAGCAAAACTGGGCTGAGTTCACCATGGTGGTCTGTATACTGATCTCCCATCAAATGTAATACAGATGAGCTTCCCCTTCTCTCAGGGCAGCAGAGTTTTTCCACCTATTCCTTGCCTTTCACACACATGTCCCTGAAGCAAGTTTATTCTTCCTGTACCAGCTGGTCCCAAAACCATGGGAGGGCTCTGCTTGCTGTGGGAACTGGCTGGCAGCTGTGGGAACTGGCTGGCAGCTCTGGGGATCAGGGCTAGCTCTTCCTCATTTACCACTGCAGAGCTCACTGGAGCTGAAGACTACTGCCAGATACCCTAAGCACTTTTACAGGAAGGCTGTTGCTCCTGGCTGCTTGGGCTGCAGTTTCTTTGTTGCTGTTCTATATCCTATTACTTCTTTTGTGTTGTACACTAAGTCACAAAGACAGCTGAGAATCTACATGAAGATGAATTTTTCTTCCTGTGAGAAATCAGGGCTCCAAATACTTCAAAATGAATGAGGTTGGGCGTGCTTTGGGAAGCTTGATGGCATCTTCTCTTTACCTTCTCTCTGTTTAAAGGTGGATACTTCAACAGCATGATTTTGTTGAGTTCAGTATGGAAACAGGAACTGTCAACCAAGGTTGGATCTGCCTGGGGGTAGGATCAACATCTGTGGGTATATAGTCCCAGGTCTCTAGATCCCAGATCTACACCACAGAACTACTTAAAAGTGAGGGAGCAAAGGAGGAAAAGGACATCTTATGACAAGATCCTAAGAAGCTGCTTTGGTTGAAGCAAAAAGATGGGAAGAATAATCCCTTTTGGCTGACTGAGGTGGAAGCATTATGTACTCCCCACAGCCACAAGTGTGGACTTGGGGAAGGAGGGTCTCCTGGCTCAGTGTCACTTACTCCATTTGAGTTTTCTGACCAAGTATTACCTCTCTTCCTTCACCTCTTCTTGCCTTCCCTAGGTACTTACATACCCCAGGCTGCAGGCATAGCCCTTCATCCGCATGAATGGAGACACAGCAGGCAGAAGAGCAGCACCCCTCCAGGGGACCCCAGGAAAAACTACCCCTACATGGATGGAAGCTTCAGTGAAGATGACTGGGACAAGCCCAGCAGGTATGAAGGGGTGGGAGGAGTCAGGGGTGTGTGTCTGCAAATGTTGGGTATCATTGCACAGGGAGAAAAGGGCATAGGAATGTGATGGAGTGGCCAGCGATGTCCCCGGCTCGGCATCAGGCAGCCACGGGGAGAGGTGCTGGGGTGTCAACCTGCTTTGTGGAACCATCTCCACATTGCCAGCTTACCCTGGGTGCACCCCTGCCATGGCCAGGTGACATTTGCATCTGGAGTTAGGGCAGTCTCAGCTGCATGGACCACCGGTTCTTAGCACAAATTATACTCCTGCCTCATGAAAGGCTGCAGCAGTAGCTTCATAATTTAGGTGCAATAAATAGATATGGGCAGGGCTGTCCCCACATGTGCTGGCCAGGACCTTTTGAGTGAGGATGCAGCTTCTAAGGAGCTCAATGCCACAAAGCAGAAAAGGCCAACCAGAGGTCTTGGAGGTTCAGTATGAGGTTGCATATCAAAGTTAAAATCTCCCAAAGGTGTGGCTGGATGTCTCTCTCTGTGACGCTTCCACCCTTCTAACACCACAAACAAAACCACGCTGCGTGAACGTGGTTGAGGCAATCGCCTGGATCTGCCAGCACGGGAGAAATCCTGCAACACCTTCTAACTGCTGGAGGAGGTTGCAGCTGCCCCTCACTTGGGTTGAAAATCCTGCTGGATCTGCCCTGGCCAGAGGCTGCCCTCGCTGAGCCACACATGGTGGAAAAGCCTCCTTGCTCCATAACTTGCCCTCGTGTTGACGTCCTCCGGAGTCCCCATGGTTGTGTGTCTCGTGTTGTTACTGTCGGTTCTTTTTTTTCTCCTTATTTTTTTCCTTAACTTTTGTTTGTCCAAACAAAACCCTTAGAACATCTCATGGCCATTTCCACCTATTTAAAGATGATCAAACTGGCAGGAAGGCTGGCAGTGGTGGAGACTTTGTTCTTGTTTTGCCTCTCAGCAAGAGCCAGCTCGCAGAGGTCATTGATCCCTCGTGGCCCTCCCAGAGAGACCGCCGACAGCTGAAGTAGCAAATCTGAGTGCTCGAAGCTCTGCTTGTCCCTAATGAGGGCTCTGAGCCCTGGTGTCAAAGGGCAAGTGAAACGGTTGGTGCCACTGAGCCCTTTTTATTAGGGAGAAAAACAAAATATCTCTAACCTCAGCTGCCTTTAGCCTGGAAAAACCTGCTGACCTGGTGGAGTGACAGCCTATATTGATTCATCTGCCTCCTGGTTGTGTTTATTATACTTCTGATTTGAGAGGCAAGAATGTAGTGACTGGAAGGGACATTGGCCTCTTTGGGAACCTGGGAGCTGAGGAAGGAAATGAGTAAGGGAAAAGAATTGAAAATTCCTTTTGGAGGGAAATTTTGGTTTGTTTTTGTAAAGTCTTGCTGGGTGTTTTTTTTGACCTTTCTGCCTGATGTAAAGGCTACTGTCCTCTAAAAGCTGCTGAAAGGTAGGGGGTGAATTTAAAATACAATAAGCCATGTCAGATACTGCTCTCTCCAGACAGGCCACGGTCCCACAAGGAGCAAAACCATGTGTGTGTGTAAGTTCATGCCTGCTGCAGACTCCCATGTAAATCAGTGGGAGAAAACCAAAGCACATGCTAAACTTTGCAGTTAACAGGAACCTGGAAAAGCCTCTATTAATAGCTCAGGGGGTCATTATGTATTTAATGGAGGCCAACCTCTCTTTGACTTGCACTCAAGTAAAATGTTTTGACTTTGCTAAGTGGCTCTGGTGGATGAGCGTCCCTGCCTGTCTGCAGCACTGGTTACCATTAAGCCATGTGAGATGCTGCCAGATGTTGCTGAGGTCCATGCAGCTCCTAATAAGATATGTAGGAAATGCATTAGGGCTGCTCTAATGTCACCGTCCTCTTGGTGTCCCTCCTCTTGACACATTAGTGTGTGTATGGTGACCTTAACAACACAGTGTTTCCTTCAAGAGGCTCATGTTAAGCTCAGTGCTGACGGTCTGAGTTTTGCACAGCCTGGTGTCCAATGTCACTTCTCTGGCTTGTTCAGAGGACTTCAGCACATTTAATGGCAATTGGCTTTAGAAATCCAAGAATGGGCCCTGGCTTGTGGTCAGAGACAAGAGATGCTGAAGCTGCCGAGGTGGGAAACTGCAGAAGCCCCAGCAAGACGTATGTGGTGTTCATGTTAATGTGTACTTGTAACAGCTTGACAGAGGTGCTCTCTGTCCTTACTCTCTGCTGTAGCCAGAACTGGTGACAATCTTTACATGGCTGTAAGTGCCATGGCTGTTATATAGCAGACAAAAAAAGAAAAGGTGACCTTCTGACAGTAACAGCTCTGTTCCCTGGCCATCCCAAAGCCAATGGAGCTTGGTTTGTGTGGGTTGTACATTGTCAGTATTGCCGGCTGTAGCGTGCTTTTGCTTGTCCAGCCCAGGGCAATCATTTTTATATACATCTTTGCATTATTTACTCATAGAGACCTAATGTATTTATCATTTTCTCACCATGTCTGTTACCCTTTGTGTTTTTCTCTCTCTTCTCAGGTGTTCTGTGTCTCAGATCTGAGCTCTATCCCATCAGCCTTTGTACTAACAGTCTCTGAGGCTCCTGGTTTACCCATAACGCATCCTTTTTTCTTTCACTTCTCTATTTCACCAAAACGTCTTCCTAAACCTACAATCTTCCTACAGGCACTTTTTAATTTACCCTTTGAACTCTGACATTACTGCACCAACTTAATTCTTCCTTTGAAGGACGCTTTGCCCCGTTAGTAAATGCATGGAGGTCTCGTATTCGGACTCTTGTCTGAAAAGTTCATATTGTTTGCTTTTGTATATGAAGACTCTTCAAGTCTCTGCTTTTACTGGTGAGACACTTGCTGTAGCCTTGCGACTTTCATCCCGCTGCAGAAGAGTGCTGACAATGTTTGGTTCCTACGTTACAACAGATACCCCAACCGCCAAAATGGCCTTGAGACCACTCACGAGGATAGTTTTTGGCGTGTTTTTGGAGAAGCTTTGGAGGATTTGGAAACATGTGGCCAGTCTGAACTTTTGAGGGAGATTGAGGTAAATGGCTTCCTGAATTTGCTGATGCTCTGACTGTTTTGCTCTTGCTGTAAATGTTAGACTGTTTCCGCAGATCTGGCAACTTCCCCGAAGCGTAGTTGCGCAGCCAGAGGTGCGAAGGAGGCTTGAGTTTAATCCATGTCAGTGTCTGTGCTAATGGATAACTGTGTCTCATTAGACAGCTGCTTCTGTGCACTATTTCTCTCAGCCAGTGACTTACCCACCAGGACTTCCATGCTCTTTTTGCAAACTGTTACTGGCCAACAATCTTTGCATGATTGTTGGCAAACCTTCCCTACTGAGCAGTAAACCCTCTGCCTGGAAAGATACTGTCTGTCCAAAGCACTTAAAGGCCAAGCAAAAGGAGCCCTCAAAAAACCCTATTGGGACTGAAGCCTTGGCTTACTTCAAATATAGACAGGCCTGACATCTATCTTGCATTCAGCTGTCACTCTGTGGGGAAGTGTTTCAGTGAAATAGGTAATTGGAAGCTTTTCAACCAGCCTTCCCCACGGAAAAATCTGAGAAAGTAATTGCTTCCTGCAGAAGTAAAGGTGTTTCCTCTCTTCACAAACCGCTTTCTCTTTTCTTTATCCAAAATGCTTTGGAGGTCATGCTGTTGTGTCCGGTTATAGGATGGGGATCTTGGATTTGAAAGCCATGGGATGCAAAGAAAGGCCTCGCTGGAGGCTGTTGAGCAATAGGAAGCAAACCTTCCCTGCAGGATGGGATCTGTGCTTCTCCCTTCCTTGGTGCAGCTCCTGAAGCGTGAGAGGAGTTAGACTCCGTAAGATGATCTCTTCCCCTGCCTTCTGGATGCAGAGGACTGGGCAGAGCTCACTGGGTCATGGCCTCCATTACCCCCAGTGGGACTGGTTGTATGCAGAATTGCATATTGCTTAGGCTTCAGGGATAAAAGGCAATTTCTGAATAATGGGGTGGAAAAGGAAAGTCCTATTTTGATCTATATGGTGACAAGGGACTTGCTAATTGTTCTTTTCTCCTTGATCCTTAGCAGCTGTAAGTGAGAGAGGAAATCTCAATTGAATTTATTGTGCTGAGGTACAAAACGTTATATTTATTATCTTAACTGCTTAAAAAGAAAACACCTTCCACACACAAAACCCTAAAGCCCCAGGCCCCCAAAACTATAACTTCTTCCTTTGATGACTTATTTCCTGAACCTGAATGTATTTAGAAATGAGTTTAGGCAGCTGCTGTCAACCTTTCCGAACTGCTGTTGACTGCTTAAGGAAAAAGTACCCCTCTGGAATGATGCATAGATGTTTCTCTTCTGCATAATGGTCAGCATCTAAAAGTTAAAAAGGGGATTTGTTGGACTACTGTGAAATTCCAGGACAGAGAAAATACATTTCTTCCCAGTCCTTTTCCTTTCCCAGGGATCCATGGTGCAGAGATGTGTGGGCTTTTGATCCGTGTTGTTTCAAGGCTATGGAGCTTTGTCAGTTATAGCAGTGCTTTTGAAAAGGTAGAGAAAAGGTACCCAAAAAGCTGAGCATCTCTGGCCTTCTGGTGCATTTAGCACATTTCTGGGCTATCGTGGGAAGCTCTGGGGACAAAAGGGAAATGTGTTTTTAGCAGGAGCCTGATGAGTTTCAACTCCCCTTTTGTTGAATCCAAATAACTGAATGCACCGATCTCTCTGAGTGCCCACCCTTCCTGAGGTGTGGGATGTGCAGCACTAACTGGGGCTTTGGCTGTACTGCAGGTTTCTAAGCCCCAGCTGCAGGCCTCCTGTGATTTTTATGACAGTCACAGGTTATTTTATTGTTATTTAAATTTGACTGTTCATGCTCCACATTTGGAAAATAATGCATGCAAGAAAACCCCAAGATAGCCTGGGAACAGGTTCACATTCAGTAGCAATCCACTCCCAGACTATGGGATATGGGTAGAAGCAGCTTTTTCCAGTATGTGTGGTGGAACCTGTCCCCCTGCTTTGTTGTGAGGGCAAGCAAGACATGGGGATAATAATGTGGGGCAACCACACGCTGGAGAAGTCCAGAATTGCTCTTTCTGCTGCTTGCACTTAACCCAAAGCACCTATCAAATTCTAATGATGCTGCAGGGAGTGCTTGAATACCTCAAAGGCGGGAAGGAGTTGAATGCCATTGGATATTGGCCAGTTACGGTATTTGCAGAACAGCAGCACAATGTGCACAGACCTTTCTGTTCTCCTCCCTGGCTCTGCAATGCCTGTGTTGATACAGCATGGCACAAGGTCCTGGGGGAGTGTTGAGGCTGCCTGAGGTCAGTGAACAAATGTACCCTGGTTGGCTGTACCACTCTCTGTTTATTTGCATTTCAAGTGTGGTCAGTCAGCATTCTTCCAGCACGTAGAAGGTATTTTAGTTTTGTCCAAAACTGTGCTGATTAAGATTATTTGTGTGTGTGTGAAGACCTGAACAGTGCAAAGGTACAAGGTTTTCTGTGTTTTATCCATCCAAATTTTGATAAATGACATGAACAGGGCTGACATTTTCATACTGCCACCAGAATTTGCATTATTTGTCATTGTTCCAGCCTGGAGCAAGGAACTGGACAGTCCCTAGTAGAGATTTAGTTAAATGATATTTCCCCTGTGCACAGGAGCAATTGCTCTTTGACTTGCCACAGTTAGAATTTTGCTATCTGCTCCTTACCTTTCCTTTTCTTTCTTTTACCTTTTGACATTTAACCTTTCAACAATTAATGCAGCCCCTTGGAGCCCAAGCTTAGAAATGACAGTTTCTGTTGTGCTGTTTAAATGGTCTGTGTGACCTGGAGCCGGTTGAGGTTCCACCAACTGGATTCTTGACTCCTTCGTTAGCTTTGATCAATGTAATCTCATTAGTGAAAAGCATTGCCAAATGGAGTAGAATCTACTTAGGGGCATCTTTTAATGGATGCTATCAAGGATGACCAGGCTTAAATGTGACTCATTTTCGTCTTTTAAACTCAGTTTTGCTCGTGACAGCTCCCATTTCCTCACAGATAAAAGTCCTAATTTCTCTGCTGACCTGCCCTCACTGGAGTCCAAGGAATGGACTTCCCTGGGCCACTGCCCGCACTGTGCAGTGGTGACAGTGAGCTGCATCCTGCAGGAGTAGGCTGAAGACCCAGGCAGATGCTGGTTCCTCTGGGAACCCCCTGAAGTTAGGATATTCATCCTTCTTGACTGCCAAGGAGATTCCTGCATAAGGGAAGGCCTGCTTGGCACTGTTTGTGTAGGAGGAGTCATCAAAAGTGAGGAGGTACTTCACAAATATTTCCTTCTGAGATAAAGCTCTGTGTTGGGGTGGGAGTTGAGAGCTCACAACAGGTCAGACACAGACCTGGCAGCAGGCTCTTGAGGTCTGGAAGTGGCTTTTATGGCTATCTTGAAGAGCTTCTTGATACTTATTTTCTGATTAATGAGAACAGTGGTGCCTTGGTGGTGGTGGTGCTACTTTTGCTCCTACATGGCCCATCTCTTCCTGTTGCTGGCTCAGCAGAGTGACTTTGTGCCCTTGCCTTACAGGCATCCATCATGACAGGGAGTGTGCACAACCTGGGTCTTGAGGGCAGCAAGCTGCTTCTGGACTCAGTAAACCCATCAGGACTCAGCCCATTGAGAAAAGCAAATTCCAGCTGTGATGATGGACAAACTGAGACCAGCAGCTCCCCTGCCAAGAAGAATGAGAGGAACCTGGACATGAAAAAGATTGAGAAGGAGATGCAGGAAATCATGTCCCCTACCCCCTTGAGTTTCACAAGGTCTGTGTTGCCAAGGTTCGGTCTAGCTGTGGCACTGTGGTATCTTGATGGTTAAAGTTGTAGCAGATTTGCAACCTTGTAGAAAATCTCCTTTGTTCAGAGGGACCCCTGGAAAATGTTCCTTCTTAAAGCTGGCCCCCACCAAGGTCTGCAGATTGAGATGAAGGAGCACCTTCAGAAGAGCTGCCCTTTGCTGTTCCCCTTTACTATATGAGATTTCCCAGTCCTTGCGTTCTGAAGTTCATTAATTGGTGCTACAGATGAAAGCAATAGAGCTCAAATTATGCCACTGTGGGTACCCATCAACCTTGGTTTTGGTAGCAGAGTTATTCAGTAGGCTACTTTTTATATAACAAAATAAACTCAAATAACATTGCTTCCTTCCACTCCATCCCCAGCCTTTGTGAAGTGATGCAAATAGCAGGAAGCCAGCAATGAGATACCTGTTTGAATTTAGTACCCAGCTGAACACAGCCAGTTTAAACATGGAGCAAAGCAGTGATAATTAGAAAAGGTAATTAACTGTAGAAGGTGTTGATGCAGAATTTGAACCTGGAAGGGAGCTGGAGAGGTTTCAAGAAAAATTGATTGCCTTTTTCTTTCCTGGTGGGACTTTAGGATGAAATGGGCAGGTATGGTAGCTGGAAAAAACAACTTTTTCATGTTTGAGCTGCTCTTGTTCTTCAGGGCAAGGCAAATGTGTGCTTAAATAAAACTCCTTTGTACCTGAAGGAGGAAAGCTGTGTAATCAGGCATATTACAGGGTGACTTTTCATTCCACTGGAGCGTCTGGTGTTGCCTGTATTGGGAGATGAAGTTGAGCCCAGGTGGGCTTCCCTTTTGCATCATCCTGGCCGCTGTCCTTCCTAAGGACCGCGCATCCATGATGCTCAGTCAGCCAAGAACACCGGTGCAGTTAAGAGCCGCATGGTAGAGATACACTTTCAGTTCATGAGGGCAGCGGAAGGTTTTGCTGGTGTTCTGGAGTCATTTGTCCCTGACTCTCAGTGTTACCTTGTGGCAAGACACGTTTCCAACAGTGCACTCCTTTAGGCTAGCCCACAGTGAGAGATGCTCAAGAGAAGGGCAATGGCATTACCCTTTTCTTGTCCTCAGTATGTCAGCACTTCTTGGTATGAATTTTTGGAAGAGAACTTGTGAATAAGATGGAGAAGTTTAGATCTTCCTGCTGAGTGATGCATTAAAAAATGAGCTGTCTTTACAGCTGACACACTACATTGAAAACTCCCTGTGCACATGTTGATTTCTCATGTGCTGGTCTGGCGTACAAGGAGGATGCACAGGGAAGGTGATGTTCCACTGGCAACACTCCTTGGTTACTCTTTGGGTGAAACACAGCACCTCTATGTTATTATACTACATTTCATTCTATAACCAAGGGAGAGGTGGTTGGTTACAAGCCAGACACCAAAGCACTGCTCATGATCTACCTAAGATGATGGTGTCTGGTAGATAAAAGCTCAATCTGTATGAGCTGTCCAGGCTAAGAAAAATCTACCCCGGGACACCCAGAGGAGAACTTCTGTAGGTCCACACACATTACCTATGTTCTTCCTACCCTGTCAACCCTGTACAACTCCTTCCTGTGCTGCATTAAAACATGTGCTTTCTGTTTCTGCCTCTCCAGATGACGCTTCACAAAGACCCAGAGAGTGAAGACTTTGGATTCAGTGTGTCAGATGGCCTGTTAGAAAAAGGTGTCTATGTAAATATGGTCCGTCCGGATGGGCCAGCAGATCAGTGTGGTCTCAAGCCATATGACAGAGTGCTTCAGGTAATAAGTGCAAAATGCAGTTCTGGAGGCTGGGACGGAGTGAATGAGTGGCTGAGAGGAAGAGAGAAGTGAGACCCATCCATGGCAGCACTAACTGTAATGAAAGGTAATAGTTAGCTGACTAGGTGAGCTCTTAGCCACCAAGCACTCAATATGACTTGTGATTTATAATGAGAAATCACTAGGCAGTACCCCCAGGTGGTACCCCTAGGTTACACTTATTCAAGGACACAGCATGTCCCAGCATGGGCCTTTTTGAGCTTGGGCAGCTCAAAACAACCAAAAAAGCTGTGTGCTTCCACTCCTTACCCTCAGTTCTTTTCCTGTCATATAAGAGGGTGGTTTTTTTGGATGAACTAGACTCTGTTGACCAACACATGTTCCTGCACAGCCCCATGGAGAGTTAAGTGGTGTTCATGAAGTTCTGTGCATGCCTTTGACAACTGAAAGTTTTCTAGGAAATGCATCCTTCAAGCAAAGAGTTTTCTATCAATATTTTTCTTCGAGAGAAACTTGATCTGGAATAGCTGACGCAGAAACAAACAGAGAACTCTGGTCAAAAGCACAGTCTGTACAAATGTGACCCGGGCATATCGAACTGCCAGAGGGACAGTGAGAGCGTGGTGAGTTTGGAGATGGGAGACGAGCTTTATATGGATGAAAACCAACTATTTTAGCTTTGAGGCAACTCAACACAGCAGCTGTGAGGAAGTTTCCAACCCCAGTGGAAAGATTGCCACCATTTGGAAACGCAGATGTTGTCACCATATTTGGAAACACTCAGAAAGATGTTTAGTTTTACTGATTTCGAGGTGGGGGTTGCTAGCAGTAGGGCAGGAGCCAATGTATTATGCACATCAGGTAACTGGAGAACTGGCAGCGCTGTGGGGAACCTTGTTTAAGCTTGTTATGGTCTCTAGCCAGTTGGCTGCTATACAATTATTCCTTCTCCATTTCAAATAAAAGATGGTGCAAGAATGAACAAGAAGCTAATTAGGCTCTGGGCTGCCTTTCTGTTGAATGTTGGATGTGTCACTTCTTGCAAGCGCCAAGTGCTCTGGGAGGTGTGCCCAAAACCCTAAACAGAGCGGCGTGGAGACTTTCAACACCCCCCTCCACACGCTGTGCTGCGTGGCTTACACCTACAAAAAGACAAGGAGATTGCCATCACCTTGACATGTGGAGTTGTGAATGAAGGACTGCAGACCCGGGACAGCCGACTTGCCTCCAGAAGCACAGAAATGCATTGCTGAAGATGCCTCATAGGGCTGCTGATTGTGGACATGGTGGTGTGCCTAAGGGCCAGCGAAACACCTCGTCCCTGCTGTAACAGACCCTCTGCCTCTTGGCAGAATGGATAAGCATGAAGCATGGCATTGCACTGATGGCCCTTCTGCACTGGAACTGCCTGGCTGGCGGAGAGCCAAGGCTGAGCAAGCTGACGGCTTCTCTCTCCTTGTCCGCATGTGGTCTAGGAATTGTACTTAGTTACTACACTATAAGGAACAGTATTGGGGTCAACTCTGTGGACAACAGCTAGGACAGGGGGGCACTGCTACCATCACAGAGCCCAGCTCCATGGGCACATGTTAATGCTGGGAAAAGGTTTTTAGATGAAAGTGTTGCATGGACTCATCCAACCCTTACCCAGAGAAGGAAGCAACGCCTGGCCCCAGGGGTTATGTTCACTCCAAAAGGTGGGTGGGAAATTCCTTTCTCCCTTCCCTGCTTCCCCTCCCCATGCTGTTTGCCAGCCCACACCATCTCAGAGCTGTTGTGGCACCAAGCCCAGGTGCTCCTGTATCTGTAGGCAGCAGAGCTGGAGTGGTTCTTGCAGATGACCCAGCCTATAAGTGTGCTTGAAGGTCTGCAAAAGACAGCAGTAAAAGTGTGTTCACTGAAGAATTTTGCTGAGGGAGTTTGCAGCTGCCTTCTGAGCCCACGTGAAATGCATCCAGAATTCTCTGAAATGAAGGATGTAAATGGGGAGAGGAGAAGCTGAAACTGTTCAGTATAGTCTCAATTTACTGCTGGCTGAGTTGGAAATTAATTGGCAGAAACCTCAGGGCCTGAGCTTCATTTGCTTTCTAGGGACTGAATACCCCACATCACAAATTTAAGGCCAGTAAAAGCTTCCATGGCAAAAAACCCAATGGAAAATGGCAACCTTTCTCCTACAGGCTTGAACTGGAGATCTGGTTTTGAGCCCTGCAGAGTTTAATATCTGTAATACTGCCTTTGACACTGGGGGTCAGGGCTTATGCCCGATCCAGACTTTTATTTCCCCTTCCTTTACTGGTTACTGCATCATTTCTCAGCTAAGCAAGGATGTGCACAGTCTGAAGGGGTGTCCCCGCTCTGCTCTGAACCCAGAATCAGGGTCCCCTGAGAGCTGTCTGTTTTCACAGGCGTAGGCTTAGCACCAACCTTGCATTTTCTGACTAACAAACATGGTCTTTCTGTGTTCCTCCCCATGGCCTGTCCTAAATCCATCCCGGCAGGTAAACCGCGTCCGAACGAGAGACTTTGACTGCTGTCTGGCTGTTCCCCTGATTTCGGAGGCTGGAGATAAGCTGGACCTGGTGATTAGCCGAAACCCCTTAGCAGTGGCTGCCAACGCTCCCCAGGAGGGGATCAAAGAGCTGCCAGCACAGGTGGCCCACGGCGCTGAGGTCAAGGCGAGTGTCCAGACGCTCTGAACGGTGGGAGCAGAGCAGACGATGCTGGGGCCTCTGCTGAGCCACTGTGGTATTTGGGGTGGTTTTGCTGGTTTTTGCACTGGTATTTGTAAATGCTGTGTGTGCCATGACCTGCAAGTGGGGAGGTGGTCTTCAGAAAGCCTGTGGACCACCAGATATTGCTGGGAAGGTCAGAGCTGAATGTGTGTCGTGGGCGGTGCTGGTGATGGGGTGAGCTGCTGACAGGAGGAAGGGGCATCCACAGCCATCCCTCATGGCAGGGCATCCTCCTTTGCCCTGTCTGCTGGGGTGCACAGAGTCCTGCCATCAACATCCTCCTCACCCTGAAGGCCTTGGCCATGCTCTAAACACACATGGTGCTATTATGTTTCTTATTTGCTCAGTTAACGGCATCCAGCAAGACTCAAGCGCCTTTGCTTTTCCATTTTGCCCAGCTCCATCCTCTAAACACTCCTGTCAAACCTATTTTCACAGCCCTTTGCACTCCTGGTGCAGGGCTGTGGAGATTCCTGTTTGAAACACATCTGAAAACGTGCTTGAGAGTGGCTAGATGCAATTTTTGTTCAAAATTTGGTATTTGCAGCTGTTTTCTGCCAACCCTGTCTGCACTTGCCACCGAGGGGTGGCTTGCCCTGTGGTGGGAGGAGGTACCTCATTTAGCAATTGATTCCAGTGAGCAGCGTGGTTACCTGTGCTGGAGTGGTTATTACACAGCAGAAGGCCATACCCAAAGCTAAGGGCCTTCAATACCTGCCCAAATCCCCAGCCACTTTGTTTGACTGTGCTTTATGGAGATCTCTTGCTTGCAAACCTGGCCTGTGCCCACAAGTAAATAGCAGAATAGTGATGTTTCCAGAGCTGTCCATGATGTTTTTAATAAAACCTTGTTGTCTCCCATCAGGCAGTGGCATGAGAAGCCCTTGGTTAGGTGGAGGTTCTGTCCCCTGTGTCCCGTGTGGGCTGGGCACTCTGTGCATCTGCGTGGGTTCGGCTGCTTGTCCAGGTCCACCTGCATTTGCCTGTTGCTGGCCTCTCCGTGGCTTTGCAAACCTGGCACCCCATGGTTGCCCCCCTCCCTCCTGAGAGCCCCTAGCCCTGCAGGGAAGAGGGGCTATGATGTTTGCATCCATTTCCTTGTCTGCCTGACATGTTTCAGATACTAGCACTTTATGATGATGTTCATGTCCCAGTGGTGGTGTGATCCTGGCATCGCTTTTCCTGGGAAGGCTTGGGCATGGCAGAAACAAGGAGTTTGCTCGGTCAGACGCTGCAGCCCCAAGGCCCACCCTCCCCCCCCATTCCTCACTCACCTTTTTGTTTCCTCCATCACCACCCACCACAGGGCATGGCATGGGGCTGCAGCACACGTTTGTCACTTTCCTGAGCCAGGACTCATTCCCTCCCCACCACCCATCCCTGAGCCTCTTTGTGACTGCCCCTCCAGCGTAGCTCAGTGTATCAGGGTGTTTCTCCCAGCCATGTGGCCCAGCCCTTTTCCCAGCTGTTTGTTGTTGTAGCCATTTTCTCTTTGAGTATGCAATACCCCATCCCATTGCTGCCACAACTAGATAATGTGCCATAACGATACTGTGGAGCATCGACAGTGCAGCCGAAAAGTGTTTTTATATGCAATATTCTGAGCAGTGGAAGCTCACTGGGGCTTCTCATAGGTTTTTAATGAAGACTTTTACTAAAGGCTTTAAAAAAAAAAAATTTAAAAGGAGGTAAAAAAAAATAATAAAAAGGAAGAAAAACTTGGTCCTTGTATCCCTTCCTATGCATTTTGAATGATATGAAGATGAACTGCATTAATTAAATGTGTATTTTTATCCATATATTAGAGTGTATTCCTTGTAAAGTATTTTTATATGCTAATTTTCTTATGTATCTATGAAAGCACAATATTTAAAAGTACAGCATTTCAAAGAATATTTTAGTCCTGTTTTGGACACATTTGTAAATCTCTGTATTTAAATGGGATTGCAATTACTTTTTGGTTTTCTTTCTTTCTTTCTTTCTTTCTTTCTTTCTTTCTTTCTTTCTTTCTTTCTTTCTTTCTTTCTTTCTTTCTTTCTTTCTTTCTTTCTTTTTTTTTTTTAAATTAAATAAAAGCAAATGAAAACCATCGTGCTTTGTGCCTCTTTCTGCTGGAGGGTAAAGAGAAAGGCAACACTCTGCCTTAACTTGCCAGAGGACCCCTAGTTAAGAGACACCTCAAAAGGGGAGGAGGAAGGCACACATGGGGTATTGCGGGGCGGGGGGGGGGGGGCACTGCTTGTAGTGTGGGGCAGAGGTGGTGGTTTGCCAGTGTCTGGCAGTGGGAATTGGGATCAGCCACTTCCCTCCCTCTGAACACAGAAGCACTTTTGCTGTAGGTCTTAGCAAGCTGCACCAGGGGAGGTTTAGGCTGGATGTTAGGAAGAAGTTCTTCACAAAAAGGGTGATTGGCCGTTGGAATGGGCTGCCCAGGGAGCTGGTGGAGTCACCAGCAGTAGAGGTGTTTAGGAAGAGACTGGATGGGGTGCTTGGTGCCATGGTTTAGTTGATTAGATAGTGTTGGGTGATAGGTTGGACTTGATCGCAAAGGTCTTTTCTGGTTTGGTCTGGGCTATACTCTACTCTCTATTCTACTCTCTTCTCTACGCTACTCTATGCTACTCTACACTACGCTACTCTACACTACTCTACGCTACTCTACACTACTCTACACTGGAGAGGGCCAGACACACGGTTACAGAATCACTTTGCAACACTGGAAATGTTGGACTGAACCTGGGTTACTTCATGACAGAACATCAATGCAGCCAAGCATGTGGTGGCCATGATGTGGCTGTGGCAGCATTTACAAAGATGCAGTTAATTCCTGGAGGGGTGGGCTAGAAAATAGCTGCAAGACAATGTGCTCACAGGCAGTGTCCCATCTGATGGTCAGCACCCTGAAGGTCTACTGGGGTGCCTTTAGGAGCCACACTGCAGTAGCTTAATAATCCCACCGCTGAAAGCACATGCCCAAAGAGAAGACCACTGTGAACCCATAACATAGTTCCTTGTCTTCCTGTGTTTTCTTCCCTTTGCTCTTTTAGAGGGGCTTGGGGCAACCCTGTGCTCCCAGGGTGGGCAGTGCAGGCTGGGATGCTCCCCAGAGAAAGCCATAGGGACTCACTGCTCACCAGCAAGGAAAGGGTGAGCGGTGGTTTGCAGCCCTTCATGGCCAAGTGGCCAGTACAGGACTTTCCAGAGGCTGAGCATGGTATGGAAATGCTCCTGGTTAGACCTGGGGAATCATTGCCACATAAACAAGCCTTATCTGCCATCGCCAGCTGCCCTCCCGGGGCGCCCACTTCACAACAAGACCCGTTGCATGTTTGGCACCAGGGACTTGCCAAAGCCACACGGAGCCAACTAAGGTGCTGGGGGTAATGGCAGGTTTACTGAGCATCCGTGCAACGTGACCAGTGGGTGCACACACCAGGGAAAAGGTTAGCACGGTGCGGCTCCCCTGGTATGTGCTGCTGGGCACCTCTCTGGGCAGGGTATCCTCTTGCTAATGTCACCTTGTGTCCCGTGGACCTCAGCAGAAGGAGCCAGATACAGCCATGCACAGGTGATGGCTGCCCCATGGACAGGTAGATGAAAGCCTTTGGCAGCAGCTCGTGGCACTTACTGATTATTTTTTTAAATTACTTGCTTATGTCTTTTATTTTAACTGACAGGTTGCAGCTGCTGGCTGTGGTGACAGCAGGCTGCTCAGTCTGGACATTAGCAGCTTTGCTGAAGGAAGGAGAAATACCTGGAAAAGTTCTTAACTTGCACATAGCAAAATAACTAACCAAGACAAAAGAAACCAACCAAGGTAAAGGAAACCAACCACCCAACCCACATAAAGATAGCTGTGGGGCTCATCCTAGGGATGGGACACAGGAGCCTCAGCAGTGATCAGAGCTTGATGCACAAATGCTTTGCTTTTACACATAGAAGCCACCTGAATGTTTGTTTCCTTTCCCCCTCCTTTAACCTTCATCGGTTTGTCTGCACAGGCTTTCACGAGCCTGAAATAACCATACACCAGGAAAATAAACATTGGGGTTGTTGGGTATTTTTTTAGTTCCTGGTGGGCTTTTCTACTCTGTTTGCACCCTCATGGTAGTGGTGCCATGCAGCCATGGTGGTAGAGATGGCAGTGGGCAATGCCCCAGGATGGGCTGAGTTGGGAGCAGCTTAGCCCAGTGGCAACTCACAAAGCTGCGATCATCTCCCCATCCCAGTGAGTGTGAGGGGGATTGAGTGATTGCTTGTGAGTACTGTGTCCAGTTCTGGGCCTCTCGGTTTAAGGACATTGAGACACTTGAACATGTCCAGAGAAGGCCAACGAGGCTGGGGAGAGGCCTCAAGGACAAGCCCTATGAGGAGGCTGAGGGAGCTGGGATTGTTTAGCCTGGAGAAGAGGAGGCTCAGGGGAGACCTTATTGCTCTCTACAACTACTTGAAGGGAGGTTGTAGGCAGGAGGGGGTTGGTCTCTTCTCCCAGGTAACTAGCATCAGAACAAGAGGACACAGTCTCAAACTGTGCCAGGGGAAGTTTAGGCTCGAGGTAAGGAGAAAATTCTTCACTGAGTCGTTAGCCATTAGAATGTGCTGCCCAGGGAGGTGGTGGAGTCACCATCCCTGGAGGTGTTCAAGAGGGGATTGGATGTGGCACTTGTTGCCATGGTTTAGTCATGAGGTCTGTGGTGACAGGTTGGACTTGGTGATCTTTGAGGATTCTTCCAACCTTGGTGATTTTGTGATTCTGGGGCTGTGCTCCTGACTGGAGTGAAACCATGGCAGACATGAAGGCAGTGTGCTGGGCCAAGCAGCTCAGTGAACTGGGCACATATATATTTTTACAGATAAAGTAGAATATTTTATAAAGACTGAAAAACACACCCTACAAATCAACAATCCTCAATAAATAATAGCTTTACAGGAAGAACCAAGCCCGGAAAGCCAATCAGATCCTGGGCTGCATCAAGAGAAGTGTGGCCAGCAGGTCAAGGGAGGTGATTCTCCCCCTCTAGTCAGCTCTGGTGAGACCCCACCTGGAGTACTGCCTCCAGTTCTGGAGCCGCTATGACAAGAGGGATATGGCCATGCTGGAAGGTGTCCAGAGAAGAGCCACAAGGATGATCAGGGGGCTGGAGCACCTCTCCTATGAGGACAGACTGAAGGAGTTGGGGCTGTTCAGGCTGGAGAAGAGAAGGCTCCGAGGTGACCTCATTGTGGCCTTCCAGTATCTGAAGGGGGCTACAAGGCGGCTGGGGAGGGACTTCTCAGGCTATCAGGTAGTGATAGGACTAGGGGGAATGGTGTGAAGCTGGAGGTGGGGACATTCAGACTGGATGTGAGGAGGAGGTTCTTCCCGATGAGAGTGGTGAAGCCCTGGAACGGGTTGTCCAGGGAGGTGGTTGAGGCCCCGTCCCTGGAGGTGTTTAAGCCCAGGCTGGATGAGGCTCTGGCCAGCCTGATCTAGTGTGGGGTGTCCCTGCCCATGGCAGAGGGGTTGGAACTGGATGATCCTTGTGGTCCCTTCCAACCCTGAGTAATACTATACTATGATACTCAAAGACCACACAAAAAACCCCACCCAAGAGCGTGGCTGCTTTATAAAGGAAAAGTTTTATTTTTCAGTTATAAGGTGATTACAAACTCATCTAAAAAAAAGCAAAGATGGCTTAAAAATATCCATATACATTTTATTCATCTAAAAAGCCAAACAGAAACCTGCAAAATACAAACATTGACCATATACACAAAGGCCAGAAGGGGATTTAGGATTAAATTACACGCCGGGAAATGTCTTTGTTTTCGTTTTTCAAATACAAATATTCAGGTGTGGGGAACACACACACACACACACACACACACACACACACACACACACACACAATGTTTTAAAAGGTTTTAAAAATATTTTTCAGTTCTTTTCTTCAAAAAAAAGAAAAAAAAAAACAACCCAAAAAAGAGTTCAGATGACATTTTTCAAGGAGGCCGTTGTCACCTCCTTGCTGGATGTGCTACTCATCACATTACCGTAGTCACAGTTGCTAGGAATTGAAATAAGTAGGAAAAAAAAACAACCACCCCCCACCCACCCCTCCCCCACCACTGGTGTTTTTTTTTTTTTAGCCAAACACATCAAAGAAGATGGACCACCTCTTACACTGTGAAGTCCCCTGGCAACGTTATCAGGTTAACAATCACACCATTACACTGGAGGGAAAAAAAAAACCCAACAGCCTACTGAACAACGAGAACTTCAGAACAGTAACTGGGATGCTGCGACGCCGAGAGACCGTTGCCGGCTTCCAGGACAGGAGCAGATGACAAAAATAACTCAACTTGCCCCCCCCCTCAGGATTTTTTATTGTGGTTTGGTTTTTTTTGTTTTTTTTTTTTTTTTTTTTTCCAGCCTCTCAACATTATTTTGCCACTGTTCTCTCTCTTTTTTTTTTTTTTTTTTTTTTGGCCTTTTTTTTTTTTTTAATATATTTTCTTCATATATCGAAAAAGAAAAGTCGAATCTTGTGAACATCTCAACTGCAGAAGCAGATATAGTTAGAAACAATAGGTATCATGCTAACTCGTACGTGACCAAAGCCTTCCCCCAACATATGCATGCACACAAAAAGCACACATGCACAGCTCCTTAGCATAATCAAGCTTCACTTAAAAAAACCCACAACCACCCTGTATTTCCCCCCCCCCCCCCCCCCCCATTATTTCCCCTAATTTCTCAAGTCAGGCCACAGTTTCCCTGCGCCGCAAACGGTAAAGCGAGCAGCGCGCTGTGTGCCACTGTGCGCCACGGAGCCAAACCACAGCGAGGAAGCCTCCAAAAACTTCCCCCCCCCCCCACCTTGAAAACTCTCTTTAAATTATTCCTGGAGCTTGGGGGCTGCGTAGAGCTTCTGGGGATTAAATTTGGACACTTGACTCAATTTTTTTCAAATTAGGACACAGCGGACATAAAAAAAGGCTGTGTCTGCTCTGCTATCCACCAGCCCAGCCTTACAGCAGGGTCAGGTTCTTCTCCAGTTGCAAACCCATCCCCCATGGGGAGTGATTTGCTTTCTTAGCATTTTTAACCAGTAACATTTTAAGCTTGCCTCTCTTCTTTTCTGCTCAGATGGTGTCTGGAGCTTTTTCTGCTCTTGTTTTAGGACACAGGTAAACTGAAATCACCAATTCACACTGATGCTTGGAAAACTGACACAAAGTGTTGACTTTTTTGTTGATGTTTTAATAGAAACAAACAAATTATGAGTTTTTTTATTATGTCTTTTCTCTTCAGCGGAGAAGCACTGGCCATGTACAGCTGTGTTTTGTGCTGGCAGTAAACAGCCATGACCCAGTGGAGGGTGTGGGGCTGGAACAGGCAGTTTTCCAGCTGGTGCTGGTGCTGATTATGCTCAAGTCTTTCTTGAGCAAGCTCTCCCATAAACTCAAATTGACCCTTGATACCAACAGAAATTTTATGTGACCAAACTGTGGAGCTCAGGGCATCCCGTATGCATTAGCTCATGGGCTTCTTAGGTGTAAAGCGTCACCAAATCAACTGAATCCTTTCTTTCTTAAGCTTATCTTTAAGAAAGACAGTTCCTGACCTTTGCTCATGCAAATACACAACTACACAACTACATGTCAATCCTAACCACAAGGCTTTGTATGCTGATTTTGGAGAAAACAAGTCCAAGGCAGCTGTCTGAAGCTACACCACCCCCAACCTCCCCTAACCAGGTGCAATTTTCAAGTCCAACCTTAAGGCTTCCTTGGAGGGGCCACGGTCCTGGATCTTGTCATTGCTTTCCCTCTTCCACCACCATCAGTTTAGGAAAGGCCACTTTGACACCCTGGCAGGTCTGCTCTTTGCAAGCAAGTGACGCCTGAAATGCACATCCAAAACATCTCTGCAAAAGTTACACACACGATTTGCACCCTAGGAATAGAAACAATGTTCCCACTTGTGTGCGTGCATAGGAGGGTGGAAGATTTCATCTGCCAGTCTACTTAAACAGAGTTATTGTTTGGGTTTCTTTCTGCTGTTGTTTGTTTCTGTTTTGATGGTTTCCCCCTACTGCAAGTGAGCAACTTCCATGGAATCTCCTGGAAATGATGTCAGTCATCTTTCTTCCATGTGTACTTGAGCTGCTTAACTAACTTGTCCACTCCATTCAATACACAGCTTATTTAAACGTTTTATATACATTGTGCCTCCGTGAGTGATCTGGCAGCGACCACACGACGTGGAAGCGAAGAATCAGTTGTTCAGAAACGTTCAAACCCTTCTCCCACGGATGGAGGTTCTGCCATTGATGCAACAAGTGGGAGCTTTGAATCCAAGTGTGACAAGCAGGACCTCACTGAAACTGTAAATCTTCTTAGCAAGTAGAAACCAGACTAGGAGGAGACTTGTAAAAAGGCCTACTGAATGGAAATGTCCACGTGTCTTCCGAGCTGCTTGAATCACCTAATGCTGAGGCAGAGAAGAGGAACCAGGAGCATCTGCAGTTGAGAAAGGAGGATGCACAGGAGACTGGAAAGAGCTGCAGAAGATGCTATCCTGACGGTGACATTAAAGGCTCTGCTGGTGATTGTTGGGCTTTTTTTGTTACAGCAACTGTAAGGCTGAACCTTTATTATCTTATTTTTCCTCTTTTCCTCCTCTCCCAAAGACCAGCAGCAAAAAATCAGTTTGAGCTGTTTCAGCAGACCAGTCCGAAGTCTCATCCACTCCAGGAGCTCCACTGCTGCTGCAGGGCGACCATCAGCATTGGTCTAGATGGCAAATACAGCTGCAAGGCTTTTGTATTTTGGTTTACAACACAAGAACAAATCCACTGTGTACCTACTGTATCTCACACTTTAAAGAGGACTTTTTAAAATGTGGGGATCTGTTTGGACCAGATGAAAAGGAAAACTACAGATGAGAAGGAAAATGAGAACAGTAACAACAATAAAACCCAGCTGTTTATGAAATCATCCTGTTTAAATACCAAAACACAGACTCCTGGTAAAGTCCCTTACAATAGATGCTCGTTCAGTGAGCTCATAACCAGTGACAGGTGAACTGAAACACTCTGGAAAGCTGAGAAAAACAAGAAACAGGGAAGAGAATCCTGTGGGGTAACCCCTCCCCTTTACATCTCCACCATCTGTTTCAATTCAGCTGGAAATGAACACTGCTGAAACTCTACTGTCTTCAAGTCCAGAAGAACCCCTGAATACACAGGTACGTGGAACATGGAAAAGTGTGGGGTTCTGTCTGGGTTTATTCTAGTTTTCCAGTCAGGGATCCACTTCTAAAGATCTGATCCCAAAACTGCTCTAACTTTACCCCAGGATCCACACCGGTTCATCTGTGACTAGTTATGATGCACTTGTATCGAGTTCCTCATTTAAACAGAACAGGTAAAATAGGTCAGAAGGGTCGAAACAATTAAATTAGGAGAAGGGGGAGGGGAAACCAGTTGTATTTGCAGTCACAAATAGATAGAAAACACAGACTTGTGTAAAAATGATTCTTTCTTTTTTTGTTTAATAAATTTGGCAGAGAATCATGGGGGAACGCAGATATATCACCGAGAAAAGTTCAGAGATCTGATAAAAAGTGTTAGGAAAAAAAACACCAACCAACAAACCCCAAACTGTAAAAAAATGTGAGTGTGCTCATTGGAACTCAACCCCCAAGGAAAAAAGAACCAACAACAAACCAAGAAGTATTAATTAATTAATTCCCCCTCCCCTCCAGCTCTGAGGGAGGGAACTGGGAAGAGGGGAACTGTTTTCCAGAAACAGTAATTTCTTGGCTCTTCAAGGGTCCCAGCCCTCCCTTGCAGTCGTGCTAAAGAGCACAGCAGGGCCAGAGCAGGTGACGTGGAGACCGCTTCAACGAGGTTGTTGCATATGTGCAAGACATTTTCACTTGTTACATGGAAGAGACTGATTTGAATGGCACAGTTCATATCGAAATGGGGCTGGGTTCTGGTTCTCTAGTAGTTGTTCTATGAAAGGTGTAGCATTAGCCCTCTGGTTCTTCACACAAAGACACTCTCCACAACGCAGGAGATGCCTAAACCCCCAGCAGACTCGCTGCAGACATCTTTGATGTCGCCAAACCATTTCCCCCCCCCAACTAAAGCTTGTCTCAACTCTACAGCACACACACACACACACAAAATGATGTGCAAACTATTTCTCAAACACAGTTCTATGACAATGTCTATATAAAAAAAAAAAATAAATCAAGCATCAATGTTTCATCTGCACTCACAGAAACCATTACATTTAGACACCCCCCTTACCTGCTATTCCATCTTTACCAAGGCAAGCATGCCTGTTCACTAGAGATGCTAGTTGTAACTCAAAAATGAGGGTCCGAGCTGAAGCCCATTAAGAGAGTTACCTTTGATTACTTTTCCATGCCTTTGATAGTTAAAGGCTCAATGGGGGGGGGGTGTGGGGGTGTGTGTGTGTGAATCATCAGCTTTATGAATGTTTCTTTGTTTTGGGCACATTTGATGACACCCACTGGCTCACAGAATCCTTTGTGACCTTCAGATGGCTATTGACATTGGCCCAGCATGTGTCATAAGCTGTTTGCCATCTCCAGCTGTGGAAAAGTTTCATTTATAACTCTCATAATACAGCAACCAGAAAAAGAAAACAAAAGCAATTCTGTGACGACTGGTTTTGTTGCTGCAGCTCAGCTATCTGATGGGAAAAAATGTGTCCAAATTCAAACTGGAAAGGCTTGGAAAGGTATTGATATAGCTACTTTCTCTCTTTTTTTTTTTTTTATTTTATTTTATTTTTAATTTTAAAAAAATTTTATTTTAAATGATTTTGGTCCATCTCAAGTTTTAAATCATCCCTTTTGCTGTTACAGGAAAACCATCAAGCTAATCAACAGGTGTTTGTGCTTTTATGGCCAGTCAGCCCTTGGGACAAGAAAAAAAAAAAAGAAAAAGAAATAAAACTGCTCTGTAGGAATGTTAAGAACTGGATATGTTTCTGTTTAAATTACAAACTCTGCCCTGACAGGCTGAGCTGACAGCAGAATAAACAGATACAAACTCTGCTTTTATCAAGCATTTCCTCTAAATACCTTTGGATAGCCTAACTGTGGTATCACAAGAAGGTAAAAAAAAAACAACCACCAGACCCAAACCAAACCTCTTCCTCTAATACAATGCCCAAAAGAAAAGGCTGAATTTTGCCAGAGAATCTGTTCCCAGCACAACCTGATCAGGTTTTTGGTTTAGTTTGTTTTTAAAAGGCTTTTGTCTACGTTTTGGACAATTTTCAGGAGCAATTCCCCATAGAAACATCCACCTGGCCCACATGAAATGGAACCCCCATATCTACACTCCTTGTAGTGTTTTCACCAGTTTAGAGTGGTTTCACTCCCCACTCGAATCTGGAACAGTACAGAATTTCTTCTGACCAGACACAAGATATTTCAGTGTTACATGATCCCTTTGTTTTAACTTAAAATCCTGAAAGGCCTGTTTCTTCAGCAGGTAAGACTCGTATGCCTTATAAATATGTCTGCATCCCTCCACCCTCCCCTAAGAAAAAAACCCCAAAGCAATTATGGCTCAACCCAATGATGGCCAAGAAGACTGTGGGCCCTAGATCCACTGCTCCTATGTAGGAACCTGGGACAAAGGACTTAGTCCTTTTGTCTGCTCTCCTAACAGCAGTGAACACCCTCCAACCAAATAAATAAAGCAAATCCTGGTTACTGAGCTTGGCAAAACATTTTTGAGACATGTGGCTGAAAAGCACACGTTTGCTGAGTAGTATTATTATCTGGATTGCTATTATTGTTAACAGCATGTCTGTTACTGGTGACACCAGGTGTAGGTGAGCAGGTTTGTCCCTCCCATCGAGGATGACCTGGCTTGTGTTCACGTTTGGACGGCCAGAAGGGATTCTTTTATTTCGCTGCCTGACACCAAAGTCCAATAATTAGCATGCAAATGAATGAGCAAGCGAACAGCTGCAGCACCCAAGGGCAGGTGCTGCTTTTCCCTCTCAGCTCCTCAGCACTTGTCTCTGCTACCCCAGGGACAGGTTGCCCCCTCCCAGTTTGAAGAAATCAGGTCTACACTAGCGTCACCACCACACTAAAATATGCTTTGCTGGAAAACTCAGGAGCAGATACTCAAGCTCTCTGCTCGCTGAAGTGAAAAAAAACCAAACACAAACAGCAAAATCCAAAAAACCCCACTAAAAATAATAATGTTAAAAAAAAATTAAAAGAGTGGACCATACCAAATTCTGCAAATGCCTTCCCTAAAGTCCTCCTCTCTGCGTGACAGGGTCCCAGTGGTCTGTTTGGAAGGGATGGCTGCGAGGCTTTTCACAGCCAACTTCTCTGCCTCCCTTGCAAACTCTCTGCTCCAGCTGCCTGCCTGTATCTGTATTCAGGGACTGTGCTAAAGATAGCTGTACCCTTTCCCCGGTGTGACCCTGAAAACCTGTCGTTTACCACAATTGAACCAGAGGGTGGAAATACTACACCTTTGAAAATTCTCTAGAAACAGCATCTTTTTGTTGTTGTTGTTTGTTTTATCAACCATCTCTCTCAACAGAGCTCCTTGTGTGTGTTCTGTAGGTTACCCTGCTCCCAACCACACCAGCACCTAAAAATTGCTTTCTGAGACTTGAATGTATTGCTGGCAAGACAATCAATTCAAGTGCTAAGATGGATAATATTTAGAGATAAAAGATATATATATATATATATATATATTTAAAAAAACCCCAATAATAGCAAATTCCTGTAATATGTCTAGTCTGATATGAAAGCTCTCCCTCTACAGAGAGACATCTGCTGTGATTACCTTACAAAATATTAAAAAACCAAAACAACAAAACAACAACAACAAAAAAACAACCACACACAAAAAATAACTTTCTCTGTGAGAAATAAAAATAAATCCTAGTGCAAATATAAAGCTCTGTAAACCTGGTCCTATGAGAATCTATGGTTAGTAAACGGCAGTTAAAGCAGGTTTATCCTCTCACAGAGAGAGCTCACATCATGGTTTCCACAATGATATGAGTTGGCTTGATCAATCCACCATTTGAAGTTCCATTGGGGCAGAAGGGGTGCCACTCTCTGTTTCTTTGGACCACCGATTCACTTCCTTGGGGGCAGCCACTGCTTTTATCCTCTGAAGGAAAGAAAGAAGAAAGGCAAAGGTTAGAAGACCCAAGTGGCTGTGGTATGTTTGGGTGGATGCCTAGAAAAATGTTCAGCAGCTCTTGAACCGGAGGAGAGAAAATGTAAATAAATCACCACTGGATGTAAAGGGGAAAATAATGATAAGGTCTAAATAATCCCCTTGGTATCATCATCATAGAATCAATAAGGTTGGAAAAGACCTCAGAGATCATCAAGTGTCTGATAGCTAAGAAAAAGTTAGTTGTATAAACTGACTGTGTCTCTTTTAAGAAGTTCTACATGGAGAGAGTGACTGCCCATTGGAATCGGCTACCCGTGGAGGTGGTGGAGTCACCTTCATTGGAGGTGTTCAGGAGGAGACCTGATGGGGTGCTTGGCTGCATGGTTTAGTTGTTGGGTGGGTTGGATTGGTTGATGGGTTGGATGCGATGATCTTGAAGGTCTCTTCCAACCTGGTGTATTGTATTGTATTGTATTGTATTTTCAGTTTCTTTGGTCTAGCAGATACTCCCTGGTGCTTTTACTTAGTTGTTGCTGACCTTGGCTGGGTTTCTTTGGTGTGGCTAAATACTAAGAATACAGAATACAAAATTAACCAGGTTGGAAAAGACCTTCGAGATCATCAAGTCCAACCTATCATCCAACACCATCTAATCAACCAAACCATAGCACTACATGCCTCATCCAGTCTCTTCTTAAACCCCTCCAGTGATGCTTCCTGGGCAGCCCATTCCAATGGCCAATCTCTCTTTCTGTGAAGAATTTCTTCCTAACATCCAGCCCAAACCTCCCCTGGTGCAGCTTGAGACTGTGTCTTCTCATTCTGTCACAGGTTGCCTGGGACACCAACCCCCCACGTGGCTACAACCTCCCTTCAGGTGGTTGTAGAGAGCAATAAGGTCTCCCCTGAGCCTCCTCTCCAGGCTAAGCAACCCCAACTCCCCCAGCTTGTGCTCCAAACTCCTCCCCAGTCTTGCTGCCCTTCTCTGGACACATTTGAGCAACTCGACATCTTTCTTAAACTGAGGGGCCCAGAACTGGACACAGGACTCAAGGTGTGGCCTAACCAGTGCTGAGTACAGGGGCAGAATGACTTCCCTACTCCTGCTGGCCACACTGCTCCTGATACCAGCCGGGATGTAATTGGCCTTCTTGGCCACCTGGGCACACTGCTACACAAGCTACTCTCTGCTTTTCTCTCTCTTTGGGTTGGGGGTGGAAAGGGAGCAGGGAGGGGGAAGCTGTTGGTAGCCCTCTGGTTTTGTCCAGGGTAGCCCTCTGGTTTTGTCCAGGGTAGCCCTCTGGTTTTGTCCAGGGTAGCCCTCTGGTTTTGTCCAGGGTAGCCCTCTGGTTTTTGTCCAGGGGGTTCTTGTGCTGTTTATAAATACCTGCAAGTGTTGTATATTTTGCACATATTCATTGCATTCCATTTGTCTAGATGTTTTAGTGTGCTTGTAAATACAGCTTGGTTTGCTTCCACTGGGCCAGTGTGGCAATCTTATTTTGGGGGGTAATTTCAATCCACCACAGTGGCCCCTTGTGTCTCCCTCTGCAGGATAGAGGATACGGCAAGCTGAGGATCGAGTTGGTGGCTATCAGGGATGTGTGTATGCTGTGTGGCTCTGCAAGGACATGGACCCCTGGCCTGTGAAGCATCACATTCAATTTTTGCTCGTCTGACATGCATGCGTCAAGCCAGGCTCTGCAGCTATGAGAGGGAATTCAGAGTTATCCAGCATCCTGCATGTTGGGCTTTCAGTGCTGCAGCTGCTGCTCAATTTATTTGTGTTCTCCTTCCTCATTTAGAAACAACTCTGCCTTTTAGCCCAGCCGTTCATTGCCAAGTGGCAACTTCTCTCCTACATCTCAATACACAAAGGAAAAACTAAATGGCATCTGACCAGTGTTTACTCTCTTTCCTCTCCTAACATGGTCTTTGTGGGGTGTTTTGGCTACTTTTAGACTTGTCTCTCAATAGATGGTGACAATGTAGGCAGGAAAATAAACACTCATAAAAACGCTCTGGCCACAGCTGAAAAAGACCATTAACACTTGGAGGAAAACAAATGCAAGCATTTGTTCTCTGGGAAATGCTCTTTTTCATTCTAGCCTGTCTTTTTTTCTTAACCCGAAGTGTCCCACTTTCTCCTCCAAGAATACCCTGGGCTGCACTTCAGAACGTCTCATTAGGCAAAAACAAAACTAATCTGAAACCTCAGAAGAGAATTGCTAAAGTTTCATGTTTGCACAGCCTCTAGAAACTTTCCACTGGTAGAAAAAGTGATGAGGGGAACCTGCCCTGAACTGCAAAGGGCAAGAGATTGCCTGCAAATCCAAACTCAAGAGAATCTGCACTGTCAAGTCTGAATCAGACCTAAAGTTTTCCAAGGCAATCTGGATCCAGTGTTCCAATCTGATTCATTTGGAATAATACTACTACTACTAAATTAATAAAGAAAAAGTGATAAAAACTGAAGCCCACTGGCAGGAGGCTTTGACTTTTATTTAGTTATCCTAATCAAAAGTTGCATCTGAGAGCCACAGAACTCTTAAGTGGATCCAAATTTCCCTGAAATTGCCTGGCTTTGATTTTTGAGTTGGTGCTTCCTTGTCCCCATGGGCTGCAAAAGGGAGATGTGGCACTCAGAGGCACCCCTGTCCTCGGGCGCTTGTCTGCACAAAGAAGCAACAATTTGCCAAGCTGGAAAATCCAGACATGGAACACAAGTAAAATCACCTGGTGTTTGTCTGAGGACAAACCTCTTACTGAGGCTTCATGTTTGCTCTGTTTCTACTGTTTGCCCAAAGAACAGGTGATCTGCAACAGTCTTATTTGCAGTCACTGTGGGAGAGGCAAGCAGCTTTGCCCTGCCTGGCCAAGGTGGCAGTTTTCCAGGGACTGTGCTTATTTTCTATAAAACACATTAAGTTAAAGCTCCCCTTCTTCTCTAGGCACACAACTGGTTGCTCTTACCTCAATAAGCGACCCATCTGACTGTATGATGCGGATGACCATCACCATAGGGATGCAGATCATGGAGGAAAGGGCAAGAACCCAGCCCAGCCCAATTGCCCAGTCTGGGTACGTGTAGACCTTGTTGTAGGTCAGTGGTTTGTACTTGGCCAAAGAAAAGATAAAGCACCCCTGCGGATGAGAAAGGAAAGCAAAGTAAGGCTCAAAAACTGCTGAAAACAGTAGGGCTCTGGTGCTGCCACTGGCCCTAAGGAAGACAGGCAGTGCAAGGCAGAGCTGATGTGTTTTAAACCAATGGGGAGGCTATTCTTGCTTTTAAATTATCGAAACAGCATCAGCATCTGCTCATAGATAAACTGCTGCTGGTCAACAGGGTGTTAAGCAATGGTGCTTAACAGCTGCCTATTCTTTTTCAGGGCTCAGATATTTGCTGTACATTGCAAGAAGCTTCTTCCCAGCAAATGAAAGACTTCAAGCTGAGTGCCTGCCTCAGACTGCTCATGGTTTTTTTGTTAAAATGGGCTGGCAGTCCTATCGCTTAAAGTAGGTCCTGCTCTTTGGAGAGCGAGTTTTCTGTGTCATTAATGTAGCATTTTGCTAATCCTAAGAAAAATCCACTCAAAAGCAGCCAACTGCAATTTGCACAGGCACAGCAGAGAGCTGTCACCTTAACAGCTAACATCTGAGAAGATTATGTCTTTGAGGGGCGTGTTCAAACCTACAGCCCTTCTCTGCAAATCTGCCTCTGAATGCAACAGTCTGTACTGAAGAGAAGCAGTAAGATGCAGCTCAGAGATGCCATGCAGAGAACCTAACAGCATGAGTCAGTACTCACCACACAAAGAACTGGTGTGATCACAATCCAGCTCCATTTCATCCAGGGACCAGGTCTGTATCCAATCATATCCTCAATGGCATCATAAATATTATCAGCGCCTGTAATGGATAGTCACAGAAATACAGAACGGTTTAGTTTGGCAAAGACCTTTAAGATCATCAAGCCTGAGCACTAACCCAGCACAAACATGTCCACCATTAAATCATGTCCCTCAGCACCACATCTACACATCTTTTAAATACCTCCAGGGATGGCAACTCCACCACTTCCCTGGACAGCTTGTTCCAGGGCTTAACAACCCTTACGATGAACAATTTTTTCCTAATATCCAGCCTCAATCTCCCCTGATGCAACTTGAGTCCATTTCCCCTTGTCCTATTGCCTGTTAGTTGGGTGAAGAATCAGGTAGCTGTCGAGAGTGATAAGGACTCCCCTGAGGCTCCTTTTCTCCAGGATTAACAACCCCAGTTCCCTCAGCCACTCCTCTCGGAACTTGCCAGAGGGATCACCACGGGAAGGACATGACAGTAAAGGGTACACTCTGCTTCTACAGAAGACTGATGCAAAATGAAGGCTTTGTTTGTTTTGCTTTTCTAAGGAGACAGAGTACGTAAACAAGTAGGGAAAGGGACAGTCCTCAGCAGCAAACATCTTCTGATGATTCTTCAGCTACTGTCTCAGGCAGCTAAAGAAGCTACTGTCAGACTTTGGTACTCAGTGTTGCCTAAAAATAACAGGACAGAATACACTTTGTTGTCAGCTTCCTTTTTGTATTTTCTATTTGGTTGGCTTGCCCCTCATGGACATTGCAGCTCTGAAAGGAAGTTCTCTGCGAGACAAGCAGAAAGTTTCATGGCTGGCCAAACTTTCAACTCTCACCTCTAAACTTAACGCATGTTAATGCTTAATTGTGCCTTTATTAATTAGCAATAGAGAAAAAAAAACCCCAACACTCATTTTATGTGGAAAAATGCTGGCTTCATCCCACGTGCAAATTTGTATCCAAGAGGTCAGAGCAAATTTATATTAATGGCTTGTGTCTGTTGCTGGGAAGAGGATTCTGGGGTGGGCTGATGATTAAATGTTTGGCTGGCAAAATTGTCACGGACTCATCAAAAGGTATCAGATGAAAGGATTCTCACTTACCATAAACCCAGGCTACAGCAATACATTCAAAGAATGCAACCCACAAAAGGCATACACCACTAGCTGCATAGTAGTCAAAGAGTTGAAAAACATACATGCCACCCTGTGAAAGAGAGACACAATGGATTGGAATTGGGATGGACAGGGAAAAAAAGCCGAATAGTTCAGGCCCAGCTGAAAGTAACATCCAGCAACAGATCTGAATTGCCTCTGAGAAGCAAAAATAGCAAGCAAGTAGGTAAGGTAAATATTTATCATTGCTTTCCCAGGGAATATGCATGTTTACGACAGCATTCCAAACAGGACAGCGATTAAACAAAATTAAGCCACTTAGTGTAATCTACTGAGACGCTTAAATCTTTCCTTCTTAAAAGTGTCTTAGGACGTGCATTTATAGAAGCAAATGATGTAAAGAAATAATCAGTCACCTCCTATCACTGATGCCTCCAGAATACCAAAAATGGAAGTTAAGCTCATCGGGAGGGTCTTCATTTAGTAACTGAGTGGAAGGACTTTTTCCCATAGTTCTTCCCCACCCCCCCCCCAGCCTTATTTATTTACACTGTGCTGTTAGACTCTGCCCTCACGACACTGAACTGCATATACCTGTCCTTTTACTTGAAAAAACTGTGCTTGTTAGGCAGCTCTGGTACAGGTGCTATCTGAACTCCCATGATCGTTCCAGTTGCTTTAAAAATCTGGCTTGGGTTTTATTTTGGAGATAAATATCATAACAGGAGTGCAGCCACTGGAACATTTTCCTGTCCTGTTCACACTAGACTAAATCCAGCGCTATTTAATTGATTTAGATCTGTGTAACTAAGATAAAAATCTCCTTCCCTGCATGCACTGGATGGATTCTTAATCTGCTCTGCAGAAGGTTCCAACGTGTTTCTTCATTTAGAGCAAACGTTATTATTCACAGTCATGTTGATTAGTACCTGAGATCAGATTGTATGTAATGAGATTTTATGCCTTTGTTCTCCTGACTGCAAAAGGGGGAACACATAGCTCCATTTCAAAACGCCTTCAGATCTAGGGATGAAACATAATCTGCAGATCTAAAGAACACTGCTGCTCTGAGTGGCTGGCACCATAGCTAGAATCAGTCTGAAAACAAGAAGGTCATTTCCAGCACTAGTGCTACTTACCTCAGTCACCATAGTTAGTCCCAGAAGATAGCTAAGGAAACATACTATAGCGATGAAGATTTCCCGTCGGTAACCCTTCCTTAGGAAGGATGGGTGCAGATCAACTAATGACGTGATCTGTCCTTCAACTTCAACAAACTAAAGGGGAAAAACAACAACAAAGAAATGTAACTTGAGCATTACCATGCCATGCATTTTATCTGGGCTCATACTTAATGGCAACACTCTATGCTCTGTGGCAAAACGCTGCTCTGAGTAACCAAGCCAGCAGCCATTCCTTTGTAACCCAGAGGCTGATGCCTGACTTTTCAAATGGGAACGAACTTTCAGAATTGCCTTTTGTTTCCTAGCAGCCTTACAAACTACTAAAGGGGCTCTGGAGATACAAGCTACAGAACAAAGTTAATTTGATGACAGGAAGACACTTATGTGGCTTCTGTGTTGTGGCTGTTGCAGATGAATACACGATGCATGCTAGAAAAGAGGCAGAGAGAAAACATTCCCAAAGGCCTCAGCTAGGAGACTACCTCCCAGCCTTTTCTGATGTGCCAGAAAACCTCACAGGTTCTAGTTAGGTTAATTCCACAATGGGATATAATCCTGCTCTTAGGTTTGCTAGTGAAAATCCAGCAAAGGGAAAGCAGAGTTTGAAAGAACAGCACTTCTTAGAATAAACCAGGTTGGAAGAGACCTTCAAGATCATTGTGTCCAACCTATCATCCAACACCACCTAAACAACTAAACCATGGCACCAAGCACCCCCTCAAGTCTCCTCCTGAACACCTCCAATGAAGGTGACTCCACCACCTCCCCAGGCAGCCCATTCCAATGGGCAATCACTCTCTCTGTAGCCATTCTTGACTGAAGTTGTCTTCTGAACCTATGAAGCAGAGTACCTCTGAGTAAGGCTTTGCAGTATTCTGCAGCTATGATGGAGCTGTTCAAACAGTCAGCATACAAAGATTCGGTAAACTATTTGAATGTGTAAAAAAAAAATAAAAATAAATAAAAATTAAGCCTTGAGTCAGTGAACAAAAAATCTTCCTTCATCTAGTTTCATGACAACTGTCTTTGTGCTTACATACTATCAGAAAACTACATCTAAGATGGATTTCAATGCAGGCGGGTTTGATGAAAAGTTTAAAGTGAATTGAAACCCAGATGCATTGCACCCACTGGACTCCCTCCTAACAAAGCTGAAGAATGGAGCACTCAGCTGATATGTACTTTCAGTCTGGCAAGATACAAAAGCACCAAAATCACGGAGGGCATGAGGGTACCATGGAGAACCAAGGCTGCCACTAGAGAAGTGATCTTCATTTTAAGTGGATACCTCATCTTATAAATAAGGAGTTATGATGGGGAGTCCACAAACATAGTTATTTCAAGAAAAGCTGCCTTTTCCTACCCAGTAGCTACACTGCTCTCAAGAGTGCCCAGAAGCGCTCTGTAACAACTCTACCCTCTCTGACCAGGAGATGAAGCTTCACTCTGGCAATACAAACATACCAGATTTTGTTGCCTCCTGTCTTGTTACTTTGACTTCTCTAAAACTGTTTGTTGGGGTTTTTTTTTTACATGCAACCCTTTTTCCACGGGCTGATCCGATCTTAAACTGCTCCAGCATTCCAGAAACCTGCTTGACTGCACTCCAAAAAAAACAACCACCCAACAAACCAGAGGGGTGGGGGAGAGAAATTAAGTGCTCCAATTAGTTTTAATCATTTTACGCAGTGAGGAGCTTTTTAACTTACTCGACAGCTTCCAATTTGCATAAGCATAGGGTTGTTGAACCACGACATCAGGCACTTTGGCATTTACTTTGGAATGACTGAAAGTTGCTCACCAGAGTTCAAAAATTAAGCCAAAAAGAGCGATTTTGGGGAAATGGAATAGCAAAAGAAGTAAGAGATTAAGTACGCAACAACTGGGTAAGAAATAAACGTTTACAGATCTCTCGTTGTATGAAACTGTTGTTAGCTTAAGCAAACACTGCACCCTCACAAACTGGGTTTTCATAATCTTAATGATTCCCAATTGAGGGCAGAAACCTGCCTGTGGCCCTGAAAACTTTGGCAATTTTGAATGTGTAGTTACTGCATAATCCCTGGTCACCCATGTTTCCTTGCAAGTCGACTACCTAGAAATGATTTACAGGTTCCTTTGAGGTATTTGGTCCAACATTCCTATAAGCAACCACTGGGAAGAATAACCTAACATCTTGGACTGAACTTCATTTTTTTCTGCTCACTAATTAACAGCAGTGTGTGCTATATAATTAGTACAGCTGGAACCCGAGAGGCTTTCTGGCCTGTTTGGAGGTATTGAATGTTTGTTGGTGACGTGAAAGTCAGCAGGATCCCACATTGCTCAGCAGCTCCAAGCCTAAGGCCACCGAAAAAGGCTTTGTCCTCTGCCTGCCCATGAAGCCATCCTGGCTATGCCATACAGAACATTTTGTGCTTATTGTTCCTCATGATGGCTTTGCATTCCTTTTTCAGCACTTGGTAACTGTCAAAGCCTGTATCCCTAGTAGACAGTAACTCTTATGAAGTGTTGTAATGGTGGTGCATACACACTGCAGGTGATCACAATGGCACAAAGTACTGTTGTGGAGCAGACTGCTGTAGTCTTTAATGTTGTAAAATGAAGAAGCTCTTCACCAGAGTAGGAAAATACTGCACTGTGACCCAAATGGCGGCACTTACCAGCCAGACTGGTCTGCTGCTAAGGTTAGGGAACACTGCCTAATGCTGTGGACTCCATTACCTCCTGATGACAAAGACTTATTGAGCAACATCATGCTACGAATTGACAGTCATAGATCCATCAAATGCAGCCCCTGTGCTAAAAAGCAACACAGCTGAATTCCTCTACAGCAGCACTAGAGGTATTCTCTTCTTAACTCATGACTGTAAAACCAGCTTTTCTCAGCAAGCAGCACCAATATAACGGACCACACATCTCTTCCCCATCACACTAACCTGGCTATCCAGTCCAAGCAACAGAAGCATAATAAAAAAAAGGATTGCCCAAAAGGTGGGCAGTGGCATCATGGACACAGCTTTTGGGTAGGCAATGAAGGCCAGGCCTGGACCTAGAGAAAGAGAAAATAGGAAAGGGGGAAGGGAAGGGAAGAGAAACAGTAAATACCAGCTCTTTGGCAAAGGTAGCCCCACTCAAATGCAGGAATGCCTGGTTCCGTTCAGATAAATCCAAACGCGGCTGGAAATACCAGAAGTGAAAGAGTTTGGCTCTTTTATCTGAAATCGAAGCACACATGACTACAGCAGAAACCACAGGCAAACCCCTGAGGCCATTGCTAACAGATCACCAGTTTTAACATCTGTCTCAAACATGCTAGTAATGGAGGTGGTCCTATGCCTGCCCTGCGTGGACACAGGGCAGTACTGGGGGCCGGGGGAGAAGGGGTGACCCAGGGGAATGGCAGAATCCCACTGCTAACCCTCATGGTCACAATGAAGATGACGGTGATGAAACTCTTTTGCATGCAAGGAAAGGGACTCTGCTTCAAACACTCCCTGGGATCTTTGCTAATGCAACCACTGCTTCTCTCTGTATGCAACCTCCAAAACCAGCAAGGCTTTTCTAGAGTGAGGTTGGCACTCCAGAAGTCTGCTCCTTTGCCTCTGCAAACCCTCACTGCTGCACTGAAGTGGTAAGTGATACTCCTAGTTATATCAGTTATGATACCTGAAAAAAAAAAGGCCTCCTGCTTTAGGAATTGCTGGTGGGTAAAATCACTCTGTGTAAAATTGCTTCCCCATGGTGTCACATCATCTGCCCTATGCAGCCAGCCTACGCAGACCTGCCATGGTGACGCTGAATATGACCAACATCAGCCTCAACTGCAGAGCAGATTGCAACAGACTGGGAGCACCAGGGGGTTAGGATTAAGTGCCCAGCTTCTCTGCCCTGCAAACCCAACTCCTGTGTGCAAGAACTCATCACTAAGCTGGGTCTTGTCTGTGCTGTGGACCAGATGACATCTCACTCATACCCACACACCGAGCATACGTGCAGTGCTCTTGCAGGTTGATCTCCAAAGGCGCTCTCACCTGAAGCCAGGTGCTATCAGCTATTGCTCATGAGAGCTTTTGTTGAGAGAGAAAGAGCCCTCCCCAAGTGGGAGACAGGAACACTGGCAATCCAGCATTTATGGCAGGCTCTCAGAGTGGCCATAGAAATTTGGTGAAATTAACAAAAAATTCTGAGGGCGTATTTGACTTCAGATCAAAACCAGGAATGCCTGCCTTGCCTGGCTGCTTGCTCTAAGGAGCCTTGAAAACTGGCATTTTCCAGGATTTTAAAGCAGGTTCAAGTAATTTTCAATGGGAAAATGAGTTTTTAAAAAACTGCTGCAGTTAAGGGGACAGAAATCTTCTCTCTGATCTGTACAGAAAAAATCTCTAATGCTGCTCTTCCTACCTCCCACTTTTCCTTTCCAACAAGAAAGATGGAAAAAGAAGCAAGATGCAAAAAACCAAAACCCCAAAAACTTTTTTGTTTTCTTCAAACTAAAGAAAACTTTAAGTCATTGAAAATACTTAAAGAGAAATAAATACAAATTAGCCAACAACTGAGGAACTAATTTTATTTAAAATGAAACACAACTAAGATTTTATACGACAAAAGATACCAAAAAAAAAAAATTGGTGAGTGTCTCAAATTTGGGAAGAGCTTTCCTTTTTGTCCCCCTAAATCAGTGGATACAGTAAATTCTCCCTGAGGTAGAACTGCTATCAAATGGCATTTGCAGCTGATCTGTGCAACTGATGAGACAGGGGTAAAACTGCTCTCCTCAAAACTTGCTGCAATTCTGTATGCTTTGGCCAGTGAAACTGTCTGTGCATGGTGCTACTGTCTAATATCAAGTGTCCTGTGCTAGCCTTGATTTTCCTTTGAAACTAAGTGTGGAAAAATAAAAACTTCACATTGAAAGACAATTTCCCTGGCATCCCCTCACCTGAAGAAAAATAGTCTAAAATTGGTATTTAATTTGAAACTCTCTTGCTCTCATGGGTGTTTTGCACATGTGAAGCACTTAAGGCTGCTATCAAGAGCTAGTTAGGATTGCCACAATCCCATTCCACTGGCTGTTGAAAGTGCTGTGGCATGGCTGGAGAGCATTGTGGAGGAAGGGACCAGGCAGGCATCAGGGACACCAAGGCACTATGTTCAGGTGCACAGGTGGTAAAGTCTTTCTTCCAGCCAAACAGAGATGCAGCACAGATGAGACGGGTCTCACTATGGCTTTGCTGAGCCTCTGTGGCTTTCCTCTTTACCTTTAAAAGTATTTCTAAGAAAAATCAAGTGCTATTTACCAATAATATGCTTTCACTGGGAAGTTGGGGGGGTGGGGGGTGTCTCTAATTTAACTCTTGTATGAATCTATTAAACCCAGTGAAGGCCAGCAGCAGTGACCAGAGCTTTAAGCAGGAGCCACTCCCTGCTGACAAGTGTGTTCTGGACATACTGCACCAAAGCTGAATTTGACACAGGTTAAAAGTATGGCCATGAGATTCTGCTGTCAGAAAATGTGCTGATGTTCCTCTGGCAATGGGGGAAAACAAGGAAACAAATGGTGTCATGCTCAGAGCAAGAGGGATTTAATTCACTGAGCAATGATGGGGGGAACAAGAGGTCTTGGCGCACGGACAATGTCCTCTCCCCAATACTACAGCCGACTGGCAGCACCTCTGTTCACCTTTTTCCTGACCAGGAGGAGTGGTTCTGACCCTGCACCACAAGAAATAAAAAAAAACAAAAAGCAAGGCCAAAAAAGAGAGGCTCAAGCACCTGCTGAATGCCTGTGCTGAGAAATCAGCAGTGGGGCAGCAGCACCTTCCCCCGTGGCCATGCATGGGTCCTGAGACACTCATCCCAGAGGGACCAAATGGTCTCCAGAGGCTCTGCATTGGATCTCTGCTGAGAAAGATAGCGAGGAAACTCATAGGAAGTGATATGGATAATTTTGGTAATGTTTACTGTCACATAAATATTTCCCCCAGGATTTATCCAGTGATAATGGGTAACCCACTGAAAAGTGAGATGGTTGCAATCTCTGGCCATTGGCAGCTAGGGTTAATTGTAAAGGAAGCAGAATACTTAACAACAAAACAGACAAGAAACTGAAAGCCAGTTTTGGAAGCCAATCAGTGCCCTTGTCCCTGGACCTACAAAATCCTTCCTTTAAGAAAAATCTCCTTTGAGCTATTGATGAAAAACATTATGTAAACACTCACTCAGTTAATGTGCATTTAAACACTACTTAACAACCTGGTATTACTATATGCATTTTTTAAACTCTAAAGATGACAAGAAACAGGAATACAACTTCCTGCTTGTCAGAGATGTAATAATAAAAAATTAGAATAAATATTGACCAGATAAAAACCTAATGTGGAAATACCTGAAAATGCTACTCTTGGAATTGATTCACCTACATATTAAAAAAAAAAAAGGGGGGGAAAACTATTTATGATACAATCTACAGGATTATTCCTTTGCTTCCTGTTTTCAAAGTAATCAGCTTCTGATCAAAATAAGCATTATGGCCAAGACCATTAACTATTAACTACACTTGTGAGAGGTATGCCAGTTGCAGCCACCCAAGAATCCAATGGTGCCACCAATGTCATTAGCTTTTCATCAGCCCTTGTGAAGTGAGATATTTTTCTTACAGGCTTAACTCCCAGAGCCATGTGATTAGAAGGCATACTAAATTTTTGATACCATGATTGCAGAGGAAAGCTTTCAAATACTATGTGGGTGAATTAAAATTGCTCAAAAAAATCAGAAATAAAATGCCAAATCTTCACCTGGGTGATACTGTTATTCTTTGAACCTGATTATCTTTAAGCCTCACATCTGTCAAGATCTGACTCATTAGTTTTGAGTGTTCATTCCCATCTAATCTCTCTCTTCTATGCAAAACCACATGGACAAAACATGCACAGAGAAAAAAAAAATCTCATCTGCTTTGTCTGAGACACATTCATGTGCTATGAGGATTTAGACTTTGTAAGCTGCAAGTGCATAGCTGAATGTTAATGGAGATAAGACTGAAATAAGGGAGGAACCTCACTGTACATTCAGTTCCCAAATGGACTTCCCACAGTTCTGTCAACCTCAAGCTGAAACTACAGAGGACAAACGCAGGACTGCAACAACTAGAGTTCCTGCGGATGAAATGGTCCACAGAACCCAGGAGAAGGAGTTCTCCAAGTTTAATTGCCTTTCAGTGAGATTTAGGAATATGTGTGGTATGCCCCTTCAAAAGATCAAGGTAATATTCTCACCGCAGGCTCTGTCGTGAGCAAGCGAGGCTAAGCTATGAAAAATACGTAAACACTAGCTGTTTGCATTGCACTCAAAATGAAGGTAGTCTGAAAAGAAGGACAGAACAAAATCTCAATAACATTCTGAACCCTAGACCATGGTGTGGTTATCGCAACTCTAATCTCAACTCAAATGGATTAGCATACTCAAGGAAATGTATTCACTGCCCTGTTAATCAAGACAGAATAAACAATGCAACCCCAGCTGACCCTCGCTGCTCTAGAGGAAAGCCCAGATCAACAATGTGCTTATTTTTCTGGAGATTATGGGACATCTTGTTCTGTTTGTATTGCTTAGGTGTTAGCTGATCGAGTCTGCAGAACTTTGCTCACACGCTAGGCGGCAGTGCCCACCACCACTGCCACCAATACCATCGTACCTGACTCTGCCACATCAGCAATGTTCACCCCTTGCTCTTGTGCCATGAAGCCCAGGACGGAAAAAATTGCGAAGCCAGACACAAAACTGGTACCACTGTTCAGGCATCCCAGCAGCAAACAGTCCCTAAGTCACACATATGTCATGGAGCAAGTTAATTAAAAAAAAATTAACCCATTGTCCCTACTTTATTTACATCATTTAGCTAAAACACTAAACCCCCTTGGATGGAAACTTGCCTATAGCAGTTGTATTTGTACTTGTTGTAGCTCCCCAGGGAAGTCATTGCTCCTAAGCAGATTGCATATGAGAAGAAGATTTGTGTCCCTGCATCTATCCAGACCTAAAGGGAAAGACAGAGAGACTGTTATTACTGGTATCACTGCACGGCAACACTCAAGGCAAACAGACTGTTCAAGCCAGACAAAAATCAACACAGTAATTGCCTCCATTGAGGGTGATAGCTAAAGGATCAGGGAGAGAGGGAATGAGAACACATTTGCAAGTTTGGCTTTTACAGGGAGAAGAAAATTGTTAGCATCAGAGCCCACAAGAACATCATCTCTACACCAGTTCCTGTATTCCCTCCCCAGAGGTACTCAGTATTTCTAGTTTCTTAGTCATTCTGCTGATCCTTCCTGTTGGCACAACCATAACCATGTTTCAGTGCAATAGGAAATGCAGAAGTATTTATAACCCAGCTCAGTGCTGTGGTAACTCATTTCAGTTAGAATCAGCTGACAGGGCCACTGAACAGCGGATGTGAAAAGCTTGAGAAACAGTTTGTGTATTTGGTTTGTTTATTTTTCTAGCTTTCTGGTTGGTTTTGTATCTGTTCAAATGCAAGATAAAGAGTCACAGGAGTGTAGGGGGGGCGGAAACAAGCAAAATACAATGCATTTTATAAAACATGGATCTGATCTCAGTCTCATGATTCTTTCTCCTGATTACATTAAAAAACCCACCACAACACATACAGAGTGAAATAACAGTGCACTATCAACTTCTCAGTAAATATGTAGCAAGCTATCAAAAGGCATCCACTGCATCCCATCTGTTCACTTTTTTTCTGCTAATGCAAGTCTGCTAACACCAGTAGAAAGCACCAAGGAGTCCGAGGAAGTGAGAATTAAGACTGTCGACCATTACCTCCTCCCTCCCACCTTCACTTTCCAGCACCTTGCTGACTGGTGTCTCCTTGGAGATGATCCTTTTGCTAGACAGTGGGAGGAGGCCTGCAAGCTCACATAAATCTTTTCTACATGCTTGGCTAACAGTAGATCACGAAAAGGATAGAGTCCCATACAAGAAGATGAATTCATAAAATGCAACATCTCCTGTGAATTGTCTCTTGTGTAAGAAGGCCAAAATGAGAAAATGAACCAAGTTTGCACAATGCTTCCTTCAATTACATTTTTCCTACTTCAGCTACTGATCTATCATCGGAGGTTTATTTTAACCAAATACTCACTGAAAGAAATAGCTAAGACAGACTTTATTCCCTCACCGTGACCAACAGTTTGGTGTTTTCAAAGATCCCTTGTTTGGTGGGGTTTTGTGGTTTGTTTTGGTTTTCTTTGGGGTGGGTTTTTTTTGAGAGGTATTGCTTTTTGTTTGTTTTGTTGCATTTCTCATGTGATCACTTTGTTGAACCGATGCTGCACTCCTCAAGTGTCACGTGTTTGCACTCAGTGAGCACAGACACGAATCGTTATCTAAACACAGCGTGTACAGAAAGAGGAAGCCTAGCTTCACAAGCCAGGGCTAAGCAAATGGTTGTCTCTGTGCCTCAGAAAACATTTTTCTCCACCTTTGCATGGGTTTTCAGTCTTCTGTTATTTCATTCACTTCTTTCCCAGTCTGCTCCCACTGAGCAGCGGGGGCTAAGTGACACTGGTACTCACAGTTGTTGCTTGTTGTTCCATCTGTGAAGCTCAGGAGTCTCTCCTTTGAAACTAAGGACTATCCTCATTAAAAAAAATGAAACAACAAATGCATCTCCCTTACCTTACCAACAAGAAAGCTGAGATTGTATAACGGGATAGAGTCTACAGCCTCAGAGTCCTTAGACACAAAAAAAATACACACGCATACACACACATACATACACGTGGAAAGATGCATTAACACATATAACAGTGACCTTCTCAAGCAGATCTCTGGAAAATATAACCCAGCATTAATGTGCATGCTATAATTGGACCTCTAAAGACTGTGGTAAAAAACCCAAAACATTATTGCCATTATGTCACCGCCATCACCCTCCACCATCCCCCTTTGCAAAGGAAATCGACCTGCTCCCTGCTCCTGTTCTGTACCTGTGGGTCAGCTAACCGTGAGATATCAGGATAAAGATAAAACTTGATGCCTTCTGCAGCTCCAGGCAGGGTCACACCACGGATGAGCAGAACGAGGAGCATGATGAATGGGAATGTGGCAGTGATGTACACTACCTGGCAATAAGGAAAAACAAGGAAAAAAAAAGTATGTTTAGTCTGTGGCAGTCAATGGTACACCTCCAGAATCAAGAGAGATCTAATGATGGGAATTCAAAGCCCCCTCATACCAAAAAAGGACCTGAACTGAGTTTGGGTCTACTTTTTGCTTAATGGTCTTTAGCACTTCGCTGTTTCAGGCCTCAAGGCAAATGAAGGTTCATTAACCCCTCCAGAGCCCCCAAGGCAACAATTACATCACTGGGGTTGAGAACATGCAAGATTTTATACAAGTTATGAGTTTCATTAGAAATTCTGCCTTTGCCCTGTTTGTCCTTCTCACATGACAAGTGCGCCTCTGCCAGGGAAGCTGAAGAGATTTCCTCACTGAGGGTGCCTGAAGCATTACATCATTCTTTATTTGAACTTAAAAACTCCAAACCATTTTGCAAGTTCTGTTTCTAGCCCTGACCTTGCTGTACAGCCTCACTGTTCTGGCAGGGGCGGTGGATTCTGTGATCTTCAGAGGTCCTTTCCAACCCCTGCCATTCTGTGACTCTGTGTGATACTGCTCCTACAGGCAATTTCATGCAGCATTTCTTCCAGAGATTAAGATAATTTGGTCCCTGCTCCTGTGTCTCCCTTCCCATCACCTTGAATGCATGAAGCCCTTCAGGTTGGCATCAGCCTCACTGTGGTAATTTCCAGTTCCATAACTTCATTCTTACCCTTGCTGCCTACTCAGCAACATCATTATTGGAAACTAAGGCTCTATTCATCCAGTTTGAGAATACATCTTCATTATCTTTAACCTCTGTTCCCACTCTCTTTGAATAACAGCCTACTTCTTCTCTTCTTGTTATCTTCTCATTCATTTGATGAAAGAGCCTTTTGCTTTAATCTCCAGCATGAAGGTTAACTGAACTTGTATTTGAAGAATTCTATCTTTAGACCCACACTTTCTGACCTCTAGCATTTTGTTTTCTTTGCTCACCAGTGTTTTCTATCACTTTTTATATAACCACTGTGTTACAGTCAAGAATTGCTACTGTCCAAGAAAGGGTATTTTTTTCAGGGAGCCAGATGATTCCCCCAGGTAACTGCAGGTTGCTGCCATGAATTAAAACATATTTTCTTGTTTTCCAGAATTTGTTTAACTACAGAAACGCTCCCAGGAAGCCCCACTTTCCTTTTTAAGTGTGTCCTCTGAGAATAACAAGGAGAACTCAAAGCCTCCATTGCCATAATAATTCAGAGTTGGACTGATCTCATAAAATGAAAGAAAATATTTTCATACATGTCCTTTTTAATTCTCTCCTTGGTTTTTCTGTGCATTTTCCACAATAGCTGTTTCATCAAAAGCAGAAGGATAAAAGGGCGATTTCTGTGCTTGCTATTTCTTTTCCCCAATATATATATAAGCTAGGCTTATGAAAAAATCAGTTCTTTCTTACAAAAAATATATGTTTAGGAAAAGCTTAGGAAAGATATTGACTTGCTGGAATGTGTCCAGAGAAGGGCAACAAAGCTGGGGAGAGGTTTGGAGCACAAGCCCTAGGAGGAGAGGCTGAGGGAGCTGGGGTTGCTTAGCCTGGAGAAGAGGAGGCTCAAGGGAGACCTTATTGCTCTCTACAACTACCTGAAGGGAGGTTCTAGCCAGGTGGGGGCTGGTCTCTTCTCCCAGGCAAGCAGCACCAGAACAAGAGGACACAGTCTCAAGCTGCGCCAGGGGAGGTTTAGACTGGATGTTAAGAAGAAATTCTTCATAGAGACAGTGATTGGCCATTGGAATGGGCTGGCCTGGTCTACTCTACTCTACTCTACTCCATTCCATGCTTGAGGTGTATCCAGGATCTGAGTAAATGACACTCAGAAAGCAGCCTTTGCATTACAGGTAAAGATTCTCTCTGGTAGAGTTTTTAAAATCAGCATGTTATCCAAAGCATAAAAACATCTATTGCTTCTCCTCCTGAATTCATGTTTATTTGTCCAATACACTACTACAAGATTTAAAAGCTATGTCTTCCTCCCCGCTTCAAGCTCTCCAAAGAGCCATTAACACGCTGGAAAGCAGGGAAGTGCTATAAACAACCATCTACTAAAGTAAACTAGATTTCTCAAGTAATTTAAGCCCTTCATTAGAGTTTACAGTTTACTTTTGTTTGACCCCAAAGTTAATGGAGTCAACCAGAGACCCTCCGATGGTTTTGTTGGGCTGTGGCTCCACACTCGCACGATCTCAGCCGCTGCAGAGAGGAGGCAGGGAATTCCTTGTCTTTGAAATTGAGACCATTTTGCTGGATTTCCAGAAAACACACATTTTTAGGTAACTGATCTTTACAGACTTGTTTTCACCTATTACTTTACAGGGGTTTGAAGTAAGTGTGCCACAGAGAGCGCTTGGAAAAATCTCTCAGCGTTACCACAACCTCTACTGAGCAGACACCAGGCTTGCCAAAGATCCTGCAGAAATGTGTGCTGTCGCTTGGCTACTGCAGGAGCTTTGTGCATTCACCCCTACTGTAAAACTTACAGAATCACCTCATCAGGTCACATCAATCAGAAGTAACAGAGAAGCAAACATTTTTGTCAATTTATGCTTTAGAGGTGTGGAAGCTGTTGTTTAGGGCAAAGCTGGCTGGAATCCAGGGTAAGGCAGCAGCATGATTTTAATGAGGCTTCATGATAAAAATCACAGAAAGCAAGACAGAAATGACAGTAAAGTAAGTAGTTTAGTCAACAGTGGAACTAATGAGGTCTGGTTTCCTATGGAGTTTTATCTCCTGGTTGAGTCTGCAATGTGTAACAAGGTAAAAACTGCTAAAGGATGCTTTTTTCTGTAGCTGAGGCATTTGCAATTTCTCACTCCTCCTGACATCTTCAGTGCCTGAAAAAATATGGGTTCACACTGTATCTTTTTTTCTCAGGTAGGAAGCTACTGGGGTTGTTTCCTTTCACCTAGCTGATAAGAAATATGTGGGAACTTAGAACCTTGAGACCTCTCTACCTCTCTTAGACTTACCTAAAACACTGTCTCGACCAACAGATTTGAAGGCTAAGAACCACAAATATACAATGGCTTCAAAAGCCTTTCTCTTGAAAATAGGTTTAAAAGCCAGGAGCAATAATATCATGCTTCATGTTGTTAAGTGATTGGTCAAGATTTGCTGTGGTTCACCTCTTGCACTGGAGTAAGATGAGGTTCAGGAATTACTTGACTGTTATCCTTTAGAGAAAAATATGATTCTGAAGAGCCCACGATGAGACTAAAACCACAAACTATCCAAGAGCCCTGTTAAGGAGAGTGCTTCTAAATGAGTACCTAAGTTTAGTCTTCTGTGTCTACAAAGAGCTCCTCTCTAAGTGAGAGGCATTTCAAAAATGTTAGTTTCCACTGACTTAAAACATCCCTACCACAGCTATGTTAACACCCACCCCACTGCACTGAGAATGAACTTGGCCAGTATGAGAACAGGGAGTGCAGATAGATCACAGGTCTAAGACATTCCACGCTCATGATACGCATCAGTGGGATGCTTGTCCTGAGAGAGGCAAAGTGGTACTCACACCATGCTTGTACCTGCTTCTTGATGCCATTACAGCAACGGCTACTTGATTCATAGGCATTTCAGGCAGTGATAATTTCTTTGAGTTGAATCTGAATCCTTCTTTCATAGTAAATATCTCTAGGAACAGCATTACTTGGTATTCCTAGCATCTGCTAACTGCAATGATTATAAAAAGGGTAAAAGAGCACTTACTTTCCCAGTGGATTTGACTCCTTTCCAAATGCAGAAGAAACATATCACCCAGACAAGGAGAAGACACAGTGCTAGATCCCACTTGATAATACCAATATCTTCAATTCCCGAGGACAAGCTCAGTACATTGCGCCTAAATGTTTGAAAGGAAACAAAACAAGAGAGATGCAGGAGCTCAGCTGATGCAGAATCTGTTGTGATGGCTGAGAGTACATGAGAGTATGCAGGGAAGCAGATGCATGGGCAGACTCCTGCCCTTTGAATGCTGCTTGCTAAGTCACCACAGAAGCTCCTTGCTTCTGTAAGTAGAGATGAACTGTGCATCCCTATGTCTTCCCTAGGCCCATGGTACTCTTTTGTTTAATATATTGCAGAGCATTTTATTTTCAACTCTTTTTAGCAGCCTGTGACCACCTTGACATGAGATAAGAAAGTGTGGTCAAAGTACTGCAGCTTTCACATTTGCTCCTTTGAAGATGCAAGACCAACTTGCCCTTGCATTGCCACAAACCCCAGCTCTGAAGTGGTGTGACAGCATTGCACATGATGTCTCTACCATGGACACTTGCAACTGATCTGCATCCATGTGTTTCTCCTCCTTTTCACTTCAAGAGCAAGATTGCCACAAGTAGGAAAGGGAAAAAGCAACACAAGGATCCATCACACCACATGGCTTTTAAGGGTGAAGGCAGCCATTAGCTGACCTCCCCCACAAACAAACACTGCCCTGGTGCACTCCGTCTGCCCTCAGCACCACCACCACCAGGGTCTTGTTTAGCTAACTCTAGATTTCTAGAAAACTTTATTCTGTCACTCAAGTTAAAAAAAAAAAAAAAAAAAAAAAAAGATATTTTTAAGCTGGGTCTTACTGGAGCAACATCTGACCACCAAAATGCACTATTCCTGAGGGGAAAAAATTCATTAAGGCTTCTCTCCTTTGGTAATTGCCATGGGTCACCATGAAACACTGATTTAAACCCAGCTTTTAAATTTAATGCAACAGCCACTGTCCTTACAGACTGTGATACTTTGCTTGTCAAGTATACATGAAAGATCAAACTTGTTTCTTACTTAGCTAAAATTTCTCTGCAGGTGAACCTTCTAAACTCCAAGGAGTTTCTGCAAGACTTTTTCGAGTCAAGAGATGTTTGACCTCAATTACAACAGAAATGTCTTGCCCCAAGACTAGAGAAATAAACTTGCTACCTAACAAGTGGTTAATTCAATTGTACTTTCAGTCAGCTATAAGATAAGTCACTTTTGACTTGTGGAGAGCCAAGAGCGCAGTAGTCCGAGGTGCTGAACCAGGGTCAGACCCATGAGTGTAGGGTGTGTAGCTTTGCCTGTGGAGCCAGCACAAGACAAAGCACCGTGGTCTGTTTCTCTCCAGAATTAATCTTCTTTCTGGTTGTTTTTCTTTCCTCCCCTTCCCCCCCCACCCATTACCATGGAAATAATAGCAAATGAAGTCACTGATGGAACCTTTGCAATTAGTTTTTGGAATAAAACCCTGGAATGACCAATTTAATAGGACTCAAATCCTCACCCATCTGTTTTTGCCTCTCTGTTTGCCAAATTCGCTTAGATTACCTGTGTGAAATGTGCACTCACACCGCAGGCTTTATTCTCTCTGAACGTGTGTGTATTTTGTTATGGCAAAGGACTAATGGCACCAGACAGGGTAAGTCTGCCCTAATCAGCACAGCTATTCAACAGTTATGAGGAACCCCTCAGTAATGAATATTTGGCATAAAGTTGCAGTCCTGGTCCACCTGAGCCTAAAGAAAGCAGGGGAAAGCCCGCTGTGCATGTACAAAAGAAGAAAATACATTTATAAGATGTCCAAGTTCAGCTGCAACCTTCCATGGCTTTTTGGAACAAATAAATGGCAATTTTCCAATCTGAGGAGTAGATCATATTAAAAAAAAAAAAAAGGCAACCTATAGAGCTGGCTCTCAGGAAGCCGTGAATAATTAACTGCAAATGCTTTTTGGAACAGAGAGCTCTACTAGGCATTCAGCTAAGACTCTTTTGCTTTTTACTGGGGAGCTGAAAGCAAGTGGTCATCTTACCTAGAGCTTGCCCCAGCAATACTTTCAAGGTTTTTGGAGGGTACCTACTGAAAGTCAGATATGTTACCTTTGTCTGGTGAGTCAAGCGAGCACAGCAAGAGATGTACTGGCTTGGTTTGTCCTAGGTTATCTTACCTCACCTCACAACGACCAACTGCTTAAGGAATCTGGTTCATGACACCTGGAGGTGTTCAAGAAACAAGTAGATTTGGCACTACAGGACGTGGTCTAGTGGTCATGGATGCATTGGGTAGAACATTGGCCCTGACGACCTCAGAGGACTTTTCTAACCTTAATGATTCTATGAAATCTAAGCCAACATATTTTTCCAGCAAAGGCACTCAACCTGTATGTGTGATATCCTGAAAATTCAAGTTCAGGAAGAAGCAGGAGCCAGGCTGTGCTACTAGCTCACCAATTTCATTGCACAACTCACTGCTTCTTAGATTCGGCCAAGTCCACTCACTAACTTCATGCCATTTAGGCATGAAGTTGTGACTAATTCTAATTTATAGCCTTCATGCTGTCATTAACTGTCACTCATATATAACCAATGGGACAACAGGCTGGGGCTGAGTTTGGTGTAAACAGGAGTTCTTGAACCCAGTTCACGCACCAGTATGCTTTAGTGATGTGCAATATGGCAATGTAATAGGAGCCATTACTGGTGCTAGAACATAACCCAAAATAAAATGAGTAGAGTTATGCAATCCTTGAAGGATATTCCAGCTCATTAATCAAGGGAACACAGACAGGACATTTCATACCAGGAAAGATGAAGCACCCTTTCATGTTGGATGGACAAGAATAACAAACACTAAAGAAATTGTACCAGAAGACTGTTAGAAGGACAATAAGAAACAATGTTTAAAACTCTCAAGTTTTCCCCCCAAAGGCAGAGACAGCTGCCCTAGATTTTGTTTAGTTTTTGTGTTGCTCCCTCTGGGGTTACACGCCAGTAGCATGTGATGGTCTTTCTTGGGATTTTCATGAATAAAGTCTTCTGATTACTAAATATTTATAAACACTTGGCCAGCACCAAACAATCAGAGGTTTTGTTCAACCATAATTACCCCGTAACACTTACCCCTTATGTATTAATATGTGTTTAAACCTCTAAGGTTTTGGGCTTTAAAATAAAATCTTCAGAAATAAGACCCGAGGCATGTGATACCAAGAGGTAAGTCCCCTGATACAAAGCCAGATTTGCTTAACCCCCTTTTATTGCTGCTCAAGTAAGCATGTGATTTGCACAGAACATTAATCCCAATGAACTGAAATGTCAGGCTGTACTGTATGTCCAGCCAGGCTGAGAAGGACACGTAGTATTCAACACGAAGGGTTAACACATCAATGCGGACAATTATATCTGAGCAGCATTAGTTTTACAAAGCAGCACTGATGAGGACACTCTGTAAATGTCCCACACTACAAATGGTCTCGGGTTTCAGAAACCAAATACTCACAAACCTTTGAATTAAATCAGAATTAATCATGCCACAAAGCAGATGGATGTCTTCAGTTAAAGGCTATTTATTGACCTGTCCTTTAGATGTGGGAGGCTGGCTGGCTGGCAGATGGCATTGCCTATGATGGCAAAGTACCTGAAAGTTCTTCAAATTATTTTTAATTTCAGCAGTATAAAGACCAGTAGCACGGCTGGGGAAGAGCCAGGGATACTAAATGGTTGCACCATATAAAGGCTATGCTGCTTTAATTACAGCGGGGCTGCATGATCTCTGCCCTTCCTTTAAGATGCCAATACTTGTTTATGAAGACAGAACAGCTATTTTTAATACTTCTGTAAGTGCCATGGGTCCTGAAGTCAGCTTGGTCTGTTAAGGGTAGTTTTGCTCACAATGCAACTGCGAGCTGTGGGCAGTATGTCTGTATTAGCAGGATTACAGAGCCAAACCCCTCCCTAGCAGGACTCAGGGAAGAGTTTAGCTCACGACATTTAAAACCATTATTTGAGGACAAAAGTTAAAGTAGCTGCAAAGTGCAAGGAAAGCCACCTCCGAGTGCAAAGCACTGAGCAACCCTTGCTCTGGCTATGCTACCAAAACAGTGAGATCAACATGGAGAGAAGGGAAAAGTGCTGTGAGGATCAAAGATTTGTCCTCCAGCCTCAGGCACCTTCAAGCTGACTACATCTGTTAGGCTGAGTCTACAGGATTTAGTTCAGCTTGCAGGGGGTGTTTGAGGACAGAAACTTGGTAGAATTCTTTTAGTGGAAATTCAATTGAACACTCCATCTCTAAAATGTTGTCTTGGGGGCATTGTTCCCTCCAACCCATGGACAAGCTGCCCTGCCTTAAGGCCCTTCACCATGTACCTGCTGTGTTGTTACCCATGGAAAGCTCTGGTGTCCCCTGAAATCCTAGAGCCTCCACTGTTTCTTTTACAACCACTTTTCCAACTCCCAGCCCTGTTTCCTCCTTCTATGGCATCTCCAGGGACACAACTTAGCCCATTAGAGGGGTGGAAACTTCTGGAACCTTCTGGGAAAGTATCTGTCACTCAGCATGGAAAGGCAGTGCTCATGAGACCCTAAGAACAACTGCTCTCTCAACCTGCACCCCATCTCTCCCAATGGTTACCAGTGCCCTTTGACAAGCCAACACATCCAAGATCCAGCTGCCCTTTCTATTTTGGCTCTTGTGTTAAAAATCTTTGCACAGTTCACAAGAATATTTTTTTTTAAACCCAATGCATGCCAAATATCATCAGCAGGAACATAATTCCTTCTGGATATTGGCTGACACTTCTTTTTAAAAATAGAGAAGTAGGTAGAAGTTGATCAGGGACCAAATTGGACTTTAAACATGCTGAAAATGCCAAGTTGAGTCAGAAATTAATCCTACTTCTAGCTGACTGATTGAGCAAGAGAGGGGGGGGGGAGGGAAGAAGCAAAAAAAAAAAAAAAGAAGTGGAAAAAAAAGTCTTCCTAAGCTACTTGTAGATCCTTTGGATTTGAGTTTTGACACCTATGTAAACACGCAGAGGTTTGAGGTCATGCCTGTTTAGAAATCAGGTTATGCAATACAATCTAAATCTTGAAAAATAAGAGAGAACTGGGAATAAGAGGTTCAGGTCTGATGAAATCCAGGCACCTGGCAAAACAGAGTCTCCTCACAGTGCACAGAATAATGACATAGCAAAGATGACCTGAGAAACCTACAGTACAGGGCAACATTCACCACCTCTGCCAGTTTTATTGGCGAGGTCAATCCGTTGTTTTGTTGTTAGACTGACAGGAGATGTGTTACAGCTTCACAAAGTGCACTGCAAATGCTAACAGCTAGGGAAGAGGGAAAGGCAACCACAATGAGGTGATTTGTCACAGCTTCCATTGTAAATTCTTGCTACCAGGGCATCTGAACTGACTTGTTTCTGTTCTCACGCTGCTTTTCAATCATCCTAACCAAGAAGGAAATGAGCTTTCTCCCAAACCAGAAATTATATGGGTTTATAGGGCTCTCTGTGCACTCTAGATGAGTGCAGTCATACATCTAATGCCTTCCTCCACCGCACCCAGACTGACCAGTCTGTCTCAGGATGGGTGAAAACTGCTAGCAAACACTGGTCAAACAACTGACAGCTGGGAGAATTTTCTTTTCTTATCTAACATTCCCCATGGGGCTTTCTCAAGACCTCAGGCTAGACCTCTGGCATGCCACCAAAGAGGCCCAAAGGCACCATGAAAAGGGGGTACTTACTCCCAAAACTCTGTGACAGGAGAGGTGAAGTTAGTGGCATTCAGCGATATCCAGAGTGTTTTGTTCTTCCTGAGAGTGTCTTCCACACAGGTCGGCGTGTTCCACTTCTGGTGGCAGTGTGCCCATGGCAGGACGCTCTGGAACGACTGGAACAGGTAGTAAAGTCCCCAGGCCAGGATCACGATGTAGTACACGTTCAGAAGGGACACAATCACTATGGAAGCATAACCAATTCCTGGCAAGAGAAAAGAAGTGTATGCAGACATGACAGCTGCTTCTTGCTAGGGTACCTTGTTGTCTTGTGGAACTGGTGTGATTCCCACCGTGTCATGGATTTTATCCTGCTCGGCCACACTGCTGATGGAAAGTCAGCATCACAGGATGTTAGGGGTTGGAAGGGATCTCTGGAGATCATTAAGTCCAGCCCCCCTGCCAGGGCAGGACCATATAATCTCAATAAACTCAACTCAGCTCAAATTAATCACACATAAGCACAGACCTGCCACTGTCTCTGACCAGTCCTGGCAGCTGGGATTGAGTTTCTGCCTATGGTTTGCTGACACTTGAGGGAAAGTGGACAGGATGCATACCCAATTTAACACTAACACAGCTATTTCAAGTTTTAGTAGAAGAAAGTCATCATGCTGTGATTATTTGGGAGCCAGACTATCTCACTTCTTCGGTCCCTATGTGGGCAACATCATTCACACCACACTGTTTCCTAAGAAGCTTCCTTGAAGGCAGCTAAGCTGGGCAGACTCTGTTACCACTCATACTTTTCAACTGTTCAGCCCAATGTATGTACCAAAAAAAAAAAAAAAAAATGTTTGAGTTAAAAAGGAAAAATCCAAAGCTATCAATGTGAAAGCTGCTGCTGCTTCTGCCCCTACTTCACATGTGAAAAGGAAGCATGATACTTGTAGCTGGTGTGGTTAATTAGATCAATGTTTAACTCTGCTATCAATATTTGATGATAAAAAAATGTTCCTTGTTTGTTTTTAAAAAGAAGGTCATGGGCAGATAAGGGCGAGTCCTACACACCTTCAGGAGATGGTTGAATGCTGTTCCAGTGGAGGTTTCAATTCACCGCCACCACCACAGCTCTCCTGAGTCTGCTATCTCAGTCGTAGTTTGGCAGTGTATCTCCACCAGCAGATTCATGCTGTGACTTAGTCACAAGCAGTCAATACCTTTTTATAATACAAAAATGAAAGGGCTCTGGAAAGCCACCCTTTACTGAACATGTTCTAGCTCCAACAAGGCCACAGTTTACAATTCAGGAAAAACAAGTTAAAAAAAACCCACAACAATTTCCCTTAAAAACTTAGAACTGTCTCTTACAAGAGGATGAAAAGCCTATGAGGTTTCCTTTAATACCCCTCTGACAGCTCCCCCAGTGCCTGAGATACCCGCCTCATATTTTACAGATTCAAATCTTACTGCAGCAGGATTCTTCACCACTGGAGATTATCTTTATGCCAGGTGAAAGCAAGCGCTATTTATTCTGTACAGCTGCACTTCATTCAGGATATAGAGCTTGTCACATTATTAGAGCTACAGTTTCTCTTTATGGGTGCCTAGGACACTGCTATTTAAACAAGGAACATTCCTTCCTCCTCCTCAAAAAAATAAAGGCTTCATAAAAGTGGGAGGAGGAGGAAGAAACTGGAGCTAAAGCTGCACGTCAACTTCAGCAGCATTCTGAGGATTCAGTGGGAGTGCAAGCAGTGGAGAAAGCCCTCCTTCTGCTTAGGGTGACATAAGGTGAAAGAGATGCCTGGAACGGCAACAGCAACAGCTAGAGATGCATCAGCATGAACTGCCCACTCTTTCCAAATGGGATTTGAAGAGTGCTGCTCTGTTTAGTGCAATTATTCCTCATGATTCTGCCTGTGCTGCGTGGTTGCAAACAGCAACCTGTTTTCAAGATACACATCCTTGGTCATTTTTTCTAACCTGTTTCATTTTTCACTCTAGTTCACTTCCAGAGCAGCATTTGTGTAATTCCTGTGAGCATAGAATCATAGAATCAATAAGGCTGGAAAAGACCTCAGAGATCATCAAGTCCAACATATCACCCAACACCTCATCACTAACTAAGCCATGGCTTCAAGTGCCACGTCCAATCCCCTCTTGAACACCTTCATTTGCTGGCAAGGGCTCTTCGGTAGCAACCAACATGCCCATTTGCCAGGAACTCCTCAGTTATGATGAAAATCTTGTTCCTGTATCCTACCATAGAATGCCATCCAGCTTTCAGCTGTATCAGTTACAGTGGGATGATGTCAATGATAAGCTTTCACATGGCAGAGGGATTTTGGTTTCCAGAGCAGACTATTTTGAAGATGCTTTCACTAAGGCCACCTAACCTTCCAAAACAACACTTTCTCCGATACCTGTGAACAAAGTGTGCCTTTTAAAGGCATAATATGCAATTTCTTTCTTGTTTATCAGAAGTTCTGACAGTTAGCAAGATGATAGCATCAAAATCAATACCTTATTTGTCCTTTAAGACTCTCTGCCTTCTACCTTTCTAGGAACCATTATCATACCCTCAATTGCTACAGCAAGTAGCTGAATTAACAGAGATAAGGGGACTAGTGCTGCTGCACATGGTTTACAGAAGCACCTTTAAGCAGTAAATCACAAGAAGATGTACTAACCAGTGAAAATAGGGCAGATCTTTTCCCAGCATGTAATTCCACCTTCAGAGGTATACTGTCCTAGCACCACCTCCAGGAAAAACACGGGAAGACCTCCCCCAAACAGGAAAATGAAATAAGGTATAAGAAATGCACCTGTTGAGAAAAATACAATAGTGCAAAATTGAGGTGAAGTGAGTCAACTTGTGCAAGATAGTCTAGAAAGTGGTAAGAGACATGTACAAACAAATAAACATTTGGCATTTTAGTATCAGTAAGTAACAATCTTATTCTGGGGTGTTTTTGCTCATGGTGTCTGCAAGAGGAATGGGCATGGATATACAAGGGCATTTTCTTACCTTCTGTAAATGAAAATCTGCAATAACAATGGGGTTAAGCACACAACAGTTTCACGTGGCTCAGAATGCTCTTACTCTGAAATCCCCTGGCCTGGAATTCTACTGCTCTGCATTAATAGCTGAGTATCTTCTGGTTAAACTTCAGACTCAACGGTAGCAGAAGCATGGGATTTTAAATTGCTGTTGCTTATCCCTAATTAAGTTTTGACCAAAAAAAAAAACCCCAACTATTGAGAAACAAAACAGTATCTCCTGAAGAGCAGTGAAGCAGGCAGAAAACAGAGGTCTGAATATTCGTTTTAAAAGCTGGCTGAAGGCACTGTAGAACAGTAAGCATAGCAAGCAGATTGAAAGGCAGAGATGCTCACCTCCGCCGTTCTTGTAGCAGAGATACGGAAACCGCCAGACGTTGCCTAAACCAATGAATCCCCCAGCCACGGACAGCAGAAAGTCAATCTTGCTCGCCCACTTCTCCCGCTGGGGTGGCTTTCCTTCTGCCTCGTCCTCAGGCCGTGTCCCTGGGCTCTTGCCAGGGGAAGGTTTGAGGATGTCCTTGTGGAAATCTTTCAAGCACTGAAGCTTTTCCTTTGTTGCCATATTTCTGCTTTCTACATAGAGAAGGGGGGAACAAACACCAACAACCCTGGCTTTATTAAACAGTTTTTACCTGCAGCTCTCTCTAACACTGCAAGAACCGTTTAACCAAACTCATTCCATAAAAACCAGCACCATTTATCAAGCTAAGATATGAAAATACATTTGTTGCCTTCACTGATAAGGAGAGGTGGACCACTCCTGGACTCTGCTGTCACCTCTCTATGACCAATGCAATGCAGGGGATAGCAAAGGTTTGACACTGCTGCCTACCTGCTGGCTCAGAAAAAGGTGTATAAAACCTCCATTGGCACCAGCAAATCGTTTTTCTGAGCAAGTTTCTCATCCTGTTTCCATGCCCATAATAAGGTACAAATCACTGTATTTGAATCCTTTTCAAACATTTAAGAGAAATACACCAGGACAGTGTATCTCACCTTTCCAGATAAATCCCATTCCTCCATTTCCCAATAACTTGAACCATCCTGTATCACTTACTGCCTGCACTTTCCTTTCCCTGAAGTATTGTAAATCTTTCAGGAAACTACACATTCATAAAAACTGTAATGGGAAGACATTTGTTCCAACCAGCCTGCAGGAACTGAAGGAATCTTTTCAGTTCATTCCATTTTCAGAACTGTGCTGTTTTCCCCTGACATCAACAAAGGGACAAAAATAAGCCTTTATATTCAATTATTGGATTATTGCCTTGCACTCACCTATGCAGTTGAGCAGTTTGCCAAGAATGATGGCTCCTTAGTTAATTAAAAAGTCAGTGGCATGAGACCCCTGATGCAAAACCCCAAACATTAAATCATAGCTGATAGAATATGTACTTTAATGATGTTCAAAATCTCATGCATTGTGTAGAAATGGTAACAGAAAGAACTACTCCACCAAGTGCCATTCTATTTCTGAATTTCCTAATGAAAACAACTTATGAATAACTTGTAGCTTTTATATGAACTCAGACCTCAGGTGTATGAGGCCAACTCATTCCCCACGTAACTCAAGTGACTTTAGCTGGATCTGACTGGTTTATCTTTGTGTAGTGTTTTTATGCTGAAAAGCACATGAAATTTTCATCAGAACCAGGCAAAGCAGCAAGTTTATTCCAGACCACAACCATTCCCTGCTTCCACACGTCATTATGGGTGCAGAGTCACAAAAAAAACTGCACTGCAGATTACCCCACTTGATAGCTGCAAGCCTCTCTTGTACCTACTTGCTGGTTTTGATCTCTAACCTGATTCAGGTTGTGCCAGTGACCTGAAACCTGCATTGACATTATCTGTGCAGGAAGTTTTTAATCTGAACATGATTTGAGACAGATATGCATCTCTGTACTCATCAATCTTTCCATCCACCTTGGAAGAAGTTTCAGAAGGCTAACATTTTCACAAACCACAGCAGCTTGATATTTGCCCCACTGACATATTGGTGGCCTTTGGATAGCAGGTATTGCAACACCAGCTGTATATCAGGACATGATCTAAAAATTGACTTTAATCTTGACAGTGTTAATTATTATGACTTTCTACTGGTGTTTTTTTCAAACAGGCCACAGCTGACTGCACAGAGGTGATAAGAATGGCTGCAATAACTCCTGGTCAGCAGCAGAGAGAGCTCACAGAGGGAGAAAACTAATTGCAGGGTGAGGGATCATCATCACCCTCCTCAGGAGTATGAGGGCAGGACACATTCCTCTAAAATATCTCCCACTGGTTGTTGGTAGAGATGTGGTATGACATAATGTAGTATAGTAACTGAATAAAAATGGTAGGGCCAGCTCTATAACAGCCTTTAGGCACCTGGCTGCTTTGGGGGAATTCATTCACAATACCTAATTTGTGTTCCTGGTACCATGCATGGAGATTTACTGAGGTGCCTTCAAGAGGGATGCACAGGAGCCTTAGTCTCCCTGGGACATCTGCATCTCAATCCAAGCCCCAAACATGTACCACCTTGCATCATGCCCTGGAGTCACCTCTTGTCGGTGGGGGGAGGAAGGGGAAAAAAAGTAGGCGCAACATCTTTTCTTCAGAGAGGTACCTACAAGGTGGCTGATGTCCTGCTCTCACTGCAGCAGCACCCAGGCACGGAGACAGCTCAATTTCACTTTCTTTTCCTATTTGTGCTGCTTGAATCCCTATCTTTCATCTGGCAGGATAATGTCATAACCATCAGGCAACAGTCTATTCTGGGCTGAGGAATGGAGGGTATTTGGACCATCTTTCATAGCTGTTCTTCCCAGGGGTTACAGGAACACTCATCAACAGAGGAAGAAAGGGTGCAAAAGAGAGAGTAACTCATGCCTAGAGTTTGGATTATGCTCTTGTTTTTCAGACTCTATTTTTTTGTGAACTGCTGGGACAGCCATAAAGCTGCTCAGTGACACAGAGAGATGCAGATTTCTAGATCCCTGCAGGATTAAGGTTTGAAATAGGAGTTCAGGTGCATCCCATGGGGACTGATACTGGAAATACCCCCAAAGAGAACACTGGGCACATAGGTTACCTTTATGCCCCAAACCCGAGGGACCTACAGACATTAGCCACCTCTGAGATTAAAAACTCTTTGGGGATTGCAATGGTTTTTGCAATCTACTTTTTCTTTCGTGACACAGAGCTCTTTATTTTCCTGCCAGCTCTAATCTTCTTGCCTGTGGATTTACTTTGACTCAGGTGTTACTCAGTTCTACACAGAATTTGCAAGCCTGAGCAACTGATTGCATTCTGTAAACTCTAACTCTCCCTGGGACAAGGTGATCACCCTGTGGTTTGTCCTAATTACCCACACACAGGGTGTGAAACCTTTTCAGACTCCTACATCATAACTGTGTGGGACTGCATTTTAAAAAGGGATTTCTAATTTGTCTTAAGGCACCCCATATTAATTGCCATGCTTGGAAACCTAATATACTGAGGGTAAATTTTGTTTCAGTCTTAGCTGGAGCGTGAAGAGGGATCGTGCTCTTTCTCCTAAGCCCACAGATGACAACTTCTCAAGGTCAGGCCTGGTTTTGAGGTGGCCACTTTACCATATGAGTGCCAAGGGATGGGCCACCATAACTCTGTGGCGAGTCACCAGCTCTCACTCGTGGAAGCATAATATAGTACCTATTTAATGCCAGCACAAAATTAGCATCAGCCCAGTTTTACAGCACATCTCTTACCCACTCTTGCTCAACTCCCAATTGTGTTTCAAGGACCGGCAGCTGTGGCTGGCAGGCACGTAAGTACCGTCCACTAGTACCATAGGAATTGACGCTATGCGGCCACCTGGGACTGCGGTCCCAGCCCATGTCACGTTCAAGGGATGTTGGATTTATCCCCCTTTGCTGCCAACCATTGGTGTCCACCCAGCCATTCCCAATTACAGGAACTGTCTACAAAGGCCGCAAGGGTGGGGGTACGGGCGATTCTCCTTGGCGAAGAAAAGCCAAGAAAATTAAGTTTGTTTAGTGAAAGGCATTGTCTTTTTCCTTAATGGGGTTGGAGTTTCATTTCCTTTAGTTATGTCCCACTGGGTGAGGTTAAAATGGCTCTTAAGGGAAATAGTCTGGCAGAGATGCTGAAACAATATGTTGTCACCACCCAGGTCAGAACCAGAGAATAATAGGTTATTTTTACTGTATCACTTAGTGGGGATGGTATCCGAGATCTAAGTCCATCTGATTCCCCCAAGGAAATACATTGTAAGAAAATGCTCTCACAAGGAGTGGTCCAAGTCTGAGGCATATGTCTGCCTCCTGGAGACACACGTCTGCCTTCCAGGAGCCACATCTGCCTCTGACAGTAGCCCCACCAGGAAGCTTCAGATGGCCCCAGGAAGCTCTGGCTTCATCTGATGAACTTAATATGGATGAAAGAAAAAAGCAGCACTCCAGCCTGCTGTTTACAGTGTGCTACTAGGCTGAGTCCATCCAAACAGCTAAAGCCTGATTCAAAAGTAAGGAGAGAAAGGATCCAGACTGGGTCAAACTCAGGCTCTGCTCTCACATACATTGGTATAAACCCTAATTAACTGAGGATGATATTATTGATTGTCAAGCTGATGCTGCTAAAACGTGATGAAAATAGAACATGAAAGCAAGCATGGGCACCTGCTCCACGGTACAGCCACAAGAACCTCAAGGGCTCCTTCTGCAGGAGAATCATGTGTCTGTCCATGTGCCTGATGCAGAAATTTCCTCATGTGAAACACCCCTGCAATAACCCAAGCTCTCCTGTTGCTCTCCATGACCATCTTTGGTGCACAGCTGAAAATACCAAAAGATTAGCCATAAGAGAGGGCATTCCCAGCCAACTGGGCTTGGGCTATCTACTGTGGTACAGCTATCGTATCTGCACACGTACTGCCTGTCCCTCAGATAACCCATACCCTTTAAAAAATACTGGCACTGAAATAGAATCCTTCATAACATGCCAAAAAAAAAAAAGAAAAAAAAAAGGGGCTACAAGGAAGGGGGAGGTGCTGGGCAGAAGGATCAGACAATGAGAGATGCAGATGGCGAAGGCCACCAGCATGGACAGGACCTGCTGGTTGTCAGGACACAACTCACATTACTGCTGAACCACTGACTTTTTTGTTTGATTGTTTGTTTTGTTTGCTTGGTTTTGTTTTACATACAAACCCATGGATTACACATCTGAAAACACACTGATCAATTTCTGCTTTAGGATTCCTGTAACAATCCACTCCAAGCTTCTCCTAGCCAAGGACAGGTGACCAACACAGGGTCAGAGCACAAATTCATTGTGGATGCTACCTAATTCAGTAATCTTTCAAAACTCTGTCTTCAGAACAATGGTTGTCCAAATGCTGATGAAAAGATGAAAATCAGAGACTGCCTGTATGCACAGATATTTATTTGTAAATATTGGTGTGTGTCTGGAGAAGAGGAGGCTCAGAGGAGACCTTACTGCTGTCTACAGCTACCTGAAGGGAGGTTGTAGCCAGGTGGGGGTTGGTCTCTTCTCCCAGGCCAGCAGCACCAGAACAAGAGAACACAGTCTCCAGCTGCACCAGGAGAGGTTTATGCTGGATGTTAGGATGAAATTCTTCATAGAGAGAGTGATTGGCCATTGGAATGGGCTGCCCAGGGAGGTGGTGGAGTCACCATCACTGGAGGTGTTTAGGAAGAGACTGGATGGGGTGCTCGGTGCCATGGTTTAGTTGATTAGATAGTGTTGGGTGATAGGTTGGACTTGATGGTCTCAAAGGTCTTTTCAAACCTGGTTAATTCTATTCTATTCTATTCTATTCTATTCTATTCTATTCTATTCTATTCTATTCTATTCTATTCTATTCTATTCTATCCAAAGATCAGAAACCACAGCAAAGGAGCTGCTTCTTTCTTGGTCAACACATAAACCTTCAACAGGGATTCAACATCCTGAATGAATGACTAGAATCATAACTGAACATTTCTTTTCTAGCTCCTTTTCCATTAGGAAACTACAAGCAAAACACATACTCAAGAATGCCTCTGACCTTGCTGGGAATGCTGCCTGAGGAATGACTGTATGGCTCTACTGCTGATTTTCTGGACTATTTTTGCAGGGTGATGTGTATCACCAATACTTCTGCTTTCAGGGACCCTTTCCTACTAAGTTCAGCCTGTGCAGACTGTATGTCTTGGGCTTCTAAGTGCTCTTTCCTCCTGTTCTGTCTCAATGACTTTTGAAAGACACCTATTTATCAAATTATAATTAGTTTTTCTAATCCTGCTTTAACTCACTGCTTCTTTAGACTTCACCACCTCTCTTATTTTTCTGCCCTTTTTTATTATGTATCTTGGAAATCTAAGTCAACTTCCCTTAAAAAAAAGAAATTAGCTTTTATAGATCTGCCAATCCATTTGTGGGTTGGTTCTTTTTTGAATTATTATTATTTTATATTCATAAATATTTCACACTTAGCTGCCCCAATTGGTGCATCAGAGCTGCTCTTCAAATAAGCAGCTTCCATTCTCACTGAGGGCAATGGAAAAGCTGTTACTGATTTCAACAGTAGTAGGTCCCAAATAAGACTGCATTTATTGCGTTTGGCTCATTTCCTAGGATTACTTGGAACTTTGAAAGCTGTAATTCTTGATGTTGACAGCTTTCCCTCCCTCCTGGAGCAGTGTGGTTAAGCCAATCAATATATGATTAAAATAAACAGCCCCTTGACCAAACTTATGGCTTCAGCACAAGTCTTTCTGACCTGCAGAGAAAAAGCCTTTATGCTTGGCAGCCCTTGAGGCCACACCAGTATCCAAAGAGCACCTGACTTCATTTATTGTCCCTCACTCACATCCCAAGTTCTTTCTGCATCAGTGAACAAGATACCACATTTTCTGCAAAACAATAACTCTGCCTTTGTTGCACACAGTGACTCTCCTCTTCTTGAAAATGCCTCTAGAAATTCCCTGAACTACATCTCACTGTCCTTTAATGGATTCCTCTTTTTCTAATGACTTTTTCCCTGGGTATAGGTACTCAGTTATTGAAACATCTATCCATTTGTCTTTTCTTCTTTCTCAGTTTTCCCTCCAACTTTTGCCATCCCCCTTCTCACTTCTTCATCATTTCCTTTCACCATGACACTTTTTTTCAGACTTCTAAGACTGGCTGGAAAAATCTGCTACCGATTCCCACCTCCCCCCAGGAGCAAAATGCACTCTTCTATAAAGCTGAAGTCTATTCTGAAAGGAAAGCTCAGAGCTTAATGCAATTTCTTTTTCAGCAGTTGTGGTCTGAACAAAAGATATATTTTTTCCCCAACATGCTTTTTTTTTCTCCCTGTTGTTTCCATTCATGCTCTTCAAATGCTTCAAATAGATACAGCACACAGCTGTTACAAAATCCTGCATCTTTGCTCAGATTTCAGCAGCAGAAAAATCTGCAGTCATGTTATCACAGTAGATGCTCATTTTGTTCTACTTACGTGGAAGAACAAAGTAGTTACAACTAAACCCAGAACTGGAGGAAATTAAAAACTCCTTTCTCGTTGTGTGCTGGAAAGGAGGAGAATGAGTATAAACAAACACCAATAGGTTTCAGAGGGATCGTGACCACGATCCTAAACATAGGGGCTGAAGTGAAGGTCATGCTTCCCAGCCTCAGATGGACAAAGCCTGGCTCCCCTGTGAGAGGGCTCTGGGCAGCCCTGGCCCCCACAGTGGTCACTGAGAAACAGAATGGGCTACAGTGAAGCAGAAGACTGGCATACCGCATCACACTGGTTATGACCCCACTCCACCACAATCCTCTGTAGGCACAGTGTCTCCTGTATCTCAGTGAGAAACAAAGCATCTTGCACAGGAGACCTCTGGTCCTACTGTTCTGTCCCCTTCTCAAAGAATCAAGGCCAAGAGTGACTCTTGCAAAGAGGACCACAGGGAAGGAGAGTGTGAAAGCAAAGGTTGGCAGAGGCATGGACAACGAAAGAAAACTGCTCATTTGTTGCACACTATATAGGTAATTATGTGTGGGAGAACATCTAGTTAACATGTGGTTTTGTTCACGTGAAGCTAACTGCTGACCTAATGTAATGCCTCTGGGCATGCCAGCTAACAGCCTCCTGACTGTCAACAGGCTGGAAGGCAGCACCAAGCTCTTTGCTGCTTTGTCTGCATTCTCCCCTGATGCATAAGCTCTCCCATTCTGAAAGCGACAAACCAGTAATTCCCTGGGTGACACCAACTCTCAAGGCCCTTGCCTTTAAGAGGGCCCTTCAAAAAATGCAGCAGTATATCCAAGTGGTGTGGCAAAGTGATGGCTTTCCCACTTAGAGGAGCATTGCTGAGAAAGATTAAACAAGCTGTGCACATCCTCAGCTCTTCAACCACCTTGTATCCTGCAGTTACACAACTCTTGACCAAAGAAACAAGCATTTGCATATTTTGTTTTCAGTTCTGGAAGTCTGCTATTGAGTGGATTGCAATTCTCTAGCAACTCTTGGTGTCAATTATACTAGTTCTATTGCCACAAAGAAACCACCCTGACATCTTTAAGGGATGTCCCTCATCCTGATGTCAAAAAAACAAGGGCAAAAAAAACATTAAAGCCCACAAAGCTCATGAACTTGAATAGTCAGTGGTGTGCACTGTGCCTATTGAATTTTTGGCATGTGATTAACAAGGTATTGATTCTATGTGACACATCTGCAAAGCACTTCTAAGGCACATTAATATCAGACAGCAATCTCTGCACTACAGTAGCTAGGCAGTGCCCTGGTACAGAGAAGAGAAACAACAAAGTGCTTGTTGTTCAGTGAAGCAAATGCGGAATAAAATACATTGATTCATTAGTTCAAAGTATTTTTTCCTTGGGGATAAATTATTCCACTGCCATCATTTCTTTTTCAAATAATTCTAAATTTAGCCTTACATTCACTGAGTACTAATTCTAGAGGTCAGGGCTTTCTTGTACAAGAAGATTACAGCACTTTTTCAGCATGTTTTCCAAATAAGTGAAAAACTGATACATGTGGAAGATTACAGGGGTTTGGAAAAACAAGCAGAGTTTGTCATGCCCACAAGTGGCTTTCATCAGCTTTGCAACCAGCCTGCTGCCATACCTGCCTAGGCCACCTCCACACAGAGTTGTGTTTTTACCACCTCTACCCATTCAGCTTAAATTCAACACTAACTGAGGACAGATTTCTATCCCACCTGTGGCAGCTGTTTAAACATGTCATATAGTACCTTATGCCCACAAATCCAGATCCCAACAGCATGGGTGGAGGAGAACAATCCTTTCTTCTTCTTTGTCCTGTGCCACATCAGCATAACACCTGATTATTTTTTTTTCTGGAGTACATTAATGGAAGGAAGAGTTGTGCAACACAGCAGTGGGGGTGGAAAGCAGCCAGCTAACTTGTACCAGGAAAACAGCTATCACACGCAGGCAGTCGGCAGAGTTAGCCCATTACAGGGCTGTAAAGCCTGAGAAGGTTATGAAGCCCTGAGGATAGTGCCAGGAACTCTAAAACTTAATAAGAGTGAGCTGCTTCTGATTTTATTCTTGACTTCTCCTCTATATTGGCAGTAATTATCAGCAAAAATATGAATCAGTGACGGAAATGAGCAGTGGATTTTTACCATGTGGGGCTAATGTGGAGCAACAACCCTTGCCACCAAACCTTGGTGCTTGGGTGACTGTGGTGCTCAGCCAGGGCACCGCTGCCCACAGCCCTTCAGCCATCAGATTCCCTACACAGCCTGTGTTTAATTCACTGTTGTTGTTTTCTTCAGGGAAAAAAAAACCAAAAAGGAACAGAAACTTTAAGCACATGAAGTTTCACACAGGAAATTAAAACTCCTGACAGGGCAGAGCAAAACAGAGTGTGGGGGGTTTCTGCAGAGGATATGCTAAAAGAAGAAGTGGCAGAGTTGATGAACAAGCTCACAGAGAAGGCAACACTGCTAAACAGGTTGGCGAACTGTAGACTTTCACACATCCGAGAGAAAGCAAAGCTATGTAGACACTATGGTATTTATTTGCTTTCCTGCAGCTGGTGCCAGGTGCTGGCTTACACGGCTGGACACTGGCATGTTTTGTTTAATCTCAGAACAGCCTTGGCTCAGTCTCCAGCTGCAGCTCTGTTCTCTGAGCTTCCATGGCTGGCCAGAGTCACTCACCATGCTCCTGGATGGCATTTCAGAAGGAATACTGCTACGTCCTATGGTCTCTCCATGGGCGGCATTTTGCAAGTCACAGGATTTTGATCACTACCCATCTGTTTTGAGGGGCTCAGCTTGAAGTAAAACCTTTGGTATTGACCACTAACCCGATATGCTTTTACATATGACATGATTCAGGCTGATTCCCGGTCAGAGGAATATTTTCAGTTCACTTTTGCCATGAGCTTCTGACATCAGCTTTCACACACGGAGAGCTGCGCTTGTTTTTATGTCGAGAGAAATGAAAACCAAATACTGCCAGGACAAATACTTCACTTTTCCAAGGAAACTAATATATAAACCACTTCTGCATACCACAATCTGCAAAGTGCAGAGCACACACCAAGCACAAACAAAACCCTGATCCCACACACCACTTGGACAAAAGCCCTCCGAATTCACTCTGGAATTGCTGCCTCCAAAGGAAATTTCTTAAGAGCAAGGCTGACACCAGTACAAGAAACAAGAATCCACAGTCCTACCTTTATAGCAGTGTCAATCCCACAGGCTACAGGCACTTGCTTTTCTGTTGGCTTTTGCAGGTAAGCACCCCCAAATACAGCATGGCAGTATATGAAAAGCATTAATATTTTTTTCCTCTGTCTCTTATCTCTTCAAAGAAACATCTGCTGATGGTTTTCATTGCAAGTTGTTTTGATAGTCCTAGTTTAACTACTGCAAACAACCTACTCCTGTTAACCAGTGAACAGCTGAGGATCATTCTAGAAGCCATTGTGGCACATTAACCTTTAATATCCAAAGCTGTTTTCATCAATGCTAGAACTGTTTGGGGTTTTTTCATGCACAAAAGCTAATTACAGACAGGTGGGAAACTGTTTGCAGTTCTACCATAAAATGATGGGTACATGACAAACAGTTGAGAAAGCCATAAAAATGATCCATATGTAAACTCATGGTAGAAAGTGAGAGAACTTCCTTGGGTTTACTTTTCTGAACTTTTGTAAGGAAGTGACAGGAACTCCTCAGAGTTTTACAGAAGGAGAAATCCAACTCTAAGTCAGATGTATGGCTTTTAATTCCTCATGTGAATATTATCTATTATATTTGAGTTACAGTCTTATAGCCTGCAGGAGAAAGGATCTTTAACCCTGCTAAATAGCAGTATCTTCTGCTACCATATTCCCTCTACATGGCACATCACCTTCTTCACACCCAAAAAAGCAACTTCCTAAATCATCTTAGGAGGGTCTGTACAAGGAGAGGGAACTGATGTAGTTACAGAGGAGGGAGGACAGCAATCACCAGAAAAAGCACATGAAAGCAAGTCTATCCTCTTAAATCTTGATTTTAGAAGATCCTGCCTTGCATAAGAAGGGACAACAAAGGCTATTGATTGTTCATATTTACTTTTTCCTCCGTTCACTACAGTAGCCCCATTTGCAAACTTTACTTTTGATGAAGCTTGATAGGAAATAAAGTGTTTGCAATAAGAACTATACTTCTTGCTGAGAAAGGAGAGATATGGAGAAGGAAAAAAATAATCACCTTACCTTGGCAGAATTAAAAGAGCAGCTCTATAAAACTATTCCCATATTTCCTTTTCCTAGCAACTGGGAGTTTCTTCCTTCTTATTTTTAATAAGGGTTAGGGTGGTTGTTGAAAATTCCCTACTCTGATATGGTGAATCTCAGCATGGGTTTGCATTCTTTCAGCAGAATTAAAATAACATTATTCTGACAATGGACATTTTTTGGCTAGCATATGGGCTAACCCATGAAAATTTGCTACCCTGTAGAGCTTGCAGACGCTTCTCTGCATGTCTGAAGCTCTTTGGCAGGCAGTTGCAGGGCTGGGAAGGCGTTTAGCTAAGGAGCAGATGCTCTGTGCAGCATTAACTCCCTCACATGGTTACAGCCACAGGAGGAAATCAGCATGTATCAGTAGAGCAAGGGCAGCTGGTGACTTGCTGAATTCTAAATACCCAAAAGCTCTCGACAAGGCTGCTAGAGAATGAGACTTGTAACCGAACAGGGGGAAAAAGGTGATCTTCACTTTTTAAATATTTACCATCCTGAGATAATGATGCATCTAACTCTTCAACTGGTAGCTTCAATCAGCACTAAATGATGATGTAAAGAGATCTCAAGTGAAATTCTGGTAAAAAAATTCCAATTCATCTCAGAGATGCCCAAATTTCATCTACTAATTTCATCTGAGGTTATCAGTAACATCTTGATTTTGATCCCATGTGAGTAAAACCACTGTAGCTTCACTGACCTTCAGGAAGTCACTCCTGTTCTATGCGGGTATGAAAGAGAGTGACTCCAGTGGGGAGCAAGGAGTTAATGACACACACAACACCATGACTGAAATAGAACAGGAACTGGGTATTAAAACAGAATCATTAAATAATATGGGTTAGAAAGGACTTCTGGAGGTCACATAGCCCAATCTCTTGCTCAAAGACGAACCAACATCAAAATCAGACTGAGTTGCTGATGGCATTATCTGGTTAGAATCAGAAAACCTCCAAGAGTGGAGACTGCGCAATATCTGAGCTACTTGTCCCACTGCTTCACTCCTCTCAGGGTGAACAATTTCGCCTTAGAAACAATCTGAATTTCCCTATTGGACAAAGAAAGAAGATGAGGAGGAAAAGGGAGAACAGGATTAAGAGAAAATGGAAAGACAATACCAAATGGAAGGCTCAGTCTTAATATTCTGATACCACACACACAGTAGAAGTGATTGGAGGGGAAAAGATACAGAGGGTGCGTGCAGTGGGTAAGTGTAAACGGGTAAGCTCCAGGTTAATTGCAAAGTAAGCAACAGTCCCTGGTGGCAGAATATCAGACAATACCCATGTTATTGTTGGAATAAAAACATTCCTTTAAGAAAGCCAAACAAAAACCCTACTGAATGTTACAATGCATGCCAAGCAAATATTGCTTTCCACAATGTGTCCTGTGACTCACTGTGCCACAGTAAACTGGCATATGGTGCTCGTTCAGGGTATGTAACTCACATTCACAGTAGCTCTAAAGAGCTAATAGTTACTTGGACTGTAGTTAATTTGGGTGTGTGTGTGTGTGTGTGTGTGTGTAATTTCTTCATGGCAATGCAGTAAGTATCATGCTTATTATTGTGTTAGTTTATATATTAAAAAAAATAAGTAACTCTTTTAGTGGCAGGCAAACATGAACACCTGAGATCTCTTGTACGCTAGAGAGACCAATTCAGACAACCTCTGGCATGCAAAAGCACATAAATAATTGGCAAATACTACCTGTGGTCTTCTGGGTCCAGATTTGCCTGATGCCAAGAGCAATCAACTCCTTTTTGGCTGCAAAGGATAGGAGGGCACTCAATACCTTGCAAAAGGCACTCAGTACCTGGCAAAACCCAAGCTTTTTGTGTGCCAGCACCCCATGAAAGAGCAAACTCTGAAGCATCTATGACAGAAACGGTTCTCCTCTCTTACGAGGGAAGGCAATCTCCTGGAGACACACAGAGCCATCTCTCTGTAAAGTGCTGAATTCTCTCCCTGCCAGGGAAAGGTGCACTTCCTATGCTTACTCTGCTTAAAAAAACAAACCAGCTCTAACTCGTTGGACTTGATTATCTCAAAGGTCTCTTCCAACCCGGTAAATTCTATTCTAAGTAAGTAAACTCTCTTACTTGAGAGAAAAAACAAACAAAGCATCTATCTTTCAACAATTCTATCCAAGAGCAGGAGGAGACTGGAAATCCAGTATTAACAGTTTTTACTGTTAATAAGACATTGGAAATGCTTAAAAGCAGGGACTGAGCACTGACAGAAGAAACTCTGTGCAATTACAATTCTCCTGTAATCAAGACTACTTAAATGAGCCCAGGCTACAATATGACTTGCGAGTACCACCAAGAGAATATGGCCTCAGAGTTCTAGTGGAGCTTTCCATCATACCAAGATGATTTAATGAGGGAACAAATCCTATATAGGCAAGGTCTACCTAACACCTGTATATATATTTGATGTAAGTTCACTGAAGCCAGTGCTATTCGTTAGCAAAAGTCAATCAGAAAGACAGAAGTAGACCAACAGGATTTTGCCCATGTAGGGACTCAGAGCTACAGCAGGGTGCCATGGGTTTCAAGGTCAGCAGGACTGATTCCTGGAAAAGGGGGTCTGACCCCGATACATAATGATATATCAATAGCAATACTACTGGAATCAACAAAGCCACGCTGGATTAAATCCGATGAGAATTAGATCCTGCATTTATAGGTCTTTGCATCTTATTTCACAGGTGTTGAACAGCCTAAATGTCACAAGATGTGACCTGGAATGAAAAATATAAACAAACAGCCTACAGCTCTGTTGCTCCCTGTTTACCCAGGAGTCAATTATTTCCCCAATGGTGTTGTGTTCTGTTTAGGCCAATACCAATATTTTGTTTCCTGGCTTTTGTTTTATAAAAGGTACATCTGGACTGTGTTGCCTCAGGTGTCTTCTTCAGCAGTTAACACAACAGGTTCCAAATGGTGATCTGGGAATATGGCCTTGACCATAGCATGAACAGCAATGGTGAATAATGACCTGTTCTGGCCATTCCCTCATCTTGAATCTCATGAACTGTTTAATTGTGTGGAACACAGTTGAAATTGTGCCTGAACCAAGACTTCCAAGACTTTCTGGGCCACTCAGTTTAGGAAAGATGTTGAGTTGCTGGAATGTGTCCAGAGAAGGGCAACAAAGCTGAGGAGGGTTTTGGAGCACAAGCCCTATGAGGAGAGGCTGAGGGAGCTGGGGTTGCTTAGCCTGGAGAAGAGGAGGCTCAGGGGAGCTTTCTACAACTACCTGAAGGGAGGTTGCAGCCGGGTGGGGTTGGTCTCTTCTCCCAGGCAACCACGAACAGAACAAGAGAACACAGTCTCAAGCTGCACCAGGGAAGGTTTAGGCTGCATGTTAGGAAGAAGTTCTTCCCAGAAAGAGTGATTGGCCATTGGAATGGGCTGCCCAGGGAGGTGGTGGAGTCATCATTGCTGGAGGTGTTTAAGAAGAGACTGGATGGGGCACCTGGTGCCATGGTTTAGTTGACTAGATAGTGTTGGATGATAGATTGGACTCAATGATCTCAAAGGTCTTTTCCAACCTGGTTAATTCTATTCTAGGATCTGAGCCATGCTCTTTTGTTGTTACTCTATAGATTCTTCCCTAATGCTCAGAAAACAGTCTCCATCTCACCAGAAATATCTTTGACTTACTAACATGCTTGCTGCATCTTGCTTGCCTATCTTCCTCTAGGCATGTTCTTGAGGAAGTGAAAAAGTGCAAAAAATTAAGTAGAGCTCAGACCTTTTTCTGCTCAAAAGTTGTATTTGTCTATACAAAAATGTCAGTCTTCATTTCACCCAATGAAACAGAATCAGCATTTCAGTAACAACCACCTTCTCCTCAATGCAAAAACCCTCTCTCCAAGGAAGGAAATGATGCCTTTGTTCAGATCCCATACACTCCTTGTCCTCTTGGTTAATCCATGACCCTGTTAGCTAGATTTTCATTACAAAGTATTATTCATAGCTGCTGTTTTCATGAAGCAGCTGGAAAAAACAAGTGAGATTTATGTTCCTTTTTAAGTTGCTTGCAATAATTAGCGTTGTTAAATCTTGTCTCTGAAAGAACCGACTGATTTCTCAGTTTTGTTTTGTTTCTTAATAAATACAGAAGCTACAAAGTGACCTACAAGCACCAGTCAGGCCTGGGCCAGAACAGTATGTGCTCCATATGCTATGCAAAATGTGGTTTAGATGAGTAAATAATCTTAAGTTCTCCAAACAGCATTTTAAAAGTAAATGATGGTTGTGTTAAATGGTTTTAATAACTGTACTCTACATTATTCTTCTCCAACCTGAAGTCAGACAGGACTTCTTTTTTAGAACAGGAACAAAACTGAGAACCAGATCAGACCTCCACAGCTGACTTCCTAGCTTGACCATTTATACTGCCTCCAACTATTATGAAAGTCCTGACCCGTGTCAGGCATTCAAACACAAACTCACAAAATCAGGGCTTGTGGTTTGCTCTCATCTCTGCATCATTTACTTTTCCCACTCATTCCATCCTCAACCACAGCTTGCTGTATTGACAATCCAGATACTTATTTTAAATAAGTAAACACAATGAGCTCCTCAACCCAAGTTTGCCATTTTACAACATGTGCTGCTTTTCAGAGCCTGATCCAACAAACCTGCTTCATGACAGCACCAAATAAACACTCTCTAAAAATATTTTCATTCACAGATTTGTTTTTTTTTTTGTGTGTGGTCAGTTTTGTATCTCATCAGTCTTACAGTGTTTTTGTTGATGTAGGGGCCAACATCCTGGCAGTATAGGTCTCCTTAGTGCAATGGGAAAGACAAGATGAAATGCCATGGACAATGACAGAACTTAGCCTTACTGGTTCTACAAGAGGGGACTGATGTTGAGCAGACATTCAGCTGACATAGAGGATGCAAGAAAAAGATAAGCTGCTCTAGGAAAGATGACATCATGCCATGCATAGAAAGGATACAGTAACAATATACTAAGTGTATAATGAGAAAGGGTACAAAACAAAGACAGGGAGAAGGCTAAACCTGTAACATTATGAACTTTTATAACTAGAGAAAGGAAAAGTTAAGGAAGATAGGCAAACAAACATGATGGAGCTGGGGAAGGAGTCTGGAGTAATGTGCAGAAGACAGCTGCAATAGCTATCAAAAAACTCTATGTACTTCTTCGCTCTGTGTGTGATAAAAGACTAACAACTTTGATATCAATGATAAAATCCCAGGGCATTGAATTAAATACATAGACATATCAACTTAAATCATTCTTGGGTAAAACAGGAAAGTGGCATGCAATGGGATGGGGATTTAGTGTTTGGAAGTATAAAGGCCTATATCTCAGGACAAAAGTGACACTGCCTGAGGAGCAGCTAGCTGCAAAGCTGAGAATCCAAGAATGACCTAAAAGTGATTGCAGGTAATAGTGTGATGTTACTGAGCAATGCAGGAGAAGGGTCACAGGCATAATGCCATGTCAAAACAACCACAGTGAATGTAGTTTGAGTTGTTCAAGTCTCCACAGATTAGAAAGTAGACAGACAAATTAAAGGAAATACAAATAAGGATAATAAAAATGATCTAAGGAGAAAATAAGAGAGCTAAATTAATATAGTCTATAAATGAGAAGACTCCTGGGCTGAGATCCAACTATAAATACCTTCGAGGTACTGCATGTAGAGGAAAGTAATTAATCTAGCTCATAAGATAGTAGGACAAGAAGCAATTGCTTGAATGGAGGAATGGAAAAATTCAGGGTTTATCATCAGGAAAAAAGTTATTTCAAGAGACACATCTGCTCAACAGGGCAGACTCCCAAGGTGGTAGCCAAAGTACACTTACTGTATGCAACCAACAGGATGAATAAGGAAGGGGCTCTGGGAAGTGCTGCAGTCACAGCTTTCTACGCTCCAAAAAGATCACCATGGTCCAACTTACTGATCTTTTAGTCTCTCTCTTTATGGGTTATCTGAAAGAATTCTCCTCTATTAAAAACAACCAAACAAAAAACAACCAAACCCAACCAACCATACCAACACAAAACAAACAAAAACCCCCAATAAAATACCCCCAAATCTATATATTCATGTGGTGACAATACATCCACACCAGAGCTCTGAAATGGGGGTGTGCAGAACTCCAAAGTGCAGTGAAGAAAATGAAAACCTCACTAAATCTCTTCTGGCTTTCAGTGGTGTGTGCAACATGAATCTGATGGGTACCAGGCAGGACAGTGTCAGCAAGACAAAACCTGCTGATCCAGCTGGCAGATTGTTTGGAGTATCTCAACATCAAGGTCAAAGACTGAAGTGGGAACTACCTCTTCTGATACTCATGGTCTTCAGCCTTGTGTAAAAGAGATTCTGAATGGAAGCTTTCAATGCCACTGCATAAATCATGCACTTTGATTTAAGATTACCTGAAACCCAGCACCAGCAGTACTTAACAACCCTCAGGAGCTCTCAAATACACTTGCATTAAGAAAATAAAACGAAAATCCCCAAACATTTGCAGCACGCCTTACAATTTTCAATGACAAATGTGTACACACAAATGTGAGGAATATAAAACCCAAGTACCATTACACCCCCCTTAAACATATCCCATCCCAACTGCACTCACCAATCGGGACTTCTGTCCCCTCCTCAATGTAGATGGGCAGTGGTGATTCCTCCATAGGATGAGGCACTGATGGAAAGTAATGAATTGTGGTAGTATTTGTCGCAAAGTGACTACAATAAGATGGTCCCTCTCTTATCATTACAACTACACATGGCTGGTTACTGTCACAAAGAGTCCTTTCTCAAAGTGGTCACCTCCTGCCACAGTGACTGGTCCAAGCCATAGTCTTGAGGGGTTAATCCCCACCAAGCAATCACCGTCACAGGAGTCAACCTCCTCGGAAGAGGGCCTAAGAGAGGTCCCTGTCCTGGATGCTTCATGATCCTGCCATTTCACTATAGCCTTGCTAATCCTGACCCTGGTGGAGTTTAACTCTTTTGGAAACTCACATAGTTGTAGAAGCCAAGGGGAGCCAATGCACAGACAGGCACAGACAGAGTTATCAAGTCAAAGTTGTAATACTTCATGCACAGAACCAGAAGAGAGAGGCTCTGATGCTCAAAGCTTGCTGTTAGCTGTTGAAAAGCCACAGCAGGTGATGGAAGGCTGCACTGCAAATGGCCTCTGGACCACAAAACTTTTCATCACTCATTCATTTTGGAATATGTGTATTGGACTTGGGAAGCTCCCAATTATTTATTTGTGATACTGCAATCTCCAGACAAAACTCTGAAGATCTGTGCTGCACTGTTATTCTGCGGTTTCTAGACACCATACAGTCACTGCTGCAGCGTTCATCTGTTTGTGGTGTTCTCCGTTTGGGAGCTTCTTCCCTTAAAGGTGGTTTTGTTGCACAATTTCCCATTTGAAAATCTCAGGGAGCATGTGCTTTGCAGGCTTTTCAAGAGGTTTGAATTTCCTGTGCGAGAACAAAATAATAATGAACTACAAATGTTGAAAATGGCCTTCTGGAATTCTTCCTCCTTCGTCACCTTTTAAAAATGATGAGGTGCTTTCTCAAAGATACAAACTCTTAAGTTAGCCTCAGCTAGGATTCCAGCTGCAGGGAAGGACAATTCTTTAAGTCTTTGTGGGGTAGCCTTCAATTTCTGCTGGCCCTTTCCCTCCTCCCCTCCCACCCCCCAGATTGTCTTACGATATCCATAAAACCAGCCAAAGAACACTTGTGGTTTGAAGCTATTATATAAAGCATCTTACAATGTTTCTGCTAGAAATACAACCAGAATAAAGTGTTTTCAATAGATGCTTAACTAGCAACAGGCTTAACGTTAAACTCAAAGCTGGCGCTTTGCGGGATGCAAAGGGCTTCCAGGTCCCTCACCTAAGCCCACTCCTCACTCATGTAGAAGATGAGGGGAAGCACAGGGGAGAGGAAGAGCAGAACACAATCGCCTACAGAACTACCATACAAGCCACAGAAACCATGGTCTACCAGGGTGCCTTGCGCAAGCCGCTTTTATCTAGAAGCTGAACTAACATTCCAGCTCAACAATAGCGAGAACACATTTGTTACCACACGGCGTTTTGCTACACATTAACCAGCAGCTGCTACGCAAGCATAATGGAGTGCTGCAATCCCAAGATACAGGTTATTTTTCAAGGGGAAAAAAATAAATAAATAAATTTAAAATGTTGACTTATGGGAGATCAGCCTGAGGTGAGCGCTCGTGTGGGCTTTGCCATGCCACCGGACGCGGTACATGCTTGGGAGTTATGTGCAAAGCGGGCCCTGCATTGGGAGCAATGCAGTCCTTTTCCTTGCCAAGCTAATTTTGCATTAAGGCAATGAGTGTCTTCACCTACACAGCCCCTTGAAACATTTCATCAGGTTTATCTACTAGGAAGAAACACCAGAGTAGAACTTCCTATGCTACTCAAAAAGGTGTCAAATCTGCAATCTGCAAGCAAACCAGGTCACTCGATGGTGTGGTAAAAAAAGCCAACTGTTGTATTTTGATGACACTCAGCTTTCTTGGTCTCATGAAGAATACTGTACCAGGCTCACCTAGACCGAGCAGTCAGTCTGGAGCCAAATGCTTCCACAAAACATTTGCATCAGTATTCACCAATGGCTGGTGGCATCTACTCTTATTTTAATGGGCATCACCATAAGTAGTAGAAAAAGCCTGAAATACCTATAGGGTATTTGAGGTCAAACACACATCCACACACTCTCTTACCCACTCATACACATGCACACAGACAAACGGCTCTATAGGCAGAACTTGGATTGTGTAGGATCCAAGGCAGAGAAGCTGTCTTCTGTCACAAGGTTTGGGAATCAAGGACCCTGGGGTGCTAAAATAGGCTCTTACTTACAGGTCTCCTTTGCTTTGGGCAAACCACTTTAACGCTATCCCTCCAGGATTTACACATCAGCTTTATGGGCATGCTGCTTAAATGTCTGCAAAGTGCTTTGTGATCGTTTCTAAACTCTGCAGTGATATGCACAGAAGAACTGCAGAGATAGATTTGAGGCAACAGTTGCTGAGCATTATTACTGTATAACTACAGCCTATTTTTACATGCTCTATACTTGGTTTCTATAAACAGATGGCAAATGTTCAGTATTTGAACGCTTTAATGAGCTTTATAACCCTTTCATGATTTCATAAACAAGCATAAATAACACTTACATGAACAAGAGTCTCTCCTGAATGGATTTTCTCTTCCTGTTTGGAAAAAAAAAAAAAAAAAAAAAGAAAAAAAAGAAAGAGAAAAAGAAAAGGCAAAAAAATATTTTAAAGGAAAAAAATTGTTCTAGCAAGGCAAGTCAAACATGTTTCAATGTTATCATGCATTGTGTTTTCTGAATTTCATCAACATGAACTTATATTTGAAGATCATCAAGACACTGAATGCAGTAACCAGTGCCAAAACAGGAGATTATTTCTCGCTTGTTTCATCCTATGTAAAACATCACAGAAAATTTGATTATATCTGTCTCAGGAGCAAGGAAATTGCACTGCAGCAGTGAAATAAAATGCAAATACAATGTGATCTGAAGGGGAGAAAAAAAAAAAAAAAAAAGGAAGAACTTTACACTACATTCCAGCTCAGTGATAACCCTGCATATCTCACTGTATGGCTGCTCTCCTACCTCTGGGCAGCCTACCTACAACACCGTAAAGCAGGGCGCTCCTGCTGTGTTTTGGCACAGCGTCATTGTTTTTCCACACCAGCACTCAAGCACCGACTGTGTTCAAACACAGGTTGGGCACTCACAAGGCGCTGCTCAAAGCTGTGAGCATTCTGGGTGACAGAGAACCACAACAGGAAGCACAGTAACTGCTAAAATGCACAAGCCTTCCCAAGAGTCCATGGTTCTAACAGCCACCCTTCTGTGGCTGCGTGCCACCCACTCTGCTGCCTCCCACCTAAAGCTCGCTGGCAGGACGTGGGCTTGATTCACATTCCCCTTCCACCAACTTAGCTGATGGGTTTGGTGGATGCTCTTAGAGAGTTAGCACTGAGCATTTTTTGGCTGTTTTAAGTCTACATGCATTGGAAAACAGAGACTGATGTAAATACAGAAAATGCTGTAGGACATCAGCCACAGTTTCAGTCACAGACTGGCAGCATGATAGCCTTTCTGATGGCAGATTTGTGGGATAAAAAAAGAACAATGAAGAGTGCCAGTTTCACTTAATTTCTACCATGTTATCTTATATCAATATTAGCTAGCCTGTAAGCTATTTAAAGGGTATTGCCCAGACTTTATATGCCTTGGGATGATATTCAGCTAGCACAAATCAATTAAATCCATGGCACTACAACAGCTGAGGATTCAAGCAAATATGCATGTATGGAAGAAATTCAACAAATACTAAATCACTGCATTTTCACCCTCATGCTTTTCTTCCAAATGCCAAGGACCCAAGCCCACAACCAGCCACGCCCCTCCAAGACTGGCATTAGAACAAAACTGAGTTCTGTGTACAAACCACTTAAGAGGACTGGACACAGGGTTACTTTAAAAAACATAATCCTGATCCATTCCTGTCATGTAAATTAAGTTAGTGATGAGAAGTAGTTAAAGGCACTAATCCTACTGGGTAATCTATTCAAAGCTGTACTTCTTAAATGACCTGCAATTTATTAGTATGGCCAATCAAATAAGCACTACTTGCAAAAGGCTTTTACCACCATGTCTCTCCCATTCATTTTTATGTGCTGTAATGTGGTAAAATTTGAAAGAAACAAATCAGCATAATCTTTTCAGAGTCATTTGCCAGCATGATTAAAAGCCTGGGTTGGGCACCACTGCAGAGACAGACTCCCCTTACTAGTGGAACTGGCAGTGCTGCTGTCAGGGCATTGGAGCAAAACTACAAGGCACTGGAATAATTAAAACAATAAAGGATTGCTGCTAAGTCTTGAGGTGCATTGACAAAAATCCTGGGAGCATCACTTGCCTGGGAAACATAGTAGCCTGCTGAAAGGCTTGTGTCTGAGAGACTCTTTGGAAAAACCTATCCCACAGGACTTGGCTAGAAGCCACTAAGATGGAGCTCAGTCTTGGTCAGGCAGAGTATCGATTTAAGGAAAACTCACTGAAATACTTGCAGTGATTAGCTGTAAGACAAGATCCTTGCTGAGGCTTTACAAACAGAACCACGCTCAGGCATGAGAGGTTTCCCAAGCACTGTGCAGCAAGAGTAAGCCAATACAAAGTGTCTTACAATTTTATCAGGGCAATGTCACACCTTCATACTGCACTTCACACACATTGAAGCCTCCTGCCACAGCGTTTCACCTCTGACATTTAAGAAACTTCCAGGTGATCCACCTGAAAGCTACAAATTAGTGACCACCACCAAAGGGCTGTAACTCAAATTTTGCTCTTGTTTACAACAAAGGAAAACAAAATTAAAAGCAGTAACATTTGAACCATTCCAAATTTCTATTGGATTCTAGACCAAGACCACTAAACAAACAAAAAAGAATCCCCAGGATTTTGATCTAGCACCCCCATGAATGTGAGCCGCCTTGAAATTTCACGGTGCCACCTGCAATCCCCTGCTTTTTGCAAAATATGATAGAAAATACGCCTAAACCCACATAGCAAAAGCAGCAGGTTAACGAATGACATCACGAAGCGCCCTGTCCCGGCCCTGGGGTCCGGTCCCGCCCCAGCCGCAGGGCAGCCCCGAGTCCCCAGGGCGAGGGACAGGCGTCTGTCGCCCTCCAGTGGGTACAGCCTTAAAGCCGCCTAAACCGGGAGAGAGATGTGAAGGGGAAGGGACAGAGAAGGTGAGAGGCAGGCAAATAGAGAAGGCGGGGGGAGCAAAGCAGAGAAGAGGCAGATGAAGAGGAAACATGAAGATGCTATCTCCGTATGTGCCAAAAATAGTTTCCAGTGTCAGTTTAACCAGGGTAACAAAGACATCCTCCCGCTATGCTTGTGCTTCAGCTTCAACTCACTGAGGGCAAGGGACACTGTCATGCTGCTGGCTGCCTCGACTGCTCACACATTTTGTTTCAAAAAAAAAACAAAAACCCAGTGGAATCTTTCCATAACACTCATCCGAAGGCAGGCAATGCCAAAAAGCAGCGAGCCTGCCCAAAAGCAGATCTGGAGGTAAACACTGTAAACAACCATGAAGGTTTTCACCAAAGAAGCCTCTCCTCCCCGAATTCCACAGCAGCAGGTTTTAACGAGCTGATTTATCCTCAGACCTAGAGCCATAAAATCTAAACCGGTAGCAACTGTCACCTGAGCTCCGATTTACAAAGCTGATGGCACGTCCCCCCAGTCAGGCCTGCCTCATGTTGGGTTTTGGGTGGGTTTTTTTGCTAGTCCAAAACTCAAAACATTGTGACATGCAAGCAATAATGAAAAAAAAAGCCTGCAGTTACCAAAATAGCACTATCAACGTAACCAGCTCCCCTCGGCACATTTTCTTAATGCCTTTCCCAATACGGTTAAAAAAATAGGAACAACAACCCCCAAAAAATCTCCATCTTTACACCTTGGCACAAACTGTGCTGAAATACGTGCAGGGTTGTATTTCTTCATGTTTATCTGGATCCTCTCCCCATACTTCCCCCTCCACCTCCCCATCGGTGCTCTCCTTTAAACGTAGTTCTTACTAAACAACAGAAATCAGCCTTTACCAGCTCTAAATATAAAGTTTTGCCACTCACAGAGCTGCCTAAGGAAAACACAGCTCGCTTTTTGCTTCATAAATAACACATACTCTGCACACTTCTTCGCCTGTATGAAATGAATTCTCACATGTTCTTATATGGAAACCTTTCAAGTCCTCCCACGTGCCGCCCAGCACATCAAGCAGAGATGGACATTCATTATCTTAAAGCCAGCGGGTGAATTTCGGATCCAAGTTACCCCAAAACAAACCCAGAATTACCACCCCTTCGCACCAAGCGGAGCTCAGTAACCTGCCCTGTGCAGTCCCTGTGTTTTATTTCCAAGCCCCGATCACTGCTTTGATTTCAGCATGCTGAGACACAAGCAAATAAAAGGAAAACCAGGGGATGAAAAAGACAGAAGCAGCAGCAGTGTTACCCACCAGGTAGGCCCATTAGCATCGGATGCAGTATTGCCTGTACCAGCCTCTTCACTTGAGGTTAGCGCACGGCAGCCACAAAAAATACAGCGGGGAGGGGCGGGAAGGAGAGAAAAACAAAAGGGCAAAAATAGCCGTGGAGAGAAGCGTGCTCCGTAGATGAGCTGGAGGACCGCCAGCAAGTGGGTAATTGCTGCAAACTGTTATCGCGAAAAAAAGTTCACGTAAGGTGGGGGGAGAAGGGGGGAGGTAACAGGGGGGGATGAAACCCTAAGAGGGGGAAGAAGTCCACAGAGGTGAAGAGACAGCTGGGGAGCAGCGGGGATTGAAAGAAGAAGGAATACATAAATAAATAGAGGGGGGGGGGGGGAAAGGGAAAGCACGCCCGGGAGCACCCCTGAGGCAGCGCGGACAAAGGGAGGACGCCGATGCTGCCCGGCCCGGCCCGGTTCGGCTCCGCTGGGCGCAGAGCGACCGTCCTTTGTTCGTCGCGGCAGAGGGAGCGATCCGCGCCGCTCCGCACCAGCCCCGCTGCCGCTGCCGGAGCAGCCGCAGCCCTGCCGCCCGCCCGCCAGCTAGCCCGGGAGGCGCCGGTACCTGCGTCCGCTGGCCGCGGTGCCTGCGCGCCGCTGCGCCCCTGCGGCCGTGCGGCGCGTCCGGCGGAGCGGTGCGGCGCGACTAGCAGCGCCGAGCGGGAGGAAACTGTAATTTATAAGCGCTTTCTTCCTGACCTCTCGTGTCTGTTGTCTAATGAGGGAGCTTTGAGCATCACCCATCCTGCTGAGTGGAAAAACACCGGCACGGCCTCTTCTTTGCTGGGGAGGGGGGAGCCTAAAGGAAGGGGTGTGGGGGAGGAGGGGCCATGCCGCAGACACGGCGGCGGAGCCCGGGCTGGCAGGCGGCCGCGGGGCGGCGGGGAGGGGTGGGCGGGTGCGGGGCAGCGGCCGCTGCAGCCCGGGGGCGGCCCGGGCCGCCCGCCTTCCCCGCGGCTGCCCCCGAGCCGGCCCGGCAGGAGCCGGCCCTCGTCCCGCGGCTGCCGGGGCGGGGAACGCAGCGGGGGCTGCCTGCTGCGGCTCTCTTCTCTTTAATTTTTGATTTCTGTACATTTCTTTTCCTAAATCATGATTTTTGGTTTTTTTTTTTTTTTTTTTTTTTTAATCTTCACACAAAGAGCGCCCTTCTCGCAGACAAAGCATCCCCCGGCGTTGCCACCGGCGCTGCCCGTGCCTGTGCCCGGACTCTGGTTTTGCTCCTCCGCGGCCACGTTCTCCCTCCGGGCGGATGGCGGGGATTCGGACTCTGGACCCGGTATCGCTCGGCCAGGCATTTGGGGCATTTACCCGTCTCCTGCCGGGGAAGGAAACGAGAGGGTGGCCGGGCAGGTGCCTGGGAGACCGGGATTTAGCCGCATTCTCTGTCTCCTCCCAAAGGAGCAACTCCCCAGCACCGGTCAGTCCCGCTCAGAGATGGAGAACAAAGTACGGCAGGGGCGACTGGTAGGAGAAAGGTGCTGGGCAACGTTTTGTCCTGCGATGTGTTTTATTGCACCGAAAGCCCCTGTTTTTCTCCTGCAGGCGAACGGGTCTGTGCCTCAAACATGGCTTTGCTCTCCTAACCGCATCTCCTCTAGTTCTGTTAATGGAAGGATACAGCAGCACACACGCTGGCCGGGCATTTTTATACGACCCCTGCTGAAGGCTTAGGCACTCTGTGCTACAAAATACTGCTTGCATTGAGGGGGCAGAGTAATGGGGGGAAGCAGGTTTTTGGCCATCTGTGCTTCGAGGAAGTCCCACAGTGCTAACCTTATACCGGGAATAGTGGAGATGGACCAAAGAAAAGCAAACAGTCCTCACAGCCATGCTCTTCCAGGCTTTCCTAGACGCGAGACCCCACCTTCCTACACCACAGCAGTCACTAGGCGACACACCTTTGAAGCCATCGCCCATGCATAGGCTGCCGGGGGATCAAATTCCATCACAGCAGCCTCCAAGGAGATCTCTAGACCCCCTCCACTGGTTCATGCAAAACCGCAGAGAGCTGCACCCCTTCTGCACAGTCCTTGCTGGCAGCACAGCATGCCAAATACCGTGTGCCACAGTCATGCACGCAATTTTCCCTGACTCCAGTGCACTCTGGTTTCCCAGTATCCGAGCTGATTTGCGAAGTAAGTCTCGTAACCGGAACATAGATACAGGTATAGGATATATGCAGCTAATTGATAACATATCTCCTCTAAACAGCCTGGTTTAAACTGATAACATGCTGCCACCTATGTCTTCTGATTCAGGTTTCTATCGTACTGCAGCTTGGGATTCGTAGGCATCCTTTGCTAAAGCATTCTGTGAGATTCCATGGGGGACCACAAACAGGCAGCTCTGGCTGCACTGGGGAGTGAAGCAAAGCCTTCCACACCCTTGCAGCCGCTTGTTCAGTCGTGGTGAGGATGTCTCAATGCTGATTAGGAACCAGCAGTCACATTGGTGAAGTGTAAGTAGTGGCTGGAGCCTCATCTGTGCTCAGGATCCTGCCAGCACAGCTGTACCACTGACAGCAGTGGAATATTTTCCTCAAGTTCTCTAGGGGAATCAAAGCCTGTATTTTCTGTCTCTGGCTCTGCCTTGTTCTCCTGCTCTTCACTCAATAAAAAAACAAAACAGCCAAACAAAGAAACCCAAGCAAACAAAAAAACCCCAGTCACACAAAGCACATGGTTGCTGTCTGTTGTTTTGGTGCTTTGTTGTTTGTGGGTTTTTTTTGGTGGGATTTTTTTGTTTGTTTGTTTGTTTGCTTGCTTTTAAAAAAAACGTTTTGGGGAGAAAAAGCCAACAGCCAAAGCTGTTTTGAAGTCAGAAGCATGTAAACAGTACCTGGAACTAAGTGGAATAATAATAATAATAATAATAATAATAATTAGTCCTTTTGTATCATAAATAAGCATATGGCTGTCTGCTGTTTTGTTACGAGACAGCACAACTTCTGAGAATAAGCCACGAGGATGATCAGAAGGCTGAAGCACCTCTCCTATGGAGACAGAGAGTTGGGGCTATTCAGTCTGGAGAAGAGAAGGCTCCAAGGAGACCTTATTGTAGCCTTCCAGCATCTTAACGGGATCTACAGGAAAGCTGGGGAGGGTCTTTTTAGGGTGTCAGGTGATTATAGGACTAGGAGGAATGGAGCAAAAATAGAAATGGGTAGATTCAGATTGGATGTTAGGAAGTTCTTCCCCATGAAGGTGGTGAGACACTGGAACAGGTTGCCCAGGGAGGTGGTAGGAGCTTCATCCCTGGAGGTTTTTAAGGCCAGGCTGAATGTGGCTCTGGGCAACCTGATCTGGTGAGAGGTGTCCCTGCCCATGGCAGTGGGGTTGGAACTGGATGATCCTTGAGGTCCCTTCCAACCCTAACAATTCTAGGATTCTGTGATTTGGAGGAACTCTGCCTTCAGCTGCAGCAGCATATGGCAGCACTAATGCCTCTGGCTCCTCTGTCTCTCTTACATAACAAAATCACAAGTTAGAGCCCAAATTGCAAAGCATAAGCATGTGCACAATATTAAGCATATAAATGGTGCCTGAAACTGCCATCCTTTTTCCTCTAATCTCTTAGTACTTTTACTTCTGCAGTTCTGTTGATTTCAGTGTGCCATTTGTAGTGTAATCAAGAGTGACCCCTTAAAAACCCCACCATGAAGGCATTACCCCAAGCTTAACTCAGGCCAGAAATCACTCCTGTTGCAGGCAGGCGTAGTTCAAACGACTTGCACAGCAGACCAAGAGTGTATCCAGCATTATGATACTATGGAGAGCAGAATATCATGTTGTCCTGGCTGCTCTGCAGAGCAGGCTTTCACACCCCAGCACAATGCACGGGTTAGCAATCACCTTCCTTTGCATTCCCCCTCTTTCTTAGAGATTGTTTGTTTCTGTTAACATGCTGAGCTGTTTCTGGAGTTTGAAGGTGTTGCGTGCTGATACAGTGCACACCTCTTGTATCTGTTTAATCCAATAACAGAACTCTTTTTTAATCTCCATGTCTGGGTCACAGGGTTTAAAAAAGACTCTGGGCCAAATCCCCAGCTTGGCTACAATGCATGGAAATCTACTGAGAAGGCATAGAAGCCAGAAGAGATTCACTGTATTTACACCCTGTTAAAGAGGTCTCGAGGGCCAGGGATGCGAGTGCCTAATTTCACAGATGGATGCATATTAACACAAGCATATAGCACAGATCAGATTCCTATCAGGTGAGGTGGAGGGAGGGATATCACACCAGGGTCTAAAATATGCTCATCAGCAAATTCTTGTTCATTTTAAAATCAAAATGGATTTAACCTGTCTTCCTTTTCATCCAGGATGAAAACTTGTTTCTTTTCAATGTGTGGCAGCTAAAGGTAATATGATGTCTTCTGGACTGAGGACCAAGGCATAGCAAGAGCATGGAAAAGGTTTTGCAGGGATTGGGAAGATTTTTACATATAAAAAGGTGATCTGGCACAAACCCCAGCAGAAGAAGGGACAAGTGGACATCACTGTCTGTAAAGAAAGATGTGAACAGGAATGGCAAAAAGATGGCCTGAATAAGTCCATTGCATTAATGCTTCTCCAAAGAGAAATTCCTTCAACAAAGATACCTTCAGGGTTCTCTTCTGCATAGCAAAGGATCTTGAGCTTACAAAAGAGAGGCAGATTTTGTAAGGGATTTGCACATCATGCAGTGACTCTGGATTGCAGATTTTAGTCATCACTAAACCAGGGACTAAAATCATTGCTGTTGCTATTACATACCAGGATATCTCACTAATCCATGAAATCCACTAAGTTGCTGTACTTTTAGTCTGTGTTTATTTTGGATGAAATTATGGCTTGGACAGATAATTTTTCTTAGTTTATCCACTTAAATCATATATAAATAAGATATCAAAGAGAAATCAAAATATGACCTGGGTTTTTAGTACACTCTCCACCATGTGAAACTGACAGTGACGAAGTCCTGCACCCAGTTTACAAGTCAAACACGAAGGCAAACTCAAAAGCACTGATCTTCTTGAAAAGTAGCCCAAATGGTCTTTAAATTATCTCAATTAAAATCTACAGGTGGCCTATTTTGCTTATATTTGAGACTGCCCAGCCATTATGGGATTGTCTCCACTGGCCCTTTCCTTACACCAAGCTAAATACTTGTTCATTTGAGGCATTTAGCAAGTCTGAAAGTCTGGAGTGCCTCATTTCAGAACACCAGTCAAGTTTAGAGATGCTTGTTCCTTTCCATGGGCTGCTTCCTGAAGTGAGCAGCAAGCCCAGAGGAACTACACAGCCTGGAACCAAAGTGGTCCCACTGGCTTGTAGAGAAAGTGAAGCATCTCAAGCTAATTGACAGTCAGATACCTAGAAATAGAAAACTCTAATATATCCAAAGGGATCCACTGGGATTCTGAAGAGCTTCTGGGCAATTTAAAGTCCTTGAAAGGAATGCAATATAGAATGAAAGAAAAATAGGTATTATTAAAGAACGCCTCCAAACTGAAAGCCAGCTGGTTTCATGAAAATGAATTAAACCCCAATACCAGGTACTGTCTCCTGCTGGATGCTGTATGCACTGTATGTTTTGCATTTTTGAAGTCACTCCTAAAGCAGTGGGGTGTTTTTTTTGTCACTGTTGCTATTGGGAGGTAGAGTAAAAGAAGTATGTGTAAATGAGGCTAAAGCAATCTAATTTTAAAACCCCAAACCACCTTAACAACGTGCTTTCATCCTCAATTCATGGCCAGTCATTTAGGATCCATTTTCATTTTATATATACATATATATATAATTTATATTAAAATATATTTATATATTATATATAATTTATTATAGATATTTTCTTTTTTAAGATAAAAATTCAGAAAGGATTTTTGAAGGGTGACTGTTTCCCTTTAAGATTAATGATAAACACACTTGTGTGTTCAAGGGAGAATAGATCCAGTGTTATGTAACGGGATAAAGAAACAAAATCCTTTTTCCTTGAATTAAAATAACCATTTTGTGTGTGGATTTTAGGCAATCGCTGGCAACTCGGGCAACCCATTTCCTTTCACAATGGCCTTGCACAGGCTAAAATCGGCAGCTTGAAACTTTTCAAGAGAATCATCACCGTTAAAGACAGTAAACGTTTGTTTATTCGGTTCAACGACAACTTTGCCCTTAGAGGATTGTTCCCTCCCCTGCCCCCGCCTCCCGAGGAAAATTCTGCAGTACTTGCCCTCTCCAAAAAAAAAAAAAAAAATCCAAATTTGGGCTCATCTTTTTATTTCATGTGGTATTAGTAAATCCAAATATTGCACATCCCAGGTTTTTCCTCTTTAATCCTCTTACCTTGTACTAGATGTATGGTAATTTATCTCTTTGAATCATTTTATTTGCCTGAGCTGTTACATAATAGTTCTTAGAAAAATCTTGCAATGCTTGCCTAAATTTGCCAAAAATGGGACAAAAATCATCAGGTAATGGCTTTTGAAAATGTTGACATTGGTGGTTGTTTTGTTTTTGTTGGGTTTTTTTTTTTTGCTGGCTCAATTGCATAGGAGATTAAGAGAGAAAAAAAAAAGGCACAAAAGAAAATCATTTTGTACCATTGAATCTGCATTTTCCACTTCTGTGTTTGACAAAACCACTCATACCAGAACTTCTGCATCAGAATTCGATACATAAAGTTCCTCTTTACCACGTGAATTCAATTTTCCAAAAGAAGGCAAATGATTCTATTAATAACCGAGGTACAAGCCCTGAAAAGGCAAAGTCTCTGAATGTGCTTGCTGCAAAAAAAAAAATGTCATCTTGTTGGATCTAATTCTGGAGTCATTATTTGACACAATGCAGAACAGCTCAAGATTTGCATAGAAAGGCACTGCTGAGTTAAGGTGATACTCACTCTTGCATGAAAGAAGCATGGATGCGCTTTCCTGAGCTACTCAGACCTTTGCATGCAGACCAGAGTAAATCCTTCTTATGCTGGCATGTCTTTGCACATGTCCACACTTAACAGTTTCCGTACTGAAAGGAAAGCTTCAAGTCTGAGCAGTTTCAGTGACATTCCCACAGTTGGGAAAGCCTCTGTTCGTGCTACTCCAGCAGTACAAGACATTCTTGGAGATGATGCACATTTTGAACACGCCTCTTTCCCTTCTAATAACATACCTACCACACTACAGCTAAATATTCTGCTCATGGGAACCTGCAGAAAGATTTCCTTGGGCTCACAAACAAAACAACTCCTGCAAAGCCAAGATGGTTACGCTGACGCTGCAAAGGTGATATGAGAGTTAGGAAGCCATAGGAAACATAGGCCAGGATTTTAGGAAGAAACTGCGGCATCCCCACTGAAAGAACTAAAATGTTCATAAGGTTCTGAGGCTACCATACAGAACCACTTCCATTTGGAGCTGGCCACTGAGCTGGACAGGCTTGGCCTGACCACATCCCAAGTGACAACAGGCATCTCAGTGGAAAATAGTCCAGAAATGTATGCAGTCGAGCCCTCTCAACTTCTGTGAGTGATCTAGACAAGCTGATAGATCAAACTCACCAATGAGGAGTAAGAGTGATCACGAATGAATTCTTACGTGCCGTGCCCATAGGTCTTTCTATTTGCTTCTGGGTCTCTCTGCTCCCTTCCTTCTCAAAGTGATGGTGGAACATTTACAGAGTGCGTATAAAAAAACCTCTTTTGAAGTATCTAGTTTATTCTGACAAATTACACTGGCAGGTGTAGGCAAACAGTAATAGAAAGCATTATAATCAGGTACATCAGGTAGTGATAGGACTAGGGGGAACAGAATGAAGCTGGAAATGGGGAGATTCAGGCTAGATGTGAGGAGGAAGTTCTTCACCATGAGAGTGGTGAAGCCATGGAATGGGTTATCCAGGGAGGTGGTTGAGGCCCCGTCCCTGGAGGTGTTTAAGACCAGGCTGGACGAGGCTCTGGCCAGCCTGATCTAGTGTAGGGTGTCCCTGCCCATGGCAGGGGAGTTGGAACTAGATGATCCTTGTGGTCCCTTCCAACCCTGACTGATTCTATGATTCTATAAGAAACAAAAACATTCCCAGGTGCATGCTTTCACCAGTTCAGATGGATAGAATTTCTAGCTAGGTGAACTGATGCACTGCAAGCAGAGGGGGAAAGGACATCAAATGCTTGAGCATCCAGAAGAAACAGAGAATTTCAAATACACCTCTGGCTATCCAGTAACTGCTCATCCAGTTACGTGACTTTAATTAACAAAACTGGAAAGCAAGCATGTAATATCAACTTGAAAACACAGCACTTCGGTTTTCCAGGCTACCAGTCCAAATGCAAAACAAATTGCTTGCATCTGGTGGCAGGGGAGGCAGAGCTGACTGTGGGAGCTTCACTTTTAACTGTCAGAGCGATGTAGCAGTAGCCACTGTACTACCCACTTACGGAGGTTCAGACAGCTCCTGGCATGCCCATGCCTGCCATCCTCTGGCACAGCCTGGGCACAAACACTTCAAGTATTACCCACATGCTCCGAGGAGGATGCCTTGGCTTTCACCTCTGCAGCAGCACAGTCACTCTGGAGGGCAGCAACGCTACTGAGGAGAGGCCAGCAGCTTGCAGGCTTGGGTGACCTTGAGCCTCCCTAAGCAGTTACCTTTTCTGGGCCTTTGGCATGCTCTCAAGTGATCTTTCAGACAGAATCTCTGCTGCCTAAAATAAATTCAGCAATATTCACAGTGGCATCCCTGCACTTCTCTTTTGGGATACCTGACTCCTATCTCCCAACCTGGGCAGATACAAGTTTTGGAAAGTCTACCCAGGTGCTTCCTGGGCAGCGAGCTCCTGACCTGGCCCAAGGCCAGGGTGACTTGGTGTTGTTAGCAGGAAAGGCAGAATTTTAGGGCTGGGAATTTTGTCTCCCATCCCTGTATGCTGATGGTGTGCCTATCTGCTGGGTATTTAGAGACAGCTGTAACAATGGTATGTTTACAAGACATTTCCTCCCTCTCTCCCTCCTGAAAGGCTGACCCATTTAGGAAGAAGAGAAGCTGGAACGTGGGAGATTTCTTCTCTGACCTTTTCCATCCTTCCGTGTAGGGTCTATGGCACAAGGGGCTGGGGGCTAGGGACAGAGCTGCAAAGCAACACATCCCTGTGAGCCACATGGCTTCAGAACAAGCAAACACAGATGCTAAGGAGATAAAAAAGCCCCAAAGCCCATGCAGTGGCACCTTCACCCTGCCTGGCCAAAGCTTTCACATAGACATTGTATCTCCAGCCTTCATCTTGAAGGCTTAGTGCATGTTCATCAAGTCTCTCTCCTTTTTTCTGGCTGGGCTTATACAGGGGAGTTGACAGGACTGATGGACACAGTCCAGGATTCAGAAGCAGCCATTATTTTCTGTTTGACTCCTTACTGGTTCTAGAGGTATATCAGTTTTTGAAAGTTGTGAGTTGTTTATTATTTCTTAATAAAAAACAACACCTTATCAAATGTTAATTAATTAATTTACTGTGTCTTTAAAAGAAAGGAATAATTTGATAAGTTAATTTAAAATGCACATCCAAGCAAAGTAGCATGGAATCCAAAGCTGCGTTAATGCAAAGTGGTGCATAACATGAGCTCAAGCTGCTCAGGACTCTCTCAGTTACCTTGGGCTCAGGTTTGTAGGGTGCAAAGGAGCCCATTTGACCCTACTGTTACTATGTCAAACAATGCAAACCACTAATGATAGAGGTGTTTGCCTCACTGAGATCCAATACAGAAGATTACATGGATCCCTAGTCTGAAAACCATGCATTCAGCTTGGACTGCCCCTGTAATAAGCATGTTTTCCCTGCCACGTGTCTACTACTGGTCCAATGAACCAAGAAAGGGAAGCTCCGTCTGGGTCCATCATATGGCCAGGTGGCCCTACCCTGCCCAGCAGGCAACACCAGCCCAGCATTGCATCATTGCAGAGAACACCTGCTGCCTGTCTTTTCCAGCCAGAGTAAACCTGCTTTGTTGTCTCTACACAGGAGGATGTGGAGAAGGGAAGGGGTAGAATGGGCTTGGCAAAAAGCACAAGAAATATTTAGAGGCACAAATATGGATGTTTTGGCAATGCTAGTCATCTCTGATTCAAAGTCCAGTCTCATCCCTTCTTGATTGTTAAATGGACCACAAATGGTTAATATTTTGTGCACAATTGGTCACAGGCTGTCTGTAGCACTGAGCAATCTTTTCTTACTGTCTGTATCAGCCAAAGACCTGGAGTTTTCTTATTTTCATTTCTGCATGTTTGTCTGTTGGGCTCCTCAAGTTCACAGTGAAAAGTGTGAAAACTTGTTCCCAGGCTCCCACCTTTCCTTGAGAAGCACATCCCAGTGACACATGGAGCAGCTGAAGCAGGTTGGGGATGCCCTTGATCCCTACAAAGGCACCCTTGCTCTGTGTAGCCCCATAGTAAGTGCTAGGAACACACACACAAGGGGCAGCATGGCCAGGATGGGGTGTAGGAGTGACCTAGCATCATCTAAAGCAGCAAGGCCCTGAAATTGCCTTATGACAGAGCTGAGTAAATCACTGAGCAGAGGCACACAGTGGAGAATGTGGTGGACCCCTAAGAGCTTTTCCATCTGATTCCTCTGGAGGTCCTGTGAAGAGGTGTGGAGGGGAGTACAGTGTTCGTGGAGGCACATTCACTCCACTGCCCTGACAGGTCCATCTCAGGGCGCAGGCACCATCTCCAGTCGGAGGAGCAGACACTGCCATATGCCCATTCCACCGGGCTAAAGTTTAGGTTTTCCCCTCAAGTCGTGTTGATACCACCCCAGAGCTCTGGGCAGCTTTGCAAACATTGCTGCCTGAATTTCACTTCCCCCGTGGAAGACTAAGGTCCCAGTTCTCCCACTAAGATAGAAGTTTTAATCCAGGTTATATTAGTGCTGTTCTCCGCCAGAATCACAGCTGCTTGCTCCAAACATGAAGATATTTTTGTGAGAGCAAAAGCATGAATTATTTCAAACTTGCCTCAGGATGAATTTTCAAGGGTACTGCGGAGACTGTTTCCACAACAAACCAGGAGCTCTTGTCCCGTTGAATTGTTCATGTTACTTTCATGAATGCTAGAGAAAAGGCTGGCTTTACTTTTTAAATGTCAGCAGATACCTGGAATGGGAATTTGTTTCCATAGATCTTTTGGAAGCTGCTGCTGTTGTTGATGCTGTCTAATCTGACCGAAAGTTCAATTTGGCAACTCTTATTAGCCCTTGCTTTAGGTGTAGGCAATTAGCTTAACAAAATAACAGATAGGATCTCTGCTGTGTTTGCAATGCCTGTGTCTCTGATTCTTACCTGGTGGGAAATGGCTTTAGAGGAGCAGAGTCACGTCTTCGCAGCTGTTTACATCACATTTCTGACAGAGCTCCACCCTGCTTTCTCCATTTGTACTTTGTTTTTTCATGAATAAAGGTCATGGCATTGGCATCACGAAAAATACTGTTGCTGTAGAAGGAATTTAGCTGTCCCCTCTGGGCTATAAAACAAATCACATGGCAGGACAGTAATGCACTCAAACGTCGGCAGGGCAGAAATCAGAGATGGAAGAGAAGCCTAATACCCATGGAGATCTCTGCAGATCTTCAGCATCCCACAAGATAGCTGTCTCCCAGGCTGTGCCACACTGCTGCATGCTGTGTAGTCTCTAATGTTTTGCACAACCTAGTTTTAAATACACCCCAGCTGTTAGCAGTGGGTTTGTTGGGGGTACCTGCCTCCTGGCCTAACAGGTCACTGCTGGAATGTATTTTCTAATAGCCACAGGGCATTTTCTTTGCACCAATGTCATACCATTAGTCCAACACCTTCCTGCAACCTTTGTTGGGCCAGGGGATGCAGTTACAAGATCCCTGGGCCTTCTTTGGTGTACAAGGAAGTGCTGCAATCAGGGCACCTTGGTGCCAGCAACCGGTTTAAGACTCTGGCTTGTGTGAAACTCTGAACTGGTTGTATCCTAGCTATACAATACATATTTTTGACCATGTTGTATTTAGATCAGGGGATAGATGCACAGTAACTACATCCCTTGACTTGGCTATGAAGTAAATGAGATCTTTCCCATGCTACGGTGTAAACATCCACAGTGACCATCACGTTTGTGCTCATGTCAGAATCATCTCTTGTCTTTCAGTTCAAAAGTTATTCTTCTAGTCTTTCATTAGGGGTGAGTCTCTCAAGCACTTCAATGTTTTCCTTCCAGTCTGCCAATACTTTCTAGCAAGGTGATATTTTAACAAGCTGCAATATTCCAGGAGTCATTTCACCACCAGTGCTTGCAGAAACACAGCCCCAAAATTATGGTCCATGTTTTTATGATTCTCTTGGCATGCACCAAAATCAGAATTATTCTGAGAATATGAGGGGAAACCAGTAGAAGTAGCTGTGTTATTGCTACAGCCAAGGACACACCACAGCTAAAGTTCAACATCAAAACCACTGGGGAAAAGTTTTAGCAGTAACACTGCTCAGTCAATCCTCAATTCACAGAATTCAGTAGGAAGCTCTGGGTTAAGCAGGCCTTGAACTTTCCTTCCCAGGATCACACCGATACAACTGAGTGGTAAATCCAATTCTACAGAAAAAGTTTGAGATTTGATTAGTAAACAGCCTAGATGTGAGCCCCTGGTGTGTGAGTGTTTGGCTAAAATCCCATGGAAGCCATGTTTGAAACTGAGGATCATCTGAATAATAATGAATACTACTTTTCACACAATCTTTTAATGCAATCCTAGAAATGATAATTTAAGGGGTGCAGATATTCCTTGTTGCAAAGCCCTCAGGCCTCATGTGGCAATAGCCAGTAATCAGATAAAAGAGAAGTAATCAATAAAGTATTTCATCAATAGAAAAGAATTCCAGCACTGGAAGGTTTTGCAAATCACCCAGCAGGTTTTGCACATCCTCTGGCATTTGAGATTCTGTGAGTAATGAAGGCTAAATGAATGGTGAATACAAGTACCAATGTCACACAGCCTCAGTGTGTTCAAATTTAAACAAAATCATTTTTCTTTATAAAGCAGTCTCCTCTTGATCATTAACACCACAAAAGTTGCCTCACAAATAAAGAGGTTTTTTAGAAGTGTGGTGGGCAGATGTTTAATTTCCTTTAGCATTGACCAAGAAGAGGTTGAAGTTACATCCCCATTTAAGGTTCCTGCATCTAGTAGTGCTTTGCATTGTATTTCCTCCATGAAGTTTCGTAACTTCTGCTAACTATGGAGACTTGGGAGGCCTGCAGAGCACATCTACGCTCTATAGGAAGTGGTTTTGGTGTTGCTCCAGCAACCTAAAGTCAGTACTGAGTAAGCAGAGGTGCTGCTCATCAGAGAAGTAACATCAAACTCTTCTCTGCACACCCTCAGAATTATTAAGGAGGCAGCAGTTACAGTGATCAAGCCTAATATCCTTCAAGGAAATTGCAGTTCTGTCTCTTTTACTCCTACTTCTAGCCCTGCTGCTGCTTCTCACAGTGCACTTCCAGTGACTAGGGAACCATTTCTTCCTTTGCTTTCAGTGTCCTCATATATGAGCTGTGACTCTGTGGTAACATGATGAGAGAAGGACCTCACCCACTGGAGAATCCAAATCCTCTTTTACATTACTCCAGAGCTGACTGCATTTGGGGAGAAAAAAAAAAAAAATCCTCCTTTTTTTTTTTTTAAGGTCTTCAGCATGAAGCTTGAAAAGCATTTGGGGGGGTTATCTGATGAAAAAGTGGTGATGATGATCATGACCACAGAATCACCAAGGTTGGAAGAGACCTTAAGGATCATCAAGACCAACCTGTCACCACAGACCTCATGACTAAGTCATGGCACCAAGTGCCACATACAGTCCCCTCTTGAACACCTCCAGGGATGGTGACTCCACCACCTCCCTGGGCAGCACATTCCAATACCTAAAAGCTCTCTCTGGGACGAGCTTTCTCCTCACCTCGAGCCTAAACTTTCCCTGGCACAGCTTGAGACTGTGTCCTCTTGTTCTGGTGCTGGTTGCCTGGGAGAAGAGACCAACCCCCTCCTGGCTACAACCTCCCTTCAGGTAGTTGTAGAAAGCAATAAGGTCTCTCCTGAGCCTCCTCTTCTCCAGGCTAAACAATCCCAGCTCCCTCAGCCTCTCCTCGTAGGGCTTGTGCTCACGGCCTCTCTCCAGCCTCGTTGCCCTTCTCTGGACAACGATGATGATCAGGAAACACAAGGTATCCCTGCTGCTTGCAAAGCTAAGGGTCAAGCTCTGTAAAGAGAAGTGTGCTTAAAACAAAGCGGTTTTGAACAGAAAAGCAGCTCATGGCAATGCATGCTGACAAACACTTCATCTGCCTGCTGCCGTTTACATTTTTCACATACTAATGAAGCATTGTCGAGGACCTTGGCTACCTTTATCTGTCACTGATCCAAGTCAATTTAAGCTTTCTTCAAAACTAGTCTCTGGGGCCACTCATGTATTTTTTTGCTGTTGCTTTTGTTTGGCATTCATCTTTGGATTGTTTCCAGCCCACAAGCAACTCTCTGGTATCAGAACTGAACAGAATTTTTCAGGTAACCTGCTAAGGGCATGGAAAGAAACTGTAAAACTCCCTCCTCCATAACACTTACATAGCCAGCCCATATCCTTTTGATTTTAGGCCTTGCTTTAGGTCTACACAAGAAAGGCTTTGCCATCTTTGATTGTGCTTGATTGATTTTTTTTTCCCCTGGGGTTTTGGTTCTTTCCTTTTTTTCTAGATAGATTTCATACAGATTGCCACCACAGTTCTAGTGGACAATAAAAAAAAAGCATGGGAACTCCTCCAAAGTACATGTTTGCAAGGAGTGCAATGCCAGGAACATCATTGCCAGAGTCCCAGTAACTAATCCAGAACTGATGCCATAACTTTTATGTGTACCAGGGGCACTGAAACCCATGCTGAAATACTTGGCAAGTCTGCTGTTAAATTAGGATATATTCTATTGATATTGGCTATGATCAACCACAACATTCCTTGGTTTTGAGGTAGTACTTCTGAAGGGGGAAGGATTGTGATGCCAGTTCTTGTCATGTGTTTTCCTGTCTCACCCTATCTCCAAGCCCAGCTAATCTGATGATATCCAACTGTCCTAATGACAGTTGCATCTACTGCATCTACTTCTAGACCGAAGCGCTGACAGCTGCTTGTCCTACTGCCAACAAAAACTTCTGAGACAACTGTGTCTCTCTCTTCCAAGTACGTAAATTGCTGAGTTTCCAGCCCAAATATGAGGCATAATGATATTTCTTTTCATTGATCCAGGTCTAACAAAGGTGTGTTAAGAACACACTCGGTCCTTTTCTCGTGTGCATTTTATTCCCTCAGCTAGACATGAGGTTCCTGTCTCCTGGTCACAGAGGAGAAATCAAGGACTTGTGTTCCTTACATCAGAGGTACAGTCACATGGGCTAAGGTCAGTGAGAAGGACATGCTCCTCCAATTAATGTTGGTATGTGTTTATTTATGTATTTATATATTGGTAATTCTTCCATTTGCTGCTCTTGGATTCAGAACACATGGCAAGAGCTTCATCTTGTTCTTATTCAGGCAGGAGTTAACACTCTTAAATCTTCACCAAGACCTAGCCCATCTCATACACATCGGATTTGCTTCATTCCCCACTGATAATGCCCAGAGTTGATGGACCCAAAGGCTCATCATCCTTTCCCTGGACAGCAGGTCCAGAGCACTGAAACCAGATGATAGGGCGGGAAAACAAGACCAGGCTCCCAACAAAAAAACATTGAAAACTAGTCATAGCTATTTAAACCAGAGACTGAATTTTCAAGATAAATTTTGTCTTGGGTGGCTTCAATGTCTACAGGAACACTATACAACAACCCCCCAACAAAGGCACAGAAGTGACAGCAGAAATGCTGGTTTTGATGCCAGTGTGGTTAGAATCAATAGAAGCAACCCCTCCACTGACAGCCGATCGGGGCAACTCATCCCCAGGCAAATAAGTTTTCCTTGTCAAAAGAAAAACCCACATCTGCCCTCTGTGCCTTATAAATTTTATGACTTGCCAGATTCCAGGAATCATGGAAAACACTACCAAACCACAGGCCAAGGAGTAGAAGAACTAGGGGAAGCTCATCTAGTCCTGGTAGACTCCTGTAGCAGCCTAGGACACCATTGTGGCCACTACCATGTCACCCTTTTGCACTCTGTTTTCACGGCAAAAGGTAGCACCAATTTCCTCAATTCAGTTTATCCTCAGTAAGTTCTTCACACATACAAATGCAAAAACTCAAGACTCTTATTAAGATCAAGCTGGGAAGAGAGAAAGAGAGAATTTGTTATTGTTCTAGGGGGTTTTCTCCCCCCCCCCCCCCTCCTTTTTTTTGGTAATTCTTGAGATGTGCTCAAAAGTTACAATGATCAAGACCATATAAGTAGTTAGATTAGAGCAACAGACATAACAGTGGTATTGGATACAGAAATAGCAGCTATTGCCAGTTCCATGGAAAGAGAGGACAAATGAATAAACATTGATCATAACATCTGAAGCCACCAGGCTTGGAAAAGTCTCTTTATTTCAGGAATAAGCCACTGGAAGATGCCAGAACTAGATCTGACCAACTCTGACTTTTTCTCAGGAGTGTAATTTACTCTGAAGACAACAAGGATGTTTGAGGATGGATAAACCCAGGAACCTTCTATGCCATCATCTTTAAGTCACTAAGCTCTAGGGACAAATACAAAGGTTTAGTTTGTTTGGTAGGGCTTATTTTTGTTTTTGCTTTCAATCTGTATTTATTTTTTCCTAAGTTTTTTTTTTTTCCCCCCAGATGTTTTTCCCGCTGTTCCAGGATGGCGTCCCAAATTGCATGCAGTCCCAGGATGATGTAAAAAAATGACAGCAAAAGCAAACAAAAAAGCCAAGTAGTTCTATCTCTCAATACTCTTGAGTACAAGATGGTTTCGCCACTACAGAACCTTCTCCTATTAGCAGAAATAACACACCATCAAGAATACGGCAAGGAAGAATCCAGAAGGAAATGGCAAGTTTGTTGATTGAATGTCAATGCAACTACACTGTAAGTCCTGTCCCAGCCTATTTTCAGTGTCTGGTGTTATTTAGGAAGATGTTTCTGAAAGAGGACAGGCTGTGCCATTCTGGGGAGGGAGGAATTGGCTTCTTTAGGATTACTGAAAACTTACTAAATAAGAAGCTTTCTGTATTTCCTCACAGCTGGACACCAATCATTTCAACACAAATAGCAAAGCTGGAGACTGAAAGAAGAGAAATTCTCTGATTTGACCCAAGTTCTTAAATTATTGCTGGTGTGTGGAAGATGCATCTGGGTTCTGTGAAGTGAGAGATACTGAATATCTGTCTGCCTCAGCAATATTCAGAGCTTTACGTTGAGCCGAGTGCTCAAATTCTGGCAGGTGGCATTGGGAGGCAAATCCCTTAGGACATCCTTGGTATCAGTTTCCTTGACTTGACTAAACTATACAAAGGGATCACCTAATGTGTCACAGGGAGGTGACAATTTCTACAGGGCACCAGGAAGGCACTGTTACAAAACTGCACCCAATTTTGCTTTCCTAGACAAGTACCAAAAAATAAATCCAAGCATAACCACAATGCGGTTTTAAGAGGCTTGAGATACTGACTCAAGATGGGGATGCCTAAAATACACATCAAGGGTGAAATGCTGGCACCATGAAAATCAGCAAGTAAATCTCCTAGTGACTGTGTTGGGACTGTATCCATACAGTTTATCCAGACAATGACAGTGTAAACACCAGAGGCTCAATTGTCCCTGAGCTAACAGTGCTCAGTTGTTTAAGCGCAGGAAATGGTCCACCCTTTTCCCACCTTTGTACACCCAGGCAGGGGTCAGACACAGTGTAGCTGCCATAAGGACAGGGCTGATCCAAGTTTATGTCTGATATAGGGTGACCAAGGCAAGGATATGGCTGAGCCGCTACCCTGGAGCTGTGAAAGTGATTGCAGAGGTGGCCACAAACAGGGCAAAGGTAGAATCAGTCTGTGAAAATGCCCTGTGGTCAACCAGATACACTCCAGGTGTCTTGGAGAAACTAGCTCAAACCACTGCTCAAGACTGTTTTCTTTCTTAGAGTATAAAGTCAATACACAGGTGAAAGGAAGGTTTCAACACTTTCCTTTACAAAAGGAAAAAGTTCAAAGAAGCAAAAGTACCACTGCCATCAACACAACACATCCCATCTCCTTCCAGTATCTTTTGCCACCATAACAGGATCCTGAAGTCATTGTTTTTAATTAGGATGAGGTGATTTCATCCTTCACATTCATTATCTGAGTGAGTAAGTACATACTTCTCTTGTTCTTCATATTTGTCTTGATTATTCACCTTTGGTAATGGAACATGTAACAGAAGAGGGAAGGTGTGAGTTCCCTGGCAGTTGCCCTGGCAGGCAAAATGAAATGTGAGTACAAACATCAGAAACCATGATGGAAGAGAAAGCTATTTTTCTTAACTTAGGCAAAATAGTTGTCCATCCCTTTACAGGAGCTCTCCACAGATTAAGCATTACAAAGTCCTCTTCTTGGGCAGAGGCACTGAGAGCTGAATTTCCATGCTATGCAGACATGCACACATTTGATCCAGTTGTGGCTTTCTTAATATGCCAAGATCCTAATGTCAGCTCTGATTCAACTCATCAGTTCCAGCTAATTTTCAAGCTAAGAGCTCTAATAAGCAGATTCAAGAGCATCTGGGCAAATTTAGCTCCAACCAATTTGATTCTAGAACATCCTTTGAATACATTTGCATAGTCTGTGTTCGCAAAGCTACACAAAATGCGCCTTGCCAGCTGCTGGCTGGGCTTCTCAGCCTGGCATACTGCTCTTGCTGCTGAATATCCACTGAAGCCTTGAGAAAGTGCTTACAGTCATTCACCTTTCCCTTAACTGATAAGTGCACCCCTGTATAAGTGTTCAACCAATGTCTGGAATAATGATGATTTAACCACTGGACAGGCAGCACACAGGCAGGGGGCTCATTGCTGCACACCACTGTGCCACAACCTTGACCTAACGATAAGGAAAGTGAGAATGGAGAGCAGTTGCTACCACCCAGACTTGGCTTTCCCACCACAGCACGGTGCCAAATTTGATAGTCTCTTCGGTGATCCAGGAACACGCCCATTAAGACAAGTTTATTTTAAAGAGGTCAGGTAGCAGCTGATGGGTGGTGGGAATCTTTTAGCATTCCCAAAACACTACCTGTTTGAATGAACGATCTGCAAATGCAAAGATCAGCAGATACATTTGCAATGCCCTGTGTTAGAGTCTTTGAGTACTCACTGTTTGGTGCCCAGTTATGGTCCCTACAGGAGTTAATTCCTTAGAGCACATTGGGATCTAGGGATCCTGGTCAGACTCAGAATCCCTTTGTGCCAGGCGCTGCAAAACACAAATGCCTGTTCTGGTAGATCCTACAAGGCTCTGTAAAATCTTACCCACATAGTAAACTTTGTGTACAGCTGTGACTTCACTTGGTTCAGTCTAAACTGTGCAGATGTGCAGTTCTATTGTGTTCTAGTTCATTATCTATTTAACACCTATTGAACTCTCTGCAACTGCTTAAAAGCATAAAGTAAATCATGTGCACGAATGTTTGCAGAATGTAGGGCTTAATGAAGACCAGCAGCAATATAGGGAGAGGAAAGCTTGAGAGAGAGAGAAGATAAAAGTAACCATAAAGGGAACTTGTGATTACATAGACTAGCTACATACATAATTTGTGGGCTTCGTGGTTTGGGAATTCTGTTTGTTTGCTTAATGTAAATGAGTAAGAGAATTTAAAGAATCTCTGCCACCTACTGAAGCAGAGAACTGAAATGCTTTAGGCCTCACCCAGTTCATTTATAAGTCCTTCCTTGTTCAGTAGAACACTTGGCCATGTTTTGCACTCTAAGAGGAGAATACCAAATAGAGCATTTTCTGCGAGAATTTGAGGCTGCTTGCCCACAAAGTGCAAGCCCAAATAAACATACCGCTCCCCAAATACTCCTGCACGAGGAACATAAGGAGGGGGACTCCTGTGAGGTTTGGGGGTGTTTTATCTCTCAATATTTGTGAGCTCTTTTCTGCATTACTTCACTAGCTCTAACCAAAAGCCACCTTTGGGAATGTTCAGTATTCAGAGTCTAATTTAGATGCACTCAATTTAGATACAAGTTCTCACCATGCATCACTTTCAGAACAAGTTTCTTTGTAAGCTGTTGACAGAAAATGTTTATAGACCTATTATACTCAAGTAAAAAATGTGAACTGAGTAATGGCTGTAATATCTTTTCCTTCAGTTTAATGGAGTTTATTTCCCTGTTGTGTCAAGTTTTGTCTGGACTGTTAAAAAAAAAACCTCACTTTGTCTTAACTCATGCCTTTAATTCTCCATGAACAATTTAGCAAGCTGAATTCTGGAGTCTGCACAACACTTCTGCTTTGGAGTAACAATATTTCCAGTGAACCAGGATTCCTAAAACCAATTATGTCAATCAGAAAGATGTTGTAACTCCTCTGCTTTGGGAAGGCTGAGATAAGAGGTCACCTTTAACTTACTGACGCGCTTTGAATTTTGACTACTGAATTCTTGCAACAATCTACACATTGGGTATCGGCTATTTGTAGCACTTGGCAAACAGAATAAAAAAAGGTGAAACCCTGAGTGATTTTTATCAGTTCTCTGCAGGTCTAAAAGTCTGATTTAACAAAGAGTTTCTATACTTGCTGAAGTTAAGCATACACTGAAGATAAGCATAAGCCTGAAAGCTTTGCTGAATTCATACTCAGGTATGTTTTCACACTTTTTGCTTAATCTGGGCCACAGTTAACAGCTGAGTAGTGATACTGAGTGTTACAAGCAGGACTTCAGGGAGGCTGTGGATGCTATTTTTGACCCACTTAAATTGATTGCTATTCAAGTTTTGTGTCAGTTACAACACGTTACAAACATACAGAGAGCCTACAAACAGGCCCAAATTATCTTCTTGGTTTAATAATGCCTTGTTTTCTTACAGGTCTCCAGAGCCCTTTAAGTTTTTACCTTGCCTGGTGGCTTTCTTTGCACCCCAAATTGGCTGATCTCATTGAATATTGATATGTGAAAGGAATGAGCCTTCTTCTCTTTACTTAACATGGGTCTTGTTTGTTCTTCCTGGCATTGGATCATTATTACGTCTGCAGGGAGGGTTAGCTTTTAATCTGCATGGTATTGTAACATGTCTCCATCAGGACAGAGGCATGCCCCAGCAGGACAAGGTGCTGTGAAAGTTCAGGTTGTTGCTGCTAGCTTCCAGTAAAGGAAATTGTTTTTCAGCCACCCATGTTGAATTTCCAGTGGCCAACACAGAAATGTTTTGCCAAAAAAAAAAAAAGCTACTGGACCATTAGTATTTACAGCTCTTAAGATGCAGCTCAGCCATGCAGGAAAATCAAATGCCAAATCTTGAATTTCCTTATCTTGTTAAGCCTGAGTTGCTTAAGAAATCCTCCTTCGTGATATTAATCCTATTGATTTGAACATGAACTGGATCCTTTTCCTACTGAAATTCCCCCTGAAGAGAGTGAGGAGAAGCCAAAATGTGTGTATTACACAAGTGAAAGAATATGCTATGAGTGGGCATTACAGGCTTTGGGAGGAACAGAACAGAATACATGGCTACAAATCACAGGATTGTCTCCTTAAATCAAACACGGGGTTCTTGCAAGCTTTTATCTGAAATGAGTGGCAGAGGCTGTCAAATCACAGAATCATAGAATGGTCCAGGTTGGAAGGGACCTCCGAAGGTCATATTGTCCACCCCCTCTGCAGTCAGCAGGGGCATCCTCAACCAGATCAGGCTGCCCAGAGCTCTGTTGAGCCTCACTTTGAATATCCCCAGGGACGGGGCCCAACCACCTCATGGGCAACCTCTTCTAATGTTCCACCATCCTCATAGTAAAGAACCTGTTCCTAACATCCAATCTAAATCTGCCTTTTTCTAGTTTGAAACCGTTGCCCCTCATCCTATCACTACAGGCCTTTGTAAACAGTCTCTCTGCATTCTTCTTGTAGCCCCCTTCAGGTACTGGAAGGTAGGTTTTCCCAGAGCCTCTTCTCCCAGCTGAACAACCCCAGCTCCCTCAGCCTGTCCTCATAGCAGAGGTGCTCCAACCCCCTGATCATTTTTGTGGCCCTCTTCTGGACCCAATCCATCTGGTCCATGTCCTTCCTATATTAAGGGCTCCAGACCTGGACACAGCACAAAGCTAAGTCAATGCACACCTGCCTGTGGACAAACGATGCTTTCCTAAGGCTTTGATGACCTTCGCGTATAGAACTTGCTCTTTCCAACAAAAGCAAATGAAGCTCCAAGCTCGTGAGGAAAGACACTTAGATTATGACAACCTGCTGACAACACATGATAAAAGTGAGTTTTCTTCAACTCAAAATAGCCAGAACATCCCAATGAAATCCTCTTTCTCACACAACATGCTGTTTTCTCATTATGCGTGTTGACATTTTTCAGACTGACCTCAGCTAGATATTTTGTTCCGGAGTCCCCATTTAGTGGAACATTTAAACAATAACACTTTGAAGCATGCTCAGTCTCTCTTTTGAAGTCCATTCAGGCTCTGCCCTAGGGTCAGCAGGCGCATTCCAGCAATGATGCACAGACCATCTGCTGTACAAGTTTAAATCCCACTGGTCCTATACCTAGAGGTCCTAACACGTTGCATAACTCGCACTGAAAAACAGCCTGGCAGCTCAGATAGGGTTTGGATTTATTCCTATAATTCTCTTATCCTCCCACTGGAGGGCCTGTGCACAGCAACCTTTGAGGGTGGTTTCTGGGGACTACAAATTGATGAGATAAATAATAAGAAGTGACATTAAATTCTTGAATTCAAACCCTTTATTTTCCTTTGCCCATCTACGCCCTGGCTCTGCAATTCTCAGAGCTCATTTTCTGGCATCTCATTTTAGCTGCCTTCCTATTCCAGACTTTTCACTCAGATGGGTTCTGGCTAAGTTACCCTAAATAGTGGCCCATGTCTTAAGAGTCAGTTACTGAACTAGGGAAAAGCAGGATGGTGCAATATAAATGGTGAGTTTTCTGAGACAATGTCAATGATTCAGATGATCACTGACCATTTACTTGGTCTTCTGGCATCAAAAACATGACAAAGATCTCTGCCAAAATATGTCTTTGTCTATATATTTTATCCATTGTGCTTTAATGTTAACTAGTCATTATTAAACTTAACAATGCATTGGCTAAGCTTAACGTATTTCAGACCCAAGCACCGTTGGTCTTATTGATGCTATGTAAACATAGAGGAAGGAGTGGTCCCTGCCCTTGTGAATTTGAAATCTAAACTTGGACAATACACTTCAAACATATGGTATATCCTGCAGGCTGAATTACCAAACTTCAATCAGCATTAGCCTCAACAATTAATTTATGTTGCACATATGTTCTGCATTTGGGGACATTGGCTCTGATGGGCCCCTTGAAGGAAATGTGAGTGTGTATACATGCTGACCTTTTAATGACAGCAGGAGGACACAGCAACAAGCAGGAGCAGGCCAGTTGAGACCTGTGAGAAGGAGCATGGCACAGGGGTAACAAAACAGCAACACAAGAGCAGCCCAGAGAAGGTACAAAAGAGACTTGCAAGTCTTGTAGTGTAAGCAAAGAAGAACAGCCATAGCAGAACAAAATTTTTCAGAGCAACTCTAGCACTAGTTGAGCACCAAACTAAGTGGGCACATTTCCACTTTTGAGTATCTGTCACTTATTTAGATGCCTCCTTGGAAACTGAGCTCTCGGGAAAATCTGTCTTCAGCGGTGGGTGCTGAGCACTAGACAATCTGGCCTGTTTGTTTTCTCAGTATGTGGTTCATCTGTTACAAGGAACAAGTCCTTCTGGAAATGTTAAAAAAAAAAACAACCCCACCAGGCAGAAAGAAGTGTTGGATACAGAAGAGCCTGCAAGCTGCCTCATGGGCTAACGATCAAGAAAGGCAGAACAAGCAAAATTTCACAAACTAGATAAAGTCAAACATCCAGCCACTGGGACCCTTACAAACATTACAGTGGGCCAGGAGAGATGGTGGACGTGGATTAAAACATACTTTCTGACTCCTCCTTGGTGAATTGCCTGATTTGTTTCATCGCCCTACTCAAAATGCTCTTCTCTGCCAAAAAGAAACCCAAACACCTCAACCCCAAACCAGAAGTGTAACAAGAATATCTGCCCCACTACCCTACAGAAAAGCAGCGTGAACAGAGTAGTTCGGATCAATATATGGCCTCAGACAGAAGAAGCAGGCCATGAGGGTGAAGGGAGATCCTCTGAGGTGTTCTGCGCCCAGAAAACAGAGTTAAAACCAGCATAATGGAGCATGATGGGACAACAAAGCTGAAGAGCATAATGTAGGACATACTCCCACATAGGCAGAAATCCAACCTCCCAGCTGTGGAGGGATGTAAATCCACCACCACTTGTTAACTGTGCTTCACAATGGAGTGTGTGACATAGCACTAGTGGCGGCTAGTCCACCTTTTAGCTAGACTTCCTCAGAACTTGCTGTCACCTCTGATCCCCATGAACCAAAGTAGTCTCCTTTTAGAGAAGGGCAACAAAGCTGGTGAGGATCTTGGAGCACAAGCCCTAAGAGAAGCAGCTGAGGGAGCTGGGGTTGCTTAGCCTGGAGAAGAGGAGGCTCAGGGAAGACCGTATTGCTCTCTACAACTACCTGAAGGGAGGTTGTAGCCAGGTGTGGATTGGTCTCTTCTCCCAAGCAACCACCAACAGAACAAGAGGACACAGTCTCAAGCTGTGCCAGGGAGGTTTAGGCTGGGTGTTAGGAAGAAGTTCTTCACAGAAAGAGTGATTGGCCATTGGAATGGGCTGCCCAGGGAGGTGGTGGAGTCACCATCACTGGAGGTGTTTAGGAAGAGACTGGATGAGGCACTTGGTGCCATGGTTTAGTTGATTAGATGACGTTGGGTGGACTTGATGGTCTCAAAGGTCTTTTCTAACCCGGTTAATTCTATTCTATTCTACTCTACATGATGCACCTCTCTCTCTGCATCACCTCTAGCTTGTCCTTGTATCTCCCTGGTGGGATCCTGTAAGAGGATTGGATGGGCCAGGAAGGAGCAAATCCATTGTTTGCGCACAAAAAGCCGTGTTAATTAGTAGGAAGGTATCTTAGAACCAGTCATGGGGAAAAAAGAGTGGATTTGCCATTAAATCGGATATTCTTGGAGGCTTTCCTCAGCACAACTCACTTTTTGAAGCTAACAGAAGCAGTTGAGAGACCTTCCCAGTAATTCCCAAGTTCCAGTCCCAGCTCAGACATTAACTCTGAAGCCAAGATAATCCTCTTGATTCCTACAATACGGCCTGAATACTCCACTGCCATAAATCAGCCTAACTCCTTTCACGTAAGTTAGCGTTACTCCACTTCAAGATTTGGTTCAGAAATTAAGGCACCAGGACGGGGGTCCTGCAAATATACCCAGGAAACTGGTCCCCAGAGAAGTTTACACACCACAACAGCACTTGTGAGCTGGCCTCATGACATTTTAGGCCCACAGAGCAGTTACCTCCTGACAGGACATGTTCCCCGAGATTCAGGCTTAAGAGTGATGGATAGCTCTTGGGGTAATTAACCACCTTCAGTCACTGCTGCCAGGGAAGGGAGGGAGCCTTGCGGTGCCCACTGCACAGCCATGGATTAACTCTATGGAGGAGCTGCCAGAGACTTGCTTGGTCCTTGATCCCATTCAAAGGGGGTAGGCCAAGGGCTGGTAATCGCCCAAAATTTAACCAAGGTTCCTCGTACACATCCATCGCATTTTCTAGCTACATTCGCCGTCCTCTTGGTAAACAGCAGACAAGTTCTTGGAAACAGTCTTGTTTCTTATGCCAATGGCAAAATAAACCCCAGTTCATCATGGATACATCCTTTCCAAAGAATTACCACAAATATGTCTGAAACCCTATAAAGGCTGTTAATGACTCTAAATCTTCATGGGGCTTCCCCCACCCTTTCTCTTCCCTCTTTGCTCCTCGCTCTGATGAGCTGGTGAGTTGGGAATGGCTTAAAATGCCACAACAGTCATGGCAGGACATCAAGAAAGAAAAAGGAACAGGGTTTTGAAATACTTTTCATGAGTCTCCAAGCACTTGAATTGGTGCTTAACTGACTGGACTTTACCACACAGTAGTCAGATGATGTCTGCAGCTCTGGGAAATAGGAGAAACTCTGGAGAAGGGTGGGGGGAAACGGTCTCTGCCACATTGGTCTTTATTGTCTTATGGATTTTATCACAGTATTGTTCTTTATTTCCTGCTATTTATAGGCTCTCATGTTTTGTGCTGCTTTCATGTTTGTGTTATCTGCCTTCCCACGACATGATTCACCCCAGCCCTTGCCTACAGCTGGATCCATAAAGGCCAGACCGATGGTTTTCAATGGCACATCAGGGCTCATTGGCTTGCTTTGTTCAACACATGCAAATTGCTCTTTTCTGAAGCACTAAGGAACCCAGGATGGGTGATCTAAACAATGGTGGTCACTCTGCACACTCTTGCATAAGGGAGGCAAGGAGTTTGCAACTGGGCTTCTGGGTATCAAGTGATGACAGTCTCTAAGAGCTCAAGCCAGTGATAGTGGGGCCGTTTCTTCTGAAGTCCATGCTTTACAACAGATTTAAACCATCAGACCACCAGTGCATGACTTGATGATAGCCACTCTGAAAACTTCACCTGAGTTATTCTGCAACTCTTGTCTTTGTCTTACATTGCAGAGAGAACATGCTACAGAGGCTATTCTTGTTCTAATTCCCCATGATTTAGGGATGTAACTCCCCTGCTCTGAACTAGCAAAAGCAAAGTTAATTCTGGTTTGAAACAAATGGTGAAGTTTCTAAAAGCCAGATCCCTGCCCTTGTAAACTTACAGCATAAAAGGTGCCTCCAATGGGCCATGGGGCTAGAAATTAAAATGGGAGAGGTGCAAAATAATGCTGAAATCACTGAAGTCAGTGATTTAATCCTATCAGCATCCTTGCACCTCATGCCACAGCAGTTTCTAGGCAGCCAAAACACCAACTTCAAGCACAAAGCAGAAACAAGGCTTCTGGTTAGGTGAGCTGGAACTCAAGGATTTATGCCCAACAATGTTCCCTTTCCTGCACTTATCCAGTGACAGCAAGCCTTGCAGCAATCCACAGCTTGCATGACTTCTCACGTACAGAGCAGCCTGCCTGGGAAGCGGCCACAGAGCTCAACACCAGTAACAAGAGAGAAAAACCCTTCACCTAAACAGGGAGGAACAGTAAGCCTTGTTTTGGGACCCCTTCACAATATCTATCCAGCAGTAGTCCCTGCTATGGGCTGCTGAAGAATCACAGAGAAAATAAAACACGTCCTTAAAAAACGGAGTCAGGCTTGGCCAGCCTTTGCTTATAGGGTGTTTGAGCAAGTTTTACCTGTGAGTACATGCAAAAGGCCACAGAACATCATTATTCAGTGCTGCAGAGCAACACATAGGTACCTATCTGACAATAAGAGCCATTCTGGTTTTCCTCAAATTCTGCCTATTCTGGGAACATCCCTTGAATAAAGAAGCAGGATTTTTCTGTAAGCAGCATGAAGTGCAAGTTTCTTAATCAGTTTTGTCACAGGTTTCTCTAGTTAACCTTCATTCCCTATAGCAGCCAGACTGAAACGGGAGAGATGATGGAAATAGAAAGCATCTATGATGAGCCAGGCTGAAAAAAGGTAACATGTGCTGCAAGGAGAATCAAGAGGTGGTGAAGCACATGCTCATGTTGAGGAGTCTCAGGATTATTCCTAAGGTGAAGCTAGGAAGGAAAGTTTTGTTGAGCCATGAACATCCCTAAAGCAAATGCCTTGTCTCCCAGGCACCAGTGAGTTCTGAAAGCTGCCATTTAAATTTTTTAGTGACCATTACAGTGAAATCAGCGATTTCACCACATGCAAACAATGTGGGGATAGCTGTGTGGAAATACTTTCTTAGGGTGGGAGAAAAAAAAATATGCCACTAGGAACTCCATAACACCGGAAACCAAAGACCAGATGAACTCTTATCCCCTCTGAGAAACAATTTTAAATGTGAAAAAAAGAAAGGTTTCCAGCAGAGACTGCTGCAGAGGTTTGAAAGATAGTGGCTCTAGAGCACCTGCTGTAAAAGCATAGCCTCTCCCAAAAAGTGCTAGGTGTCTTGGTGTCTGTGAGGATCAGCATGGATGAGGGTGTCACCTCTCCCAAGCCCAGCAGTTAAATTCTCCTGCCCTTTGTTTTGGTTCATGAAAATGCAACTGTTCTCATCTCAGTGTCTGGTACAAGGCAACTCCTGTTTATCTCCTGAGACACACTTTCCAGTGTGTCATCAGATGCCCTTCTCAACCACCATCTAAGACGCTCTGACAGGTTGCAGTAGTTTTCCAGTCAGACTCTGAAATGGTTATTCACACTTTTATCATGGCAAGATTAGATTATTGTAATTCTTTATTGGCCAGCTTCCCAAAGTGGGCTCTGCACAAACTCCAGATGGTGTGAAATGTGGCCGACAGGATTTGAGTTAAGAAGGGACTGTGTCATCCATTCTGTTAAAGCCTCTACCTTGGCAACTGGTTAGGCAGCAAATTGATTTCAAAACTGTCCTTTTCCCCTCTGTGTACAGCTGAGGTCAGGTCTCTGTCAGCAATCTTATGATTTGTTATGGTCCAGAGTACGTTACCCAGGCTCACACTATCTGGTAAATAATTCTCTGAGGAGCAATTTCAAGGAGGTGAGGGTAGTTCAAACCTGACTTCCATCCGCTTGCTCTCCTCCAAAGCCTGTGCAAAAGCTAGGTGACATACCACGATTACACTCTTTGCAAGCATTAGACAAGGACAGTGATGATCTCTCCTGCTCCTACTGCACCAAAACTGCAGCCTGAAGAACCTCTCCCTTCCACAACCCTCCTCTGGGCATGGCTGGGAGAAATGGCCATGCCAGCCTGATCCTACAGAGGCAGCCCTCTAAATTCAGTACATCCCTAACACTCTTCTAAACTGCGTGTGGCTAATCTCATCCCTTCTATCCCCAGCGTGAGCTGCCGGAGGGGACACTTGGCATGACAGTCAGGCTCTCTGCCCCCACCTTTAGCACGTGGGGCCTCATCAGAAAACGTGGACTGCTGGTACGTGTTCTTATGTGCCATCTTTCACTTGTGTAAACAGTGACTACACAAACAATTGATAGGATAATAACTGACTTCATACAGACCAGTACAAATAAAACCTTCCGGTGCTTTGGGCTTTTGTCTTCTTAGAACTTTCTCTTTCTGGAAAAGCACAATATGAAAGGTGTACCCCTCCAGAGTTGATTACTTTTGTATTGAGCCCAGGAGTTAGAAACTTCTCTGATATAGTTCATTGTGACTAAATTCCTATGGGCCTTTCATGCAAGGAAAAAGTCTCGGGCAGGTTGTAATTAAAGTCTAGTAAAGAATGATCATCTGGCTTCTTTTTATGAAGTGTTATTGACAAAGCAGTATGCGATTTGCTGTATAACAGGGAGAAAGGCTGGGGACAGCTTTTGCTGTGTGGTGGAATGGCATGGCAAACACAGTGTGCTCTGAGCTGTTTACCTTCCCTGTCACTTCTGCAGGGAACCTGTGACCTGCCACTCATGGATGTGGATATAAAAGCTCGTGCTGCTTTGGTGGGTTGGGTTTTTTTTTTTTGTTTTGTTAGTGTGAGACAGCTGACACAGACTGTTTGCTTTGGGAAAACAACCAAACCCTTTTGTTTTGCGTGAAGAGGCTGAAAAAAACCCTGTATATAAAGAATTGCACTGACTCTGCAAACAGCTACTGCATAAGGAAGAAAGAGTGGCAGTCAGCTCTGGGGTCATGCTCAGTGTCATTTTAAACCTACAGTGCCACTGTCATTTTAGAAATTCCGAGGCCTGGGGAAGCTGTTGAAGACACCAAATATTTCTCTGTATGGATACCAATACATTATGATGATCAGACAGCAGCGTAAAAGAACAGGGAAATTCCGGACGCTTTATCTGAATATATGAGAATTTGGAGTTCAGATAAAAATGAGCTATGGGCTGGTCTCTGATCCTTGAGCTCAGCTGATCTGCACTTGACACAAGACCTGAAAGTATACATGGACCTTTGGTATTGCCATGTCATACTGGGCCAGATGTCTGGTGATGTTAATGCAAGAGAGCAAAGTTGAACAGCTTCAGGATTACTGCAGCTTGTACCACCCTGAGGACCACTTGCAGTGTGGGATTTACCACAATCTGAAACCAGCACTTTAATACAGACCCATCTCAGCGCTATCTCAAGCATGATACTACCTATGAGAAGGGCTCACACACACTCATCAGGCACAAATATGCATTCATGCAATTTCCAGGTTTTCCACACCAGGAGACCACTCAATTTCTGAGTGAAGGAGCCAGCTCATCTTCCACAAGGCACATGGATCTTATTCTAGTGGGGAGATCACTAGAAAGTCCCCCATGACTCCAGCTACCATGGACTTAAGCAGCTGAGCAGCCTGAGCCATGCTCTGTGCGAGGCTCCACGCACCCAAACATCAATCCATTCAGCACATACATACGATGGTGGTAACTATGTATCTCTATAGAGATGAGAAAATCAGACAGCAAACCTCACCCCACTGTGTGTCACACAGCCCACCAGGGCAAACACACACCATTTCAAGCCAAGATCTTTGCAGATGAAAGGAAGGCACTTTTGATCAGATAAACAGCATAGCAAGTGCTGTAGCCCTCAGCTGTGAATATTAATGTTCAATATGCCAGGTGGCTAAGGCTGAAAGCACGTAATCTCCTGTTGCTGTGTAGCTTTCAGGCATCCTTCCATGTTCATTGGTTTCCAAAGGACACATTTTCCAGCAATTCTTAACATATCACAGCACACGTTATGAACTCTACCCAACTTCAGCCAAGAATGAAAGAGCTCAGATGTCCCTGTAGAGCTGCTTTAGAACAGTTGGGGGAAAGCACATTAAAAAGTTGCATGTTATAGCCTCTATGTACTGAGACTGCAAATAAAAGCAACCACTCAAACCTCTGGGTTTTTTGTAAGCCTAGTTAAAGAATGAGCAGAGAAATAAATTGATCATGAGTATTCATAGAGAGCCTTAAATTAGAGGGAACATCATGGCTCTCTTTATAGGAAGGCCACATCTTCACATGGGGCAAATCAAGACAGCTCCATTATGGAATTACATCAGTTTGGGTCAATGAGGACTTGATCCAGGTATGCATGCAAGGATGTCTGCCTTACCATGGAAACACAACACCTAAGCTGCTCATGTGGTCCCTTGCTTAACAGCAACTGTGTTAATACTTGACAGGGCAGGAAAGTAAACTGAAAACAATTGCTCTAATTGAAACTGGGGGGGCTGGGGTGGTGGAAGGTGGGGTGTAAGTAGGGCAGAATGTGCAGTAATTACCTGATTTGGAGGTGAGCCAGAACACCAACTCTCCTGCTCAAAGGGACTGTCAAGAAGCCTAAGTAAACAGGATGTTTGGTTTCCATCTTTGGCTAAAATGGTCATTTACACAGAACCAGAAAACTCTGTAAAAAGACATGGTGCATGCTCAAGTCTGAGGAAAGAAGAGGGGATGCAAACTGAGGAGCTGAATTTCTGCTCACACTTGCATCAAATGGCAAAGAGATGTGGTACTCCCTGGGAGAAGTGCTTCCTGCCTGGACAGTGGATCTGTGTAGACACAGCTTTGTCCAGCTATTGAAACACCAGGTTACTGCCAATGAAATCAAGGTTCTATTTACGTGAGTGTTAGCATGAACCTTCTGGAGGTCCTCAGGTTGGAGGTGCTACCAGCTCACTCTCCCACAGCACTGCAGCAATCACCTTGCTTCATTCACTTCCCTGCAGGCCACTTGCCACATACCCACTTCCTTATCTTCCTCACAGCTGTCTCGAGCAGCCCCCAGGCCCTCTTTCTCACTCTCTATTGCATCCCCTCCATATCACCTGCAAAATGAGACAAACCTGCACAGAAAGCTGTTCAGAGACCAGTTCCTAGAAAGGTCACTTCCCACACTCTGGTGGATTCTCAGGCACACCTGTTAATAGTAAAATGAGATTCCACTGGTAGGATGGGGGCGTGGGGGGTAACCTGGCCTGGTGGGACCTATGAATTGAGCTTGAAGTATCCATTGAGAAGCAGCTTAATGTCTATGGGAAAGGCTAGACGATGTCGTGCAGGAATGAAGCTCCTTTTCTGAAGAAAGGCCAATGGACAATGTCTTAGCCTGCAATCCCCACTTGTGGTCCAACAAGCATGTCTTAGTCATACAACAGAGGAACAACTTCAAGCATCTGCCCCATCATCAGTCATTGCTTCACACCTGGCCAGCTCTGCCAGTGAGTAGCAATTGCAGCCAGCTGCCAAGTCAGCATTACAGAGCTACAAGTCCTGCATGCTACTAACACACGCACACATCTGAACCTGTGACCCATAGGTTCTGCGGACCATCACAAATCCCCTGAGACATATAGTTCCCCACAGCCTTGCAGGTCGTTTTTAGTTAGACAAATTCAAGTGGCTGCCACAAAAGCTTAATCTCCTTCCAGCCACACTCATGCTGAGTGTCAATAGGAAAAAGTCCCATGAATACGCTTGATAATTACAGAGCTGTGGCTGTAGCAAAGAACAAAGTATAATGCAGGCTTGAATACTCAGGAAATTGACTGCTGATATGTTTCCATTCATTGTTTTGTTCTCTGTTCTCAGTGTTATATTAAAATCTCCTACTAAGAATGAGCTTTCTTGTTTAATGGAACTTGTCAGTTAGAGGAAATCTGCTTGAGCTGTTTGATCTGCTCTTTAAAATAATATTAATTACAAAATCAGCACACATCCCTGTGCTAGCTCACCAATCATTTGAAAATTAAAGCTGATCTTTTTCAATCCTTATTTGTTACCCACAAAAAAAAACCCCATGGTCCATCACTTTCTAACTCTAAGGCATTCACCATCCCTTTGCTCTGACTATTCACGCCTGACTATTCAGTAGCTGTGTTGATCCATCGTACCAGTCACCTGACATTGTTTTCCTGACTCTATTAGTGAAGAGTGATAGCAATGAATAGCAAATAGTAAACATGGTGTGAATCTCTGGCCATGAGAAAATTCATGAAACTTAGCTGTTTCTGAGCATTTTCATAAATCCCTGACAGCAACATCAACTTATTCAAGTGTGACCTCACATCTATAGGAAATCACCCTTCGTGCTTCTGCCTGCTTCTCCATTAATGGAACCCGTTGTGTATTTTGGTTCCATGTGACTTGTAATTAAATACTGAATCTGCAGGTTTGCTACTCATCCCCAGTCCCAGCATGTGCCCTCACAACAACAAATCTCAGCTTCATCCGGATTTCCAAAGTCCTATGTTCAATGGTATTTAAATCTGGAGGTTTAGTGTGGCAAATTAACAGATAAACCAGGTTGGAAGAGACCTTTGAGATCATCGTGTCCAACCTATCATCCAACACCACTTAATCAACTAAACCATGCAACCAAACACCCTATCAAGTCTCCTCCTAAACACCTCCAATGATGGTGACCCCACCACCTCCCTGGGCAGCCCATTCCAATGGCCAATCACTTTCTCTGTGTAGAATTTCTTCCTAACCTCCAGCCTAAACCTCCCCTGGTGCAGCTTGAGACTGTGTCCTCTTGTTCTGATGCTGGTTGCCTGGGAGAAGAGACCAGCCCCTGCCTGTCTACAACCGCCCTTAAGATAGTTGTAGAGAGCAATAAGGTCACCCCTGAGCCTCCTCTTCTCCAGGCTAAGCAACCCCAGCTCCCTCAGTCTCTCCTCATAGGGCTTGTGTTCCAAACCCCTCACCAACTTTGTTGTTTCATTTGGTTCCTTGCAGACATAAAAGAACCATTTAGAAGTTTAGGCTCTGTGCAAGTCCGGAGGATTGTTTCCATTTGTTGCTTCTGAACCTTCAGTGAAAATCTACAAAAAGGGGTTGCACTGGGTGGCTCACAGAAACAGTATTTCTTTTGTGAATGCCTTCCTGCTTCCAATTATATCAAAATGACGGAAGAAAGGGGAAATAGCCCTTTCCAGTGCTCATATAATTAGATATAATACACTCTGTCATCATCAGTACTTGATACTTTCCTTGAGGCAATCTCAAAAACTGTTGTGGATGCTCAGAAGCCACTGCTTGTGTCAGCATGCTCACAAGTACTGTCACTTTCAGGAAATTAACTTCACAGACAGAGAAGGGGTAGTATGAGCCCCTCCCCAAGAGGCTGCACCATCAGCTCTGCATGCTGACGTTGAGCATCTTCCCATCTTCTTGGTGATAACAATGCTGGCAGGAGCCAGAAGATCCTTTCCTTCTGTGGTGGCAGCAGGTTTGATTGTGCTTTTGTTAATTCATGTGATTTGCTTCACCCTTGGCCTTGCTAAAAACATTGCCGTGGTGCTGCACATCTCTGTCAGTCCTGCAACACTATTGCTGACACAGACCACCTGACTGCAGATCGGGAGCAGATGGACACCTGCCTCAGCCACAACCGCTCACGCTGTTGGAAGAGCCTCATCTTGCTGCCTGTGTACTGTTTCTGAATGTGTACCATCCTCCTCGGCTTCATCTCCCCTGTACCTGACTAATTCAGAGAGCTTGAGTCACAGGGAATTCCTCTAAAATAAGTTTATTTTCTCCAACCCCGATCTTTTCTTAGAACAAGGGCAGAATTGCTCAAAAATACCTAAGGGAAGAAATCCAAGTGGGAGGCAACCTCCTTCCAATCCTCTGTACTGGAGGCCGAGGTGTGCCCTCCATCTTCAAGCTCCAAGGGTCATTCTAGTACCTTTGCCTCATTCCCTCCTGGAGCAATGCCCTCCTGCACCACCTCCCACGCGGCTGGTGTTTTCCTGCAGCCCATGAAGAGCTTTCTGTTCCCCCGCATGAGTCACGCCCGCAGGCTGCAGGCCGCTGACATCAACCCCTTCGCAGCCCTCGGTGGGGCCGAGCACGCTGGCTGCCCCTCGGCGTTCCTTTGGAGCTTTGTGCCGAGTTAACAGCCGGGACTGTTCTTGGGGAGAGCGAGGAGCCGAGGGCTGCTCGGCACAGGCCAGCGACCACAGCGAGAGATCCGCTGCGGGGATGTCATCGGCAGCCGGAGAAGAGCAGCTGCAATCGTCCCTCTCGTTCTCGCTGCTGCACGCTGAAGCCTTGCCCGTGTCGCCACCTGCGACAGCGGCACATGCTGCAAACACCTCTTCACTCGACGCTGCCAGTGTGTGGCTTGTTTTCAAGGCTTCTTTAAGACTACAATAAGAGCTCTTTATGGGCTTAACTCTGCCATTCTGCAACACTGGCAAACCTTCCCTTTTCCAGGCAAGCTGCTTTGTAGCACTGCAGTAAAGTTACCTCTCCACTGTTGCAAGCTACACTAGCAGCAGTTCAGCCCTGCTATAGCTTTCATTGGAGCCTACTACAAGTATTTTGGTCAAGGGGTTGAATGACTTTATGACCTTGATGGGTGCACAGAGTCAGCTGTGTGAGCAAAATGTTGCCAGCCACCTCAGTGATAAGAGGAGAGTGTGCCCGTGCCAAGGCAAAGGAGGGGAGACGGAAGGGTGAAGCAGATAATGATGGCATAGGGAGATGTCTCCAGCTCTGGCTTGCCATTTTGGGGAGATAGGCACCCCATGTGCTTCAAGCCAGTCTCCTTCCCTCCACGGCAGGAGCAGCCAGCCTAGCTCACCAGGGCATTGCTGTAAACAAAATGTGTAATGAAGCCTTTTCCTACCACTTTGCTTCTGCTGGCCTTGCTAAAGATTAGAGCCGTTGCAGAGCGGTTTGCATACCTATGGACTTAAGTTATACCAGAAAAATGCTCTCCATTTCTAGTGGGGAAGAATGTCAGGTGAACTCTCTCAATTGAACATTGCTTTTAAACATTGATAAGGCAATTACACATAGAAAGGCACAAAACAAGCTTCAGTTCCAGTGCAAGGGAAGTTCCGCTTTTACTCTGAATCACTGATCTGAGCTCACTATTTTGGTCTTGTTTTTGAGGGTTAGACTACAACTCCAACCTGCAGTTCTTCAGATTTGACTGAACCTCCATGAAAAGGTCAGCTGCATTTATGAGATTTCAGCACAAGAACTGTGATACACCTGATGGCTCCTATTGCTTTCTCCCCTTTTTAATTTGTGAGACCCCAGTACCCTGAATCCAAATCCTTCCTGCAGTTTGTCCTCCAACCCTGGCTACATGCTCTGTAGCCAAATAACATCCCCTTCTTATTTCCCTTCCTCCCCCCCCTTCTAGAGGCATAGCAGCTGTTCTGTTTTTGTGCTGAATGAAAAAATGTTTTAATGGCTATAGTTTACTGATTTGCAGATTTTGGTGGCAAGGCTGTCACAGAGTTCCCACCATCAGCCCCTGCCAGCATTTCTCCGCTGCCACACCACGCCTGGACCAGTGCAGTTACTCCTGGGGGCCATGACAACTGGGGAACTGATCTAGTTGAAATAAATTACAAAACCAGAAAAAAAAACAAAACAAAGAAAAAAACCAAAATAATTCCTATTTTATGGGGTGTTCTGTTCACAGTTTCCAGCCCACATCAGTTCCTGGTGCGGCTTGCTGCGGAGTCACACGAAAAGCTACTTGGGCACAACTAGGAGAGAGCTGAGCTGGAGCAAGATGGTGGGGGGAAAAAAATCTGGGATGGCAACACCTCACACTACTGAGCTTCCTTGTCCTCAAACCATGGCCAGGGTTTCTTATCTCAGACTGACATTATCCACGAGATCACCATAACGTTCCAGTAAACAGTCAATTCATTTCACAATCTGTGCATCATTACACATCCCCCACACCAGGCAATTAGCTCTACTGAATCCTTTAGGGCCTGAAAAGGATCCTGAGGCATCAGCTTTCATTTTTAGATGAATGCAAGCATTCAACCAAGCCGTAAACTCACGGAGCGATCGCTTTAACTGAAGTTCATCACGTCAGTGATAAACAAAATGTTTTTCCTAATAACTGTCCCATTCACAGCCCTCTGCCTTGGGAAGGGGCCATGCTTTGGGACCCCAAAGAGCACAAACAATAACAAAAACAACAACAGCACATTCCATTTGCCCCAACGAAACAGCGATACACCAAAAGGCTCATGATATATTATCACTGGCGGTGCAGGAGCGTGGGTGGGAAGCAGGAGGCTTCAAGAAGAGACAGATAGAGTGGCTCCTACATGTGACTTTTTCCTCTGTGCTGCTATCTTTTGCTCAAGAAGCGCAGCAAATATATTAACACCCGCATGAAAAATGAGCTGAGGTAATTCCATCTATGAGCATGTGATCAGTCCTGCTGCCACAAATGTTTTCCCTCTAGGTCCATATCTGAATCTCACACAGACTGACTCACGCTGCAGCCGTGTACGTCATTACTACCCGGCAGCATCAGACTGTCATTTGTTTCCTTGTGGAACGGGATGTTCTATAATAGCTCCAACTCCCCTCAACAGTTTATGAAATTGCAGTTCTTTCACATACCTTCTTTGTTCCTGAGCAGCAAGTAGCCTTCGATTTGTTTGCAAGGCGCTAAAACAGGAGCAGAGTGGCCTGTCCTCAGAGATGCCTCACCCAAGCCTCTAGCAGGATGTGTCTTTTAAATGGGATGAAAGTGCGAGTTCTTCAGGGAGACAAATAAGCCTCACTGCAAAACTCCTGCTCCTCTGGTTGCTGCTTGAAGTACAGCCCTACATCTCTTTCACAAAGCTCCTTCTCCCACAACCGGGAAGAGACTGAAGCTCTAGACGTGCTGATGGCACCAGCAAAGCAGAACCAGCTCTGCCTCTGAGTGCCTTGCCACAATGCTCAAATAGGCAACACCTGCTTCTCAGCACTGGCTAGTTTGATTTTCTGCTCCTTAAATGATAGTCTACAGCTGTGCCTTAATCTGGATCAGATGTGTGCTTCAGAAATGAATTCCTGGCTTACTGTGCTTCAGTTCATGCTGAGGCACACTTTTAGAGCTCAGTCTACAGGGCAAATCTAGTGTTAGTCTCAAGTTCAGACCCCAGGTGTCAATACTATGGACTGGGATTCCTCAGTACCAGCTGTTTTGCTGTGCTGTTTTGGAGCTCCTGTTACACCAAATTACCTTCTTGATACTTGTCTTTTAGAGTCCCAGAGTTGTTGGATCTCAGCACACTACTGCAAAAGGAGGAGGAATATGATGTGATTCTAAAGATGCAGCAGGTGAGAGGAGGCTAAGTCCCCCAGGGATGCCTGCCCAGGTAAAACCAAGTTTATCAGGATATGCCAGTAATGCTGCAAGTTTCCTGCTGTCAATGTCCTGACAGGCAGCCCACACAAAAGGGTAGAACCAGGAGAGGGAGGAGTCAAAGAATGAAAGGATGTAAAAGATGATGGCATTTCTCTTGCTTACATTTGAGATGCTGCTACAATTCAAAGCAGGACACACAGTCAAATTGGTGCATTGCTATGCACAACCCAGTGTCCCCTGCTCCCGGTGCTGCTTCCTTGTTTATCAAAGAGCTTTAACCAAATGGAGATCTTGGATTACTTCCTAAGGGTGCTGCCATTACTAATGAGGAGGTCCATGCCAACTTTAAAAGTGGTAAAAAAATGCTAACATTCTTTAGAAAACAATTACCACTTACTACTTGCCACAGGGAATAAAATGGGAAGCTTAGAAATCATCTGAAGAAGCTTATATTTGCTGTGCACAGTCTGTCTCTAAGAAACAGACAAGTTCCTGAGGCTTGTGCCTGCAAAAGGATGTCCTAAGAATCTCTGAAGATGCTTGTTCTAACCTCCTGGACCTTTGTCTAATGTACCTTTATTGGAGTTAAATAAATAAGCAGTAACAAACCCAAATCTCCAGACCTTCCACTGTCCTGCACTGAGCCAAAACCTTAAGGAGGCTTAAGTCACAATTACATTTGTTGGTCCTAGAGACTAAACACAGCTCAGTCCATCCTGATTATTAAGTGAAAAGACCTTTATGGTTGCGCTACCTTGCATTCAGCTGCCTGACAAATCTTTAGAAACCACTGTAAAGGCAGAGCATCGTAGCCTGGCACTGCTTGCTCACTGCAGACACCTACACATGCAGCGCTGGCTGGGGAGAGCAATCAGCCCCTCAACCCCCAATCTGCTTTTGTGACAACCCTCAGGAATCCTCCTGGTACTGTTGAGGTTAGGTAAGGCTGCACTGCAGGAATCATCTTGCTGAGGCTCTCAGTGCTGGCCCTCAAGCTTTGGCAGCCATTAGGACAAAAGACAATTGACAAATGCAAATCATGATAATCCTACAGACATCAGCTTTAACTTTACCTGGACTTACCTGTGCTGATGTGGAGGGCAGCGTGTCTCTTGACATTCAAAATGGACGCGTGCACTACAGAATAGGAGGCTTCTCGTGCACAGGGTATTGTTCTGGATTTTGTATTTCTTCAGGGTTGTCTTGGCAACCAAGAGGGTTTGCAGCTAGAGGTGTGTGAAACTCTGGGCAACGAAAAGCAAACGACTCCCACTTGTTTAATTCCATCACCCAGTTAAACCAGACTCTTTTTCGACCTGTTGGGATGATATTAGTGTGCTGGGAGGGGCAGTGCTAATCAGCAACGACTCTTCTGCCCTCCCCCACACTGTGATTTTGAAAACGGCACAAAATGACATTTTATGTAGGGAAATGATGTCTGTCCAAACATAGTTACAAACTCTGTTCCCTTTCCCTCTTCAACTGCCTCCTTCAAGAGATACTCCCTGAAAGGCAACAGAACTGATTATGGATAGTTTTAAGCAAAATTAGTTATGGAAATTTATAGTATCACAGTATTACTAAGGTTGGAAGAGACCTCGAAGATCATCGAGTCCAACCTGTCACCACAGACCTCACGACTAGACCATGGCACCAAGTGCCACATCCAGTCCCCTCTTGAACACCTCCAGGGACGGCGACTCCACCACCTCCCCCGGGCAGCCCATTCCAATGGCGAATCACTCTCTCGGTGAAGAACTTTCTCCTCACCTCGAGCCTAAACTTCCCCTGGTGCAGCTTGAGACTGTGTCCCCTTGTTCTGGTGCTGGTTGCTAGGGAGAAGAGGCCAACCCCTTCCTGGCTACAACCACCTTTCAGGTAGTTGTAGAGAGCAATGAGGTCGCCCCTGAGCCTCCTCTTAAAGTGACTTCAGTGAAGTCAGTGGGGTTACTGTGTACTGATTCCAATATAACTGATTTTGACATTTTGCCCTGGTCTAAATGTATATTTCCTTCATGGAGAGAATAGATGCTGGTCAACTAATGCTACACCTGGTCAGCAAGTGAGTGGAAATGCTCCATTTGCCCTTCTGGCCCAGCCCCTTCCACAGACAACAGACCTTTATTCACTGTGGATGAGATCCAGAAATTATTCTGGAAAGTTTTTAAAGCATCTTCATAGGCAGTTTCACATTGCTTATTCATGTCATTTGCCTGTATTTTTACTTACTAAAGGCATTAAAAAAATTAACCCAAACAGCTGTTGCAAAGGGAAGAAACGTCGGAGCAGCTGTGTCAGTAAAACGCAAGCCAGGTGGCCTCCCTAAGGCAAAGCTTGTCTGAAACCTATGAGACAATATTTTTATTATCTGAGTTATTGTATTTCTCTTTCATTACTTTGCTCTTGTGGATTCTTAAAAAGGCATTGGTCGCTTACTTCATATCTTCCTCCTCTTCCTTCAGTATTTGAGCCGTGCTATAATGTAACACAGATGTTACTGCAATTCAGCAGTTCCCCACAATCCTTCTGAATCTATTTTGTGGACTTGAATGGGATTTAAGGCTGGCTAAGGAGCAGTTTTACAGTTATGGTCTTCCTATGGGAAGAAACTCAAGCCATGGCACTTAACATCTAGTTGTGCTGCCCACAAAATGCTGCTGGAGAGACTTTGTTTTCCCATGTTGTATAACTAAGTCACCTGAGATGCAGTTTTGTTCCAGCTCCTTGACGAGGTAGCTGGAACATCCTCAAGCAGAGGCTAATGACTCATGATTACACAACAGTCTGAAAGAAGAGTTGTTTTGTGCTTTAATGTGTGAAACATTGAGGATTTGTAAGCTGCTAGCCAAATTTTCAGCTGGGCAGCACTGAGATCTATACAGCCAGATGGATTTACACCACAGCTGCACTACTGCTGTCATCTCAGAGAATATCCCTATTGACAAAGGCTCATGAAGAACTTCCCCTAATGAGGTTTTGAATTCCTCAACCAGCCTCCTATCCTGGCATGGTGCAAATTTTAGCCTTCAAAGCTCTGGTGCTCATTCCATGCACTTGCTATCACGGTCTCACCATGAGTGGATTCCAGCCACCTGATCCCAGCCCTGAGTTTCATGACACCACGCTCCAGTTGTGCTCCATGCCAGCACATCATGGTCCAAACTCTAAGCCCTGTCCAGAGACCTAGGGCTAATTTCCTTCCATACAAACCCTCCTAAGAGTGTGTTTCTGTTGCTGTAAGGCAGCTTGACAATTGAAAAATATGTTTTCCATAAGTTACTTATTGATATTTTCTTCCTTGTCTTCTGTCCTTGAATTACAAACTCCATAGAACAAAGCAAAAGCACTGAAGTGTCAGCAAATTGCCAGCCAAATCACAGATATTACAGCAAATGATATTCATAATAAGAGCAGCAACAACAACTGTGGCAATAATGAAATAATTCCTTGCTGTTGCTATTCCTTTTTCTCTTCATACAATATTTGGCTAGTATAGGCCCCAAGCCTGAAGAATCATTTTCAGGTGACACAGTGCACACAGAGAAGAGAAAAAATATGTTATTACAAACACCTCTATAGCTAGTATTGTTGCATATTACTATAGAGTGATAAATTATTTTTGACCTTTCTAATGATGACCTTTCTAATGATGGAAGACCTTCAAGATCATGCGTCCAACCCATCAAACAATCCAACCCACCCAACAACTAGACCATAGCTGCACCCCATCAAGTCTTCTCCTGAACACCTCCTGTGAAGGTGATAACGGGTAGCCGATTCCAATGGGCAATCATAGTTAAATCCAGCCAGGAATCAGCTGATAGCATAAACTGGTGTATAGTTAAATTTATGTGTTTTTATCTCAAAGAAAAGAGATTAAAACATCTGTATGTGAGAAGGACCATTTTCCAGGGCAAAACACAGCAAGAATCCTTCCTCAGTCTAAAGGAGAATTTCATTCCCCTCTAAATCATTCCCTTTTGATACTTTTTCTTCACATTTAGTAGATGGATGCAATTCCCTCTATATGTACTAAGCCTGTGTTATTACAGTTCCAGCATGATATATGTTTATTTAGAGCCTAACAAGATCATGAATCAGGACATAGCACTGCACTTCATATTGTGTATTTATTTATTGTGCTAGAATGAAATTTACCTGGGTCCAGAGAACAAAATTAGGCGGTAACAGCCCTTGGTTTCATATAAGTTATTTTCCTCTCAGTGCCTGTGCCCTGTGGACAGAAATTTATTTTGCTGGTATTGAATGAGAATTCTCCCATTCTCTCACTTCCTCCAGGTGTGATTTCTCTACCTTTCCACCTGCTTCCATTTTTGCATCCATTACTTTAACACTTGAAATATAATACCAATAATCACAGAGCTAAAAAGTCTGCAATGTGTAGGGAATATTTTTTGTTCCTACTTAGTCCTTTTTTAATTAAAGGAATCTGACTGTGATTTGATTTCTTCAGTGACATTATTATACTTCTGCTCCTAATGTTTCATTTGAAGTTTTGGGGCTGGTTTGCCATCAGAAAAAAAAAAAGGACTGTTTTGCAGGTAGTTTAGGGGTGCAGATTTGGAGGATCTAATCTCTTCTTTGAGGTGTGTCCCATAGTGAGCAAAGAAGGATGACTGCAAATGGAATGTGTACTAATGCATGTGAATATGGAAGTGGAAAATCAGATCACAGAGACCTCGATGTATTTAATAATTCAACAGTAATTATATTTTATAATGCTAACAATACCAGTGAAAAACACTGTGAGAACTTTAGGTGTCCAAACATGTTCTGACTGCTCTGTTTGATAACTTAGCAAGCACTTAAGTCGTACACAAAATGCAGAAGAGAAGTTAAATGATTGAATAGCAAGTTTATCTCACACAATTATAAAATCATTTAGCAAGTAAAAGTTTATTCAGTTAATTGGCTAAAGCCCAGCCAGGATTTCACAGCACTATCAGCAGAGTGTTGAAATACTGAAAAAACAAACGACCCAGCAACCAAATGCTTTCAGAGAAGCTCTCTCATTTAAGAAACTCTCTCCCAATTATTTCTTGGATCCAGAGCTGTTTATCAGCATGTGCCTATGTTCTTCCTGGAATCAAGGTCCATGCAAGTTTTTTCCTATACACCAGCATTCTCTTGGTGTTTTGTGATTTCTCCTTGCTCAAGGACCAGGAACATAGGAAAAGTGTAAGTAACAAGCAAATACAGTTACAAAGAGGTGTGACATAAAAATATCATTTATATTTACTTAGTGATTTGAGCTAAGATAGTGAGCATCAGAGTATAATGGGGCAACCAACAGTAACTTCTGCCACATTTTCCTGGGCACAGAGGGGAAAAAAAATCTCTCAAGAGTACAGATGGATAGAAATATGTCAAAGCAGGTGTACAAGGAAAGGCACCTCATGGTACAATAACAAATTGGAACGCTCTGAATCAAAACATAAATAAACTGGAAGCATAATCTATGTAAAGACAATAAAAGATGTCTTCTGGACATTCAGTAAAACCCTTGTGGCATTGTATTGATCACATAATGGCCTTTGAAAACAGATGGTTTTGAATTTCTGCTTAGTGAGGACACAGTCTCAAGCTGCTTAGTGAGGACACAGTCTCAAGCTGCACCAGGGGAGGTTTAGGCTGGATGTTATGAAGAAGTTCTTCATAGAAAGAGTGATTTGCCCCTGGAATGGGCTACCTAGGGATGTGGTGGAGTCACCATCACTGGAGGTGTTTAGGAAGAGACTGGATGGGGTGCTTGGTGCCATAGTTTAGTTGATTTGATAGTGTTGGAGGATAGGTTGGACTTGATGATCTCGAAGGTCTTTTCCAACCTGGTCAATTCAATTCAATTCAATTCAATTCAATTCAATTCAATTAAATTCAATTCAATTCAATTCAATTCAATTCAATTCAATTCAATTCAATTCAATTCAATTCTATGCTATGCCATGCCATGCCGTGCCGTGCCATGCCATTCCATTCCATTTTTCTTAGGAATAGTCTGGCCATCTAAGCAATAATGCACCCTTACTTTCCAGCACACACAGGCGTTTAAAAACAATGTAAATGTAAATACTTGCTGATGCCAAACACCTCATTTGCCAAGAAGAAATGATGAATTTCATATCAGGATTACACTATAACCAAGATTGGGTTTTGTATTGTTTCTGGCAATTCTTTAACAAAAACACCTCCTGATGAAACACAACATGTGACTCACAGGTTTTGGATGTTCAGGGAAACATCTTTCAGCAGATGACTTACAAAGGTTCACACCAAACAAGCTGTACTGTAATATGTTTTTAATCTAACTGACAGATACTACAGTGGTGATGTCTTGGGAGACAGCATCAAGTTTTGAAAAATGCTATCCAGTGATAAAGGTCTTATAGAACTTTTATAAAACTCATCAATGAACATACTCCAGATTCTCTTAGGAGAGGCAAAACCCTCATCCAGTAAGAACTCAGACAAAGCCTCAAGTGGTGCATCGCAGCATGAATTACATTAGAAAGTCATTTGGTGCAGTTGCATAGGTGGACTGCTCACAAAGATGCCTGCAACTTCTGTATCCAGGTATGCTCGCTCTTGCTTACTGAAACAAATCAACCTCCATAAAAAAACCCAACCAGCCACTTTATATAGCTACATTCATATTTGCAGATTCATCAATATTGAAAACTATTCACTATAAATTCAGAGATTAGTTCTTGGAACAAAACAAACATCATCAAAAGACAAACTTAAGGAAAGATACAAGGGAATAGAAGTGAGAAACAGTGAATAGTGAGAAAATAATGATCCAACATAGTCACAAATATCAGATGGATCCTCCCTTGTCTCCAATTTGAGTTATTTTTGAGAACAGTCATGTGACTAAAAATTTGCTCATGCCTGTCATTGTCACAACATGCTATGGCAAGATTCAGCCCTGGAAAGAAAATGAGCAGGATTATCATGCACTGTTTGAGTCTTGCTGACTCCTACCATAAATGACTGACTTTGAGTAATGTGGCAGACTCTCCTTCCAACAACCAAATGATAGTTTTCTGAGCATTTTATAAAGCTTAAGTCATTAAGCCTAACTGGGCTGACCAATCACACCACATGAATATGGGCTCATCATCACTAAGTGATGTACAACAAATAACCACATCAAGAAACCCAAAAGCTTAACATTTGGAACAGAACAGAGACTGGAAAAAAATAATCAGTTTCTACACAAGCAATTTGTCACAAGAAAAAACACTGAACGACGAGGAAATTCTTTTGCTGAAAATTATATGCTCAGTTATTCAATGACATTGCTGTTGTTCCCCTGCTCCCCTTCTTCTTCCTGAGTTTCTATCTAGGAAACCTTTCCAAAACTTCCTGGCTCAGTTACCTCTTTCAGAATCTTGACATTCAGAGGTTCCAGCAACAAAGCCTTATTAATTACAAATACTCAAGCTATAACATTTCTAAGGAAATTAGACTAAGTATCATAATCTCCTGCTGACCCTCACCTAACAATTTTAAATCCTTCAGTGTGGGAGAAGACTCTGAGGTCAAAACACTAATTTTGTTATTTCATTAAAAGCAAAAGAGGAGAATTAAGACAAAAATCCCAGAGTCTGTGAAGGGAAGTCAGGAAACAGAAAGACAAGAGAAGATGAAAACCAGCAGTGGGGTGACTCTGCAAAGTCCCAAGTCAAAGAACATCACAAATTTTGTTTTATTACCACAGGATGATAAACAGTACACTGGATTGCACACAATGTTTTGGTTTATCTCCCTCATTCATCCTTGTACTCGAACAACAGCCCGTTCTTCAGCTTACAGTCATGCAAGTTCTTCTCGCTCACACATAAAGTTACACTGGCACCCAGAAGATTAGGGTTTTTTTGAGTACAAATATCAACCTTGAGCATTATCTTCTGGACTTCAATCTTGTCACTTAATAGCTACTATTTTGATATTAGCTACTATCTAGAAATGAACAGTTTTGACGTGAGCAAGATTGTTCATCACCTCACCGAAGTATGTGAAATGAATCAGCAGTAGCACCAGAGATGCTCTGCCATTCTCTCTTGCACTCGGCGTTGCATTACAGAATGGCATAGTATCCAAGATAATATCCAGCCTCTTGAACAAGCAAATCACAGACTAACTAATACAAAATGTTAGAGTCAAAAGCAATTTTCCTTGACCATCCCCCCCGCCCCTGCCTCCCAAGGAACTATAACCAACACTGTTAGAATGGCTGAATGAAACATTGCTGAGTCCTGTGTGGAGCCCAGTTGCAAGCCAAAAGTGATGCAAGATTTGCCTGGAGTTTGAACTGAACTCCCTGCATTGTTCTGAGAGCTCCCATTAAAAGAAGAATAAATGTTAGCAATAAAAAGTCCAAGAGAATGAACATGTGAGAGCCTAGTCTAAAGACCTGCGAGGGATCTCATAAATACATAGTAAACATCCTCTCCCCAGAGGAGAAAAATTCTACATTACCCACAAAGCACATTTTTAACAAACTGTTTCTTTCTGTCCAGATACAAAGAAGTGAAGGAAAACATTCAGCATATAGCTTGTAAAATTCAAAGTTTAAAGCCAAGGAAAACAACCAAGACTAGAGCTGTTCCACAAAATCCTGTCTCCCTTCACACAGTTTCTTTTTATTCTTATAATTTGGTGAGGAACCAGCAAAGAAGACTCTCAACTGTCAGTGCTGTTAGATATCATGGCTATGGGTGCACAAAGATAAATTTAACAGTATAAGCTTGAATCACGTCAACGCTACAGGCAACTGCCATGGGTTTTGCCACCCAATGTGCTGGTAAGGGATTAGTGTTCGCTGTTGATTTGTACTGTGGAGCCTTAAACGCTGAAGAATGCAGTAGGTCCTGGCAATTTTTGTTGGCTCAGGCCCCTCGTGCAGGGGCTGTGTGTGACCCAGGGTAACGTCTCATGAAGAACACAGAAAAAAGTTGAGCATGCACTGCCAGAAAGCCCCGGGAGGCAGGGTTTGTTGGCACATCCCTACCTTCAAGCAAGCAGCCAGTGGGGTTGCATCTTAGAGTTATTCAGCTCCAGGCAAAAATAGCATAGATCTTTTCTAAGGCAGACTCTGAAAGTAAAATTACAGAGGGTACGGCAGGTAAATAACGAAGGGTACACAGGGGAAACACGTACCAAAGATTATGCACAAAGAGAATGGGAATATTTCTGTTCCCGACAGCATTTACATATATAGGATACACACAGAGAGGATTCTGTTTCTCCTCTTGGCATTCAGCCCTGGGTGGTGAAACAGCTACAGTGGTCCATCTTTTTTTCCAGCTGTCAGATACCAGCTGAGGGAACCCCATAAGTGCCACATAGCTCTGGCAACACGGACTTGCATGTTGAGTTTATGCCTGCGCAGAGGTGCTTGAGGTGGCCTTTACCTGCTAAAATTCCTACTCCTTGTCATCTCGTAAGTCACAGCAGAAAGAACATGGGTGAAACACAACTACTCTGGTCATGGACTACCTTTTGAGACCCATCATGTTAAGATTCCATCACGTTGAGTGCTGAGGTAAGATGAGAAAAGAAACCACATCCAAGAGAAGAAAATCTGTCATAAAACACTTAGACCAGCTAAAGAAAAAGGAGTGACAACAAACAAGCTTTGCAGTCAAGGAAAGGGTAAAATCTTGGCCCAGCTGAAGTCAGTGGGATGTTTGCCAGAAAGCTGTAGACAGCTTGTTTTATCCACGATTTTTAATTAGTGATTAAATGATTCAATGGCAAGTTGGCTGTTTCAAGAAGGAAAAAGTCATAGAATAGCTCCAGCATGCCTCTCCCTGCCCCGCCTACCCCTTGGGGTGTACAGATCATACACAGCTTTTTTTATAGGAGACTTGACAGGTATTTCATTGAACTTTAGCTGAAATCTGTAGTTTCCCAGGCCCTGCCTCCTTCCCTAGTTTGGGCATGAATATAGGAAACACCTGCTAACGACACCAGCAGAAAACAAACAGCAGAAGTCTTGTGTCAGCTTAAAGCGCACTGGAAGCCTGGCCTCTCCACAGTTTGTCTGATGGGGGATAGTATATATGAAGAAACTGCATGCTGCATTCATTTCATTGGCATAAACTTGGATGGATTTGAATTGTCCTGAAGTGATGTACCCACAAATAAACAAGGCATCTTGCTGCCCTAAGGCAGAAGTCACTTGGCTAAAAGCCCCACGACCCAAACGATCTCTTCACGTCGCACACTTCCCTTATTCTGCCTGATTTTTCTGCTTTGCTCAGTCTCCTTCTGCTTTTCCCTCTCCGAAGTACATTGGTTTCTATGGAAACAAAACATGTCATCGGAATGGACAGAACTTGGTGACATCCCCAAGCGCAGACAGAACAGGCAGTTGAAGCAAGGGTTCTGCAGTTTGTGTCCGGGGCTGAGGCAGGCGGCGGGCGCTGGCCCTGCGCACGTGTGCCTACATGTGTTTGCCTGGGCGGCTGCCCCTGCGCACTTGCGCTCCCTCTCGCCACGCCACTTACACACATGCAACCCCACCAGTGTTCCGGGACAGCATGCAGCAGAAGGCTCAGCAGAATCTGTCCCATCCTATTCTGTTTTAATATAGCTGAAAATTGCTTTGACAGCTGAATAGCTTCTTTGTTTATAACTCATTCTTAGCTGGCTGTTGCATTATGTAGCTTTGTAGAGATTACTTTGTCAAGAACTGAACATATATGGTGCGAACGTGAACAATTCAGCATGATGAACTGCATTCATTTTATACGACGTACAGGGCTGCAATTCTGCTGCCTCTAATGTGTCTGCTTTTCTCTGTGGGTTTCATTTTCAGATCTTCAGTGTTTTTTAGAACTTTTGGGGGTCTTCAGGACTATCTGCTTGACCCTTTCCTGGACAGATGAGAGAATTTTCACTATGTCAAGTCCCAGTACACTGTATCTTGCCCTGAATGTTCTAGCAAACCAAGTTTTTTGGCTATGTAGGACAGGAGATCATCGTTATCCAGTTAACTAATTACCCACCTGCAAAAATTATCTTTTCCTGCCCTAAACTGCTGCAGTTTTGCTAGTAATTGAATTAGTATTTCAACACCGTGCCCCAGCAAAGGCTTAGAAAATGGACCCCACTCTGTTAACACCATATGGACCATATACAGCTTCTTTGTCTCTTCATCCCCAGACCTAAAAGCAATCCTTAAGTGGGCAGATGCCCATCTACATGACTTCAGTACAGCTGTGTAAGAGCCAGTCCCTTATCTTCACAAAACCTGACCAAAAAAAAAAAAATTAAAGCAATGCTGACCTGCATGGTGTTACTGGCACCACCAGGGCCTTGTACTGTGCACTAAATGAGATTTGCAGGCTCTGCCGGGCATTGCCTTTAGAGGTGCTTGAGCTGACTGCATTGGTGGTCTCTTATCACTGTTGTAGTTTGTACTTCAGGCCATGGTTTACTTAGAAATTGTTTCAGATTCACTTTGCCCCCTACCCAGAGGCACAACACAGACTCATGGCATTTTTATCTGGTTTCTCCTGGTATTTTTTCTTCTCTCCTTCCTCATTTGTTTTCTCACTGTTAAATTAGAAGGGTAGATCATATGGACCAGAATAAAGATGAGTAAGAACATCAGTTTTCCAACAGCAGAATTCCTATCAACTATGTAGTACATATTACATTGATCTTTTGTGGGCTGGAGACTGAGAGATTTACTTAGAGATATCACTAGAGGCTTCTCTCATATCGCCTTTGCATTTCAACAGTTTTTGTGCAGCTCACAAACTGGCAGAGGTCAAATTTACACTACACTCTGCATTTTGCTCTTGCTGGTGTTCTGCCACTTCTGAAAATACCAATCTGATCTAAGAGCAGACAGGAAATGTATCAGTCAGGCAAATCCCTCCTTATCTCTTAGTCATAACCATGATCTACTTCAGATGACTGCTTTCAATGATTTAAAGAGCTTCCTACATATTAACCTTTATTTAAGGAAAAAAAGAAGCAGCAGCAGCAGCAGCTTTCTTTGCAAATCACTGATTGGAAATGGAATCCACAGAAAGATTCCTTACAACCTATTTGTTCCCACTCACGCTCCTAATGTGCACATACTTCACAAGAGTTGGCACACTACATGCTAATTTGTTGAATATATATATATATATATATATTTTAAAATTCACCATCTGTGTGGAAGCTCTTTGTTCAAGAAACTAGCATCTTGACTAATCAATTCCTTCTCTTCCACCCCTTCAACAGATGAGGAACTGGTCTGTCCTGACCAGAGAAATGCCAGTGGCTGTGTAATATCCAGGTAAACGAAAGGCCGTGCAGGTAGTTGAGAAACAATTGTTCTTGTACTGGGAATTTTCAGATTTACTAAGAAGTCATGAGATCTTCAGAGTCAGTAAATTTCCACAGACGGTTTCTGTTCTTCACCCCCCTTGTGGCAAACCCAGCTGAACCACCAAACGTGTCTCAATCGGTCTGCAACCTGCTCTGCTGCAGCAGGCCATGGAAAATCCCAGGCCAGCAGACACCAGCGGTATTTGCTACGGTTGGGGCCTGTAAAGGCAGCAGTGATGTGCACTGTCACCTCCCGTGCATTGGCAGGAGAGGGTTGAAGTCAACTGGATGTAATACACCAAGAGTGTTATGCAAAAAAACCCCAAAAATACCAAAAGAGAGAGAGAGAGAAACGGACAACCACGGTTGCAAAGGAGATGTCAATAATTTCCAAGATCAGACTGCCTCAACAGAGGAGAAAATGAGCAGTAGAGTGAGAAAGAAAGGTTTGTCATCAACCTGAAGCTTGATCATTCTGGAATAAAAATTATGGCTTTGCATATACCAAGTGTGCCTTGTGCTTGCTTTCAAGGAAGGCTCTGTGCTGTTAGTGTCCTACATGGTGGATTTCAATGTTTATAGATGATCTCATTTCAGTGCCACTGGCCCCTAGAAGTCTCCAAATCTAGAAGACCTGAAGAAGTCTCCAAATCTAGAAGTCTCAAAAAATCCCTGCTTCTGACTCAGATAGTATATGAATGTGACTATCCTTCTATAGGGAACACCTAATAGCAAGCTAAACACATCCCACCTAGAGGAGCACCCACGGGTCATAGAGTCTGTCTACAATCATACAAGAAAACATGCATGCTTCTTAAAGGCCACTTTTCCAGAAAGCACCTTGAATTTTGGGCCTTGCCTTTTTGACTAAAGGCACACAACTCAGATCAGGTGCCTCAATTTAGAAAAAGACGTTTTGAACACCATACCAGTCAAGAAATGATGGGAAGAAAAAAAAAAAACACCAGAGAAATGTTCTGCCTTTTAAGGAGGCGTGTAACAATACAGCAGAATCAGACAAATTCAACTCTCAGTGAGATGATTCATCTCCTCCACTGAACACATGGCCTTTTTGCCTTTTCTTTCCAGACAGTGAACTCCAGGTTCATGCCACTTCTGATTCCCCACTGGCTCACCAGGGCTTTGATAGCTGACTTTCAACAAGCTCCTCATAGACATGAGAATATATTTACCTAGAAAAGAGATCTGGTATGTTCTGGTTTCCAGAAGGATGGTTAAAAATGCAAAGATTGATGCTACCAGCAAGTTAATATTTTCCTTATTTAGAGGCTTTCAGTCTTTCATACTTCTTGGAATAGTGGGCATGGTGGGAGCAGAATAACAGGCCCAGCTCTCAGTGCCTGTATGTTGATAGAGGTAAAGGTGTTGGGTACATAATTGGGATTAGCAGGCCAGATCACTATGGATCAAAACGTTGATGGGTTGGATGCGATGATCTTGAAGGTTTCTTCCAACCTGGTGTATTGTATTGTATTGTATTGTATTGTATTGTATTGTATTGTATTGTATTTAAGGCTACATCTGCAGAGCTCAATAACCCAAGGAAGCACAAGGCTATTAAAACTTAGATCTTTACTGACAATGGCAAAATGCTCATGAAGATTTCTGTAGATCTCAGGCAGAATGTTTCTTAAAGAAAACGTGAGAATCCTAAAAGAGAAAGAAACACCACGAAGAAGCTCTGATGTGGTTTCCTTTGATAAGAGGGGATAGGGGTAGGTGCAAGAATTTCCTCATTCTCTTTCCTTAGAGACAGACAGAGAGTGATTTTGCACAAGTGCAACAGCCTGGCACAGCTATCCACAGGGTATTTCAAGTCCTCCCTCAGCAGGGCAAAAGTCCACCTGAAAAAGAAATGATGGGGAAGGAATCCCCAACAGCCACTGCCCTAGCCTGAATGCTGAGGCTCTTCCAGCTCTGCTCTGTAAACAGGAATTGCCTTTGGACCCTTAAAAAACACGCACTCTATCATTCTGGAATGGCGTTAATCTCTCTGTCATGCAGGTCAAAGCAAGCTTTCTATTATAAGCTCTGTGAAACACACCTCCTTCTCAGCCACTCAGTTGCAGGAAACAAAATCCAGTTGGCCAAAATGGTCCATGTGTAACAGGATACCAGAGCAGGCACTTGAGGGAACATGAGTGAGATGTTTTGGAGCAGAGAGACCTCCAAGCTGGAGTCTGAGCCCTTGGTGAAGCAATGCTGGCTCAGTGCCACAGTCAGGGAAGCAGAAGAGACAGTATTTTTTTCTGCTTCCTTGAAGAAGACAATGGTCTATTCAAGGACAATAGCAGCTGAAGAGGCTACAACCTCACCTCCTACTGGAGGTCCTGCAGGGCCTTGCCACAGTGCTCCCCAACAGCAGCCTGTCACTTTCCTAGCACCTTTGCAACAGTCCTTTTCCATCTGTCTCTGTAGCACTTTTGACAGCTAGAGACCAGGTAAGACTGTGCCTTGAGGTTACAAATGATAGTGGCCCAAACTTTGGGGTCACGTTGGCTGGGATCAATGACTGACATGCCCCAGGGTGTGGTAAACTGGGGTTAGCTGAGGACCCTCAACTTCTCTTTCTTTAACACATTTTCTGTGTATTTTCTTAGGGGTCTAGAGTGCACATTGGCTTTGCTGATAAGTTTTATCAGTACCAGAGTGAAACATCCGTTTCATTTGTACTGTTTACACAAAGCATGTTTCTCCAGTTGGTGAGGATTGAGTGAACAGGGTGACCCTTGTGTTTTCTTTCATCCCCCATGAATGTTGCTCCTAGCAGCGTGTGCTATGTGTCACAAGATGGAAGGGAATGCTGAGTCAGGAGGCAGCCCTCCCCCACCCCTATCCTGAGGGTCTTCACCTCCACACTGGAGGTCTTCCACCCCTATGCATCATTCCCAACCCAAGCCCTAGAGAGGAGGAAAGACTGCGGCACAGTGTGTGGATACCGATTACATCTCCAAACAGGAGGAGCGCACAATCGGTGGGATCCGCCTGCTTTCCAGCCCCTTTGTGCTCGGGGGCAGAAATACAAATAAGCCTCAACGTCTTTTTCCTGCTTATATGAGCCCAGATCCGTTTTTCAATAGCAGGCCCTGGCAGATAAGTATTCCCTTTTCTTGGTATTTATTTTTGGGGAGGGAAAGCCTTTCACTGGCGCTCATGACACCTCCCTCTAGCCCTCAGGAGATGCATTGAGTTGTCAGCTAGACCTGTGATTCAGGGATGCTCCTACAACCACTGGAAGTTGGTGTTGCCATGCCAACGACACATAACCTGTGCACAGGCAGCCCAGGGCACTACAGGCTGCTACAGGATCTGTGTTTTTGCAGATAGATTAGTCTCAGGACCCTCCAGAGGAGGATCACTGTAGGACAGGTGATGGTGTCCCTGTGCATTCTCACCTCAGCTGCTCATGTCCCTGCTTTCAGCACATTTGCTCAGGTTACCTCAGAGAGGAGGACCATCAACTTTATGAGTTAGTTTTCCACCTAAATTGATTACATCACAATTCTAATAACTCATGCTATTTCAAAAGGACCACAGAAACAGAACTAGGTAGGAATGGTAACAATCCTCCTCAGCAAGTCCAGGCACCCCTGGCAGCAGCCATCCCCACCTTTCACCTGCTCAACATGTAACCTCATGTGCTGTGTGAGACAGCAACCCAGAGACCATCAACAGCAGAGCGCAGGGGACACAAATTGCTACCTGTCCTCTGCTTAAACTCACCAAAAGGCATATTTTAAAAACTGTTCTTTCTGAAAAACACTAAAGTGGTAAATCCAGCTCTGTGCAAAGCCAACAGGCAAGAGGCACCCTGCAGACAACTCATCGGATGAAGACTCAAATTTGAACTTTATTGTCTTATTGCACTTGAAGAATTCCCTGGGTAATTTCCTGAGTATTTTCTAGGTTACTTCCTTATTGCTTTCTGGGTAAACTAGGTCAAAACACTTACCTTATCTAACCCTCAGTTTGCCAATATATAAAATGAAGGCAATGGGGCAACTTGTCCCATCTTATGGATCTTTCTTATGGAAAAGCCTGCCAGCTAAAGTATGAATATCTTTATAGATCATAATATCTGAAATCTCAGGCAGCCCTCCAGGAACAAAAAGATTCCACTGCCCACTGTACTGCATCCCAGATCTGGCTGTTCCCTTCTAAGATATTGTAGTACAACTCCACCTTGTCAGCTGCCACTCTACATGCATTTCACCTTCTCAGTCAAAAGCTGAGCATTTTAAACCCCTGTAACCTCTGGGGGTCCTGCAGCATTTGTAGTGGGATCTGACAAAGGAAAGCTGCTGCAAACAGATAGTGCAGAGAGGCATAGAGGCTGTCAAGTGTCTTTGAGACTGAACTGGTGCAGAGGACTGCCAAGTTACCCTCAGCCAAAAAGGAGTAGTCTACAGCACCGTAGATAGAAAAGATGACTGTTTTAAAGAAAGTAGGCAATTTTTTTATTGAGCAAAAATGTTTTAGTACATTGTTAGCATGCAGGGTAAAATATACCAACTAAGAGCATCTAAGGCAGGAGGCTGTTCTTCAGAGAGCCTTTCAATTTCTAACAGCCTTTCCTGCTGCATTAAATGTGGCAACAAACATGGACCAATTGCAGTGTACATTACACTGCATCAGAGCTCTCATGTCATCTATAGCTTCTCATCCTTTCTCGTATAATAAGGTCCAGCTATCTGGAGAGATTTTTAACTTGAGACATTCCTTAATCATTTAGTGTTTCAGAATGTGGGAGAAATTTTGCCATCAGGTCTTTAAACACATATCTACAATCTTTTCAGAGACAGAGATAACCAAATTAAGAACTGTAACTTAGCAAGACCACTACAGGGGACAGAGGATAAAAGGTGTTGTCACAGCAGTATTGCTATGGTTGTCATTTCCTATAGTATCCTTTGTTTGTTTTCCTCTAAGTGCTCCTTGCCCGGCTCCTTCTCCTCAGTTGTACCATTTATGAGCTACATATCTTCTGTTTCATGGCTCTGTCCCCATTTTATGGTATCTTCTCAACTCATTACTATGACTTGTGTAGCCAAGCTTGGTACACAGGTTCAATAATGTTAGTCCTTTGAACCATATTCCTTGAGTCCACTTTTCATCCCATTATCAGATTGGTACTGAATAAAGGCCACATGGAAAAATCCCAGTATGAAATGCACTCCCATGGCTGACATTCACATAACGGCCATGTGCAGAAAAGGTTTGGTAGGAGACCTCACCATACATTGAACTATGTGAATTGTTTGTGTTTCATCTAGTTTGAACAATTTCTGGTATCTCAAGGTCAAAGTCACTTTTCATAAGTAAATATTTTAGAGGACTCATACATTAGGCTGCATCAACAGAAGTCTGGCCAGCCGATCAAGAGAGGTGATTCTGCCATTTTGCTCTGGAAAGATCACACCTGCAGCACTGCACCCAGCTCTGGAGTCCTCAACACAGGAAAGCTGTGGACCTGATGGAGCAGATCAAGAGGAGGACCATGAAAATGATCAGGGGGTGGAACACCTTTCCTGCAAGGACACGCTGGAGAAGCTGAGATTGTTCAGCCTGGAGAAAAGAATGCTCCAGGAAGATCTGGTGCAGCCTTCTGGTACCTGAAGGGGCCCTACAAGAAGGCTGGAGAGGGAGTGTATACCAAGGACTGTAGTGATAGGATGAGGAGCTATACTTTCAAATGAGAGAAGAGTAGATTTAGATTGGATGTTGGGAACAAGTTCTTTACCATGAGAGTGGGGTAACACTGGAATGGGTTGTCCAAGGAAGTAGTTGAAGCTGCATCCATGGAGATATTCAAAGTCAGGCTTGAAAAGCCTCAGAGCAACCTGATCTAGTGGAGGATGTCCCTGCTTACTGCCAGGAGTTTGGACTAGATGACTTTGAAAGTCCCTTCCAACCCAAACAATTCTATGATTCCATGATTAATGACATATCACTAGCCGGAACCAGAACTAGTTCTGCTTAGGCAGAAACTTGGACAGAAAAACATTTGACCAGTGAGTCTCAGACGTCAGGCTCCAGGCTTCAAAATAAGGACCATTTGCTACTCTTCCTAGCAGAGGCTGGGGTTTCAAAACCATAAAGCTACTTGAAAATGTTGGGAAAGTGCTTCACTGCCCATTGAGGGGAAAAAAAAAGAAAACAAACAAACAAAAACCCAACAAAGCACCAACAAAAACCCCCCACCCAGCTATTTCTTGACAGTTTTAAAGACTGCTACAGTAGAATAAAAGAAAGTGTCATAGCGATGCTTGCCGTCTTCTGATGACAACGACTTGCGGCCACACCAGATCCTTTGGCCACACCAGAGGAGTCCTGAACAGAGCCTATAGATACCCACATCCTGGAGCACCCCTGCACATGCAGTCCCTAGAGGGGTTTTCCAAACTGCTCTTATGAACTGCTGCATTAAATTACATTTGGCTTGAGTGATCAGTAGCTCATCAGTTAACCTCTGATTCCTAATACTAGAAGCATCTGACATAAAGAAAGCCCTTGGAGAAAGCACAGGGGAATAAATAACTATGCTAATAAAGCTATGCAAAGTGCCTTGGAGAACAATGCTCCAGTTCAAGGATGCCCTGACATTTCTGACCCACTACAAGTAGTGGTAGAAAAATTTCAGGAATTTAATGTGGAGTGTTTAATTGAGACACAGAGGAAAGAAACCAGTAGAATGTAAAATCTATTTCTTCTTTACAGCTAAACCATACTGGCTTGGAAGACTTAGTAAATATTTTTTTTGCCACTGACATGTATTTTGATTGTACAGAAGGTAAATCATCCTCATAAACATGATAGAAAACCATGCTGACCTGGTGCATTTATGAATTCTGTGCTTGCAGTGCAAATATAAATGCAATACTCTTATTGCTACACCCTGCCTAGCACTTAAATACCATTTTTCTAATTCATTTTCATCATTTGAACCTAAGGACACAGAGGAGTATTTTGAATTTTATGTATGACAAATATTTCTCTCTGAGGGTGAACCTGTGCACGTGTAGTTGATTTAATAATAACCTGTCACATCCAGACTCACTAAATTTTACAGTACCCACACAGGATGCATAGATTGATTTACCCATTTTAACAACATGGTTAAAAATGAGGCTTGCAAAAGAGACTTACCAAGGTCAAAATGCACATTAGGCACAGGGCTGGGGAGAGAAATCCTGACTCAGATTCCCAGTTGTCTGCTCGACTGGTTTGATGGTATTCCTTTCCCTGCCTATATTTAGGAACAGATTATCTGGATGTCCCATTCAAATAAAATGTCTTCATTGGGAGACAACTCCTTTTCCTAAGATGGTTTGGAGCTCCCCAAGGAAAATTTCTAGTTTTCTTCAAATGAAATTGTGTGAATTAATACCTGATTTGGCAATAATTTCACTAGCAGACAAAATTCAAGCCTCCTGTGTTGTAAAATAGCTCTCCTTTTCTCTCTATAATCTGGTATCTGTGTCTTCACTTAGATTCATCACATCACCGAAAAGAGTCAGACTACCCCATTTTATAGCCCTAAAGACGAACTCAGAGTACAGCCCAGGCTCTGAGTATTTGGGACTTCAGAATTCAGTTCATACTCACAGGTGTCAAACTGGGACAGCCTTTCCACTTGCTGAAGCTTAAATTAATTGTTCATGATTAGTGCAGGAGGGCAACAACTAATAAATGTCCTTTCCCTTCAGGTGTTCTTATTCAGTGTCCCAAGGAAGAAACAAATACTTGGATGGAGTTTCTTTAGACACACTTCTCACTTTTTCCTTGTTAGCAGGAACACAGAGGACTGGATGAACAATCTCCTAACGCTCTGGTGTACCAGGGCAACATCTTGTTACTACTACTAGATGAAAGAAGTATGGTGGAAGTGAATGACAAACCTGAGAAGAGTCAGAATAAAGACAGCCTAGAGTTACAGCGTTTTCTCCCTCTGATGTCTTAACTAGAGAAGTATCCTGTGGAGAATGAAATCTAGATCCCATTGAATGGGAGAACGTTGGCTGGGAAAGGCAGCAGCATCCCTTTGGTGGCAGAAACAAAGGGGAAAACCATCTAACTCCCCATTACAAAGTTTCCACTAGACCAAAACAAAAGAAGCATTCAGTTTAACTATGTTTGAGACTGGCTTTTAAAATACTTATCTAGGCCTCCTCTTCTTTTTCCAGTTCTGGATGCTGCATGCTGAACCCTCATGCCTTCACTCCTCTCCTGTGGCCATACAGCCTGGCTTGGGGAAATCTCTGTGCTCTGACTCATGCTGCTCTTCATTTCCTAATGGTCTCATGTGCTTCTTTAAGGTGCCTGACAGAGCAATATGATATTTGCAGGTTTAGTATAAGGAACAAGAAAGAATATATATTTGTTGTTTTATTTACATAAGGAGCAATGCAACTGTCTGTCCCTGTCTCAGTCTTGTGCTATTAATAAAGTCCGTGTGAGGAATATACAGATTCACATCACGTGTGGAACCTGTCAGCATAACTAGACATCAGCTAGAATACTTTCCATGTCATGTATTCTCTATACAGCCCATCATTCTCAGACATGTGACCCAGCAATGTGTCATCAGGACAACATGTAGTCACCAGACAGATGAAAGGAATTCAAGGGGAACAGAAGCAACAATGCTGCTGCTTCTAACCTCTACTCAGCTTGTTGCCATCTCTCTCTGAAAAAGTTAACAAGACATGAAAAAGATGTCATTGTCCCAACTTGGCCCTGGTTTTACCTTTCATACAGCAGGCTTTTATGGGAGGCCATATTTTTCCAGAGATTGCTAAGAAAAAGGATCTAAAAATCCACAAATCCACAGCTGTGAGTTTTTAAAAGCAAATAATCACTACCACACAATGGCTGAAAGGCAAACTTGTACCTAAAGACTTGCAACTGGCATCACTGATTTTCATTGTCCAATCAAAATGTTAGAAATAAAAATAAACAGAGCCCACAAAGAGGAAAAATACACTGGATTTTAACATGGTTTCACAATTCATAACCAAAGCTGTGGTCAGCAACATGGAGAAAGACAGACATTTGGTTATAAGTCATGGCTTTAATCAGTCTCACTGGCATCACATGGAAACCTTCCAAATGAAATGGATGTCCAAACTAGAGACACTCAGACTAAAGATGAAACATCACAAATAAGGTCTTTTGTCTAGAATAAATAGAAAAAGAGTCAAATGCTCAGGAAGATAACTGATACAGCATTGCTCCCTTGGGCATCTTTGCTAGTGATTGACTCCGTGTGTTTTAAATGCCTAAAACAATGAAAATAGTGGACAAGCTATTCTAGTCCTCTGGGCATGAACTGCCCTCCTAATCTCTGCTCACCAGGTCTCCCCACAGCCACATCCTTCTAACGCCCCGCTTCTTCCTTCCAGCCTCCAGCTGGTGACTCACTCTTTTTAATCTGCACAGCCATCAGGATATTCACCTACCAAATCAGAGCAACCCTTGATCTCCCTTCTGTGACCTCTGCTGTGCCTATTCCCAACTATTGTTTATTACTTTTGCTTATTGCACCAAATCTAAACTTAGACTGTCAGTACATTGGGGCAAACCTCCCATTAGAAGTGTCACAACACCTTCCTTTCCCCTCTGCTGTATAGTCTCTGCACACCTTATGTAAGCATAAGCCTCTTAACCACCCAAAGGGATGGAGGGAAGAAAGAAAGGCAGTCCTCAGGCCTGAGTAGGTTTGAAATCAAGAGTAAAACTTCCACTGGCCCAAACAGTGCTGGATAAAGCAGTCAGGGATTCATCCTGAAGGTACTGCCAAGTGCCTCTTGAAAGGTCTGAATCTTTTCTTGGGAGAGAGATCTCATCTTGCAGATTAAAGTCCTAAAACCCACAAACCACGTTAGTGCAGAGCATGAAACTTGTCCAACAACACTTGTTAGAGTTACCTGTTATGAAAGACACACATCATTAAGGACTCTTGAGATGTAGGGGTCACCAGAGGGCATTTCATCATTCTCTCTGTGTTTTCTCCAGAAAGAATAAAGGAGATGGAAGAAAGAAAAAAACTGATATTATGCCACAGCAGAGGAATGTCTCTACTTATAGGAAGATAGGCATTTTCCACTGAAGTCAAGTAATCTTCACATTATGGCTATGAGCTGCGTTGCTATGCATTGCACAGCATTTTGTACAGTCTCTCCACTTCCTCATCAATATTGCCCTTGTATTTTATGTAAACCCCTACATTATATATCACTTTGCACAGCTCAGTTGATCTTAAGATCCCCGCCAAGTCCAGTACCATATTAGAATAAGGAATAAGAATAACAAGTGGCAGACTTTTGATCATGTCAGATGGACAATGGACACTTCAACAAACAGCCAAATCACATCTTAGACATACTGTTCGATTATCTGTGGACAGATTATCTGGGCCATGGATTGACTTGCTCTGTCTTTCCCCTACAGCTTCAGCTGTGTCACAGCCAGGACACAGACTGACACCTGCTGACAATGTCCTTGTTCCTAAGGTTATTCCTGTGCTCTGAGGAGATGCACTTATCACATTTTAAAAGATGAATGCAATAGCCACTGTCTCACCAGCACATGTTTCACATTAGCTGTGGCTAAACTCCCCACTCCCTCTCTCTGCCCATCTTCATTATCTGGATAACCAGCTGCAGATCTTCTCTGAAGGAGTGGTTTTGGTAGGCATCACAGGGGTGTATTATGAAAGAAGGAGCTCAATTGTACTAATATCTTAATTATAAGAACAGAAAAGCTGCATAACACAAAGTTTCTGCCTTCCAGATCCCCATCATTCAGGCCTCATTCTGTGTTCAGCAGCCAACGCTGACGCCTCTACACAAGGCAGGCTCCCTCCTCTGCAGAACTCCGTCAACCTAGGGTTTGTTTGGAGGAAATCCATACTTCAAACATGGATTTTGGGGAAGTATAGTGATGCAGAAATGTATCACCTAAGCAGCTTGTAGAAAAGCAGGGTATGGGCAGCAGTGACTTCTGGTTCTCTTTGCAAATGTCCTTTTGCAAAGGTGCTCTATTTGGATCTATGTTGATAAGTGGCAGAGGGGCTTCCAGGCTGCTAAGGCACATTTCAGGCTCTATTGCAGCAGGAACTCCCTGCTCAGTGGGATGGAGCTGAGAGTCTCAGACTAAATAAACTGTCTGGTCACTATCCAGACCACAAGGATTTCAAAACATATGGTACCCATAGCTGAACCTACCCACTCAAACACATTGCTTTTGACCTAAGCCATCTACTCCTTTCCTGAATAATCCCATAATTGCTTTCATGGTGACTTAACTTGGTTTCCTTCTCTGAAGGGAAAACTCAAGGCACTTTTGGATGATATCTGATGTAATGATTCTGTTCACAGCTTCTGTACTCCCCTGCCTAGGGAGTCAGCAGGGGGATAAACCACACCAAGTTGCACAATCACCTTCCCCATACTGCATTCATAGGTTTCTAGAGGGAAAGAGCACATGCACCTCAGGATGCAAGATATGACTCAGAGCTACCTAGGGAGAATCAGATGAAGAACTAGGAGCATGCCAGACATGGGGAATTAATTTGTTTCATTGGAGCTGAACAAGGACCTCAGCTCATGCAGACAAGATTAACAACAAAAACGTATTTTTGCATTATTTATCCTACAACACAAACATGTAGTCATTATTTCAGGATATCTCTATAGCACCCTGTGTGGGAGATGAAGAAGCTTGTAGTCATCTGGGCATAAGAAGAGGTGAAGAGCTGGTAGAAAATGCACATCAAAGAGTTATTAGCTAACAGCAGACCCTTCCTTTCCTAGATTGTACTTTTCTGATTCAGTTGAAGTTGTTGCCTCAGCTACATTGCTCTGCCTGAGATTTTCTTATTTACTTGCTATTAGCAGTCAGTTACACAAGGGGTTGTACTTTTCTTTCTACTGGGCACAGTCACTGTGAGCCCTCCTGTATCAGCTGTGACACATTCACCTTGGGATGGCGACTTCTCCGAAATATCTAGTGATATAAGTTCTTGGAACACACGGGGAAGGAGTCTTCTGCTGTACACATGGGAGCGTGGCTACGCAGAGATAATCCATGGCAGCTCCAGAGGACTTGTAACAGCAAGCTTTTTTTCGTTGCTTTCATCATCTATATATGGGCTGTTACTGGAAAGCATGTGACTTCCTGAAGTTTAGCTTCCTCTGCTTGTAAACATGTGTAAGAATTCCACTTTCTGATTGCTGGCAAGTGAGGTACTTCTCAGTAAAGTTCTGCTCTACTCTCCCTGCCTCCCCCCCCAAGAAAAAATCAATTAATGAAAACCATTTTCTTACCTTATGCTTATCTTCTAAAATTGCAATATTCAGCCATAACCATCCTTTAGAAAGCTGGGATGTACTGGCACAAAGGTATGAAAATTCATCTATTTCGTTATTTATGGTGTAATTGTCATCAACGACAAAAAAAGTACTGAAATGAGATGATAATAATTAAGCACACCCAGCTGCATTTTCTCTAGAAAAATTTCCACATGCTCTGAGTGTGGGAGAACTGACTCATCCTTTATGAGGAAAATGCAGTATAAATCCTGCTAATTATTTGTGCTGAATATGCCATCTAAAATTTATCTACTATAAGGGAGTTACAGAGCTGTGGTACTTTTTCATTAAGGCACCATTAATATTGCAGCTGGCTATGCTACAGACGCCCTGCAAGGTCTTGAGAAATCGTGTCTCAGATTGGGTAGAAATGCTTTAATGTGCTTTTGTTCAACACATGTTAGTATTTTCCCTTTAAATGCACTTCCCTGGCAAACAAAACAATCTCAGTGACTCCAGTAAGACAAAAAAGAAAGCCTCAGCTGCTGCTGAAGTTCAGAAACAGAGGTTATGCAGCACCAGGATATACTGTGCGTTGTTAAAGGATTCTTTGAAGGAGCGTAGGACTGGAAGTGACTCTCCTGCCAGTTATTAACCTCCCATCATTAAAGGCCACTCTCAGAATTAGCTACCAGGTTGTTCATTATCAGTCACTATTACATAAAATTAGAAATGAGGGATTGGCAATGCAACAGAAACCATGACACATCTTAGTCCCCACTCAGGCTATTTCACAGAAGGTCTCTGTGTTGAGTGATACCCATTCCTGGATCTGCCACAAGTCCTCCCAGATCCAGAAATGGACCAGCTGTGGCAGAAAAACCTGTGTGTAGCAGTATGTGCTTGTATAAACTCAGGAAATATAGCAATATACAGGGAATAGGAAAGGAGAAGGGAGATGAGAAAAGCATCAAATGAGAAGATGCAAGTTACATCAAGCTTGAAAGAACTTGTCAAGGCCTTATCCTGCTATAGATCAGTTGCCTTAAGTTAGGTGAGCTGCTCCACCTTTCTGATAAAATAAAATGAATCTTCATTGCCATTCGTATCCAGACTCATGCTCCTGTCTGGCTGTCTCTAGGATATGCAATAGGAACCTAATGGAAAGCACCCGATAGCATCAGACACATAAGGTGGTTGATGTTCCCTCTACAGCCCAAAATGTTGCAAAGATACAACATAATATTTTGGGCTGAGATGACTCAGAAATCAGTATCAGCTTGCCAACTTGAAAGGCCCTAGGATGTTTGCTTCAAATAGTCTCTTGGTAACAAATTCGTATGTCACATTCACATACACAAATCCATACATAAGGAGATTAAAGGTCACAGCTGCTTAGGAGAAGCCCTGGCAATAATGAAATACAAAAAAAAAAAAAAAGACTCCACTGGATACAAACACAAAACTTATAGTCCAATGGCATTTCATTAAGTGAACTGATCTGTTTCTACAGCTCTGCTCCACACTGGCCTGCAGCAAGAAGAGCCCATTCGGTTTTTTGGTTGGCTGGATTGATGTGAGTGGGTTTTTTTCTCATGTTTTCAGTCTGTCATTTTTATCATGCCTGGCTTTCAACCAGGAGCATTACATTGCAGGTAAAGGAGTTATTCTGAAGGCTTATGGGCTTTTTGATAGGCTGAAAACAGTTTGATTGTTTGTTGTTTGCTCTGTTCTGGTGGTGGTGGGTTTTTTGCCTAGGAGCAGTTCCCTTTGGTGTCTAGGAGCTCAGTTAAGAGGCCAGGAATGAGCCCTTACATTATCTATTAACAACTGACATGTGAACCTGTTAACAGTTTATTTTAGGAATGTCATCATGGAGATGAGCTCTGTAATCAGCAATAACAAGAATAACTAAGAATGAGAACAGTCAGACTGCATGTAAGAATCAAGAATTCCTGTCAGTCCTCCAGAAACATTTCCCTGCAAAGGGGATGTTGTGTACCTTGAGATGTTTACAGATTGCATCAAGGAGAAAGAGCCAAACAAATCTACTTTCAAGTACACTGGAGATTAAGTGTACCTAAGGAGATGGACTAGGTCAGCTACAGGGCTAGATTATTACTGTTCTGAAGTCACCAATCAGTTAAGCCATGACACAAGCTGGCTGTGAATATCCTGTAACATGCCCCTACCCTAGAGCCTTTCCTTACCTTGTGTGGTCATGAGTTGCATGTGCAAACTATGACAATTTCAAGCATCACAATGAGATCTGTACTTTCTTTTCCCCTGGGTTATTCTGCAGACTGGAAAAAGGTATTTGGGAAAATGTTTAGGAAACATGCTTTGATGGGAAAAAGTAGCCTGCCTGAAATTGTGTATTTTGAGCTCAGCATTAAATAGGAGTTAGCAGTGTCTTAAAAGAAAGCACAGTGCTGCTTTAGAAGTTTAAGCTTATTTCCATAACTGGAGTAGAAAGCTCATACTGGATTTCTGTATGTTTAACATGAAATAGAGAAACCTCTGATTTAGAGTTCAGCATATTTCAATGGATTCCAAACAGCCTCAAGAGCAGCTCCAAAACTAAAGGTAATTATGAAAATAAACCCTCAAATTTCTCAAACAAACCAAAGGATTGGTTTAAATTCTGAAAAGAAACATGTGGAGTCTGGTCCATGCTGCATGACCTGAACTGGAGATGCAGACTGGTTCTGCACTAATCTGGTCATGTCTGAAGCATGTCTAAGAACAATCTCTTATGGTTTGCACTCAAGAGATACACACATGAAGCCTTACATACTTTGGATCATGCTGCAAAACTAGGTGTCCTCAAGAGCAAAGCTCCCATTGCCTGTGACATGAAACCTGAAGACTAGACATCACTTGCTTGACCAATTACACAGATTCACAGACTGCACTGAGTTGGAAGGGACCCTCAAAGGTCATGTTGAAGCTGTACAGGCTTGGCATAAAGTCATTCAGTCATAAAAAGGTTCATAAAGTCTTTATCTTGATAGAAACAAGCAGCATCAGAGTTTCCTTGCTCAGAAGTCCCTCAGCCTGCCCAGTAAGTGAGGTCAAGGCTCAAGAAACCTTGCTTCTTGCTTTCAAGGATCTAGTTCACAGTTTCACCTCCTGGCTACCTGTCTACTAGCATCTATGCTCTTGGTCAGTATTTCAGTCCCTGTAATAGTAATCAGAGAAAACAGGGAACTTGGTTTTGCCCTACCCTGTGGCCAACACAGGCTCATAGCACTTTGCTCGTCACTGGATCCATTATTGAGCCTGAAAGCACCCAGGAAATCCTACTGGCTGCAAAACCCTCCCCGTCTGTGAATATCTCTCAACATAAGGATACAAAATAAATACCACACAATGGTATTGCCTTTACTTCTGCGTTGTACTTAGCACGTAGTCACAGCTAGGTATTGCACCACACAGACTTAATGTTTGCTTTTCAACGATGGTCTCTTTTGGCTTATCAGCCTCCAGGCCCATTTCCTACCCTGACTTGAACCTGTGCTATTGCTATACTCCCTCCTAATTGTCCCAAATCTTTTCCTCGTCTCCTCATGCTCTGGGATTGTTCAAGCCACCCATTTTATGGTGCTGATGCTCCTCTTGTACAGATGCTAGTGTGGTGTTATAACAGCCCACCTGACTTACCAGCACTCTTTATTTTCAGGGGAGAGTTTGGCAGGTTTACACAAAACTCAGAGGCTTAGCTGCGAAGAGACTTGTACAGCAGAGACCCTGACACTGGATGTGTGACAGCAGGCTGATGCTCACAAGGTTGTGCTGCAGAACTTTCCAAGAAACAGAGCTTCCATCATCAACTGAAGCACTATGAGTCCCTGGTCTGGGCTGAGCATTCATACCACTAACAACTGCTTATTACTGCTGATGTGAAAAATCTCCAGTAGCCAACATTTTAAAGACCTTTATCAAGCACTCCTAAAACTGACAATATTTTTCTTAATAATGATAAAACACAAAATTAGTAGTGTAAGCCACACTAATTTTCTGGTCTGCTGGCATTTTCCACATTTATTTCATAGTATGAGTATTCTGAAACCAACCATAAAAGTTCCAAATAAGAGTGGTTTGCTCTTACAGATGTAAATTCAGGGCCTAGCTTTGGTAGCTTTTGAAACTCAGGGACAGCAAAGGAAGTAATTTGGAGACTGACTCAAAGTTAGCTGTACAGACCTTATTTGGGACATACATTAATTCACCAAAACCTAGGTTAGCTTCCACACCAAGGTATTCATCTCATCACCAGGGACTTCTTATAGAGCAATAGTGCAAGCACACCTCTCAAATGTCTTGGAAGAGTATCACAGTATCGCTAAGGTTGGAAGAGACCTTGAAGATCATCGAGTCCAACCTGTCACCACAGACCCCACGACTAGACCATGGCACCAAGTGCCATGTCCAGTCCCCTCTTGAACACCTCCAGGGACGGCGACTCCACCACCTCCCCAGGCAGCACATTCCAATGGCGAATCACTCTCTCGGTGAAGAACTTTCTCCTCACCTCGAGCCTAAACGTCCCCTGTTGCAGCTTGAGACTGTGTCCCCTTGTTCTGGTGCTGGTTGCTAGGGAGAAGAGGCCAACCCCTTCCTGGCCACAACCACCCTTCAGGTAGTTGTAGAGAGCAATGAGGTCGCCCCTCAATGGAATAAGACCTTCCAAGTTAGACTCTAAAATTTTACTACACACTTAAAAATCATCCATCTCATTCCATTGACACTATTGAGTCTTACTTTTGCTCGGCAGATCCTCTGTCCCACAGATCTGCCTCCTCTCTGCTTCTCCTTGTCCCACATCCTACCCCCTAGAGCTTTCCTCGCGCCCATCTCCCTAATCATCTTGGACTAATTTCCAGAGATCTACTTTTAAAATACAGCAGCTTGCTATAAACAAGCTAGTCTTGTCAGGTTTAAAACTTGCTTGAGTTACTGTTTCTGAGGCAGGAGAGGGGGAAAAAGGGTATTCCAAGGGGACTTGCCTTGGTGTGACCATTCATCCGTCTACATCAGCAGTTCCCAAGCTTGTCAGATCTCAACCTCATTTCCGGGCTCCTGACTTCTCTTCCATCAGCAGTCCTAAGGGTCATGACCCTGACTTTGGAAACTTCTCATCTGGATCAGTCAAAAGTGACGCCTCGAGAATAATTTTCTAGTTGATGCCATGTTTGTTTATGCTCCTGAGCGGTGTGATTACCCTGAAGTTCAGGTTCAAACTCGTCTCTTTGCTTGTTTGTAAGTCTGGAAAGAATTTCTGGGTGTCACTCAGCCAACAGATAGTGAACTCTGTAACTTTTGACTGTTCTGGTTAGAGACAATTATATCCCGAGTGACCTGGTATGGCATTAAGCGCTTGGCTGCAAGGCTCAGCTGTGCCTGGATGAAGCAGAGATTCTGCTACTCTGCAGAGCATTGTTGTTTTCTCTACTTGCATGTCTCGATCATTCAGATGTAACAGATACCATACTCAGATCATTCCTTATCCAGCAACACATTTTCATCTGCCACATGGGCATCCTCGCTGCTTCACCCACACAACTGCATGAACCCTCACAGCTGATTTCCTGCACATCAGTTTGCCTTTCCCTACAGTCACTGAGAATGTGTGGTCAGTGGAATTTTTAATATTCACATTTCTAACTCTGCTTTGTCATCTTTGCTTGCTGGTAAGAGAGTGGGAGAAAAAAAAAACCACCCCAAAGGTGGCAAAGTGGTTTGAACAGATGTTGAAAACACTATTAAAAATACTAAACTTCCCCAAAATTTGCACTTTAGATGTGCTACAGCCAGTCCTGCTTTGGAATTTCCCTGGAATTAAAAGAACTGCTAAGTTTTCAACTACCTGGTTCTCCTATTTTCTCATCATATCTCTACACAGCCTAGCTCTTGAGGTGTTTTTGCTCCTGTATTAAAGACCAGTTCCTTTCACTTTGCTGCCCAGAGGCTCTCTCTCATGTGGTGCTCTCTTACTCTAAACCTAAAGCAGGTTTTTTGGCTGTTTCATCTCAGTGTATTTCAGTGTCACTGTTTTTCAGTTTTAACAGCCAAGAGATATCTGCCTAGACACACCAGGCTGGAATTTGGGGAATGTAAAGTGGAAGCTGAGCAGCAGTGGCAGCACCTGGGAGTGGCCAGCCTTCATACCTGCCTTGGGAAAACACAAAATGTAAATCTCAAGTCCAAAGGCAACCAGTTAGTATAAGTATATGAAAGGAACCCCCACTGTACATACAGCTGAAAGACATCAAATTGCTGAAGATCAGCAGAGGAGACAGGGAAAAGAAAGACATTTGATGTCTGTGGCTTTGCACCACTCAGGCACGTGTGAGCACATGAGGCAGTTGGGTAAAACCCCTTTTTGCAATTATTCAGCCTCCATAGGAGGTTTAAACATCTGACTCTGGTTGCTGCCAATAGAAGAGATTAGGGTGAAAATGTTTTAGCATGAAAGGCAACCACTGAAGACAACATCAGGGCTTCTCTTACCCTCAAATATGAGGGCAAAGCCCCACGGCCTGACAGTGCAGGCCAGCAAACAAGGAAAACTAAGTCATGCTTTGTTAGAATGAAACTTGGTGAGTGCCAGAGCTCTCCATCTGCAAGTAGTTCCTGTTTGAGCTTGTAATGATTTGAGTGAGACCATCACAGCACTTTCAGAAGGGCCAATGATCCCTACTGAATTGCAAATGGCTTTCTCTTTCTTCCTGTCTTTTGTTGACACATTGTGTTCATACGAGTGCACCAAGGTCAGGTTTGCCTTCCGCTTTCTCTAGTGCCATTACAACATGGAAAACCGGTGGAGATGTCAAAGTGATCAGGCTCAAGAAGCTGGTGTGGTTATTGCTACAGAATTGAGCATACTCTGAAATAAATCTGCCTGAGACTTTTCTAGTTTCAGCCAGGCCTGAATTACAGGTCTGGGGGAGGTCCGTGCTTGCAGTTAAATTATGTCCTTTTTTTTAAACAAACAAACGAACCAACAAAAGCAAAACAAAACCAACCAAACAAAAACCCAACCAACCAACCAACCAAAAAAACCCCCAAACAAACAAACAACACCCCTACCCCCAAAAAAAAAACCCCAAACACAAAACCCCAGAACTGGATTTGCTTCAGCTAGGATGGAATTAAAATTTCTGCCAGAGAGGATGCAGCATTGGACAGATCCCAAATCTGCAGATATGAATCCATCCTCATGGTCAGAAAACGTGCATCTTCATGGATCATGTTCTACATAAAGGAAAAACTGTACTGCTGAATAGAAAAGAGATATCAAAATGAAGATAATCCTTTTTTTTTTTTTTTTTTTATCCTAATAATGCACATTAAAAGAGGATTGGTAGTCCCCAGCTCTGTACAGATTTAATGGAATTTAGTTTAAAAAATGCAGGTGGACAACTGAAAAGGTTTTAATCGGTGTAGGAGGTTAATCATCCTTTTGGAGAGAAGGTCCACTGCCAAAGCTCCACACCTGAAAAACCAATTGCAGCTACATGGCATCCATGCAATCAGGTTCATCTCCCATTTGAATTGTCACATGCACAGGCTCATTTCAGTGATGTATGGAAGCACCCTTTGAAGTGCAGATTTCATATGTGGATGAATGTACAGGTGCAACATTTGTACAGCTTCCAAGAAAACACAAAGGGGCCTTTGAGGAAAGAGGTTCCTTCAGCCTGAAACAGAGGTTCTTCTCTTGAAGATTACAAGACCATTCAGCTCATGTTTGGGCTCTTCCTTCTCATCCAATAACATCAAACGGCATGTGGGAGTGTTGGAAGGTGGTAGATTTGCTCTTGTCAAAGATACATTCAGGAATCCTTTTTCCTAGTGGCAAGGTCAGAGGTGTTATTGATCCACTGGAGTATGGCACTGCCCAATTCTTTTCAGAAAAGGTAGAGTCAAAGGACAAGGGAGTGAAGTTCAATGATATCGCCACCATAGTTTTCAAACATACACATAATCACAGAGAGCCAGGTCTCTTCTAGAACTGCCAGTGCAGACCAGACTGCAACAGATACCTTCAATATTTATGTTTCAGACTTCAGGGTACCAGCAGGCCTGCACTAAACCAAGAATGATTTGGGGAAGGGATTGAGGAAAGTGCATAAAAGATGAAAATACCTTTTTTAAAAAGGGAAGTCTTGTGCAATCATGTAGCAGCTGCAAAGCAAGGGATGAAGAGAAAGTCTAAAGTGAACTCTGCTGGCTGCTCTGACAGCCCTCCTCTCAGAGGAGTGAATGCTGAGCTGGCACATCTTGGTAAGGCTCCCATTGCCAAGGACTGTACATAAATTGATGCTAAGGGACCCATTCTGCTTGATTTATTACAGAAAAGATAATCATGTTTGCTCAGTTTACTCATTTATCAGTTTTGAATATGTGCCCATTAACCACAGAAACTATATAGAGGAGAAAAAAGCAGCTGGTGGAAGGATCCTGCAAAATGGCAAGTGAATTCACTAAAAATCTGTCATTATGAGTAAGAATAACTGCCAGGAAGTTCATGGGACCTTGTGTGTGACTGTTGAAGGGAAAGGATCTAGACAAGATGAGATCTAATTTGTGAAACTGAAAATTCCATGCAGTCCAAGAATGGAGGAAATGAACTTTTTGAAATAAGGATGCAAAAAGAATAATCCACCAGTTTGTTACTTTTTACCCTAAACCAGCTGAATAGACAGATATGGAAAATGAGTGCAGCTAGGCATCAACATGAGAGCAGTGAGTCTTACTGCATGAGTTCTCAAAGTGAGAAGCCTGGCTATAGTATATTATGATACAGATCACATCTGAGACACCAAATCTTCAATCCCCAAAATAGAAACATTTTATCTGTATCTTGGAAATGACAATGATGCTAAAACCTTAGAGGCTGATGAAATTAAGACAACTTTCTTTGCAGGTGCTGAAAGGCACCAATGCTGAAACAAGACCAGGGAATCTGAAACTAGTAGCACACAAGATTATATGAATCAACAGGACAGCCCAGAGATGCTGGGGTCAAGTAGGCAGGGTAAAAAAAAAAAAAGTAAATAAAAAGATAGCACAGGCTATGGGGTTTTGAACCTGTGTTTGAACACATTTACATTCAATATCTGCCATGCACAAAAGCAGAACCTATTTCTGTGCCCTACCCTTGAGGAATGCTGCAATATTGCCTTACAACGTGATACTCACGAGATGGGCACTTCTCTAAATTAAGTGCTTTCTAACACCAGACAGTCTTTCAGACTTGCTTTTAAAGTAGATACTTGTTTAAAATAGTTTGCTGCACAGTTACTTGGAGTCACATGCTTGTGCCATTGATCACCCAGAGAGTATTCCACAAATTCTTTGGGAAAATACTCAGACTTGCCTAGATGAATAACAGAGCTATGTCTGTCACAGGAAATCCCTTCTTTGCTTGGAACAAACTGAAGACAGAGGGAGATGCTTCCACAGAGAGCATCAGAACTAAGGCTTAAGAAGTGAAAGGTGCTCAGCTGTAGGTTTGAATTCAACAGATTGACACAAGTGACACAAGTAGAGGCATTTACCAGGTGAGGTTGCAGAACTGGAGAAGGCAGCTGGGATTAAACCTGATCAGACCCTGCTGATTCAAGAAACGCATCTCCGCAGAAGAAGCAACAGGGACTGGTGAGGTGTCACAAACCGACGCAGACAGGGACAGGCACAACCAGAGCTAAACCCAAGAGGGTAGCAGAGACTGCTAGGTGAGCTCAGCTACCTCTTAGGAAGAGCAGTGGGACTCTCCTTGTCCCTGGCTACTGCCTGGTGGGTTTGAGAGGAGCTCACAGCTATGGGGTTTGAGCGAGGTGCACTGGTGTGGTTTTAGACTTTATGCTTTCTGAATTTCAACATTTCTGTGTGACTGGTCTGGGAGCATCAGTGTATGGATGGAAAAGCAGATCCCTGTTCCCAGACACCCTAGTGGCTTATGCATAGCAAGGACAGAAAGAGTGGCACAGCAGTTTTAGAGGGACAAAGTGATTTTTTGATCTTGCATGTCCCTGCCTTTTCTCTGGTATCAACTGGAGCACCCTGAAGACAGCTCTAAGATGTGCTCTGCTTCGCAGTGTCCACAGTGGGCCCTGCACGGCAATGGATTCCAGGATGGTCCATTTGCAGCGTTCCCATGCAGCATTTCACAAGCTGGAAGGAGGATACAAAATGGGTTGTTGATTCTCCTGTCCCTGTTCTACAGCCTCTGAGAGCTGGAAGGACAGCATAAGAGAAACTAAGTACAAGTAGGTGTCAAGTCCTGCTCCAAGAGTGACTGAGAACTTTGATAAATAAACTGGCTGGTAAAGATGACTGGGAAGTCTGAGGTGTTTAAGTGTAAATCTTAGAGGACAGATCATTCTTAGAGAGGATGCCTTCAGTTATGTTCAGGATCACCACAGACCTCAAGCAAATACTCCAAAAGGCACCAAGTATTCACTAGCATGAACAGGAACTGCTCTGCTGAATTCTACAATGCTCTGCAAAGCAAGTTGCAACAGAACTAAACCCCAAAATGCTGCAGCTGGGCTGACCGTGTGGCCATCTGCTGTGTACCACCAAGGCCGAGCAGCCTCCTTTATCTCAGCCACCTGTGCAGGTGGCCTGACTCATTCTCTTAAGTGTACCTGACAGACATAAAAAAGGATTTAGCCACCTAGAATGGAGCATCAAAACCACACTGAAATTGAAGGGCACAAACAAATGTTGCAAACAGCCCTTCTCCATGCAGTCCAAATGTGAGAGAGGACACAAGGGAGGGCAGCGAGTTCTAATGCTGCTGTAAAAATTCTTGCAGAAACAGGAGATCTTTTGTATTTATCGCAAATTCGCTAAGTAAGGTTAATAGCCTGGCATTGACCCTGCCTCACATGCCCTTAGTAACACTGTGGTGCTTTGTCCCATGAAGATTTTACAGCAGAAGAGATAACACATGGTCGATAGGCTATTATAAACAGGTACTTTTCTTCTTCTTCGCCTCCCCTGGCCTCCACCCCACTGTAGCAGGGAAGATAACATTTCAGCCAGAGAATGTATTTCCAATGCCAGCCTGTAACCAGCTTATGCCTGAAGAAAAAGGGACTGATCAGCCATTGAGGTCTTTATCCTGGTGGCTGAATAGCCTATGTGAATATCAACACTATCATAAATCATTCAATTGCTGAAAGTCATCTTACTGTCAGAAGGAGCTGAATGGCAACCTTTTGTAAATCCTTATGTACCTCCATTTACAGCAGCTGAGCTGTGGGAGTATGTAGACCTATTTTTCAGCTAGCTCAATAATCAAGCCATTCCTCATTTAAGAGTGAATTCATTTGCCACAGCATTAGTCCCAAAGAACAGTTCCACAGATTGATATGCAGTCTCCAAATAAAACTAGGACTAAGCCAAGGGTGCCAAACTCCTTTATTCATCAGAACACATTTAAAGTCCCCGGGCAGATTCTGATCTTGGCATGAATCTGAACGCCCTGAATTAAATATAAAAGCCCTCGCTTTAGACCAGTCTTTCTCAGTAGCCCCAGAGTGGCCATAAAGATCAGAATCTATCCTTAAGATCTCTGCATACTAGCACTGTGCAGAACTAGCTCCAGACTATTTATAGCCCACGCTATATATACACACTGCAGCTTCTAAAAGTGTATTTTATCTTTTGGGAGGACAATGCTTTCAGAAATGTAATAAAAGGAAAAGGTTTTGTTACAAAAAGAAAAGGGGGGAAAAAAATCTACTCAAACCCTTAACCTGGAAGAGTGGCCCCACGCTGCCAATCAGATAACAAGCTTAATTCTTACATCACACTTTATTTGTAGCTCACTGTGTAGTTAATGGTTGCAGCTTATCTAACAGGAGAAATGTGAAACCAGAGTTTTAGAACAATAGAAGCAAAGCTGTCACCAGCAGGCTGCCAATGAATCATGTCCCCACAGTCAAGTTCTCCCAGAAGGTCATTTGTAACAGAAATACATCTCTGCCTAGAGCAGGCAATATGCTGAAAAGTGTTTCACTTCTACCCTAATAAAATATCAAGCTGATCAATTATGAGAACAACTTCACCTGGTGGTGCTTTTACGTTCTGTTGATTGCAAGACCTAATAGTAAAGGAGATTTAATAGTAGATATTACCAAGTGAGCTGGCCTGCTTGCTTCTGCATCTGCATCAGAAGAATTCTAGAGCTGCTTTTATGTTCAACCTAAATTCAAAGTATCTAAACCCCAACCTTCTACAAAGCTTAAGACAAAAGCAATTTACTGTTCCCTTTCACATCAAAAAAGAAAAAGTTAAAAAATAAGAACAGTTAGCAAGTAACTTTCTTCCATACCATTCAGGACTGAAACTCTGAAAGCACTGAAACACAGTGAGCCCTGTAAAAGGATTTGTCAAGGAACAAAAGGCAGCACTGACAGTTTCTCTTTTGTGTCACAGAGATGTGCAGGAAAAGGATAAGAAAAATAAATCAAATAAAACCAAACCAAATCAAAACAAACACACATTTAAAAAAAACACACCAAAATTAAAACAACAAAAGCCTAAAAAAATCTGGAATTGGACCTGTGTAATAAACATGGAAGCTGGTTTTGCTCATACATAACTAGTTTAAAGTAAGTCTGCAGCTTAAAGAGGGGGAAAAAATCTCTTCTGCTGCACTTGCAAAAGAGCTCCAGATTTTCTGCAAGAGGGAAAAGAACAGATGATAGGGGGAGCTGTTCTTTTAAAAGGAATGTCATTGGCACAAACAGCTGGCAGTTAGTGGCATATTATTTATATGTGCAGTTGCCTGTGTTTTTTAGCAGATAAGAAAGCAGTATCTCATTTGCAATTCAGGTGAGGAACATGAGTGGCTCTGCCACGTCTCTGGCCCTTGGGCCTTGTTTCTTATCATATCAGAAACATCTGTCATGGTGCAAATGAATTCATTATAAAAGCACATCAGGTATCCAGTTTCAGGATGAGACAGCAGTCTGCAAAGAAACCAGAAAACCAGTCTTCCCCTATAAAAGCTGTGATGGTCTGTCCCATATTTGCCAGCTGGGATGAGGGCAAGCACTGTGAGGGGGAGGGGGAGAAAATCAGAGAGAAACCTTGGAAATGTCATGATTATAAATTATACCTTCTCCAGGAGCCAACTGTGTCTGAGAATGTGCTTGCTCACAAGGGTCTGGTGGTTCACATACAGCATTCTGACACAATACTAAATGATTCTCACATCACTCCATGCTGAGTCCTTTGCTCCTGGGCTGCAAACAGACTTGACTGTCATCTTGGCCTTTACATTTTAGAGGACTTGAGAAAATATCAATATGCTGTGGTAGAAAGGATTCATGGAGAGGTGACTAGATTGGGGGCTACTATCATAAGTGCACTTGCAGGGTCTCCACTCACAGACAATGAGATGATAGAAGCTTCCACTTTCACGGAAAGCAAGACGCATCTTCAGCCCATGCTGAGAAGGAAAACAGGACAAGCTGAAAGCCACTCATGTACCCATCTTCATCTCTGCTGTAATTCTGCACCTGGCACAAATTTATAATACACTGATTTGCAATATGGGCCATATTTGTCTCTAGTGTTGTTCTCCAGGGCTAGGTCTGATATCCCTGTGAGTACAAGGACATTTTTATGCTCCTCTCTAGCAGGGTTGACTTCAAAATTCCCTGTGCCTAGAGCAGCATGCCTAGAAATGCCCCTGTAGGTCTGGAAGCAGGCAGCTGGATTGGGACCTCCATCTGTGTCACAGTGGAGTGACTGTGTCTTTGGGCTTTTATTAAAAAATACAAGAGAAAAAATTACTATGTCTTTTGCCCTTGCTGAAAAACCTTTCTGTACTTCAGCTGACACACAGGGCAAAACTATGGACAGGCCCTGGATTGGATTGTTCCTTCTTTATTTGGTTTGCAGCAGTCAGGTGCACGTGGCCTTTTCTGTCCCACCAAAGAGCACTTTGGTGAGCCTTTATGGCTGCTCCTGCTGTTGTGGATGGAATATGAAATGTGTAACATCCTTGTTTCCCCACCTTGTTTCCCCACCTCCCAAGGAGTACAGCATGCAGCTTAAGAAAACTTTGCTCCTAATCACAAACCATACGTATTTAAACATGCAGACATCAGCAGAAACAGTGGTAAGGGTTCCCACTCTAAAGCAAACAGAAACATGTGCTTGGGCCCTCACACAAAATGGCAGCAAAAGTCCAACCCAATAATTATTTTCCTTGATTTTCAGCCAGACGAGGCACAAGACAAATAAGTCATCAGAGACAAATAAAAGGAGGTTCATTCATCGCATTCATGGCTGGAATCTTTAATGGTCACCAAATGAACTAAGATAACTAAGTAACCATTGTAAATATTAATCTTTAAAGGAAAACAATACTCCCAACAACAGGAAGCCTGATAAGACATTGGAGGTTGCCATCAGTGTTATGGAGTCTCCTAATTTCCTTAGTTTTTTCTTATGCCTCTAGAGGGATCAAGAAAGGGAACATATGGTATCTCTCAAAGGAAGTAAATTAACATTATTAATAGCTAATGTGGGAGAGGTGAAACAGTGATTGTTTGTGGTGGTTGTTATTGTGCTTTTGTTTTTGTTGGGGGGGAAGCCTGCCTGCTAGCGAGTTCAAGCACTCAAGCCAAATTCAGAATCTTGTATTTATAAACAGATATCTGATAACAGTTGCCTAAGCACCCGTGATGCTCTGCCAGCGCACACACGTCAGGCTGATGCGGAGAGGCTGTGTCTTGGGGTTTGTCCCACGAGTTGGCTAACACAGATGAAAACTTATGGTGTGGTCTCTGTTCCCGAGAAACTCCTCACATGGGTGCTCATGTTCTACTTCTGCTCCAACTACACTAACGCAAAGGAGCAAGGGTGGGCAGATGTGCACTTTATCAGAATAGAATAGAATAGAATAGAATAGAATAGAATAGAATAGAATAGAATAGAATAGAATAGAATAGAATAGAATAGAATAAGAACAGAATAATAGAATTAGAATTAGAATTAGAATTAGAATTAGAATTAGAATTAGAATTAGAATTAGAATTAGAATTAGAATTAGAATTAGAATTAGAATTAGAATTAGAATTAGAATTAACCAGGTTGGAAAAGACCTTTGAGATCATCGAGTCCAACCTATCATCCAACACTGTCTAATCAACTAAACCATGCCACCAAGCACCCCATCCAGTCTCATCCTAAACACCTCCAGTGATGGTGATTCCACCACCTCCCTGGGCAGCACATTCCAGTGGCCAGTCATTCTTTCTGTGAAGAACTTCTTCCTAACATCCAGCCTGAAGCTCCCCTGGCACAGCTTGAGACTGTGTCCCCTTGTTCTGGTGCTGGTTGCCTGGGAGAAGAGAACAACCCCCACCTGGCTACAACCTCCCTTCAGGGAGTTGTAGACAGCAATAAGGTCTCCCCTGAGCCTCCTCTTCTTCAGGCTAAGCAACCCCAGCTCCCTCAGCCTCTCCTCATAGGGCTTGTGTTCCAAACCCCTCACCAACTTTTTTGCCCTTCTCTGGAGACATTCCAACAAGTCAACATCCTTCCTAAACTGAGGGGCCCAGAACTGGACACAGGACTCAAGGTGTGGCCCAACCAGTGCTGAGTACAGGGGCAGAATGATCACCCTGCTCCTGATGGCCACACTGCTCCTTATACACCTGGGCACACTGATGGCTCATGTTCAGGCTGAGGAACAAAACCTTTACTCTTGATACCTGTTGAGGCAGCTGATCAAGTGCCTGTTGAGGAGATGGGTTACCACAGATATTAGCCGCTGATGTGGGACACCTACTTTCAAGCGCACAGTGATGGTACTGTCAGGTTTCTGAGGGGTGTGCAGCAGTGCAGCATGTAAACAGCAGAATTACTTTGTAGGTGTGACGATAACAAAGTGCTGTATTAGGATGGTTAGGATTAGAATTGGCAACCTGGAGGTGTATCTCACAGTCCTGGGATCCCTTGCAATTTCCCTGCATTAAGAGATGACTTTACCTTTCTCATACCTCTGCTTTCATCTCTTTCCCAAATACGAGATGGTATTTATTTACTCTAAAATAGCATTGATTCTTACAGAATGTAAGTTATAAGCTGTGGCTACTCAAAAGAGTGAAAAACCCCCTGATTCCAGGTTCAGCCCTGTTTGTCCCTGAAAGCATGAAATGCATTCCTCATTTCTTCAAGAGATTCTGTACTTCCTACTTTCTTCCCAATCATAAAAGTCTGAGACAATTCCTAGCTGGCCTGGCAGAGGTGAACTTCACAACACCTTTCATGCTGGGGCAAAATTAATTGGGCAGATCTTAGCGAAAACAAGAGGATTTGAGAAGAATTATCCAGTGAGCCTGTTAGATATGAGCAGATTTGGAGGAAATAGTTCAATAAAATCCTTAGAAAGAAAGCAGTGGATTTTGGTGGTGGATCCTAACAAAAATTGAATAGGCCTAGTAAGAAAACCTCATGTTTCAGGGACGTGGTGACTGCTTTATAGAGACAAAGAATTCCCTTTGCCTTTTGAAAGCATATACTTCAGCTGCAAGTTGACAGCTCAGCTTTGGTTTCTAGGTCTGAAGAGGACAACTTGAATATCTTAAAATAATACAGATGTAATTAAGCTTGGACAGGTGTAACTGCTCTCTAAGGAAACCATTTCTCTACCACGTTACTCTACTTGAAGAAATACCTTGGTGAACTCTTAGAGCTGGTCTAAAACACCTCTTCCTGATGTGCTGATGGGATATTTTATTCCTTAAGAAACTCACCACTTTGACTAAAAAGTTCATGAGAGGTGGACAGAGCTGTGCATTGTTTCCTGGCGCTGTGGAGTTACATGACGAGGATGGATTGTTCTCTGCGCTGAAGCCCGGGTGGTTTATAACGTTGTGAAGTTTTCCACACTGCCTATTTAGGGCCGTTTAGTATTTCATGTTATGTAAACTTGTAATAAAACTTGCTCCTCCTTGGCTCAGAAGAATGGGACTTTCTGCTCAAGCAGGACAGGGCTGAATTCCAGACACAAAAGGGAGGATGCTTTCATGAAGGCTTAGGAGAGGACATTTCAAAAACATCTCTAGCAGTATTGTCAAGACATGTGTTTAACCAGGACAGTTCTAGAATCAGGCAAGACACTATTTCAAAGGAATTAAATGTGTCAAGCATAATAGTAACTGAAATACCTTCTGAGAAAGGCAGCAAATCTGCATAGCTTCATAATCTTGAATACCAATACAATGATATCACCCTGAGGATTACAACTCGTTTTACTGTGGTCACACATTCACTTCTTATTGCCTGTCCCCACCTTTCATCCACATCAAGTGTAGTTTGGCGGTGGCAGATGAAAACAAGTCTCCTTTAAAACCACCATGACCTCAAAAAGAAAAGTAAGTTAGAGCACCCTTCCAGGGAACTGCATCACCAAGTCCAAAAGCTGAGATCTCTAGCTTACCCCATATCAGTGGGGTCTTGGAGGATCAATCTGTGGCAGGCAGAGAGCGTGAGCAGCACTGGGCCATACGAAGAATACACACATGTGGCTAATCCCTGCACAAAGCTACTGCACACTTGTGACCCGTTTGCTATCCTTATCATGTAATTAATCACACTTTGTGAGAGGTTCATGGAAGGAGTGATTTGTCGGGGGGTGGCTGTGATAACGCAGTTGTAACTTGGACTCTCCGTCCAGGCAGAGGAGTGTTGGGAAATATAGCACTCCTTCCCTCCTCACTCACTGTCCTTGCACCTTGGCCAGGGTGCAAATGCTGTCCCTCTTCCTCCGTGGCACGTGAGAGCGAAGGGCAGATTTGGTCTCTACCCTGCTCTTGACTGGAGCAGAAGCACTCGGAGCAAGACATCAGGTGACGGTTAAAAGGTTATTTGTGGTAAAGCTCAGCAACTTGATTACTAATCTCTGGAAGTGAAGGGAAAGCTGAGGAAGGATTTTGACCCTGTGATGCATCTCAGCTCCCATGGACACACACTGCCTCCCACGGCCACCCCAGGGAAGTGTGCTTCCAGGACACTCCTCCCCTCACCCCAAGCTAAGGCCTGACTGTGACTGCCAGAGGACAATTTACAGGACAAATATTGAGGATAATTAAGGATAATCTCTGCTTTACATGCCTCACAAAGAAGGTCAGCTACTTTCCTTGTCAGATGTGCTGAAGTTAGGCAGCTCCCATTAGCAGCAGGTACTCATTTCTCATAACAAATAATAATAAAAGTGCTATCTAGATCCTAAGCATTTCCTAGATTTAATCTTCTCAGGACTCAAACAAGATCCTCACAGCGAGTTCTGCCTCTAAAGGGCAGTAACAGTGAATTGCATTCCCAGCACACATCTCCTGATGGTATAATGCTTTCCTTACTGTACCCACACTAGCACATACAGAAAGGTGCTATAATATTTTTGTCCTAAGCTCAGATAATAATGTCCTTTAAAATAACTTGGCAGATCAGGTTGGATTAGTCACATGAAAGCAAAGGAGGAATCTGCCCCAGCAACTTCTGCTTTTTTTGTTGTTGTTGTTGTTTTTTGTGGTCTGCTTATTTCATAACATTCAGTCATATGACACTGTTTTCAATATTTACTTATTATCATGATGAGCTGCTTCTTAAATAGCCTTTAAGTAACAGAGATTTACATTGCTGGCAACGTAAAGCTGGGACAAATCAATTCCTGCTCTTGAAAAATTCCACTACTCTCCACCTAATAGGACTTAAGAGGGCATCTAATGCATGCTCTCTTCTATCTATAGATGAGACAGCTGTCACAGGAGGAAAGCTGGGAAAACTGTAGATTCCAGCCTCTGTTTCACAAATCTTGTGGACCTGAAAGCCTGATTTCTTGGAAATCAGCGCAACAGTAGTTCTCATCTCTGTGAAGAAAGGGTGTTTCTTGGAAACCAGCACCAGAACAAGGGGACACAGGCTCAAGCTGCACCAGGGGAAGTTTAGGCTGGAGGTGAGGAGAAAGTTCTTCACCAAGAGAGTCATTCGCCATTGGAATGGGCTGCCCGGGAGGTGGTGGAGTCGCCGTCCCTGGAGGTGTTCAAGAGGGGACTGGACGCGGCACTTGGTGCCATGGTCTAGTCGTGGGGTCTGTGGTGACAGGTTGGACTCGATGATCTTCAAGGTCTCTTCCAACCTTAGCGATACTGTGACACTGTGATACTGTATTGTATTGTATTGTATTACAGGCAGGATGCTGAAGGTGAAGGACTAGCAGCCAGAAGAAGACAGCTGGCCTGTGGTAAAGCCAAGACTGTGCTGAGGCAAGTTCTGTGATTTCTATGGAAAGATTGATTCAAAACACAAGAAAAACATGTGGCAACATAGGTACTGAGATCTCACTGTCACAGTCAAGCCATTTGAAGCACTTTTGACCTAGCAATCCCTTTTACTGTGCCTTCATGTGTCTGTCTCTCCTTTTGAATCTAGGCACACTGCTGCAGTACTTGAACAGCTCCAGCAACATTTCTAATGTATCAGCCTAACTATATTTTAATTAAACTTATGAGATTGAAAGCAACATTTGATCATCAAGGCTCCATAGAGCAATTGAGCCTTTACAAACAGCTACGCCCACATAATTATGAAAATAGGAACTGAAAGAGGCCCTTCCATGCAGCCCAGGTAATTCTGCACTTCTCTGTACTCCTTAACATTAAAAAATGCATGCTATTTTATCTGTGTACTGCTCTCTGCTTACATGATCTTCTGAAAGTTGAACGATACACAAAAGTCCCATGAAATGACCTGTCTATACTAGATCAAAGAACAGGCAAGGGGAAAACCCTTGCAGTGTTAGAACAGTCAAACTGTCCATGGCTGCAAGAAACTTCTCCCTAAAGCAGATTTGTTCCCACTTATCCTCTTCATGCAATCCTTCTGCTCAGAAAGGCTGGCCCTAGCTCCCTTATTGTACAGTTTCATTGAGCCACAAACAGCTTTATAAACGAAGAACCAGGGTCTGGCCACTGTAAGGTTAACAGGTTAAATGGGCTATTGATCTAGCCTGGCACCTACTACCTTCCCTGGTGACCTTACAATCTGGGACAGACACCCAGAACTTAGCAGAAAGGGCATCCAGCTCCAAACTCCTCTTCCCCTGGGGGAAGGAGCCTGGATCTCTGGTTTAGTCCTCTCTAGCAAAGTCAGACTTAGTGATGCCTAGGGTGTAGCATGTGCATAGGCAGAACAAAAGCTACAGGGAAAGCTCACCATTACGCTGGATACAACAGCAAGGTTATTGGAGAGAACAGTGTCACCATCACTATTTGTGACAGCACCAACTGACTGTGTTTTGTGATGCTTACTTGCACAGTCCCCTCATCCCCCCACCCCTTATGACCCAGGCAGCATTCTTCAGCTCCAGCTCTACTGATTTTGTTGCCCATGACTGAGTTCTGTGGAAAGACATGCTGGTGAGTTCACAAGGGTGCTTCTAGCAACGAGCAGCATCTCACAAGTAATGCCCAAGGAGCAAAGCTGACTTGCTGCACACTAGTCTTTGTGGTCTTTGCTTTGGCGAGTGGTGGGGCTCCCTGGAACTAGAGATAATTCTAGCCAAGAGCTCAAACCAAAGCCTCACCAATCTCACATTAAAAGCCTCTGCAATTCATGCTGTATTTTGCTGGCTCCCAAAAGAGTGCAATGGCAGAGCAGGGGGCTGGCACTATTTTTAAACTCTAGGATGCTGAACTGAAGCTCGCCAGATTTGCACTCCAGCTTTTTAATTAAACTTGCTGAGCACTGAGTCTTCATGCCAACTGTACCTCACAGAACAGATGCTTGTGTTCAACAGGCTGCTGTGCCAGACTCACCTCCATTCTGTATCTCCTGTGTACCAACTACATGGCCACAATTTAAACTTGCAAGCAAAAAAGCAGGGAAAGACAAGCTCTGAAACCCTGTACCCCTCAGGAGCCCAGTTCAGCTCTCTTCATAAAGAATTCTGTATTCAGGCAATAAAAGGCACTTGAACTAGACAGTAAAAGAGTAGGTCTCATTTACTTCTAAACAACAGTACCACTCAAGGGCTCCTGGCTTGCAGTTAGTCTTGTTGTGTGGCCAGTAATAGTTTTATAGATCCTCCCAATACTTATGCAAACCTTTCAACTACTAGACCTTAAAAGAACTACTTATAAAAATATAGATACTATCATATTACTTTACAGATGGCAAAACAGGCCCGAGGAAAGTATCAGATAACTTGTCCAGAGGCCCCTGATAAGAGTCCAGAACCACACCCACAGCTCTCCACTCTCTAAGGCCCAAATGTCTGCACAATTTTCAGACTGCCTTTGATGAAATATGCTTTGTGACAAGAATTTAAATGCTTTATAACACTTCTGACTTATGAGCTATGAGACCACACTAGTAAGATGTAAAACTATAAGCAATGCGTCCAGATTTATGGTTTTCTCAAACTGTAAAGGCAGAGTGGGCTTATACTATCAGAAAGAAAAAAGCATTTGGTATTCCACATAAGGATATGTTCAGCTTGACAATGCATCTGACAAGTCTGACTTTTGCTCCTTTTGCTCCTGACCCCATATCCATGATAAACCAGATTAAGTACTTCGTACAGCACCTCTTCCTTACAGGGCATTAGAGACAGTTAATAACCCAATACTAGTGACAAAGCATGCTCATACAAATAAGTGGTTAAGCCTGCAGAACCCATGTGCACCTGCTTGGAAGCACTACTGGAAAATTAAGCTTCTACCACGTTTCATGGCTGTGATTTTTAAAAGAGGCTGAGAGTTGAACATCCAGTGAACACCAATGCACAAGGACTGCTGACTGCATTTTCTGAAGTCCTTAGCAAACACCAGCCAAAGAATTGCTCACTCTGTTACACAATCTTGTAGTTATACTAATTAATGATAGCTTCATACCAGTGATCCCTGACTGGCAGGAACAGTGCAGTATGTACAGTAGTCTAGAAATACATCAGGTGAAATATGACCATATGACAGAAGGACATTCTTACCATAGGTGTTTTATGTAAAAAGCTGAGTCATACTTGGTGCTCTTTGAATCTTCTCAGCACCACTGCATTTGAAATTTTGGTTTAGAGCCCTGCTTATTCATCCATAATGAGAAAGTCAGACTGATGTCTGTTATTCTATTGTGAGCCCATCTTAACTTCATTAACTATCAGAAAAAGGTCATGCTCTGTTAAGTTTGTACTTTCACATCCCTTAGTACCTTTGAATCATCCTAGCTGTCAGTGTACTGGCATTTATAGTCTTCTACTATCACTCCTTTGTTTATGTTCAAAGTTCATTCATTGCCTTTCCATTAGGGCTCTGCAGCACATTCTCTGCCCTAGTACTTCCTGCTACCTTCGTACTCGAACCATCAAAAGTTTCTGTCTGTTGCTGAAGAAGAGCTAGTTTCCATGGAAACTCTGAAGGAGCGGCTAAGTTAACGAGGCATAAAATGAAGACAGTGTCCTCAAGCTCACCCATTTTGAATATCTAGGTCAGCAATGTTTGCTTAAAACATTCCACTCTTCTAAAACCGTGTTCACTTGACTGTTAAGGATGCAGTAAAAAGAGAGAAGCTCTAGCATACTCTGAACTTGGCATGTTTAATATAATACCATATATCCTGGCAAATAAACCATCCTTACAATTTCTCTCTCAGCTTGTGTTCCCTGTTCAGTTTCCTTAGGAAAACCAATGGGCATTTAGTTTTCTCATCCAGTCACTTATCTTCACCAAACATTTACTTTGGCCATCATAATCCGACTTTCAGGTAGTGTTCAAGTAACCTGCTATGATCTCACTGAGGGCAAGAGGTATGAGCTATGTCACCCATTATAATCTCACTTAGAGGATCTACAGGAACAAAAGGACTGCACACATGAAAGTCAAATTCATTCTCAACTTTAACACCACACCGGCAGAAGCCAAGGAATGAAACCAGTGCTGAAATGCTGAAGCTGTCTTTGCCTGCTTTTGATTCTGACTGATCTCAGCCACCAACTACAAGTAGCAAACACTGATCCGTTGAAGAGTAATGGACCACACTACAGTAAATTATTAATTGCATTTAAATGGGTTTCCTTAGCAAGAATCACAGTTTCTCTCAAGCGAAGAAACAGCCATACTAAGTGTTAGTGCTAAAATATGCTGTCAAGTACATCAGGTTATAGAAAGCTGCCTCAAAAAAACTGCTGTGGAAGGAAATAACACTGATGATTTGATAGTTATTTCCTCTGCTAATTGAAAGCAGATGTAATCAGCTGCAGTTGAATACCTTTTGAGATGCAACTACTTCACCACCAAAGATATCCAAGTTTTCAGGCATGTCTCAACCTGATCTCCACTATTCATCTCTATAATTTATGCTGACTGAGGGCCTTCAGTGCTTTGAATAGCTGTTGATGACCTGTTCCCATTAGAAGGGGAGCTTTGCTTTTCTTGTCTGTAGCTGATAGTGATGGGATTTCCGTTGCTGATGACAAGCAAGAACAAAGGTTAAGAAAATACCTATAACCTCATGACTTTCTGAGAAAGCGAGGTGCACATGATGACAGCTCACAAAACCAAAGTCCTGTCTGGGTAAAAACCTACTGCAATTCATAATGCATTCCTAGTGTTATTAATTATCAAATCTGAAGTAAATCAAGCATTTTTACTGCCCAATGTTACTTTCCCTGCCTGAACCCCTACGTAATATGTTGGTTTAGGAGGGAGGTACAGCTGGGACGGTTTGAACAACTTATTTGAAGCAGAACATCAGTCCCCCCAAACACTTTGGTGTAATCCAATTACACTAATTAAAATAATTATTTCCACTTAGCTTGTTACTGAACTGCTTGCTCGGCACATCTAGAGTCAGAGCATGCAAAGGTCAAGTTCAGCCTCTCCAAAACCCAGTGAGGACAGGAAAAAAAATAAAAGAGAAAAGCAGTGTTGTAAGATACAAGTCTCTAGATGTTGTTGTTGGCTGGGTTTTGCTCAAGTATGTAAGCTAACAACAGGCAGGTGGAGAGGCTCTGACTTGTTTTGTCTTGTCTAAACACACCATACTATCCCGCTCAGCTCTTACTCCACACCTCAGTTGTGCTGCAAAGTGAATTCCCAGCAGGAGAAGCTTTTTTCAGTGGTAAATTAGGAAACGAGATGTGCTGAAACCTTATGATCTCTCTGCAAATGGGTACTTGGTGGTGCTGATTCTGGAATAAAAATCACAAGGTAGACAGCTTGCCCTCTAAAATTGCAATTGAAGTGTCTGCTACTCATGCCTACGTCTTTTGCAGGATCTCTGGAGGAAAAAGCAATCCATTTTAGAGAAGAAACAAATAGAGACATAACTGTCAAACATTTGCTGCTTCTTCTGCTTCTTCTTCTTTTTTTTTTTTTTTTTTTTTTTTAAAGTGAGCCTAAAGGAAAGTTTCCTTCCACTCACTCCATGTTGCCAGTACAGCTTTGTCTCCATCACTTTACAATTTTCTAGCAAGCCTGTCTCCTGCCAAATCCTTCCCTTGACACAACCACAGAATAAATAGAGTCCTTCGCTTCCCTCCCTTGAATTGCCAACAAGCCACAGTGGGTTTTTAATCTACTACCTTCTATGAAGCAGCACTGAAAGTGGTCCTTAGTCATTTCCACTGGGCAATCATGCAACAGCCTGACTGAACTCTTTTCCTTGTGTCGAGAAATTCTTCATAGAGAGAGTGATTGGCCATTGGAATGTGCTGCCCAGAGAGGTGGTGGAGTCACCATCACTGGAGGTGTTTAGGAGGAGACTTGACTTGGTGCCATGGTTTAATTGATTAGATAGTGTTGGATGATAGGTTGGACATGATGATCTCAAAGGTCTCTTCCAACCTGGTTTATTCTATTCTATGACTTCTAATGACTTTTAATATTACCTGGAATACTGCCTGTGACAGGCTACCTCAGCAAGCTTTTAGGTCTTTCAGAGGGCGACCACCCCTCTGAACCAGACGAGACTGCAAACTGTTTTTCTTCCTTGAAAAACCCAGGACCATGCAGTTGCTTCCTCACCACCTGCCTTTGTCTAAAGCAGGTGTGAACAAAGCTGAGGTTTTGAAGTTGCTTTGATATGGCAGATGCTGTTTCAAAGCAACCTGGTGGCTACAAACACCAGAGCACATGGGGTTTTCTCAGATGACCTCACATTGTCACTCACTGCTCTCATTCATATCAAAATGGGCATTGGTCTCTTCTCCCAGGCAACCAGCACCAGGACAAGAGGACACAGTCTCAAGCTACTCCAGGGGAAGTTTAGGCTGGAGGTGAGAAGAAAGTTCTTCACAGAGAGTTGTTGGCCATTGGAATGGGCTGCCCTTGGAGGTGGTGGAGTCCCTGTCCCTGGAGGTGTTCAAAAAGGGATTGGACGTAGCACTTGGTGCCATGGTTTAGTAGTCATGAGGTGTTGGGTGACAGGTTAGACTTGATGATCCTTGAGGTCTTTTCAAACCTTATTGATTCTATGATTCTATGAAAAGGAGAAGGCCCTCTGCCTTGGATTTTTATATTCTACTGAGACCTGTGGCTTGTGAGATAACATCACGTGCCTACAGCAAGCAGCATTATCTGTCAGGGTATGTGTATTCATTCACAAAATACAAGCACAAACTTCCTGGTGAAAACCTAATGAACTTGGATTAGCTACTAGTTTAATTCTCGGGTGAAGTTAAAGAAGTTAAAAGTATAACATAGCAGAATAAAGTAATGCAGTCAACAGCTAGCATTCTGTTTATGATGATGATGGGAAGACACACACACACAAAAACCAGCTTGTTCAGTAGATCAATAGATCTATTGATCTATTTAGGGAGAACATAAGTAATGGAACATATGCCAAGCACCTGTGCTTAAAAGGCACAGAGTAATCCATCTCCAAATGGCACTTGCTGCACATATAAAATATGCCCTTGCAATCTATTGATTGTCATGGAATTGGATCAAAACACCAATCCCTTAGCACTGGCAGTAGTCTGGCCAGGGTCCAAAACCCCAAATATATGACAAATCCCAGCTAAGAATCTTTTAGGTTTCATCTCTTCTGTCTTTCTTATTCAGAGAGGGATCGGTACACCCATTTATGTTGCTCCAGAACCTCTGGGTTATTTTTAATCAAGGTTTACACTTTGATGAGAAATTGCATTCTGTCATTCAGATGTCCTGCTTCTATCCCAGTAATGCAGCTAGATTAGAGTTTGCATTATCCCAGGGAGATTGTGAGATGCTAATCCATTCTTGTGTTACATCTTGGCTGGGCTCCTCACACTCTTTGCTGACAGCTTTAACAGGCAGGGCCATGAATTTATTGCAGCTTAATCCAAATTTATCTGCAAAAGTTGCCACCTGAGACTAAGCATTCGTGTATCATTTTGCCCATCTTTAGATCCCATCAACACTCTCCTTAGGAAAGAAAAGTATTGGTATTAACAATTTGTCTGTTAATAGCTTTTGCCATACATTTGTGTGATTCTCTGCATAAGCATACATTGCTCCAGGCTCATCCTTTCACTTTGCTTCTAGTAGACAGATTTAATGATCTGAATGAGAGTAGAGAGCATGCTAATTAAATTCAGGTATCGAATCTAAATCAGGAAGTGCTGCAAACAAGAAGGCAGGCAGGGAAAACAATTCAAAAGCAGTTCATAAACCTGGGGACTAAATGGAAAAGTCTGTGAGGTCTGTGAGAATGCCAACAGTAATGTTTGGGAAAAGGGAGATATCATGAAAGATACTGAAATATCACTGCAAAATGTTAATGGTAAATAGACTGCAGAAAGTAAATCAGATCAAAGCTTGGAGTGAAATGTGGCATTAATGAAAGCAACACATGGCTAAAGAAACTGCAGGTTTTCTTGATCAGAAGCAGGACACATCTTTATATTCAATTTACTCCCAAGGATGCTGTGGGACAGAAACACAGCCAAAAAAAGCCAAAAGGTGAGAGGAAAGCTGAAAGTGATTTATAGGATAGATATAAAGGACTACATGTGAGTGGCACAGACAGATGGATGAGGGAGGAGTAGAAAGGCTGGCAAGAGCTTGCTGAGAAAACTACCATAGAAGAGAGGAATTTGCAAAAGCTCAAGGGGGTTCAGATGGAAAAAATAAAAGAAAAAATTGAGTCAAGCTTTGAAAAAATAGAAGGGTCCAAGATTACTGTCCAGAATTTGCAAAAGCTTAGGGGTTCAGCTGGCAAAAAAATAAATATTGAGTCAAACTTTGAAAAATAGAAGGGTCCAGGGTTACTGTCCAGAAAATGGTGAAGTCTAGAAACCTATTGGTCTGAAATATATTCCCGGGAAGTAAAACTAATGGCTAATATAAGACATAAACAGCCTAAAGGGCAATTAAAAAAGTAATTACTATATTTTATGTGTATAAAATTGCTAACTTTTAAGCTCCAAAGGGCAAATCCTCAGCTGAACTAGACCACTGCAGCTTCACCAAAACTTGTGCCAGTTTACTCCAGCCAAGGTCTGGAAAACCTATCATAACTCATATGTTGAGTTACAGACTGTAATTTACTTTGCCTCCACCCAACAGAGTTCCCTTGCTCCTTGTATTTGTTACTCAATATGTGCTTGAGGAATACAGGGCTTGGAGGACCTCCTGAATTGTCCAGTCCTGTCTTTTCCTATTACAGTGAGCAATACCCACTCCAGTGGGCAAACTGCAAAATTACCTTGGTGCTTGCTCCTAACTGCTCTTTGTAAAAAAACAAAATAAAATGGTCTCCTATGCCTCCTATCAGAGGATTAGAAAAACTGACTTTAAGCCTAAAATGACAACATCCAGTTTAAAACTTTCCTTTTCTAACAAGGTTCTCCTCTTGCCCTGGCATTTACCTCTCCATAGTGAAAGAGGAATAAATGCCTCCTCCAATTACAGCTGATAAGCTGGAGGGAGGGTGAATTTTGCTAGAGAACCAAGATGTTGCTATTTGGCTTCTTCATGATCATTTGCATAGGGGATACTTTGAACTAAACAATACTCACATGGACCCTGAATTGTCATGATTGCCAGGACCGGTCATGACAACATTTTCTTTACTTTTTGGTTGTCTGTTTGCATTCAGGAAGTCAACAGAATTGAGTAGCTGGAGATACTGCACTGAAATCCTGATCCAGATGAAGTCAGCATGAGATCTGTCCCTGACAATGATTTTTCTGCCTCTGCTCATTGCTCCTCTGCATCAAAAATCGCTCCCCCAGCTGAGGTTCACACCATCAGAGCTGTTGTCCTTCCTCCTTTGAGCCTTCACATATAATTTCTGAAGGCAAAAATAACCTTTCACCAGGCCAGAATACCATACTCCATATTCAGCAATGCCTAACATGCCCTGGGTCATCTGCAATAGCTTTTTCACAGGGTTAATGATTTTGAGAAGCTCTGACAAGCATTAGGCATTAGTGCACAGAGAGCAATGTAGAACTAAGTTCATGCCAGAGGGTGTCAGAAGCCTCATGAGACTGGCCTGACTGCAGATGTCCCAGAACAGGGCATTTACCCTACCCCTGAGAACATTGAAAAAAAGCCAAACCAACAAATCAGACCTTGGCTTATGAAAGGTAAGAAATTTACTTAGAATAAACATTTTACTTTGTATGCAAAGAACTGCATGGGCCAGTAAAAGCCCTTATATGGCGGGGCAGAAGTTGACTGCGGTTATAGCTCGGCAGCAAATTCCCCCCTTTACACTACATCTTACAGTGTATGAGGAAGTAAAAAGACCTATTGAAAACCATTTTCTCTGCTAGATCTCTTCAATGCCCCAGATTTCATGTAATTATCAAACCAACTATTTCACAAGATACTAGAAATTCCAGAGATTTATGGGGAGCGATAAAACTGATACCCCTGGAAAAGCAAACAAACTTTCAAACAAGCCCTTCAACTCCAACCCAGAAGCCACTAACTTAATGCTGGCAGAAGCTAGGGAAACCACTCTGAGCTTACATTTATGCTTAGAAATCCACTTTTTGAAAGGCCTGTATTCATTTTCTTTTGCAGGGCAACTTTTTATTGTTGCTGTTCCACAGTGGCTCATTTCAAGCAGCGTCACACAATTTCTTCTGCACAGGCTTCCCCTTCCCTCCTCTTCTAAAAGAGCAAATAATTGTGAAGAAGAGAGTTTAGGCTTTGTGGTTCCTGTTCAACAGCTGAAGATAGAGATGCCAAACAGGAGAGGGTTGCTGTATTCAGGAGATGGAGATTAGAGAAGAAAACCACCATCCTTTATCAGTTCATGCAAGTTAAATAGGAAGGAACTGGCTGTTGATACTTAATATGCTGCATGTCCATGAATGCCTTGCAAGTACTAATCCTCCCAAACCCCTTGTGAGGCAGGTTAATGGATACCATTTATACACAGGCAAGCAAAGAACAAGTGTCCAGTGCTTGCTTGTATGCTTTGTTGGTGATTCAGAAACTGAAGCAGTTCAGTCAAACACATCTTCTAATGCTCTCCAGTCCATCTGGCTTTGGTGTCAACAGAAAAAATGACCAATATGTCATGCTGAAGATTCAAGCATGGCCCAACACTGTTGGACAATCTGGGATCTAGAATTTCACCGAAATCTCTGCTTGGATTATAGGACTGGTGCAATTTTAAAGAATTGGGGTAAGACCTAGGAAAAAGCTTGGCCATTTCAACTCAGCTTTGGAAATTATAGTGCTGACCCAAGTATGACTCAATATAATTGGCTGTGTGGCATTCACAGAGACACCAAAGAAAATTCTCCATTTAGAGAATTCTCACCATCAAGACTGACAGGCTAAAATGCATTTTTTTCCCTGAAAGGCATGTCCTCCTTGTGCCCATAATCCAGGAATTTAATAGAGCACTTCAATACCTACATTTACACCTCTGTGTTCCTTAACTTCATTTAATTTCCTTGATATTAAGGAATTAACTTCACTCCTTATTTAAGCCAGTGAGCACAGAAATAGGGAGTAATTTTTCCACTTCCTTTTTGATAGAAAAGTCTTTTGTTGTCAACAAGAACCTGGCCAGATTTATCCTATCTTCCTGCCTCAACTGAGGGGAAGTTTCAAGAGAAGAAGTTTAGCTTCCCACTCTAGTGGGAAGTCTCTTCTGTCTAGGGGTGTAGTGGAGCAGTTATAGCACAGCATTGGGACTGTTCAGCCTGGAGATGGGAAGGCTCCAGGAAGACCTTATAACTATGTTCCAGTATCTGAAGAGGTCCCACAGGAAGGCTGGGGAAGGACTGTTTCAAAGAGCTTGTAGTGATAGGATGAGTGACAATGGAGCAGGGTAGGTTTAGGTGAAACACAAGGAGGGAGTTACGAGAGTGGTAAAATACTGGGACAGGCTGCCCAGGGATGTGGTTGAGGCCCTGTAGATATTCAAGATCAGACTTGATGTGGCCCTGACAGCCTGATCTAGTTGGAGGTGACCCTGCTCACTGCAGGGCAGCTGCACAAAGTGACCTTTGAGGAGCCCTTCCAACTCTACTCAATCTGTGAATATGGCAGTGGGGACAGTCCAGTGCAGCAGAACTAAAGGAGACCTCAGGCAGTTGAGATAATACCAGAAATTTCATCTATACTTGACTTTTAGCTGACAATTAAAATACTTTGAAAGAAGTTATCTTAGCAAGGGAAATGACTGGTCAAAGCAAGGGAAGCACATCTAGCAATTTGATATAGGGACGTGGTCCAGGATTCCCAAGGCTTATTCTGAGCCTTGCTGCAGGTTAGCTATCATTCAACATCTTTTCCTCTCACTTTGTTCTTCTTTAATGCGGGACTTCACAGAGGATGTGTTTCTGCAATTCATTATGTGGGGTGCAACAAACCAGCTTGCTGCTTTGACATCATAGACTGAATAGTGACTGAATTGCTCCATGCCTTGGTTTTCCATGGACATAAAGAGAACATTCACAGGCTTTGCGGTCTTGAGTGAAAAAAGAGATGCAAACACAAAAGTGCTACTCTTCTATTGAGAGGAAGAGACAGGTTAAATTCCACCCTTTGGTTCCTCACTCCACTAGGACTGGCATGAAAACATAAAGGTGACAGGCTGGGCCTCATTCTATTAAGATTTAAATTTAGCAAGGAACTGGAAAATTACTGGGAGCCTTATGTCTAACCTCTGCCTCAGAAGCAAATATGCATAATTCGTGTCCCATAGCTAAATTTGAATGAATTACCAAATGTTAGGCCAATAAAAGAGCTGTCCGGTGCAAACCTTATCTGCCCTAGATGCACGTATCTGCTTACAATATCCTTTGTTAGTTAAACAAAACAGAATCATTGTTGCTAAGAAGTGAATATTGTTTAAGATTCACTGGCTAACACGCAGAACACTTTCCTGCGTTCTCCCAAACACGTTCCCTTTCTGTTCTCTTAGCTTCTTTTCCCTTTTTTTCCTTCAGACTTGGCTAAGGCTGAAGTTTTCTTGAGGTGAACTTGCTTGCAAGGTGGTACGAACTTTGAGGCAGGCAAACATTTCAGCGGATACAGCGAAGGGTAAATATCTGTTCAGGTCAGAGCACACAGTTAATTTGAGGAGCAGAATACAACTAAAGTTATTCCCCAAGCACTGAACAGGAGCCTGTTTGCTCTGTCTCCTGCCAGTGAACCTTTTTCCTGACTATTTCCCTAACCTGCATATAGCTTTTCAAACCTGTGTTCCCAGTGCCCCAAATTTCTTCCTCTAAATAGTCAGTTACATAGAATAAAAAGAAACCACAGTATTCCAATATCCCTGTGAGTAAATACCCTGCAATGCTTCCTGTGATGTATTTTTTAGTTTTATCATCTTTTCTAATGCCTACATTTCCATGCTCTGCAGCATTCACTGGAGGTGTTTAGTCCGGGGAAAAGAAGGCTAAGGTGGTATCTTATTGCCGTCTACAATTACCTTAAAGGAGGTTGTATTGAGGCTGGTATTAGAATAGAATAGAATAGAATAGAATAGAATAGAATAGAATAGAATAGAATAGAATAGAATAGAATAGAATAGAATAGAATAGAATAGAATAGAGTAGAGTAGAGTAGACCAGACCAGACCAGGTTGGAAGAGACCTTCAAGATCACCGCGTCCAACCTATCAACCAATCCAACCCACCTAAACAACTAACCCATGGCACCAAGCACCCCATCAAGTCTCCTCCTGAACACCTCCAATGATGGTTACTCCACCACCTCCCCAGGCAGACCATTCCAATGAGCAATCACTCTCTCTGTATAGAATTTCTTCCTAACATCCAGCCTAAACCTGCCCTGGCGCAGCCTGAGACTGTGTCCTCTTGTTCTGGTGCTGGCTGCCTGGGAGAAGAGACCAACCTCTGCCTGTCTACAACCTCCCTTCAGGTAGTTGTAGAGAGCAATAAGGTCACCCCTGAGTCTCCTCTTCTCCAGGCTAAGCAACCCCAGCTTCCTCAGCCTCTCCTCGTAGGGCTTGTGTTCCAAACCCTTCACCAACTAGAATAGAATAGAATAGAATAGAATAGAATAGAATAGAATAGAATAGAATAGAATAGAATAGAATAGAATAGAATAGAATAGAATAGAATAGACCAGACCAGACCAGACCAGACCAGGTTGGAAAAGACCTTTGGTTGGTCTCTTCTGCCAAGTAACTACTGATAGGATGAGAGGGAATGGGTTTAAGTTGTGCCAGGAGAGGTTGAGATTGCACATTGGGAAAAACTTCTTTACTGAGAGAGTGGTGAGGCACTGGAACCGGCTGCCCAGGGAGGTGGTGGAGTCACCACCCCTGGAGGTGTTCAAGAAGGGTGTAGATGTGGTGTTTAAGGACATAGTTTGGTGGTTATAGTAGTTGAGTTACCATCTTTTTCAAGCTGAATGATTCTATGATAAGGCCTACCATTTAAAACACACTTTTGTTGGGGTAATTTTGCATGCCCTATAGGGGTCTGCCAACAGAATTCTGCCCACCTGAGAGGTTACCACTTCATATATCTGACTGATGTAAGCTGTGATAGCCTTCCAGGATCTTTGGCTGAAGCTAGCACAGAAGGCTATGCAGAGTAGACAATGTCACAGTGAACTATTTGCCCACTGTAACTAGACATCCTGAGCATCTCTACACAAGCCTGCAGCACATGCAGGCACAGATATGCTACAAGTATGCAGGGACGACATACTTAAACCCAAGAACATCATTCTGCTTTCACAGGCACAGCATTGATAAAAATCACTTTTTACCACTTCTGCTTCCCTATCAGAAGTAAACATCTCACATATTTAGCTTTCACTGACTACCAATTTTCTAGCCTCAAGATAGATGGAAAACATTTTTGACAGTCCTAAAAAATGAAGTTTTGAATTTTACACACTAAACAGAGAACTAGAGACAGCAAAGGAGGTTGCATGTTCTAAGGATCAATCTGAGAGTTCATAACAGACATTTGAAGGGTTGAATTCCAACAGGCTGGCAGTAAGAAACTCCTTAAGTCTTTATAAACAGCAAACTCCTCTCTGGAAAGCAAAAGGAGACTAAAATCCAACTAAAACTTGTGGCCTATGCACAAATTCTGTCTGAATTTCTGCTGACATGAAGTAGACCTCATGAACAATCTTCAGGCCTAAATGTGTGATACAGCCAAAGTGGTGACAGGTAAAGTCACCACTCTGCACTGAGTGCATTTGACACCATTTGCCAACTCTTCAAGGTAGAAAGGTGTAGGATATGCCCCAGCACAGTAGAAATGGTCAAAATTAAAAGATGATCACATGATTGACTGAGTTTGTCTTGCAAAGGAACTTGGAAGTTTGGCTGTCTAGGGGCTCTTGAAAGAGCATATCACAGAAATTTGCAGCAAACTGCAACAAGGTAGTCAGTGAAGATGCATCTTTGCCCCATACCAAGTAGGAATAAAATCTTTTACTTCATGTCATCAACCACTAACAAAAAAGCTCATAGAGACACATCCTGTCTGAGATAGTAGAGATCTGCAGCTTCAGAGGATGAGGAATTCATCTGCTGCACAGTTTTATCCACTGTGAAATCACGCATGGCTGTGATGTACAGTTTATAAACACTGAGAAAGTCTCAATTCAGTGTGAACTTAAGAGCTAGATGGAAGAACATGTTCCTTTTCTGATCAAGGAAGGTCAATAACAAAAGCAGATTACAAGATACCTTAAGTTAAACAGCTCCAAGCCCAAGAAAAGTGATGCCATGATCAAAAAGAATATCTCCTCTCAGGAGTATCTTCCCCTTCACAGTTAGTTATAATCACAGGGTAGAACATAACTAAAAAGATGCAAAGCATCCATCAAAAAGAGAACAGTGCCCTAGATCTAAATTGCAGAAAAAAACTATTCCCCCTGCCTTCAAAACCTTTCCTAATCTGCATTCTTGATGGATTGGGATATCCCTTTCAAAGCTGCACTCACACTCTCAGGAATCAGAAACCAAGATAAACCTCCCAGGAACTAAGGAATGCCACAAGCCTCCTACTTGCTGATCTAAAACTTAACTCTTCCAGCAGCTTTCACAGCCATAAGCACTGAGGATTATAGAAATACACATCACAAATATTTGAAAGCTTATAGTGTCAGGACGCTTCATGGCACAGACAACCCATCCCAAAAAGTGGGTGATGAATGACAGACATTACTCATGTCACGTCACTGCCAGGCACAGCACCACACTGGAGCTTGGGATAGAAGGTGTGGTCATATAGGAAGTTTCCAGCTCCCAGTCCAGGGTGATGTGTACTTCCATGAACTTCTTACAAGCCTGGACTGAGAATCTTCTTTTATAATACCTTTCACGCCTTACTTCATGCATTGCTGCACTCATCCACCTCTGCTCTGCATCCACCTCAGTGTGCCATGGATCCCTCCAAGTTTCCCCTTTCCTCCACTGCAGTTTATTAAAGCTACTACCTACTTACTATTTTAGATAAAGCATAGCAACGTGATTGGGAAAACAGAAACGAGTTTGGGGATGATTTCCCTCCCTCCCTTCTTTGTTCGGTTTTCTGGAACTATTTCATCCCAAACATTTGTAAATAGTGCCTGGAGTTACATTCCAAGTTCCAGCAGTAAACACTAAACTAGCTAATATATATAGAAGGATTCCTGCTCTTCCAGTGTATCCAGGCAACCTTGTAATACAAAGTTAAAGCACAGCTATTTGTTCAAAAAGTATTTTCACAGCTATTTCCTCTTCCCCTCACGCTCCCCACCCCCCTTGACTTTTTCCACTAGGCACTACTTTTATTGTATTATCTGGAGATTCTGTTCTCTTTCTCCATTTTGAAGCCTTTATAGCAGCACAGATATTTAGTGTATAATAAAGGTTGATTTAGTTTATGAAGAATGAAAGGAAAAGAGCAAGGTTCACAAAGAGCACCTGAATATAACTCTGCTGCAGTAACTCTGGAAATAAGATCATTTCCAAATGCTAAGGAAACCAGAATGCTGCAGGAGGACTACATCTACACAAACACCACAGCAAGCTGAAAATGGGGTTTACTATGTCTTACCTCATACCAGCTGAAGTTATCAGAATGCCCTCAGAGAACATAGGTGAGGATAAACTAATTTCTTTCTTTCTTTCTTTCTTTTTTTCCAAAGGAAAAGATCATTTTTTATTACATTTTCTAATTGAAAGAGCTTTGGAGTGGAGCCAACATCTCAACAGGCAGTGGGTTTTATTTCAAACTGTCAATCCAGAATCAAAACCGTTACCTTGACGTATTGGGCACCTTTTCCAGGTAACGCTGACATTTCATGTTGCTGTTTCTTATCTGAAAATCTCTTTGGAGCATTTTTCTCCTATATGGTTCACATTTTCAACTCTTGCTTCCTCCTCTGGTTAGAAACTGTTTTTCCTACTGTTAAAGCTTTCTGCTGGGCTAAAGAAGTCTCTTTGCTGAACATCTCCCACCCTCAGTGCCATTCTTTTCTCACGTTCTACCGTAGCTAGTTGACATCGTAGCTGGTTTTTGTCTGAGTAATAGTCAATAAAATACTGCTTATTTTAAACTGATATGGAAATGTTTATTGTTTTCAGGCTTTGGGGTGAGGGTAGAAGAAGTAATAAGAAAAAAGCCCTGAAGATGCAGTGAGAGATTTTGGCAGTAGCATTCTCATACCAGTTTTTGCAAAGCAGCCTTAGTGGTTTCCATCTATCTTTGTGTCCACCAAGCTAAAGGGAGTGGGTGACATCAAACTTAGGAAATCAAGTTTTGCTTCCTCCACAGAAGCAAAAACCACTTCCTAAAGAATAATTTTTGCTCTTACAAAATCTGCAGATTTGAGGTCATGTAGATTAATTAGGGAAACCAGCCTGACATGAGGAAGAGCTGGAAATTAATTTGCCACATTTATGAAGTACAGAGTAGTTTACACATCTCAAGTGTCCAGAATGAACTCCCATTGCCTTTTCCAGGCAACTCAGCTTCCAGTGAAGTGTCTCTTTCAGACTGCTCCGCTCTTCAGTTTACCAAAGAGGAAGCAATGGGTGGAAGGGCAGATGCTGATTTAGTAAATACAGACTCCTATCGGGCAAGTTGCTTTTCCTGAAGTTGTTTATGCTGAAAGCTGAGTTTGAGGAGCTGAGGTCAGCAAGGAAATATAGTTTATGGTTTGGCTTCAGAGTTGCTGTGTAATTTGTCTTCCAAGTCCTGGTGTTCAGAGAAAGCTATCTTCACAGTTACAGCACTTTTCCTCATCTCAGTACCAAATCTGGTCTTGTTCTTAAACAGGTGAAGATCTTAGGTGATTACTTACTGCTTGAGCCCACAGAGTGATGTCTAAGAACAAAGGCAGCAGGTAAAGTTCACTACAGATTTCTTCTCATTTTGAAGAAGTCCTTAATTCTAGCAGCTTCACTAAAGAACATGGTGGATTCCACTAAGATAAAAGGGACTGGTGAAATAAAGCTGTTACTCAGTGACTTTCATCTGTCAGTGGTACCTCATAAAAATTAACCCCTAGGTCTTTGATACTGCATTGTAACTACCTGGTTCCAATGGTAACACAAGGAGAACATAACCATTTTTAATTTCTATAGTTCACTATAATTTCTAAGTTCACTTGTGAAGTGCCAGGCAAATAAAATGGAAGTACAGTTAATAATACTACAAGAAGCTGTTGAAAACATACTATTTTTCAGGACCCTGATGACAAACAAGTAAGAAGATGACAAGATGCAGTAAGAAGATGCAGATGACCCTGATGACAAGATGCAGTAAGAAGAACCATAGCTATGTGTAGATCCCATTTCCCTATCACATCTCAAAAAGCCCCAACCCAACTAAACAAAACCCAATAGAACCCAATAAGGAAAATAAGTTGGGTTCTAAATAATAGAACCCAAATAAGAAAAAAAAAGTTTCTAAGAAATAAGTTTCCAAAGCCTCTCTAGGATGTCAATTGCTGTTCAGCCACTTCAATATATTTCCTGTTTCATTGCTCCCATACATCAAGGGAAACTGTTTAAAAGGAACATTGTTCTAATGGTTATAACTGAGCCAGGAGGCAAACGACCCTGCTCATGCTTCCAACACAACTTCTACATAGTATCTTCTCTTTGTTTTGATTTTTTTTCTCATTTAAACAAAAATAGTCATATTGAACAAACTAGCCAGTGTGGAAGGAAAACAGTTCCAAAAGTGGGGGTTTTTTAATCATGTTTCCTTCTCTGCTGGACAGCATGACAGAGATTCAGAGTATTACTAGCAGCTACAAAGCTGGGTGAGTGCAGACTGCCTTGCATACTCCCAGGCAGATCAGAATGGCAAGGAATATTGCTTTTGAAGGTGATGAGCTTTTGTCTCAACACGATAAAAGACAAAACATTTACCACCTTCTTTCTAATGTAAGGTGGTTGCTCAAGCTTTGGGCGCACACAAACATTACCTCCTTAAGCTTTGTGTAAACAAATGCCAGGAGCTCACAGTTTTGGATCCCCCTGCAGAGAAGTATGACTTAATTTCCTTAAAAGCAAAAAACAACTAGGTGGGAGTTGGTGGTCGTTTGGTTATTAACTCTGTATTTTTGCCCTCTCATCCCCAAATTTTGGATGTAAACAAAGAAACAATTCAGACAGAGCCTGTGCACCAGGAGTTATGCTGCAACGCCCAGATTGGCCAGAGAGAGCAAACCCATCCTATAGGCTACAGGTATCATTTCTCCCTTCACCAAAGGTAGGCACTTTGGTACCCAAAATTCTTTCCCAGCAGTACTGTCAGGTACTACTCTGGAGCCAAGTGTCTCCTCATTCTCCAACACTGATTTCCACAGGCAGCATGACTTGGTTTCTGAAAATAGGATCTGGTCCTCAAGCAAGAGTTTGGTCCAAAGCCCTATGAAATAATGGATGACCTTCCATTATTTCAGGCTATACTTACTCCAGGAGGTCTACTGGAAATGAAATCCCAAAGACATAGTAAACCTCTGCATTTAAAAAGAGTGAAAAGGTTTTGGCAGAAGGAGTAACTGCTTCCCCACTCTGATTTTTACAGCTGCTGCTGTTATGTCCTCCTAGGATGGTGTCAACTCAGTAGGCTCCCAGAGCAAGAAATTTCCCCAGCCATGGAAAAACAACTGCTGCTATTGTGTGATGATGGTAAAGTCAAAGCCCTCCAACTCCTGAAAGTCAAGAGTAAAATCCACAGACCACTTTGTAAATCATGATGACAAATCCAAGGGGCAACCACTTAAAACAGAAGGACCAGATCTGCAGTGTGACTTGGATACCATCATGTCAATTTATATCGTGTGAGGGAATCCATCCTGCATATTTTAAAGCAGCAAACTTTGACTAGATTAGGCTGGCCTTAATCATGAAAATGTTCTCTTTAGGGAATTCCTGTCACCCAGAAGAGAATTAACAGAGCACAGCCATTGTTAGCTGGAGAACAGAGGCCAAATGCTTTTCTGGCCAGCGCCTGTGGAAGGGTTGTGAGGTCAGAAGTGAGAAAAAGTCTCCATGCTAGCTCTACTGGCACTCCAGCAGGACTCCACCAGGTTGTAAAGCTACTTTTCCTCTTGATAGGATTCCATATGCTCCTCTAAAATACGTGACAGACAGAAGAAAACTTTGACGGGAAGCAAGAGATTCAGAGAATTGAAACTCGGTCTGGGCTCTGTCTTCTCACATTCACCCAGCAACCTGGAACTAACTTATCTCCTAGGAAAATGGAATTTCTGTCATCAGCAATTCTCATCTGCCCCAAACTACCACATAATTGCTTATTACTTCCTTTCATATACCGAGTAGCTAGCACGTACTCACCCATCTGGCATTCCCCGTGTAAAATAACAGCGCAGTTCTCTCAAGAGTGCTCACTCCCTTTACACCGAGTCTTGTCTTTGGGATTCCCCAGTGCACATAATATACACCCTCAATGGTGACATAAGCTTTTTCCACCCTTCTCCATTAAAAGCCATGTAGGATCCAGCAGTGTGGTTTGAGAGAGACAAGGCAAACATGCAAGACAAATGGAGACATCTTGCCAACTCCAGAGCAGTCTGATGGATCGAGACATGAGCTTCATCCAAGGCACAACTTGTTGCCTTCATTCAGATTATACAAAGAGTAGATGAAGCCTGGAAACAAAATTGATCCATATGGATACAAGCTGATAGCAGTAATTAGAGCTGGTAAGAACTCTTGCAACTGCTGGCATCTCCTCCCCTTGGTTCTTTGCTGTCCAGCAGCCTTATTCAATTCATCACTGTATTAAATAATGAAGCTTCAGTTCTTAGCAATACTTTGTCCTGTCTGAAATATCATTTTCCAACCCTGTGGCAAACCTGGAAACTGTTTAGAAATAGGCAATGAAAATGTGAGACAGATTCCTACACACAAAGGCATGAAGGAAAAGCTTACAAATCTCAAGGTGAAAACATCACAGAAGATTATGACAGAGGTACACAGACTAGCCAATAGCATAGGAAAAGTTGGTAATGTAATGTACCCATGGGAAAACCAAAAGCAAAAGTCTTTACTTCTACCACAAGCATTTATCTGCAGTCAAACATAAAATTATATTCCTGTTCTCCAAAACCATGAGTTAGACACATGGATAATAACTCAGAAACAAGCTACAGAGGTTGGAAACAGTTAGAAAGGGTCATAAATTTGGGTACTGTTTATGGGACTGTATGAATAAAAACCTCTGCAAAGAAAATTCCACCTTTAGCTTGGTTGTTCTATTATCACCTACAAGATTTGTTGGGTCTGTCTCAGAAGATTTGTGTTTTGGAGGATAGATGCTGGTTTCCTAGTCACTAGCCTGTCTTGTTTAAGAATTCCAACCAACTAAGCATGGAGGTGTAGCACAGGTTGTGGAAGGATGGTGGGTCCAGAAGTTCAATGAAATGAAATCTGCAGCTAAAGCATCTGGAAATTCATATATGTTCTGATCTGTGGACTGACTGAAATGTAATTGAAGCTGAGCCCTCAGTGAAGCAAAGATGCTATTGACTCTTATGGGATTTGAATAAAGCTTTTTAGGTGATTCTCTCAACTAGATTTCTCCCTCATTCAACTGTTCTCTACTCTCCATCACACTGTGTAGTTATGTTTCAGCTCTGAGAACTGCTGCTTGTCACAGCTCTCAAGAAGTTCCAGATTTCAGCAATTAGACTTTGTGTGATGAAGCCTGGAATTTATTCTGCTTCCAGTTCCTCTGGTATCTTAAGAGACAGAAGACCTCCTTGCTTCTTCCCATTCTTCATGGGGTTATTTCTGCTACAGCAGGACAAAATTCAAGTAGAGAACCACAGTACCTATAAAAATGCTGCTTATGAGCATAAAACTTTAGCCTTCATCCTAGTTTTAGGCAGAACTGAATCTGCCTCTTGCAAGTGCTGTCCTGCCCGAAAATGAGATCTAGTTCAAGGATTCCCAAACTGTACCATTTCCAGAAGGGGCAAAGACCAAACCACAAAACCAACCCAAACAATGCTGGGAAAATTTTGAAACATTAACATTTGTAAAAGAAAGAGGGAATGAGGGAATGGGTGAGGCAAACCTACTGACTGGAAGAGTGAAACGAAAAACCAACCCAGGTCACGTAGGCTTTCTTGTCCCATTTGACATGCACCATAACACAAGGGGAATGGAGAAGTTCAAGTTGGAACAAACTTCCTCTGGAACATCTCCCTTCAGGAGGGAGATGAGCTGCCACCTGCTCAGCCCCTGGAGCGATGCTGCCACTCAGAGCTGGCATGCTGAGGCCTGGCATGCTCCTTGCACACATGGAGGTAGTGGTGCACATCAGAAGTGAAGTACTCAGCATGCTCTTGCCAGCAGTAGCCTGCAGAGAAGGGACATCCAGGAAGGTCTCACCACAGGGTTCTTGGTGCTTTTGTCTCCTCAGCCCACAGAGCCAGCAGTCACTGGCAGACCGAGGGTGTACTCCAGATACTTCCAGGCAGAGACTATTCACGGCAGGAAGGCCAAGCAGGAGCCCCAGGGCCTTTGGTTTGTGTAAGCTCCTGGGAATTACTGGGGGACTATGTAAGGGGTGATCTGACCATGCATTTGTGGTCTTCTGACTGATTCAGTAGAGTAGGCAGCAGCTCTGTCCACAAGCACTTTTAAGGAAAGGCTCTGACTCATCAACTTACTTGAGCTGTGTTTACTGAGGAACAGGCTCCTTTGCCCTCTCCTCACTGACATCTCTCAGGCAGGCTTCATGTCTGTTTGAAGCCTCCTTGGTCCTTGAAGAACTGCTCATTTAGGTCAGTCAGCTTAGTAGTTTTCATCAACAGCCTGGGACATTGGCATCAAGCTGTCCATTAGCATTATGTCCAGAGGGTGTAAGGACAGCATGGACATGAAGTGACTTACAGAAGATCTCCCATGAAGAGGATTCTGAATACTTCAATTCCTATTTCCAAACCACTTTTTCTCAAGTGGCAAATCTCTCTGGAAAATAGTGTTTATTCTAATGTTGTGTAAGTATGTCATGATGCTGCTCTCTAGCAAGAGCAGAGGTCAAGGATCCTGCTATAATTAGGAAGGTGCACCTACTGTTACATTATTAGCGATCAAGCACATATCAAGGTCTTCAAAACACCTTCAGTAATTTAGGACCAGAATTCACGAGGAACCCATTATCTCCTTATGACTATGTAAGGAAGATAACATTGAAGAGATATTTAGAAGAGATTCATTTCTAGCAGGATGCAACAGTTCTATGCTTGTCATCCTGGGAATTCTTTCTCTGGTTAACATAAGAGCATGCATGCAGAGGACATCTGCCTAACTCATGTTGTGCACACACTGCAGCAGTAAACCAGAGGTGTTTGAAAAGCTTGGCTGATGTGGTTAGTTGGATTTGCAATTTCTTTTGGGGGGAGTGCCAGGAGGTCCCACGTCCTCATACTTTCTCAGTACTGTATCTGCTAACAGCTGAAATTCAGCTTGTCTGGTACCTTTCAATGCATATAAGCCACCAAACCCTTTGTTTCACTTCTTGCTGACCACTGTAGAACCTAGAAGGCCATGCATGGGTCTCTGCGTACATAGGCTTGTTTGTGAGTACATATATGGGTGAGTGTGTATGTGTGCACATATCTGTGTGAGGGAATTAATGTCCCAGAAATACAGTTGCTTTGAAGCCAAGGGTACTAGAACTGGGTACTGCTAGCCACAGCTGCTGAGACCACTCTCATCACTGCTGTTCTCAGTTAAAAGCCTACATGAGGAAAAAGAAAAGCAAGTGCCATTTGACAGACCTGACTGCATGGTATACAAGCTTCTTCCTATGTTGAATACTGGGTCCAGAGAGGCAGAAAAGATGAATCAGAAGCTAGGCTGATTTAAGAGTACCAACTGCCTCAGGAAAGGTCCTTTCCTGCTAGCAAAGCAGGAATGAAGCTGGTCCACCACCAGGATATGCCTGCACTTGGGGAAACTGCTATCAGCTGGCCAGGCAGATGAGAAAGCACTGAGTGAAACTTAAGTGAACTAATTTTCTCTACCAATGGACACTTTCAGCCAGGTCAGAGCAGGCTGAAAAGACAAATATTTTTGGTACTGTTGTCCTTCTCTGCCAATCCAACACATGCATACAGCATAGTTAAAGAAAGGGAACCTTTATGTGATTTGGCCTTTCTGAAAGTGTCTGCATAGGAAAATTTCTCACCAAGTGCAGCCTTGATCTAACCTTTCTATATATGACTGTGACCTATAGGCACTGACATGAGCACAGCTTTTGTCAGGGAGGGAGCTGTCATCTTGGAGGAAGAACCCACTGGAATGAGTATATTTATATCTCAAACACTTTGTAAAGCTGTTGCATACGGTACAGCCTATTCTCTTCCACTGCATATGTATAAATAGTCTCCTCGTCTCGAGGTCAGTTGGGCTGATGTCTTAGTACCTGCCCCAAACTTGGAAACTCACCCAGTTTGCCTGCTTGTGCCTATCAACTACTTTAGCTTCTGCTATTACATGTTTTAAATCTTGACATTGCAGATACACCAAGGAGACTCCAAGACTCTTAAAACCTAATAGTGGGTGCTTGCCTGGAAATTGCACCTGTAAAACCTCATGTGCCAGCTACAGTGAAAACATCCTGGGTTGAGTGTGCCACAAAAAACCCGGCTAGGGGGACAACAGTCAGAGCACTGACTGGCTTCTGCTCCTATTTCAGCCAGTAAATTTGTGGCCAAGAGCATATTACAGGAAGTGGGAATGCACAATTCTTCCCTGGCCTTCCCAGTTTAGGGCCAGGGCTTGGTTCCAGCTTTCCAGTGTCTGTGTGTATACTTTACACAGTACAGCCTAGGTCCTTCTGGTACCAACTGACAGAAAACACTGAAATGTCATCTTTGACTTTCTAGTCTAGCTTGTTTATGGTTGCCAACACATGATCATGTTATTTAGTGCACACTTTACTAGCTCCTATAAAACAGTATCCCTGTTGAGGTAGAATCTATAGTAGAGAGGGATTCAAGAGTCGAACACACTCAGAAGACCTTTATTTTATCAGGTAAGACAAAGGTCTCCTGGCTGGTGAACATCCCACTCACTCCAGCCTTTTGCTGAGATTGGGGAAAGCTGTACCAAGAAGTTAGGTCTAAGTGTGAGGCTAGTTTAGAGATGGAGGAACCTCTACTGGGTCCTGCAGTGTTTATTCTCCCTCTAAACCCTGCATAATATTTATCTGCTCTCCAATGTTTTGTGCAGCCTGGCTTTAAATGCCTCAAGCATTGAAACTCCTTGTGTTTAGATAGGCCAACAAGCTAGCAATTAGGAAACCCTTTGCCAAAAGCCAGCTTATGCATTGCTTTTGCCTCATTTTTTATCATCTTGTTGCTCTCATTCAAACTGTTTATGCCTTAAGGATTTTTTTTTAATGCTTTCTTTTTTCTCCTCAGAGTGGGACTTGGTTTCCCATTGACTACTTAGCTTTGCATTTGGGAAACTTAGCATAAAAATCACCCAGTGATTGGGTTTTTTTTACAGTTATCAGTAAAACTCCTAATGCTTAATTCTAGTAATGCTTTTAAAAAGTGCAAGAAATTATCTTTCCAAACTTCTGGCCAAGTCTCCTGGCCAGGTTTATTTATACATGATCCCCAAATCCTGAAATCATAATAGTTCCAGGAAAAGAGAAAAAGGGAAAAGAAAAGCACTTTATGGCATCTTCAGTTGGTTAAGTCCACATCTATTTCTGCTCAGTGTCCAAAGCCAATCCGAGCTCCCTGACCACCACAATTCTCCAATTATTAGACTTGTTTATGTGATTTCTAAAATTAAAGAGGAACTATATTTCTTTGTTACATTGGAACAGGAGTTTTTCTCAAAGACTGGGATGTTAAGGAAAGAAGCCATTAGGGGAAAAGGCAGGGAAAAAAGTTAAGAACCTTTCCTTCAGCCAGCTTCTCAAACATTGCATTTCCTCCCTGCATGAGTTGGAGAACAGTTTTGGGAAACTGTTGTTTCTCATATGCTTTCATCTCATGGCTGGTTTCAGTGACAAGTATTCACAGCTGCATGAAACAACTGAGAATCTGCTATTTGCAATTATTATTCTTTTTTTCTTCTTCTGCAAGAATCTGAAGTGCTTACATATGGCTCCTTTTGTCCTATCAGTCCCGTTCCTGCCACCAGCCTGCTGGCCTTGCGTGGGACTGGCCACATCTCACTGACAAGACGTACCCCCAGGTACAAAGTTGTCAGGCAACTGTATCCCTATCTTTAACTCTTGCAGAAGAGTCCTGAAGAGTTTGTAGTGGTAGCCAAATCACCCTTTTTTCCTGAGTGCAGTCAGCTACAAGGACACTATTAGCATATCGGTCTACAGTACTAAGATCCATTGGTACTAAAATTGCTTTGTTTTTCCACACCCCTCTCTGTGGAGCACACCAGGCTATACCTGTAATTATATTTGCTTCAAATCTAAGCAGTTTCTTGGAGATTTTAAAGAGCTTTAAAATCATAACTAATCTTTATCATTCCTGAAGCAGGTAAATGTTGGAACACCTTTTGTCAAGATGCAAGAGCTGAGCTTCATCAGCTGGTTCAAGATTATACACTTCCATGGTGAAAGTGGGAAACTGTGTGCAGAGCAGAAGGCATAAGGTTCTTACAAACAGCCCCACTTTTCTCCATGCCCTCTTCCAGCAGGGCTCAGTGAAAAATACCATCTTATCTTTCCTGGACTTGAGTCTCTCTCAACAAATGATACCTATCAACCCTAGGAAATACAATTTACTCCTATTTCAGAATCATGCTCTTTTCCTGATGACTCTTCACTTGTCAGTAATGTCCCCTGCTGTCTCTTATATATACAGGTGAGAGGTTTGGCCATCAGACACCAGCTGCCACATTCTGACCCTTTACTCTTGCAGAACAGGCTCTTGTCTTTGTACCGACAGAAGCCAAGGCACTAAACAGTGCTCACAAGAGTATCCAAATTTGGCCCTGAACAAGTGCCAGACACCCAAGACCTGAATGTGAATGGACTAACCTCAAAAAAAAAAAAAGCTCATGTGTTAAACTCAGCTACGCTTCCCATAATAAACATGAACTCATAGGTCCTCCAGCAGCTCAGATCTGGTATCCATGTATTGGTAATGGGTGTCACTAAGATGAATTACCTTGCTTCTTAAGCACACATCGTCCATCAATAAATTACACCACACTAGGAACAGAATTAACATTCCAGCAGTGCATACCTACAGACAGGAGGAGTAAAAAACCCAGTACTAACATGGGGCAAAATTCCCATGCCTTGTTTGCCCTACAGATCATTTTTCTGCATAACACCAGCCTTCAAGCTCTTACTATTTCCACCCACTCAGGAGTTCTGGAGGCAGTCCGATAGGAGTACAAAACTGGACCAAGTGAGACTGACTTATTCCAACATACAAGAGGTTCTTCTTTTCTCCTGGGTAATTTATCCTGCTTTCCACCTAAAGTACCTCCAGGATATGAGCACACAAATGATAGAGAAGAAAGGCATCTGTCATGAATTATGCAAGCACAGCATTTACCAGGTGGGATGTGAGCAATCACTAGACAATACTAGAGACCTTTATTTGTCTCCTGGAGAATTACCTTCCAAGTGCCAGCAGAAGGGCACATAATTTATCTAAGTTTGCCAGGTCAGTTTTTAGCACAAGATACTCCCATGTGCCGCCACCTCTCCTGTTCAGTGTGTCTTCTTTTCCTGGCATGCAGCAGCCTTGAGAGGAAAGTTACTGTGCCCAGGAAGAGCTTGGCACTGCACTAATGTACATTGACAGTGTGTTTTCTTCCCTGGAGCCCAGCCACATACAAATCCCCTTTCTGAGTCACTTTCTCAGTACGAAAACCAACACCGGCATTCTGCTCTGTTGAAATGGTAAGGCTGAGAGCGCAAACATAAAAGGAGCTGCCTATCAGAAGGGGTCAGGGATGAGCTGGTGTCTGGAATCATTGGAGGCAAGAGGAAGGAATTCCTATAAATATAGTGTAACACTGATAAGAGGGAAGGGGGGTGTTGAAATGTAGCAAAGGATGCTGGAAGAATACAGCTGGGCAGAGCAGGTGATACACACTTCAATCAGTGACCTATAACAAAGGTCACACCCCACAAGCCAGACTCTTACTATCTACTGCTTTTATTATTTGTATTGCATACATTTGGGGCCAGATTTGCCCTGCTCTGTCCAAATGTGGCAGATGCCATCCTGGCAAGTGCCAGGGTTGAAATGGGGACCAGCAGAGCAATAAAAGCAGGATTCTCTGCAGCTTGAGGTGGAAAGCCAGGCCGGCCATCTGGGAGCTATAAGAGACCAATATCCTCTGCAGATCGGGCACAGATGTGGACGTGTAACCACAGGCCAGCGTGTTACACAAACACAGCATGTGGACGAACCCTGCCTCAAACGCTTACAGTCTGCACCGGCAACAAAAGCAGTGAAAGAACGGGACAAGCAAAGGATTGCTAGTAAGGGGAGAAACGAGTCTCTAGTTTTCTTGGGATTGAGATCAGAGCATAGAAGTCAAACTAGACCACTACTAGACCACTACTACTAGACTGGGGCCATTCACAAAACTGTTGTTCTTCTAACAGAGTGTTTGTATATGTGAGATTCAGAAATTAAGACGAAGCTGAGGTGACATGTGGTGGGTTGAAGTTTTCAGTAATGTCATTCCCCCTGGGCTGCTTGGCCAGAGTCTTTGAAGTTGTTGGTTACCTTACACTGAAATGAAACAGGAGGAGGGGAATAAGTCAAAGGGTTGCTTGGCTAAACACAACCTGTCTTCTGCCTTGGAAAGAGAATGAACAAATGTCATCAGGGCTCCATTCAAGCACTCCAACGACTAAGTCAGAAACCTTTAGACACAACCTCTAGCACACGTCTCTGAAGGCAGAAACATGGCAGCACATATAAGTCATAGGTCACTGTGTGAAGCCACGTCACTTTGAGCCAGATTCTAACAGGAGCATCTCAGGCGTGTTTGGGACCATTTACAGAATCACCACCTGGCAATTCCTTCCCAATCTTTCCTCAGAGCAAAGGCATATAAAGCAAATATATAATCATGTAACTGATTACTCTTACTGCATACTTGAAAGCAATCCTATGCTCCAGGCTGATCCAAGCTTGGTGAAAGAGCAGAGTTCTGTTTTCAAGGCCCTCTCTGACCAGGTAATAATTAGATGCTACAAATAGAGGGTCCTTGGCTATGTCTATAAGCTATTTCTCTCAGCCCCTCCCTTTCAGTGTTTAAACCCCCTCAAATTGCTTCTAGTATCTGCACTTGCTGTTCTTTCTCTAGAGATGCCTTGTTTCCTCCTTATCCTACTACAACTTCCAAGCCTCCACTTCTATTTATCACCATTATTTGACCCAGTGTTGGATGTCAGCATTGGCACAGTAACATTTTTCTAAGAGGATGGGTAGAAATACTTGATACCATGGAAGCATCAAGACATGCTATAGCAGGAAACAAGAATAAGAGCTGCCCAAAGAAATCATCATGACCTCCTAAAGCGTTGTACCATTAAATAGCTGCTTGATAAACAGGTAACCTTTGAGGTGCTTGAAAACGTTGCTGTACTAAATGAAGAAATGGTAGATACATGCTTTTTTCCCTTTCAGATACTTTTAAACACACTCTTACTTTTAAATACACTCTGAAAATTTGAATTTGAACAGATGCAGCCATCTGAAGTGATTGAGTTAGAGGCAGAGAAAAAACTGTAAGCATATTATAGCGTTGCAAGGAGAAAAGGCAGAACTGACCTGTTTCCATAACTGCACAGTGTTGTGTGCTATACATCAAATAATAGCTACTCCATACACTGAGCTACATACACTTTCATACACAATAAACCAGGATGCCCACAATATTAGGTGTAACTTGGTGGTTTTCAAACACATAGTCCAGTCCATACAGTTCTGAAAAGTGGAGTCAATGCAGAAACATCACCAATGTAGAAACATCACTATAGTCAGGTCTGTGCTTTGGCAAAGTCCAAACCATGGACAGGGGCACAGCTGTGGCTGAGATGAATCAGTGCAAATATGACGACTTTTTCACCACTTGAGGGTCTAACACTAGGTGCCTGTGTGCTCACTTAGAGCAAACTGAAAAGGCAAGTTACAGCTCCTAGGGAAAAACCACATACTTGTTTAGAGACATAAGAATCACCTCCTCATGTTGACAGTAGTACCAGGTGCTGCAGTGATATCACCACCCTTGAACTTATCCTTGAATGAGTCATCTCCAAGATGGTTGATGCTGACAGGTTGTTTAAAATCACTGCCTATGGATTACATTCAAAAACAGCTTTAAAATATTTTCTAATTATTTTTGCTTCCACTCCACCAAACATTGTTAATCAAGAACTGTTTCCAAAACACACTATATTATAGTAATGCCATACTCTGCAGGAGATGCATCAATTGGATTGGACTCTCTCCAGCTCAACCTGCCAGATGACCAAGCTGTTCTCATTCTTGGAATAAGGTGCTCTTCATGGGCAGGGAATTTGTATTATTTCTTTATTTACACAAAAGCCAAAAAAGAACCCCAGTGCTCAGCTGTGGGGAAATCAAGCTGCCTAGCTTGATTTTGCATTTTGATGTCCATTTGCTAGCAGTGATATAGGTAAGACTTTTGTTCATTCTTTATCAGGTTGTTATCACTTCATGTCGCACAATAAGACCTAGCCTGTACTCTGTCCATGTGGGCATGAAGACATGCAACATTCAGCCCCTTCATGTGAGTGCACCAGGAATAAATTGGAAGCAATTTTGCAGCTCAAGGGTCCTAGGATCCAGCTCTGCAAGTCTTGCATTGATTGTTCGGTTTGGCTAGCACTGTGTGAAACACAGCAGTTCCAATTTGCAGAGATTTCACACTTCTGGTTTTCCTCTACTTTGCATTCCTAAGTTTTACTTCCAAATCTCAGTACAAAGGAAAACGTGAATGCAACTCAGAGCAAATTTCAGTGCTTCAAACACAGAGTTACCTGAAAGTACCCCAGCAAGTGCAGAAATCAGAACAGGTTCTAAATAAAACACATTTCAAATTTGTCTGAAAAGTGACTCTTGGCTCTTTGAGAGGTTTCTAACCTTCAGAATCCTTTTCACAACCTCCTTAACTCGGAGCTGGTAAAACGATTGGAGTTATGCATATTTCATTGTCTTGAAGTTCCATTCTAAAAAAATGTTAGGAAAATTTTTGAAACAGCAAACAAACAAAAAACTACACCCACCCCCCCAACAAAACCAAACCAACACAAATCAAACAAAAGAACAAACCCCAAAACTTCAGCACACGTTGCTAGTTTACCTTAGAATGTTTACCAACATGAAGAGGCTGTGTATAAATAAACAAACAGAACAAAAGTACTCAATAAAATAATTATAGTAAAAATGGCACAAGGTTTACTCCAAGGTGCTCTAAAATTGACTCAGTTTTTAAATAGTTGATTTTTCTGAGGCTCCAAACTGCCTTTTGCAGAAATAGAATCTTTCCTCAGAAGCTTTGAGAATGCATAAGAAGAATTTCAAAAGTCCTAAGTTCTCTTAAAAAACAAAAGGTAGCATAGCTTTTGTAAGTTGAAAAAATCATCAAGCAGCAGCTCTGATTCTAATTAAAATAGGTCCAAGACATTAAGTGTATTCTGGATTCTTCCAGAGCTCATTTTTCCCTCTGTAGCCATGTGTATTTTCCTGATCATCACAGCAGGAGATCCACAGTTCTCAAAAACAAATACATATTTTGATCCTGAAGATCATGAACTGTTCCAATCTGGAGTGTTTGTAAAGTTTTACAACTATTTTTATTGACATAAAGAGTGTTTTCACACTGCCTCTCCTCCCAGGCATGTTTAAACAAGCAGCAGTGTGCAGTGCCAGAACTCAACAGAAACATGTTCTATAGACAAGTAAACAAAATACCCGATGGCTTTAGCTACCCACACCATGAAGGGATTTTGAGCAAGTCACTTCAAATTATGTTTGGGTCTTTGGACACAAAGCAGAGTTGGTTTAGAGTTCTTTGGCTGTGTTTTGGGTTGTGGTTGTTGGGTTTTTCTCTTATTTTGATTTTTAAGCCATTGGCTGGCCCATGCTCACCAAAGATGTGCCTATTCATTCCGTTCCAGCTTAAAGTCTCAAACTGGACTTGGTTTCAGTAAGAACTGTGTGGTATGTAATGTGGTTGCAATTTAGCCTGAAAACATAGAGTCATCTCTGCCAGACCAGCCAGCCATCTGAGCAACCAGTCTAAGCAGACTGGTTTTGTAGGCCCTAAATAACCATATCACTGGTCAGAGAGCTGTATTGCAGCAGCAGAACTGTCAATCACGGTCCTATGGATGGTGGTCAGTCCACTCACACCATAGTCAGTTTAAAATATAAACAAACCTGAGAAAGAAAAGCAGCAGCTTTCCCTGAGAGCCAAGGTTAGCCTTTGCCATAAATCTGTTGGCAGTGGCACAGGGTGACACACCACCTCCTCTCATGTGGAGATGGGGCCAGCCCGCAGGAAGCGTCTGCCTCCGCAGCAGGACTGGGCAGCTGGCTCTCACTGCTGTGTTTACCCATCCCTGGGACACTCCAGCAGTAAATTTCCTGTGGTGTGACAGTGCAGGCAGGAGGGAGCAAGCAACTTACACGTGGCTGTAGCAGAGATCACAGCTCTGTCAGCAAGAGCTGAAAATACCAGCTGGTTGGCCTCCCTGACGTGCCCTTTCCTCCACAAGCACCTCTCCCAGGTCATATATCAGCACAAGGGGCTCCACTGTACCTATCTACAAACTCTCACTGAAGACTGGGATCACTGACCTGGGATCAGACCTTTCCCCCATCACTGGGCATTTCTTCTTGCTTTTCATTGATGTTAGCTCCATTCTTTCAAAATTTCTGTTCTCAAAAATGGATTTTGAGTCTCAAAATGATTCTGCCATAGTCCACTATCTGCATCACCAGCACCCCAGAGAGCATGACGTACTAACAGGTCATAGTGCATTACCTGCAAGGAACATGACTGTAGCCTCTCCAGAAACAGCCTGCAAGCTGCAAACACATCAAACAACAGTGCAAGATCTTGCAGGAGACTTAATTTCACTATCATCAGCCCAGCTGATGAACTAGTTCTGCCCTGCCACAACCATGGTTCTGACCTCCCCAAAGCTGAAGATCTTGGCTGCTACTGAATTTGCTCTAGAACAGAGATTGCAATCTTAGCTCTGTGCTGGCAAGTAAGGAGGTGAAACTATGACCTGTATCTAATGCTGCAGCACAACTACTGGCAACACTGCAATAGACTGCTGTGAACATCTCCCTGATGCTTCTATCAATTTTTTGCCAGTGGGCATTACCTGTATTTCATGTTGAAGAAAACAAGCCTGCTCAAAACCTGGAGGACCTTTCCTCCCCATCCCTTTCATTCTTTTCTCTGTGCTCACATCTCCCTCCTGCAGGAATAATTACTATTTTGACATCAACTTGCATCAAGAGCCAGGAGACATCTGCCAATATTTTGTCAGTGACAGACAGCACATCCTTCTCATCTGGTCCTTATTTTGTGAAACACAGCTCTCTTTATTTGAAGCAGACCACCACAAGTTCAGCATTTAGAGCCTAAGCGTCACATTAGATGAGAACATTAGGATCTTCTGCTGTGTAAGATTTTGGCATCTCCTCACTTATGGTTAAGAACTGTTGACATCATAAAATATAACCTAGAGCTGAAGTTCAAGATGTTTGTTATGCTGAGGAGGAGAATTGCATAGTGTGGGAAGAGAATTGCATGGTCTCCAACACAAATAATTGTGATCATCATTTTGAGCCACGGCCACACTGTGTTCCATATTTGCAGTTTGAGCTTGGTTAGCTTTTGTTACATGACAGCATGTCCAACAAAACCCACTGTGCTGTGCACTGCAGCAATGCTGGGAGGACTCACATCAAATAGACTAGATCCAGAGCCCTGTGGCAAGCTCTTCACTGTCACTGGAGCTAACATGATAGAGGAAAAGGTGATTCAGCATCATAAGAGAGCATTTGAGGAGCTGGGCAATCATTAAAGGAGGACAGAGATGACTGGGAAATAAAAAGTCATTGAAGGACAGTGTTTCAGTGGGCTTTCCCTGCATGCCCTCAAGCTTTGTTGGTGCTTTTCAGGCAGCACCAAAACGTACTAAAATTATTTTAGAAGATAGTACTTCTTATAATAGTTTCTTTATAGCCAAAACCAATTACATATTTACCTCCATCCTAAGGGGTTTGCACTGCACTGGGACTTCTTAGAAGACCTGGCATATTTTTGTGAAGCTATTCTAGGGCACAGTAGAATAGGCTATTCTACTGACTAGCAGTTGCTGCACACAAGTTTATTACTTTAGGGTTGCACTTAAGTACTTGGTTTAAAAAAAAAAAAAAAAAAAGAAAACCAATGGGTTATATTTTTGAAGGGAGGAAAATGCATTATCAGAGCTTGGAAGTGCAAAATCAACCATATTAAGAGCGGTTTGAACACAAGCACCAGGTATTTACTTTAAGGACCCACAGTTATTTCAGTGTGGCACTTCTATTCCCACCAACAGATTGGAAAACAAGGTTTTTGGAGCCTAACTAACTTCTACGTGTCTCTCAATGCAAGCAGTACACTGACATGAAATATAAAGCACCTCAAAATTGGCAAACAGTCCCATTTAAGCCCCTCTCCTTAATCTACAAACTCTTGTTGCCCTCTGCCTAGAAGTACAAAACTTACTCAGGTTTGGTGGTGCCACTCACAGTAGTAGCATCACAAGGTTTGAAATTGGAACACCTTGCATAGACTTCTGCTAGTGTGTCTCCCTTCCACCCCAAAAATGACCACGGCTGGGCAAATAGCTACATTTTCAGTCCAGTGCAAAACTGGAAAATGCAGGCAATGCTGCTTGCATTGGCTCAAAAGATTTTACTTTCCAAAAGCCCTGAAATCTGCTTAATGACTCTTTGTTCTAGATTCAGGCAAATTCATCACTGAATTTCAAAAATGTCAAGATGTTTCAGCGTTTCTGTAATATTTTGTTCTGAAAACACTGAATCAGAACATTTAGACGTTAAGTAAAGGCTCTTTCCAGCAGAGACAATTTGCAAACAGCAACGTGAAAACTTCAGATGAGGAAGGAAGGATCAAAAAGAGACTTTCTGATTCCCTGGAAGACTTCCCCACTCCAGCCCTAAAGCTCAGCATTTAAGCATGCTCATATGCACAAGTTACACCTTCACAAATTTGAACCCTAAGAGACTTGTAGAGTCAGGTTCTATGTAAATCCTGTCTGTAGATTAATCGTCCTTGACATCCAAGCATCTCATGATACAGGAATTCCCAGATAATTATTGCATCCATGGTGTCATTTGAGATGCCTGTGAAGATATAAATCCCATCCTGATGAATGACAAAGCAGCTTTTCCTTGTGAGTTTCAGGCAAATAAAAGTGGAAATCAAACATTTTTCACACACCAACCATTCAAAAATATCTGCTCACACTGTGAAAATGGTGCCTTTCTGTAGGCAACAAACACCCACAGGTTCTTGCCATCCATCATCTTTTCTCTTTAATATTGTAGTTCAGACCAACTCAGCAACTTTATAACCTCTCAACTTTGCAGTTCTCTACAGCAGAAACCCTTGGGTCAAAAGTCTAGACAGACCATATGTACCATCTGCCACGTTCAGTTAACATAGCATTTTAAGTAGTGGTATGTGCTGTATTATCCCTCTTGCTCAAAAGTTCTGGTAACTTCATCTGCAAATTAAGCATGCAGCTACACTAAATCTGCATTACACTGCTCTCTGCACAAAAAGAACACAAAGCTAAGGATATGGTGGAAATGGGTGAGTTGTGGAGCCTACTGAGAGTCCTCCCACCTTTACCACCATCTGCTTCCAACTAAGTGACCTGAACATAGTTTACATCTATAATCAAAGCTCATAACTCCTCTCCTCAATAAAATAAGAGACAGTGACTCCGCCTGTTTCTGGAGACCTAAGAATTACTCTTATGTTGCTGCAGGTATTTTACTTATTTCACTCCCCAGGAAGTAAAAAAGGCATCAACCAAGCCACCTGCCTACATCTTCTAGTCCAGCAAACAACAGATTCCACAAAGGCACAACAGCAGCAACACAGAAGCCTGACTGTTTCTTTCAACAGAAGTAACTACAGCAAAGAAAGCAACTCTAACCTTCTGCCACACCATCCTGCCAGCACACCAAACTTTAGCTTTCAAAGTTTCCCTCACCCTTAGCCATTCTGCTGAGGCTGCCAATAAGGGCAACATTTAGCATCAGTTATGATGGGAGGATCTGCAGTGCTGACATATAACCCCATGGGAACTGGACTCTGCCCAACATTTCTGCTTCCGCAGGCCATTAAACAGCTGTCAAAGAGCGCTGATCTATAAGTCCTCCTATCCCACCCCATGCAAATTCTGAGTTCGTGACAGAATGTGAAAGGCTCTAGGTGCCCGCAGTCAACCAGGCCTCTAGAATGAGGAACTGCCTAATCCACAGTGCTGCCCGTTCAGCGGCCAAAAAGATCTTACAGACAAAGATAAACATACCTCTCCAATTTCCAGCCAGCTACAGCCTCAAGGACAGGCAGTCTTCTTCAGCTTTATATACTGAGGAAAGAATTAGCTGTTCTTCCACAAGCACGTCACAGATCCTGCTGCCTTCACCTACAGAAAAAGATTGGTCACCTTTGAATCTAGCACAACACTCCCCTTTCAGCTGGATGTTTTAACAACATTGCCTTCCTTGAATATCAGCCTGCTCTGGCAAATTCTTTCAGGCTGGATGGTACCATATTTTTCATGTTGGTATTCATAAATGAAGAGGAAAAAATAAATTGTAGCCATTTGGCAGTTATAAAACACCTTTTAAATCATGAGGTTTGGTACCTTCCCCCTCCCCCAGAAGTTCAAGTAGACACTCTAGGACTGAAGGTACAGCATCCTAAATAATAAGGTATCTTCATCTTCCATGGATTCATTTTTCCATTTATTTCTTTTCACCTACCTGTCTTTCCTCTTCCCATTTCCACATTTTTTCCTTCCTCCCCTTCCTTCTATTTGCACCCTCTACTGTATGTACATGTAATAAATATTGAGGATCATGCTGTCACCCAACACACAGATAAAGTAAGATCTGCTCTCAGACCACATGAAATTTGCACCCAAAAAAGTCACCTCATAACCTCTCCCTTCAAAACACTAATTCTTCCCCATTACCTTCACTTTTCACCTCCCTGCCTCTGCTACACCTAGTACACATTCCCCATGTGAGTGGGTACAGCAGAGCTTGGGACAGAGCTCCTCAGTGAGCTGGGAGGCAAAAGCCTCTTATGTGTTTTTTATTTATGTCCTGTAAAATACAACATGTGAGGTTACATATGAGAGGCTCTGTAAACAAGGTGAGGGCCAGTTGCTTTATACAGCATGGAAAGTTTCTGTTTCTTGGAACAGACAGGTCAGCTTGGAAGGCAGTCAATCCTCAAGGTCTTTCTCCCTCTCTGGGGTTCATCTGAAACACCAGCTAACCCAGAGGGTGCTGCCCAGGAGTTAGGAAAGCCAAACAAACAAACAGATCAGGGTAAGGCACAGCCTTAGCTGCAGCAACTATTCAATTTCTCAACTGGCCAGGCACTCAGAGGTGGGGTCCTGTCGTCAGACCACTGGTATTTCCTCAGCTGAGAGGGTCAGCAGTCTGGAGATTTCTGTTAATGAGATGCACAACTGGGACTGGCAAGCAGCAGTTGTCCCAGGGTTAACATATGCCTGTGTGCCTCTCCTGACAGACTTGGGAAACCAAGGAGAGAAAACCTGAGAACTGTTCCAGAATTAGATCAGATGGCCCCAAGCCAGCTTCCCATCACTGGGTGCCCAGAGGAACAGGCAGAGAGGCTCAGATAAGAGTTTTATGCTGATGAGCAGGTATAGCACCAGTGAGGCTGAAGAGTAAAATTCATTTGCACCTCTGCTCCCCTTTCTGGCTCACCTCTTTCACCAGCTGAGCCTGCTCTGACTTTCCTCCTCACCAGCTCCCCATACCTAGTTCAGCTCCAAGCTGTCACTCAGAAGAATGACACTTCTGAAAAAAGTCCAGATGCTTCAGCTATTTCGATTCTGCCTGGCATAAGGTGAGTATCTGAGTCAGCTGGCTGTGCTCTGTCAGGTCTTCTACAGCCAGCATCCTGCCTCTCAAAAACACCCACCTAATTTTGGAAACACCAGACTTAACTTCAGTGCTGCTGACGAGCAGCAGAAAAACACACTCAGCTTAATCCCAGCTGCAGAAAAGGTTCCAGAGAAAAGATTCCAGAGAAGTGAAGATGCCTGAATAGGAAAAAAAATACTAGCTCCTGCTCACTTACAAACATTTTATGTAGTTGTTAAGGGAGGAAGACAGAAGCCTTTTGCCAAACACATTGTCTTGACATAATTATTCCTCTCTCCTCCTCCCCCTGCCAAGCTAACCTCTCTCTGAATCAGGCCATAAGGAAGGAACAGAGCCAGACAGGACTTCTACACATCTTGGCTCAACATCCTGCAAGTGTAAGCTGTCAGGCAACACTGTAGCAGCAGAAATGTGTTACTGAATAGTATGGGAATATTAATAAGCAGGAGATGAACACTAACATCTGTCACAGAGTCCTTCAGAACCAGCAAAAGAATGAGAAAGGAAAAAAAGAGAAGAAAACAAACTAATCTGCCATTCAGGGCAGTACTCCCTTGTTCCAGAGGGAGCAAAGTTACCCCAGGCAATAAGCTCCAGCGTCACAGTGGTCATTTGAAGTGACTAGTAAGGCTGAGACTTGCAAGATTGGTTTAACTCTGCTTCTGCTGACATCAAGACTGAATATAGATTCAGTGGAAATGGATATAAATCTACAAGAAGCACTTTTGAAAGGCTCACATTCATATTCCAGGCTCAAAAGCAATCAAAGAATCTGAAACCCAGCTTATCTCATTTCCATGCCATAGGATTAGCTCTACCTTTGTCACGCCTTATCACCACTTCTCCAATCGCCCTTGGAGCTTTGCAACTCTGCGGGCTCTGAGCGCACCCAAGCAGCCTGTCCCAGGATGTCACTGCCTTAAAATCCCATCAAAATCTCTCTCCCAGCAGCATAAACTCATTACTTCTTGTCCAGTTTGCCACACAACACAGACAGTTTGTTCCCTCTCTTTTGGAAGGATTTCAGCAGGAAGGCTTTTTCAGTATCTGTAGGCTGTAACAGCTGCGATCAGTTATTGCTAAAACAATTATGTGCAGCAGTACTATGGTCTCACATTCATGCCCCCTAGAAAGCAATGAAATGCAAACAGAAATGAAATCAAACCTGCAAGTCAGACCCCAGCACCTTTGATGCTCATTGATAAGAAAGCTGCTGTGGGGTGCAATAGTAAGAAACAACTTTTGGAGGCCTTAAAATAACCATCAGCATTGCCCCAGCTGACATACAGCCAGCAGAGGTTCTGCTGCGATTCTGAAACATCTCTCCTTCATAAGATAGAGCTTGGAGTTGCCTCTTTTCTAATAAATTTTTTAAAAATATATAATCCATAACAAATTCCCAATATCACCCTTCACAATACAGCCACCTCTCATTGTTCAGAGGTATGTCTGCCCTCAAGCCAAGACTACAAATGAAAAACCCAGGTTTGCTAGGAGAAACAGAAGCTTCCCTGTGCAGGGCCTTTTGGAGCTGCATCTCATCAGGTTAACTAGATTAACAAGGTGTCTGCCTCCAGGGCTGCTTAGGTGTGTGCTCTCACCTTTCCCCAGAAGTATTGAGAGGACTGCCGAGGTAGATTTCAGTGCACCTCTTCATCCCCAATGAACTATTCTGTGGGAATTTGTGTTTTACAATTAAAATTGAAACCAGAAGGCGCCTGTATGGGATTTCTAGCTTGGCTGTGGATCTTCTGAGGATAAAGCACTGTGTATTTCTAATCTTTGCAACCTTGGCTTTAACTCTGAATGCACTGTGAACCTTAATTCAGATCTGAGTAATAATTCTTTGTGTTTTTCTAGCAAGTATTATCACCTGTCGGCATGTGAAACAGATGTCAGCTGACATTAAAAGTAGCTCCTTCCTTGTGGCTTCATCAAAGTAATTAGAAAAGTCTACCCTGTATTATCCATGGAGAACAAGAGGACACAGTCTCAGGCTGTGCGAGGGCAGGTTTAGGCTGGATGTTAGGAAGAAGTTCTACACAGAGAGAGCGATTGGCCATTGGAATGGGCTGCCTGGGGAGGTGGTGGAGTCACCATCACTGGAGGTGTTCAGGATGAGACTTGATGGGGTGCTTGGTGCCATGGTTTGGTTGTTTAGGTGGGTTGGATTGGTTGATGGGTTGGATGCGATGATCTTGAAGGTCTCTTCCAACCTGGTCTATTCTATTCTATTCTATTCTATTCTATTCTATTCTATTCTATTCTATTCTATTCTATTCTATATCATGAAAAAAAGTCACACTTACCATATGGTCTAAACACAGTGCTGGGGATGAAGGACTGCTTGCTCTTCGTTGTGTTCCGTTAAGGCATCATTTTGGAGCCACTGAGAAAAATCAGTTGTGCAGTCTCTGCACCCTCTCCTCTTGAGGATCGTCTTCTCCATACTGAAAATAAAGCCATTGCCTTCAGTTAGCCATCCCTGCAGGAGCTGGAACCATGTTTGCCCAGTGATCTGTAAACCTACATTTTTGAAGAATTATCTGCTGGCACCAAAGTCAGGATCCATAAGTCATTCAACACCCTGCAACTAGGAAATTAGATTCTACTGACATCTCTGGGAATGCTCTTTTTGGCTTGAAGCTGTTCTTATTTAGGTATCGCCGTAAATGTGTCTTGTAGCCAGTATTGTTTGGTGGCCAATACTATTGTTATAGCTCTATAAATCTTCAGACACTCTGCAGCAGGAATGTGGTGCCAACAAAAATTGCAGTTCTCTGCTCTGTTTCTAGTTTGGGAACACAATATGGAGCAATCCATCTAGACAGATGTAGCATGCTGAACACCTGATAAAGACTCTCAATAGATGGAGAGGGACTTCTGCATTGTCTCTCAACTAATATGATTTTTCCTGCTCAAATGTTACAACAAATAAGTGAAAAAAAGCAACAGATGCCATAGTATATTAGCATTCCCAAGACCCATAATCAGAAAAGGTATAGTTGGCAGTCATTAGGGGTGTCTGTGTGTTTTCAGTCTTTCTTTCCTCCCCTGTTAAAAACAGCTACCAGTCTTACTTTCCTTTGTAGTAGGAAGAGGGTAGCAGCATGCTGGAAGACTGCTTACTGCAGGAAAAGCAGCCTCTTCACAGAGAGCAAGGGAACAAGGAGCATCAATCCAAGATGATGGGGCCAAAGGGGACTTGGCAATGCTGCAAGAGCCACCTTCCCATCTGTACAACCTCTGCAGCAGAGAACTGGGAACCCCAGGGATGCTCTTTCTTGGCAGCCTCCCAAGTTCTCAGCTGGCTGCTCTGCTCCTGTTTGGTGTGAATGAGAGAAATGCTGGCTTCAGTTGTAATCCTGCCTCTTTCCAAAACCCAGCAGTCTGGCAGGAAGGGAGGTGCTTTAGCAAGGGGAACTCAAATTTATTCAGTGCAATTCAACCTGCTGAGGAGAGCAGCTCTTGTAGAGCAGGTGGCAGCATTATGGTGTTAGGAATACTTATAATAGCTCTTCAACAAAAATTAGTATTGTGCCAAAAACTACAACATGGCACCTCCTAGGACCATCTGCTCTGCTAACCAGCACTGCCATCCACAGCAGCCACTGCACCCATTCTAACACCCACTGCAGTCCTGCTCCAGTATTGCTAGCATGGGAGCAAATTTGTGCCTGTCATCACCTGTGACCATCCTGTGTTCTCCAGCACACCATCTGCCAGGCAAGACAGTGTTTCTCTCTCAGGGCAAGCATTAACTGTGCACCTAACTGCAGTCCTGTCCTTGGACCTGCTACCTCCTCGAGAAGATGGAAAGAGAAGGAGATGGGGTGGTGCCAGAATTCCACTGACACCAACTCTCTGTGTCATGTGCTGCAGCCATGGGACTTTGCCCTTGGGCTGGTTCTTAAATGACTGCTGAGATGTAGTGGGCTATTGTCTGGGCCTGCAGCTCACAGTGCAAGAGGCAATCTGAAGCAAGCTGCTGAAATGGGGACACCACGTTTATATTGTGGTGCTGTCTAAAATATTCCGAGTGCTTTCCAAATGCAGAGAGAAACATGGGCTCTGCCCTGGAGAGCTGTGTATAAACTGAAAGAGCAGCCAGTGCATTATCCAAACTGCAGGCTCTATGAACAAGCCATCCCTCCCATTCAGAGAATTGTTTGAGACTTGAAGGGAGTGCTGAGGATCATGTAGACCACCCCAACTACTGCCACAGACTGGGATTTATTTAATCTTCCCAGAGCGGTGGCTGGAAGCTTAGGAGAGATTCCACAGCATCCCCTGATAGTTTGTTCCAACTGCTGTAACTTTTCTTGGAATTATTAATTATTTTCCTAATATTTATACTAAATGTTCCCTGCTGCAGCCTCAAGCCATAACAGCATTTTCTGCCATTTTACTAACGAGAGTATTTGATGTGTGCTCTCCCTCAGAACGTCCTTCGGTGCATCTGAGCACAGCCAGCCTGTCTCCTCCGTGGTACGAACCAGTCCAGGGCTCCCAGCATTTCCTCACAGGCCACAGCACTTTGATGGATCACTGCACAGCTCATCAGCTTGCCTGTCCTCATCTCAGCTTGTACAAATGAACATTAAACACAGGAATCTCTTTCTCTGCTTTTCTTAATACATACCACATGGCCAACGCTCTCAATGCCCACAGCATTCAGGCGCTCTGAGCTCCAGGATAAAGCTGGGGAGGGACTAGTGCAAAGGCATGTAGCACCAGGACAAGGGGCAATGGTTTTAAACTAGTCGAGGGTAGATTTAGATTGGACATTAGCAACAAGTTCTTTACTATGAGGCTGGTGGAACAGCTTGCCCAGGGAGATGGTGGAGGCTCCGTCCCTGGAGACATTCAAGGTCAGGCTGGATGGGGCTCTGAGCAACTTAATCTAGTTGGGGATGCCCCTGGTTACTGCTGGGGGCTTGGACCAGGTGATCTCTAGAGGTCCTTTCCAACCCAGTGCATTCTATTATTCTTAGCAAACCACCAGTTAGGAGGCTTCACAACCATTGACACAATATAGAACTCTTCAGCTGTAAGTGAACTCATTTGTTACAGAAGCAGAGAGATTAAGTAGGGCTTCATAAGGTGTTTCACTGAAACAGTGTCAGAATGAAGACAGTGCTGTGCATGCACCTTTGGGCAACACTCCATCCTTTCTGTTGCACACATTTCCATACATACAACTGAAGAAACAAAATAATGTGACATCCTGCTCCTGTGGTCCTGGCAAATCAAACTCTGAGACGAAGCCAAATAGTCTCTGAAGCAGATTCATGTGGTTATTCATGATCTGGGAAAGATACTGACTTTCAGTTTCTCCTTTTCTTTTGTAAGCAACTGGTAAAAGCATATATGTTGTGGTCTCAGTGTGAAAAGCAGACTCATTTTTTCATTCAAGTCTTCCTGGGCAAACTCCTCAAGAACTATTCTCTAATTTCTGATGCCCCAGCTGAAGGCCCTGGCAAAGGGATTCAATTTCTAGGAGCTTTTGGTAGCTATGCAAAGCCTTTATTGGACTCTGAGCACCCCAGAATTCCAATCCTCTCTGAAAATTTTGGTCATCATTATCAAACAGCTAGTTAAAGTGTGCAGCAGTGGCCTGAGTCCTCTGCTCTGGATACAGCTACATAATTGTGATTTTACCAGGAGTCATCAAAACCAGCAACAGCTAGTATCATAGTATCAGAGAGGGCTGGAAGGGACCACAAGGATCATTTAGCTCCAACCCCCCTGCCATGGGCAGGGACACCCCACACTACACCAGGCTGGTCAGAGCCTCATCCAGCCTGGTCTTAAACACCTCCAGGGACGGGGCCTCAACCACCTCCCTGGACAACCCATTCCAGGGCTTCACCACTCTCATGGTGAAGAACTTCCTCCTAACATCCAGTCTGAATGTCCCCACCTCCAGCTTCACTCCATTCCCCCTAGTCCTATCACTACCTGATAGCCTGAGAAGTCCCTCCCCAGCCTTCTTGTATGTCCCCTTCAGATACTGGAAGGCCACAATTTGGTCACCTTGGAGCCTTCTCTTCTCCAGACTGAACAGCCCCAACTCTTTCAGTCTGTCCTCATAGGAGAGGTGCTCCAGCCCTCTGATCATCCTTGTGGCCCTTCTCTGGACACATTCCAGCATGTCCATATCCCTCTTGTAATAGGGGCTCCAGAACTGGATGCAGTACTCCAGGTGGGGTCTCACCAGGGCTGAGTAGAGGGGGAGAATCACCTCCCTTGACCTGCTGGCCACACTTCTCTTGATGCAGCCCAGGATCTGATTGGCCTTCTGGGCTGCAAGTGCACACTGAGAGCTGATGTTGAGCTTCTCGTCCACCAGCACCCCCAAGTCTCTCTCCTCAGGGCTGCTCTCCAGCCAGTCACTGCCCAGCCTGGATTTGTGCCTGGAATTGCCTCAACCCAAGCTAGACGAATGAAACCAAGACTGCACTTTAGATAGACATAAGCCTATGAAGAAAGAATCCAGGACACAAGATCTACAAAGAAGGACATCTTAAAGTGTTTGCTATGAGGTTTCACATGGCCCTCCTTACTCCTGAAGCAGAGAATGCATGAATATTCCTGTCTATTGGAGGACAGAATTATGAGGCATAAATTTATTTCCTCTAAGTATTCTCTCAGCAGCACGTGCTTGGGCTTCATTGATGTTCTACCCTTGCTACAAGGTTTAGTACTCACACAATAAACTGTTTGAGTTTGTCAGTTTTACCCGTCTTCTCTTGGGCTCCTGAATCACATCATAGGCAAGCATATAGGCACTCGAAGAGGAGTAATCAATGACTTTAAATGGCCAGTAGGGTTAAGTATTTGGGAAGAACAGACAATGGATAGACAAGAAACAGAAAATATTTCCTCCATCTATTTCCAGGGCCCACCTTGAAATTCCCTATGCATTTGGGCCTTGCAGAGGAGCCAAAGTGTAATTGGTATTGCAAAGCCTGGTATTTCTTCTAAGTACATGTAAACATTTTATACTGCACTTGGCTGAGCACCTGGCAATAATCCCATTCTGGTTTTGCTCTTCTCCAGCTACAGAAGCAGGTTAACACTTCAAAAGGCTCTGGGAGCCTTTGCCAGCCACTGCGCACATCACTGTTTGCAAACCTAAGTCTTTGTACTGTGTAATGTTTCATAAAGAAAACTAAAACTCAGCACATACTCCCAGTTAACTGGCTTGACCTGAAAGATACTGGAAGCCTTCAAAGTGGGGAATCAACCTACTTTGTGATGGTCACCATGACCATCTTGGTAACATTGATCAAAGGATGAATGGAAGAGTCAGCTACTGGTTCTCACCGAGTATTCACTCTGAGGACAAGGAGATAAGGATAAGGAACTGCATGCCCATGGAGTGTTGCAGCACCCATATTTGCTGCAACATGGCAGAACCCACAAAATGCCAAGACAAATCAGACAGGTTGTGCAGTCAGCACAATTACTGGAACCAATGTAAGCCTTCCAGCTTGGAAGAGCAAAGGATGCTGGGGTTTGGGTAACCCAAACGCCAGGAGGTTGCAGCTGCTTCGCTGTCATTTGCTCTGGGTTAAAGCTGACAGCTGCTAAAACATTCCATGAACTTGCTGTTCTTTGGGGGTTTGTCACTCAAAGCCTGTGTTTGGCTGGACCTGGAGGAAATCACAGACTCTATTTCCAGTATGGGGAGTAAAATGAAAAGCCATGGCTAGCACAGCTGCTTCCTGCAGCCTTCCTGACCCCTCAGATGGAGACCAAAGCAAGTTGCTTCCCTGTTATACTCACTGGTTCAGTGGGCAGTCCTCACACATGCCGTGAATTCTTAGTAAGCAGGACGTCAGGTAAAGCTGGCAGACCACTCATTGAGGGCAGCAGGCTCAGAAGTGAGCCTTCAGCTTGCTACAATTCTTATTCAGCTGTTTAGATGCTTAGTGAGTTATCTGAGAGCATGTAAGCAAGTTGGAATAAGCTGGGAATTGAACCCAGATTGCCTTTATCTCAGGGCTCTATTTACCAGATTGTGAATTCTTGCAGACGTGCTGCATGTGACTCATCTGCCATGTCAGAAGTGAACCAACACACCCCAGTAAATGGAGGAATGTCTCCAGACATGCTGTGACCTAAAGTTCCTCAGAATTTCAGCTTCCTTAGAAGGGGAGGCAAGAACAGACAATATGGACAACTGGAGAGGAACAGTCCTTATGCATCAGAGAAAATCCTTTCATAAAACAATCAAATGTCATCTCAGAAAGAGATGATTCACTACAAAACTGCACTGTTCTGAAAGCTTGAAAATGCCTCTAATCTCTTGGCTAAACATATATTTTCAGAAGAATAGAACAATACTTTTGGCCAGTTCATGGCCTTCTATATTTTGTGCCAAAGTTCACCTACTTCAGCTAAAGTAGGTTTCAGTGTACCAGAACAACTGTATGCCCTCTTGGCCACATCTTCTCAGGCATAAGAAGAGGTTACTTTTTTGGTTGTCACCAGATTTCACTGGGATACTTTTTAGCATGTTATTCCTGAAGCTGTTAAGATGGGCATCAAGCTTTCCTTTGAAGAATTCTGCTGGTAACTTCTTTTCATCCTTTTTTTTTTTTTTTTCACATCACCCCTGGTCAGCTACCCTTTAGCCTGTTCCTTTTCCCTTTTTCACTCTTATGATAATCCCCACCTTCTCCAGCTCTGCTAAGAATTCCCCATCATGACCTTATACCTTTATTGTTTCAGTGAAGTCTAGACAGATGTGATCTATCACATCTCCTTTGTTTAGATCAGTTATCTTATCAAGAAACCCATTCATTTAGTCAAACATGCTTTATCCTTGGCAAACATTTGTATTTCATCCTATTTTTCCCTTTCTTCTTTTTGTTTCCTTCAAAAATTGTTCCAATAGTCCTATATGTTATTGATAGGTTTGTAATTTTCCAGGTTGCTTACTCCCTCCATCTTGAGCACAGATACTACATTTTCTATTCTCTAATCACATAGTACTGCCTTTACCTTCCTGAATTAATTGAAATATTTATTGAATTTGAAATTTCATGTACCAGGACTCTTAAGATTTCAGAATGAAGATCATTTGGTTCCTCAGCACAGGTCAGTTATGCATCCTGTGTTTCCCTTCCCATTGGCCACCCTGCATTTTTTCCACATTCACTATCTTTAAAAGCTACTTATCACAAGTTTGGGTCATCCTTGAACTCTAAGTTGTACAAAAAGATTATGTCAGGCACCCACTTAAAAAACTTAAGAGACAGGTGAAGTACACTCAGCATTTTCTGCATCAGATCATTATTACTGTGTCCTTTCTTCCTCCTCTCTATCTTTAAACTAAGACATGAGACATTTTTTTTGTGTCTCCAGCTAACTCCCTTTACTGTCTGTTAGCTCATATGTGCTTAGCACACCTGAAACAGCTTAGGTCAAGAGAGAACGGAACAAGCAGCAGAAATTGGTGCTGATTACTCACTCAAAGAGAGAAGAAACAGTCTAGCTGCTGGCAAGGCCTTCCCAGAACACTTCTGGGCTGCCTGTGGGCAGTTAATTTTCAACTCTATATGTTGAAACCAGCATTATATTAGATGATTATTTGATTTCAGCTCTATATGCAGTAACATCCAGAAAGGGTCCTGAAGTGAGCCATGTGAATTGTACAGATAAGCTCAATCTCTCTGTTTTAATTCCAGCTACAGGATCTTTGAGAACACCCTGTCCCTTTCCTTACTTAGAAACCTTATTAGTAAGTGGCCTCTGCTCAGCTCAGATGGGTTTGTTGCCAGATGTCTCTACAGGCAAGATTGCTTGTTAACCTCATTCTAATAATAAATATGAACACTGCTTTCACAATACCTTTCAGCATGGGAATAAAAAGTGGTTTAAATATGTTGAGTATTTAGACAGCAGTGAATAACAAGTTTTGTAAATTCTGCTTTAACCTTGTAACAGCAGATGAAAATGAGCACTGGTCAGAGTATAAATTTAATGGGATAGCTTTGCCTTTCCAATGGATGACCACCTGTGTAAGATCTTAGGATGAACCTCATCTTTGATAGCCTTTATCAAGCTCATGGTGATGATAGTGACTGTATAGAATAGAATAAACCAGGTTGGAAGAGACCTTAAAATCATTGTGTCCAACCCATCATTCAACACCATCTAATCAACTAAACTATGGCACCAAGCACCCCATCAAGTCTTCTTCTAAACACCTCCAATGATGGTGACTCCACCACCTCCCTGGGCAGCCCATTCCAATGGGCAATCACTCTCTCTATGAAGAATGTTTTCCTAACATCCAGTCTAAACCTCCCCTGGTGCAGCTTGAGACTGTGTCCTGAGATCCCCTTCAGCCAACAAAGATAGCTCCCAGACAGCAGTTTGTATGAATGTGCTCTACACAACTACTGAATAGAATTTCTCTCCCAAAATGAGAGAAAGCATTCCCATTGATTCTGTTATAGTAGTTTGATTGCTTTACTCAGTTTTTTTCTTACCATATGGTGAATCCACTTAATTGATATTTGCTTCTCAGGTATGTCCAAGAGCTTCAGAGAAGATCATAAGTAGGTCTTCTAGTTCACTGCCAGGCTTTTCTTCAGGTAACCATCCTATCAGCAGCGCTGCCTTGCTCCTGTAGTCATCTGGCTCTAAGTTCACCTGCCCTCAGCATCCTTTAGTGAAGGCTTTCCTTCTTCAGATTTTCTTTATCCTAAAGAAAATGTGATTGGAGTGCCTTGGGACCCTCATAGACCTCCTAAGAACTTGTGCTGCCTGTGATGTAAGGTGATCTAAGTGCTGCCAATAGCAGTATTACTCCTTTTTCAAAGGAGGGCTCTGCATCTAGAGCTGAGACATCCATGGGATTAACTTCATCCTTGCAAAGTGCCTGTGCTTGGTACACCTTGGTGAAGGAAACACTTTTTCCCAGCCAGGTATGATGGTTCAAATCAACAGGACAACTTCTCTCTGCTGGAGGACAATGTGTGAATTAAGCAATCCAACACCCATGATACAAGCTTTTCACACTGAACTAGCACTTTCAAAACATCACAAGTCGTTTTTGGGTGCCACAGCATTTGGTATCAATGAACTGCTTTTTTTCCCACAGAAGGGAAAAAGCCATGCTGTGAGCTGCAGGACTCCCAAATCTGCTTGGTCTCTTGGATGTGCAGCTGGGAGCATAGAGGCTCTGGGAGCCCCAGTTCAGAGCTACTTGTGAGCTGCAGACTCTCAGCCTGCCTGGCTTTCTGCCAGTCATGCTAGCAACCAGGCACAGATCCAGGGGAATTTAGCCTGTATTTCAGTGAGAATTTATTCATTTGCAGTTAATCATTGCTTTCTGATGAAGAAAACATTTGTCAGAGAATTCCCAGCAAACTCTACCCACAATTCACTTTCTAGATTTCAGCAGTGAAACTCCAAATCAGCTCCAATGCCCTCTCCCACCTCTGCACACAAAGCTCTTAAAGAGATTCGCCTGTGTGAGGGTTCCCTCAGGGTACACTGACCTTGCTGCAGTTCAGTAGCACTAGAGAAAACAGCACTCATGAAGAGGGGGCAAGGGGGCATGCTTTGCATTTTGGTATCAGTTTAGCTTTTCCAGCCCATTCCCTTCTTTTTTCTTTTTCAGTACTTTTATAAAGCCCCCAAACATCATTTTCTTGTCTGTCTCCCTCCAGAAGAACACTGGCATGACTGGACTGCTCTTTTTCTGAGATAGCAAATTGGATGGAGATCTCAAAAGTTGAAAAGTTTTGGCAGCTGCTATCTTATTGTCACGCAATTCTAAAATCTACTGGTTTTCATGCTGCTTCAGCAACCAGACTGGTGTGATAAATGCAAATTTTCATTTTCTTTTACCTTTGTTCCCACATGGTAGTAGAAAAATAAATAAATATTCAATAGTTGAATGGCAAATGTGAGAAAAAAGAGAAATTACTCCAGGTCCTGAGCTTGCTAGTCTCAAGAAATTGGGCTTGCAAAGGTCTCAAGATAGCAACTTCTTACACAGTTTGTGCAAACAAGCACATGATGAGGGCTAGAGACACTTAATTCTCCCTGAGGGGAAGCTGTGGCAGAATTCAAACCATACTAGACATGAGAGAATCCACCACAGGTGCAACTCCACCAGGCTCCATTGGTTCTTGTGCTCATGGAAACACTTGATTTCCATTTCATTACACTGAAGTGAGCCTTCCCATGCTAAGGAAGGCAGATTCTCAATGTTTTAAAGAGTCAGCAGTAGAGGTGGTGAAAGTTTTGCTTGCCTTGGGTTTGTTGGCTTTGGTTTGTTGGGTTTTTTTGTGTTGGTTGGGTTTTTTTTGGGAGGGGGGAGGGGTTGGGATTGTTTTGTTTTTTATAATGACAGAGTGCTGAATTCTTTAATAAGCAAAGATTTTTGGTCACCTCTTTATAAAATGCTTAACAAAGGCAGCTCTTAATACCAAGGGAAAATATAAACTGAATAGCATAGAATCACGGAAACATTCAGGTTGGACAAGACCCTCAGAATCACCAAACTGATAACCCTGCTCTACAAAGTTCACTCCTAAACCATATTCCCAAGCACCACATCTTAAAGACCTTTAAACACATCCAAGGTTGGTGACTCAAGCACTTCCCTGGGCAGCACATTCCAGTGCCTGACCACTTTTTCTGTGAAAATTTATTCCTAATGTCCAGTCTAAATCTACCCAGCTGTAGCTTTAGGCCATTGCCTCTTCTTGTATCACTAATTACCTGTGAGAAGAGACCAGCAGCAGCCTCTCCACAACATCCTTTCAGGTAGTTATAGAGACCAATGAGATCTCCTCTCAGCCCCCTCTTTTCCAAACTAAACGGCCCCTGCTCCCTCAGTTGCTCCACATAATACTTATCCTCCAGGCCCTTCCCCAGCTTTGTTGCCCTCCTCTGCACTGGCTCCAGCACCTCTATATCTCTCCTGTATTTAGGTGGCCAAAACTGGACACAATACTCAAAGTGTGGCCTCACCAGCGCTGAGTACAAGGGGACAACCACCTCCCTACTCCTACTGGACACAGCATTTTTAATACAAGCCAGGATGCCATTGGCTTTTCTAGACACCTGGGCACATTGCTTGTTCATATTCAGTTGCTTGTCAATTAGAACTCCCAGATCCCTTTCTGCCAGACAGCTTTCCAGCCACACTTCCCCAAGCCTGTAGCATTTCTTGGGGTTGTTGTGACCCAAGTGCAGGACCTGACATTTGGCTTTGCTGACGCTTATCCAATTAATGTTGGCCCATTGATCCAATCTATCCAAGTCCCTCTGTAGAGCTTCCCTACCCTCATGCAGATCAACACTCTACCTAACTTGGTGTCATCTGAGAACTTACTGATGACACACTCTATGTCTTCATCAAGGTCATATAATGCTCTCTCAGGGCTCATGTTTTTCTCTAACTACAGGTTCTCTAGCTGTCATTCTTCCATGAGATATAAGGTAGGCAGAGCATGAGCTGCTAGTGTATACTTAAAAAAAACCCAAACCACACAACTTAGGTAAATCTCAACCACTTTGGCTCTTTTCCATTCCATAGAAAAAGAAAAGGAAAGTCTGAAACCTGTTGCTTGTTTTTTCCTTTAACAGCATCCTATGGAAATACAGACCAGCCCTGTGGCACTTGTCAGCACAGACAGGCAAAGATCTGGGGCTGTGTGCTTTGCCCTTTGAGTGTAGAAAAGCATCACAGGATAAAAGAAAAGAAAAAAAAAAAGTGCTAGTGCTTTCCATTTCTTGCATTAATCCCCTCATCCTGCAGAGTTGTCATTATCATTCAAATAAAATGATAACAAACCCAGCCATCTGCTTAAAAAGGCCAGGCTGGTCATAAATACACTGAGTCCCTTAAATTTAGAAGGGGGAAAATGCTTTGAAGCAAAGAGGCTCTTATGCAATGCCAAACCCCTCCCTGGGAACGCTGAAACCTTTAATCACCTAAGGAGGGGGAGGTGTGCAGAGGCTGGGGAGCCCCGTGTCAATATTATTCCTCTTACATAACATCTTGCTTTATTTGCTGATTGAATGTGCTTTTTTATTATTTTTTTAACTGAACTTGTGCCTCGAATGCCAAAAGAATTTAGTGGTAAATCGCAGCCCCCGCCAGAAGAAAAGCAAACCTCACCCACAAGCAAAAACAGAACACCGTCGCAGATTGAGATTTGCTATCTGAGAATAAACAATCATTAACAACAAATCCAGCAAAGAAGGTGCAGCAAATAATGGGCACCTTGCTGACAGAAAGGTAGAACTCTCTCCCACAAATCCGAATCACTTCCTACAATATTTCTTTACCCTATTGCAGGGAAAATGTTTTATTGATAAGGCCTCTCCTATGCTTGTGATTATCCCCAAGGGATGAGTGAGATTTGAAGCTGGTCAGCTTGACATCATGTCCAGACAACTTCAGCACACCTGAGAATGGACCAATGAATCCAGTAACATGCAAAACAGAGCAGGAGGAACTGTTAGGGGCTTGCTGGACAGGAGGAGACTGCACAGAGATGCTCACCCACATGCCTACAAAGAAAGTCCTCTTGCATGTGCACAAACAACTCTGCCCACTCTTGTCAGGTAATCCAGCTTTGTAGTCTCTGACAGAATACATCCACTGCCCATATTTCCTCCAAGCAGCCACACGAGCATAGCCATGCACACAGCACCAAAGCTGCTGCTGGTGCATATGCACACTAGTAGTGCCAGTGGGGCAGCTACCTGCCCCCCATCTCCCTGTACCCCCACAACAGTGACTTGGCAGGCGCGACTTAAACCATTCTAGCAAGTCCTGTATATGACACCCCCAGCTCTCTGCCCTGTGCCTGTTGCATTGGTGGCTGAGCTACAAGGGAAATCCTTCTTCCATTTACAACCTGGTGCTTTAAGGCAAACTCACTTAGAACCAATTTTCCCTAAAGCACAGTAGATTTGGATTAGCCACCCAAAGCTGGAAGGGAAGGCACCATATCTGCCTTCAGGTAAAGACTACAGTCCTTTTATAGAAGACACCTAGGTCCACGGTATACACACATAAGTGCCCCCTCACTGTTCATGCTTGCATTCAAACAATTATTTGCACTTGAAAACAGACCTGCATTCCTTGCACTGCCCTCTTGCAGGATAAGCTAGCTTTCAAGCACCAGTGCGTGGTCCATCAGCCTGGCACAGAGGTCTCCAACCTTTATACACTGGCATTCATGTGCAAAAATAAAGGGTGGAGATCTTGAGATTTGCCCAGGACAAGCAGGGACTATGATTGCCTTTGTCATCATTTAGGCTTACATGATAAAAGATGTTGTCTGCAGACCAAGCCCATTCCAACGGAATTGTTGTCTAGGCCAGCAAACAGCCACAGGGCCCAATCCCTTTTGTGTCACACTCTTTGAACTGGGTAGGAATCATCTCAGTGAAACTCTCTGGTATTTTTAGGCCTGAGCAGAGCTGCCTGAATGGCTCATGGCTTGTTCCCTGCTTGCCTCTTGGGAATGGGGCAGGCAGAAGGCAGACAGGAAAAGGCATGGTCACACCACACTGTTTTGCGGCTGTCCTCAGCTGCATGGGTACCACAGAGAGCCTGTGGGCACTTTACTCCAGAAATAATACAGGCCTGAAGAAAGTCTACGTATAGGAGGAGTTCAAAAGTTGCTCAGAGACACCTTCACTAAAAAGTGGGAATGAAGGCCTGAGAACAGCTTTCCTCTGGCCCTGGTTAGCAGCTGGCTGCCTCATATGAGCATCCATCATGCAGTGAAACGTGATAATTGTCTTGATCTGCTCTGCCCAAAACTGCCAACTGTGGCCGGTGCCCACTGTTAGCAAATCCGACCCTCATTATCTTCTCCCCACCCTGGTCCTTCCAAGGCGCCGAGCACTGCAGCGCGCAATTAAGCACCCGCCATCAAGGGGCTTCTAGGCAGATTTGTCATCACCAGCGTTTGTTTGCGAATGTTTGTTGGGAGGCATATGGTGGCAGGGTCAGTGGATGTTGCTGAAGTTTTTTCTCTTGTGCCTGGAGGCCAGAGTGCTTTGTGCATTTCTCGGTATGTTAAACTCAATTAAAATAAAAAACCCCAAAACAACAACAACAACAACAACAAAAACAAACCCCGACATCAGGATAACTTAAAGCAGATGTGAACAGAACAAGCCTGAGACCCTTCTGAGCACAAACACGGACATTTCATTGCAATTCCAATTTTCTGGCAAGCCTCCCCTCCATGTCCTACATTCTTTCATTCCTAGGAAGACAAACAATTCAGACTGGAGCAGCAAGGCACGTTTTCAAATAAACAGGTTCCCTCAAACTGCTTTTGCCTTTGTGTCACCCCAACGCACGCATTCCTCTCTTAAAGAATCTTCTGGGATGATCCAAATAACAGGGTTTTTTTCCCAGTCCTTTCATTTAAGGAGTTCTAAGCACTGCACTCAGCCCGTGTGAGCCTCTCCTATGGAAGTGTTTTCACCTCTACATCTAAACACATATCTACCTCTATGACCTGATGTTATAGAGAGAATCTGTGGCCTCAGTGGATAATAAACCCAGAAATCCTGTGGAGACTTTTCACAGTTGCGAGAGGAATATGGCTGGAAGCTAAAGGGGATGACTTAGTGGTGGCTCTGAGAAGCAGGTTACTTATTTTTTTCTGCTTATCACCACTAGGCTTGTGGTTTATAAACCCTATTTTACCTTACAGGTCATAGAAACTTAGAATCAATAAGGTTGGAAGAGACCTCAAAGATCATCAAATCCAACCTGTCACCCAACACCTCGTGACTACTAAACTGTGGCACCAAGTGCCACGTCCAATCCCCTCTTGAACACTTCCAGGGATGGTGACTCCACCACTTCCCTGGGCAGCACATTCCAATGGCTAATGACTCTCTCTGTGAAGAACTTTCTCCTCACTTTGAGCCTAAACTTCCCCTGGTGCAGTTTGAGACTCCTCTTGTTCTGGTGCTGATTGCCTGGGAGAAGAGATCAACCCCCTCCTGGCTACGACCACCCTTCAGGTAGTTGTAGACAGCAATAAGGTCTCCCCTGAGCCTCCTCTTCTCTGGGCGATACAGCCCCAGCTCCCTCAGCCTCTCCTCCTAGGGCTTGTGCTCAAGGCCTCTCCCCAGCCTCGTTGCCCTTCTCTGGACACATTCAAGAGTCTCAATGTCCTTCTTAAATCAAGGGGCACAGAGCTGGACACAGTAAGGTCTTGCAATGGCTCAAACATAGGGACATTTCTGGAGAGAAGTGTAGTCTATAACGCACTACCCGCTTCACTTGATGCCTTAATTTTATCTCTGTCATCTCCTTGCGTCCCTCAGTGCAGAAGCAGCCTTGACTGGAGTCACTCATTCTTTCCCCCTAGTTTCTAAGTTTCATGCTTACTTTCCCAGCTACTTTTGACTCTGGCTTTGAGCTTTCTGACTAACTCTGGGACTCTTCTGGCCCTCTCTTGATGGGACGAACCTATGCCAAACCTGGGAGAGTTTTGTTATTTCAAAGTTTTGGTTCATGGTGGTTTTCATATTTTTCTCCATGAGAAAGAACAGAGGTTGTCTGTGGAGAACCACAGGAGATGGGTGAAAACAGTTCCAAAATCTACACCTGAGACCTTCCACACACATGGAAATAAGGCTGAGGCAGACTCAGCTTCCAGGTCTAGCCTACCCAGGGAAAGCAGACAGACAGCACTAGTAATCTCTATTTCAAATCAAGATTATTTGGAGACATCCTGGGCTGCCTTGGGTGGTCAACTTAAGGAATTTCTAATGCCTTTCAGTTGAATGGCATTTAGATTAATAAAGTAGATGGTAATACTAAATAGTAGATGTACTAAATGCAGTAGGAGATACTAAATAATAAATAGGTGATAAAATGGTTCACATAAAATAAATAAAAGAGGCATTACAGAACCACAGAATTTTAGAGGTTGGAAGGAACCTCTAGAAGTCATCTCGTCCAACCCCTCTGCCAAAGCAGGATCACCAAGGGCAGGTCACACAGGAATGCATCCAGGCATTCATTTCTGTGATGTGGGCACAGAGGAATGGCTTGAGGACAAACTAGGTCCACTGGTGAACACTTTCTGTCCATAACTCTTTCTCGTCTGCTACAACAGCTTCACCACAGGTTTCAAAGCTGGAGTAAGCAGGATGCTGTTCACTTAATGGACACAGGTACAGACATGGTTGGGACTTACTGACTCTAGTGAAAGGGGTGAAGCAAGAGAAATGAGATGTCCTTCAGAGCCCAGCTCTTACAAAAACTGGGTTCTTGCTTCCCCTAAGAAAAGAAATACCTACTTCACCCTCCTAATAGGATTTTCATACTCTCCCTGAGCTTAACATGGGAAAATATGTACAAAAAATACATCGATCATTCCAAATCATGATGATGAAAGATCTTTAAATCTCCCAAATCCCTCTAAAGCTCTTTACAGGGTTCTGTATTTCTCACAGTAAGTTCCTTCAGTTAATTCTGCCACCAAGTTAAGGTACTTGGAGGAGAAATTGAAAAAAAAACACACCAGCTTTGCTTGCAAAACATTTTCTTTGACTGCAAGACTTCACAGGACCTGAAAAAGCAAGGGACCAGCACCCCACATCAAGGACAGCTGCATAAACTTCCTGAGCACAAGAAATTAATCATAATAAAAGGCTTTTGATTTTATTTTTTTTTAAATAGAGTTAGGTACCAAAGATAAAATGGTTATTTCCCAGAATTGTTCCTGTTTGGCACGGATCCTGAATTCTTACATGAAGAACTTCTATTATTGAGCTTTTTATAACCTCTACCCTCAAAATCTGGAGAATGTCTTACATGGAAAACACAGAATGCACTAAAATTGCAGGCATTCCTGGCTTTTGCATTCCCTCACACCAATATTCCTTCCTCTTCAGCAACACACCCCAGGGCCATGAAGGTAGCAGTGTCTGAAGCCTGCTTTCAAGATGACTTCTGGCTAGTAGGAACAGTTCTGAAGTTGGATGAGACTGAACTGAGAAAAATAAATCACTGTATAAACCTATCCTTATTTGCCTCTAATTGCATGAGATGGTATACAGTATGCTTAAGGGTTTTAGGCTTTTCCCATATTGATTGATGTTTCAGATATTCCTGCTTAGAGTGCTTTAAACTTGTTTGCTGCCAATACTGGTTGTATGTTCTTGAGGGTACTCCAACACAAAACCATTCTGCTATATGAATAGATAGGAAATGAGAGCTCGGGGCTTATTTTCTGGAGCTAGCACTACAAAGTGACTTGGGAATAACAACCTAAGCCTGAGCACATTACTCTCCAGTCACAGACCAGGCTCCAATTGAAGGAGGTTAGAGAAGACAGAGGAGAAATGACCTCCTATTGCCTAAATACAGGACAAACACAAACACCACAGGCACTTTACACTCTTGCTCAACCTGAATCTTCAAGCAATAGGGCAATGAAGATAAACTGAGAATCAGCAGAAGCAAGACCTACCCTCTTCAAGGACGGGACCTCACCGAATAGAATAGAATAGAATAGAATAGAATAGAATAGAATAGAATAGAATAGAATAGAATAGAATAGAATAGAATAGAATAACCAAGGTTGGAAGAGACCTCAAAGATCATCGAGTCCAACCTGTAACCACAACCTCACAACTAGACCATGGCACCAAGTGCCACATCCAGTCCCCTCCTGAACGCTTCCAGGGATGGAGACTCCACCACCTCCCCGGGCAGCCCATTCCAATGATGAATCACTCTCTCGGTGAAGAACTTTCTCCTCACCTCGAGCCTAAACTTCCCCTGGTGCAGCTTGAGACTGTGTCCCCTTGTTCTGGTGCTGGTTGCTAGGGAGAAGAGGCCAACCCCTTCCTGGCTACAACCACCCTTCAGGTAGTTGTAGAGAGCAATGAGGTCGCCCCTGAGCCTCCTCTTCTCCAGGCTAAACAGCCCCAGCTGGAGAAGAGGAGGCTCAGATGACACTGGATCACATTCAATCATAGACTCAATAAGGTTGGAAGAGTCCTCAAAGATCATCAAGTCCAACCTGTCACCCAACACCTCATGACTAGTAAACCATGGCACCAAGTGCCACATCCAATCCCCTCTTGAACACCTCCAGGGCTGGTGACTCCACCACCTCCCTGGGCAGCCCATTCCAATGGCTAACAACTCTCTCTGTGAAGAACTTTCTCCTCACCTCCAGCCTAAACTTCCCCTGGCACATCCTGAGAAGTTAATCACAGTAGCTGGTCCTGAGGCAAGAGGGATGGGGGAAGTTGCTTCCATCCCCATCTGCCAGAGCTGTGTCCAGTCCCATGCTGTAATTGCATTACTATTATTTCATCACATACAAATATTAATTCTAGCTGCTAGTTCATCTCATAGGCTATACAGGCAGAAAATAGATTTTAGGGATGCACTTGACCTGTGATGACCTTTTAACACCAAAACTAAACATAAAGCTCTTAAGCGCAAGAGAGGAAGCTGATATTTGGGGATAGAGGAAGAATTGTGGCTCAGTTCTACAGGGCATGCACTCCAAGGAACAGTCCCTTTGAAATGATCATGCAAATCTGGAGGCTTTTCAGCAATTTCAGCTAAATCCTTCAGGCTTGTGCACACAGAGGGGTTAATTTGGTTTCAAGCAGTATGGATTGAAAGCAGAATAGTTATTCCTGATTAATCCCTCTGTGGCTGCTTCTATTTTGGAATAAAAATGCCTATCTCTAAACTGAGGCAACTCACTCCCAACCTGGGTTAAGTTCATTAGGAGTCAGTCAGTCATTTCCAACCAGCAGTGTTCAGAGAGACAATTGGTTGAGAATAGTCAGGTATTGCTGCACAGGCAGTCAAACCTTTACTAGGTCAGAGAAAACACCTGAAATGTGGTATATTTGCTAGGTCAGACTCAGACAGCAATTAAATCATTAACAAGTTCAGGATAATTCTGTTTTCTTCCATTACTCAGCTTTTGATCTAACCCAGTGTAACCACAGTAAGAAGCTGACCACTGAGTTTAGAGGAAGTTTTTCCAATAACTGGAGGAAAAAAGCATTATCCAACCTTCAGCAGTGATTTAAGAGTTCTTCCCACAGGAAAGGGAGACAGGACTGACCCTTCACTCGCATGTAACTAGCTTAATAATTTGTGATTTGAAAGAAAGTTTCAGGGAGGGGAAAACATCTGAAGTTTTCAGTTCCTTTTAATTAATTATTTATTTTTTTTTAAAAGCAGGAATTGATGTTTAATCTGTTATAACAAGCAATTAAATCTTTTATGAGCTTTTTCTGATGTCGATGCAAACAGTGAGAAATTCAAACACTTTACCACTCAGGAGACTAAACACGCAGAGATACCTTGAACGTTGAAGAGCCAGATGGAGGGAGTGTGTGGGCACAGCTAAGGACAGCCAAGGCTTCATGTAAAATACCAACAAACTACCTGTGAGTTCAGGGGACAATTTGGAGCCTACATATGGAAAAATCTAGAAACTGGCCACTGGACAGCAGAGCTCCCAGAGAAAGCACTGCATCCACACCGGTCTTCTGCTCAGGAGTAAGGCCTGCACAGGTTGCACACAAATCTATGCTCCTATAAATCATCAGTTTTCCCCTGCAGAATACAGCCACCTCCAAAAGGGAGTGCGGCGACTCTTTGAATGCTTATGACAACATGCCAGGGCAGGCCAAGACACAAAGGAAAGGAAAATTGTCTGGGATGGAATATCTGGTCCTGTAGCAACTCATTTAGATGAAGTCCAGCAAAACATCTCCCTCCTCCTGCCCTGCAGGAAGAACTTTCACCCACCAAATTCACATCCCCCTCTCACCACACATCCTTCCCGTCATCCGGCCAAAACCACGCCTTGCTCAAACTGAGCTCAGAGAGGCTAATCTTGAAAACCACCTTTATAAATCTTTCTGTAGTGGATGAAGAAAGAAGGAATTAATTACCTGGCTTAAAAAAAAAAAATTAAAATTAAAAAATAGTAATAAAATAAAGTGAGCAGTAATAAGGGAATTGTAAAAAGCTGGAAGTTTTAGCCCAAAGCACCCTTCAAGTTTCTGCTGCGATTGTCTTGCTGCTATGTCCTGCTTTGAGATTGTTAATAATATATGTCAATTTATGGACCCCTCAGGTTAGACCAATAGGTAGATAGGGTAACTGGAGAAATAAAATTAGGATCTTTGGGCAGTAGGCACCACATAAACATCACAAGCAGTAAATAACCGTGACTGATGCGACTGAAGCACAGCAGGCTACACAGAGTAGGGCAAGCAGGGCCTGTCACCAGGCTGCAGATGGGCTGAGATGCCGAGCTATAAATATGCTGAGATATTTTTACATTTGTTGTGGCAAAGTCAGGATGGCTGTTGTGATGCTGGGACATTGCTGGGGCTGTTTTCTAATTATAATTAGATTCTGTTACTTTTCCAGTGTCATTATCAGAGACAGAGTCATGTGTGTTTGATTTTAAATGCTACTGGCCCTACATAAATATTCTGGGCACAAGGGAATTCCACAGGCAGAGGGCAAATAATTCCAGTCCCAGCAGCGCCTCCTTCTGCTGTCAGCCTTTGAGTTCTGCTCTCTGTCTGATACCATCATGGTTGACATCAGGGATTTGCTGGAAGATGCTGTGACTGATTTTCCAATGCTAGTCGCAGTGAGCTCCCCTCCAGCAGCACACCTCGAGGGGTGCTGGCAGTCTCTCTCTGCAGGTGCTCTTGCCTTGCCCTTGATGCTTACCCTTACATGCTTGTGGCCTCATATCTGTAGACTTTTTTGCACCTGTGGATTCAGAGGCAGGATTTAAAAGCAAGTGTCCTGGAACATTCTCAGAACCCAAAAATAAATGACACCTGTCATTATAAAATGACTTGCTGAAGAAGCCATGCTTGAAGGACCGTGCCTCATCAGAGCGCCTGATGTTCTTCCGTGTTGTTGCTTGCAGTGCCCTTGCTCTGCATTCCACAAATGCTGCTACAGGAACCTTCCCAAACAAACTGCAAGGAACTGTGCCCAGGAAAAACAGGACTCTGGACTTTGGGGGTGAACCAGAAAGATTCCAGCTGAAAGCAATAGAGGACTTACCAGAGCAGTTCCTTATCTACAAATGCACAGGAAAGTGGAATTAAATGATTGGACTTGACAGCCAGAGAGAACTACGCTGTCTATGTTTAATCTTCCTTGTAGGATAACACAGCCAAGACAAGGGCAGGAAACAGCCAATCACACTAATACAACACTTCAGGATGGTTTTGTTTGTTTGTTTGTTTGGGAATTGTATGCTACCAAGGGCATTTCTGATATAAAGCAAATAGTAGGAAGAAAATGGAGATGGCTCTATGTGAGCCCTTGCAGAAGCCTTGGTCATACATGGCACTGCTCTGCCGGATTAAGTTTTGGTGATGCTCAGTACCTCTGCATGCACTCCCTCTCCTTGATATCAAGCCAGGAGGTTCCAGATGCTGCATATGAGTCATTCCTAGGATAACTCTTGCACTGTGCAGTGGTCTCTGCAACTGCAATGTAAAGACTCATGGTCCATCAGACCCTGCAAACTTCCTGTGTTCAGAAAGATGTGTCTTTAGAGTTGATGCATTCCCTTTGTTTGGATGTGAATGCATTTTTTGAGCTTCTGAGAGAGAAAGTCTTCAACATCATCCATAGTTTTGCTTTTATCAGCTGTGGGCTCTTCTTCACAGTGTCTGTATGAAGGAACTGACTGTCCTAACTCTTGCATTCAAATTTCCATGATCAGTATTTATGGTTTTCCATAGTTACACTGGTTTTATGTTCAGAAAACAAGGTATTAGTGTCCAGCACATGACTTCCTTTGCTCAGCATCAAGACCCAGGCCAGTTTTCCTTTTTATCAATAACTTTCCCCTTCTGATGAAGTTTCCTTTCAAAAACGTTTGTAGATTGTTTTAAAGTCACCTTTTAATCATCTTGCAGAGCTAGGTCATGCATGCTTAGCTCCATTAATCTTACTTTATTTAGCTGCAATACTGCAAGGCAAGATGCTCCCATCAAATAACCCTTCCCCTCCCTACTCTGTCTGAACAATTACCCTCAATCCAAGGAGACCAGTCACCTCTGCAGCCTGGAGTTCTCCACAGGTGTGTGTGGGAGAGGGTGTTGGAAGAGAGTACTTCACACCTCACCTTACAGCTTGGAAATATTGTGAGACAATCGAAAAGAATTCTTTTTTGCTGTTAAGAACACTATATTCATTCTCTAAATCAGGAAAGCTAATGAGCCTGGTTGCTCTGACAGTATTTTATCTTGGGGGGGGGGGGGGGGGGGAGGAAAGAAATTGCACTCCTTCAGCATTCAGAACTTTTTCATCCTGGTGCCAATTGCATTTCTCTGAATTAATATTGGTGGAATGAAAAGGCTTTCTTCTCTGCTCCAGCCTTGTCTCCCAGGATAAATATTTTTGGAATTTGCTTTATATGTTGTGCTTTTGAATGTTCTTTTAAATGTTAAAAAATTATTGTGTGAGAATGTCGCCTTCTCATTAGCAAAATTTACTGCATATTCTCCTCCATTGTTACCAGTACAGTTCCAGCAGCGTTAACAATGGGAACCCTAAAGCAAATGGTCTGGCACCAGCACTTGTCATCTAACAGTGGCTGGTCAAAAATGTGCTTGAAAAGTGGTTTTGGGTGGGTTTGTTGTTTTTTTTTTTAAATGTGCTTGTTTCAAATAAGCATTTCCAAATATATATATATATATATTTAATTAAAACCCCAATATTTAGTTATATTTTAATCAGGAAGACAACTGTGCTTTTTGTATGCCTTTTGTTTGTTAAAACAACAAACCTACCAGATGAGGTACCCCATTACCTGCCTCTCTCTTGGCTGGGGGAGGAAGTTAATAACAACACACAAAAAAAAAAGAGACCAGCAGGGTGTGATCTGCTTTATCAGAATGGAATTACACAGCTGCTTTGAATTTATTAAAGTTTCTAACAAAAAGAGAGAAAAAAAAATTATAAACCTTCTGAGGTCTTAAAGGATTTATTCTAGTGTGTATCTCTTCTCTTTGTAGCACAGATCAGTGTCAGTACGACACAGCCCATTGCCACAGCAGCGTGCAGGCAAGTGTTCAAGTTTCCACAAAGCATTCAGCACCACAGGTAAAGAGACCTCATCTTAGATCCAGCAATCATAGGAAATGTTTAAATAGTGCTTCTAGCCCTGATCAAGAGGACACAGTCTCAAGCTGCGTCAGGAGAGGTTTGGGCTGGATGTTAGGAAGAAGTTCTAGACAGAGAGAGTGATTGCCCATTGGAATGGGCTGCCCAGGGAGGTGGTGGAGTCACCATCATTGGAGGTGTTCAGGAGGAGACTTGATGGGGTGCTTGGTTGCATGGTTTAGTTGGTTAGGTGGGTTGGATTGGTTGATAGGTTGGACATGATGATCTTGAAGGTCTCTTCCAACCTGGTCTATTCTATTCTATTCTAAATGCGGCAGCAGAGCTCTCGAGTGAAAGCTCTGTGGGAACTCAGAATGGTCCCCTCTGATACAAAAACTCAGTAATCTACAAAAGCTGCTTCCATTCATTGGAAAGCACCATTACTTATTCCCCCCCTCCTTTTTGCAATTACTTAGATCTCCTTTGTTACCACAAATCTTTGCTGTAACTAAAACACAGTAAAAGCACACGCTCTGAAATCCTTCAGCTGTGCCTTCCTATAGCCATGGCAACAGAGTTTTGCATGCCCAGGGCAAGGAAGGTGGATTTGTTATTTGGGTTTTTTTTTCCCCCCTTGCAATCTGTCAGAGAGTCTATTTGCTTCCCATGAATATACAAATAAATATCCTCCACTGAGGCATTTTTAATTTCAACTCAAACCAAAGGTCACACCTGGGCATGACCTGAACTTGACCAGCCTCCCTCAGTGAACTGGTTTTTGTACTCTTCTCATAATGAATTTAAATCGTCAGCTGCTAATAGTTCTGCAAACCTACTGCTTCCTTCCTGGGTGTTAGACAAGGATTCAGAGGACCCAGTTAATACTCACAGCTCTATCCAATTTAAGAAGAGGATTTGGAGCTCAATTAGGTTGCTTATTGGCTGCTTCTGAACCTGAGCTGGGACTAAACTCTGTTAGAACCTTCCATTGGGTCAGTCCAAAATAAGGCACAATACACGAGCACACCTGAACAAGAGCCCTGCTCTGCTTCCCATTTAATGTTCTGTGTTCTCAGTGGTCCTGTGCCTGCATTTGTACAAGAACTAACTCACTGACAATGCAGCCCCCTTTTTTTGATGCTGACACAAAGTGATATCATTAATAGTTTGTGATCTACTGAGCCTTTCATGTGAGGATTTCTCTCAAAGCATTTTAAGAGCCTGAATCAATTTTCAAAACAGTCCTGTGTAATACTATCCCCATTTCACTGGGAGGAAAACTATGGCAGTGGGAGGTAATTTTCCCAAGGGTTCATTGGTAGAGTCAGAAATAGAGCCTTGGACTCGTGCTCCAAATATAGCCTACATTCTCATCCCAGGGCTGAAAACTGAATGCAGGAGTCCCCCCTTTCAATGCTAAGCACACCTTCTGCCTGGTGGTTTGTGCTTCTGAAACGGCTGCCTGTTGCCATGGGAACTGCAGTTCAGAGGCTGCACCAGATCTGCTTCAGTAACATCAATGCAAATCATGAGCAAAATCATTGAAATTAATGGAGCTAGTCCAGATTTCCACTGGGGAGGGAGGATACAGAGCAAAATCAGTCCCTCTGGATTTGACATAAGAAGGTGATGACCTTTTGAGACTGGGAAAAGAACTCTTTGATCATTACAGGGGGAGAAGGATGAATGATACCTTACAACAAAGGTAGAGAAAAATCAATCTGAGAACTTGACTTTACTTAGGGTAACCTATCATTCCTAGACATAGTCTTACCATTACCAGTAGAAGCTCTTAGAGTTCCCAAACAAGTGTACTGCTTCCTCCTTGCACTGAGTACAGTCTAGATTCATACATTTCCCATGAGAATAAGAAATAGTGAAGAGTGGAGTCAGAGTCTACAAAAATGGAAAGGACCAGTCTGAACTGCTGCTGCAGAACAGGTCTCACAAGGATGAGGGAGCATACAGCAAGTCCCCAGGTTGCCTCCCTGTGGCCTCTTCCTGAAAGAGAACAACAGTACACCTGATGGAACAGGAACATGAATAGATGAACTATTTCTTTAGTGCCTGCCACAACACCACGAGGACATGAACTGCTGCTAACCAGAGAAATGGAAGAAATGTGGGAAGCAAAACATGAAACAGAAAGACCTCTTGTAGCAATAGTAACCCCCACCTCATAGTTTCCTTTTTACCTTGCAGCAGCTCAGCAATCCAGGCCAGAGAAAAATTGGGCTGGCACAGTCAGTGTCCCTTCACAGTCATACACCACTTTGTGCAGGGAGAGATGGAAGCTGGCACTGGGAGATGTAGAGTATGGTATACTACAGGGAAGGAGCACCTCTAATGTTAGGGGTTGATGACCCCCAATTTGTGCTAATGCATAAAGTCTGATTTGAGTTGAACTTCTCCTATGATCCTGGAAAGCAAACCATCCTGTGTTCAAAGCTGAGTAAGAAGCTACTGTTTCATACAGTTCAGAAGACACTGGAAATACCCTCCTATAAAACTCAGTCTTTCACACTGGCAGAGGATATGTTGTTAATCTTGCTGGACTATTAATCAACACTTTAATGAACAGTTATTTAACTTCATGAATTAACATTAAAACTTCACAAGTGGCCAGCCATGTAGATGAGATGGTTGCTGACAGCTCAAGGGAAACCCTTTGGATCAGGTAGATTCAGTACCCTAAAAAGGTGTTATCACCATAGAAAAACTGATGCAGGTTTTCTGAAGCAAGACTTCTGAATACCTAAGGAAGAGATGGGAATCCTAGGAGCAGCAAGGCATCATGAGCACCATCTGCTGTTCCTCACAGCAAAAAAAACTGCAGAGCTTTCACATCTCTTCATTTACACTGCAAACCTTCTGATCTGGGAGTGAGGGCACTGGACAGTGGTAGGACTTGGCAACCAATATGGATAACTGCTAGCCAGTATTCTAGGGGAACACTGCAAGCCTGACCCTTGCATTTTTCCAAGATGCAGCAAGGATAGACTTTGAAAGCAGAATTGATCAGGGTAAACTTTGTGGCCCAATAGCATGGTGACCCTGCTAAATGCCCTGAAGCTGGATTGGGGTCACACGTGATCAGCTAGGCCAACTTTGGGACGCATTTCAAAAGTTTCAGTGTTTCTTGCAAAATAAACATTATTCTTTTGCCTACCTCAGAATAAGAGATCAATGGTCTGATTCAGTATCTCATCACACACTAAAATTTGGATTTGGCCCATCATTTTATCATAAGCCTAACCTTAGGTCAAAGCTTTTAAAGAAACCCCCTCCTACAAGTGAACATGACATTCAGACTGAGGGGTCAAGTTGAGTCACGTCTGCTGGTGGAACTGTTATCAAGCAACACATGACCAGAGATAATGCAGAAATGAAGCCTCTGTGTTGCAAAATTTCCAGTTTCTTAGCTCCATTTTAAAAAAAAATAATTCTAGTTCAAAATATTGGGAAAACAGCTTGAAAAATCTACCTAAAATTGAATTGGTTCAAGACTAATAAATTATGCTCTTCAAATCAAATTAGTAATTTTTATGTCAAATTCATAGAATAATAAAATCAATAAGGTTGGAAGAGACCTCAAAGATCTTCCAGTCCAACCTGGCACCACAGACATCACGACTACTGAACTATGGCACCAAGTGCCGTGTCCAATCCCCTCTTGAACAACTCCAGGGACAGTGACTCCACCACCTCCCTGGGCAGCACATTCCAATGGCTAACAACTCTCTCTGTGAAGAACTTTCTCCTCATCTCCAGCCTAAACTTCCCCTGGGGCAGCTTGAGACCATGTCCTCTTGTTCTGGAGCTGGTTGCATGGGAGAAGAGACCAACCCCCACCTGGCTACAACCACCCTTCATTTGTGAAGGGCCAGCATATAAGATCTAGATTCTTGAGGTCAGTTGTACTACAGATGCCATGAGACAGCAATAACTGCTTGTGTAGGATAAGGGCAGCAAGCCAACTTCTTCCCTTAAGTTAGATCACATTCATTTTCCACACGGGACTCTTGAAGATTTATACTTAGAGAATGGAGTCTCTCCACTGACTCAGGCAAACTCACTGCTCTATATGACTACCACAATTTGAACATTTACCAGGAAAGGGGAAAAAAAAAGTAAATGTCAAGATTTGAGTTTGCTGCTCTTTGTCAGAGGTTCAGGAATTAGGCAGTCACACTAGTATTGGAACTATACTTTGTGAACAGTTGCTTGATTATTTCTAGGTCTGCTGGAAACAACAAAGAACAAGTATTTTCACCCCCAGAGGATCCAATATGCCCAGATCTCAGAGATCTTGGAAGATAAGTATTTGAGGATGACAGTCACAAAAGTTTCCAGAATGAGCTTCTCCTCCACCTGCTGTTTTTCACAGATGCAACTCTGCTGTATGCTACAGGCAACAGCTCTAGACATTGCCAGGGTAAGAATGACAATGGAAAACCTTTGGAATTCTGTTTTGTCAATAGTTTTGGAAATAAAAATTATACCACAGTACAGAGAGTGGAAAGGTAACATGCAAACCAGAGAGTTTTCTAATCTTGTCCTCCCAGGCATCTCTGACCATGAACCTCAAGCAGAATACTTTACTGGGCATCACCCCCCATCCCTCATGGCTGCCTGTGGAAGCTGGAAACCAGTGCAGTCATACCAATTAATTGAACTGAAGTTATAAAAAGAGCTTTGCAAAATCAGGAAAGAAGAAAAGCTATGATCCCTCCATGAAAAGGCCTCATGCCAGTGACTTTACCAAGAAATAAGAAATACAATAAACCAGGTTGGAAGAGACCTTCAAGATCATCGCATCCAACCAATCCAACCCACCTAAACAACTAGATCATGGCACCAAGCACCCCATCAAGTCTCCTTCTGAACACCTCCAATGATGGTGACTCCACCACCTCCCTGGGCAGCCCATTCCAGTGGGCAATCACTCTCTCTGTATAGAACTTCTTCCTAACATCCAGTCTAAACCTCCCCTTGCGCAGCTTGAGACTGTGTCCTCTTGTTATCACAGTATCACAGTATGACCAAGGTTGGAAGAGACCTCAAAGATCATCGAGTCCAACCTGTCACCACAGACCTCACGACTAGACCATGGCACCAAGTGCCACATCCAGTCCCCTCTTGAACACCTCCAGGGACGGCGACTCCACCACCTCCCCGGGCAGCCCATTCCAATGGCAAATCACTCTCTCGGTGAAGAACTTTCTCCTCACCTCGAGCCTAAACTTCCCCTGGTGCAGCTTGAGACTGTGTCCCCTTGTTCTGGTGCTGGTTGCTAGGGAGAAGAGGCCAACCCCTTCCTGGCTACAACCACATTTCAGGTAGTTGTAGAGAGCAATGAGGTCGCCCCTGAGCCTCCTCTTGTTCCGGCACCGGCTGCCCGGGAGAAGAGACCAACCTCTGCCTGTCTACAGCAGTCTAGCCTGTCTAGCTTGCTTTTGCTGCCTTTGTCTCAGGCTCTTTTTGTCAGTTACTGTTCACTGCCATTTTTGAGAGTATGCAACTGTTCCCAGGGGCAGAGATCAGCTACAGTAACACTTAAAACAGAAAAAGGATGGAAGCTGAAAACTCTGTGTCAGCTAAATACAAATACAGTTCAGTTTGCACAGTTGAACTTTACCTGTAAAAGTCAAAAGTGCACAGTGTATTGTGATGTGTGAGTCCTTAATTTCCTCTCCTCAGTAGCAAGACGAATTCACAAAGCAAAAACATCTACAGACAAACCTGTGCCAAAACTCAAGAGCCCTAAAAGAGGAACAGAATTAAATTACCTCAGCTGCTGCATGAAAACAGAAAAAGAAAGAATAAGAAAGAAAAAAAAGAGGGGGGGAAAAGAAAGAAAAAAAGAAATTAAAAAAAGGGGAGGGGAGGGGAGGGGAGGGGAGGGGGAGGGGAGGGGAGGGGAGGGAGGGAGGGGAGGGGAGGAGGGAGGGGAGGGGGAGGGGAGGGGAGGGAAGGGAAGGGGAGGGAAGGGAAGGGAAGGGAAGGGAAGGGAAGGGAAGGGAAGGGAAGGGAAGGGAAGGGAAGGGAAGGGAAGGGAAGGGAAGGGAAGGGAAGGGAAGGGAAGGGAAGGGAAGGGAAGGGAAGGGAAGGGAAGGGAAGGGAAGGGAAGGGAAGGGAAGGGAAGGGAAGGGAAGGGAAGGGAAGGGAAGGGAAGGGAAGGGAAGGGAAGGGAAGGGAAGGGAAGGGAAGGAAGGGAAGGGAAGGGAAGGGAAGGGAAGGGAAGGGAAGGGAAGGGAAGGGAAGGGAAGGGAAGGGAAGGGAAGGGAAGGGAAGGGAAGGGAAGGGAAGGGAAGGGAAGGGAAGGGAAGGGAAGGGAAGGGAAGGGAAGGGAAGGGAAGGGAAGGGAAGGAAAAAAAAAGTTTGGCTATCTCGTTCTCTAGCATAGCTTTACCTTGCTGGGGTTGGTAAAATGCCGGTCACCATAGCTATTTGGCTTTGAGAACCCAAAATTCTTCCCCCCCCCAGCAAAAAACCCATCTTGTCCTGTTCCCATTGTTCCAATGGGCAAGCTGTACCCACCAACAGAACGTCCATACCTGGCATCTGTGCAATGCAGTGGAGAACCTTCAGCTAGCTGACACTTGACAAGCCAAGCCTATACTGCAATGTAGCATGGGTAGAGCTAAGCCAGGTGCTACCAGACATGCTATTAGGCTCCTTAGAAGACACTCCCCCATAGTGAAAAGACAGGTTCAGGTGAATTAAATTCAGTGTGAATTGGGCACTTTAAGAAAGGAAGAGGATGCTGTGGAACAGGGATGTTTTGCTGAATTCTGCCTGCATTTCCAGTGTGGTTAAAGTTTGGACAAATCTGCCAATCTCCACAAACCTCTGTTTTCCCAGACCAACCATTCATACCCAACCAGGGTATGAATGCTCCCTTCCCACAGAGATAAACCCTCTCACACTCCAAACGGAGACCAATTGCCAAAAGCTGTAAAATCAGTAAGGAATTCAGAGTCCCATCCCAGAAGCATTTGGTCTTTACACTAAATTAAGCCTAGGAATACAAGATAGAAATAAATGGTCCAAAACTAGGGAGTTAAAATGTCAGTGACCAAAATCATGTCAAAACATAAACCTACCAAGGAAGGGCTGACATGGCCTGTCACACAACAGCTACTCCCCTGGTACAGAGCCTGACCTACTTGATGCATGTTCCTGCACTAAGGCCCCAGCACTAAGTATCTTAGACCCCTCAAATCGCATTCCAGACTTATAATTGCAAAGCAGCTGTCAGCCTGAGCCCTGCCATCGAACCTCCCCATCTGTTCAGCCCATCTAGCATTACAGCAGAGGACAGCATGAAGGCTGAAACTGTATCGTACGTGAAGACAGAACCTGCCGCACTGCCCACAGGGCCAGATGAGATCACTTGCACTTTCATGGTCTTGAAATCTTTAAGGCTTCAGGAGTGGGCAGAGGCCGATCAGAAGAGGGGAGAAAGGACACAGACAGAAGGATCAAATTCTGCAATATGACTCTGGCAGCTGAGTCAAAAAGACAGACATCCTTAGCTTTGCTGGGGAGGAGATGTTTGACTTCTGGCAGGGCTGAGAATCATTTGAGAGCCCCTCAGAGGAAAACCTGATACTGTGACTTTCCCCAAACCCTCCCCCTCCACATCTCTTACTGTTAACTCTTTCTGTAGCTGTCGATTTTAAATACTCTTAATTTACCTGACCTGAAATGTGTACCTTGAGCAAAAGCTCTTCCTGAATTTGCAAGCTATTGCTTAGTGCACTGATGGAGAGATGTACTTGTTTCAGAGTCAAACTAAACAGTGGGCCCTGTCCTATAGTCTTTACCAACAATATCAACAAAGCTTCAGATGAAAGCTGATCACTTTTCAATCTCAACAACTACAAAAGTGTAGGGAAATGACTTCAAGATTTGGCTCCAGCTGATTTATGATAATTCATTTTCAGGGAAACATACCATATTTTGTCCAGGAGCTGGAAGTGCTTTGGCTTGTTATCTTGCCAACACTTAGACCATGAAGAAGCAGTGTATATAATCCACTCCTCCAGATTCTCAGGACTTTTAGATCCTCCCTAACCACAAGCCCTAAGTCACTTCAACTGGTCAGCAGGTACTAAGAAGATGGGAGGAACAAAGCATGATGCGATTCCCCTTCCATTGGAATTGAAGAAACATGCTGTTGTCCTCCCACTACCACTCACACTGATTAATGGTGCAGGCAGATCTGTGCTGAGCTCCAGTGGTCCTTGTGCTGACAGATGATCGTGCTCAGGGCTACTAAGGTCACTTCCCTACCCTGCCTTTCCAGCTGGTCTCTCCCCTTTAACCCTGTTGTTACAGCTCCAGGTGACCTAAGATGCCCAGTTGCTCTCAGGGTATGGAAAACATTCTCAGATGATCTTTCTGAGGTGTTTCTGTGAGCTGGGACCTACCCATGGGAGATGCAAACCCATAACACAAACAGCATCTTGCTGACTGGAGCTCTTCATCCCATGCTCAGCACAGCCAGGATGTCCCATGACCCATTGTGACAGAAGTGCCTGGAGTCCCAGTCTGCTTGACTCAGGCCATGTGAGCCTGCACGTTGCCAGAGTAACTGTGCCTCCGAGTCCTCTTGCGTGTGTGCCTGATGGCGTGTGCACGCACATGTACATGTGTGCTGGTGCCTGTGAGCACCAGGCTCCCACATGGCAGCAGATTGGAGGCAGAAGCTAGAGTCTCACAAATTCATTTTCTGGCAGAGCACGGATGGGGGAAGGGACAAGTGCTCTTTGTCAGCCCACACAGTTACACCGAGTCCCAGTCTGAATAAGCCAAACCTCTCAAAGGCACAAAATATGTGTGCTGCCAGCAGCAACTGCCTTAACTCCCCTGGACCAGCTGGCATGAGGCAGCTGTGAGTTCAGCAGCTGGGGCAGAAGGGATGGTGACGCACGACACTATATCTGGAGATCTGCTTTATCATTTTCTGTTTTAACCTCTGAACCTTTGAGTTCTGAGGGCCAGATCCTGAGCTCTGGCCATGCCCTCTCTGTGTAGCCCTACAGACGCTGGTACAGCTATTGTTGATGGCTCTCATCGAGAGCGGGCTTGAGACATTGCCAACTGGCAAACAGTGATATGTGTCATCAGTGACACCAGATGCAAGCAAACTGCATGTTGCCTGAGCCCATTATCCCTCAAAGTCCTCCTTTGGATCTAGAGTTTGCAGCCACGTAGTCAGGAATGTAAGCCAGGACTTTGTGTCTGGGACAAAAGGAACCCTCTCTGCAATTTACCTGCAGTGCTATACCAAGGGTGCAGTTTGGTATTTTCATCACTCTGGTATGTGTTTCCTCCCTGCCTACACGTTGGCATATTCAGAAGCTTTTGCAACCTATCCAGAAAAATATCCACCACAATAAGAGGATACTGCCTTCCTCAACCCTTAAGTTAAGAAGGGCAAACATTTCCCAGGTTATTGGTGGAATCCCACTTCTGACTCAGGAGATCTCATCTCAGATTGCTGAAAGGCTGGAGTACATACCAGGCAAAGGATCACTCTGCACCTCTCCTGATCTGTCTCCACCACCGACTAGAGCTAAGGACGGGATACAAAGCAACACAGAATTTTAGCCTGGCCCAGAATGTCTGTTCTTATAGCAAATAAATGGATATATTTTACTGACTGGACAGCTGTTGGCCTCACACATGTCTCCCTATGTCAAAGTGGCAATTAGGAGCAGAGCTGAAAGGGCAACATGTCCTTTACTCCAGATCTCCAGCCAAATCCACAGGCACAGGTTCCACTCACAGACAAGCAGGAATGCTCACGTGGCCACTGAGGATATCAAAGCAGCTGGGCAGCAACACATGCAGCAAAACGTGACGAGCTTGCAACGTAAGATGTGGTTTGCTAGCACGTGTAGGCTGACATCTCCAGAACATGCTAGGGAAAACCAAGCACTACCTAGAAAATACTTGCATCAGATTATTCAGACTAATAGTTCTGGGTACAGATCTTCATGGGACACTTGCAGCATCTCTTCACCACAAAGACTCCATAAGACATCGCTGCCTGCAGGGTGGAAAACAGGCTGATGGAGGAACACCACAAACTGCCTCAGTTCAGGGTTGATAGCAGCCCCGTCTCATTCCCATGGTGTAGCACATGCTCAGGTAACCCCTGTTTCCAGCTATCAGATGGTGAGTCCACACACATTGTAGTGATGAGCTGGGGACAACTCCTGTCAACTCAGGAGTTGTGTCTTGTTTCTGTACAAACTCATGCAGTCATCTCTGAGAGACATGAACCAGCATGTCCCAAAATAAGTGGCCAAGTGGGAGCAGGAGGACCAAGAGCCCAAGTATCTCTCCTCTCAGACAAACCTATCTTGAGCAAAGAACAAGACTGGCTCTAAAGGTCACACAGCTCAGATTCCTGAGCAAACAGACCTGGACTGCACTGCTGAAACAGAGCCACAAGAAGCTGCTACAGGCCATACTGGACACTGAGAAAGAGCAATGATCTCATGGTGCCAAAGCCCAGTTTGAGGACTAGCACCAGACATCCAACAATCCAACACATGGGTTCAGAAAATATTCCTTAATACTAGGTACTCAAACAGGAGAGGAGAGTACCCTCTCCAATCCCAAACCAGGGCATAAGGCTCAACTGGATCGTACTCGAAGAAGCATGAGGGTCACATCTGGTGACAGTCACAGGGCCATAACAGCCCATCATAAGTGTGTCAACTCAGGAGTCCTTAATCACTGCTGGAACGTGTCCAGAGAAGGGCAACAAAGCTGGTGAGGGGTTTGGAACACAAGCCCTATGAGGAAAGGCTGAGGGAGCTGGGGTTGCTTAGCCTGGAGAGGAGGAGACTGAGGGGTGACCTTATTGCTCTCTACAACTACCTGAAGGGAGGTTGTAGCCAGGCAGAGGTTGGCCTCTTCTCCCAGGCAGCCAGCACCAGAACAAGAGGACACAGTCTCAGGCTGCGCCAGGGCAGGTTTAGGCTGGATATTAGGAAGAAGTTCTTCATAGAAAGAGTGACTGGCCATTGGAATGGGCTCCCCAGGGAGGTGGTGGAGGTGTTCAGGAGAAGACTTGATGGGGTGCTTGGCTGTATGGTCTAGTTGTTGGGTGGGTTGGATTGGTTGATGGGTTGGACGCGATGATCTTGAAGGTCTTTTCCAACCTGGTGTATTGTATTGTATTGTATCATCTCCTTCCTCAAAAACTCCTTTGTTCTGAACACCTATATTGTATGCCTACGGTAGTCTGGTGTAGAGACTGTGTATTGTCTGCTGTGCATTCATTCCCCTCTACAAAGGCATATGAAGTTCTCTCATGCAGAAGAAAATTACTGAGGAGAAGGCAGTTTGAAATTCTCACCTATCAACAAGTCATGACACAGCCCAGTCTCCAACCGCCTCTGCTTGGCTTGCTAACACACAAATAGGAAAAATCTTTCTGTCTTCTTCAGTAGGGTTTCAGCTCATCTTAACCATCTGTTTGGGTTTTGTTGTTTTGATGGGGGTTTCCGTGCGGTTGCTTGCTTTCCTCATAACGAGTTCTTTCTGGAAAGTTCCAAGGTTGTCTAATTGTCCTCCCAAACCCTTGCCACCTTAATGGCGGAGATGCCACCTCTCCCAAAGCCCAGTAGCAGTCATTTTTGGTGGGTATACAGCACACAGTTTGCAACTGCTTGCCTTACAGCAAAGTTTGAACTGGCACTTTTGTGAGGGAGTCTGGAAGCTGAAATTAGCTTGCTTGTTCAAGAAATATGAAGAGGAACCGATCTCTGCCAGAGCAAGATTTCACAATTATGTATTTTTTAATATCAAAAATGCATTTTCTTTCCAGCTCCCAGAAAATAAAGGATAGGGAAAAAAAAAAAAAAAAAAAGAGAGAGAGAGAAGCCTGGAACTGACCTACTTTCATTGCCAAATCAGTCTATTATTGAGCCAAAAGTATTCTATCAAACTGCTTATTGTTCTCAGGAACGCAATGCCATTTCTGTGTATTCAGAATGCTCTGAGAAAGCAACCTCTGGTTTTGTGACCTGCAGATTTCTGCACAAGTCTTTCACATGGTTCCAGAGCACCCAAACTTAGGAAATTTTCCCCCATGAGACATTTTCCATAATCTCCTTGATCTTGCCCACTTCTTAAAGCGATGGTGGCTACAGCTGCGGAATGCAATCTTGCCAAATGTCAGGCTTTCATCTATGGCCTCCTTAGCATTTGATGTTGGTTTTTTTTTTTTCCTAATCCCCAGCTTCTAAATTTGTGGGATAAACTGAAAATTTCTGCTTTGATGCAAAAGGGAAGAAAATATTTTAGCTCTCTCTTGATTGCAATGTGCAGCTTCCAGGTATGAAGCTTGGAGATTAGAACACCATGCAATAAAGAAGTACAGACCCTTTATGAATTTTTAAATGTAAGTGAGATCTCACAGTGTTCTGGAGCCTTACACATGATGCTATGTGTGCTGGAAGTTTGGGGTCACTGATGTAAGCACACTGCCAAATAGCTTATTGAGAAACAAATTCATTTTGCCCTTCTTGAATTATCCCTCAGTTCAGAACTGCTTTTTTAGCAAGGTGACAGGGTCTGGGGGAGCAGTCTTTGGGCAAAAGTGTGCTTCTTGCTGCTATCCAGGGGCATACTCTTCATAGCTGTACCAAAAGCCATCCCTGTTACCATAGCAGCTACCCATCGAGTCCAACCTGTCACCACAGACCTCATGACTAAACCATGGCACCAAGTGCCATGTCCAATCCCCTCTTGAACACCTCCAGGGATGGTGACTCCACCACCTCCCTGGGCAGCACATTCCAACAGCGAACGACTCTCTCTGGGAAGAACTTTTCCTCACCTTGAGCCTAAACTTCCCCTGGCGCAGCTTGAGACTGTGTCCCCTTGTTCTGGTGCTGGTTGCTAGAGAGAAGAGACCAACATCCTCCTGGCTACAACCACCCTTCAGGTAGTTGTAGAGAGCAATGAGGTCACCCATGAGCCTCCTCTTCTCCAGGCTAAACAATCCCAGCTCCCTCAGCCTCTCCTCATAGGGCTTGTGCTCAAGGCCTCAAATTTGACCCTCAACTTGTGACCATATCTTTCTACCTACTGATGTCAGCTGCTAAGTGGGTCACTGAAGGATTTCAATAGCAACCACATGAGTGATCTGCTTGATAGTAATGAGGGAGGACTCAAGACAGTCCCCCTTATAGCTAGGAGAAGAGTAGACGACCATCAAAATGTCAGGACACTCAGATAAAGATGAGGGGGAAGGAATGGGATTGGAGGTAGGATCACTAGAGAAGATATCCATCTCCATGGAAAAAAGAATCCCTGAAGAACTTCCCTCTCTGGAGATGTTCAAGACATGCCTGGATGTGTTCCTGTGTGATCTGGTATAGGTGATTCTGCTCTGCAGGGAAGTTGGACTGGATGATCTTTTGAGGTCCTTCCTGCCCCTAACATTCTGTGATTCTGTAATTCTGTGAACTTGGCCTTGACTCTGACCCCAAAGAACCTCCACAACAGGCGGCAGTCAGTCAGATGTCTCGCAAATATAACCAACTCTAAGAATTAGTAACATTTTGGAAAAGCACACACAATAATTCTTGCAAAACCTTTCGAACCTGAAGTGTTTCTTGGCCTGCTGGTGTCTTACTTGTTTTTTGAGGGAAACTTTTTTATTCCTCATTCCCATGTCTAAGAAGTCAGTAAACATCCGTCTGTTTAACTGCGTGTATCCTTCTTCAGGATCTTGTTCCAGTCATGATTAATCCATAAATGTTTTGCTGGAACCAAAAAAATGATCCTAGCATCGTTAAACATTGACTTCAGAAAATTTTGCACCCAATCTCCTTGCACATATGCACGGAAAATAGAGAAAAGACCTAAATGGGTTTGCTGCAAGAGAAGTAGAAGGGAAGCAGAAGGTTGTCTAATGACAAATACAAAAGAAAGGATGCAGTTTCAGGGCATTGTCTTCACAAAACCTAACTTTTCATTTGTTTTCCCCCTTTTGGCCTTTAAACCAGGCTACACAGAGCTCAGCCCCTTTTAAAACCCCAGCAGGAGCTTGAGAAAAATTCTGACTTGGATTGTTAAGACCGGGTCTCAGCTTCACAGACTCCTGAAGTGAAATCACGCCCTGTGTAGGCTGTCAGATGCAGTACACAACAAATTCAGATGCTTAGGTTTTACCAGGAACCTGGGACAAGTCAGTAGAAATCAAAACTCTCCCAATTTTTTGAGGTGCCTGACAACTACTGCCCAGGGAGGTGGTGGAGTCACCATCCCTGGAGGTGTTTAAGAGGGGACTGGACGTGGCACTTGGTGCCATGGTCTAGTCATGAGGTCTGTGGTTACAGGTTGGACTCGATGATCTTTGAGGTCTCTTCCAACCTTAGTTATACTGTGATACTGTCACTTTAATATCACATGTTCAGACCAATATAATACATTGCAGCATAATACATTTCTGATGGACAAATGTTTTAGCAAGTGGTTTAGTATAAAACAGAAAACATTCCTGTCCTCTCACAATTTCATCTACGGGTGGAATACACAAATCTCTCCAGATCTGCTTGGACAGACAGAAGCAAACTCTCACATCACATCATGGGCACTTATGCAGCCCAGTGGTTTGGGATCCTGGAGGAACATAGAGCTTCTGGGGATGCTATTAATCAGGTTGGAAATTCACAGCTAAGACTGAGAGGGATAGTACTGAAGAGTTATCCTGGCATTAATGGGGGCAAATGCTAACACCCTTACTTTTGTCCTGAGACATTTGTGAGTAAGTATACTGCCCCTGATGGAAGCTGCTGCTGTGCACTTAAGGACATTTTGTTCCTGCTCAGTATTCCTATGTCTCTGCCAGAGCATTTCCAATTTCCATTTTCCATTTTAGATTTTTACATGTTATAGTATTTACATAGATGAATGCATAGCTCAGAGAAAGCCCTGAGGTATATAGAACATCTTCTGTACTCTTTAAGCACCACAAAACTCTTGCTCATACCAAGGTCCTGCACCACAAAACTCTTGTTCATACCAAGGTCCTGCACAACAGACCTGAAAAAAGAGACATGTTGATGCTACACATATCTAAACCGAACCCCACATTTTCAGTCATGGGTGTGCCACGTGCTCCTTTTGCACTTTCAAGGGTGCAAGATTCCCAGGTCTCCCAGGTTCACAACTCAGTTACATGATCCTGCAACCACTTACTTCACTCTGGAGCAACTTCTGTGTGTAAAAAAGTTACCAGCTCAGGTTCCCACCAGGAACTTGCAGTGGGTGTCATACAGCAAAGAAAAATGTCCTAGTTCTGCACATTAATTGCACACTTGTGATCCCTGAAAGGAGCAGCCAGGTGACAGCTCCATCATGCTGACTGATTTGCACTTCTTTTTTTTTTTTTTTTTTTCTTCTCCCCTTTTTCTCCAAACCCATCATTTACTTTGCTTGAGAGAGCCTATTGAGTGTGTATGTCTGTAACGAGCTCCTTGTGGGAGCTGAATAGAAAGGCAGCCCACCTCCTTTCTGAGAAGAGCAGGCAAAGAAAAGGTACTTGCTGGGGACAGGGAGATGAGGAGAGTTCTGGGGTGTGAAGGTGGCACACGTCCACCCCACCTCCTCCTCCCTGCACTGCTTGAACATTCTGTGCTGCTGCTGGCTGCCCAAGATGTCATCATGAATAAGTATAACCGTCAGATTAAATCCCCTGGGTGGGATCTTCTGAACCTACGACATGCAGTCTGGGCACCTAAGTCAGGCCAGGGAATGTGTCCAAGAAAGAAATCTAACTGGAGCCACCTCATATGGCAAATCAGCTTTGGGGCTATAGGATAAAAGTATGTCCTGCCCTGTGTCAATCTCTTCCTCTCATTGTCAGATTTCTTTCATTGAAAATCCGAGCAAACTTACTGTGTGCCTGCAGTTTCAGCTACAATTCTGTGACCACCAATTCTAAGTGTGCTAAAGTCTATAATGTTTTCTGATGACCTCTTTCCTCCACTTCAGATATTTCTCCTGTCACCAAGGGGTTTTGAAAGCTATGCTCTTCTAGAACCTGAGTTTCTTACATACATTTGTCACCTGCCTGTGACTGAAATGCTAGTTTTATGATGAATATTTACTGCCATGCCATACCTTAGCATGGGGAAAGAGGAGCCTCGCTTGCCCTTGGTCTGACCTTCGGTGACTGTGGCACCAGGCCAAAGATCCATCTCTGAGTGGCTTCATTTTGGGCTGAATGTTTAATCAGGCAAAGCAGCACTAGTTTAAACAAACTTCCCTTGAATATGATCCCTGAGTGAATTGTAATGACCATAACTCTTTATGCTAATATTGTGTCTTTCACCCAATACCATGACAATGCTTCACACAGGAGGGGACAGGTTTGCTTATCTTCATTTTTATGAACACAAGGGTGGAAAAAGGGAAGTATAAAAAGGTGAAACACTTCTGCAAAAGACATTGGTGGAGACAGTAGAGCAGAATCCTATAAGAAACAATGTTGGTCTCTGGCTCTAGCCATTTTATGTTACTTCCCAAGCTGATGAAAAAGAATGGATGCTTCCATATCCAGCTTCAAAGCTTGCTGCTCTTAGAGGATCATAACACTGCCAATGTTCTCTTACTGTCACTGAAATAAAAAGTACAAGCAATACTTTGGCTGTGGCTGTTAGCCTAATTGGAGACTATGAGGTCCTTAGTTGGGACAACTGAAAGACTGACTGACCTCTAGTCCTCCCGAGCATCCCACAAGAAAGACCTTCCCACTGAAAAGCTCTTTTGCACTCCCAAAAGCCACCTAGGAACATGCCTGCTCCCAGGACTAAGCTTCTGTTCCATCTGGCAGTTGGTAGCTCCCAGAGGTGAGGAATGACAGGCGTATCCTCATGTTTTAGCTACTCTCCTCTGCTTACTCTGGATTTGTTTCAGCAGCACATGGAGATTTCCCTTTGACATGTTGAGTAGCCATGTGGCGGGTTTCCGTGAGCTGAGTAAATCCAAGCAGCATGCTACTTTTCAATGAAAGAAGGAATGAGAAGCTGATGGGGAACAGGCAGAGAAGAAGGAAGCAAGAATATGAAAAAGGAGTCCTGCACAAGGAGGGAAGGTAAAACTGGATTTAAAAGGAGGGAGAACTACGGAAACAAAGAGAAACTGAACAGAGATGGCCGCATCTGCACTAGGCACATTACAGATCTCAGGCTGGGCTTCGCCAAGCCGCCAGAATGAAGATACAATTACAATGGAAGGCAGAAGACTGCTGTCTTCAGAGGAACACTGCTCCCTCCCTATGAGATCACTCAACACCGCCTGATGCTGTCACTGACCCTGCATTGTCCTGACAAAGTCATTCTCCACGACACCCCACAGAGGAACAGCCATTTGTAACAGGCTAAGGGGTAGAAGGAAAATGATGGAGCAGGGGAAATATTGGGCCTCGCAGCAGGAGACATGAGTAACAACCAGACAACCCAAGGCATTGAAGCTCAAAGAGCTATGCACAGGGGACACTGGGCCTGCAGTTCTTGCTAGGTTTACAGAAAGGAATGTAGGCTTAATTTGTGGCAGTGGAAAGCCACTAGGGACTGAGGGAAATTAGTAAAAGGAGGTGTCGCTGCGCTACTTTATAGGAACTTGACATAATGTTCAAAAGCTGTCTGTTGGGAGCCTGGATTACTTTATTATTATTATTAATAACTCCAGAGGGCTTTCTTTTGTAAAGGAACTCAAGCTGAGATGGTGGATTTGTATGTTCACTATTCATTTGGAGGGAGAATTGTTTGATGGATGCTGAAGTTGATGTTTCTTTTGCAATGAGGATTGTTGGAATGCTTTGTGGCACAGATCCGTGCTCTCATTTTCACCATGCAGTTATGTAAGACTCTGAAATGATAAAATAATGCTGTCTTTTTTAAAGGAAAGAAATGGTTGCATGTGCTCTCAGTGTGATAGCCTGTGTGTGGCATTCAGTAAACAGCAGAATTCTGATCTGTATGGTCCATTCTGAGGAGTCTCTGACATCCATCAAGATTCTTTGTTCTGCTGCTGGGAAATGAGAAGGAATCTGTGCTTCAGAAGCACAAAGGCTTACTGGATTTCTGTGTGTGCTCTAGACTGTATAGATATGAATTAACATCAAAGTGTTGCTCTGGTGTGCATGTTTTGGGAGAAAGAGAAATGGGATATTTCCAGCACTGAGAAGATTTGGTAATTTCTTGAGCACATTCATTCCCTTTTTTGAACCCAAGGAAGGGAGGTTGTAGCCAGGAAGGGGTTGGTCTCTTCTCCCAGGCAAGCAGCACCAGAACAAGAGGACACAATCTCAAGCTGCACCAGGGGAAGTTTAGGCTCAGTGAGGAGAAAGTTCTTCACAGAGAGAGTTGTTAGCCATTGGAATGGGCTGCCCAGGGAGGTGGTGGAGTCACCGTCCCTGGAGGTGTTCAAGAGGGGATTGGACGTGGCACTTGGTGCCATGGTTTAGTAGCCATGAGGTGTTGGGTGACAGGTTGGACTTGATGATCGTTGATGTCATCTCCAACCTTATTGATTCTATGATTCTATGATCTTTTAATTTACAGAGCAATGCATATAAGGCCATTTTGGCTGAAAGGAAATACTACTTTGTCATCTAGTCCAAAGCACTTCATCATGTACAATAGAACAGATTTCTTTATCTCCCATTATTCCCCGAGGTGCAGGTGTCTAGTCAATCTCTGATCTCCTGTTATGCTGACTCCACAACTCCCCTAGGCATCTTGATCCACAACTAGGTACTCTGTGTAAAGGTTTACCTCATTTAAACTACCTTGCTGCAGCCTAAGTTGATTTATTTGCTCTTTCTTTTTTGACTAACAAATATAATTGATGCTTCATAACAGAAGGTTGCATAAACTGTTTCCCAATGTAGTGTGTTGTAACGTGATGGACTAGCTAGGCATTAAAATAAAGAGCAATAAACAATTGAAGGTAAAATAGTAATATAAGTGCATTGCAAAGAGTGGGAAGTCAAAATGCAGAGAATCAGGGATTCTATAGGAATAAATTCTGTTTCTGCCCTTCTTTGCAAGTTCAGAGTGGCTCTATGAGTTGCAAAGAGTTTTGGGATGAAGATGTGCCAGGCTGAGAACCTGAATTAAGATATCAACTGTTGTACAAAAATACAGTAATGATTTTTATATGAAGGTTTGTTCCTTCAGAGAGCTTCCTCTGACTGTAGTTGGCCTGCTACTCAGTTAAGCTGAAGGAGTGCAAGTACATCCATGTAACAGGAGTGCACTAATCTACAGCAGAGATTTAGGAAACAATTTTGTTAAATCTGCATAATTTCTCTGTGTATAATGACTCTTTGTGTTAATGAGGCCCAGTAGCCCAGAGTACATGGTGGGGAAAATCTTCCAGGATATTCACATGCAGTATCCACCAGATACATCCCCGGGAAAGCAGACTGGCCGCTGCTTTCCCATACACAAGAAGCAACAATCATCTCAAAGCTGATCAAAGCAAGAATAAGCTGCTGCTGCTCCAAGATCTTGGGAGGATACATCTAAACACAAGGCATCTATAATAATAAGGGGTTCTTCTTTTATCTTGCTTCCAATCGTGCTGTGAATATTCCCAAGATCCTTTGCCAATATAGCTGTGATGACATGCAACAGATAAGATTTCCTCTGCCCTTTAAAGAGAAAGTTTGAAAGCCTAGGGAGCTCTGCTGGAAGATAATGGGACACAGGCTGTCCATTTTCTCCAAAGGATCAAGATTAATGATAGGCAGATGATTAATTCAAACAACGACAAAAAATTCCCCTGAATTGTTACAAGATTTTTTTAATTGGCTTTTCCGCCTTTACAATCTTGACAGTCTGAAAAGATCCATTCTCAGAAGCAATTAAAATCACAGTCTGGTCCCTATCTTCGAGTTTCATCAGTTCCCATTCCAAATCTATTTGCACACAAATACTAGGAAGCCTGAAAGAGAAGCTGTTATACCGTAAATCCATCAGCTCTCCTGTAAGGCAGGAACCAATGCTTCTGCTTTAATTGGTAGAAAGAACTGAGTCATTTGCCATGACTACATGCTCCTGGATATGATTTAGTGCTTCTACAGTTTGTTACAGAGAAAAAAACCCCACAAGCCAGTGCACAGTGCCTTCCTTAAATTTCACATCAACACAGACTGAGAACTAGAGACGGGCACAAACCGATTCCTGCATCCTTGCAAAGTTAGACCTGCTTTATACCTTGCAGCACACATCTTCCTGACCCGCAAGGGAAATGTGAGAGACAGGTTGTGACACAGACCTGAAGCAAGGGACAAATTGTCTCAGAGATGTTGATTTCTTCCTTTCAGACAAATAGCTCTTTCTGGAGACTCTGAACAATGGTACTTTACTTCTGCTGTGAACACTTAGAAGAGAGACATTACATCTGCCCAGAACGTGGCTAATTTTATACAGAAATACATGGCAAATGAGAAGTAGTTTAGGTCTCTCTCTGGAATGACAGGGGAAAGAATTGGTAAACAAAAGGATTGCCACAAAGAAGTTTGCTTCAGCCAGAGATAAACCATGACTTGGTGAATATATAGAAACCTACAGAACTATTGCTTCAGAAAAAGTTGTACTTTGAGCAGCAAGTAATTAATGCTTTGGATTATTGCTCTATTGGTAGTGATTGTCTTCATGTAACAAGCACCATTAAACATTCAAATGGCTTCTTACAATCGTATTATGGAAAGTATTGCTTAACCATTATATACAATGTGGCTTCAAAAGCATATCCTCAAAACACGTAATTGAATCAGTCCATTCATTCACACCTCCTATTCCCACCTAGCTGTGGTATTTCTTGGATGCTGATGACCTTGGCAGTTAGAAGCTATTTCTATATACATGATGCATAGGAAACACATAAGAATGTTCAGGTTGTCTCATCATAACCTCATCTGTTAAAGATGTTACTTAATGCTATCTTCCAAGAATCTGGGTTACAGGACTCAAGGTGAATCACTCACCTGGAAATTGTCCTTCTCTTCTTAAAATGGGAATCGTGTTTTGGTATACTCTTAAGCTGAGATAGTTTGGCTGGAGCTGTGAAATTCAGATTTGAATGCAAACTTCAACTACATTATAAGCTGTTGAAATCCCAAGGTTTGCAGACATCCAGGATAACCTGAGCTCAAATTTCCCTGAACTGTGATTATGGTTGGACAAAGGGATAGTAACAGACTTGTGTAATACAGCATGAGCTGTTGAAACAAATCTGGATCAAACATGGTCTGCTGGGCCTGCTACAACCGTACCTAGAGGAAGTGAGCAAGAGAAAACAATTTTCCTGACGTGATGTATGTTCCAGTGCCTCCAGTTTGGACCGTTCTGTGTTGAGCTTTGTGTAGCAAAACAGATGGGTTGCTGCCTCAGAGCAGTGGGTGTGAATTCTCTGAGCTGATCCATGCAGTCCTCAGCACAGATGCAGAGACTGTGGAGTAGGCAGGCCAGGGGAAGAAAAGGACAAGGCACTGCCCAGTACTCTACCAGCACCTCAGCCACCCCAGAGACCCAGTAGGATCACCAAGTGCTTAAAATCTGCTCCATTTTTTGGGAGACCAAGCTGGTTAAAGGACAGGATAAGCTGGGTATCTTTGCTGACTCAAATGAAAGCTCACTGATGCTGATGATTGTTTGAGTCCTCTTTTCATCAAATAATTTTCTCATCATAATCTAATGGCCTTATTCAGTCTAACAGAGGGGTACTGAGATTTGTTTCCCATAAAATCTCAGATCCAAACAATATTGCTACAGGTCTCTGAGGACTTCCAGTAAAACAATTTTTCCATATAAAGTGACATCATTGCTTCTCCCTGCAGACTTGCAATGAAACCATTTTCCTGTCTCATCTCGCATATTGTAGTGCTGTTGGTCTCCACAGAACAACTCTCTTTGGAATAGCTCTCCATGGGATTTCACATTTTAAGTGCCATAATCAATAACCTTAGACTAGCACGAAGTTGTTCCCCTCTGAAATTTCCCATTCAGACAGCATCACTTCAGTTCCCTCCACACTTGCACTACAATCCATTTCCCATGCTGACAACAGTGCAAAGGAGAGGGTTTAGTTGTTGGCGTTACACGAATGTTTACATTTCCAGGAGTAGAAATCACCACTCAGCAGAAGCCTGTAGCATTTACAAGTGCAGGTCCAAATGAACAAAAAAAAATGACCCTTGAAAACCAGCATTCATAATGGTATGGGATGAAGCTTACACAGTGGAGCTGCAACAACTTCACCGATAGCATAATGTCAGGCTGTTAACTCCAAATGATTTCATTTTTTATCATGCTAGAATTTGCTCTCTTTTTTTATGTTGTTCCTTCTTTCAGCTCACTGGAATCCTTTCCCCTGCTACAAAGTCTTTGATCCCTCATTCTCCTCTCTCTTGTGCTATATACAGGTGGTACTTTCACTCTTTCTCCCACTACTGTTCTCTATTGGAATGTAATTTTAAAGACATTTCTGATGGCTTTCTCACTTGCCTCTTTGGCCTCCTGCCTTTTGAAAGGGAAGCTCAAATTAGCAGCCTGTTGTACAGTATAATCAATTCCTACCTGTCCAAACTAATAATATGGGACAAAAATCAAGAACCCTCAGAGCTGCTTGCATGCTTTATGTTTGTTTCTTCCTCTTCTTCGATCTGCTCTCATCTGAACTATTGAGTGGATTTAATTTCCAGGTTTTTCTCTGCAAACTTGGGTCTAGAAACCTTTATTTTTATGAAAGTCATATGAAAGTCAAACCCCACACGATGTAAGGGGCTGTGGCTGTAGCATTAAATATCTTGAAAAATGTAGCATGTCATCATGAGAAGTAACTATGAAGGGACCATAACTGGCATGGTTAAAACGTTTCCCACCTCTTTGACACACAGCAAGCACGTGAAGTATTGGCTGGCTCCAGGATTGTTACCTCTTGTCTGAAATTCAGTGAAACTCTGGGCTTTATAATCCTGTCCTAGTAGAAAAGCCCCAGGGGAGCAGGAAGCATCAGAATGGGCTTGCTGAAGGCTCAGAATCTGAACTATGTGTCAGAGGGGTGGAAAAAAAACTAAAACCTGCTCTTCTCTAGAATAAATAGATTTCTGTCTAGATGAACAAAACACCTTGGCTGCATCATCTGACAAGTGTTTCAGTAAGTTATCACGCTCTGAAGGCTTAAGAGTGCATTTGGGCAGAAAAATTTCCTGTTGATGCAGCTACATAGTTGCTACTACAGATTGTCTTGTGTCAAGTACATGTCCTGTGAGCACTGAAAGTGTTCAACTGTTTCACACAGGGTTTCAGTCAAGCTGCTATTGTGTAAACCTCTGACATTTGGGTCTGTACTCAAACCTTTCTGGGTTTGAACAAGATGACGTCAGATTTATGGCACTGAAAGTATAGTTGCAAGTCCCTCAACTGATAGCAGGTTGTTGCTTGCTGATGAGTGATTCCAGAGTGCAATGACACACTTGGCCAGTGTACTTACTTTTTAGCCGAAGGTCCCAATCAGGGTCAGGGTCTCACTGTACCTGGCACTTTACAAAGAGGGAGTAAAAGCAAAACCTTTGCCTCAAAGAACCTACTCTTTGTGAGAGTTCAAAAACAAGCTGCAAAAGCCAAGGCTAGGGGCTAAAAGAAGGAAAACACCAGTGACTGGAAAGTTCTACCTGCTCAGTGCTCTGTGCTTTCACTTGACTGAGTCAGGCCTAGGACTTGTCCCTGGGT